>JAPYXD010000686.1:1488225-2976450 GCA_030998225.1 Diplolepis rosae | reverse complement strand
CGGAGGCTGCTGTGGCCCGTGGTTACCGTGAAGCGGGAGCCTTCCCTGTATTCCCTATAATTCTTCACGGCCCATACCACCGCCAAGCACTCCCTTCTGTCACGGAGTAGTTTCTCTCGGCGTTGGTAAGAACTCGACTTCAATATGCTATGACGTACTCTTTGTCGTCAATAGTCTGCATGAGGACCGCACCAGTAGCACTCGCATCCGTCTGGGGACAAAATGGGATCCTAAAATCGGGGCATGTCAGGGTTGGGGCGATCATCAAAGCATTCTTCAAATCTTGGAACGCTTTTTTCTGTTCTTCCCCCTATGCCCAACGCCGATTCGTGCGTAATAGCCGTGTTAACGGCTCCGTTCTTAAGGCGCAATCTGAAACAAACCTCCGCTACCACGAAACCATGCCTACAAACCTACGAAACTGCTTAATGGTCTTTGGCACCGGGTACTCCTTGATACCCTGAACCTTGTCTGGGTCTACTTAGAGTCCATTCTCATACACAATATACCCGAGATATCGTACTTTCGAGCAACAAAAATGACTTTTTTCCTGATTGACCGTAAATCCTGCTTTTTGGAGGATGGTCAATACCTTTCCCAACCATTTCAAGTGCTCCTCAAACTTCTTACTGACGACAATAACATCGTCTAGATACGTGAAGACGTGAGGCTATGACCGCTTATCAGGCGGTCCATGAGCCGTTGAAACGTGGCTGGTGCTTCTGACAGACCAAAAGGCATTCTTTCATATTAAAATAACCCTCGTCCAGGAACGGTAAACGCTGCTTACTCATGACTATTTCTCGCTAGAGGGATCTAGTGAAAAGCTTTACTCAGATCTATAGGCGTGATGTACTTTGCTGAGCGTAATTTGGACAGGAACGCGTCCATGTGAGGTAATGGATACGCATCCTTCTCCGCTACCTCATTGACCTTCCGAAAGTCTAAACACATGCGGTAGGTCCCATCGTATTCGGTGACCATAAAAATCGGGTTGGACCACTCGCTTGCCGATGGCTCGTCCATACCCGCCTCTAATAACTCGTCCAACTCCTTATCCATATACTCTATTATTTTTGGCAAGTAGTTTCGGTATGTCTGCTTAATTGGGGGATGACCTCTCACACCAATGTGATGCTCGACCGGCGATATCACTCGTGGATGTTTTGACGGGGATGACAAGCGTCTCTTTTGAAAACTTTCTAATTCTTGTCTCTGATCCTCCGTCAACTCGCGTACGCCCGTACAGGCACTATCACGCTTATCTGGTCTATTTCAAGGCTCGTCACTCCCAATTTTCCGATTCTCGGACTTACCTCCCTCTTTAAAAGTGTGGATTGGAAGTCCTGGAAGACGCCAACATTTACTACCATAATCTACTTGGAAACTGAATCTACCAGCCCCATCCATACCAAATACACATTCATACTCAAAAGAAGGCGCTTCTCGCGTTTCTATCGTCTCATTCACGCCGTCTATTGCCATGGACACCAATAAAGTACCTCCGGTTTCTTCTAAGTTTCTATTTGGGTACACTACTTTGGCCTTCGTTCCTTTCTTAGGCTATCTTAGCATTCCCGCAAACTTTTCTAATGCTGGTTCACCTAGATAGGTACGAAACGAACCTGGGTCAAATAGAACCTTAATATTTTTCCCTCTTATTTTAATTGTAATGAACATGCGTCCATCAAAACCTAACGAACTAACATAACTACTCGGACTCTGTATTCTTCTTTCAAAGAATGGATGAGCTTCTTGACCTGGAAGCCTCCATTGTTTTAACCCATAATTCACCTGGAATCCAAATTCATAGGAACCGTTATTTTCAAAAATATACTCACAATCGAACGATGGCGCTAAATGGACTTACTTCACTAATTTCGACTATCATTATTGCCTCGCCTGTCGTATTTTCAACCAGGCCATTAAGGTAAATAATGCCGGCGGTGGTTCTTAAGTTGGAGCGAATTTGCACTTCTGGGAATATATCCAGTGCTCGCTTGCCCAAGTAAGTGCAGCACGAACCGGGGTCGAATAAGGCCCTAACTATTTTATCGTTAAACTTAATGTCTATGAATAATCTAGTATCTAATCCTACTGAGCATAGTGCATAATCCCCCGTGATCTTCGAGGCTACTCTGGGGGTCCATTCTGCGCGTTTAGGGCCCACCCGGACCCAACTGTCTGGTCCCATCACCATTACACCACATCTGTGGTAATTGTTGTAATTGTGTTGGGAGGTACTATGGCGGGAAATATGGCGGGTACCATGATGCGTATGGTTGCTGTGGGCTTGGAATCCACTCGGCTGCATGCGTTGGTTGGTTTACATTCCTGACTCCCTGCAGTGGAGAGTACTTGTTTGGCATGCGTTTGTTCGTCAGAATTTACCTTGGTTGCGCCGGGCTAGGTTGCGATCCTTGCCTCGAGCTCACCATTGCTGCAGTCTTTTTTCGACGGCCTTTTGCCTTCTTTTTTATACTCCTTCGCTCTTGAGTGAAGCCCCTTCATCCTGGCTGACTTCGTGTTTTGTTGTCGCCAGCCTGGAGGAGGTCCTCGCCTTTGGATGGTTTGGCTGGTGAGCCAATTCAGGCAATAGTGACTCTTCCGGAGGCGGTGGGGGCACATAAGTCCGAGACATGGCTTGGGATGCTTTGAACAATTCGCATAACCTTTCTAGTTTGAGAACGAGTCAAACTTCTCTCTCCAGATGTTGGCTTGATAGCGGGGATGCAAGTTGTTGTACACCAACTCTATCTCTTGCACCATCAAGTAAGGAGGGTCAAGGTGCTTGAAGATCAGGCGAATGTTCATCAGGAAATCGGCCAAACTTTCGTCTGTTCCCTGAGTCCGCTTCCTTGCTTCGTCTCGGATTCTGGTCTGAAAGTTGACCCCACCGAAACGACGCCTGAACGCTTGCGCGAAAGTCTTGCCAGGATGCAAACCATCTGTGCACGCTTCACTTCCAGGAGCAAAAAGTGGAGCCAACCTCCTGGAAGACCGCGGAGTATTCTCAAACGTGGTTCTTGCCGAGGCCTCACTTCCATTCCTCGCACTAGCAGTCAAGTGCTCCGCTACGGTCTCTCTCCGCGCACCACTTGTACCTGCTGGCCTTAGTGCGGTGGTGGAGCGCCCCAGCTGTTTTCGAAACGATGGCATGTAGGGGTGCTGACGCAAACGCTACCCCCTTTTCCGTTTCACCGTCTGAAGGTTGCTTCGGCAACTCTGTCGTGACTTGATGGACAGTGAGTCTTCTCGTATCCGATACTACGTAACGTGTAGGGGCACTGGTGGTATCTTAGACCCAGGGCGGACCTGCCCTCACGCTGCTAATACCGAGCTCCTCGTCCACCACTGAATTCTAAGAGACGCCCTAGCGAACTGGCATTATAACTCATGAATGAGGATAAATAAACATTCAAAATGTTTTTGTCCTTATTCTACGTTGAAAATAACGTTAACTGTTAATTAAAATATGCAATAATTTTATTTATTTACGCTAAAAATTAAAAAAAAACATGACACCTGTCATTGAAGGCAGTGCAGTGGTTAACTTTTTGTGGAACATCCCCGTTAAAGTTGACCATTGGTTAGAGTGAGACACAACTATACTTTCATCTCACTCTAACAAATAGTCAATCCTGACGGTGAAGACATGGAAAGTGATGAACCACTGCACTGCCTTGAATGACAGGTATTATGTTTTTCTTTAATTTTTAGCGTAAATAAATAAAATTATTGCATATTTCAATTACCAGTTAACGTTATTTTCAACGTAGAATAAGGATAAAAACATTTTGAATGTTTATTTTGCCTTATTCATGAGTTATAATGCTACTTTACGATAGCTTTACGATAGCTTTACGATAGCTTTACGCTACAGCGCAAAGATACCGTTCAGCCAGTTAGCTAGGGCGTTCATTCCTCGACTCTTTTGGTGGTGCCGAACTAACCTCCAAGCGAGTGCCGACTCGTCTCCTTCAGTTCCCAAGCGCAAATACCGAGGAACGTCCTCTAGCTCAGTTCGAGATAGCGTACTTGACCATCCGATTACCTCATCGGTGGTTTCCGCCATTAACTGACCAATACGTCTCGGTGATGGTGGCGCCATCTTTCATCCCCTTTGCTTAAACCTTATCCCAACTAATTCACGCTAGAATATTCTAATTCTGTCTCACTACACTGGTAATGCTTTTTCCTATTTACCTAATTATTATGACTATAAATGAAAACTTCTCAAATCAGAATTTATTCTAGAATAGCGAAATACTATCTGGTCTAGCTTGACCGTTACGTAAGCACGCCATTTCGTTTATTTAAATCTTTAGAAACCGAAAAGAATCACTAAATATTATAAAATGTGCCTTTATGGTTCCTTTATTCCAGCACTATACTGTTTCTTCTGGAAAAATTCCTAAAGTTCCTGAAATTCGAAATCCGAAATCATAAAATTGACCGAGATTATTTCGAAATAAGACCTAAAAAAAACCGAAATCCTCGACCTCAGATATTCAATCTCTTCAGGGCGGCATAATGTCTAAAAGGTGAAAAATCCGCGATCGCCCTATTGAACGTAGCCGCTCGAGAAATACGCGATAAGTGTCATTGAACCTCACCTCTAGTCGAATAATCAGATTACGCAGCGATTTCACGAGTTCGACTTATTTAATGAGTAATCCTTTTTTGTCCTTGAGTTATCCACCAATCTTCAAAAATTTCCATCAGGCATTTAATTTTTCCATAACATCCTGGAAAAGAACCTTAAGATACTTTTTCAAATCTTCTTTAAGCCCTAGAAAAAGAAAGAAAGCTGAAAATCACAAAAATTCTCCATATTTCGTAAGTTTCCGAAATTTACCGAAAGTTACCGTGACGCGATCACATAGCATCCGAGAGGGTTCTCTTTCTCTTTTTAAAACCGCGAAAACTAGTGTCTCACTCACGTAATCTTGACACAGATTTCCGATTTGTGTCCTGGTGACCCCAGTCTTCACGGGAATCACTTTTTAAATTACCTCTCACAAGAGAGACACAAATTTAGACATAAAAATACATATCTTCATGATAAAAATCCAAAACATACCAATATAAATGAACTTTGAAAGTTTTCACTCTCTATCCATAATGTTCATAGGACCCATTCACTCACCTGACATTCTCACTTCTCTTTCACACTCACACCAAAATTACATTTTATAAATTTTCATATTACTAAAAGGAAGCCAAATTCTATTTCAACCTCCCATCGTCCCCTGCTGCGTACCAAGTGGCCCCACGCTGGGCGCCAAAATTTTATCTCAAGTTCTTGACATAAACTTTTCATTCTGGAATTGGCCGCCCCGCATGCCTCTCCTCGTTATCAAATAAGTTGTAATCATTATTTACGGATTAAGACCTCCTCCCGGCCCGAAAACTGGCAATATGGAGGAGTCTTGTTTCCTTCGTTGTTTTGTTATCGACTTCCAGTCCATCTACAGCGTGATTAGCAAAGGACGAGCTGTGAACGGCCATTCACTTCTCTGGCTGGCTGCCATTGGTACACCTTCCCGGTCCAGAACCGTGCGCCCTCGCTTCCCATTTAGAGAGCCGCCATTCCTGCCCACCATCTGCTGCCCTTTTTCCTTCCAGCTTTCATCTCTCTCTCTCTCTTCTCTGGAAAGTTATTTAAATTTACATATTGGCATAATAAAGATTATTACAATGGTAGATAATTATTAAGAACATGGACAATTATAACCTAAACGTAACTTAATAGACAAAGATAATACACTTTTCCCACCCAGATCAAGTTCTTCTTTCTTCTCGGGTTATTCATCAAGATTTAACCCTTTCTACTCAATCTGGCATGGTCCCACTTACGTGAAGTTTCGTTGTGGATTCTGCCTTATGTGCACTAAAAAAGGGTACACGGGTCTTGTAAATGAGTAAGGGTGACAGAGAGATGCGATTGATTACAACCAATCTACATTCAATAATATAATTATCATGTAATATTAAATAATTTAATTATTACGTAATATTAATTGATTAATCTACACTAAACAAACACGAATTTTCGATTTCCATTCAACAATCATCACGTGTATCTAAAAAATTACTTACCTTTATACATGATTTTGAAGAAAATGTGTACGAAGCACGAGTCTATATAGAATATGAATATATAAACTCTCCTGACCTTTACATTACGTATATTTCGTGAAAAAGGTAAGGCAAGAATTTCAGTGAAAAATTATGGAAGATAAGTAATTTTTCAGTTACACGTGATGATATTTGAATGGAAATCGAAAATTCGCGCGTATTAAGTGTAGATTGGTTGTAATTGAGCGCGTCTCTCTTTTCATTTACAAGACGCGTGTGTCCTTCTTTAGTGCCCGTTTAAGCTTTTCTCGCGTCCTTGCTGAATTTACTGCGCACGGAGCGTAATCGGGGTGATGAATAAATCACTATTAGAACCATAATTTTCAATAAAAAAAATTTTTGATTTCACAGAAAACCCTCAAAGTCTAGCGGACAGCTTTCTCGCTGGCAGTTGTTCAAACTCAAAACTTCCTCAATTACTTTTGCTCGTTGAATGTATCAATACATGGTCCTCGTTCGGCTTCCATAAATAATCGATTATTATTTACTATAAGTACGACGCACTGTTTGATTTTCATCTTAATCTTTTCGACATGTACAAGAAAGTTTTATGATCAAACACGTAGTTTCCGTTTAAATCGTTAAAAACGTCATTAAAAATGAAAAATTCAACTTTGCACAAAATCTGTGTGGGATAGAAAAAAATGTTAAGAAAAAAAATTGCTCGTTTCAAAAAGATCTAAGGATTTGCTGTAGATTTTTTATCACAGGAGTTATATCTTTTTATATTGATGAGAAATATTATTGTAAATGTAAAACTCTTTTTCTGAGCAAAAGTACCCAGAATACAAAAAAAATGTTTTCAAATGCAAGTTTGGCTCTAAAGGATATAAAATAATAATCGAGCACGAGTATTACGATGAAAATGTGCTCCTTAAGGTCGATAGAGCTTTAAGTATATAGAATTTTCTTTTTTATTTCAAATTGAAAAGAAATTCAGTAATCTATGCGTTGAAGTAAATGAAAGCTTGAAGCGAAGAAGTTGCTCAAAAAACCGCGAAGAAGTTTTCTGTGGAGTATTTCGTTTATGAAATGATAAGGTGAAAAACTATGATCAAAAACCTTGCTCTGCGTGACTTACCTTCCGTCCGAGTATTGTGTCATCAAATTTATGTTTTCAAAACGACAAGTTTCTCGTTTCTGTACAATACTCGCACGAAAGGTATGTCGCACATTGGGAGGAAATGCACTTTTTCGGTCCAAAAATGTGCAGAGCTTTCAAATTTAGTCCGATTAAAAATTTTGTTTATTAACGTTGAAGTTCATCAAATTCTGAAGAGCTTCGTGGTCAGAACTTTTGTCTGCTCTATTTTTGTATTAATAATTTTTTTACTCAAAGTATGGAAAATCTGAAATTTTTTGTATGCTTGAATAACTGTTTAGGTAAACTGTATATTATTTTAAATGAATTTTTGGGGGCTTACAGAATACAAATAACTTGTTTATTATTCCATTGATTTGTTATAAACAAATTGGCAAATAGTCTTATTATCGGTGAAAAACATTTTAGGTTTTCTTGAATTATAATTTCCTTCAATCACCAGAATGATTTCAGGTATTCCTTAGAATAATAAGTCTTTAATAATATTTGGTAAAATATACCAATTAAAATTTTTATTAACAAATTCAAAATTTTGGCCCTTCCGCATAGAAAAAAAATTTTGTTGCACTTGAAATATTTCAAATTATTGAACGAATGGCTACTAGTCACAAAAATATTTACACAGCGGTTAATAACAATAAATAAATAAATAACTTAAGTATATTATTACAATTCGTAATCTTGAAATTTCAATAAAATAAATTTGCTTAATCACAAAGGGATCCGACCTTGTGGCTAACCTTAGTGATTCAATAATCAAATTATTTCTTTTGAATTTTCATAATTTTATTCATTTATGAATTGTGTTAAAATACAATAAAGCTTCAAATAACGCAGGGATCTGACCTTGCGGCTAACCTGAGTGATTCAGTAACCTATTCTATTTGAAAAATATTCTAATTTGCTGACTGAGTTTTGCACACGAAATTTGGGTAAGGCAAAGTTCGAAGTGCTGGTTGTATTGTTTGCAACTTTTATTTTAATTTTGTTATCGAACAGAATATTTTTAATTGCGATGATTGACCAAGGATCTGTGCTTGAGCCTATATTGTCCAATATAAAAAAAATGAATTGTGCATAACTCGAATCTTATCTGATCCTTGATTTGAACCATTTTATTTATGTAGAAACAATTTATAATTCAAAACATTAATAAAATAGATCATTTTAATTTACAAAAAAGGCACATGTAGTTGGTAAGAAAATATTGTTACGTCGCAACTACGTAAATACTTTCTTTTGTTACGTCCACTCTTCGATAAATATATGGGTCATTTCATGGGAGATTTACAGTCAAAATTTTTTTTTCGACGAAATATTTTTTTTGACTTCTTACTTCGAAAATAATCGACACGTTTTTTTTTTTCAATGTGATACTTGAAAATTTCGAGATATAATTTTTTAAGTTTGGTACTCGGGAAAATTTTTTTTTTTTTGACAGCTCACTGTAAAACCAGTTTTAAATATAAAATGTAACCCTTGCACTTGAAATGCGCGAAAGAGTACAAGCTTTCAAAAAATGTATAGCACACATTTCGTTGTTTTTTTTGTAATAACAATATAGAACATGTTTATAAACAATTGAATTTTTTTTTAATTTGGAACTAATTTTTTTTCCGATTTTTTTGTTTCAGAATTTTTGTTGAAGGTTTTTCAATATGCAGGCAAAATTTTGGAATGGAAAAATGAAAACTGTAGATGTAATTAATTTATAAAATCTGTCCCGCGCGTTGCAACGAGCGAGCTCGCACACTGCAACTACGCTTGAGGGGGTCTTCTACCTTGTTGGTTCAAAAAAATCGAATTTTTTGCATTTTTGTGGCCTAGAAGGTTCTAAAAATATAATCTTAAAAGGGTATAACCAAAATCTTATTATTTCGGGGTTTCCAAAGCCGTCAAATATAGCTCCGCTCCTCTCCGCTCCGCGATTCATGCATTATAGTATATTACATAACAAGGGCAGAAAGCTGAGATTCCTGAACTGCGCGCCATAATGCCCGAGGCGAAGCCGAGGGCATCATGGCACGCAGTTCAGGGCTCTCAAATTTCTGCCCATGTAGTGTATACTATTTTTCTTGCTACCCGGTCGAAAGTACGAAAACAATTGCATGTGTCCATTGGAATATATTGTTGCCTGCCCCGACATTTGCGGCACGAGCGGAGCGAGTGCTGCCGGTCGGGGGGGGGGCTGGCAGGCATCAAATACATCTATAAATTGAGGTTTAGATTTCTACTTCCTTGTTTCCATCTTTGGTAATTATCATAGACTAGCATGTATCTGTCAACGAACTTTTTGGGTAAGGTGTCAGTTTCTACTATTAATTGAGCTTCAGTTTCAAAGTTTTTATTAATTTCTTCTTCATCTGTCGATTCATCAGATGATATGTCATTCATTTTTTTATTTTTATTGTTGTTACACTTCAGTCACTACTATTACATTCTAAATAATATTCACTCATTGCCACTAATAATCATTAGCAGAGAGCGGACAAATTTTGACGCTTGAGGTTATTGACGTTTTTACTCCCGCTATTATAGAGGGCGCGCATATAGCTTGACCAATGCATTAAAGTTAGACTTTCTGCCGTGAAATTGGTGCCGAAACCACGTACTTTCGACTAAGGTAGTAAGAAAATATCTTTAAATGCGATTTCCCAAAAGTTGCGTTTTTGCAACTGGTTGACATGATATCTCGAAAAGTAATTGATCAATTAACTAAAGTCATATATATAAATTTGTGAAAAACATGTCGCTATCGTCTGACACGAGCTTTTTGGATTTTTTCCATTTCAAGAAATTTTACAGCTGTTCTTGACCTTGAAAACATAGAAATTATTTTTTTCTTGTTTGTTTACTATTTCCTAAAATTTTCAAATCTTGCAAATTCCTTGCTTCAAACGATAGCCAAAGGCATAAAAACTGAATCATTTTGGTTTATTTGTTTCAGACGACTTTCATGAACTAAATCGTGTCAACCGTTTTGGTATACATTTTTCGTAAGGGATATTTCAAGGTCCAATTACGGTCAAATTGGAGGCAGTAAAATTCCAGTAAAATTTTTGTTGAAAGTATATAAATAAATAAGTTAAATGCAAAAAACCGCACCTCGATTGCATTATTGGTTTCCCTACAATTCATTCTCAAAAAACAGTATCAAAAACGAGGCCACAAAGTAGAAGACCCCCTTAAGCTTGTTTAGACATGCTCGGACTCGAAGCACGTGTGGCAGTGAACCGCTGCAATGGGCGGGACAGATTTTATAAACTAATTACACCTACAGTTTTCATTTTTCCATTCCAAAATTTCGCCTGCATATTGAAAAAACTTCAACAAATATTTAGAAACAAAAAATCGGAAAAAAATTAGTTCCAAATTAAAAAAAAATTCAATTGTTTATAAACATGTTCTATATTGTTATTACAAAAAAAACAACGAAATGTGTGCTATACATTTTTTGAAAGCTTGTACTCTTTCGCGCATTTCAAGTGCAAGGGTTACATTTTATATTTAAAACTGGTTTTACAGTGAGCTGTCAAAAAAAAAAAAATTTTCCCGAGTACCAAACTTAAAAAATTATATCTCGAAATTTTCAAGTATCACATTGAAAAAAAAAAACGTGTCGATTATTTTCGAAGTAAGAAGTCAAAAAAAATATTTCGTTGAAAAAAAAATTTGGACTGTAAATCTCCCATGAAATGACCCATATATTTATCGAACGTGAGCGGGAAAATTCGTATTATGGGACTGCTGCATCGGCTGTTAAAACGACGTCTTTCAATTGAAAGATGTAAATAATCCACAACTAACACGTTGAAGTGGATAAACAATTGCATAATTTATTATTTTTAATACCAAGAGCCACGCCCTACAATTTATATTCTTTTCACGTGAATCGCCAAATATAATCCAAATACGAGACTTTTACTATTTTCAGAGTTCCTTTTTAATTGCTTAGCAACAAATTCGACGATTAACTGACTGAATTTTCCATTTTCATCATTGCCGTTATTCTGTATCGCTCGGCCAGATCGAGTTGAGGGCGGCGAAAATACCCCGCTTATCAATTAATACTTAAAAAAGTGAAAATGAGCATCAGCGCCGCCAAGTTTTGATAGCAAGAACTAATATCAATGCAAACAAAAACCCCGTCCCCCCAACCCGATGTATTCTAGAGAGCGGAAAATTTTGAAATATATTGTATGAAATCCATTTCATGAATTTAAATGATTTAAAGTTGAAAATGATTTGTGAAAGAATAAAAATACAACAAGAATTTTTAAATATGAATCACAATGAACAGTTAAATACTGTACTATTACACGGAGACAAATAGTTGAAGTAATTTTACTCAACTCTGTCGATTAAACTTGGGACTTAAGGACATTTGAACATTTATTAAATTGTAGTCGGGTAAAATGAATTTGATAAATACCTAATCCACCCAAAGTGAATATCAATAAGGATTACATAGGAAATAGTAAGGAGTTGAGTAAAACATTGTCGACGACAGGGCATCACAATGCGTCTGTGGGTTAACCTGAAATGTATAAATATATCACCGACGCTTGAGGTGCTTCGAACGGTAGTTGAGTGAAATGAGCATCGGCTGTATTATTTCAACTGGCAATGATATGGTTGCTATGGTTGCAACAGTTTAAAAATAAAATCGGTAGCGACAATAGCGCCACCACTTGTTGATAGCAAGCATTATAATTCGTTCCCCTTTTCTCCTATATGAGTGGGCCCACTGTGATAGTAGGTATTTTTTGACACTGCGGGCACAAGAAAAAGAATTTATTTTTACGGATCTCAAAAACTCAGGACTTTATTTCAAGCTTATTAGTGTGGCTTCTATTTGAACTAAAAACATTACATGAAAAGCAATATTAAACAATCTTTTCTCGCACATTAACGTTGAATTTTTCACAGAACAACGAAAAAAAATTCTTCATGCTGCCAAATTTTTCAATTTTCAACATTTTCATATTATTTTTAGTTCAAATAGAAGATATTTTCATCAAGTTTTCAAATTTCTTGGATCACATGTTTCAGACTAAAGGAGTGACCTCTATTATGCCTGCAGTGAAGACCCTCTGGCAGAAAGGTGCTGCAGACGACAACGCTTTTGTGATGTGAAACATACTTATTCGACAATGAAAAATATTTTGCGTTAGTTAACATCCCTTTTAATTTACCTAAAAGGTTAATCAATCATTTCATTTGATGTACTCATCCATACAAAATTTCTAAATATCGTAAATTTTGCAGTCCTATACGAGGCTCCCCACTTAAGCCAAAACACATGTGGTAGAAATTTATGTATTGGTCGTCAACGTCAGGGCAAAGTTTTTAGAAAAGCTATACGAATCAAAGGTTGAAATCTGAAGTGAACTGGGAACGAATTCGAATTTACAAAAACTTCCCGGGTTACTTTGTTACTTGAGAAAGTTTGAAAGTTTTAATGTGAGGGATTTTGTGGTCTTTTTCAAACCTCTCCACTTTACATTTTACAGGTGTATATTTTAATACACTGGATACGTGACTCATCGCATACAAAGATTTTCCACGCTATATTTTGTACGGTTTCATAATATTTCTGGCTACGGATTCCGTGGAAAAAGCTGAGTTACTAACATTAAAGAATTCCTATTTAATAAAACGATCCTAAAACTATTTTCTTTTTGGATTTTTCTGTAAATAAAAAGAATTTATATTCACATGATCCGCGCTCATCAGTAAAGTAGGAGATGGACGTACCTTCTAGCGCTTGGACAATGAGTCTAAGATTCTTTCAAGATTGGAAAACGGACGACGGTGAATTTATCTGAGTTTTCTCGAGTCTTAAAAACTTTCAAAATTTGTATTCTTTGCTTTTTACTATTCGTTACACTTTAACATTAACATACCATCTAATGAAATTTGAGCCGGACTGGTTAAAAAGAACAACAGTTTGATGTATTTTAATACAAATCTTTATTATTGCCTTCAAAATAGGCCTCGACTCATGACGAATTCCCCGGAGCAAATATTTGAGTTCTGGGGACAGCAAAAAGTCATAGGGAGCCATATCTGGCGACTAGGGTCGCTGAGAAATGACTTTTGTTTCGTGTTCAGCCAAAAGTTCAGTCACAATCAGGCTGGATTGTGACAGCGCATTATTGTTGTTTGGCGGCGACGCACTTTAAACACATAACATGAACCACAATGTGTTGAGTTGATCCATAAGAGGTGTTGAGAGCCTCTGCTACCTTTTTAATGCCCAATCGAACCTCGCCTTATTTTCTCTGCATGATGCTAGCTTAACTTACTTTATAAATTTGAATGTTCCTTTTGTTAGTTTTATTATGAACTAACTGGCCCTTAACAAAAATATAATTAAATAATCCGAACCCTGGAAGCTCAAGACCCAAGCCGTTGCAGGTGAGGGCTTAATTTCGACGATAGTAGACAAATTTTTGAAATTAAAGTGTCGAATTATTTTTCGAAATTGAATCCACTGTTTCATTTGGTGCCCAACGTGGGGCGAGTTGGGTAAAACTTTTGTAAAATTTGTAGCGAGTGCATCGTGAAAGCGTCGGCATTGTGAATAAATGTTGTGACGTGGTGAAATTTACCCGTCACATTAAAAAGATTGAATTGGGTTAAACTCACCAGTTTGACAGGTGGGGTTATGTCCTTGGGGAAAAAGTCGTATGGCGAGAGACCGCACCTCGTCGCCACCCGAGAGCACTCGAAAACACTTATCACTCACTACCCGCACTTACCCTTCCTGTTCCGTCTGTTCCATACACGGCACGAGGACAACAGCACCAGAGGACAGCAGAGTTGGAGATGAGGCGGAATAGGCTACCAAGTTGATGTCAACACTGGCCGCCATGTCAACTGTCGAGACACGATACATCGATGCTTCGACCATCGTCGTCATTGATCGTTGGAGAGCGACGAGCAAGACGATCAGCTGCCACCACGTGACCCGGAAGACGTACCCTGGGGCACATAGACCCTGGAACTTAATATTTAGTATCTTCGACATTTGTGATACTAAATTCATGTTGTATGATGTGAATGTACGCTAATTATAATAGTGCGAATGTACTACACGCACTGTTCATTGTAATTGAGAGAACTGCGTGTTTATAGAAATTATTTGCAGAGGGCAGTTACTATAATAGGCACGGGTTGCCTAGTTGTCTAGCAGATATGTAACATGTGACCTGCATCCGGGTCCGAGATTGGGTCACGCGTGTAATTCGTGGGGCAGGTCGGGAGTTTTACCGGCGTCGCGTCTTCCTTCAACACTCTCGTCCTGCGACTCAAAGAGACAGGTGTGAATGTTATTCAGGTGATAAATTTGAAAAATTAACTCTCTTTAAATGATAGCAATATGGAGTTGATGAATCGAGATTAGAACCTGACTTTGAAAGATTCCTATTTTTTGGAGTGTGATTAAGGTCTTAGTTTTTTTAGATGTTACGTCCAGTGACACACGTATTTTAACACCAAAAGGTGTAATGTTTTATTTTCAGGTCAACGCTAGCGCGCTATAACCTAGGAAAACGACCGAGAAATCGTGCAGAACACTAAAAAAAAAAATGATCTTAGACAGAAAATACCAAACGCTCGAAACTGAATTAAGGCGTGTGCCCTAAATAAACCGTTCCGATTAACGGTTGAAGGTGTTACGAAATGGTTGTAATGAACGCTGTTGCTACCTGTAAATTAATTATACAGATCTTTCATGAAGGTATTACGAATGAGGATCCATGATTCACCCTTTGGTGGTAGGGGAGAAGCGGCGAAATTGGCGCACCTAATAGAAAGTGCGAGTTTAAAAAGAAAGTATATGACTAAAAATTATGAAAAAATATTTATTTAATAGCTGGATATCTTTTCTATACTTTCCAATGGATAAAGATTGCATTGAAAATTATTAAAGCAGGTTTTTATTCAGATTTCCGAAGGACTGCACCTGCGTCAATTTACCCGCCATGTCGGGTAAATTGACGCACTAATATTATAATCTTCTCTTGCCAGGTATTAGTTATATTTTCATAGATTTAGAATTACATTTCAGTAGCAAAGGTTGACGAAAAGAGGTAGTTATAATTTGAAACTAAATTTGAGATAGTATATCAAGATATGTGAAGTTTTCTATACCTTTATTCACATAAACCAGCCAAAGTTAAAATATATTTTATAATTGTACAATAAAATACTGGCAATTGTGGATATTTAAGTGAATATTCATATTGAAATCATTTTTATAGAGAATTATTTGAATTTTTAATCAGAAGTATATACAATTATTAACTTTAGAAGACTTATAAATAATAGAAACAATCAATCAAAAATACAAATTTTTTACTTACATTGCTTTCACGTGTTAAAATCGAGAAAACTTTCAAAACACCGTCAGACTGCAAATTAATTATTAAAAATCGCTTTTAAAATGCCTCAATACCTCAAACATAAAAAAAAAATTTAACCACTGATTGTTCAAATGAATATATCCTTACAAAGTCGTTACATCAGTTTTGCGAACCACATTACCTTCCATGTCACAAAAAATCTTAAGAAAAAGATTAGCAGAAAAGTCCAGCAACATTCAAATGTATATATCTATATATTAATAATTGTGTACTTACTATCTTCTTTATATTTTCAATCATAAACATCCGAGCACTTGACTTCAGTCACCGGTTTCCAGAAACACAACACGTGTGCCAACTTTGCCTCTGATTTGAATCTGGTATGCGCCAATTTTCATTAATTCATTCATTCATTAATTAAATAATTTTTACGTAAAATGCTTATTTTTTCATACAAATATTCTATATTAATCGTAAGATTAAATATCAAAGATTATAAAATCGTTGCACTAATCTAATTCACCTTGAATTACTATTATTTAACGATTTAACTCAATGGCTTCGAACATAACCATTATGCCAAAAAACGATTAATCGCAATAAAACTGTATTAAGCAATTAGATTTTTATAATGTTTTCTATCAAATACATATCATACAAGAATGCACACGATAGAACTATGATTATTTTTTGTTATGTTATCATTTTCTGAAAAATAGGGTGCGCCAATTTAGACGACGCGCCAATTTCGCCGCTTCTCCCCTACCTAGTATATTCGGTACACTATTTAAAAAAATTAAAATTGTCAAATAAAAGAATAATGGCCTGGTAATGGTTAACATACCCAGCACATTATTTAAATAAGCAGAGAACAGAGAATAATGGCCTGGTAGTGATTAAAACACTCAGCACATTATTTAAATAAACAAACAACAGAGAATAATGGCCTGGTAGTGATTAACACACCCAGCACATTATTTAAATAAACAAACAACAGAGAATAATGGCCTGGTAGTGATTGACACACCCAGCACATTATTTAAATAAACAAACAACAGAGAATAATGGCCTGGTGGTGATTAACACACCCAGCACATTATTTAAATAAACAAACAACAGAGAATAATGGCCTGGTAGTGATTAACACACCCAGCACATTATTTAAATAAGCAGAGAACAGAGAATAATGACCTGGTAGTGATTAACACACCCAGCACATTCTTAAATAAGCAGAGAACAGAGAATAATGGCCTGTTAGTGATTAACACACCCAGCACATTATTTAAATAAGCAGAGAACAAAGAATAATGGCTTGGTAGTGATTAACACACCCAGCACATTATTTAAATAAGCTGAGAACAGGGAATAATGGCCTGGTAGTGATTAACACACCCAGCACAATATTTAAATAAGCAGAGAACAGAGAATAATGGCCTGGTAGTGATTAACACACCCAGCACAATATTTAAATAAGCAGAGAACAGAGAATAATGGCCTGGTAGTGATTAAGACACCCAGCACATTATTTAAATAAGCAGAGAACAGAGAATAATGGCCTGGTAGTGATTAACACACCCAGCACAATATTTAAATAAGCAGATAACAGAGAATAATGGCCTGGTAGTGATTAAGACACCCAGCACATTATTTAAATAAGCAGAGAACAGAGAATAATGGCCTGGTAGTGATTAACACACCCAGCACAATATTTAAATAAGCAGAGAACAGAGAATAATGGCCTGGTAGTGATTAACACACCCAGCACATTATTTAAATAAGCAGAGAACAGAGAATAATGGCCTGGTAGTGATTAACACACCCAGCACATTATTTAAATAAGCAAACAACAGAGAAATATGGCCTGGTAGTTATTTAAAAAAATAGAGACAAGTACGCTTGCAGTCAAAGTTGAATGTTTAAAGTAATTTGAAAATTGGTAAAAGTTGCAAGAGATTGAGAGTTGAATAATAAAAAATTGAAATGTTAAAAATAGAAAAAAAAATAATGTAGGAAGGTTGGAAACTGATTTTGAACACTTGAAATTTGTACTTACATTTAAATGTTTATTGAAGAAGCTTGAATAGGTTGACAAAGTTTGAGGGAATCTAGCTAAGGTAGTTTCCTTAAGCTATCCCTAGACTGCACTGCCCAGATGCATTTTCGGCGGCCTTTTATATCCAAAATTTCCCATAGGTTCCATTAGTAAGAGAAAGAAAGCACTAGTGTAGATAAGAGTTTCATATCTATGTACTAGTGTTTTCTTCATCTTTTACAAATTGTTACTTTTTGTTAGATTTAGTTGTACATAATGTTTCCTTCTGACAGATTGCAATTTGAAAAAAACTACGCTGTGCCAATTTTGGCTGTTTGCTTACTCGGTTGCTAAATTTGACTTATTTGGTTGTGCGGAATTTACGGTTTATATTTTCCTCTTGAAATACCTTTTTGTTTGAAAATGTGGTTGATTGTTAAAAAATACACATAGTGTATTAAATAATTCTTTGCTTAAAATTATTTAACATACATATTTGTTAGGGTTTCTAGAAGAATTTCAACAACTTATAGGTCCGTCAGTTATTTAGTACTTTTCTTTTCTTAACAATAAATAAAAATTTTAATAAAACATGAGTTGAACATTTAAAATATTAGGCTTTTAACTTTTAAGAAATAAACTAGGAAAGTTTGAGTTAGTTAAAACATTCAACTTTCTGTACTTTTACCTATGGATATGCACTCTTATCTCAGGTGCATGTTTGATCCCAGGCGCCAGTTACCAAATTCCATGTCTCGAAGAGATTATTTCCGGATCTACAGAGTGATAAAATCTCTAATGTGCATCACTTTACGAAAACTGTTGAAAAGGAAATTTACAATTCGAATATATTTTAAAATTTGGTAGGACATAACACCCCCACCCTAAATCGCTTACTACTAATTTTTTTAAATTATAGGAAGCGAACGCTGCGTAATCAACTTGATGAGATTTACTGGCTTGCCATAGACGACGCATTGTTCATTGGACTCGCCTATTTCCTCATGGTTTGTATTTAAAGAATGTTCTTCGTATTTCTTCTTCAGCTGCCGAAACGTTTGGTGGGTCAATATCCGTTGTTACATCTCCTGTGTTCATTGCTATACTACAGGATTGTTGACTTGTATCTTCAACGTCCCCCAGTTCAATATCTTGTTGGACTCTTTGATGTTTCCTTAGAACTGGTCTGGTGTTGTTGTTACCTACTTGAATTAGGCATTGGGTTATTGAACTCCAAATTGCACCTATTATGTGAATTGACCAACCATAGATCCGGTGCAGCAAGAAACCATTGATTACTATTTCTATTATTATTTAAATTATTTGTATTATTATAAAAATTGCAATGATTCCGGCACTAGCCGTACCAAACGTTGTAAATTTCTCCCAGAGTCTTGCGCCGGTGGATTCTGCAATCTTTTCCATTGTGTCTTCTGATAGCAGTTTTGTCAATGTGCCGTCATGTTTGCTTGTGGCCTGTCCGTGCATTTCCCGTGCCACGTCGTTTAGAAGTGATGATTTTTCTGAAGGGAACATAATTCTGTCTCTTAAATTTTCTAAATCCTTCTCCGTGTATATACCGCTTGTTGCTAAGGATGCTGGGTTAGTATACTCCCAAGTTTGTCTTGTTGAGGGTAGAATTGTGATTGGCTCTATTCCCTCAGTGGGTTTGGGTAATAACTTGTACCAGTTTCCTTCGATTAAGTAGTACGAAGGTAATATTGAGTTACAAGTTATTTGTGTTCATCTTGTCTTTATAATATGTGTTCTTGGATTTAAGACATAAATTGTGTTGCTCTTGGTTACCTTAAGTTCCGCATAACATTCTTCTCCATGCAGGACTGTTACTTCCACTGAAATACACTTGATTACTTGTACAACCTTTCCTGCGGTGACTGCCATATATCCTGGACCTTTCATTAGATTATAGGCGAACTCGTCAGGTGCCTGAGTCGCTATAGCAAGCGCGTTCTTCAGCGTTTGTCTCTCAAGATGACATCGTTGCAGTAAATCATTTTCGATACCAAGTTCATTTCTATTGGCAAATGATTCGCCCTTAACAATTGCTCGTTGGTACTGCATACCAAAAGGTGTGTCCGGCCTCTACATCTAAACATGTTGCGTCAGACAGGGTACAAGCTGTACCGGAGCGTAAGTGTATCGCGTTGTTATTCAGGTCCACCCTAGCTTTTTGTTCTTGTAAAGTTATTTTCAGGGTTCCCTGAACCACTACGGATTCCCAATTTCCATAAGGATCTGAATAAGCCGCTCTGTTACATCTTCCCTCACTATCTAAGGCTCCTGCATAAGTTATTGGGCGTGTTGTTGTACTATTAATTTGTATCCCACTTATTACGTAGTTATTAAATTGAAGTATTCCAGTGATACGCGCTCTTCTGCATGCTTCTCTACTTATATCATAAATGTATTCGTGTTTGCCGTTTTTTACTACAGAGATATGAGAATACATTCCACAATGATAAATGGTTCGGTGTATTTCAAGTTTACACTGTATAGCTTTAGTTTCTATGAATTCCTTGACTTGTAGTAGGTGTATATATTTCCGTGTTACATTGAGCGGGTTTGCTGGTATGGCACATTGACCTACATCTAGAAGCGATATTGTTGTGACGTTTAATAGTCGAGATCCACAGTCGTATCCAATTAGAGCTGCTATAGTTTAGAACAGCAAAACAAAAGTAACAATCGCGAACATCTGTAATCAGAACATGAGCTTGGTTATTCATCTTCTAAATTTCGTTTTACCCTTCTTTTAGTTTTGATTTCGTGTTTAATATGTGAAATTCTAAGCCTATTGGCGTGTACCATTTTGCTGTTCCCCTTAAATTGAATTTTAACATTGTTTTTATTGATTACTTCTAAAACCTTATGAGGACCCGTGTAATGGTCACCGAATTTTCCGGGTTTCGACCCTTTTAATAAAAAAACGTAGTCGCCTACCTTAAAGTTTACATTATTTATTCTTTTGTCGTAATAGACCTTGGAGCGATTTTTGGAGTCCACCAGATTATTATAAACAGTTGTTCTTATTCCAATAAGGCGAGCGACTAAGTCTTTGACATATCCTTGATATGTTGGTAATAAGTCGTCTCACTCTCGAAAGTGGTTTCACCACTGACGGTGACCTTGCTAAACGACCAAAAACCACTTCGCAAGGGGTATGTTTGGTACCTTCATGTACACATGTGTTGTAATTAAATATGGCAATTTCTATCCACTGGTCCCACTCACAATCTTTTTCAGAGTATTGTTTAAAAAAATTCACCAGATCCATGGTGTGATCGTTCAAGTGACTCATTGGATTGCGGGTGGAACGCGGTGGTTCTTATTCTCTTGATTTCAAACCCTTGGCTATTTTTTGAATCAATTTGCCCCCAAAAAAAAAAATGTTGATTTTGATCCGTAAAGAACCTATTTTTTGATTCAGAAATTGGTAGAGTTGGATTCTTTTGATCCATTTAAGATTTGTAAAATTGGATTCTTTGATCCTTTAAAAATCTTGTAAAATTGGAATTTTGTAATTTTTTTTTATTTACTAACATTTTGTAAAGGTTTGTTTGGATTAGGAAATTTTGCAAAAGTTTGTAAAATTTGTAAAGCCATCTTTGATTTAGAAAATTTGTAGAGTTCGTAAATTTTGTGAAGGTTTGTAAAATTTGTAAAAGGTTTGTTAAATTTGTAAAAAGTTTGTGAAATTTGTAAAATCTATAAAAATTTGTTTGATTTTAAAAAGTTTGTAAAACTTGTACAATTCTGTGAAGTTTGTAAAATTTGTAGCATTGTTTGATTTTCAAAGTTTGGAAAATTTGTGAAATTTGTAATGTTGTAAACTTTTCTTTGATTTAAAAAATTTGAAAAATTTAGAAAATTTATAAACTTTGTAAATTTATAAACTTTGTAAATTTGTTAAAATTGAAAAATGTATAGTAATTGAAATTTTAATAATTCCTTAAAAAAAATGTAGCATTGGATTTTTTTAATCCTTCAGAATTCAAGAAAGTTTGGTTATATTCTTTTATCCTTTTAAATATACCATAGTAAGATTTGGATTATCTCGAAAACCGATTTTAACCAATTTTTTTTCTTTTTAAGAAAGTTGATTCACAGAGCATCGCACGCATTCACCGATGTACCCCTCCGGGGCCTCCAAAAATTTAAAATACATATGTTACGTCCAGTGACACACGTATTTTAACACCAAAAGGTGTAATGTTTTATTTTCAGATCAACGCTCGCGCGCTATAACCTAGGAAAACGACCGAGAAAACATGCAGAAAACCCAAAAAAAATGATCTTTGACAGAAAATACCAAACGCTCGAAACTTAATTCAGGCGTGTGCCCTAAATAAACCTTACCGATTAACGGTTGAAGGTGTTACGAAATGGTTGTAATGAACGCTGTTACTACCTGTAAATTAATTATACCGATCTTTCATGAAGGTATTACGAATGAGGATCCATGATTCAACCTTTGGTGGTACCTAGTATATTCGGTACACTATTCAAAAAAATTAAAATTGTCAAATCAAGAATAATGGCCTGGTAATGGTTAACATACCCAGCACATTATTTAAATAAGCAGAGAACAGAAAATAATGGCTTGGTAGTGATTAACACACCCAGCACATTATTTAAATAAACAAACAACAGAGAATAATGGCCTGGTAGTGATTAACACACCCAGCACATTATTTAAATAAACAAACAACAGAGAATAATGACCTGGTAGTGATTAACACATACAGCACATTATTTAAATAAGCTGAGAACAGAGAATAATGGCCTGGTAGTGATTAACACACCCAGCACATTATTTAAATAAGCAAACAACAGAGAATAATGGCCTGGTAGTGATTAACACACCCATCACATTATTTAAATAAGCAGAGAACAGAGAATAATGGCCTGGTAGTGATTAGCACACCCAGCACATTATTTAAATAAACAAACAACAGAGAATAATGGCCTGGTAGTGATTAACACACCCAGCACATTATTTAAAAAAATAGAGACAAGTACGCTTGCAGTCAAAGTTGAATGTTTAAAGTAATTTGAAAATTGGTAAAAGTTGCAAGAGATTGAGAGTTGAATAATTAAAAATTGAAATGTTAAAAATAGAAAAAAAAATAATGTAGGAAGGTTGGAAACTGATTTTGAACACTTGAAATTTGTACTTACATTTAAATGTTTATTGAAGAAGCTTGAATTGGTTGACAAAGTTTGAGGGAATCTAGCTAAGGTAGTTTCCTTAAGCTAGCCCTAGAATGCACTTCCGAGATGCATTTTCGGCGGCCTTTTATATCCAAACTTTCCCATAGGTTCTACTAGTGTAGATAAGAGTTTCATATATATGTACTAGTGTTTTCTTTATCTTTTACAAATTGCTACTTTTTGTTAAATTTAGTTGTACATAATGTTTCCTTCTGACAGATTGCAAATTGAAAAAAACTACGCTGTGCCAATTTCGGCTGTTTGCTTACTCGGTTGCTAAATTTGACTTATTTGGTTGTGCGGAATTTACGGTTTATATTTTCCTCTTGAAATACCTTTTTGTTTGAAAATGTGGTTGATTGTTAAAAAATACACATAGTGTATTAAATAATTCTTTGCTTAAAATTATTTAACATACATATTTGTTAGGGTTTCTAGAAGAATTTCAACAACTTATAGGTTCGTCAGTTATTTAGTACTTTTCTTTTCTTAACAATAAATAAAAATTTTAATAAAACATGAGTTGAACATTTAAAATATTAGGCTTTTAACTTTTAAAAAATAAACTAGGAAAGTTTGAGTTAGTTAAAACATTCAACTTTCTGTACTTTTACCTATGGATATGCACTCTTATCTCAGGTGCATGTTTGATCCCAGGCGCCAGTTACCAAATTCCATGTCTCGAAGAGATTATTTCCGGATCTACAGAGTGATAAAATCTCTAATGTGCATCACTTTACGAAAACTGTTGAAAAGGAAATTTACAATTCGAATATATTTTAAAATTTGGTAGGACATAACACCCCCACCCCCCCCCGCCTAAATCGCTTACTACTAATTTTTTTTAAATTATAGGAAGCGAACGCTGCGTAATCAACTTGATGAGATTTACTGGCTTGCCATAGACGACGCATTGTTCATTGGACTCGCCTATTTCCTCATGGTTTGTATTTAAAGAATGTTCTTCGTATTTCTTCTTCAGCTGCCGAAACGTTTGGTGGGTCAATATCCGTTGTTACATCTCCTGTGTTCATTGCTATACTACAGGATTGTTGACTTGTATCTTCAACGTCCCCCAGTTCAATATCTTGTTGGACTCTTTGATGTTTCCTTAGAACTGGTCTGGTGTTGTTGTTACCTACTTGAATTAGGCATTGGGTTATTGAACTCCAAATTGCACCTATTATGTGAATTGACCAACCATAGATCCGGTGCAGCAAGAAACCATTGATTACTATTTCTATTATTATTTTGATTATTTGTATTATTATAAAAATTGCAATGATATATGCATGATATATATAAAATATTAGGCTTTTAACTTTTAAGAATTAAACTAGGAAAGTTTGAGTTAGATAAATCATTCAACTTTCTGTACTTTTACCTATGGATATGCACTCTTATCTCAGGTGCATGTTTGATCCCAGGCGCCAGTTACCAAATTCCATGTCTCGAAGAGATTATCTCCGGATCTACAGTGTTGATATCTCTAATGTGCATCGCTTTACAAAAACTGTTAAAAAGGAAATTTACAATTCGAATATATTTTAAAATTTGGTAGGACATAACATAGACATGGTCAGAAAATTTTCTGGGGAAAATTATTAAGTATAACCATCCGTGATAAGATGTGATGATGTGAATTACACATTTTCTCAAAGTCTCTGAATTTCTTTTTGAATTTAAGTGAAACAGGAAATTCAATTTACTTAAGGCTCTATCGGCCTTAAGGAACACATTCTCATCATGACACTCGCGCTTCGCGCTCGATTTTCTGTATACATTTCAGTATAACTTTTTAATAAATTACATGATTAAAAGAATTTACTTTCTTCCACATATCTAAACAGGAAAAACAATCGTAGACTTTATTTAAGGAAACGATTTTGCAGAACAACGCTTATATCGTATCTCACATATTTTGGTGAAAAAAATCGAATTTTTTCAATATTAAAAATCAAAACATAAAATATACATCCTGTCCCGAAATTTCTTTATCAGAATTTGTAGACCTCATTTAGGCAAACAATTTTCCATCTAAATGTTTTTTTTGCATCTCATATATTTTGTCTAAGTAATGGAATTTTTTGATTTTTATCGTATTTTTTGGAATTGAAACGAAAAATATATCTTTTATCAGAAACTGTGTCAGACAAAATTTGTAGATCTTTATGAAACGAACAACTTTGTATTCTTACGTTTTTTTGGTATTTCCAATATTATTGTTAAAAAATTGAATTTTGGATTTTCAATAGTTTTTTTTTTAATTAACAAGAAAAATATGCATCTTATGAAAAAATGTTATAATTTAAATTTGTAGGTCTTTATGTATTCAATAATATTGTATAATAACGTTTTTTCGTATCTCGTATAATTTAACTGGAAAATGGAATTTTGATATTGACTTTTTTCGAATTTGAATATGCTGTAACATTTCTAATTTTGATTTAATCAAAAAATGTTATTAGGATAATTTGTAGAGATTTATGAGCACTATCAAAAACCAGAATTGGAATTTTTGATTTTTTCAAAAAATTATTTTCAAAAACACAAAAGTAGTGCTCCATCCCTCAATTTTGATTGGATGTGGCTGGTTAACGAACTTGTCCTTACTTTTTCGGCTCCGATAAAGTGTACCAAAGCTCAATTCAATCTGATAATTCTATCGAGAGTTATGCCGCACACTACCTACAGACAGACAGACAGACAGACAGACAGACAGACAGATAGACAGACACTTTCGTAAAAACCATTTTTTCTGACTCAGGGGGTCTCAAAACGTAAAGTTTTGATGAAAATTTCGAAAGTCATTTTTCACATAAAACCAATACCTTCTCATCCATGATGAGAATGGAAAAATTGCTGTATTTGATAATAATTAATTCAATTTCAAAAGTTAGAAACGGTCAAGTTGTAGAGAATCTTTTTCTTTAAAAGTGAACCGTGATTTATTAAAACCGCATCATTTTTAAAAATTTGGCTCGAAGCGGTAAGAAAATAAGTTTGGGCAAGAATAAAATTTAGTAATAAAATTATTTGTCTGTGTTTCAAATTCTGTTCATAAAGAATAATCTTTTTTCTTTCAAATTAGCCCTTCAATAATAATACTGCTATTTTTAAAAGCCATATTATCTATTTTTACCTAAGGTCTAATTTTTGTGAACGAACTACCTTAAGACAACCACGATACGTTGCGTTGGATGAAACTACGAGTATTGTCGGATGAAGCTACGAGTATCGTCGTTTGAATCTACGATGGATCGTGGCTCGAAACAATGATCACGCTGCAATTGAAAATAACCCCCGCCCATATTATTAATTAATGAAAAATTAAATAATTGTATTTATAATAATTGTTTATTATTATTGATGGATTTTAATTTCTTAAACAATTAAAAAGGAGTTATTGAAGTATATGTAGGTATAATTCGCTGGTTATAATGACCTACGTTTATGCTCGTACGCGTTTCTGAACTAGAGGCAGGGTACGATCATTTTGTTCAGACAAAAGTAGTATCGTTTGAAAAAAGTAATTCGAAAATCGTTCAATCCGTTCTCGAAAAAAATCGCATTTGCAAATGCGCGACGGGTTTCAAACCACCGAGCGGAAACGCGAGTGATGCGCGAGAATCGACGCGTCACTGTCGGCACAGCGCGACCTTGAGTCGAGCTACGACTTGCACCTATCGCACCTTCCTCGGGGCAAGTGGTCGACACTCGTGAATATAATATTTTTATAGTCCAAAGCTGCCGCTCCAAATAGGAATAAAAATCGCTCAATAATAATAATATGGAACGAGGGGCATCTCACTGCTTTTTGTTTACCTGTCCAATTCCGTCAATAAATTGTCTATAATAAATAATAATAAGAAACATCACTTATTGTTTCTTCATTAAATTTACGAAAATCAAGAACCATTTTCCATCTTATTTTTCCTTGAGAATCCGGTTTGTTAGGGACTATTCGTATTGGAATATTATATAAATTTCTCTATATGTTTGTATTTGTTTTGGTTTAGATTTTATTTGTATTTGCCCATTTTAAATAAGCTTTTTCCTTGTGATTTTTCACAACTGCGTATCCTACGTAAACTGTATCACTTTTTACTGTATTTTTATTTGAACGCGAAATGTTGTAGCTGTTCGAGCTGGGATAGTTAATGTATTTGCAGATTTAAAAGCGTAACAGCGGTTCTCAATTTATACTTCATTTCTAAGCATTTTGAAGTATAATTTATATTTACGTTATTATTTTGAAAAAATCCTGATTCTAATACTTATATTTATTATTGTTGTTGTTGTTGTTGTTGTATGATTGCTAGAAGTGGATGCTAGTGATTCAGGATTTATGCTTCCCTTAGTGCACCCGAGTCTGAGAGAGCTTTGGAGTATCCCTGATGAGGTGTTTGTAAGTGTTTATTTGGTCGTATCTCGCAGTCTCATAAAAAATGACCAGGTCTTTTACAGTAATTGCAAATTATTCCTGTGCACGTTGAATTTTGCAGAGTGTTACTATTATTTTATGTGGCTCCGGCGCAGAAACTCATTTTTCCGTTACAGCTGAGAGTAACGGAATGTTGTGTATTCCGTTACAGAGGAATATAATGTAAAAATTCAACTGCGCATGCGCATATAGTCTTACAGCGGGGCAGAATCTTCTTCTTCTTCTTCTTCTTCTTCGTACAGCGTTGGCACCGTACTGACAAAGCATCGTATATTTGAACTGTGCATGCTCTATTGCAATACGCTACTACTATACAAGATCGAGAAAATCAAAATGGCCGGAACTAGTCGATAAATATCAAGTGCAATGGACGAGAATCATAATGAATACTAGATTAGATTCGAGTGTAGGCATAAAAACTCGTATACGCACCGAAGTCACATAAAATAGAATATGTGCCAATGCACACAATTCGGGAAGTTACGAGACTCGCGAAAATGCTCGCAGGACTGATCGCGCCTCGGCTTCGATCTCCTGCAAGCATTGTCGCGAGTCTCGTAACTTCCCGAATTTTGCGCCTAGGCACGTAATATACTATTGTCGATATCTATTTTCATATGGTTGATTTCGATTTTGGAACTGCCCTGAGTTAACGTTTTTATACAGTCCTGGATTCAATAATTTATTGTTATCATTAACATTGTTGTCATTATTGTCCAAATTTCTAAAAAAGTAATTGATATTGTTCTTGTATTTTTGTTGTATTCTTTTTTGTTCCGACTGGAGCATGAGAGAGACCATTGTGTCCGGAGTAAGTTCTGCGCCCACTGCCCGACCGACAGCTTCCCTTGCCACTCCCCACCTGGCACAGACAAAAAGTGTGTGCTCTGCAATTTCCACAACGGATCCGTCGTAGCGACACGACTCATCATCTCATCTCCCGGACTGGTCACCTTGCCATCTCGTCTGCCATTTCTCGACGAATCTGCGCTTTCTATCCTTGCGGATGGTCTCCTTTGCGCGAGCAATTTCCTGCAGGTTGGTTGAGCAGGTGAGATCCTTACGAAGCTAAAAGGCCTCCTTCCTTTCCTCGGTCAATAAGTCTATTGGCTGGACGCTCGACAAGATCAGCACAGCCCTCATCGACACAGTTTGGTATGCTGAGAATATTCAATGCTGATCAACTTGCAGAATCCCTTACGCTTACCAGTTCCTCTTCCTGCTTTAGTGGCGATGTCCACCACTGCCTGGATAGCGTTAACTGTGGACCTGCCATTTCGAAAGCCAAACTGGTTTTCTGAGAGACCGTTCTCGCTGACCATGTGACCCTGTCGTCTTTGTAGAATCATTTCCTCCAGATTCTTCTAGGAGGATCTTCGTGTATACTCCGATGACCTCTTAGAGAATCTCATTGGGCACCGAGTCCTGTCTTTGGAACGGCTCTACGTGTGGAAAAAATCTGCGCACAATGTAATTGACTCGATCGGGTCTTAGTGACTATTTTGAAATCGAGACCCCATGGGTTCTTCTCGTCTTCACCGATCAAGTCTTACCAGCAATGAAGTCGGCTTTTCTTTATGCTGTTCCTCAGAACTGATTTTGCTATTTTCCATGCTTTTTGGGGTATCTCCCAGAGACGCAGAGCGCGGTCTCCGAAAGATACTTACCTTTTTCGAGGCGTAGTAGGATTCCAGCCTCTTCTGGATCTCCACCCCGCTTTCTAGAAGGCATTTATGGGTGTTGAGCTTTCCGCTCAACACCTCTGAGGCCTTGTTTACACTGTCATTTACATGGCCTGGGTTATTTATCAGCATACCCTGCTGGATGACGCTGAGAGCCCTGGGCAATTTTTCCATTTTTTTGCTTTGCTCCCTCAGGAACTGAAGGACGTCCTTCCATCCCTTAGTTCCTGAAGAAGCACTCGAGTCCGATTTCCCCATAGTTTTCAACTCAAAATCGATAAATCGTTTTACCAGCGCATCTTGCGTAGAGGAGCGAGTTGGAATAGTTGAGAACGGGTGCACCCTCCGACCGAAGTCCTACCCCAGTTTCCTGGGTCACTACTTTAGCTTAGCCGGTCCCGTAATACACTGACAGACCGGAATCGCTCGAAGCAACACAGGCTCCGACACATGTGTTCAATACGCACTACCCGATCAAGGTCCCGCACATTAACCCAAAATAATAAATAATAAAGTGACGTGTTTAGCTGCTAACTCCAAACAACTGCATACATTACGAAAATAAAATTAGCAATCACAAATAGGTAATTAAAGTTGATTTAAATAAAAATAAAATTATTTCTGTAAATGTTGCTCAGATCAGGCCGAACTTAAAAGAAAATGGCAGATAATAAATTAGCATTACCTGATCAGGAAAACTGGTATGAGTTTTTTACAGGAGCAAATAACCTTTTTGAATTTTCTATCAGTTCTTCTATGGTTGCATCAGTTGAACCGAAAATGCATTTTCTAGCTTCTCCAGATAATTTA
This sequence comes from Diplolepis rosae, assembly GCA_030998225.1. Classification (NCBI taxonomy): domain Eukaryota; kingdom Metazoa; phylum Arthropoda; class Insecta; order Hymenoptera; family Diplolepididae; genus Diplolepis; species Diplolepis rosae. The sequence continues at coordinate 2,946,638 of JAPYXD010000686.1, read as the reverse complement.
CCTCTTAATAATCTTGGGAGGTTTTCTTGATCTGCAGGTGTCAGTAGCATTGCCTTTGCCTCCATACAACCCTCAATAAAATGTGACAATGGGACGTTACTTCCATCGAACAAAGGGACCACCTCTAGCGCAGCGCGTAATGATACCTGCTGGCTGTTAGGTATGGCTATGGCCATTTCTTCGTTACTTATTATCATGGGATTATCTTGATTTGTTACAACTGTGTCGCATTTCTCTTCGTATGTAACAGTCAAAATCCACCAATTGTGGGTATTAGCGGTCTCTGATCAGGAATTTTGGCTTTCGACTACGTGTAATAACTTTTGTGGTGGATTCTAAAGAAGTGTTTGGTTTTGACATTGAGTCATTATAGCTTTACAATATATTTTATAGAGCGTTGTCTTAGATTATTCGTTGTTACTTTAATTATGAATTGTTTATAACAATAAAAAGAAACTATGTATAAAATTTATTTTTTAAAAATAATATGAGTATAATTATATCAGATATTCAAATTAAATAAATAATCGCTTGATCTTTTGAAAATTTATAATGTTTTACAACAAATTTCTTAAAATTATAACAATATTCTTCTTTATTAACTGCATGTGCCTTTTATGTAAACAAAAATAATGTATTTTATTACCCTCTTTTTTATTTATAAGTTCTTCATGAGCAATTAACCAAATTTGTTTATAACAGTGGTCATACAAGATTCTAAATATGCATAAAATAACGTGGGTAACTCGGGCGTACTTCTTTACACACTCGGGCGATCGGCGCGCACTCGTCCCTAGTGCGCAAAGAAATACTGTACGCCCTTGTTACATGATATACTATTATTATGTTGGACAAGTAAGACTTGAATACAAATTTTTTGGCAATGTTTTGCAATCAAAAATATTTTGTTAATCAAAAGTTTGAATAATAGTTGCAAACAATACAACACAAGAACTTTGAACTTCCTTACCCAAATGATCGTAATCAATGGTGAACGTTCAACGAATCTGAAAAGGATTTATACTCTCGTGTGCATTTTGTTGTTTGTTTAAACTTAAACTAAAACTCAGTTAACAAATCAGAATAATTTTTATATAAAATAGGTTATTTTAATCACTTAAGTGAGCCTTAAAGTCAGATCCTTGCGTGATTTGAAAACTTATTTTATTGTTAATCTTTGTGTTGCCTTCTGAATGTTGTACGTAAAAAAATCGAATTCTGGTAGAATTTTTTACAAAGGGAGCTGATATTTACTTAAAATAATTATTTACATGCTAAATAAATTAAAAAATTTTCAACGGTACCGATGCAGAGATAATTAATGTCAAAGTTGACTATTTAAACACGTAATTTATGGGCAATGCATAGGCACTCTCCATATTTTTATGTTTTTATAAGGATCCCCACAGATGTGACTGCGATGAAGTTAGTATCCTACAGGTATGACGAAGTTTGAATGCTTATGACAAAGGTACAACGAAGACACAGCAATCTTCTAAGGGACTTTTTTCTTTGCGATTTTTTCGAAATTCGCTAAATTGACGGAGTTATTCGTGATTTTATCGGGCCAATCAGAGCGCGACTTTATGCACTGCTGTCAGGTCTGGCGAGGGCCGCTCGCGATGATCATGAGAACCACTTAGGGGGGCCCCTCCCCTGCCGTGAAAAACTCGGCGTGTTTCCCAGATACCTGCAGATGCCTCAGCTCACCCAGAGCGGTTTATTGATGATTAATGGTGGCAAGTTTCGTAAAAAGAAAACATTCCTTTTTTTCGATGAAGGTCTTTGGATTCTGGGATTTTTTTTAGTTAGTACATAGTGGATACATTTTTTTCACAAATTACTCGAAGTTGATGATTTCAGAATCCATGATCGTCGCGAGTGGCTTTCGCCAGACGTATCAGCAGTGCCCAAAATCGCGCTCTGGTCCGATATTTTTTCCTGGTTGCTAGGTTTCGTCCTTTTACAAATTTCTCAGTTTTCAGGTAACTGATTACCTCTGAATACAACCCTTTTCAATAGTAGTATTTAGAAATTCTCGCGTGTGTTTTTTCGGATCCTGAATGTCCTGATTGCAATTCGTCATGGTTTTGTTTTAGAACCTGTGATCTTAATTTTTATAGCACAATCAATTTCCATGGGTTGATATCTGGTAAAAGGGAAGATTTGAATGGGTCCGGTCTGAAAGAATACAATTGAGAAACCCTGATTCTCCAATTTTCGTGATCTTCTGGTCTTTTTCTTACTTTGTATCCAAATTCGAGTAGTTCCAATGCCCACCTAGGTGATCGTCATGTAGGGTTTTTCAAATTGTGTAATCATTTAAGTGTCATGTGATCTGTTATTACTTTCAAACTATAACCCTTGAGGTATGGTCTGAATTTTCTAATAGCCCATACTACCGCTAGAGATTCTTTCTCTAAGGCCGAGTATGTTATTTTGACTCTGTACTATTCAGATTTATGTTCGTCTAAGCCATCACATAATTTGTTCCGCTTATGGTTTGTGTTAAAACCGCTATCAATCCTGTTTCACTAGCATCCGTTTTTAATTCAAAAGGTTGTGCAAAATCTGGATAGGTTCTGATGTCAAGAGTTCTTTTATTTTTTCGAAAGCCTTGTTTTGTTCCATTCCCTATTCCCACTTCTTATCCTTCTCTAATAGTGTGTTTAATGGTTCTATTATTTCAGTAAAGTGTAGTATTAACGGTTGTAATTGTTTAATATTTTTGGGTTTAGGGAATTCCAAGATTGGCTGAATTTTATCATCATCAATTTGAAGTCCTTTTTCGTTTACTTCGAAACCAAAGTATTTGGTTTCTGAACCAAATTCACACTTGTTCAGTACTATTTTTAAGTTTTCTTTTTTAATCTTATCCAATAAAAGATTTAAATACTTTAAATGATTGTCAAAATTTTGAGTTACAATAATGATATCATTCAAGTAACACAAAACGTTTGGCTTTAAATTAGGAGTTATAATCTTCTACATAAGTCTCTGGCAAGTTGCCGGAGCGTTGGTAAGGCCAAATGGCATCTGTTTTTAAACATACCCTTTCCTGATACTGTGAATTCTTTAATAGGTTTCGAATTTTTCTCCAGATGTATTGGTAAATATGCCGAGTTGAAATCTATTATTGAAATGTATTTGGCCGATCATAAAGTATTAAAAACTTCATTCATTAATGGAATTGGGTACAAATCTTTTTTGGTAATCTTATTTACTCTTCTGAAATCAAGATAAAACCTGTATTCTACGTTTGGTTTTTCAATCATGACAATTGGGTTCAACTAGTCGGAACATGAACGTTCTATTATTTCCTGTTTTAGCACTTCATCTATTTCACTATTTATTTTTTATTTTATATGAGGGGTTACAAGATAGTGTCACGTATCCATGACAGTTATATTATATATTATAATTATATAATACTATTATGCTATTATATCATATAACACGTTTTATTGTTGTTATAAATATTGTTGCTAGATACATCTAATTGTTTTTATGAATAATTTCACTATTACTATTAACTAAATATCAATAAACAATTGATTTTATTGATAAAATATTAATTACAACAAATATTACCTTTTATTGTTATTAAATATTATTATTACTATTGTTAATAATAACAATTAACGAAATGCAACAAATTTTATACAACAACAATATTACTTTAACCTTTGTATTTAAAATTATTATTAATCACTATTATTATTAATATTTTATATTGTTATTGAGAATAATTGCCAAAATGCAACAAATATTAAACAATAACAATGTTACTTCAATTTTTGTATTTGCAATAATTATCAATCACTATTGTTATAATTATATCATATTGTCATTAAAAGTTGCAAAAAATATTATATAACAGTAATGTTACTTCAAATTTCATAATAATAGTGTTTATAATAATTATCATTATTGTTAATATTCTCATTTGATGTTAATTAACGATCAGCAAGTAATTATAAAATACGTTCTTTTTAATAACTATTCAAATCACTATTATTATTATGTTATTTTATAAACAAAAACAATGTTTAAATATAAAGATTAATAGAATTATAAACAAATCATAATCACTATTTATGTACAACAATTGTATTAAAATTACTCTATTACTTACCTATGTATACAAACAATGTCATTGACCCTTGCGCCTAAGTCTACCTAAAAACCTGGTGGCACGGGTTTACACAGCCCTTGAGAAGATGTGAGTACACCCACACCACGAAAGCAAGACCCACACGGACTTGGAAAATTGGTGTGAGTCCCTAAGCTAACCAACGCAGCACACCAGCAAACTGGCCCATAGTCTCAACTCACCACACTGACACCTAAGATTCTAATGGACTTCGAAAAAGCTATTGAAACCATGGAACTCAAATTCCCATACTTTCTACCTACGAGTTGAGACTACAGACGGCAATATAACCCAGGCTGCAAGGCCTAAACACGAGTCTAAGGGAGCATAAGATCGAGCAACATAATTAGAACCGATTTTTTGTCGCCGTACCGTAATAAATCTCTGTGGCCGTAATTTCCACGTGCTCGGAAAAACTAATCTATTAACAACGGAGTGAATTTCTATAACATTGGATTCAGTGCCATTGTCATCGATGTATCAAACAAGGATACCCATTAAACGAAGGATTAACCTGCCACTGTTGGTCAACAAGGGTAATTATGGGAGGTACCCGATTACCAGAGGATCAACAGAACCTGAAGGATTATCGTTTTCAAGAGGCCTCCTTATCACGAACAACCGGTAAGTCAAAACAACATTGTTTTTATTAAAGTTCTATTTTCTCATTTCTTTTTGAGCCCTTTAGACCTACGGTGTGTTTTTCTTTAAGGTTGGACAAATCAGACTCGAACAACCAAGGGAAAACAGCCTGCAACCAACAATTAAAAGTCGCTTGGGTCAAAATTAAATTTGTAATTTTTTATAATGAATTATTATTGACATCAATTGTAATTTGATTCATTTGGCTTGTCCTCTACCCGGTTAATTGTTACTTTTAACAATAAACAGAGGAACATAGTTAGGGTCATTGTCTCTAGACTTTAGGTAGGAAATATATATGGTGCCAAAGATAATTCGAAAACCGGCAATTTCGTCGTTACTCTGGATTTTTCAGAAAATTTGCGTTTGTTGTTCAGGAAGCCATTCAAGGTTTCCACTGGAATAATAATCAAGCAACGGTTCACCCGTTTGTTATTTATTACAAAAATATTAAAGCTAATAACATAGAACATGTATCTTATGTTGGCATATCGGATTGCCTCAACTATGACACAATTGCAGTACACTTGATTACAAACAAATTGGTTGCATCTTTGAAAAAAAATGTCACAGTCGTTAACAGAATTAAATATTTTTCTGATGGAGCACATCAACAGTACAAGAACAAAATAAATTTTATCAATTTATCGCATCACTTAATAGATTTTGGAGTCGCGGGTGAACGGCATTTTTATGCAACAGGTCATGGAAAAGGAGCCTGCGACGTTGTCGCAGGCACTTAAAACGGTTAGCTAGACGATCCTGTTTAAAATCTGGCATCAAAAACGAAATTTAGACCGCTTAAAAACTTCATGAGTGGGCAGTAGAAAATTTGAAAAACTTTAATGTCTTTTTATGTTTAAGGAGCGTTTACGAAAGTGCAGATGAGTTCTTGAAAATTAGGTTTGCGAAATGTAAAACAATTAAAGGAACACTTCCCATTCACTCTGCATCGCCCGTTGATAATAAAACTCTCGTAATCAGAACGTTTTCGAATAGTTCTACGTCGAGAAAAATTAAATTGTGATATTTCGAATGAAATTTTTAAAGCTAATAACATTTGTGGCACATATTACGTAACAGAAGCAGTAAGATGCAAATTCATGTGAACATAATATATTAATATTAACATGTACATAATATAAGCAATGAATAATCACTTCCCATCACTTTTTGATAATAACGTTCTCGAAAAAGTAGACAGTAATACAGTATTAGTGGAAGTCGCGCTCGACGCCGTCGATGGAAGATCGTGATTCCACGCGCATCACTTTACAAAAAAATTCATATTTCGCGCAATTTTCGAGTAATTCTACCGTTGCCTTGGATCGCTATTTGCAGTTTGTCGTTAATGTCCTGAGTTTATAGGGTGGGAATTTTCAGGATTTGGAATGTGTTTTGTGTGCGAATGCTGAGCAAGCTTGCAAAATCTTTATAACAGTTTGCTTTTTTCCGGTTTTCGGTTTTAATTGCTCCCATGTGATAACAAATTGATGGGCTACATGTTAGCCACCAAGTTTCGGTATCGTAATTTAAAGTCATTCTTAGGCTTTCAATCACGCTTGTCCCCAAAATGCTCATAGATTTCAATTTAGGGACTAGTCGAAACGACACATGCTTCACGTGCTTTACAATCCTGATTGGAATAACCTCCTGTCCTATTATTTCCACGATTTCTTCGTTCGATACCATTACACTTTGTGAGATTGGGCTAAAAATCGAATAATTTGAACTTAGAATTTTTTATAGTAGTTTTTCGCCAACATATGAATGTGTGGTCCCTGTATCAACTAATATTCCGAATAGGTTATTTTTAAATTTCATCATTAAATGAAACTCTGTTTCATTCAATTGCTGTGTATGCGAATTTGAATATTCTCGCGTTCTCGTCATAGGTTTTATTATTGCTTTTCTTATTTCACGCCTTTTCAGTTTTCCTGGTGGCAACTTGAATATGATCATTCCCTTTTGAAATGTCCCTGTGTTTTGCAGTTGTAGCAGTTCAACCGTATTAAATTTTTATTCACGCTCGCATTATATGACTGTGCACTTTATTTCCACCAATTTGGATTATCCTGTACTTTATCCTTTACATTTTCGCTTTTCTCGGTGCAGTTTTCCTTACACGTGGTTTGTTTTTGAAAAGTTTGAGATGCCGGTTTTACCCGTAACCTAGCAACTCCTTAAACGGGCTGACCCAACTAATTTCATTTCAAATTAAAAGACCTGAAAATAAAATATTTTCTCAAACACTTTGTTGAGCGCCAGACACTCTTTAGAGTGACAATATTTCTTCTGCTACACTGGTGAGACTCGAAAACAAAATATCAACACAAGGCGGGGTGAAACAAGGTCACAACAGGTTACCGGGTAAATAAATAAAAACCAGAATTTAATTAATTAAATAAAAGGTGTAACAAGATTTATTATACATTACCAATATACTCGATACATATAAAAAAAGAATGACTTTACTAAAAGCCCAGAAGGTGTATATTGACTTCAATAAACGCAAATACAATGAAAGGTAACAAAATCTCGGATTATTGCCGAGTCACGCGACAATATGGCGAAGTACGTACATTCCCGCGCGTCACCACCCGAGAGAACTAGACTTGACTAATTTATTTTAATTATTCAATTCCTTTTTCTGTCTAACATGTCTTTGAAATGCTACCGATATTACAAAAAAAAGCACTCGCGAGCAAGAGAGAGAAGAGAAGAGGCGAAGCGGCCGGCATGTGAGATGTACGCCATGAGGCGTCAGTACCAGTTCAACTGAGTCCGTTATTTCCGGACCACTTGCCAAAGAAATCAATAAAAAGTAACTCACGCTACCTGAATTACGTCCTGGAGTTCCGGAACGAATCTGAGGATGAATTCTCCTTCCATCCGGACTGAGGTTAAAATCCAATTCCTCTTTCAATTACCGACGAGTCTTAGGTGACACCTGTCGCTAGTAGTCGCAGGACGAGAGTGACAATGGCCAACGCGACGCTAACAAAATTAACTTTCCTCAACACGCGTTCCTATTATTTACAATGAACGGCGCGTGTAACACGATGACACCATTATAATCAGTGTTCATCTCCGTCAAACCTCACGAATTTAGTATCACCAAATGTCCAAGATACTGAATATCAAATATGTTTTATATGAAGCCCCAGGGTCTATGCGCCCTAGGGTACATTTTCCGGGTCACGTGGTGGCATCTGGTCGTTTGGTGCGTCGCTCTCGAACGATCGATGAGGGCGATAATCGAAGCGTCGATCCATCGTGGCTCGAAACTCGACATGGCGACCAGTGTTTACGTTGATTCGGTAGCCGGTAGTGTCTCGTCTCCAACGCTGCTGTCCTCCGGTGCTGTTGTCTTCGTATTGCTCATGAAACAGACAGGACAGGAAGCGTGAGTGCGTGTGGTGCGCGAAAGTGTGTTTCGAGTGCTCTCGGGTGACGACGAAGTGCGGGCTCTCGTCTCACGACTTTTTCCCCAGGGACATAACCCCACCTGTCACCGGTGAGTTTATTAAATTAAACCTTTTTCCTTGTGACGGGTAAAATTTACCACGTCACAACTCCCCCCACCTTAACCGGGGACTACAGGTTGCGTGAGCTTCCCCTGGCAAGTTCAAAACAACATGGAGGACCCGCAAACAAAAAAAACAAACCCCGGGGCGCACTTCGCCTCTCCCGTGAGCACTCAGAAGCAAAACAAAAGCAATAAGTTCCAAATCAAAATAAACATAAAGCACAAAACAAGCAAAAGAAAAATAATCAAAAGCATAGGTCAGGAGCCACACTGGTTCCGATCCCACCAAAATCATAGTCCTAAGAAATCAATAATAACACATGCCAAAATTCATAATAAAAAGCAAAATGATAAAAGCAAAAATCATAAAAGGCAAAAATCATGAAAGCAAAAATCATAACAAAACTGCATAAGCCATATCATAATAAAACTGCATGGGCAAAATCATGAAAGGCAAAATAAAAAAAAAGCAGTTAGGCAATCGGGTATACTTTACCTAGACACCGGTGATTCTGCTCGGAAGATTCCTTTCGGTAGGGTCAACTTCCGGACCACTCTTTCTAAATTTCAATGTAAACTTAGAATTAAAATTTAATCTTTTTCCTAATCTTTTATTTTAAATCTTCAATTTAGATCCTAGGCCGCAACTCTAATCCTAAGTGTCTCTTTGGGGCAATTCCGAGACTTGCAGAAAAATCATTTCTCCGAGTGTTCGTCCGCACTCTGATCACCGCTGGCGACGTAAGGTTTTAAATGCCTGACATGCTCCTTACCCGCATACTTCCCTCTGGAGTCTAGCAGACGGAAAACTACCGGGGATAACCGTCGCACAACCTTATACGGTCCGGAATACTTGTCCGACAACTTCGCCGCGATGTCCTTTTCCTTGTTTGACAAAACCCGATCGCGCTTAAGGACCAAATCGCCGACCTTAAAATGTCTTTCGCGTCGGTGCTTGTCGTAGTACCTAGCCTGGGTCTCATAAGCGCGATCTAAATTCCTCGTGATCAAGTCTCGGAGGTGGCTCAATCTTTTCATTCTTCCTAGCCACTCCGAGGGTTCCGGGACACACCGCTGCTGCTTCATATCTACTTCTTTACGCAACGAGCGGTAGGGCAAAGGTTCCCTGCCGAAGTTCAAAAACGCTGGTGTAACCTTAAGGGATCCGTGAATCGCGGTATTGTATGCGAACCGGAACTCGTGCAAGTGTAAGTCCCACTCCTTATGGTCATCCCTGAGAAAGGCAACGATCATGGTCTTCAAGACTCGGTTGACTCTCTCAGTGGGATTTGCCTGAGCATGATACACCGGATTAGTGGTATGAACTATGCCCAGGCCCTTGCACGTCTGCTCAGTCAGGCGGTTAGAGAACTCGGTGCCATTGTCCGTATGGACAACTTCCGGGGCACCCCAACGCGACACGACCAGGTTATCAAACTGTTGTTTGATCGTGGGTCCGTTGGCAGTCCTGATTGGCACCACTTCCACCCATTTAGTAAATAGGTCTTGGAAAACCAAGACGTATTTATGGCCACTCTTGCTGCTTGGAAAAGGGCCCATCACGTCGCTCGCCACCACCGTCCAGGGTTTGGCCTGTGCCTGTAGAGCCTCTGGTAGCCTTCAAGGTACTCCCGAAACTTACGGGTTTCCCACACGACAGCCAGGCACTCCCTTTCGGTTACCGAGTAATTTCTCTCGGCCGCTAGCAGAGTACGACTCGCAAAGGAGATCACACGCTCCTCCCCATCTTGCACCTGGGTCAAGACAACTCCTAGACCGGTGTTACTCGCGTCGGTCTGTAGGTGGAAGGGGTTCGCTACAATGTCTTTAAAACTCGGAAATGCCAAGATTGGTGCGCTCGTCAAGGCTCCTTTTAGCGAGTCGAGCGCTTGCTGTTGCTCCTCGCCCCAATGCCACTTGACATTCCACCTAAAAAACCGCGTCAACAGCTCGGCAACAACAGGAAATTCCGGAATAAATCGCCGGTACCACGAAGCTAAACCTATAAAACGTCTTTACTGCTTAATATAATATTATTAATATAATAATCCCCTGACCGGTACAGTGAACGCGGTGTATTCCTGACTCGCTTCGTGTAACGGAATCTGATTGAAAGCTGAACTCAAATCTATTGTCGAGATATACTTTGACGCTTTTAGCTGTTTCAGGATGTCCGACATATACGGTATCGGATAGGCATCCTTCTTCGAAACCGCGATCAGTTTCCGGAAGTCTAGGCAAAGGCGATAGCCGCCATTTGCCTTCTTTGCCATGACGATCGGTGTTGACCATTCGCTGAAGGATTCCTTTATTACTCCTTCAGCCAACATCCAATCTACCTCTTTGTACATGGCCTCTTGGACCTTTGGAGACACTACTCGGTAACGTTGTTTAATGGGAGGGTGCCCCTGAACGTCAATGTGGTGCGTTGCCAGGTGAGTAGTTTTTAGCTGACCCTCAACCCTAGGCGGAAGCTTCCTGTCTACTACTTCTTTTAGCCTCGCCTGTTCCTCATCTGACAAGTCCGCGATCGCACCGCAACCCTCCTTTTCAACCAACCACGTCTTTAAAGGGTTGTGTCTTCCGGATGCATCAGGCATGAAGTACTTCTTCAACCTAGACTCGAAATACATATCGAATTCGGCCTGAGCGTCCAACTCCAAGATAATCTCGGTATCGAGGTGCTCTGCAAATCTGACCTCACAAAGCCGAGTTACCTCCTCAATGGTCAGTGGTAGCTCGACTTTTTCCTCGATAACATGCATAGATCCGTTAGCCACTATCATCATGGATCTATGCGACCTGTCCAGCTCTTTCCCAGTACTGTCTAAAATCTTCCGACCCACTTTACTTCTTACGAAGGTCCTAGTGGATCCCGGGTCGTACAATGCATCTAGGGTGACCAATCCTACCTCCACGGATAGATGTATTCTACCGCGAACCTCGTCGGTTGGGACGATGCCACTATTAAATTCAGTCTCCAGACCCTCACTCTGACGGAACTCAATCTCAACAAAATCTAATGATTCCGAGTGAGGTGGCTCCCCCGCAATAACTTCATCCCGGTTATTCGGAGTTGAAAGAGCCGTGTCTGGCCCAGTCTTCTATACCAAGGTCTTAAGACTGGGATGTCTTTCGGCATCGTCCGCTCTATGTACTTGAGCTTGGACAGTGATCTGGGTATTCTCTTCGGCTACGAATTCTTTACCCTGTCTCCAAAGTTCCTTATTCTCATCGGTATTCGAGGACTCGCTGCTCTCGTTTTCAAAATCTACAGGCCTATGCGGGAGCTCACGAGGTTTTTCCCCATCTATAATTCCTAAATTTCCGAGATCCTTTACATCGCCTTTAAAACCTATCTCATCGACGATCCGATCACTAACTAACGAGTCAAACTCGTCGATGCCAGACATGTTCACGCCTCTAAATTCCGGCATGTCAATCGTTGCGAGAACTGTCGTGATTGTTAGCGGGACCGGGACTCTCGAAGCGCATCCGATACTAATCCTTATGTCTAAATCGGATTTTCCTTCGGTCACGGAAGGATGAGAGGCAGTGCAGACCGGTCTCACTGCTTCTTTTCCCCGTTTCCCGAGCACTCAGGGCAATTTTTTGTTGTGTAGCCCTCCGTTTTGCATCGGTAGCACGCTAGCTTCCTCGGTAGGGGGCAGCCTGCTTGGTAATGGCCGGGCTTCTGACACCTAAAACAAATCACTTCTTTCTCGGTATTTGTGTCCTTTGAGGCTTGTTCAGCAGAGGTGCTCGGACTCTGCTGACCTCCTCCCACCTTAAAATCTGACCCGGTGCCTCTAGAATTTTTAGGACTTCTGGATCCTCCTCTCTTCTTTGATTTATCCCTAGGGAATCCCATAGGGTGGCCCTTGTTCCTAGAGTCGTGTACACCCATATTTCCTTGGCCCTTGGTATCCTGACTTCCGAGGTGTGGTCCTCCCGAATTCCTCGGAGGTGTGGCTGTCTCGGAAATCGCCGAAGTCGAAGTTCGTTTGCGCGCAGCTGGCGCGTTTTCCGACCGATACGCGAATTCGGGCAGGAAGGAAATTTCGGGTGGTGGTGGAAGTCAATATTCCTTGATTGCTGCCCACGCCATTTCCCAACTCCTACCTATCTGGGCCAATTCATTAATGTCTCGGAACTCAAATTTCCGGATCTCCTTCTTAAACTCCGGCCTCAGTCCGCGATAAGCCCAATCCATTTACTCATTCAACGGCACCCTAACCGTCAGCTTCGCGATTAATCCTCGTAAGTGCGTCAAATAATCGTCCATACTTTCTTTCGGACCCTGCGTACGGTTAAAAATTTGTTCGCGGACTCGTGCTTCGAAGTCGAAGTTTCCAAACCTTCGCCTAAAAGCCACCTTAAATTCCGGCCAATTCCGCCACTCATCACCGCTGATCCGGAACCACAAGAGAGCTACATCTTTTAATAGCAATGGCAAGGCTCTCAGCAGGTCGTCATCACTTATAGGACTTATTATACACTAGCCCTGGTTTACCGCTAAAAGAGATTTTCCAATTATATACCAATCGGCTGAGATCCTGTATATCGCGCCGGGGTTCAAATCGAGAGCTGGTGAGCCCTAATTCACGATTTTCCGGGTAGCCACTCATATGTCCTCGTTCATGCAACCCGGTATCCTCGTGGAATATGTCGTCGTTCCTTGCTCCCGCAGTACCCGGAAGTCGGCTACACTGGCCCTGGTCCTCGCGTGTTCTCTGCCCATGGTCTCCATCCAAGTTCAGGGACCTAAAATCCGCCTCATACCGAGAAAAACGGTTCGGTCCCCCTTTCGAGTCATCCCCAACTCTGCTTGGCCCATGCGTAGGCTCGTCCCGTGCCCCAGTCTGGTTGATCGTCTCCAGGTTTGTGTCCAAATTGAGGTGCAGATCCAATCGTCCGTCCCTAATGGGCCCACCGCGGTTACCGAATCCCACCGATACGCGGTCCAATCGATCTGCGCTCGAGGAATTCCGATACCGTCACGTACCCTTCTGCGCCTTCCTGGGATTTCATCTAAAATGTCCTCCAGTTCATGTGCCGATAATCTTCTTACGTCATACAAGTCGACCGAATTGTCCCGCGTCGCGTTCGAAGAAGTGTCCGAGAAACCTTCGCCCGAGAATGCTTTTATCCGGAACACGTAATTCCGAAGTCGCCTAATCTTCGACCGTCTGTCTCCCGCATTCACCAGTTCGACCTCGTCTAGGGCCTCTCCTAATTCTTGTTCCTACATTTCCGACAGGTAGATCGAGACCTGCTCTGACGTGGAGCACGCGAGAATATCCACTATCAGAGACATGACGGTTATTTCTAATCTTCTGGTCAATAGCGGTACTTTCTAGCGCTTTTTAAGTCGGGATTCAAAATCGCTCGGATAATTTTGGGAGATAGACCCTCCGTCGTAATTTTCCAAGATCCAAAGAAAATATTTTTCCCGCCGTTCCGAGTATACCTACTTATGAAAGTCGCGAGAAGCTCTGTTGTTATAGCAGTGGCAAGTAAAACCTACAATAGCCCGGAAATAACCGAAAGCAATAAATAATCGCCGCCAGCAATGATCAGATAAAAAAAAATGTCGATAGTAATAGGGCAATATAAACAAAATGGCGAAATCAGAAATAAATCAAATAAATCAGCGACAGAAATAAGAAGGAAATACACACAATCAAATATAATCAGGTAAGGCCAATAGTATGTAGAGCATAGCAAAAAAAATGCAATAGCCTAGCAAAGCAATGCTAGCAAAGTATATACATATATATATATATATATAAGTATCAATACATTCGTAAAATATAAAACAATAAATGTAAATAATTTCGGATATCTAATTCCCGAAAATTCTAATATCAGCGAAAATCGCTTTATTTCCCGTATTTCGGAATTATAATATAACGAAATATAACGAATTCAAAAAAAAATTTATCTTATTTACAAAAATTCTACCGAACCTCTTCAATTCTAGTAGACTTATTAGAATTTTGACGAATTTGATGTATCTCACCCGTAAGAAAGTCATTTGGCATGAATATAAAATCTACCTATAAATCCATTACAATTCCAAACTTTCAAAATGTCCAAATTATTCCCCAGAAATTTTCGGTTCGGAAATTTATCTTCAAAATTTCCTTCCGACCAAGACCCTCGACCAGAATAACCGGAAAAATTTTCCAATAAGTCTTAAATGATCTTCCCGAGTTAAATCCGAAAAATCTCCTAGGCCGATGCTGATAGTGGTCGGTGACTCTCGACCTTGCTTCGCGACTCGGAAGTTTACTTCCAGAAGAGAAAAAAAAAATTTTATTCTTCTCTTGTTCAAAAATTTCCAACAAAATTTTCAAATTTCCAATAAAACTTTCAAATCTCCAATAAAATTCTCAAATTTCCAATTTGACACTTTCTATCCTTTCATCTAATAGAAGGCAGGTTTTCCTTATTAAATCCAGTTATTACCGCTGGTTAGGTCAAAGCAAGAGTTCGTGGTCTGCGGGTACTTGACAGGTTATCTAAATTCCAAAAAAAATTTCCTGACGTCTTTAAGTCAGTGAATTTCACCCATAAGCGGTCAAATACTGCTCTTCGGAGTTCCAACTACTCTCAAGTTTCATGTACCAGCTCAATTAACCTTGATGCCCCTATTCTCAAAATTCAAAAACAAGGAAGAAAATGTTAAATCATATACCATCAATCCAAATACGCATTAATATTTCAATATATAATACATTCAAAACTACAAGTAAGTCACTTAAAATCAAAAATTCCAATTATCGAGTGTTCTCTCTCTCTCTCTCACGCGCGGGCTCTGTCTGTCTCGGAAACTTGAAAGAGACACTTAAAATCCTTCAAATTTCCCAGAAGATATTTTCGAGAGAAATTCTGGAGTCGTGGTGTCCCCAAATCTTAAAATTTCCAACTTCCCAGGATCCACTTTTATTTTCAAAATTTCTCAATTCAGAATAATATCAAAATTTTCTATTTAATAAAATCTTGATTTCCAACAATTGCTCCAATTTCAAAAAAAAATTTCATAACTAATAATATCAAAATCTTCTACTCAAGAAAATTCTGATTTCCAACAATTGCTCCAATTTCCAAAAAAAATTTCCAAAATTTTCAAATTCCAACTCGCAAAATCTTTCAATCTTCTTAAATTACCAATCCTGACTTTGTAAGTTCGAATAAGTTCCCTCGATTTCGGAAATTTGAAAGAGAATCCTCAAATCTCTCAAATTGCCGAATTAATGTTTCCAACAATAAATCTTGTTATAACCTGAAATATGATGGCACATAAAAAAAATATTTAAATTCAACAACTCTAACCTATAAATATTTTCAGCATATCATTAAAATCCAAATTTAAAAAAAAAATCGATTTAAAATTTTTAATTTATAAAAATTTTAAAAGTTCCAATTAATTTCCAAATTTTTTTAGGTTAATATTTTTAATCAAATTCTGGCCTGTTGTCCGGGCAAATTAACTGGTTTCGATTATGCCCGGCCCCACGTTGGTCGCCAGTTGAGATGCCGGTTTTACCCGTAACCTAGCAACTCCTTAAACGGGCTGGCCCAACTAATTTCATTTCATATTAAAAGACCTGAAAATAAAATATTTTCTCAAACACTTTGTTGAGCGCCAGACACTCTTTAGAGTGACAATATTTCTTCTACTACACTGGTGAGACTCGAAAACAAAAGATCAACACAAGGCGGGGTGAAACAAGGTCACAACAGGTTACCGGGTAAATAAATAAAAACCAGAATTTAATTAATTAAATAAAAGGTTTAACAAGATTTATTATACATTACTAATATACTCGATACATATAAAAAAAAGAATGAATTTACTAACAGCCCAGAAGGTGTATATTGACTTCAATAAACGCAAATACAATGAAAGGTAACAAAATCTCGGATTATTGCCGAGTCACGCGACAATATGGCGAAGTACATACATTCCCGCGCGTCACAACCCGAGAGAACTAGACTTGACTAATTTATTTTAATTATTCAATTCCTTTTTCTGTCTAACATGTCTTTGAAAGGCTACCGATATTACAAAAAAAGCACTCGCGAGCAAGAGAGAGAAGAGAAGAGGCGAAGCGGCCGGCATGTGAGATGTACACCATGATGCGTCAGTACCAGTTCAACTGAGTCCGTTATTTCCGGACCACTTGCCAAAGAAATCAATAAAAAGTAACTCACGCTACCTGAATTACGTCCTGGAGTTCCGGAACGAATCTGAGGATGAATTCTCCTTCCATCCGGACTGAGGTTAATATCCAATTCCTCTTTCAATTACCGACGAGTCTTAGGTGACACCTGTCGCTAGTAGTCGCAGGACGAGAGTGACAATGGCCGACGCGACGCTAACAAAATTCCCGACCTGCCCCACGAATTACACGCGTGACCCAATCGCGGACCCGGAAACAGGTCACATGTCCAACATCCAATAGACGAAGAGGCAACTCGTGCCTAGTATAATAATTGCCCTCGGCAAATAACTTTCCTCAACACGCGGTTCTATTATTTACAATGAACGGCGCGTGTAACACGATGACACTATTATAATCAGTGTTCATCTCCGTCAAACCTCACGAATTTAGTATCACCAAATGTCCAAGATACTAAATATCAAATATGTTTTATATGAAGCCCCAGGGTCTATGCGCCCTAGGGTACATTTTCCGGGTCACGTGGTGGCATCTGGTCGTCTGGTGCGTCGCTCTCGAACGATCGATGAGGGCGATAATCGAAGCGTCGATCCATCGTGGCTCGAAACTCGACATGGCGGCCAGTGTTTACGTTGATTCGCTAGCCGGTAGTGTCTCGTCTCCAACGCTGCTGTCCTCCGATGCTGATGTCTTCGTATTGCTCATGAAACAGACAGGACAGGAAGCGTGAGTGCGTGTGGTGCGCGAAAGTGTGTTTCGAGTGCTCTCGGGTGACGACGAAGTGCGGGCTCTCGTCTCACGACTTTTTCCCCAGGGACATAACCCCACCTGTCACCGCTGAGTTTATTAAATTAAACCTTTTTCCTTGTGACGGGTAAAATTTACCACGTCACAAGTTTTTTACCCATTTTTTCCCGAATCATTTTCTCGATTTTTTGTTGGAAATTCTATAGTAGGCTGTGTTCGACCTGATACTGTGCCTATCGCTAATTGACTCATCCTTGGTATTATTTGATTGTAAGAGTGGAAAGGATATCTATATTGATTATTTTGAAATCTAGGTTGGAATACTTGTGGAAATCATGATTGATGAGTGTTTTGGAATATAGGGTAGAGGTTGGGCCTTTGTAGAGAAAGTGTTTGATATTGTGGGATACCATATCTTTGTTTTACAAACGAAGCTCTAGGTATATATTGTAGTCTCCCATTTTGAATACTTTGACTTCTGTTTCCGTATGTATTCATAGTCACTGTCATTATATTACCTTCTGTTTTTGTTATTTTCACCCGTATTCCTATCGCTGTTATTGTTCCCAATATTATGCTCCTGATCGTTTCTATTCTCTATTTTATATTCCGTTATTTGTAAAACTTGTCCTCTAATTTTTGACTTCGCTAACTCGGTCTCCCATTCTTTGCCCCAGATCTTCGAGTTCTTTAAACGTTTCAAAATCGTTAGGCTACACATACATTTCATATTTAATTCTTAAAGTTTTGTATGCGTGACATAATTCCCATTCTTGACTTTTTCTAGGGTAAAGTTTTGTAAAAAGTTTTCCAGTTTCTGTCAAGTAAGAGTGAATGTCTTGAGTCCTTCTTTGGTTACAAAACTTTATTTTTTGTTTTATTTTCTCCGAAAATTTTCCGTCTATATGTGCTAGTGAACTCTTTGAAAAAATCCGGCAACGTTCTCCTTATTGACCAATTGCCTATTTACTACGTCATTTCTATATAAAATATTTTCTGATTGCGATTTTGCGGTTTCTAAATTCTCTTCCAAATGAGCTATGGGCTGAAGGCTTAACTATTCTACTTAGTTTTTTGTTTATGTATTTTTTTTTTATTCTTTGATATATTTTTCGTGTTCTCTAGGTACCTGTTCGTCATAATGTTTTATAAACTCGTCTGTTTCTAACATGGATTGTTTATTTTCATTCGAGAATAAAACCAAGTGAAACGTTTCATTACCTCTTACTTCCTTTCCTAAATCAGGAACTAAACACGTAACTTTATTATTTATTATTTTCGATTATTGTGCTCAGAACTTTATTGTGGAAAAATGGTTACAAATGAAACATTCAAAGTACTGCCCATCGTTAGCTGCAACTTTTGCCCATCTTTCTGGTACAGCTCGAATACCGTTACAGTAAAAGTATTCATCTTTTGAGGCTAACCACGAATAAACCATTTTTCGATGTCTTTATATGAGCGGAACTACTGATCAGCCAGACCATGGCCATCAACCGGAAGTAGTACTAATCGGACGACGCAATATCTACGGAATACGGCGGGTGGGGTAGGACTTCCCATTTGAGCGTTTTCAGGTAGGTTTTAACGGGTTCGACAACGTGAGGCCGAGCGTTGACACGCTGTAGAATCACTTTTTCGTACCTCTCCTCGTTTTGTAGCCGTTTTTCGTGCAGTTTTCGGCTCAAACGCATCAACTGCATATGATATCGTTCTCCAGTGATAGTTTCGTTCGGTTTCAACAGCTCATAATAAATAACATTAGCGTCTTTGAAGGTGTTTGGCCTTCCTTCACGTGGACGGACGTCAACATCGAAATCACTGTCTTTGAAGCGACGGGACCAATCATGGCACGTTGTTTCACTTAAAACAACATCTTCGTAAGCTTTTTGGAGCTCTCGATGCGATTTAGCCGCCGTTCTCTTCGAATGAAAGAAGAAAATCAACACTTACCGCAAATGTCGATTATTTTGCACAAAATTAGACATTTTCACACAACCAAAACTATATGACGCCAAAACAAAATCACTGATGTGTCAAAATGGTTTGTTTACCATATGTCTAAGCTTGATTCATGACGTTTTGGATATGTCAAAATCGACCAGCACTTACTGCTGGAGCATCTATTGACAAACAGCGGGAACTTACTTGCGCACCTAATATTTTAATTTCTATCGTCTGCGCATTCCTGATACGTTTATGTTTTCATGAGAGTATTATTTTCGCCGAGGTCTCTTTATCATTTACCCTTGGAAATTCGATTTGTCTAAATTATTAATCACTTATAATTACTAACTCTGACGTAATATTAATTGTAGAATCACAACACAACCAACACAAGCCTTAGAGTCCCATGATTGTAGTACTTAAATCATCCTTTTTTATTTGACCCCATCCTTGGCAGGATTCCAATCGTTATCAGGAAAAAAGGTTATCTTCCAAATTTTTTACATTGGGCACCAGGTATTTTTAAGAGAAGAAATAGTGACACCGAACTAGCCGATAGGAATCGCGGAAAAACCGCGCGAAATGATATCTCGTCACTCGTGTTCCTTCGGGTAATCCCGCCTTGGCGCGGACCCATATCGGCCTTTCGTAATATCGTGTCTCGCGTATCGTGGCTTGGCAACGTCTATGTTACACCCTTCAACGCCAAAACACTTTGAAGATTTTCCGCTTCAATTTCCGTCTAATAATGTTGAGAACTTCGTCTTCGAAAGTGACTTGAGGTGGAAACATTAATTTTCTTTTTATCCAGTTTTTAGTAATATTTTTCAGAAACAAGAGAAGATACAACTTTCCTCAAGAAAGGAAAAGATGCGCTATGAAATTTGCTACTCAATGATAAGTTTCAGAAATTATTCATTTATTTGTAATAACTAAATTGCCATAGGGTCAGTTTTTGTCTTGCCTCTTAGGTGGTGAAAAGCATAAAAATCAGGAAGGGCAAATTTTTTGGTCACAAATGGGAGCCCTCTTCAATGCCATAGGTTCTTTTTCGAAAATGTTTGAATATCAACAACACTTTGAGTCCAATAGTTAGAAGATAACATGCATACCTAGGAGATATCTTTTCTGATAGGTGCCCCATAGGAAAGCAGAAACATTTGCCCTTCCTGATCATTTATGCTTTTCACCACCTAAGGGTCGGGAAAAGAACTGATCCCATGTTAAATTAATTATCACATATAAATAAATTATTTCAAAATTTTACCATTTAGAAGAACATTTCATGGCGCATCTTTTTGCTCTTGCAGAAAGTTGTATCTTTGACTATTACTGGAAAAAAATGACTAAAATCTACATCTAAAGAAAAAGTAAATTCAATTAATATTTTCACTTCAACTAACTCTCGAAGATAGGGTTCTTAATATTATTAAATAAAATTAGAGCGGTTACTCTCAACTATTTTAAAGTCGACGGGATATTTAAAATTTGTTAATTTTATAACAGAGAAAAGTTACTAATTTTTGTCAAACAATATAAAATTGAAATGTTTTTCTCGTATGATTATTCTTAATATAAAAAATTGAAAACTGAAAAGTTTTGAAGCTGATATGTAATAATTTGAAAAAATATAAATCGGAAGTTGGCCAAATGTTGCTGAAATCGATTGAAATTTAGCACAGACACGATGTATGATGTAGCGATATCTGCAAAGCAAACAAAATCCTAAAAGTCCCCTTTTGGTTGATAATATGAAATTGCAAATTGAGGCCGGTCGGTAACTATGTTTTTTTAAATTCGGTGAGAAAAATTATGGAGAGAACTTTAGAATTGAAAAAACTACTGGTGACACATTTTTTCACTATTACACCAAGAAGAGTCCTTGCAATTTTCAGATTAATGCAATAAAAAATCACTAGGATTTCAACAAATAAAACTAAGTCGTGAAGACTCTCACAAAACAGATTTTTTGGCCCCTTACGGCGATTAGGAATTAGACCATATTCTATTTCGTTTCAAAAATGCACCAACTGTATATCATCGATCAGTAGATCTAGTTTCAACAGGACTAAAAGGAACTGAGGTATTTGTTTACTTGGATAACATAGCTCTATATACGAATTTCCTTGATGAGCATAGTGAAAAATTAAATAAATTAATTTTGAGATTAACTGCAGAAAATTTAAGTTTACAGCCAGATACATATGATTTGTCATGCCCAGAAGTTGGTTACTTGGAACATATGATAGACAAAAGAGGAGTATGCATGGACCCTACAAAAATAGGAGGAATAAAAAACTTCCCGGTTCCAAAAAATCCTCAAAAGATTAAGCAATTTACAACATTAGCAGAATATTATAGAAAATTTTTCAAAGGATTTTCGAAAATTGCGACACCTTAAAAATCAACCCTTAGAGAAAAACATAAAAATTCCACAGGACAGAAAAACAATAAGAAGGAATTGAACTTCTCAAAGAGGAAATACAAGGGTGTTTGATATTGACGTGATATTTTTATTATAGATCGTCACTAATAACAAACGGTATATCATTGTTGACAAGTTGTATCCTTCAAACCTCTTTTATCAAACTTTGAGCCAAATCTATTCATCAGTTCACAAATTACGGTGTCTGAAAGCAACCAACCCCCGAATTTTTTTCAAAGATGGAAAAAAGTAAATTTCGTCGTTTGGAATGGTTCAGTAGTAGTTTACCAAATTTCGTTGTGGTCGTACGAGCACAGAAACCATATGAACTCCAAGTCGTCTAAATGATATTCCTACACCAGAAATGATCAATAAAATCTATGATAATATTTTGAATTACTCAAAAGTGAAAGTGCGTGAGATAGCTGAGATCATATCCATCTCAACTGAGTGTGTGGTCAATATTTCGTATAAACATATGTGAATAAGAAAACTCTGTGCAAGATGGATGACCCGACTACTTAAAATCGACCAAAAACGCATTCGTGTGACAATTTCGAAGCAAAATTTAGCCTATTTCAACTGCAATCCGGAAGAGTTTTTGCGTCGATTTGTGACGATGGATGAAATATGAATCCACCACTAGACTTCGGAATCACATGGAAGGTCAAAACAATGGGTTGAACCTGGTGACAGTGCACCAAAGCGTCCAAAAACGCAATAATCGGCTGGGTATATTATATATATATACCTTAAGAGATGGCTGTGTGGTAGGTGTTTTAGGTCTAACAAAGAAGTTGAATGGGAAACAGAAGGGTACTTTGAAGGGTTTGACAAATCGTATTATTTTTTCATATCAAGCTAAAAGGATAGTACATTGGGAAATAAAACAGATTTTCGTCAAAAAAATTATTACTTATTCATTTTTTTACGTAAATATCAAACACTAGTATATAAAGAACTTTTCTGACAGAAAATCGTTTAACACTTGAACAACGCTTCAAATCGTGAGAATTCATTTTCAAAATCGAATTTCCGTTCGTGAAACTTATAGATCTCTCCGTCCATTACATGGTCGCCATAATCGACGAGGCATATCTGGTTGAATGGGTATGTGAACAAGCAAAATATCTGTGTATGGAGTTAATGTTTTCGAAAATGCAGGAGTTGAACATCGACATCTCACGGTTCCAACAGAATGGTGCCATGTTCCACATAGCCGCCGAAACCATTAATTTATTGAAAGTACATCATACATGCATGAAACTTTTTATACAAAGGTGTTTGAGGTAACTGATTGTTTACGATTCAGATATGAAAAATAAGAAAAACAAAATGACGGATCCAATATGGCGTCCAAAAACTATGAATTTTTACCTGATTTGTATTAACCTTTGCATACAAGAATTTGCGTGGTCACTGATTACAAATCTGTAATATAAAATAAATAAAACAAAATGACGCATTCAAGATGACGGCCAACGACTATAGATTTTTATCTCAATCATTTTAAAGTTGTTATTTAAAGGTTTTTGAGGAGCGTCATTGCAAATATGATATGAAAAATTGGGAAAAAATGGCGAATTTTAGGAGTCAATGATTACAAATCTGATATGCAAAATGAAATCTTGAAAATAGTGGATTCCAAATGAGAGTCAAAATTCATGAATTTTCACCCTATTTCGCCGGGTTTGGGCTGCTTCTATGAGGCAAGTCCTGTTGCCTCTCACGTGCAATATTCGGAGTGGTTTTTGAATGTAAATCTCCTTGCCTCTCAAATGCGATATTTGGGGTGCTTTTTTAACGTGAGTCTGCTTGCTTCTCACGAAACCAGCGTTTTCAACCGCCTCTACTCAGCAACATCGTCATTGGCAATATCATGGTCATCGTAGTTCTCGTTATCGTCATCCTCGTAATCTGACTATGCAATATCATCTAGCAATCGAACAGTTTCAGAGAAAACGGTATTGTAAACTTCTTGCCCATCATCTTCACTATTGTCACTTGACAATTTATCAATTTTATAATAATTTTTTAGCTCACAAAAATGACAGATTACATATAGCAACCAACAGAACATCAGCTACTTCAAACCCTCTCTGTATATTTTCAAACGCGAAATATCGCTTTTTCTACGCTGCCGGACAATAGTATGCGGATACGAGTTTTTATGCGTACACTCGAATCTAATCTAGTATTGTAGTTGTTTGTGGTGCTAGTCATTACACTTTATATTTCGCGACTAGTCCCAGCCATTTTGATTTTGTCGATCTTGTGTAGTAGTAGCTTGTTGTAATAGAGCATGCGCAGTTCAAATGTACAAGGCTTTGTCAGTAGGGTGCTAATGCTGTACGAAGAAGAAGAAGAAGAATAAGAAGAAGATTCTGCTCCGCTGTAAGACTATATGCGCATGCGCAGTTCAATTTTTACATTATATTCCTCTATAACGGAATACACAACATTCCGTTACTCTCAGCTGTAACGGAAAAACGAGTTTCCGCGCTGGAGGCACATAAAATAGTATGTGAACCTCAAGCAAAAGCGGGCGTTTGTGCCTTGTATTTCGCTCTCGATGCACAATATACTATTTTCTCAATACAAAGTACTCCATTTTTTTCTGAAAGACATTTCTTGTGGTTTTCTTCCTCTGTTTTTATCTAATGTGGCTGCGTTTTTCTCGAAACTGCATTTTCAAAGTCGATGGGCACTCTATCTTTGCAAATTTTCAATCAATCGACTTAAATCTTTTTTAATAGAATCATTAGATATTTTTCTAGTGAAATACATAGAATTTTTTTTCAAATTCATATTTGCGTTTTTTATGCAACTTTAGGTAACGAAATTTAGGGCTGAACACGTATATTTTACTTTAAGTCGATGACATTTTATTCAAATGTATATTTTTAAAAACGACTACGTATTCCGCTAGAAATAAATCTAATTATTCCATTTGAAAATGGAAATTAAAATTGTCAAAGCTAGAGTTCCCACTGTACGATCATCTATTTTCACAGCGGTCCAGTACATCGCCTGTCAAGCCGCCATTTTTGCAAAACAATAAAAAATCATTTTCTTGTTTTATAGTAGTATCATACATTAATGTATTGTACTTCAATTTAAATGAAAACGTTTTATTACTCCAAAAAATATTCTTGACGAAGCATAATATTTTGGTGGGACAAAGTGGTGTAACCCCTTAAATAAATAATTTCGAAAAATAAAACATGGCTTTAATGAATACTGCATATGACAATTTTCTACTCATATTCTGATGACCTTAATATTGGACTGATTTTGATGAAATTCAACTCAAAGTTGCTTTGAAACCCATACATCGTGACTACCAACTCATGCTTGACAAATTCTCACTTTGACAAATGGCCGTTTTTGTATACCTTCCTATTTAATGTGCGTTGATGGAATAGGGCCAGAAATATTGGAAAAAGTAGACAAAATTTTATCTGATTGGATGCGCTTTGTAATGATTATTCGTGGTGGTCATATACCAGAAACAATTTGTAAAACATGAACGTTATTGAATTTAAATTTACAAGAAAATGTAAAATAAAGTATTCCATCAATTTTTTAGTGCTTTATTTTAATTTGAACTTCTCAAGCACCTGTAGTCTATATTTTGATATCTTTAAATGACTGTGAAAGAAAATATGACACACAAAGAAAAAAAAAATTAGCGACTGTTCATTGTGTAGCATACTGTCACCCTTATTTGTATGAACGGAAAATCTACTTTGGACACGCACCACGAACCATAGGAATTGTTTTAAAATCCAAAAGACTCTTGCTCACGAATAACTACCATAACTGGAAATTTCGACATAGAAAATTCATTCATAGAAATATTGATAATGATAGAAGCTTTGATGAAAATATTGAAGAAGAAAATATTCATAAAAATAATCTTAAAGAAACTGAACCATTTCATAGGTTGACGAAATTTTTAAATCAAATTTTATACAATAGGATAGAAGCAGCGAATTCCTTCCCGTAAAACTGCTCATGCCATAATTTAGTAGCCCTTTTCACCTTTCATATCCATTTTAAATCATAATGAATAGATTTTTTTTCTCCGAAATATCGCACATAAACCATTTCAGCTTTACATTAAAAAATGAGCGAAGACTACAAAGAAAGTAAACATTTGTATTTGATAAATGAACGGCAACATTTTTAGAACTTTTCTTTGTTATGCTAAGGAATCTCCATGATTAAGATATATTCCTTTTACATTATAATAAAAAAAAGGGACAGCACTTTGACATAAGTGGTATATATTGCGATAAATACCTTATAAATTAAATACTTTTGAGAGCAAGAGTGTAGAATATCTGAGTAGAATGTATTAGCATCATAAAATAGTCTTTTTCCAATACCTCCACTGAAATCGTTGTTTTTCAAGTCCGTTTCGGGAAATGAAAGTTAAGAATTTCAGGCGGGAAAAGAGAAGGGACTGGTCTGAAAAGTCATAGCAATAAACTGAAAAGTAAAAAAGGTCCGTTACTATTCACACAAATTCGAATGCAACTGTCAGTTGTTTCAAAAAATTCAACGCAACTGCCAGTTGTTTGCTTGACAAATCGAAAATTATATATATCTTCTTTCCCCTCAACGGGCTTTAAAACAAAACGCTTTTCAGTGAAGTAATTAGAAAAAGTACAATGTTCGACACGAGTTGCAAGGTGATTTCAATACCTCCACTGAAAACGTTTTACTTCAAAGGCGTTTTAGGGAATAAAAATTGCGAATTTCAGGCGAATGTAGAGAACTTATAAAAGTTGCGAGAAAAAGAGGAGGGACTAGTCTGAAAAGTCGTAGCTACGGTCTGAAAAGTAAATAAGGTACGTTACTATCCATACATACATACTTTGTGGTATAAATGGCCCTTCGTCCTAAAACCACAATCGATCGCTTTTTCGTCATTTATCAACGAGGAAAATGCACCACCTAAGTGATCGTGAAGAATAAGTTTTCGGAAATGCCGTAAACTATTGCTGAATTCCTCAACTTGAAAGATGTAGGCACATTCACTGGCCATAGCTTCGTCAGAGCTCAACGACTCTTCTTGCGGACTCGGGAGCGAATCTTATGAAGAATAAACGACTTGGGGGATGGAAATCCTCAACTGTAGCAGGAGGCTACGTTGATGAGTACAGACCCACGAAAAAAAATTGATCTTGTTAGATCTGCTTAGATCTAATTTCCCAGATCTAACCTGAACTTGATTTTGCCGAGATTTGACCAGATCTAATCAGGTCTAAGTAGATCTGGTCAGATCTACCTAGATCTAATTATCTAACCAGAACTAGACAATGTCAAGATCTGGTTAGATCTAACTTCCCAGATCTAACAAAATCAACTTTTTTTTCGTCGGGAGGCTATAAGAAAAAGACCTAGGATCAAATTGCTGCGGTAATATCGTTGCCATCCACAAGGGAAAATCTCGAGGAAGTGCGACAATCCGAAAAACCTCAGTAAACTGCAACTTCAATGTCCGAAGAAATGGAAGTCTGATTTTCCGATGGAAAAGGAAATCATAGCACGGCTACGGCAGATGATATGAAATTGATGTTGATGAGTTATTCAAATGTTCAAATCACTATTGACAATCATAAAAAATAATAATTGTTCTCTATTGATGATTATGAAATAACGAAATGAATTGTTTTAACTGTTACCGTACAATTAAAATAATAATAAAAGTTTGAAGAATCAGTAGGAAACGGAATTTGAATCGTTAGATGTTGTTTATAAATTTAAAATTTGTTGTTTTTTCATCATTCGAACTTTGTTAGTAAATTGTCGTTAAATTAATTATTGCTTGTCATTTCATAATTATAATTTTTTCCATGTTATAGGCTTTATGAATCGGGGGGCTTCGCTCCCCCCAGACCCCCCACTATCGCTTTCCCCCTAACTACTACCATACACCATTCCTTTGTGCAATGATTACACACGATCCTGAGCTGTTTACTGACAATTCTATTTTTTGATATTATTTCGACATTGAAGCTTTATATATCTTGTTTCCCCAAAACGGGCTTGAAAACATATCGCTTTCAGTGAAGTATTTAGAGAAAGTACAGTGTTTGACTCGAATTGAAAGGTGATTTAAGACTCTTGTGGAAAATCTGCTATCATCTTTTACGTATAGAAATATTAAAATTAAATTTTGCTTTTTAATAGGTGGAAATAAAAGCAGATATTCTGGTCCCAGGTTTCACGTCCAGAAAGTTAGGACAAATACCATGTGAAGACGTTATGGTACGAATACCAATACCAGAATGTTGGATCTATCTGTTTCGCGTAGAGAAACATTTCAGATATGGTTCAGTAAAATCTGCGCACAGAAGAACTGGGAAAATCAAGGGGATAGAAAGATTTCTTGGAGCTGTTGAGAATCTTGAACCACAGCTTATGGAAGCTACTTCTGGTCAAGCAAAGTATGAACACCAACATAAGGCTATTGTATGGAGGATGCCAAGATTGCCGAAAGAAGGGCAAGGTAAGTGTTTGAAATTAGAGTTTCATTGGTAATTTGTCTTTATAAAAGTGCCAAGATCGAGTAGGTCAATGAATAGTTCACAGCGCACATCACAAATATCATCAATTAATTCTGCCAATTTCAATTATAAAGAAAAAAAACTACGAAATAACGGCTCAGAGATTCTCAGAATCAAAGGCTCTGCGCTGCAAGATTGGTTTAGATGTGTCGGAATATTTTTTTTTGAAGGCTTAAATAAATCAAAAGCAATAAGCAGCTACTCTTATCATTTTAGGTCATGATGAGAATTTATCAAGCAAATCAAATTTTGATTCTTCAGCGCTTGCAACGTGATAAGAACTTTGATGTTTTTGCTCCAAATCAATCAGAGGTGGAACTGATGCATGTTGGTCAGGCCAATTAGTAGAATGCGTAGAAAGCTAGTAAGTCTATGCCACTACAGTACGTTATTAAGAATCATCTCGGGAAAAGCCTTATGGAGGAACAATCCGCAGGATTTTCCTTCGTCAAAACGCGACACGATTTGATTTCCAGAAACAAATCATGGTTCAGTGTAACCCTGTTCGCGATGAAGATTATACTTTTATCTAGCAATACGGAATTCCATTTTTACTTTTTCTGCAAAGTGTAAAGATAGTCAGCTGACCAATGTCTCCAAAATATTTGAGGAATTTTCTGAACTAATTTTCAATCAGATAATCTATTCTTAGGAATAAACTCTAACGTAGGTTCTGGTACACTGTATATTGGAGCGCCAATTAAAAAATGACTAATTAGTGATATCAGCAAGCTTGCATACTTTCAGTCGGCGATCATTTCATACGTCACTGTGGATTTTTGTGTCAATTTTGTCGTGCTCGGTTTGGAAACGCTTGACTTAATGGCCTGTTGATCGTTGGAAGCGGATGCTCCTGGTTCTTTCTTTATGCTTTTCTCAGTATTTCGGAACTGGGTACAGCTTTCGAAATTTCCGAATGTTGAAATTGCTGTTGATTTAATCTAATATTGAAATTTGTTATAACATTTCCTAGTTTTTTGCAATAGTTGCATATAACTTCTGTTTTCGGTGGATATTGTTGATGCACCTAAGAATAAACTCCCATTGGTGAGGTCGGAGTGTTTTTTGAACGCTCTTCATCCAGAAGAAATGCTAGAGCAGCAGTGGGCGCTGTCATGTATGCCCTTGTAATAGCTCTGAACACGAAGGTCTGTGTATGGCCCAGTGCAGATCTTACTGTTTTCAGCACCACTCTAGGCCACCACAGTACGATCCTATGCAGCTATCTTGGCTTGGTAATATAATAAAATGATAAGAAAATCTTATCAAAATACTATATTATACATGTATTGTACTAAAAGTTAAACAAATATAAAATGTCAGCCTGCTAGAGTTATTTGTGCACGACTTTTTCAAAAAGGTATTTTTTGGACGAACTCATATCTATATCCCCAGTGAACCTCGAGAAGAACAAAAAAGTACGTTAATCAAAAAGCTTGGAAACATCGAAGTACGCAGGATTTTTCCGAAATATTGATTTTAAACAAGATGGCACTTATTTGAAAATTACCGCTCAATTTTCAAGTAAAAATTTTTTGTTGAATCATGTATAAAAGTTAAGAATTTTCAATATATAGCAAAAATCCTACGTACTTTCACGGAGAAACTATTATAGAATATTCAGATAAAATTTCAATTTGACCGGATAAAATATAAAAGAGTTCGTTCAGTTTAAAAGATATGGTTTAGAGAAAAGCTCTGGCCAACCGATATTTTGTATTTTTCTATCAATCAAGAAAAAAAATTTATATTTTAATACATTCATGATATAGTAATCAAATTAGATTTTCCATTCACATTATTATATTTTCAAAAAAATTCCTCAATTACACATGATTTTTGTAACGCTGGAGTAGTGTTACCCCTCAAGCAATAACTAACTTAAAATTTTATATGATTTGTAATATGAAACGATACTTATATATTAAAACTGACTTGTCAAGCTAGAAAATAAGGCGACAAGAGAATGAGAGAATTGTCGATTAGATCTCCTATTATTGCAAGCCAAAGGTGCAAAGTCTTGCAGGATGTTTGTGTTTCGTTTGAGTCTTCATTTGATTGCAGAACAATAATAAATTTGATAGCGGGTGATGAGGTGTAAAGGATTCAAGCCCACCAATTGGTATCATCAATTATTTGCTTACGTATCTTGCTAAGTGCACGTGAATATCACTAAGTGTTTAACTGATCTCTCGACGTGAGGTAATGCATTGTTTTTGCCTTTCATAAATATTCATCTGGTCAACATGATAATTATCATAAGAATGCTACAATATGAAGAATTATACACTACTCATTTACATCGGTGTATGGCGCATTGTCGTTACATAGGAGCAATAAGAGAAATAAATCATTTTCTGCTTTCATTTGAAGTAAACTGCAGCTGAGGCTCATTAACGTTTGAAGAGCGGTGATTTTGATGTGTTAGGACCGGCATGGCGGTAGGAAAGAGAAAATTTCCGAGGATTCCCAATTAGAGGCATAACTTTCTGTAGACTCGTGCCAAACGATAACGTACGAGTTAAAGCCGACAGATGTTGAATGGGGTTTCTTTACTTCTGAAAAGCTACTCCAAGGACAGAATCGCAAGGAGTTTTTACATCGCATTATGACCAGTGACAAAAAATGAGTCCACTGCAATAAATTCCAAGCGCAGATAATCATGGAGAATGCCCGGAAATGCCTCCACGTTGACGGCTAGACATAAAATTCATGGTGCCAAGGTTAAGCTCTTAATTTGATGGGACCAGCTCAGTATGATGTATTATAAGCTTGTGAAACCGAGTGAAACCATCAAAACGGAACAGTGTCAAACGCAATTGATGGGTTTGAGCCGAGCATTGAAGGAGAAACGGCCACAGTGCCAAGAGAGACACGAAAAAGTTATTCTTCAGCATGACAATGCTCGGCTACATGTCGCAAGACTGGTCAAGACATACTTAGAAACGCTGAAATGGGAGGTCTTACCCCACCAGCCGTACTCGTCAAACATTTTTCCTTCCGACTACCATTTGGCACATGGCCTGGCTTATCAGAATTTCTGCTCTTATGAAGAAATCAAAAAATGGAGCGATTCGTGGGTCGACTCAAAAGTCGCATCGTTTTTGCTAAATGGTATCTGACAATTGCCAGAAAGATGAAAAAAAGATAATACTTTAAATCATAAATAGGTGATTACTTTTTAAGAATAAAGCCAAAATTTTTCGGAAAAAGCGACGGAAGCAAAGTTGTACACCTAATATGTTTCACAATTAAATTCTTTCATGAATGATCCAAATTCAGAGTTTGGATAGTACAACACAATACTACATACATGTAACATTCAACACATTAATTAAATTATTCGAATTTATGGTTTAAATTTCAAAAATTTTCCTCAAACGTCATGCTCAATTCAACAGAGAACTTGATGCTTGCCCTACGCTTCATCGTGGTTTCTCGACGAGTCTCAAGGAGATACTTTCACTCATTTTACTATGGTAAGTTAACCATGAACGGAAACGCAATTACAACTTACAGGACTTATAAAATAGGCTTTTACAGAGATACTGTGGACACTATTTAATAGAAGGCACTAACAGTATCGTTCTTGTGACAGAACTGTGGTAACTTTTAGGATATATTATGTATAACTATGATTATTAAATTATGGGCATATTCTAGTGCAATATGCACTTCTCTGTACAATTTTTTTTCGAATTTTTTTCAAGAAAGGAGAAAAGCAATATCATGATTGGAACTTTTTTTCTATATTATCATGCATTTAAATAAATGAAACAAATTTTTTCTTCTAAATAAATGTAGAAAATGGCGGCAATTCATCACGTTGAAGTTGAGGCTTCAAAGAAACTAACTTGGTGGTTAACATACTGCACGCTTCCTAAGGAATCTAGAAGAGACAATTTAAGACCATATCCCAGGCAGGCCACGTTACCAAGTAATCAATTTTTTCTACCCATAACTTGGGAAAATTGAGTAAAGAACAATACAGAAGATTTATCTGCTCCTAAATATTCATTAATTTAAAAAAAATTCGATAAATAAACATAGTTGTGCGAACACCGACCGTCCCCATAAAATTCTGAATCTGCACGATCTAGCAAGATCTGTCATGGTAATGTAGATTGCTTGATTGATTACACAGGCCTACAAAAAAAATGGTCTGAACTTTACATGTGACTAGGCTAATCTTATGGATTTTGAGCCGCTGAATTCGAATCGGGTCTCAAAATTTCCTCTAGACCCCAAAATTTTCCCCTAGCCTAGGGAAGAAGTATGAAATCTTGGAAGTTTCAGGCTCCGTTAAAGTAATATTTATTCACGGCAAATTAGCCTAGGGGAAAGAGTGTATGACTAGCAAAACTTGAGTTTTCACGTAGGTTTTAATTTTGCACGAAGAACCTTACATTTTTTCTGTATTTTGAGTTGCTGAATTCATATACTGAAAG
The DNA here is from genome assembly GCA_030998225.1 of Diplolepis rosae. Taxonomy (NCBI): domain Eukaryota; kingdom Metazoa; phylum Arthropoda; class Insecta; order Hymenoptera; family Diplolepididae; genus Diplolepis; species Diplolepis rosae. The sequence goes on along the minus strand of JAPYXD010000686.1, from coordinate 2,913,980 downwards.
ATATCAGCTTTTTCGTGCAAAAATAAACCTTCGTTATACCTCAAGTTTTGCTGTTATACATGTTTTCCCCTGGGATAGGGGAATTCCGCGTTACTGTAGAAAAATTTTAATATCAGATATGAATTCAGCAACTCAAAATACGGAAAAGTATCAGCTTTTTCGTGCCAAAAAATACCTCCGTAAAAACTTAAGTTTTGATAGTTATACACTTTTTCTCTTTGGCTAGGGGAATCCCGAGATACTGTAGAAAAAATCTAATGTCAGAATCAAATTTAGCGAATCAAATAACGTAGAAGTCACATTGTTATATCAAAATTCCCGTAGATAAATATTACTCTAACTGAGCCTGAAACTTCCAAGATTTCATCCTTCTTTCCTAGGCTAGGGGAGAATTGTGGGATCTAGGGGAAATTTTGAGACCGGATTCGGATTCAGCGGTTCAAACCCATATGGGTAGCATAGTTGCATGTAAAGTTCAGGCCACTTTTTCTGTGAGCCAGTTCTTTTATAACAAAATTTTGTTGTTCCCCTAGATGTGCGCTTTCACTCACACTCCCAATTCTACTTTATTAACGTTTTTCCATCTTTTTTTCGCTTTGTTTTAACTTTTCATTTCAAATGTGGAGAAAAAAAATATCGATTTGTCGACTGACTTCATCACGTGGCCCACCTAGGACGTGGCCTTAAGAAGATTTTCGAAATATATATTTGTAGCTATCTTATATAGTATATTCGAGTAAAAATAGTGAAAAATGCCAAAATGTCGGATTATTAAAGAAAATTCTAATTCTTTTTCTTCTGGCATCAGTGGACTATAACTTGTTTCAAAATGAATATTTAAATAAAATAATAGTAAAGTTTATGTGCTTCGAAATATTCATAATTCTTTTTTTTTGGGAAAAATTTCTGAATAATTTTTGAATTTTCTCGAACTGTTTTTAAGAACGAGGAATCCTTATCACAGTATTAATTACCGTTGGACTAGAGTTTTTAGGGGTATGTCAGATATAAACTACCCCTTTCCGATACATGACCAAATCAGAAACATAATTATTGAAGAACAAGAATAGAAAAATGGTTTTTTGGTTTCCCTTGAATGCGCTTAAACGCTATATAGTTCATGAAATATCACTCGTTGAATTTTTTATGCATATGTTTAGGAAATGAAGTTACTATTATAAACTTTAAGGGGGAGTTTTTCCCATCAGCACCCCGTATGAGCACATGAGGAAGATACGTGTCGTTTAATTTTGAATACTACTATTACGTCTTGAGCTAAGGCTACGTGGGTGGTTCGCTAAATAATGTGGTTCAATGTAAAAGACAACAATCTAATCAATTTTTTGCTGAAATTCTTCTTAAACCTTTGCAAACTCACGCACGTTCACTCGCCTGCGGCCAAGAACAATATCGTGGATTTTGTCAATGTCTTCTGGCGTCACAGCTGATATTGGAGTTCCAGAACGTGGTGCGTCTTCGTTGGTTGTTCGGCCTCGCTTAGATTTATTCACCCAATGTCTCCCTGTTTTCAAAGAAAGAATATGAGTTGCCTAATTGTAGGTGCAATTATGTTCTGAATCTTCTTCGCAGTTTTCGCTTCTATGAAAAAAAAACTGAATCGCCCTACAAATGTCAATTCAATTTTCGTGAATCGACAATCTTAGATGGTAAATTACCAAAAAGTTTCTGAATTATTTTTGTCACATCCTAATTTTTATTATTCCTTCACCACTAGATGTTTAAAGGATGAATGGTTTTTTTTATTTAGGTTCGTGAAATATATTAAAATGGCTTATATTTAGATGGTAAATATTTTAAGGCCGAACAAAATTTGAAAGCGTGCATCTTGCATGTGTCGGGAGGAATCGAACCTCCGAATATATATGCCTTCCCGGGGACTTACTGTGATAAACGCACAACGAATTTGTGACAGAATGACATGTAACCATAGAATATTCAATACAGAAAGGAAACTTTATGGGCAGCGATCAAATTGCGCTGTTTTATATTATAATAACACAGAACAGTTCATTTTTCAACACAACAATTGACGGGCCCGTGGAGTTTGAAAAATCCCCAAAACTATAAAGAGGCCGTCCATATACGACGTGTACAATCTTAAGAGCCGGAAGATTCGGGCTCAAATCCATGTCATCACGATTCGTCTCAATCTACAAGAAAAATACTAAAATCAAAGAATCTCTGCTGATTTGAGTCAGGGGTTCAGTCGAATCACTTTTTAAGAATAAGTGAATTTTTAGCCAATCCACCGCTCTTTTCAGCTCTCATGCTTTTGAATGCTGAGAATATCCATATTTTAATTGTGTTGAGAATAATTCTACGTGAACAGAAGCGACAGGAGGGGTACACTTTTTGTTACATGGGGGTGGAGGCAAAACGTAGGAAATATTTGTCCACGTGGTATATGGACATCCATAAAAGTGCATAAATAATCTGAAGATTTTTCTGAGGTAAAACATATGAAAAATATTTTTACTCTCGAAACATCAAAAATAAATATGTGTTTGAAAAATTTAATTCTAAAACTGCCCAGGGACCAAAAAAATTAAGCCGTAGAACCTTATAGAATACACGGCTTCAAATATCCATGTAAGATATAATGAAGAATTACCTTAAAGCAACAATTGAAGAGTGGACATTCAAAAGGGCGTAACCCAAAATTTTTCAAAAATCGTTTTTTTGGCGAAACAAATTCTTGAGGTTAATGCCAATACAATAGCGCAAACGATTTTTTTTCCAATCGGAAATATTTTTATTTTCGATTTGGAAATCAAAAATCTGTATCTCGAGGTGTCGAAATGGGAACGTTTCTGTGTCGCCGTGTAAAATTTCAGAAGTGTGGGTTACGCCCTTTTGAATGTCCACTCTTCAATTGTAGTAATAACTTTAAATGACTTAAGGAAAAACTTATGCTACTTCTTAATCTGAAAGGACAAGAAAAATGGTTGTTGTATAAATCTCTTTTAATAGTGGAATAACGGAAAATCTGAAAAAATTAATTTATGGTATAACAGAATTGGGGAGATGAAATTCATGTACGGCACTGGTATTAGGCGATAAAGTATTACCAATTTACTTTTTCAGGAGCTTATACCACACATCAACTAGTATGCCGCTTGGCCCTGACTTCATATGACCAAATCCCATCGAATTTAGCGGAATACTGTTATGTTGAGTTTACCATGCCTGCAACACAAGTCTCACATACGACAGCGAGGAGTGTTAGTTTTAGGAATCATGATAGCGATGACCCTCCAGAGAAATATGTGCGAAACTTATCACGTCATGAATACAGGTAAACCTCTGATACTTATTATACTAAGGCAATCCAAAATATTTTATTCTGTAATTACGTCGTACACAATGGTCTAATCTCATCTCTTCATCATAAGAAATTTTTAAAAGCAAAATTGAAATAAAAAAGTATTTAGAGGTCACACAAACTGAATTCATGTTTTTAGTTTTATTTTTTATGGTGGTAAATTTTATAGTATGAATGCATTTTAGCTGCTCTCTTTTGGACTTTATTATAATTTTTTAGTTTATACTGCCAATAAATATCAAGTGTGGTAAAGAAAAGAGGTTATACAAACTAAAAAACCGGTAAAGTAGTAATGCAGTACCGTATTTCGCTTGGTCCATGGTCGGTACACGGTGAGACATATATGACACTATGTTTATATACAGTACTAACCCACGTGTACTACAAATTATGATTGTTAAAGATGTTATTCAAATCATTCAACCTCTGCAATTTATGATATTAAATAAAGAAAATGAAAGGTTCTTCTAGACAAACAAATGTAGAACGAGAAAAAATATGCCTTGGCCCAGGTTCGAACCAAAGTCCCCACTTTACATAAATGGTGCGCTAACCGTTTATCCCACAGAAGCCTCAGCAGAACCTGCCTCCTTCTCCATAGTCAGTTAGAAGTTGTTACTCTGCGTATACATGATTATACGTTTAGGCAAGACATTAAATGCGTTGAACAACATCTTCGGCAATCGAAATTTGTAATACTTCTGCATGAAAACTCTTTGTATGTACAACTTATTTTCATGTGGAATTGCCGTTATGAAATGAAGAAAAGCAATTGTTTGGAGTAAATAAGACTAAGAAGACACTACAGATTTTGAATGTTCAATTAGTGCTTCTTTTAATTTCTTCAGAATTGTAGAATACACTGCGTCTCCTCATTTTTGTGGTTGCAGTGTTTGAAGCTTTAAAAAAATGGCTTTTATATTCTAGAGCGCGCTGAAAGTTGTCTATAATTTTGTGTGAATGTGCATCGTACAGGAGCCACTCCTTAATAAAACAAAACATTTTGAATGTGACATGTGAAATTGTTTAGCGATTATCACTCTTTTATTTTTTGAATCGTGAATGTAATTTTGTGTACATAACAAAAGTATGTCGTTAATTGAGGCTTTTAATTTCCCCTATTCGACCCCAATAAACCCAAATATAATCGTATCTGACTTTGAAACTCTGTGTGCACTTGAGCGTAGTAGTGTCAGTGCTACTTCGCTAGGTACTAGAAGTGATGACAACTGCTCTGAAAAAAGATGTGTAGAATGATTCACCTTCCAGCCCAGTCAGTAATAAAGCCAGCGAAGGCACGCTGCCCTGCATGAGGACTTTAGGCTGTGGTAAAGAAGCTGTAGTGTGGTGATGACTTGACATTGTAGTAGTGCGGTTTCTCTATATCCCGTGGTGGTTTCTTCCAGAATTGGTGTAGTTCCTTGAAGAATTTCTTATACAATTACTTGTACCATTCTTTTTTTTCATTACTTCAAATTTTAGAGTTGAAAAATCTATGAGATTTATGTACCTCCTGTCATTTCTGTAACTATATAAATCATAAACTGTAATCCAACTGCATTCTCGTCGGTCAATCAGTTCAAATAAACAATATGTATAAGTAATTATTTTATTTAGAAATAAACCTTACTTCTCTACGTTTCGACCTCACTCTGGGTCTTTTTAAAGATAAATTTTCTATTGCATCAGAATCTTTTCTTTTTATCAACAAATTTTCCAAACTATGGTTATTTTTAAAACAGGCATTAACATTAAATTTTTTGAAACCTCTCCTTAGTCCTTCCGAAAGAACTTGTATATAAGGTAAAGTAACTTTAAGATCGGTTTTTTTGTATTTTTCTAATGATTTGTTTTTCGTTTTATTATTAAAGGAAATATTGTATATTTCATGAATTCCTTCTTTAACAACACTCTCTATCAACGCCAGTGAATGATAATTTATTCGTAAGATATCTTTTATTTGGTTTTAGTTTTCTTTTTTATATTTTATATCACCTAATTTAATACATCTATCTACTAAACCTTCAATTAAACCAATCTTCTGACTGAGCATATGATGAGATTCATAATTCAAAAAACAACCAGACTAGGTAGGTTTTTTAAACCAGTTTATAATTAAGTTACCATTACTTATCTTTGTAATTTTCAATTCTAAGGAGTTTAGAGTATTATTTTTCGAATTTTCAATGTAAATTGAATATGTTGGTCAATACAATACTATAACGATACTATAACTTATTGTTTCTGTTATGATTTGAAATTATTTCAGTTTCAGGGCGTCTGATTTTAACTAATTTTTTTAAATTATGTCAGAACCGTGTTTAATAATACAGTTTTTTGATTTAATAACAAATTTTATAAACAGATGTCAGGGTGTCCAATGGGTTTTCCTTTCTCTCCATTGGTATCAAACTTGGTTATGGAGGATGTGGAAAAACAAGCATTATCAAAATTCTCTTTCAAATCGACTGTCTACAAACTTTATGTAGATGACATACTTACAATTGTCCCTACAGATAAAATTATTGAGTTATTAAATGTTTTAAATAGTATAGAGCAACCTATTCAATTTACATTGCAAATTAAAAAAATAATACTCTAAACTTCTTAGAATTGGAAATTCACTGACATTGATAGATAGTGTTATTAGAGGAGGAATTCATGAAATATACAATACTTCCTTTAGGGATACAAAGAAAAACAAATGATTAGAAATATACAAAAAAACCGATCTTAAAGTTACTTTACCTTATATCCAAGGTCTTTCGGAAGGACTAAGGAGAGGTTTACCTTGTTTTGATCTTAGATTTATTTTAATCTGAGGTTTTGGATTGATAAAATATAGCAGAATTATCATCCAGAAAACTATTACTTTCTCAATGAAAAAAAACAACTCTTTTCATAAGACATTATATTTCAACAATGAACGGATGTAACAGTGGAGGAGAGGGATGGGCTTGATGTTGTATGTTTTCTGGACACTTTAATTAACCCTTTGAACTCGAGCGGCGCCGATGCGGCGCCCGGCTTGGTGCAAGCGAAAAAGATCTCGAGTGCAAAGGGTTAATACGATGCCATTATAAAAGGCTTAACTGGAAACTCGACGACAAACTTTTCTCGAGCTTTTGATGGGCCTCTTTTCAGAGATTTCATTTGGAACTGCTGCATTCAAGTAAGCCTGCAGCTGCAGATTGTAAACCAGTAGAAAATAAAGTTGTAGGAACGTGTCTCGATTAAGGGAGAGCAGATCAGACTTCTAATAATCCTATCATAAATTTTTTACCGACGTTAAAACGTATTTTAGAGAACAATAAAAACTGTTAACCTACTATTTTTTATGATATAGAAGTTGAGATGTCTCAAACCCAAACTTGTGACGAATTGTGAGACGAAATATTAGGAAGGAAATTCTTATACGAAACGAAAATATATCCCTAGATCACGTAACGAAAGAAGAAAATAGAAGCAATAAACTTGTTATACGCACCTTTTCAAGGAGGTAAAAAAGAAAGAGACGCTTGTCCTTCCAAAAACTTCAAGTCCCCTCGAGACCCTCATATTGTGACGGAAAGTCGTGACAACAAAACAAAAGGGACGACCAGCATCTCCCCTTTCTTTCTGGGTATCCTCTCACTCTCTCTTTCTACGGAAAGCTACCAGACCCAAGCACCCATCTCCCTGCCTCCCTCCAACTCTATGGTCAAGCGGCCCAGGCTGGAACAGTACAGGAAAAATAGGGAAAGCGGAGAAATGAAATCGCTCGCTTTCTTACCTACCCCTTCCCAAGACAATTATAGGTAAGTAGCCAGAAAGAGAGAAAGGGAGTTTGCCGTTGGAGCGAGGAAGAAGGACGATGTTGGCCCAGACTTTCAAGTAGATGAAAAACCAAGTATTGCGCTAGGGAAGGGATACCAATGGTCAAAGACTATATTGAAAAAACGCGTGCTCCCTCTACTAGGATTTTCCCCTCAATTTCCCTCATTATAAAAGGGCTTCAAAGCGACGATTTTAGTGAGTGGTGTCTGGAGATTGACTGCTTCTCGCCTCAACCCGCCGCCGACCGCGACAGCTGCCTCCCACTCATCACTGCCACCAACGGAGCTGAGTGCTGCAGATTTTGAGGCGTTGTTCGACGAGATCGTCGAATTTTACGTCCGCCCGGAGACCGCCAGGAAGGGGCCAGAGGAGAAGTCGTCCGGGCAGACCCTGTACGAGTTACTTCAATCTCCAATCTGGGAGCTAGAGCTTACATGCTTCCCGATTAAAGAGACCCCGGAAAAGGTCGCACCGGAGGCGCTACGTCTATTAGGGCACCATGCTTCACACTAACTTTTCCTGGAGGACGACCAGCGGAATCAGGCTCCCATCAACCGGCCACAAGTACCTGGCCATCTCTCCCGGCTAGCCCCAAGGAGACGGATACAACTGATTACGCCACCACCAGAGGATTCACAGACTCGGCGCTGAACCCACCCGGCCACGAAAACCACCAACCAAGCCACGGGGGCCACACACGCTCTACCCTGGCAGCCTATTCAGGGCCAAGTTGGCGCCCAGACACGCACAAGCGAAGCAACCACACCCGTATCATCCTGCTAAGATGTAAAAAGTTCAAATAAACATTTTTCAAGGTACTGACGTTCGTCAAATTATTTTCGAAGTAATTTCGGCGTAATCATAATTAAAAACTAATTTTATCCTTAATTAACCTATGAGATTAAATGTCATAGAGATTTTTCGCGAAACACACCAAAAGAGTGTAATGTCACATTTAAGAACGCAAATTGTGGAATGCCCATAAAGTAGCTGTAATTTTAATGGAAAAGTAATCTGAAGCATTGAATTCGATTCAAACATACTGCTTTGGGTAAGTAATAGAGTGAAAAATTACGAAAACTGAGTATGTTCTAATTATTCTTTTACGAGCAATGATTTAGAATGACTGCACAAATTCGTCATAAATATTTTAAAAAATATTCGTTCCTTGGTTGCAGAAAGTATGATTTGACATCATACTTTACTTATATGCATTTCTGGGTGATTTACGTTACTTTGTGTAAAACTAACTTTTTGAAATTAAGTTACTTTTACGAAAAGTAACGCAACTCACTCAGAAATGCCACCAATGTTTGCTTCATGATTTATTCTCTTTGCAAAACACTTTGGTGGCTCGACCTATGGTATTTGTTCTCTAGTAACTTTAAGTTTGAAAAGTTACTTTTTTCGAAAAATAACTTAATTTCAAAAAGATGCTTTTACGAAAAGTAACGTAACTCAAAGAAAAATTCCACCAATGTTTGCTTTATCTTTTATTCCCTTTGAAAAACACTTTGGTGACCCGACCTATTTGTTCTGTAGTAACTTTAAGTTGAAAAAGTTACTTTTTCCGAAAAGTAACTTAATTTCAAAAAGTTAGTTTCACGCAAAGTAAGGCAACTCACCCAGAAATGCATATAAACAAATTATGATGTAAAATCATACTTTCTGCATCCAAGGAACGCATTTTTTTAAAAATATTTGTGACAAATTTGTGCAGTCGTTCTAAATCATTGCTCATAAAAGATTAATTAGAACATACTCAGTTTTCGTAATTTTTTACTCTATTACTTTCCCAAAACAGTATGTTTGATTCGAATTGAATACTTCAGATTAATTTTTTATTAAAATTACGGCTACTTTATGGGCATTCCAAAATTAACATACTCATATGGGGCAAAATTCGTCAAGTGCACCCGCCTAAAAACTTTTTGTCTCCAATTTCCTTGAAAGTCTGCGAAATTATTGTCCTAGTGAACCTCTTTTAATTCCCCTAAGAGAACGTCTCTAGTACGATGGGTTGTCAGTATACATTTTTCATCAGCTTTACGCTGTAGGCAATGGTTTTATATTTAAAAAATTATTTGAGTTTCATTTTTTAATTTTAAAAATATTTTTGAGTTTTTTTCCAAGTGCGGCCATGAATTTTCTTCACAACAATATGTTTAAAAAAAAGCTTGATTTTTTCCTTTTGAAATGAGCCATGGTCGAAAGTGGGTCGAAAGAAATTGGTGGAGATATAAAGTGTGATCAAATTTGAGGTACTTTTTGTAATAGGGTTTTATTGACATGTCACGCCTGACTACTGTCAAACTAAATACACAATTTTATTCAATTTTTATTGAAATTTCATCCTGGAAAGACTTACGCCTCAACAACGTTTACAAATCGTACAATAATATTACGAAAATGGACGCTCTGTGAAAAGGGTTTATCGCTCGCTCAGGCCAATTTATGGTGTACATAATCGTCGTACCGAATGCACTATTCGGCATACCATCGGCAAACTCGAGAACAATTTAACATTATTGGATGATACTCGACCGATTAGACCACGTACAGCACGAACTGTAAAGAATATTGCGACTGTAAATGAGAGTTTTGCCGAAGACCCGGAAGAATCGATTCGGCGCCGATCTCATAAAACTTGGCCTATCTTATGGCACTACTTGGGCGATTTTTCATTCCGGAAATTGAAGCCCGTAATCTCCAGGACATTTGGTTCCAACAAGACGGCGCTACATGTCATACAGCCCGTGAAACAATGGATTTACTGCGTAGTCGTTTCGGTGAGCAATTTATCTCTCGTCTCGGACTGGTGGATTGGCCTCCAAGATCGTGTGATATCACACCTTTGGACTTTTATTTGTGGGTTACGTAAAGTCTAAATGTTTTGTGGATAAACCAGCTACTATTGAGGCATTGGAAGCCGACATTACTGAAGTCATTAGCGAGATACCGACCGAAGTCCTCGAGCGAGTCATTCAAAATTGGTGTTTACGGATGGACGAATGAAAGCGCAGTTGCAGCCAACATTTGAAATGAGTTATCTTTAAAGAATAAATGTCCTGAATGGTTCTACACAAAAATAAAAAAGATTGCCATATCAATTTGAATTTTCGTTGTTTTATTTCGATTTAAAATCCTATACCTCTAAGTTGATCACCCTTTATAACACTCCTTGCATGCGACTTCTGCCTCGCGAGCGCCCATGCTTTAAATTCATAATGTACGGTTTTTAGTCGACTACAAATAATCGACTACAAACTGCATTTTTTAACCAAATAATTATTATTGTTATGAATTATTTTACGGATAATAATTTTTATTATTTATTGGACAAGTAAAATCCACTTTTATGTCGATATTGCAGGTTTGTACTTTCCCGTATATTATTTATTCTCATTTACTTTTCTCATTATTCAAAATAGACATAGTATTACTTGAATACTATATCCACCTTCCGTGGTTGGACTCGCATTGTTATTTAGTGCCTCAGCTGAGCTTTTTCTTCTGCTTAATTTTCAATCATGCCAAGAAGAGTATACCAAGAAGTATCCCAGTATACCTATCGATGCTAAACTGTGTGTAAATTGCAGAAAAGAAATTTCTCAACTTGCATTGCTATCCTCTTTGTATTCTCATACTGATCCAACCATTGAAGATGCTTCAGTGATCAACGATAATTCACCTCCTATTCTCGAGAATGTTATTTTATTGGAAGACGTCGATATCTTTGCCGATCCTTCGACATCCAAGTTTGAAAAATCTAAAACTGATTGTTCTGATGAAAATCATCACGCTGGAATGAAGGTTCTTAAACAAATAACAGAAAAATTTCAAAAATCTGCAAGTAATTCAGAAAAAGTGTTACTTTTAACTCTTGCTCCGAAATCTTGGGGCGGCAGAAGATTGGCTAAAGAATTTGGTACTTCTGAACGCCAAACTAGAAAGGCTGAGAAATTAGTAGCTGAGAATGGTATTTTAACTTCTGCTAATTTAAAAAAAGGTAAAACTTTAGATTCCGAGATTAAAAATTTGGTCAAAAAATTTTACCCTGATGATGAGAATAGTCGTATGATGCCTGGCATGAAAGATTTCGTTTCCGTAAAAAAAGATGATATCTCCCGTGAGCACGTTCAAAAGAAGTTAATTCTGTGCAATCTTTCTGAATTATATGCAAATTTTAAGGCTCAGCATCCTACAGTTAAAATTCGCTTAGCAAAATTCTCTCAGCTCAGACCCCTAAATTGCATACTCACTGGAGCCAGTGGTACGCATACTGTTTGTGTTTGTGTCCATCATGAAAACGCTAATCTAATGCTAGATGTTGTAGATTCAAAAGAATCAACCTGCCAAAATGTTTCTCCCATTAAGACTTATCATGATAATATGAACAGGATTATGTGTACTGTTCCGACTTCAGAATGCTACTTGAATGAATGCACAGCGTGTCCTGGTACAAGCGCACTTAAGGACTTTATAACATCAGTTCTCGCAGACCAGTTTATTAACAGAGTAGAATTGCAGACTTGGCAACAAACTGACAGAAGTACGTTACGGACGGAAATAACAGACGCAGAAGATTTTGCTGAACAGATTTCCGAACGCTTGCTTGAGCGTAAACCTCACTCTTTTACAGCCAAACAACAGTCGTATTTCTTCAAAAACCTTAAGGACACACTGAAAGAAGGAGAATTTCTTATCCTTTGTGATTTCGCTGAAAACTACGCCTTTGTAGTCCAGAATGCAGTTCCGTCATTTTATTGGAACAATGATCAGGCTATCATTTCCACAATGGTAATTTATTATAAAGAGGACAACATTCTAAAGCACCGCAGTCTTGCTATGTTGTCAGACTGTTTGACACATGACACAATTGCTGTGCACGAATTTCAAAAAATTATTACACACTATTTGAAAGAGAATTTTCAACCCAGAAAAATGATTTACTTTACAGATGGAGCCGGCCAGCACTTTAAAAATGAATATAACTTGATCAATTTGCTCCACCATGAAATGGATTTTGGTATTCCAGCCGAGTGACATTTCCATGCAACGGCGCACGGAAAAGGCCCTTGTGATGGTATTGGGGGAAATTCAAAAAGACTGGCAGCGCGTGCTAGCCTACAAGCGTCATCTAAAGATCCGATTTTGACCGCTGATGCCTTGTATCAATGGGCAAAGAAAAATTTAGATGAAACTTTAGTATTCTTTAGTCCCAAAGAAAATCACGCCATTACAGCTCAAGAATTCAAGAGTAGATTTGCATCAGCAAACTCAGTGCCTGGTACACAAAAATATCACTCCTCCGTTTCCTCTGCTGAATTAACTCTCATGTTGAGAAAATATTCGTCATCATTAGAATGTGATGCTTTCCCGAAAAAAACTGTGAGGCAAAGAAGAAAGAGAAGTGCACATACACTGTAATAAGAAAATTATTTGACTCAATTGTCAATGTGAGAGGCGAGCGGAGTCACACTAAAAAATCACCCCAAATTACAAATTTATTTTTATTTTTAAATTCGTACCAGGCAAAAATAACAGGTTTACGAACAAATTATATAAAGCACAATTAAATAAGTTTCCAATGGATGGTACGTCGTGATCGTGGCGCCTAGCTGCACTGCAACGCAGAAACAGCACGCAAGAAGTGTTATATATCTCCACCAATTTCTTTCGCCCCACTTTTGACCATCACTCATTTTAAATGGAAAAAGTCAAGCATTTTTTTAAACATAATTTTGGAAAGAAAATTAACGGCCGCACTTGGAGAAAAACTCAAAATTATGTTTAAATTTAAAACATGCAGTTCAAATAATTTTTTTATCTTAAACCATTGCTTTCAGCGTGAAGCTGATGAAAACACGTTTCCAAGACCTCCATAAAAAAATTAATTTGGATAACTTTTGTAGAAGTAATGGTTAATTGAGTATCAGCGTGCGCGGTAAAAGGTTGAAAATTCGAGCCCCTGTATACTGAAAAACCGTCGTACTAGAGACGTTCTCTTAGGGGAATTAAAAGAGGTTTACTAGGACAATAATTTCGCGGACTTTTAAGGAAATCGGAGACAACAAGTTTTTAGGCGGGTACAATTGACGAATTTTGCCCCATATATGACATTACACTCATATGATTTTTACGCGAAAAAACTCTATGCTATGTAATCGCATGGGATTATGAAGGATAAGATCAATTTTGGATTAAGAGTACGCCGCACGTACGGTTTATTGGCTTTATTCCCATGACCCTCTAACTGCTCTTGGGTTCGACTTCAAGCTGGCTGACAGAAGGTGTGGGACGATTCGTCTCATATCTGGCACTCAGGAATTTTAATTTCTTGCAAGTTAGACGAATTTATGCAGCTGTAGTATGTTTGATTCGAATTCAATGCTTCAGATTACTTTTTCATTAAAATTATAGCTACTTTATGGTCATTCCACAACACGCGTTCTTATATGTGACATCACACTCATATGATGTGTTTCGCGAAAAAACTCTATGACATTTAATCTCATAGGTTAATTAAGGATAAGATTAATTTTTAATTATGAGTGCGCCGCACGAACGGTTTATTGCCTTCATTGTCATGACCCACTACCTGCTTTTGGGTTCGACATCGAACTGGCCGACAGAAATTTGGGACGATTCCTCTTATAGCATATATGCATATATGCAATCTTTGCGGACTTCGCAGGTATAGGGTTAAAATATGATAAGAGTTTTTTACGAACATTTTTCATTAACCGCAAAGTCATAAAATTTTCGTCTGTCACAAGGGCTCTATGCACTTCAATTTCATTTCGATCTGAGGCATAAGAGCCCTGCTGTTTATAGAGGTATAGTTTGATACCATGCCAAATGGTGCGGGTGTGTAGGGGAAGGAGAAATCGAGAATAAAATAGGCAGGGCCGAAATATCTCGTGGTTCCCCACAGGATATATTAGGGATAGGAAGGATTTTTTTGGTTCCGACAAAATACTTATAGAAAAACCGTTTTTCCTCTATCGAATGGTGTTTTTCAAATATTCTTTGAAGATTCATTGTTTTCGAAAAATCATTGTAAAGTTAGGTCGAAACCGGTTGTATCACTGTTCGCAGCGAGAAGAGAAAAACTTGCCCCTCCACTTACTCACACCTCATGCTTGATCGTGTCCATGTGCGCATGGACATCTAGGTTTCACATGATGATACTGTGTGAAACAGAATGTGTGGCGACGACTCGTCCAAGTTTCCACTGCAGGGGTGGAAGATTGTCTTCCTTGATGATGACCAAGGTTGCGAGCTTGACATAGCGGTCAAGGGCAGATTGCCATTTACTGCGAAAGGTTAATTGATGCAGATATTCCTTCTGCCATCTCTTCCAGGAGTGCTGGCGCAGTTTCTGAGCGTATTGCCAGGACTACAACCGATTCGAATTCGTATCCGTTAAGTCCATCTGCGGGAAGAACATTAAGGGACCACCAATTAGGAAATGGCCAGGAGTCAGAGGTTGTAATTCATTAGGATCGGGGGACATGGATGAAATGGGACGAGAGTTCAGTATTCCTTCGATTTCAGTGATGAATGTTTTCAATTTCTCAAAGATTAATAACGTGTATCCGACCGTACGAAAAAGATAATGCTTGAGAGACCCTACAGCTGCTTCCCATAAGCCACTGTTATGAGGTGACCGAGGTGGAATGAAGTTTCACGTGACTCTTTGCTAAATTAAGAATTCATTGAGAGCTTTATCGTGCTCAGCCGATTCAAACAGATTGTAAAGATCAAAAAGTTCTCGGCGGGCACTTACGAAATTTGTTGCGTTGTTAGAATGGATTGTTCTGTATATTCCTCTTCGAGAGAAAAATCGTTTGAAAGACGCGATAAAAGCTTCAGTGGTCAGATTGCTGACCAAATCAAGGTGCTCTGCTTTGTTGCCCATGCAAATGAAAATTGCTACATAAACATTAAGTTTGTTACGATTACGAAAACGCCCTTCTTTCATTGATGTATAGTCGGCCACAGTAATGATACATCATTTTTCTAGTTATGTGCTTTCCACTGAATGGCCAAAAAAGCTTGCAAAGGGAATAAAAAGTTGCCGATAATTCCGAGTGAATTAATCTTCCGCCTACTCTAAGAATTCTCTGTTTACCCAAAAACGATTTTAGATAAATTAACCAACTTTTGGGATTTGAGTTATCCCCGTATTTTAAGACGTGAGTTTTTTTGGAAAATGCGGTAGACTGCGTTGAAATTATCAAAACTCGTTTCGCTGATGCTAGTTCCATCGCAGTGATAGTCTTGCTGCACCTTTCACATAGGCTCTTTAAATTTAAATGATTTTGCGACTTGCGAAAGAATAGAACGCTTCGTCAAAGTTTTCGAAAATTTTGATACGTCGACCTTATAAAAAATTGCATCTTGATTAGAGTTTCACTGCATTCTTAACGTTTTTATAGCGGGATTTGAATCAAGTGGCATGTGACTGCTGGATGGATTTCCTGAGTTTTCTGGCACGAGGGTTTGGTCATTTGAGGCCCACTTTCTTTTCGATGTCATGATATCAAATTACATTGAATATAATTCGCATAAACTGTGGTTATAGGATATTTATAGTACCAAATTAGATAAAGTTACTTTCTGGTATCAATTTCCATTGAATAAACAGTTTTAAGGTCTTTTTTTGTTTTACATTGAGGGTGACACATTATTTATTTGGTGTGTGAAAAATAACTATCCCGACGACACATGCTTTGGTCGATGATAATTTCATTGTAACTTCCCGGTGGAATCTTCTTTTGTCGCTTAAAATCGTTATTGTTATGAATGTAATTAAACATTTAGAGTAACCTGACACCTCAAATTCAGTGAAACTTAATTCACGGAAATTTATTTTTGGAGTCATAATGACGTGAAAGTAAAACACTTTTAATTCGTTTAATTACTTTTGCATTAGCATTGGATCAGTTTCTTTATGTTAAAATCTTTAATTTATGGACATATTATAAAAAGAGGCTAAAACCAGAACCATATAAATCATAGAGAAGCTAAACAACAATTCATAAAATTAATAAAAAATGGGGTGGGGGGGTTGGGGGTTTAAGGCAAACGTTTCGGCCACAAATGGGGGCCCTCTTCAATGCCAAAAAATGTTTTTCAAGGACTTAATAACTAAGTTGTAAACATGCAAAAATTTTTGATGTACATATTAAATTAGATTTTTTCTTCTTTATGTTTTTTGGTTTTTTTGTTTTCTGAAATTTATTATTTAATAAAAACATGCAGTTGACTTATGTAAGGGTGGGGTGAGATCCAAAAAGTCCAGGGACGAGACAGCTCAAAACCCAGTCCTCAGAATTAAAAACATGAACTCCAGTTCGGCAGATTCGTAGAAAGTATTGATCGCAAAGTCCGCTTCTCCTCAAAAGTGAGCACCAGACAGTGTAATGGGGATGATTTTTTAAATAATATTTTTTATGTAAGAAATCAAACACAACTTTGAAAGACACAATTTTTGACACAACACAATTGAGGAGCCTGCACAACACAACACAAAATACGAACGCGGAACGGCGGATATGTTAATAAAAGGAAAATTGAAACTAAATTAAGGAATTTTCTTGAAATCTATTCTCGATTTGCCGGCGCACACGTTTTGGATCTTACCCCACCCTTACATAAGTCAACTGCATGTTTTTATTAAATAATAAATTTCAGAAAACAAAAAAACCAAAAAACATAAAGAAGAAAAAATCTAATTTAATATGTACATCAAAAATTTTTGTATCTTTACAACTTAGTTATTAAGTCCTTGAAAAACATTTTTTGGCATTGAAGAGGGCCCCCATTTGTGGCCGAAACGTTTGCCTTAAACCCCCAACCCCTCCACCCCATTTTTTATTAATTTTATGAATTGTTGTTTAGCTTCCCTATGATTTATATGATTCTGGTTTTTAGCTTCTTCTTATAATATGTCCATAAATTAAAGATTTTAACGTAAAGAAACTGACCCAATGCCAATGCAAAAATAATTAAACGAATTCAAATTTGGGTCAAGACAAAATACAAAGACATGAGTACAACATGTCTCATAAAAACACTTTTAAGTTGAGCAAGACGAATATTTCTTGAAATAACATCCTGTTATTTGTGTCATCAATTACAATATTCCCAGGAATCTTAGATTCTAGAAAAGGGGACAAGGGCACCTACTGAGAAAATCCTCCAGAAAATCCTCATCTGAAAATAACACGAGGATATCCATAAGGAAATCCCCAAGGATCATCGAATTCCACACGGCAATATGCGAGGATTTTTAAATTCCTCGTGGAAATCCTTGCGTTACTTTCAAATAACGATTTGAAATTGAAAGTTTAAAGAATTAAGAGTTAATAAATCAAAATCTTATAAAATTATCATCATTAAATTTAAAACTTTAGAAGGATATAATTGTTGTTTTATAAAAATGGGTTATTCAATAATTTCAAAGGGAGTCTCGAGAAAATGTGTTATGTGCCAATTATAGAAACCTGTTTTCAAAAACACTCACTTTTCGTCTAAAACAATTGTGTAAGTTTATTAAGCATGCAAAGTATTGGTTAACATTTTATCTAACAATTTTTCTTAGTTCAAAGAGAGCAAAGAATATATGTAATCATTTATGTGTTTTATTTAATAGAAGTATAAGGCAAAGAATTAAAACTTTTAATTAGCATTCGTAATAAACGCGTAAAAATTGGACTTGTTTTCTCATAAATTAAAGGATCCGTACGAACTCGCAAGAGACAGTACTCTTTTGACAGCATTCAATTTAAAAAAAAGCAATAGTCCAATTTCTAGTTCTAAAGACACGAAAAAGTACTCTTTTTTCATCAGTATTTACATACCAGGGGTGTTAGTTGAAATTTGCCGGTTTTACTAACAGATGTCGCTAGAGATATGTATAAATTTCTATGATTTGGCATCTATGTCATATTTTTCTATGGACAATAACCTTCAAAAATACACAATTACATTCGGCCAAAATAATAGCATCATAGTTGCTTACCTCAGTGAATATTTCGAGTTTCGTTCCAAGTCAATCGCATTTTCGGCATTCGTTGCTTTTCTTATTTCATCAAAAGAAAAAAGCAGTTGAAGCTCATCGATTGCTGGTAGAAACTTATGGTGAACATGCTCTAGTGATTAGAACATGTGAGACATGGTTTTGTCAATTTAAGAGTGGAGATTTCGATTTAACAGACAATGAACATCCTGGTGCAGCGAAAAAGTTCGAAGACGAGGAATTGCAGGCGTTATTGGATGAAGACCCAACTCAATTGCAACAACAGTTGCCGCAAACACTGAATGTGACCCGAGTAGCAATTTGCCAACGTTTAAATTTCATGGGAAAAATCCAAAAGTATGGAAAATGGGTACCACACCAACTGAACGATAGACAAATGGAAAATCGAAAAACCATTTGTGAAATGCTGCTTCAACGGTTCGAAAGGAAATCTTTTCTGCATCAAATTGTCACGGGAGTCGAAAAATGGATTTATTTCGAGAACCCGAAGCGTAAAAAATCATGGCTTTCACCTGGTGAGGTCGGCCCATCGACTCCAAGGCCAAATCGCTTTGGCCGTAAGACAATGCTCTGTGTTTGGTGGGACCAGTGTGGTGTGGTGTACTTCGAGTTATTAAAACCTGGTCTGACGGTGAATACGGATCGCTTGCGACAACAAATTATCAATTTGAACCATGCGTTGATCGAAAAACCGCTAAAGTGGTGAAGAACACATTAAAACCATTGAATTGGGAAATATTATCGCACCCTCCGTACTCTACAGACCTCGCCCCGTCCGACTATCATCTTTTCGCATCGATGGGACACTCACTCGCAGAGCAGCGCTTCGCCAATTTTGAAGCAGTCGAAAAATGGCTCGTCGAATGTTTTGCCTTGAAAGAGAGAAAGTTTTTTTGGAATGGTATCCATGATTTGCCTGAAATATGGGCAAAATGTGTAGAATCCAATGGTCAATATTTTGAATAAAAAAGTTTTAAGATTCCCTTGAGAATTAAGTGTTTTCTTTATTGAAAAATCCAGCAAACTTCAACTAACACACCTGGTATGTACATCAGTATGTACTCGTCAAAAATTGAACTTTTTTTTTATAAATTATAATAACCGTACGAATTCGTGAAAGAAAATACTCTTCTGCAAGTATTGTTTTTATAATGAAACAATATTCAAGTTGAATTTATAACCCTGGAATCAAAAAGAAAAACATTTCTTAACCCTCATCGGTTCTATGTATACGACCGTATACATTCTTTTGCGACTTTCCGTTACTTCCCAAAAAATTGATATTTTGAACAGTATTTTTTTTCTATCTATTTCCACATGAACGTCCACAAATTTTATTTATAATGAAAATAAAAATTCAAAAATAAATGTATAAACAAAAAAAATGATTTCTTTCATTTTGAAACATTTAAAACAAATCTCAAACTTTTTGTGTATATGCTCGTATACACAAGAACCGATTAGACGTAGTTTTGACGGTCCCGATGAGGGTTAATAAGCACGTATAATATACGCGTGGATAAAAACTAGACTTGTTTTTTTATAAATTATAATAATTGTATGAATACGCGTGAAACAATACTCTTTTGTAAGTTTCTTATTTATTATGAACCGATACCGCAGTTTAATTTAAAATTCTAAAAACGTGTATTATTTCTTCCCCCTTTTTTCACAGTGTAACGTCAAAGGGATGAGTAGTGGAATCGCAGGTCGCAGGTCCTAGGTCAACTTTTTATGACCCTTTTTTATATAGGCTTATAAATCTTATGAAGTTTTTGTATGCCTATTCTAATATCATAATCGTCTTTTGTACCTGCGATTTGACAAGTTTCTAATAGTAATCTTTTTTAATAATTATTTCCTTAGCTAAAATTTTTGTTCTATGAAAATTGAAAAAATGGTCTTCCTGAATTGCATGTTCTGCTAACGAATTTTGTTTATTGGGGCTTTCTTCAATGTTGTATTTTTTGTTATCTTGTTCCTTCAATCTGCCGCTGATGAACCATTTCGTTTGACTTATGTAGACGATCTCGCTATCACTTCCTTTGCAAGGAACGCTGTAAAGGATGTTGGAGGATTGTTTTTTAAGTATCTTATCTTTAGTTGGTTTGCAAAAATTTTTAGGGTTTTTTATATTTTGTAACGCAGTGTTTATGTTGTAGCTATGTAGGGTTTCAGACATTTTTTCTGCCAGACCTTCAACATAAGGAATGCTAATAACAGGTTTATTTTCCTTGCCTATGTCCACATGATTTCTACCTAATCGTAATACGAAATCTGGTTTATAATTTCTTGTATAAATAAATGTGGATAATCATTTTTTAGTGTGTCCATGATTAATTTAAGGTTATTTTTTAAATTCTTTACCTGAAAGTAAAACTGCTTTTTCTACTAAGTTGTTTAAAGTGGATGGGTACTTTAAAATGAAGGTTATAAGCCTGTCTTTTTCTAGATCGTCCATCACTGTATCAGCAAGAACGACAGAGAAAAGAGAGTCCATTGCTAATATTTGATCTTGAAAATAACTGGTGCCATGAAAATTAGAGTCTGTGCTGTCTAAGCATAATCGCAACCCTTTTTCAAATTCGCTCTATGGCATTGATACTTTGAAACGAATCTCTTCCCATCTGCTTTTTAGAGCAGAGATAGCTGCTTTTTTGGGCACAGTTGGGATTAGCGAGACTACATCTAAGGAAGCGAGAGCAAAATTACCCGGGTTATTAACATTTTTTAGATTTTCAACTCATCAGAAACTGTTTGTGATTTTTGACTTTGGTGGGGTGTAGTTTCTAACTAGGGTAGTACTGAAGCAGGAAGATATATTGTAAGTTGGGCAGTCCAAATATGATATGTGGGTCTAATGGGGTTACCTTCTTTGCGGATTTTGGGTAGTCTGTAAAATCTTGAAGGAACTGCATTGGAGGACTTTACATCCTTAGCTAACAGGTTGTTGATTAGATTATTGTTTTCGCATATTTTAACTGGACAATTGACTTTATTTTATATTTCAATTTTTGTGTTCTTGGGACAGACTTGATATGTATTTTCGTCTTATAAAAGATTTTTAAATCTTGTTCTTCACATCCAGGGTATCTTTGACGAATTTCCTAGCTTCTTTCATTTGTTTAACAGGTTGCACAAATTTTTATTTGTTTACTCCCATTTTTCTTAAAATTATTATCAACATTTTCAACTTTTATTCGCATTTCGTCCTGTGATTTGGAGTTCATTTGATATATATTGGATTCGATGTCTGCAATGAGATTATATGTAGAAAGGTGGATGTTAAAAATAGGCTAATTTTGGCCTGCCTTTGTATAGTAAATACGCACAAAAAAATTGTTTTTTGATCTATTTTAGAGGGGACAGTGACATTTACTTCATTGTGGGGTATTGGAGACATAAAAAAGAATGAGTAAAGTAAAGTTCGTCTTACCCCGCAACGACAGGAAGCATGTACTCGTACACATATCCTCCGCTAATATTTCATAAACTTGTGACTTAATTTTCAATGAACGTGGTATATAGTACAAGGGTTTTCGGTGATATTCTCTTGAATTTCGAAGTCAGAAATAAGAGATTCAAGATTACGATTCCAAGGCAACGGCCGCCAAAATGGTTGAAACATGTACAGTTTTTTCAAAATACATAAAGATCATATTACAAAGGGTCTTCATCGTGCTCTTCTCGATTTCGCGCAGGAAATCTCTGAAATCAATATCGCGGATCCAAAATGGCTGCCCTTGAAAAATAAATAAACATTCATGTTACATTAGTTTTTGATTTAGGTTTGTACTCTTATAACATATACTTGGATACGTAGAATTGAATAATTAGTTATCAGCAATCAACTATCATTCGAAAACAGGATTATAAGAAACGATTTTGTTATCAATTTTATGAGTTTCAACTATTAGCAATTTTTGACAATTTTTCTATCGGCCATATTGTGTCTGGCACCATGAATTTTTCTTACTTCAGATTTTAAAATTGAATTATATTGCAAGGTTAGCCATATTGGATTCGCCATCTTGAGCTCAGAGTTCGAAAATTAAGTCAAAAGTTCATGAAATATGCACAGAGAGAAATAAGCTTTGGTTGTGGGAAGCGGAAAACCACGTACACCGCCGCGGAAATTTTTAAAAATTCACTGGTTCCTGTAACCAGAAATCTTAGTCGTGTCGTCTACATCGGTACCATCAAAATTTCGCTACGTAGGCACATAAAGTATTGAATGTTTCATTGATCCGGTCATAGTGATCGCTGTGTGATTTTGTTTTTCATGAATTTAATCATCAGCAATAACATTGCCGCCAATAGTAAGTAATATTCTTTATTAACTATCATTCGTTTTGAATGATCGTAAATCGGGACAAAAGTTTCGAAGCAAAAGAATAGCTAAATAACCACGTGATGTTTAACATAACCTTAAAATTTCTTTTTATAAAATCTTACAACTTATATTTCGTGTTATTGAAACCGGAAATATCGGTGATCACACACTGAAAAAACAGTATAGCTGAGAGAACTATATTTTGGTCCTCAGAACCAGAAAATATTGCTATCAGACCAATGCTACGGTATGTCCTCAGAACTATACGAGTATAGGTAAGACAGCTATACAATTTCGTTGATATGACAATACCATGTATAGTGATCGTAAACAAAATATTATGCCATCGTTATCGCTCTTGTGAATTTTCGCGTGTGATAAAACAATACGCGATAGGCAAAAATGATCTTTCAAAGAAAGAAAAAATGCTCCAAACAAATCGACAAACGCTTCCAAAAAACACCTCGAAAAAATGACGCTTCTTCCTCATTTCGAGGTTAGAGTCACGTGCATGCGAAGCAATGTATAGGTCACGCCGCAAACCAGTATAGTTGTCTCACCTATACCGCATGAGTCGAAAAACTATATACTGGAATAGGTCAAACAGCTATACTGTTTTTTCCGTGCAACTTGAAATTCAAATTTCTTCTCAACGGAATATATATATACATGCTTCCCGTCGTTACGGGGTAGGACGAACTTTACTTTACACATTCTGTCTATGATCCCAGTACCCCACAACAGAATAAATGTCACTGCCTCCTCTCAAATAGACCAAAAAACAATTTTTTGGAGCGTATTCACTTTACACTCGCAGGCCAAAAATGGCCTATTTTCAACATCCTCCTTTCCCGTTTTCTAATAGTAACCCCAAAATTTTTACCCAAGGTTGCATTTTTTGCGACGTTTTTTAGGATTTTGGATCCTGTTGAATTTTTAAACCAACTAGCCGCGCCAGTCAGTGGAGGAATAGAGCGATTCCTTTCGTGAACAACGCGGACAGCCAAGTCCGCCCAAGATGCAGGACCGCGGGTGCAGGCCCCGATGCGATTTCTACTGGCCCCCGTTGTTGCCGCGCTCTACACGCCCATCGAGCTCCCTCGTCTTCATCACCACGGTGACGAATGACTCGATGCATGAGCCGAGTCAGGGCAGCCCCACATTAGATGGCTTTGGCAGTCGCGATCTCCAGGTGTTCGCTGAAGCTAAGCCTTCGATCCAACTGCACTCCCAGGTACTTAATGCTCTTTTTCCACTCGATTTCATGTTCCCCGAGAGCGATCTTCGGATATTGGAAGGATCTCCTGTCTGTGACCGGCAGAGCCTCGGTTTTCTCAGGGAGCATTTTCAGGTCTCTGCTATCTAACCAAAGCTTTGCCCGCCATAGAGTATCATTGATCCTCAGCAGGCAGGTCCATGCGCAGGAAATCGTCTTACATGACGTTCCAAACGAGCGGACCCACCCGCGACCCTTGAGGGGCGCCACATGTCATCTCTTCCTTGAGAGACCATTTGTCGCCCTCACATATCACCCACCTGTCGCTCAGATAGTCATCTATCATTCGCAACAGGTAGTCTGGAACCTTTTTCTGCACGATTGCCTTGATGCAGATTTTATATTGGTCTATACGATGAGGCATCCCCTGGAGGCTTGTTGCCCTTCCTCTAGATGCGGAAACTAGCTTCGCACAATGTACTTGACTCGATCGGGATTATCCAGGCCCGGGGTCTTTCTTCTAGTCACCAATTTCTTGGTGACTATTTTGAAGGCGAGACCCCATGGGTCCTTTTCGACTTCCCCGATCAAGTCTTTCCAGCACTGAAGTCGACTTTTCTTTATGCCTTGCCTCAGAGCTGATTTAGCTTTTTTCCATGCCTCGCGCAGCAGAGGATTACCCTTTGAGCGGGTAATTCTCCGCCGCGCTTTACGGCATTTTCGACGCTGGACAGACAACTGGTCGTTCCACCAGTACATCGAGTCCCCAGTACGCCCGTGCCTACAGCGAGGCATGGAGTGGTCACATGCTGCGACCACTTTCCGCCTCGCCGCCCGTATAGTGTCCTCCAACGACCCAGCAGACCTTGCCCAACCAAGCTGATCTATGAGCCTGGTTTCTTCAAGATGTTCGCGAAGCTTGTCTTTGCTGAGTCGTTTTGTGTTCCAGGTGGGCTCCTTACCTTGCCGCCCCTTCCCGTATTCACTGGGTGACTCCGTTCCTGGATGCTGAACTCAATGCATTGGTGGTCACTCAATGTTATTACATCGAGGACACACCAGTCGTCTATTCCCCGCTCCTCGTCTGAACGTAAATTCCCTGCCCCGATTCAATACAATCAGGTCATTTCTAGCGACCATCACACTGACCAAGATTCCCCTCCTATCCAGACCTATTCCTATTCCTATTCCCCTACTATCGTAATAGATTGATGATTAGGGAGAGGTACTGCTAAAGGATATTTTGTAAAATTATCTTGTATGGTCAGAACATACACATTTTTAGCTTTTCTTTCTAGTGGTGGACCAACAATATACTTTGATATTTTCTCAAAGGAAGTAATGGGTATATCAGTAATAACCATAGAACATTTAGTTTTAACTCGAACTAACTTTTTTATTTGACATTGTAAACAGCCTTGAATATGCTTTTGAATATCGACTTTCATATTCACTTTTACGACCTGGGCAATGTACCGCGCAATTTTTCTTTGTTGCGCGGTTGCTTTGCATCATGAGATCGCTGAGGTACCCATTTGATTTAAAAAAAATTTTGACAATGAAAAAATGAAATTTTAGGATGAAGAAAAACGCATGCAAAATTTCAAATCGATTGCTATTATAGTTGTTTTTTTATCACGATCTGAAATAAGTAAAATTCGTTTTTAGCGTTTCAAGACTAGAATAACCGCTGAGACTACATAAAGCATCTGCTATTGGTTTATCTTTTCCTATTTTGCCTTGTAATAATATACCTCGTCCATATGAAAGGAGTCTCCTTTTTTAGAAGTTGATAAAAAGGATTGGCAATGTTTAAAATTCCTTCATCAATTCATCAATTGGCCAATTTAACGTCCACCATTAATCGTCTTACCTTTTTCAAGGTAGTCGATGAACAAAACTCCATAAGCATCCCTAAATACTGAGGCCATAACCTTGCCGGCCCACATTTGCGTTTTTGGCCGCTTTGGACGCTTCTCACCGACTGCAGTCACTCGGCTGACGACCGCTTTGGATGCAAAAACTTCGGCTTATTTCGGCGAACCACTACAAACAGCGCTCGGAATCAACGACACGTTGTCGTTTTTGATGCACCGTGAGCAAACGCGGCACCCACTTTGACAACAGCTATCTCATAGAGAAGTGTTCATGCAAAATAGCGTAAACACTGCCGTATGATATCTTTAAGGTCTCAACAATCTCACGCAATTTTAATTTACGGTTTTCGAAAACGATTTGGTGGACTTTTTTTATGGTTTCCGGTGTAACTACCTCATTTGGCCGGAGCGTTCAGCATTTTCCATGTCTGTACGACAACGTTTAAACTCAACATATCAGCGACAAATGGTTGTTTTTGATGAAGCAGAGTCGCCGTAGCACTTTTCAAGCCATTGATGAGCTTGCACTGGGTTTTTTTTCATCAAAAAGCAATGGTAAATCAACACACAGAACTGTTTCGAATCGATTATTTTGAGAATATCAAGACTAGCGTCACTTCAATCACTGTAACTCGTGGACCAAACATCAGAATGTCATTTAACTTTGACAGGTATCTTTTGAAGGTTGGTAATCATGAGTCGAATATCAGAATATCAGAATCGAATATATCATTCATGTTAGGTAGCGGGTAAGAAGCTCCAATTATTTCTTCATTAAATTTACTGAAGTCAAGAAACATTCGTCATTTTATGGTATGTTACTCTTGGAGGCAGGTTTTTTAGGAACAATCCAAACTGAAGTATAATACAGTGATTTTAAAGTTTTATTATTTTATAATTCAATAATTCGTCAACTTCTTTTGTGATTTCTATTCTGTAAACAGGACGAAATCTATATTGTCCTGAAAAAATTGGAGAATCATCTATAGTTGGAATAGAATATCGCAAAACGTTAGTAGCCTCAAGTGGTTTTCCTGAGTTTCGAAGACTGTCTGCACTGTTGATAATTAATGTTTCTACATGTTCCTATTCGTTTTGATCCAAATGATCCAAACGAAGAAGTTTTTTGCTGCATTCTAGTCGCTCTTCACCTGTTTCGTTAATAAATTTGCATGGATTGTCAAAAAATTTTCGGTTTTCAAGAACCTATTCAAAATTTTTTCAGATAAATCGTCATTAATTAAGTTTTAAGAATTTCTTCATTGTCTTGCTACTTCTTGAGAATCTGTTTTTTCAAAATCTTCTAACGCAATAGTTGGTATTGATATTGTTACTGGTATTTCGTTTGTGTTTACAAATTTAATATAAGCTTTACCCTTGCAATTTTCGTACTACTGAAGACTGAAGCACTTTCTTCATCGATGGTGCTATTAAAAACTTCTTTAAATGTTTCATTTGTTCCCAATCGAATTTATAACTGAGGACACAGACCACCAATAAAGCATTAGATAAAGTCTCTTAGAAGGTTCCTTTTGGAAGTATAATCTTCTTGTCCACTATTGTTAAGCCAATGAGCATCTTCGATTCTGTCAGCAATATCCTGTATTTTAACTGCATAGGGAAGTACGTATTCTCTTTCCCACATATAGGTATTTTATAGTTCTTCCTGTATTTAATATACACTGTTTGCAAGGGCATATAGTACACTTTCAAGTTTTTCAATTAATTCTTCTATAGTATTGTAAGTAGACCCAAAGATGAATTTTCTTGCTTCTTCTGATAATTTACTTCCCGAAAATCACGCTGAATGTTCTTGAGCTGCGGGTGTTGGCGGCATTGCCTTTGCTTAGTAAGATTTTCAGGTACAATGTGATAATAGAATGTTACTTTCATCAAATAAAGGTAATACTTCTAAGGCGTCACGTAAGGATATTTGTTGACTATTAGGTAGGGCCATTTCCTTGTTTTTAATTGGATTAAGTTTTTCATGAGGATTGTCGTAAACAGTCTGTTCTATTTGTTCGTCATCGGTATTATTATTGTCGCCATATCACAGAATAGTATATTACGTGCCTAGGCGCACAATGAGGGTTATCACGTGACGAGTGACAATGCTCGCAGGAGATCGAAGCCGAGGCGCGATCAGTCCTGCGAGCATTGTCGCGAGTCTCGTAATTTCCCGAATTGTGTGCATTGGCACGTATTCTATTTTATGTGACTTTGGTGCGGATACGAGTTTTTATGCGTACACTGGGATCTAATCTAGTATTGTAGTTGTTTGCGGCAGTGTAACTTTAAATACTTCTTCCTCATCTATTAATTGAAAATTGTCACATTGTTCCATTACACTTGATAATTGGCGACTAGTCCCGGCCATTTTGATTTTATCGGTCTTGTGTAGTAGTCAGTGCTAACGCTATACGAAGAAGAAGTGAGAAGAAGAAGAATAAGAAAAAGATTTTATTCCTCTGTAACGGAATACACAGCATTCCGTTACTCTCAGCTGTAACGGAAAAACGAGTTTTCGTGCCTGAGGCACATAAAAATATTTATTTATAATTCTTGTTTCAAATTTAACATTATTGAAACTGGAGAAAAAGTGACTGCGAGTGTTCCAAATAGTCTATCCATTAAAAACGGTTACGAAATTAATAGCCGGGTTATGTTGACGATGCGCTCATTAAGAGTCGGTTTGAATGGCTTGAAAAAATTTTGTGTATTCATGGATATTTCTCGGTCAGTATTTCAGTCATTCTACGATTCGCTTGTGAAAACGGTTGGCGTCGCAACAGAAAGCGTGCGCAACGCCAGTATGAGAAGAGCAGCTGAAGAAGAGATAAACTTGTCTGCTGAAAAAGGACAGACAAATGGAATCACAGTTTCTGGCGACGGAACATAGAGGAAGAGCAGATTCTCATCGTTGATCTACGGGGAAAATGGAGACTGACACGGGAAAAGAGATGTTCGCTCGCCCGATACCATTGTACGGTAAGCCTTACGTACAATACGTTGAAGATGGCGATTGCAAGACTCACAAAGGGATTGCCTACGTAATCTAGTGAAAACCAAAAATGGTTTAGGCGGCAAAGGCAAACTCACTGGAAAATTAATCGAAGAGCTGAGTAAATATTATGGCTTGGCGATTCATCGGAATCCTCAATCGATCGCAGGAATGAAGAATGATATTTGGGCAACGCTTTTGCACAAGTTATCAACCGATGAGCAACCGCAGCATGACAACTGTCCTCCCAGCATCGATTCGTGGTGTCCATGGCAGCGAGCAAAGGCCGAAGACAATTTGTGTGACGTCTAAGGTCACACAAGTTAATAAATTGTTTAAAGAACAATTCACAAAGATGGTTTTCGAGTCTAGAGTTTTCACTCTAATAATTCAGAAAAAAGATTTTATAGATTTAACAGTCCGAATAAATGAAAAGTTTATTTCTGAACCTAGGGAAGTTATTCAAAATTGGAAGAAGGGAGGTGAGAGTTTAAACAAAATTGCACATTACATAAAGGAGCACACCAGAATGTTGAAAAACTCAGGGATAGTTTAAGGAATGAGAGGTATGAATATCGATATCAGATTGGTTACTGGCACCCAGATATTCATATGGAGGAAACAGAGATATATATATAAATATTCAGTCAAAAGAAGTGAGAGACAAGTTAGACCGCAATAGATTTTATTTAACTTACTTTGTTCTTATTTTATTTTAAATATCTTCCCAAATAATCCCTTGGAAAATCGATTCGGTCGTGCAAACTTGTAGCTGCAACTCGTAACTCCTTTCTTTTTTATTTAATTTCTTTATTTGGTGACCGAATATATAATATATATATATATATTAGCGTAGTAAAAGAAACTTCGAAAATATTAAACTCAAGGATATAATTTTGAAAATGTTTTTTCTTTTTTTTGAGAAAAGAACTGTAGTGTCTGGAATACGAACTCGGTGCATGAAAGGAAAAATCTTTTGTAAGAACAAGAACTGAATTGTAGTAGCTGGTAACTCACTTAAAAATTGAAAATGCATATCTTTTATTGATTTTGATCTTTTCCCTTTCTAGTTCAAGATCTTCCCAGGGGAGGGGAGTTGAGACTACTAGTATTGATTCCTGATTAGTCGATTATTCAAGGCAGTAGGTTACGCCCCGCGGTAGTGGAAGAACATTTTAAGTGTGTGAATGAACTTCGTATAGTGCTGACTCGAATATTGCACCATTTACTCATTTTTAAGGTGTCATATATTTCTTAATCTTTCCACACTTGTTGTGAAAAAGGAAGTGCGTTCATCGATCCATAATATCCGATGCATAGTCATCAAATTATAGAGACGATTTTTGTTTTGAAATCGCTTGACAAGTTCGTAACAATTAGTTTATATATACATGGATTCAAATTACAGTTTCTTTATTAATCAATATAATTTTTTCTTTTCGCATAAAATACTACTGTTACGTCAGAAACGTAACATTTCTCTTCTTTAAAAGATCTCCTCGTTTTATGTAAGGATCAGAAGGATCCCCTCTAAGGGATGAAGAATAGTCAGTGATTGAGAATGGTTAATGATATAAAATATATTTATTGACAATCAAATTGTGAACCAAGTAGGCACCATGGAATTGGAAATTGATTTGTGATTTTCAAGTACCTTTGTAATTACCCTGAGTGAAATTTGCTTGATGATTGCTTGAGTCCAGTGGAGCGAATGTGGTCAGTTGAGTCTTCGTTTTAATCCTTGAGATAGTACTTGTCAGATGGGAAATCCGTAGTCCAGCCGGGTGATATGGTTCATTCATTGATCCTAGTTTCAGAGAGAATTTGGAAGGCGATTCCCCTTCACTTTCTAAAGTCGTTGAACTCAGCGTTGAGTAAGAATTAGTCTGGGTAGTGGTAAAATCTGATGAGGCTGGACTGAACTCGTAGTGCAGGGATGATGGAACTGGACTAGACTCGCCGTGTAGAGATGATGGTATTGGACTGGGCTCGCGTTGGTTATATTGTAGAAATCGCACGTTGACTACTAACTGAACTGAACTCGACTGGAACTTTCGCTTTTTATAGAACTTTGAAAGGTCACCTATGGTGGGAGTAAAAATCAAGGTGTACCACCTTTTCCATATTTGGTATTAAGATCGGATGAGTTGCCTTCTATGATGACTTGTGCTCCAATAAAATTTATTACCTGGCACTAATGTCGCAGTCAAATATATCAATTCTATTTTATCTGTTATTCGATTCTAATGAAAAGGTCAACTACGGTGGAAGTAAAAACAAGGTGTATCATCTTTTCCATATTTGGTATTTAAGATCGGATGAGTTGCCTTCTTTGATCACTTATGCTTCGATGAAATTTATTACCTGGCATTAGTGACACAGTCAAATATATTAATTCTATTTTATCTGCTTTTCGATTCTAACGAAAAAGGTCAATTACTGTGGAAGTAAAAACAAGGTGTACGATCTTTTCCATATTTTGGTATTGAAGCTCAAGGTCGAATGAGTTGCCTTCACCGATGAGTCACGTTCCGATGAAATTTATTACTTGGCGTTGATGTCACAGCCAAATATATCTATTTAAATCTGCCTTTCGATTTTAACGATCTTCTTATTTTTTGTTAGATCTTGCTGTTGAGTCGATATAATCAAGGACGTGGTAATGATGCCTTGATCCCTTCATTGGTTCCTCAATTTGTTTATTACTCTAGGTGGTAGAGTCGCGGGACATGACACTACCTAATAATAAGAATAATATTAAATTTTCTTATTTTATTCAAATATATTCTATGAATTCTTACTTTTTAAAAGTTTATTTTCTTATAAGTCATTATCTGAACGGAAAATGCATTTTCACACGTTTATCTGTAAGGGAATGGTAAAATAGAAAAATGTAGAAAAGGAATACGATTGTGAGCGAAGTATTTTCGTAGAGATTTCAAAGTACAAAGTTTATTATATTTCATGATAATCTAAGTAAATTTTCAGTATTCGTACTGATGCAGCTGCGTTTTGGATTTATCTTAAAAGGTTTCCGTGTCTTAACTATTGACAAAAGATTGAGAAATTCGTTGAAAGATATAAAATATTTTGTAGATGTAACACAGTGCCTGAATTCTGGAAAATACTGAAGTAAAATAAAATTCGGAGAAAACAAATGTAGTTGATTACAAAGGACGTCACACCCCCGCCGTTAAATTGTTGCTAGGAGGTTGGAAACTGAGTAGCAAGCATATCTCTGAGTATACATTTCTTCATTTTTAAGACCGTGTTTACAATAGAAAGGATTTTATCTTAATTATTGATGATTCGATTGACTTCATTTTGAGACTGAGAGGGTGTTTGATGTCGTCGTTGCTTGTGAGGTTTCCACATAAATCAATTGTGTCTGAATTATATCAGTTCATCATGTTACCTGGAAGAATTGTTTATTGGTTGATGAGCTACTCCCTGCTTGTCTTTTTGTTGAGTTGTGTGCTTCGTGTGTCGAATGTGATTCTTGTGTGGCTGATGTATTTCCCATTTCGATTTCGTTAGTATTTTCTGCTCTTCTAGCTGCGTATATTAGGAAATGCATTACCGAAGTCCATAGGGCTCCCAGTAGATGTACTGACCATCCGTAGACTGAATGAATGGCATACCATTGTAATGTAATGGCGACTGTAATTTTGATGATATGGATGTTCATTAATATAGCTATTTATCCCTGCACTTATTGTTCCAAAAGTAAGGAATTTAGTCCAAATCCTGGTCCAAGTGTTATCAATGATTCTTTCCATCGCATTTTGGTTTAAGAGTTTTAAAAGGCTTCCTTCGCTATTTCCTAAAGGATGTCCTCTCATTTCACGTGTTAGGTCGTTTAATACATCGGGCCTTTCCACTGGAAATATTATTCTCTCCCTGGTTTGATCCAATTCCTTTTCGGTGTAGATCCTACTATGAACTAATTCTGCAGGACTGGTGTATTTCCATGTTGGCTTGGTCATAGGTTAGGAGGTAGTTGTAGGATTTTGTACCATTCGTTCTCTACGTAGTACAATAACGGTAAAATTCTGTTGCATGGTATTTCCGTACCCTTAGTTTTAAGTACGTGGGTCCTTGGTGTGAGGAAGAAGGCCTGATTATTCCTCGTAACTTGAAGTTCGGTAAAACAGGTGTCTCCATATCTCATTTTATTTCTACGGGCACACATTTGACTATGTGTACTACTTCACCTGCAACGACTCCCATGTAACCTGGTCCTTCTATTAGGTCAAATGCAAATTCGTCTGGTGCTTGCGTTGCTATTGACGAAGAATTTTTTAACGTTTGTTTTTCTAAATTACATTTTTGGCTGATGACATCGTTATATAGTTGTTTCATTTGAAAACGGATTTGCTTTTCGACATATACAAATTTAGAATTTACATAGACGAAAATATCGAGATTAGATACAGAATTTTCTTTATTAGTCGCAAAACTATCTCCTCTTACTGTTTCGAAAATTACTAATTTAGGATTTTCGGTCTTTACTAACGTATATCCGCATACTGATTCCCTACCTTTTGCTACCAAGGCGAATGTTATGTCTTGTGTTACAAGAGAATATATGATTTGATCGTTATTGAAGTGAATTGTATTAGTGTTTAAATTGATTCTTGCTTGTTGTTCAGTTAGAGTAATTTTAATGGTTCCTTGAACTACTACATTTTCCCATGTTCCGAAAGGACCAGAATATCCTGCTCCGTTGCATTTTCCTTCTCCGTTTGAATATCCTGCTAAAATTATGCTATGTGTAACCGTTTGGTTTACTTTTATTCCGTAGACAATATGTGATTCGCTTACTTTTAAAATACCGGTTTTGTGTACATCCTGACATGCGCTTCTACTAATATCATTGATATACTTGTTTTCGCCATTTGACACAATAGAAATATGAGAATTCATTCCACAATAATAAATCGTTCGATGTATTTCCATTTTACATTGCATAATTCTTGTTTCTGTATATTGATTTATTTGAAGTAACTGTACATATCTTCTAGTTATGTTTATTTTAGATTCAGGCAAATCGCAATTGCCTATTTCTAATAATGACAGGGTAGTAACATTTAAGTGACGCGACCCACAATCGTATCCAATAAATCCATAAACTTCTCTTATAATTGTGAAAAGTAATGTCCAAATCATCTGTAATCAAAAAGAGGTAATAGTTTCAGTTATTCGGGTTTTTGTTGGGCCCCCATATATTCATTTAGTTGAGAAAGAGACAAAAATGATATCCCCATTCGCTATTAGAATCTTTGTGTTTCTTTCTCTTAGGTCTGATTACTTGTTTTATGTGTGAGATCCTTAGTCTATTTGCATGTACTACCTTTGTTCCATTTTTGTATTGGATCTAAATATTATTTTTATTTATTATTTCTAAAATCTTATGAGGTCCTGAATAATGATCTCCAAATTTTTTGGTTTGGGACCTTTTAATAGAAATACATAGTCTCCTATATGGAAATTACGAGGATTAATAGCTCTATCATAATATTTTTTTGATTTTTCTTTTGATTCTACTAAATAGTCGTAAACTGATGTTCTAATTCCATTTGGCCTTGTAACTAAATCTATAATATATCCCTTATAAGTGGGTAAAACATCTACTTCCCTTAAAGGGTCACTTGAGGGTAATCTTGCTACTTTTCCGAATACTATCTCATAAGGTGTATGTTTTGTGCTTTCCGAAACACATGTATTATAATTTAAGATAGCAATCTCTAACCATTCATCCCATTCTTGGTCTACAGTTGCATACTGCTTAAGAAATTCACTCAGGGCATGATGCGATTTTTCTAGAGATCCGTCAGATTGTGTGTGGAACGCTGTGGTTCGCACCTTCTTAATTTTAAACCGTTTAGAAATTCGAGTCATTAGTTTACTTAAAAAATTTTGACCCTGATCTGTGAGTACTACTTTAGGAGTTCCGAATATACAAATAAATTTCTTAATAAAGGAATCTGCTATTGTAGTGGCTAAGGTGTCATTCAAAGGGACATCTAGGCAAACTTTGGAGATTTGGTCCTGCATAATGAGAATGTACTCTTATCCGATTTAGTTTTAAATAGAGGTCCTACTACGTCAAGTGCTATTTTATCAAACGCCGTCCCCGGTGTGTCAGTAATTACCATAGGCTGTTTCGTTTTTAGCCTGACTAAGTTTTTTAATTGGCAATTAAGGCATTGCTGTATTCTTCTTTGTATATCTTCTTTCCGGTTTTCCCAAAAAAAATTTTGCTTTATTCGATTATAAGTTTTTGAGATTTATTACAAATTTGACACGTTAGTATTTTAACCGGTTCCATTAGTTTTTGATTAAAAGTGTTGTTTCGCTGAAAACATTTATCTGCGCTGTGACCTACTTTATCGCAAATTTGGCAACTTATTTTGGGTTGGTTAAAATTTTTATTTAGAAAGCAGTTTTGAGCTGTATGTCCCTTTTTTTGACACTGTTGGCACTCGTTCATGCTGTAACAATGGGTTGCAATGTGTCCTTCTTTTTTACAAATCTCACACGTCGTTTTATTTGTTGTATATTTATTTTTATTTTTAAAAAAAATTTTCAGCGAGTGTCCATTTATTTTACAAGATTGACACCAGAGTTTACTTTTGGATTCAGCTCTCTCATGATTACTTTTGTTGCAAATCTGGCATACAAAAGTCCATTTGGGTCTTAAATTGAGGATCTCAAATTTACGAATAACCTTTTTCCTTAAATTTCTCTGTGCTTCTAGTCTTCTTTCAATTGTAATTGCGTTTCGAACCAGATCACCGACTGCTTCATTTTCTAGCTGAGGCAATCTTTGTTCGATTTCTAGTTTTAATCCTCTTTTAAAGAAATCGATTATAGTTTTATCGATGGATGCCCTGAAAATTGGATCTAGACGTCCACCATCTTCTAATTTTTTTAACTTCTAAAATTCTAATTCCTATTTCCCTAATTTTGTTTTCAAAAGCTCTCTTTGTCTCACTGAAATTCATTACCTAGTTCTGCTAGTAATTGTGGGATCGAATTTGCTGGGGAGTAAATATTTTTAAGAAAATTCTTGAGTTCTTCTATTTTTGCGAAAGATTGTCCACAAATAGATTGACGTGCTTCTCCTGTTATTTTAATTCCTAATAATTTTACGAAATTAGGTTCAAATTCAGGCTCTATCATTTCTTTGGCTTCACTGTAGCCTTCAATAAATTATTCTAGGGGTATATTTTTTCCATTAAATTCGGGTACCATGGTAATTGCATTCCTTGATGTGACCATTTACCCTGAAGGTGTATGAACAGGAGGATTATCGATTTGGTCTTCTATTTTAAAAATTTTGTTTTTACCAAGTTTACTACAAAATTTATCACTAGACTTTTTACTGGAATTATCACTAGATAAAAAACGTTGAATTATTTAAAAGTATTTCTTCTTTTTCCTCTGCTCCTCTTGGTAATTGGTATCATGGTGCAAAAGGATTATATTCTTCTATTTCACCCCTTAACTCATCATTATTGTGAGCTTGCTTCCTAGCGATTCGATTATCTGACATGGGTAATTCAGAATTTCAAAAGATTTATCAAATTTGTTTAGGGAAATAAGTTCAGTAAAACAAACATTTATTATAAAATTTTCTTTATTATAGAATAGATAAGGATAAAAAACACAAAAATAAGAACAATTTACAAAATTTATATGAAAAGAAAATGCAAACAGCATGAATTTAAATTTTTAATTTTGAAAATAATTTTTCCAGGTTTTTTCTTAGATTTTTATGATGCTGGAATTTTTTCTTACTCTCTTTAATGGCATTTACTAAAGTTGTGGTGGTTTTCAAGGCGTGTTTCATGAGTACATCGTTGTCCTCATGTAGAATTTTATTCTCTTCCTCCAATTGTTGGATCCGTTTATTTAGAGTATTGAGATTACTCTGAGCAATTCTGTCATTCTCTGGGCGGTGGTTTTCACAATATCTCAAATCTTCCACGTAAACCTGCAGCTTGTGAAGTTCTTCCAGGATATAAGTCTCAGTTATTGTGCTGTTGGTAGATCCAATCATAATAAAGAAGAAAACACTTGATTATTTCAATTTCTCCGATCAAATCTTGGTTTCATGAATTCCAAAATTATTTGTTCGATTTTATGTATTTTAACAGAAACTCTTACAATTTATTAATTTTTTTCTAGGGATTTTGTAATTTTGGTTATTCCTTTTCCAGCAGTAATAACATGTTTCACTAAGACCGTGGATCAAACAGTTTTCGCATAAACTGCTCCAAAAGAGATTTATTTTTTCCTCCAGAGTCAACATAATTGGTGGTGAACCTTTTAAAAATTGGATGCCTCTGATCCTTTTTTAAAAGTTTTGTAATAATTTACGATTTTTGTAACCCTTTAAAAAGTTTGTAATAATTTAGGATTTTTGTAATCCTTTAAAAAGTTTGTAATAATTTAGGATTTTTGTAATACTTTAAAAATTTTGTAAAATTTGATTCTTTTAATCCGTTTAAGATTTTGTTATAATTAAGGATTTTTATAATCCTTTAAGAGGTTGTAAAATTGGATTTTTTTGATCGTTTTAAGATTTTGTAAATATTTAGAATTTTTGTAATTCTTTTAAACATTTGTAACATTAACTTCTTTTTTAAAAGATTTGTAAAAATTAGAATATTGAATTCTTGTAACCCATTTGGAAAATCCAGTGTAAATTTAGGATTCTTTTTCATACCTTTTTCAGAATTTTGCAATGTAGGACTTTTGTAATCCCATTTAAAAATGTTGAAATATATACAAAAAAATTAGAATATGGATTTCTTCTGATCCATTTAGGAATTTAAACGTAAGTTACGTATATAAAGGAAAATAAAATGTCAAATCTAAAGATGGCCGACTCAAGCAATTATATAATGAGGAGAATTAACTGAATTAACATATTTTGATTTAATTTAAAATTTATAACATGAAAAATTTTGTTTATACATAGGAATTAGCATTTCAAATTATTGTTGTGAATTAAAAATTTATAACAAGTTTTACATAAATGCATAGAAATAACAGAGGATACAATTTTGGAAATATTAAAATCATTGATTACATGTGTTAAGTGATAATTAGGTAATTTGCCAAAAAAATTTTTTTGATAATAATTATTTAAATTTACAACATTACGATTGTTGATGAAAAAGAGATTAGAAACTGTAAAATTTCATCGATTAGATATAAAATAGTAAAGAGCAATTTACAAGAATTACGATCGTTAATGTATACATTAGTAAAAATAAAATCTGGAAAGCATTATAAATTATTGATTATAAATAAAAGAGAAATTGGCATACATAATACCATATTTATAATAGAGATTTAAAAATATTAGGAACGTTGATTACATATATGAATTAATAGACGTTGTAACTTGGTACATTCAAGAGAAAAAACTTGTTTAAATCTAAAATCGACTTCTTCAAAACATGGCATTGCTATTGCATATTATTACTTTTACATGTTTCTAACAATTAATTTCATGAACTTCAATTTCATTGGTGTATTATTAAATGAATGAAATAATCATATGAAAACCAATTTTACATAATAACAGGGTAATAGATTTTCCTACAATTCTTGTACTTTTAGTTGTTGTTCTAATCTTTCTTGTAAAATTAATAGAGTTATTTGTGCATGAAGCATATGCAGCATAGTAATTATTCAATTTCTTATTGTTGCAAACTAATTTCTATCGGAAAAACAATTTTCACATTGACAATTTTGTAATGCCATCGCACAGTTCACATTTACAGACTCCATATTTGTAGAAACTGTTCTTCCAACAGGATGGGAATCACAAAATGTTCCCTTGATGGAAGAAAAAACAAAATTAAAATTATGTTTATGATGTCACCGATTATGAAGTGCTTATTTATTCGTGTCAGAAAAAGTCTTTTTTTTCATCCAAAAAGTGATAAAATAAAATGTTGATTCGAATGAAACCTAGCATTTGTCTTACTGAAAATATTATTAGTTTGTTTTTTGAAAGGTTGGTGAACAAAAATAAAATTGATTAAATTAAATGCAAAGAAAGTACTCATAAGAATTTAAAAGAAATATAATTTTTTTGTGATGATATTAGATTAATAGTTTTTGCTGAACAGTAGAGAAAAGTTGAAAAATTTTAATGCATTTGATAAATACTTGCTAGTTTCAGAAGTTTAGTTTACACATGAAATATATTGGAATTTTTTAATTGCAATTCGAAGGTTTAGTGAGCTTCTCGAATCTGCAAAAGAAAAAAGTAAGATTAGTATAAAATTTCAAAACATCTTTTTGTTTGAAACATTTCCTGCTTTAGTTATTCTAAACGCTTTGGTTTTATACAAAGTTTATATTATTTTAAATTTGAATTCAAATTCAGTTAATCAATTTTGTCTATTTATGTGCGATCTTTTTATTCGAATGACATGAGCATGTTT
Organism: Diplolepis rosae; assembly: GCA_030998225.1. Classification (NCBI taxonomy): domain Eukaryota; kingdom Metazoa; phylum Arthropoda; class Insecta; order Hymenoptera; family Diplolepididae; genus Diplolepis; species Diplolepis rosae. Next base: position 2,874,875 of record JAPYXD010000686.1, on the reverse strand, counting down.
TCCTTTTATGTTGATTTTTACATTTCCTTTTCCTAGTACATCTAAAACTTCTGAGGTCATGTGTATTGATTATCTAGTTTTTTAATTTTTCCTCCCTTTAATAAAAATACATTAACCCCAATTTTTATTTACAAAGGATTTCTATCGTGGTACATTTTTGATTTTTCTTTTGGCTTTATGAGATTTTCTCATGCTTGTGTTCGCATTTCATGCAGTTGTATGACAAATTGATCAAATAGTCATCATAGGTTTGCAATTTTTCATTTCATGATAAAGGTTCATTAGATGGTTCACGGGCTAATTTACCAAAAACTAATTCATAAGGTGTACATTTTGTGGCTTCATGTACACTTGTGTTGTATGAGAACATTGCTAATTCTAGCCAATCGTCCCATTCTGAGTTTTTTGCTACAAACTTTTTGAGATATTCGCCTAGAACATCGTGTGATCGTTTAAGTGATCCATTCGATACATTTGCTGTTGATCGTCGTTTGTTTTATAGAATTGGTGTATGCGTCTGAAAATGTTTATAATTAATGTATTCCTCCTTTTTGTCAAATTTACTAGATGGGAAAAATTCGGAAGCAGTGGTCTGAAGTAGAAATACAGTTGGCGTTGGGTTAAATTCGATCCGGAAAATTGAAAAACAGTGTTAGCAACCCAATTATTAATTTACCGCGCTCTGTGCAAGAAAAATGGCACATACTTGTTGATGTGCTTGCATCAATCGATCGTGAAACCGATCATTTTTGTTGTTTCGCGCCAGGCCCTGAAATCACATTTCCGTGCCGGCATAAAAAAAATATAATGCCAAATCTTTTCTGCCCCTCCCTTTTCAATTGCAGAATCACAAGTTTCGGTCCTTGTGAGTTATATACATGTAATTTAGTTACAACAAAAAAGAACAATTTTTTATAAATATAAAATTCTAGTGAAAAATTGATTTTACACCTGCAGTTCTTCTTTCAAATTATACGTCAAGTTTATTTTTAATCAGATTTGGCAATAAACATGAACTGTCTGCTAATGTATATATAATAAATACACGATAGCCTTTTCTTTTAGTAATGCAAGGTACTACGGCATAAATACTGACAGAGATCCTTTAACCTGTGTCGATCCCCTTGAATATTTAACTCTTTTTAAAAAAAAAAGTTGTATTCGCCATATGGGCTGTTCAAAAGCACTTATTAGGCTACAAGAAAAATCATATATTCCCGCTTTATTTCATAAATTAAGTTTGTTTCGAATTATGTACGTTTATTTAGAAGTCACTCGCGTATTTTTAAAACCTAAGCAATTTTCGACTACGGTTTCAATTCCCTTAACATTATAATTACTGCGTTGAACCATTGAATGAGATATAATCGTAAATATATCTGATTTCATAATATTTCAACTAAAAAAATAATATTTTTTGACCTTGATAACCTAACCTTAAATAAAAATAAACTCTTCATTGTCTGTAATTAATTCCAATTATCTTGATTCTTAGGGTGGCTATTGAGCATACTACAGGTGAAGGACCTGGAGCTTATGTTTCTGCAACGCTGACGAAGAAGATACCAGAATCTATGTCGGAAACGCATCAAGTATCCGGTGGTCTGGATTCCGACTCTGATTCATCAGAATAGTGTATTAAATTGTTGTCTTTGCATGGAAATCAGAAATTATCATAAGAGCACGTATACTAAATGATGTTTAATGACAGTGCTAGTTTTCGGAAGATTAAACTAAAAAATATAATATACGTTACTAGTTGATGTTAAATTATAAAGATGATGTACCTTACAGATATTTCGCGTCAACATTTTGTTTGCCTTTTAAAGTGCAACTTACTGTAATGATCTATTTGAATCGTAGATATAAAAAATAAATTGGAATTAAAAATGAAGGATTTTAATAAATTCCCATCAATACGATATTATTTTAAGACCTCTGTATTAAGTTGATAGATTATTTTCAATGTTTGGCTAATTTTTCAGGTGTACTGGTAGGAAAAAAACAAATAAAAATACAACTCGTCTATTCTAGATCGATGACACTTTGGAAATTTTGAGAAGCCTGCTTTTTAAATTATTTTCGATCAATATCTAATCATTCGCTTTACAGCTTGCTCCATATTAAACTTACGTCTATTTTCTGTATTTGGGGATTTTTACAGATTTTCTGATACTAAAAAATTGGACTATATTACAACCTTGTGTCCATTCCAGCTCCATTACGCTTCGTAATCTTAACAGCCTATACTGTTACTGGTCTTAACAGAAATATGCATGCCTTAGTCAGGCCGATTTTTTAATTTGTAATTATTTCATTCAACTAGCCTGAATATCTTCGTAAAGTTATCGCAATTAACCTTAGCTTTTGCGCGTGCACCAGGCTTTCTATCTGATGTAATAAAACTGCGTGACACAGACGGCGCGCAGCTTCATTCTCGTGTTTCTTGCAACAATTGGACAAATGTATTTAAACATTTGAAAATTTAGGTTTATTTTTTTCTTATGTTACCCTATCGACCCTTAAAATTTGAAGCAAATCGGAGACATCGAGGTACAATCGCGACCGATTTAGCCTGGAACACCCCTTATATAAGTATAGTATATGAAATGAAAATTCCGGAACAACCAGTAGATTTCATTCAAGTTTTTTCCCAGGTTTAATTATTGTATCCTATTTAGTATTTTAGTATTGACGATTTTGATTTGCTAAACTCAACAGTAATAATAAAAAATAATAAAACTCTATAAGAGAATTGAAAAACATCATGAGCAGGAGACTCTATAATAAGTAACAACAAAAATGTCGACGATTATACAGATAAAGAAATCATTAATCATGATAATCCTGTAATTGTAAATAAGGAAGAAATGGCCAAAGCCTGTAGCCCATATCCTACGATGAGCAGGTATCCCTACGCGACTATTGAGATGTGAATTGTCTGGACACACTTGAAAATGTATTTTTGGAGAAACCCAGGCTATAATAGAAAAATTAACACAAAAACTCGAGAGATTATAAGTTCCTGCGAAAAGCGAATACCAGTTGCCGGAAAAATTACGAGGTCAGTCCCAGAAGTACCTGACGTGACGTATAGATGACGGTTGTTGTTCGCAAAAAATTACTATAGTCGAAAGTACCAAGCTTATAAAGCTCAAGTTAAATGTTTAAAGACTGTGATGCTGCAAAATTTTTGCACATCACAAGATAGTTATAATTTGTAATTCTGCCGCAACAGAAAAAAAAATGGCCGACATAGAAGATCTCTCTGAAATCGACGTTGTGGAGTGACCTTTTGTAATAGAACCTCGAGCAACTTCCCGACGATCGGGTGTAAACCCACCTTGTCGTAATCATAACGGCGTGGACGAGTAATGGATTTTGGGCCGAATGATGGCTTTAGACGCTAGGGGAAGATACTTTGTTTCTCGATGAGCAGATGAAAGTGCGTCAAACTATTTTATTGTTCTTTCACCATTATAAGACTCGAAAAACGGAGAGAGGATAACGATTAACGAATTCGTGCTGTCGCTTTTCCCCATTTTGAATCCTCTCGAGGATAACAGAGCGAAGATTATAGTGAGTTCAGAATAAGAGGGTGAAAATTAGTAAAGGTTTGAGTTTTGGCATTCTGTAATAATTTCTTGCTTTGTTTTTTCTATGATTGTGTTTTGTAAGTTCCTTACATTGGCGTTCCGAGTATTCGTGGAGAATGTAAAGTCGACACTAGCGCAACGAGTGTCGCCTCCGACTAAAAGCGCTGGAGGCGGGACGACTCACGGAATCAGTTGCTTACGACCGAGCGTCTGAGCGTTAAGCGTTGAGAAGGTTGTTTTGTTCTTTCTGTAATGAATCGTTTCTACTTATTTCACACCACTGTTTAATTCGTTCTTATTCTAAATGTAACATCGTGGCGACCGTGACAGGACAAGTTTGTTGTGCGCTACAAGAATAAGAGGTGGAGTATTTAGTTTTGAGAAAAAACAGCATCATAGAGAGACTTATGAAATCCAGAACCACACATAGAACATCTTTCACAGAGACTCTCGGCGCATTTTTAAGCGAATTAGAAAATAACGAGCCAAATGAAGTGTCAGTGCAAGCCACACTTGCTGTGCTCGAAAATTGAGTGAGCGGACATCGCTAATAAGGAAATATTTTACGCCATGATTGGAACCGATAAATCAGCGGAGGATCTAGACATCGAGATGCAGAGTGCAGATGAATATAGGCAAAGGTTTAAAGACGTCAAGGTGAAAGTTCGACGTGTTTGTGAGCGCCAAAACGGTAATCCAGCACCAGGAATTGGCAGCGGCCCACTGCCGGAAATAGACGCCGCGGACGATAGCGTTACCAATTCCCGGAAATACAAGTTGACAAAGCTAGATATGAAGAAGTTTAACGGCGATCCTAAGGAGTGGTTGAGGTTCTGGATTTCGTTTAAGAATTTTCATGACGATAGGCAAATCACTGCAGAAGAAAAATTTGATTTTCTTATTAAGTCAGTGGTTGAAAATTCCCGAGCGAGCGAATACGTAAATAGTTTCCCACCTAGGGCTGAAAATTATCCAAAGGTGATCCACTTGATCATTTGAAACGCCGAAACTTCTCCAATTGGCCTCTGGCAAAGCTTGGAGAAAAAGAAGAATTTCATCGAAGAATCATCTTCAGCGATGAAGCTCATTTCTGGCTCAATGGCATTGTTTATAAGCAAAGTATGCATTATTGGTCAGCAACAAACCCAAATGTGCTTCTTAAGACACCGTTGCATCCACAAAAAGTGACTGTTTGGTGCGGATTTCATGCCGCAGGTTTGATTGGGCCGTATTTTTTCGTGAGTGAAAACGACCGTCATGTTACCGTCATTGGAGAGCGCTATCGTGCTATGCTGGAAGATTATTTGTGGATAAAATTGGATGAACTTGACATCAACGATATGTGACTTCAAAAAGACGGTGCCACTAGCCACACAGCACGCGTCACAATCGATTTATTGAAAGGCACATTCGGTGAACGTGTTATCTCGAGAAATGGTCCGGTCGAATGGCCGCCTCGTTCATGTGATTTAACGCCATTGGATTTCTTTTTACGGGGCCATATCAAGTCAATGGTCTATGCCGACAAGCCAGCAACTTTAGACGACCTCAAAGACAACATCCAACGCGAAATTGCCAACGTTCCGGTTGAAATGTGTGCCAGAGTGGTGGAAAATTGGGTCCAAAGAATCGAACGCTGTAAACGAGCTCGTGGTAGTCATATGACCAATATCAAATTTCATTCATAAAATGTAATACTTTCACTACACCCACAATAAATTTGAACTCAATATTTCAAATATTTCTCTGTTTTATTCATGGATAAAATTGTTATGTCCCTATTGGAAAACCCTTTACAAAACGAGGAGAGAATTCAGATGGCGAAAACCGGATTTGCTACAGTACTATCGCAGGAGCAGTCACCATCGGCGGTCGTTAAACAGGGAAGAAGTCGAAGGCAAATACGAAATCAAACAGTGTTGCCACTGCAGCCGGCTTGCTCGCGTCAGGAGAAGAGTCAAAGCCGAGTAAATCAACCATGTGTGTCTTCTGTCTGGAATCGCATGAAAGTGCTAATTGCAATTTCTCTGTTTTATTCATAGATAAAATTATTATGTCCCTATTGGAAAACCCTTTACAAAACGAGGAGAGAATTCAGATGGCGAAAACCGGATTTGCTACAGTACTATCGCAGGAGCAGTCACCATCGGCGGTCGTTAAACAGGGAAGAAGTCGAAGGCAAATACGAAATCAAACAGTGTTGCCACTGCAGCCGGCTTGCTCGCGTCAGGAGAAGAGTCAAAGCCGAGTAAATCAACCATGTGTGTCTTCTGTCTGGAATCGCATGAAAGTGCTAATTGCGATAAGGCTAAAGGAATGACGCTCGACGCCAGACAGGCCGCAGCGAAAGAGAAACGCGTTTGTTTTACGTGTTTGAAGCTGAATCACACTGCTCAGTGTTGTCCTTACAAAATAAAATGTCCATGGTGTTATGGTAAGCACGCGCTGTTAATGTGACCACGCGGTGCAAGTCATATGTTTTGGCAACTCTTGCGCAAGAATTGCACTTGGAAGCGGTGGGCCACACATTTACTGTTCGGCGGAACTAAATCAGCGCCACGTAACCATCGTATGTACAAGGTTTACCCACGTAGTTTAGATGGCACACGCGAGTGTTGCACGAACATGTTCGACAAGGACATTATTTGCACTTAGCCTATGAAAAAGTTTTGGACGATTGCTTAGGGGCAGGTATCATCGACCTAGTAGAGAGGACAGAAGAGATTTCAAAGGGATACTTCCTACCCCATCGAATGCCTTCATACCGGAACTAACCTCATAGAGCTTATAATAAATACAATACTCAGATTTAGAATGAACAAAATAGGTATAGCAGCCGATATATCTAAAGCCTTTTTACAGATTAGCGTAGTTCCAGCCGACAGAGAGGCACTGAAGTTCCTGTGGTGGAGCAACTCGGACCCTAAAAGGACTATAGTATATCGTCATCGACGCGTCGTGTTTGGAACAAACAGCAGTCTATTCTTGCTCGGAACTACTATTGAATACCACCTACAAAGGGCTTTGGAGTATGCAAGCTCCCCCAAGGATGTAGAGCATATTGATGAACTACGGAAGTCCTTCTACGTGGACAATTGTATAACCAGCGTGGATTCAGAGGAAGAGAGAACATCTTTCCACACAAAGTCGGTCAAAATTATGCAGCAGGCAGGATTTGATTTTCGAGGCTGGGAGTCATCACATACAAGCAACGATACAGAGACGAGTCCAATTTTGGGTGTTTTATGGAATACAGAAAATGACTCCTTATTTATTAATGTAAATGTCGCAGATTCTTTGAAAGGGCCAGTAACAAACCGTAAGATTTTGTCTGCTGCACACAAGATTTTCGACCCACTGGACTGGGTTTGCCCAGTCTTACTATACCCGAAGTTAATGCTACAAGAGCTTTGGGGTAAAGATGTTGGATGAGATAAGGAGGCTCCAGGAGAGATTGCAGCCGATTTTGAAAAATGGGTGAAGCAAGTGCATCTTCTCCAGAAAATAGAGCTGATATGGTGGATTTTCGGGGAAAGGAATAATAAGATTACATTTAACATATTCCTGGATGCGAGAAAATTAGCGTATGCCGCGGCGATATTCGTACGAGTTAAGAAAAGGCACGCCATGAAAACACAATTACTTAAGGAAAAATCTAGGGTTGGTTCTAATAAAACTATTGCTATTTCTTAAATCAAAATCAAATCAAAAATCACATTTTGGAGTGACTCCTTAGAAGTATTGTTCGTTCGCACATATGTTGTAGTACTCGAAAAACTAAGGGACACGTATTTTTTTTTCGTGCCCAAAATGGTTTTCAGGGGATAAAAATCACCCCAGAAAAATACGGTACCAAATACCCATTTAATTGTTTCACATACAGGGTGTCTAAAAAGTCCCGGGAAGGTTGGATATTTCCTTAGGTAAAATATTTTTCAAAAAAGTGGAGGTCATTCCTAAAGTAAATTTCAAAGAGGAATTCAATGGTGACCTTCATCTTGACTTTGAAGTTGAACTTCATAGCTTTTTCAAGGTCAACTTTGTTTTTTCAAATGGAAACCCCCATTTTTAAATCTGAAATTAAGAGAGCGGAAAATTCTACGTTCAAGTACGTACCCAAGTCATAGGTCAATTGTAACGTTCAAGGTCAATTAGAGGTTATTTGAAATCAACAAAGTTTTTTAAGTGGTCAGTGTAATTCCTGAAGTAAATTTCAACGAGAAATTCATTGCTGAGCTCTCTATTGATCTTGGTTACAGCGTTTTGAATATTGTAAAATCATATGTTACGTCCCGAGCAAAAGGCGAGGGTAGTTTGGATTTTTGGACGTAAGGGAGGCGTTTAGCTGATTATATCAGGTTGGTAAGACCTGATAATTTATTTTTCTTTGTGGGTATTTTCTCGCTTGTCAGGTCTATGGGCCCTGAGTTGTTCACAATCATAGTAAAACACTGAATATCCAAATAAATGAAATAATTTATTATAAATAAATAAGATGTTGCGCACGTTTGCACACAGGATGATACTTAAGCGGTAACTTACTTGTCTACCTCTTGAATTAGCGGGCACAAGAGAGAATTGTCGTTTATTACTCCTATAATTGTATAAAGTCACGCGCCGTGCAAATCTGTATAAAGTTACGCGCGGTGCAATTCTGTATAAAATCACGTTTGATCAAAGATCTATGTTTTCTCCCACCACGGTCTATTACTATTGGTCAATGTTGATCTGCAATTTGGGTTTTATTCCCTTCTATTCTCTCTCTTACCTATTTTTATTTCTAATCAACAAGTAGATCCAGGTATGACTAAGAATACCTGCATTTACTTAGTAGTAGTAGCTTATTTTTTATGTGTTACAGCCTATGATTGATTGATTGATTGATTTTCTATAATCAATCAATCCTTATATTTATGCTAACATGTTTTCTTACTTGTAGATTGTTTATGATTAACTGCTAAATTATTATTGATTTTTACCGATAATAATAATAATTGTATACATAAATACTAACAGGGATGGTATAATAATTATTAATTAAAGCAATAATAAGTAAATGTTAATGACGCCATACCAGCACCCGTTACCATCTCTTCAGGTCACTCTAGCGCTGCATTACTATATTATCGACGCGTGGCATGATTCACTGACTAATTACCGCGCGGGTAATTACCATATAGACCGAGCAATGCTCTCCTTTATCACTTGTTACCAAGTGTCGAGCCGATTTATCGATGTGAGGTAGCGCATTAGTTTACCTCTGTAGAACAGTTACCCGGTCCAGATAGTAATTACCATAAGACTAAATGTAAAGAATATTTACTGCTTAGTTACGCTAGTGTATAACACATTGCTCATATGCAGGGGCAATAATAAAAAGTTAAAAATGTAATGTTACCGGGATGTAACAGTCCTCCCTCCTTAGAAGTATCATCGTCCTCGATGAAAATTATAGGGTTTCTCGGGTTAAGTGAATTCCGTTTTTGAAGAGTGTTTGCGTCTTGTCTCGATGGCTTTTTATTTCTAATACTAGTAATGTTATACTGCAGCTACTTATAGATGGTTTCATCGGATGACATAATTTTCGTCCTAATTAGACGCGGCGTTTTTAGTGTTTTGTTTTTTCACTTAGGCGTTGTGCATCCTGAGAATTTTGTTACCCGAGGATTCAGCTGACGTGGAGTGATGTAATTTTCCAGAGATGCTCAATAGCGATGCCATGCTGTGGCTGCCGTGAGTTAATTTTCTGTGGAAGTTGACATAGCGATTTTGGATTTTATACATTGTCGTGGCGCTCTTGGGTTTCATGCTGACGTCTTTGTGATAATTATAGCTGATGCCAGCGACACATCCTGCTCCAGCTCCGTCACCATGTCCTACGAGGACTACTACGCCGATCAGGGACACCTCCTTCCCTTGAAGAGGGGATCTTCTGTGGTGCCCGAGACTGGTGGTAAGTAATCTTTATTCATTCCTTCAAGTCCGGCAAGCCTGACTAGTTGTTAAATAGTTTCGCCATTCAAGTGATTCAGAAATGTCGGGTTTGTTAGGTCGGGCTGATTCGTTTGAGTCGTTCCTCGCGGAGTGTTTCGACTTGTCCACCTCTAGCTCACATAACAACGCTTCAACGGGATCCGCGTGTAATTCTATGGTAGAAAGTGCGGTTGATTTTGATTTGTCGTTGCTACGGCCGGTCGATGAGGGTGAATCCGTGGCAGAAACAGCCCCTGTGGATGTCTCCAGTGGTGCTGCTTTATGCCGGGATAGCATGAAGCTCCGGGTCTCGGAGATCTAACACCTCCTGGGTGTACATCAGTTCGCGTTTTGGCGCGCTTCCCCTAGTGCTGCGATACCTTCAATAGTTTCGCTGTGTCGAGATGAACTAGGGTTGCAGGTTGAAAAGTCAGATTTCACCCTGTTTAGGGAACTAGATCGCTGACGATACGGAGTTTTATTGCGCGTGCCAACCGTCGTCCTAAAACGATAAATCCTGGCTGCTAAGGACATTTTTAAACTGTGCGGGTATTTCGTGGATCTCGCTGGCCAGCGATCGAGCTGCGGAGTTGCTGTCTCTGGCAGATATGCATGTGTCCATTCCCGCAGCACGAAACTGTTCCCACTGGCCTCCTACGTCTACTGTTTTTCTTTCGTTTTTCAGAAATTCTGGAGCGGCGGGTATGTTCTGCTTATGCGGCAAGTTCCTCCACTCCAGCCGGGGGTGTCTTCCTTGTCGGTGCGGGACGAGCCCGGTGAATCTTCCTGGTAGGTATAATTTTCCTGTCCCTGCAGACTTTTGACTTTCTCCCTGATTCAGGTATTACTCTTTCTTTTCCTTTTTCAGTCATGCAGCCAGCCGAGGAGGGGTCGTCTGGGGAGGAAGATTTGGGGGTCTTTCATTAGAATTACTCAATTTTATCCTTATTATTGTACCTTTTCTCTAGCTCTAGTTTTTATTATTTTTTTTTTAATTTATGATAAGTGTTTACTTTTTGTAATGTACTAATTTTTGTATTTATTTAAATATATTTATGTGTATATGCATGTATTTAGGGACCCTAAATTATGTAGGCCAAATCCGATCGGTATACATAATTGAAGGTGTATGGATTTTTGATGATGAAGTATTTTCAGGTTACACGGAGAATTTCATCAATTCAGCCACAGGATCACCCGAATTTGGTTGCTGTGTTAATATAGCTGTATTAGGGTAGCATCAATATTGAGGAGCATTCATGCTGTTATATCTCCCTGGAGTTTTCATGGTAGTGGTTTAAATAACCATGCCTTGTCTAGTTGTGTGCTCGTTAGGTAGCCATTATTACGGGGTCGCCATGAAAGCTTCTCTCCCTTTAGTATGTCGAAATTGCATATGCATTCATAACATTATTTGTATAATACATACAATTCATATAATATACGCATGCAATCTCGACATTGCATTTGGGATGGTGATAATGACACCTCGGAGTTTGATTCTTTTTATTTCATATAATTGCACATTGATGGAAACCCTTGGAAACTTCCCAATTTTCCATGTTACAAAACTAACACAAACTTGATACTATTTATGATGTTTTTGATTATAGGTATTTTAAAATTGTAAAATGCTCTGCATCTTCTGGAATTTCCTTAATCTTATGAAACTGTAACCCAGTTTTCATAAAATTTATCATAAAATTATAATTCTGCCAAAAAATTTCCTTTTCCATGTCACTGTATAAAACTTTCAGTACTGTGTTAACAATAGAGATATGTGCCCTTATAGTTCGGAGAAACCCTTAGTTATGTGGCTCAATTCTGATTGATCCACATGATTAAACGTTTATGGATATATAGCAATGCACATCTTTTATTCTTCGCGGATATTATTCAATTATTGTTAATGGAATCTCCCGAATTTGATTGTTCGTTTAAAATTTTCTGACCGGATAGCATACCGTATGTGGAGTTCGCTGTTCTGCATACCTATGTGTATCATTTGTGCCTCCATGGTGGTTGTATGTCCAACAATGCTTGTATACTAGGTAGCCTTTGTTGCGGGGCTGCCATGGATTTTTGATAATGATAGCCATCTTGTCGGTGCATCCATTGGTGTAAGGCCCGCTGCAATATGAATTTTGGCAAGTCTAATAATGGACTTGTAATAGGCTTGCTACTGCTAAACTCCTCGTACTTTCTATGATCCTTATTCTATTTCCTCTGTTATTTCAATTATTAATTTATCACAGCTGTCATTAGGTATTGTGCTTAATTATCATATATTTATTGTGGTACGCATAATAATGTATAGTAATTTATTGTTATTTTTGGCAAAAATTTTGTCTACTTGGGTGCTTGTCCTCCCTCCTTAAAAGTGTCATTGTGTTCAACGACTTGCATTTGTTTATGCAATTCTAACATTTGTTGTTACAATTGTTAATACTCTTGGAAGGGGGCGAATTTCTTCTGTGTTTGTTTGGTTGTCTACCGAAAGGGGTTGTAGTTCTATTTCCTCTTGGTTTTCTTTTATGTTTAAATTTTTATTGTTACATGTTTTACAGTTTTTACAGATTATTTCTTGTGTGAGGTATATTACTGTTCCTATTATTGATAAGGTTAGGATACTGGACCCTCCTAGCCAATATTTTTAGGTTAATTTATGTTTATAATGATTGCTTTCCATTTCGAGAAGTTGTTCTTCTATGGTAGAGAGTGATTCTTCCGTATGCAGATTTTTTAATTTTCCATCTTTTTCAGTTTCCAAAAAAAATGATTTTATCTTAGGAATATGCATCGTTTTATAGATTATTGGTAAAATTTCTGATATATTTAATGAAAATCCTGAGTTGCAGATAAATTCTTCTGAGTTCACATTTATTTGGGTTCCAATCAAAGTAGTGTGTTCCGTTCATAGTACTCTTTATCTGTCGAGAAGAATTTTCTTTCGTCTTCTATAGGGCAATGTATTGTTTTTTGGGTAAATTGTAGACAGCTCTTGTATGATTTTCTGAAATGCTTTGGAACACAGGAAATGGGTAAATTTTATATAATTGTAGTGCTTTTCTATCTAGCAATGGAATGTCTACTGATATTAGTAATTTTCCAGATTTAATTTTAAGGTCCGTTTTGCCAATTTTTGCAAGTAATTCTACTCTAAGGTGTGAAGTAGGAATCGGAAAATCGTATTCTTCCATTTTAGTGTGTATTTCAGTGATTACTTCTTGTAGTTGGGCTTTAGAAATTTTTGAAGGGTGTAATTTGCCTTCTCGTGCGTATTCCGTTATTTTAATATATTGTTTTAGTATCTCGTATAAATATTCTAATTTTAGTTCCAAATGTGTTGACCATTGGATCATTTTTTCGTAATACATGTAGTCATTCCAGTATTGCTTTTGGGATTCTATTTTGTGAATAATCACATTTAATTATTTGTGAATGATTTGAATTTGTTTAGTTTTCTTGTTTGAATCCTGATGAATATTATTTGCTTCTGCTTTTACTATGTCTGACGCGCACGTTTTTACTACTGTGAATGCTTGTTACTCTGGGCATTTCACAAGATGCAGGCAGTGCTGAAGGGATTCCAGTGATTGATGGTCACGAATGGTCAGACGGCAAACTAGTGATATTCGTAGTCAGTTCGTCTAGGTATTTGAGTATATTTATTTCCATTCTTTGCCTCCGTTGATTTTTGAGGCTTAGGTCATCATCTAGTTTGTCTAGGAATAGAGTGTATATAAATACAAAGCAAGGCTTTATCAATCATCCTTGTCTCCTGAAAAAGGTTTTTCCCTACCTGCACATTCAGAAAATTATATAAATATTTTGATGTCTTGGAAAGGATTTGTGTTAGATTGGTGTTGGCAAATTTAGCTACCATCAATTAATTTAGTTAATGTTCATTGTCTACCATAACCACACACAAAAATCGTGTATTATGTAGCTGAAAGTTTAAAAAAAATCATTTAATAATCACTTCGGATGTTTTATCTGTATGAACTATTGTTGCTATGAAGTTGGTGTTAACAGTATAAAATTGTTAGAGTTATGTAGCGATTAAAATCGTTTTCCTATTCAATAATATTATAATTGAGATATAATTTTCAATGAAAACGCATTTATCTTATTTTTCTAATTTACTAATTTTTAGTATAGCTGATTACGTTTCTATAATATATAATATGTTATATAGTACAATATGCAATGTCGATACACAATCGGAATTTACTCATATTCCGTCAAAATTTGCTATGCGAAATTTAGAAGATAATGCATTGAACAATTTTATTCTAGGATCCTTGCATTTTATAAGTGATTTTTCGACACAGTTAATCTCATTAAAATAAAACACGATAAGAAAATTCTGGATTCGAATATGATTAGATTTGAGGATATTACTTTAAACACTAATAGAATTTCTCAGAAAAATTATTTTATGATCATCCTGTTCAACGGAATTCCAGGAATATCAATTCATTGTTTGTTTACAAGCCATTTGAAGTTAACGTGTCAGTGTATTTTTGTACAATGGAAAAAACCGAATAGCGTGCAGTGTTAAAATTCTTTGTTTTGGAAGGTTTATCAGCAACGGAAATTCATACAAAAATGGTGAAAGTGTTAAAGGAAGCTGCTCCTTCATTTCCAACTGTGCATCGATGGGTTTTAGAGTTTAGTCGTAGTCGAAAAAGCGTTGAAGACGATCCACGCTCAGGACGTCCAAAAAGTGCATCAACACCAGCATTCATAGCAAAAGTACAGGATATGGTTTTGGAAGATCGTCGATTGACCGAGAGAGATTTAGCAGAGGCCCTAGACATCTCATTAGGCAGTGTGAGTCATATTTTACGTGAAGTTTTGGGTTTCAGAAAGCTCTGTGCACAATGGGTGCCGCATTCGCCCACAATGGAACAAAAACACGTTCGAATGCGACTTTCTGAGCAACATTTGGAGCGTTTTCGAAAGGATAAAAAGGATTTTTTGCGTCGATTCATCACTATGGATGAGACTTGGGTCTTCCATCATGATCCTGAATCAAAACAAGAGGCTAAGGAGTGGTGTGAACCAGGCACTTCGGCACCGAAGCGAGTTCGTGTCCAGAAATCGGCGAAGAAGGTGTTAGCATCAGTTTTTTGGGATGCAAAACGGATTTTGTTGGTGGATTATCTCCAAACTGGCAAAACAATAAATTATGAATATTGTTGTAAACTTTTGGATCAATTGGATGCAAAAATTCGTGAAAAAAGACCCGGTTTACAGAAGAAAAAAATCCTTTTTCATCAAGGCAATGCACCCGCTCACACAGCTCAAAAAACCATCACTAAAATAACCGAATTAAAGTACGAATTGTTGCAGCATCCACCTTATTCGCCTGATTTAGCTCCCTCTGACTTCTAGCTGTTCCCACACCTCAAGAAATTCCTTCGTGGAAAGCATTTTTCATCAAACGAAGAGGTTATAGCCGTCGTAGAGGAGTATTTTGCAGGCCTTGCAGAAAGTTACTTCCATGATGGGATAAACAAGTTGGAAGACCGTTGGACCAAATGTATTGATGTTATGGGAGATTATACTGAGCAATAAAAGTGATTTCACAAAAAAAAACGTATTTTCATGTCCGCATGCTTTCGCACTATCATATATGGCAGGTGCATTTATGTTAGTTAAATCAGTTAATTTTAGCATAGAAGATTTTTCACGTTGTCTGAGAGTTTTTACACTTATTTGACGTTCCGTCATTATTGTACTTGCTTGTAGGTCTATTCGGTGAGTACAATGAAGTTTCCACTCGTGTCGATAGTCCATTCTATAATCTGAGCTATGATCAGAATGGCGACAATCACAATTTTGATGTATCGGCAAATTTTGATGCGGGTTGAATTTCATATTTAGTGTATGCTGTTGTTGCTGGTCGAGATTACTTTCAAACGCCGGACTATCAAGGTCCGTGAGCCTTTTATCTGGGACTAGCGCGAGGTTAGTAGAATTTAGTCCATAAGGAATAGAACGTATTTCAGGGTTAGGACTTTTCCTCCCTGAATCAAGATAGCTCGGCTGCTGATACCGCGAAAGGTGTTGAAAGAAAAGTTCATCTGTTTGGTGTCTTGCTTCATAATCAAGAGCATATCCGAAAGATTCTTCCAAGGTCATGGATTCTCGTGCCTCTATCTTGGCCGACATTGCGCCAGGTAAACCCCGAATGAATGCTTCCAAAGCACAGTCATTGAGGGGAAGTATCATCTGATTGGCATTTTTATATCTATTTTCAAGAGCTGCCTGAGCTCTTGACTTAAAAAATGTTAATTGGTCATAAAATTCAGAAACACCTTCATTTTGAAGCATTTGAATGGTAGTTATTTTGCGTACGTACCACAAATAAGTTTTATGGGGGACAAATCGTTGTTCGAGATGTTGAATTAGGTCACTGATGTTAGAAAATATTTTTCCATAAGTGCTGTCTCGTGCAGCACCTTTTAGTCGCGCCAACACCGCTTATATCTTCGATAAAATCGCTAACAGGCATGTTTTTGCCATCGAAGATAGGAATCTTTATAACCCCTTGTTGCATGTCAAAACATTCTGCCATCAACTTTATCAGAGCATCTTTTGGGTCGCACGAAATGTCATCTATGAATTTTTTACTCTGTGTTTCCTTTAATATAATTTTTTCCTGGAAATGAGACATTTTGTCCGATAGTGTTTATTAAACGTTATATATGTAATTTAGATTTTGAATTTGAGGATGATTAGTTGCGAATGTAAGAATGCACCAAGATCCTCTATTTGAAGATTCATAGCTTGGCACGCATATTTTTATATAATGATTTATTTATTCATTAATTTTTGTTTTTTTGTTCAACAAATTTTTTACGAACTTTCTGACGTGATTTTGCGTTGAATCTTCTGATTTTAAAAATTTCTTGTCTTATACTATGTTTCTGGGCTATAAATTTGACAATGATAAGAATTGATATATTTACAAATTATTCAAACTATGTCTGTAGTTAATCTACATTTTGAACGAAATTTTGTTTATAATTATGGATAATACAAAAAGCTGCCGACTTCTTTTTTAATCTATACTGTATGAACAAAATATAGTTTGAGGTATAATGTCGATGACATTACATTTTGTCTTTTTGTGTGCAAAACTGAAAATTTAAAATTTTGAAAAGTCTATTCAGGAGCCTTTAATTTCTTCTCCCTTTGCGACCCTGAGCGTATGGTCGCGTCTTTTAACTTGTTGAGGCTTTAAAAAGGTTCAAAGTTTGGATAAGCTATTGGAATTTTAAAAGTGATTCTTTATCGTTTCCGTATGAAAATCTATTCGAAGGTGTTAAATTTTTAAATTATTCAAATTTAATTATTACTATATGCTGTAATTACTGTATTTACTTCGAATTTGTTTTGCGTTGTTAATTAAGAACAATGTATTTATTGGTAAGTTTATTTATTTATTTGTCCGTATTTGTTTATTGCTGCTTTAATGTCGTAATTTTAATTTTTTAGTTACTGTTGTCAATTATTTATGCTAGCTGTTACTGCACTGTAAATTCTTGCTGTGATGCGCGCAGTCGCTGCAGCGTTTCACCTTGGATTATATGTTTTCAGTGATATAAGGTGGGTCAGGCCAGCCGCGACCGCGAATTCCGGAGCAAATTTTTCGCAATACACTCGAAATTCCCTATAACGAAATTCCCTGTAATGAAACCTCTCTGTAACAAGCGCGTCACGCCTCCCTATAACGAGCAGACGATCGACCCCTCTTCCCCCACTACTACGGAATGAAGCGCTCGAAATTGAAAAAGTAATCAATGAGTTTGATGGCTTTTATCACAAATTAATGAGAAAATTATTTGTCAATTATTGAAAAATTACTTGATAGTGTAATTTATTTTTTTCTGAAAATATTAAAAAATACACCTGATATAAGCATAAATATTTTTATTTTTATATTATTATATTATTATATTTTTAGTATTTTGAGTACATACCGTCAAATAAGTTAATTACATCTTCAATACTCACAGAAATCTTTTTTATACCGTTTTAACTATGTAAATATATTATTCACATAGCCTCACTGACAGACAGACTGCGCGCATTATATAATGCGCATAACAGCACTTAGCAACAAGTAGGATATGGAGGGGATCCCTCTCGCGTTTGTTACAGAGAGGTTTCCGATGCTCGAGCTTTACGTTACAGGGAATCTCGAGTGTAGTTGAATTTATAATTTGATTATGTGTATTAACAACTTGCGTTTTCGGTGATATAAGCTAGATTCAAGCACAGACTCTTGGACAATCTTTGCAATCAAAAATATTCTGTTAGTTAACAAAGTTAAAATGAAAGTTATAAGCAATTTCAATGCAAACACTTCGAACTTTGCCTTACCCAGTCGATCGTCATCGATGGTGAGCGTTCAAAGAATCTAAAAAGGACTTATACTCTCGTGAGCTGTTCTTGTTTTGTTTTAAACTTAAATTCAAACTTAGTTAACAATTTGAAAATTTCAGTAGTATGAAATTAGACAAGCCAGGCTCAAGCTCAAAACCTTGTATAATTTTAGTACTTTCAGAAATTTGTATAATTATAAAATTTTGAATTTAAATATTCAATGCTTTATCACTATAAGCTTATTCAGGTTAGGTTTAAACACAATTCCTGCGTAAACTTTTAAGTAGTTAAAGCTCTGAGTTTTAAATTGATTTAAGCCAAATGAATAATGTTTTAAATTTTTCTATACTTTTTAGACCCTTCACTTGCACAATCTTCCTACAAAGAATGCATGCAAGGTTTATTCAGGGTAATTCGATGATGTTATTAACGATGGCAGAACTTGGGAACACGCGAAGTATACCAACGCTTAAAATAAAAAAATTTATTTTAAGATTTAATTCCAAATATTTAAATTTTGACAAGTAGAAATATCTTATCTAATTATTTCTATTAAACTTATAATTTTGTAATTTTGAAAATTCCTAAATTTCGAAGCTTTTATTTATGCACACTTTTTTAATTCGAAATAAATTACACATATAATTTTGAATAGCTTCAATTGAATAATTTTTAAATTATTATCAATTGTGACAACAAAAGTGACAATCCCACCGCTGCCACCAAATCAGTTGTTACGTCCCGAGCAAACGGCGAGCCTAGTTTATATTTTTGGATGCTGATTTTTGGTTAGCTGATTATATCAGGTTGGTAAGGCCTGATAATTTATTTTTGTTTGTGGTTACGTTGTCACTTGTCAGGTCTATGGGCCCTGAGTTGTTCACGATGATAATAAAACACTAAATATACAAATAAATGAAATAATTTATGATAAATAAATAAGATGTTGCGCAAGTTTTCACACAGGATGATACATCGGTGGTAACTTACTTGTCTACCTCTTAAATTAGCGGGCAAAAGAGAGAATTGTCGTTTATTACTCCTATAATTACAACTCAACGGCACAAATCCTTGCAGGATAGTTGGGTTTCGTTTGAGCCTCCGTGAGGAAGCAAAACAAGGATAAATTTCGCAGGAGGTATGGTGTAAGGGATGCAAGTCCACCAGCAAGTGATGTGATCAATTATCCGCTTACGGATCTTGCTAAGTACACGAGAAATGAATCAAACATGCACTTGTTAACAAGATAGATTAGTTCGTCCCGATTTCAGAAACGAATCACTATTAACCGACAAGACTAAATACAACGATACACGTAATCCGATGGAACTATTTAGCACTACGGTTTCCGGACTTGCATTACTTAAGGACTAAGGATTTTATTTACCATGTACTGAAAGTATAAAGTCACGCGCGTTGCAATTCTGTATAAAGTCACGTTTGATCAAAGATCTATGTTTTCTCCCACCACGATCTATTACTATTGGTCAATGTTGATCTGCAATTTGTGTTTTATATCCCTTCTATTCTCTCTCTTGCCTATTTTTATTTCTAATCAACAAGTAGATCCAGGCATGCCTAAGAATACTTGCATTTACTTAGTTGTAGCTTATATTTTATGTGTTACAGCATATGATTGATTGATTGATTGATTTTCTATAATCAATCAATCCTTATATTTATGATAACATGTTTTCTCACTTGTAGATTGTTTATGATTAACTGCTAAATTATTATTGATTTTTACCAATAATAATAATAATTGTATGCATAAATACTAACAGGGATGGTATAATAATTATTAAGTAAATCAATAATAAGTAAATGTTAATGTCGCCATACCAGCAACTTGTTACCGTCTCACTAGGTTACTAGCGCTGCATCACTATTTTATCGACGCGCGGCATGATTAACTGACTAATTATCGCGCGGGCAGTTACCATATAGACCAAGCGATACTCTTCTTTATCACTTGTTTCCAAGTGTCGAGCCGATTTATCAATGTGGGGTAGCGCATTAGTTTACCTCTGTTGAACAGTTTGAGATGCAGGTTCTACCCGTGACCTGGCAACTCTTTAATAGCCACCCAACTAATTCTATTTCTTATAAAATATATCTGAAAATTTCTCCTTAAATTACAGACGAACACTGGGTGACACCTGTCGCTAGTAGTAGCAAGACGAAAGTGACGATGGCCGACGCGACGCTGACAGAATTCCCGACCTGCCCCACGAATTACATGCGTGATCCAATCGCGGACGCGGAAGCAGGTCACATGTCAAACATCCAATAGACGATTAGGCAACTCGTGCCTAGTATAATAATTGCCCTCGGCAAATAATTTTCATCAACATGCGGTTCTATCAGTTACAACGAACGGCGTGTGTGGCATATTGACACCAATATTATTAATGTTCATTCACATCAAACTGCATAAATTTAGTATCACAAAATGTCTAAGATACTAAATATCAAGCCCCAGGGTCTATGTGCCCTAGGGTACGTTTTCCGGGTCACGTTGTGGCATCTGGTCGTCTGGCGCGTCGCTCTCCAACGATCGACGGTGGCGATAATCGAAGCGTCGATCTATCGCGGCTCGAAACTCGACATGGCGGCCAGTGTTGACATGGACTCGGTAGCCGGCTGTGCCTCGTCTTCGACCCTGCTGTCCTCCGGTGCTGCTGTCTTCGAATCGCTCATGAAACAGACGGGACAGGAAGCGTGAGTGCGTGCAGTGCGCGACTAGTGTATTTCGAGTGCTCTCGGGTGGCGACGAAGTGCGGGCTCTCGTCACACGACTTTTTCCCCAGGGACATAACCCCACCTGTCAAACCGGTGAGTTTAATAAATTCAATCCTTTCAATGTGACCGGTAAAATTTACCACGTCACAAGTTACCCGGTCCAGATAGTAATTACCTTAAGACTAAATGTAAAGAATATTATTATGGCGCAAGCTAAACATTCGGAACGAGAGAGATTATCTGTATTAATGATGCGTGATTGGGGAGATCAAGTTCGATCTTATGATCAAGTTCGTTTGCTTTTTAATCGCACTTTTCGTAATGGAGAAGGGTTAAATCCTGTCCCAAAATCAACAATTGAAAGAGCTGTAAGGCGCTTTATGAATCATGGATCTATCAAGGACCTTTAGAGAACTGGTCGGCCAAAATCTGCAGGATCTGAGGAGATGCAGATGGACATAGCCCAAGCAAATGTTGAAAACCCACACCTTAGTTTACGTCGAGCTAGTGATGAGCGTGACTTTGATCCTGAGACAGTGCGAAGTATTTTAAAAAGCATTAGTTTCCATCCGTACAAAGTTCATCTGGTACAAGAGCTCAATAAAGACGATCTTGATGGTCGGGTTGAATTTTGTGAAATTATGATGGACGGAATTGATAGAGATCCTCTTTTCTTGTACAATAAAGTATTTTCAGATGAAGCTACCTTCAGTTTAAAAGGTGAAGTTAACAGGCAAAATTATATATATTGGTCCGACACAAATGAAATGAAGAGCTTCTCAGAAACCAAATTGTACCAAGAATAAAGGAGATTGCAGGCGATAATTTTTTGAATATTTCGTTCCAGCAGGACGGAGCAGCGGCCCATTGCGGTAGAGAGGTTCGAGCATATTTGGATACTGAGTTCCCTCATAAGCAGATTGGAAGAAGGGGTGAAATCGAGTGGCCTGCTAAATCTCCTGATCTAACGCCTCTCGACTATTTTCTTTGCGGTTATTTAAAGAGCAAAGTATACTCAACACAACCCCAAACCTTAGACGAATTGCAGAATCGGATTCTGCAAGAGGCTACTTTGATTGATAGGGAGATGATTCGTAATGCTGTAACTCATTTTTACAATCGCATAGCTTTTCGTAAAGAAGCTAAAGACTTTCAGTATGAACATGTTCACTAAAGCGTAAGAGGCAAGGGGACTCACGCTAATCAAGCACCCCAAAGGGAACAGAATTTACTTCGTCCACGTCGTTGTTCGTATGTAATGCTAAACGTAAACGTAAACTGCTTGCAAAAAACCTTGAAAAAACATTGAAGATCATCACCAAGATCAATACAGAGCTCACCAATGCATTTCTCGTTAAAATTTACTTGAGGAATTACACTGACCTCTTGGAAAACTTTGTTTCCATTAAAAATAACAAATTTGACCTTCCAAAAGCCATGAAGGTCAACTTCAAGATTAAAATGAAGGTCACCATTGAATTCCCCGTTGAAAAATATTTCAGGAATTGCACTGACCTCTTGGAAAACTTGGTTTATATATAAACGTATATATATAAGGGGTAACCACCCTTGAGAGCATGTTAATATATTTCTACAAACTAGAATAAATTTCGCGTACAAAACCAAGCAGGAAAAATTCTTCCACACACAGGGTTGAAAAATATAAATTGCCTAATTTGTTCGAAACATTTTATCGGGGTACACTACCCCCATAAAAGTAACGATTATACAGGAAAATTACCAAATAGGTTAAATTGGAGCAGGAAATTCTAAAAAAGAAATATATGCCAAGCGATAACAAAATAAACTTTACGTATACTCGCATTTTCATGAGAAATTAATTTATAAGGGGTAACCACCCTTAAGTTCATGTTAATATTTTTCTACAAAATGAAGTAAATTTCGCGTACAAAACCAAGCAGAAAAAATTCTTTCACATAGACGGTTGAAAAATATAAATTGACTAATTTAGTCGAAATATTTTATGGGGTTAAACTACCCCAAAAAAGTAACGATTATATAAGAAAATTACCAAATACGTTAAATTTGCTAACCTTGAGCTTGGTTCATTGTTCACCCTGGGGTTACGGCGGTGCTGAGTTGGTTTTCGAATTAGATTACGCGGCCGAGGAAGGCCGGGATTGAGAGGGATTAACGAGTGATGTGTTTATTAATCACGGTCGCGAAGATAACTAGGCCTATGAAAATTATGCTCGCTCACGGAAACAGGGAAATCACTTCGGCGCGTAGCGCGGGATCCAAGCGTTAAATCGACGGGCGTGGCCAGGCGGTGTTCGCGATCATAGGCGATAGCGGCCACTATACTTTTACGGTAAGGGCAACGTAAATCGACGGTTATGGCCATAAAAGGTCCGACACCCATCGACTTACCCGCTGCCGTCTTGACACCCATTGAGCACGGATCACAAATTCGACCAGAAAGCTACGCACTACACTACGCGACGCGACACGATACACCACTAGTTGGAAGTAGCACAATCCTGGAGGCAGCAACTGGATCAGAATCAGGAATCGGGAAGAATCCTTATGAGAGGCTGGAGATGTCTGGGTTCCGCAGGAACGCTGTTCTTGTCACTCGTGCTCGTAGGAGGAAGGAACTCAAAAGAAAAACCAGTGGGTTTAAGAATAACTCAAACTTTAATCTATCGCACAAGTCGTAAAATGAATTTGGCTGTTCAAGGTCTCGATCAAGGATCGACTAACTCCTTTGTCGACGATCTCCTATGTCGGTTTGACTTCCTCCTCCACGAGTTTCGAGTTGAGGCATCCGATTGGCCGGACGTGTCAAAGTCGTCATAGTAACGACCAATGCCCGTTGCTCGAAAACCCGAGAGACGGGGAGTCCTTACTGGTTAAATCCAACTTAAAAGACTTCTACGAATTCTATTAACAATATTTGTTATTCAAAATAAGATTAATTAAGTAAAATATATATGTTAATTTACTTATGTAAAATATATATATACATATATATATATAACATATGCATATATAAAAGTGAACTATAATATATGTTTGTTACGTACGAAGACTTAATTTTAATATAAATAAAATTATTAAATTAAAATTGTTCATTCAAAATTCTTTTTGGATGAATGTCTTGTTTGTGGAGGCTCCAAACTGCCAAATTTTAAATTATCAGAAAAATAAAAATAAAATTTGTTTTCATTTTTGGACTCGTCTTTGCCCTCTCCCCTGACTGAGGAGGCTATACCCTTTGTACAAGAAAACGTTTTCTGAAAATAGAACTGAATGAAAGGATAAGTTCAAAAATTCCCAATCCTATATTTTATTTTTCCACACAGGTGTAAGTAAAATGGGATACACACATATAGATACATATATAATTGGAACGATACCTTACATTGAGTTCTTCTTAATTCTACCAGTACTAGAAGAGCGAGAGAGAGAGAGGTTTACCCCTGGGCTCCTTATTCGCTCTAGACTGGGCGGAGAGGTTTCTTATTGTTGCTCAAAACACAACTTGAGTCTTATTTGTCGGTCGCACACAACATGCGCACAAAAATACCGTTTCGACCCTTTCTTTTTGCCGCTCTTTCAAATGAATTTGGACTTTAAATTAGCCCGCCGAAGATTAATAAACTATATTAAAAATATAGTTTATTATTTTGTTCTATTGCTTCCGTTCAGATGAAGACTTCTATCTTTTACGTCCGCCCAAACGCGATCCCCAATTTGAAGCCCTGAGCCAGATATTTGACGAATTAAATCAACTGGTCAGGTGATAGGACGCGATTGTTTCGAACCGTGGACGGGCACGATGAAAGGAAATTATATTTCTTTACTATTCTGAGGTCTGAACCCGGTCAAGACACTTAGAAGACTGCGAATTTTGGATGTTCTCGACTCGGCTCATGAACTCATCACCAGGTGAGCACGGTAGGGATTTTTGCCTATTAAGAATATTAGGATTGGACGAAATAAAAGTGGTGAGGGTGCGTGGGAAACCATATAAATTCTGATTTTGTAATTCGACTTTATGCTGACCATTAGGTGCCATTGGGTACCTTCATCCTCGCCATTATGGCGAAAGGAAGTGACTCGCAACTATCATTTGATGCATATTCATCAATTATTTTAGAAATGATTTTTAGTTTCTCTTATTTCAGTTTGGATTGAAATATTATAGCTTGACTGAATTTTAATTGTTATTTATGATTATTGTATTAATAAAATTGTTACTGAACAAATCCATTGTTTAGACAAGTTTTATTTGATGTCTTAAAAGCACGTGGCTTTTGTTATGGTAGATCAGTTGGCAAAGCAATTAGGCTCGGATGGGTGCGGGGAAGGAATAGGTATATACTGGACCTCGCGCTGAGCTGCAGAGACGGTCGTATCATTCCTGAAATTAAATAAGATTTTCTATATAATTACTCTCATCAGTGCGCGCCCGGGCGGGCGAAAGACGGGAGCAAGCGAAAAGCAAAAAGGTGGCAATGGCGCGTTTGACCTGCAGGGAAATGATTCTCTCTACCCTTCTTCCAGATTTCATTCTCTCTTACATTTTTCCTTCTCTTCCTTACATTTCTTTTTCATTTCTTTCATCTTCCCTATTTGTTTTATTCTCTTCTTATTCATAAGATGATCTTCGTGGTGCTAGGCATGCAATACATATACATATATATATATATATATATATATATATATATATATATATATATATATATATATATATATATATACATATATATATATATATATATATATATATATACATATATACATATATACATATATACATATATATACATATATACATACACATGCATACATACACATACACGCATGCACTGCATGTATGCATTACGTCACATTAATTCCAATGCATGCGATACAGTTTGATGCGAAAAAGTTATCCCATTCAGAACCCATATCGAAAAGCCTCTCGTACATGGCTACATAGGTTTTGAATGAGAATAACTAGTCGTCCTGAAATTCATAAATCAGGATTTTGACGCTCTTGAAAAACCTCTTTCGAGTTGTACATTATTTAATTGCTTCTCCTTACTCTTATTCGTAGCGGTGGGGCGAGCGTGTTATACAGCATCTCGATCCACTTCTACTTTCCTTGCGCCCTCTCATTCTTACACTTTTGCGCTCTCTCATTCTTCACTCGCATTCGCCTCGAACCAACTCGCCACCCCAGAAATGCTGAGTCGCGGTGGTTATCAGCAAGGTTCAGGTTACGAGCGATTCAAGTGTAAACTTGCTTCATCGTATGTCGTGAACTAATGTCAGCATTAGGAATAATATTTTATACCGACATTAATTGAGGAAAGAAGATTCTTATTTAAATGACTCGCACGTATCAAACCACACCGAAATTTTTATGTTTTCGTCCCCGACAAACTAGGGTGGTTCGAGTCGAGGGCGAGCGGACTCATTTATGTTTTCAGGTGGTAACGCAGATTAATTGTCCACATAATTGATCGTTTTTGTGTTTATTTTTATTTATATATATATATGTTTTTCTGTTTGTGGTGCGACGAGAAACATAATTTATTTCTCCTATTTGTGGTGCGACGAGAAGCATAAATTATTTCTCGCGCATTACCCCTTCTATTTTCTTATCGCATTATATTTCCTAGAATGATATGGGCGGAATGCAGGAGTGGGCAGCGGTCCCCCTTCCTATAGTCATAGGAAGGGCTGAAGTCTCATAAGGTATTTCGTATTAAATTGGTGACAAGAAGGAGAAGAAGGAGGGGGTGGATGCTGGCTAGCTGCCTACAGCCAACTACTCTTCGTCATTTGTCTCATTATGCTTTATTAATTGACTTGGGTCGTTCGCGTGTAGCGGCAGTGGTTCCGGTTGAGTAAAGTGTCGAAAGGATTATCAGTGTGGTGTGAATTGTGCATTTTTCTTTTGAATCCGTGAATACCCACAAGAAAAAAAAGGAAGAAAAACAGGACATGGTATCAAGATTCGCGCTACTGCAGAGCCTTTCAAGAAAGGATAAGTGGACGCGGGAAAACGAGATGCGACGGCTCCGGAGACCATCCCTCTTGGATCTGCTACCGCTTGTCCGAGCTCATAAAAGGCCTCCGCCCTAGAAGAGGAATCGAAGAAAGAAGGAGACGGCTAAGTCTCGTATCCCCCCTTTATAATTCACATGTTTAGGGAGGTCGCTCCTCACGGATTTTTCCTTTTTTTATTTCATGTCTATTTTTCACAAAAATAATCTCATGGGTTTATTCTCAAACTTTGAAAAATAAGGTTTAAATACGACTCTACTTCGAATATCTAATTATTTGGTTTTATAGAAAATTCCTTTCAGATGAAACTAAAGAGAACAAGTAAAAGTGAGAGGCTAACAGAAATTCTATTGTACAGAAGGAAGAAGTGGAACTGAAATTATTGGACACGAATTTAAAAGGTAGTTTTTATGTGTTGATAATAATTTCTGTTCGTTTTCTTATTATTAGAAGTTTCCCCTGTATAGCTTCTAGGTAAAATCCCTTTCAGCGTAATCAAACTTCCTTGAGCTACAACAGTGGGATTATTTTTATTTTTATTTAAAAAAAATTTTCATTAGCCTGAAATATGTCTCGATAAGGTTTAGTAGTACATTTTACCATGTATCATTGTTCCTTGGAAGTTAGGTTTCTCCGTGAATGGATTGCGAGACATATGGATTTGAAAGCAAAACAAACAACATCAAGAAGAATTTGACATCCTTCTAAAAATTATTTTCGTTCATCAGTGTCTCAGGTAACCATGTATTTGTTTCCAGGTTTGTAGTTTCCTTTGGTTCCAAGTCATTGGCACCGAAACGCCACCTTCCCTTTGAGCCGTGGGAATATGATTTTCGGCTTCCAGAAAGGGCTCCTCAAAAGCCTTTTTTACAATCTCGCTGGATCCAAGAGTACATCTGGCGGGAGTTAGAAGTTGCCTACTATTGTAGGGGCTACTGGGCCAAGGTAGGTACCTGACTCCCCGCTTTTTTTCTCATGTTATGGTTATCACCACCTTCTCTTGTTTTGATGGTTATGCTTGTACCCGTGTATTCACTCGTACGCCTGTAGTGCTTCACCTCCTCCCTTTTTCTGTACCCTTAGCGCCATCCTATGGTGGTGGACTCGGAGGTTCGTGACGTGGAGATGTGGCAGGGGGCGGGCCCTGATTCCCTGCTCTCGACTTGGTTAGTTGCTTTTCTTACATCAATATATTCCTATTCATGCGCATTCGAGTACCGCTATTAGTTTGCAATATATATATATATTTAGTGCCCCCCGTCTTTTCGGTTGCAGTGCGTTTAAGGATCTTCCCAAGATTCCCCCACACATCGGGTATCAGCCGCGGAATCGGGCCTACACCCTGTGTTCGATTCCTCAAAAGTATTTTATTATTATTTTTATGTCAACAGTATGTACTTGAAGCAATACTAGGAACCAATTTTTCAGACGGAAAAAACAGTTGTAAATATTCAGCTTAGATTTTAGAATAGTTGTAAAATCATAAAAGAATAGCCACTCAATTTTTAGAAGCTTAACTCTACGGAAAACACGTGAATAGCCCTAATTGTAAATAGACATTCGAACTTTGGGAAAGCATATTTCAATCCAATTAAATGCTTAGGACCACAAAGACTTTAGGGTAAAACATCTTGCGGAACAATAACTCAGTTACCTAGAACCTAGATTTCTTAAAATTGTCAATGGTCACCTAGCCAGACGACCCATGATAGGTCTTCTCCACCCCCCTCTTCATAATTTCATGTACAAACCATACTTACCTCTGTACTTAACCATTCTTGACAATAAACTGTCTTCTATCATCTCTTGTAGAAGTCACATCAAGCAAGTGACAAAGCAAAATAACTTGTTTCATTTCAAGTTTCTACCTCAAAAATACACACACAAAATTAACATCGCGTGTGTGACAGTGTATTGAGCAACTCTAAAGACATTAGAGTTTTAAATTCATACACGTTTGAACATGGTCCTTCGAGCCGGAAGTTAAATAAGAAGACTGGTAAACATTTATAAGCCGCACAGGATTTCAAGAAGCTGACTGGACATTTATCTAAAACTACTAATCAACAAGTAGCCAGCGGAAGAAGAAATAATAGTCCAGCAGCGGAATCTATCCAGGAGTAAAAGCGAAATAGCCGAATTACTTCATGAGACAAATCAAGCAGCCAATAGCAGCCGACTACATATTGTACATTCATCATCAACATCAGGAGGCAGCAAATCATAGGTCAGGTACTCTTATTTGATTCAATTTCCTTCAAATATTTTCCGAATTTCTATCTACGCACGAGATTTCAAAATGTCTTTAGAAGACTAAATTAAAAAGCGTGGTATTACTAAGGGTAGGCTAACACGTCTATTGAATTCATTAAAGGCAAACAATTATGATTTCGATGCTTTAGAGGTGCGTAAGTCAGCCCTTCAGGCCATCGAGGTTGAGTGGTCCGCGATCCAAATAAAAATAGAGTCTCTAGAAATTAGTGATGAAATTGAACAAACTCAGGTTAGAGTAACATTTGAAGATGACTATTATACGTGCGCGGTGTTACATCCCAGTAACTTTTAAAATTTTATATTGCCCCTGTGCAAGGGCAATGCGCCAAACACCGAGGATAACGAGGAAGACATCATTCAAGTATAAGAGTGTTCCTATGATAAATTATCATATGGACCGGGTAGCTGTGCGCATGAGGTAAACCTATGTATACCTCACGTCGACGAATCGGTTCGACATATGGTAATAAGAGATGAAGAAGAACAGCGCCCTGTCTATATGGTAATTACACCCGTGGTAATGAGTCAGTAACTCACACCGCGTGCCGATAAAGTAGTAACGCTGTGCTAATAACCTAATGAGAGAATGAGAAGTTATCGGCACAGCCTCACTAATTATAATGACTAAATATTATAATCATTATTATGTTAATATTAATTATGTATCAACATAACACCATAACTATTATTAATATTTTGGGTAGTAAAATAGTATTGATCAATATTATCGCCATTACGTATTGATTGCCGATGAGTCGATCACGATCAATGAATAAAAATCGATCATTGATTATGGATCATAGATAAGAAATCGATTGACTGATCATTGGCAACCAATTAATGATCATACTTCATAAAATAAGTAACACAAATTGTAAACAAATAAATGCAGAAATGAGTAATTATAAATGCATTTATTTGAAAACTAGATATAAAATTGGGCAATAGAAGAGATGAACTCATGAACCCTTGCAGAGATCGTGCCTGGCCACCGATGCGCAATTCGTACGTGCCTTGCCACCGATTTGCGATTCGAACGTGCCGTGCCACCGATTTACGATTCGAACGTGCCGTGCCACCGATTTACGTTGATCTGCTCCCACTAATAGAAGCATCAATAGTATATATACCCCAGATTCACCTCTGGAGGTTTGTCATTAAGTTCCGAACAGTTGTACGGTTGTTAGGTCTGGACCGGTAATTCAACATCGTGAGCAGACCCTTCGATAAACGTAAGTCTTATTGGATTTCTATGAGCAACTCAACATTCGGTACTTGGTAAATAAAATCCTTGGTCCTTAAGTGGTGCAAGTCCGGAAACCGTAGTGCTAGATAGTTCCTTTGGATTACGTGTATCGTCGTATTTAGTCGTGTCGGTTAATAGTGATTTAATCCTGAAATCGGGATGAACTAACCTATCTTGTTAACAAGTGCATGTTTGATTCATTTCTCGTGTACTCAACAAGATACGTAAGCGGATAATTGATCACATCAGTTGCTGGTGGACTTGCATCCCTTACACCACACCTCCTGCAAAATTTATCGTTGTTTTGCTACCTCACGGAGACTCAAACGAAACTCAACTATCCTGCAAGGATTTGTGCGCGTTGACTTGCAATAACAGGAGTAATAAACGACAATTCTCTCTTTTGCCCTCTAATTTAAGAGGTAGACAAGTAAGTTATATAAATATAAATAAGCATCTCAAAACTTATTATATTAACTATAACGCTGAATGTGGAGCGTGAGTTGTATACCTAGGCATCTCAAAACCTAGTATATTAGCGTAAAACGTCCACAATAAACTGCGGAAGTTACATATATAGGCATCTCAAAACCTGTATATTTGGCTCATAACCGCATAAAACTCATAACATAAATATAAATAAGCATCTCAAAACTTATTATATTTATGTGGGGCGTGAGTTGTATACCTAGGCATCTCAAAACCTAGTATATTAGCGTAAAACGTCCACAATAAACTGCGGAAGTTACATATATAGGCATCTCAAAACCTGTATATTTGGCTCATAACCGCATAAAACTCACAACATCGCCTTCTCATCTTGGGAAGTAGTATAAGTTACAAACTAATTATCATTTTATGAAAACATGTGCAACAACATCTTTATTTATAATAAATTACATTATATATTCGTAAATTCAGTGTTTTATTATCATTGTGAGCAACTCAGGGCCCATAGACCTGACAAGTGACAACGTACTCACAAACAAAAATAAATTATCAGGCCTTACCAACCTGATATAATCAGCTATCCTCCTCCCTTACATCCAAAAATCCAACCTACCCTCGCCTTTTGCTCGGGACGTAACAGCTGATTTGCTGGCAGCGGTGGGATTGTCACTTTTGTTGTCACATTTGATAATAAATTAAAAAATATTTAATTGAAGCTAATCAAAATTATATGTGCAATTATTTCGATTAAAAATTGTACATAAATAAAGCTTCAAATTTTAGGAATTTTCAAAATTACAAAATTATAAGTTTAGTAGAAATAATTGGATAACATATTTCTACTTGTCAAAATTTAAATATTTAGGACTAAAATCTTAAAATAAATTATCTTATTTTAAGCGTTGGTATACTTCGTGTGATCACAAGCTCTGCCATCGTCAATAACATCATCGATTCACCCCGAATAAACCTTGCATGTATTCTTTATAGCAAGATTGTGCAAGTGAAGGGTTTAAAAAAATATAAGAAAAAGTAAAACATCATTATTTTGATTTAAAATAAATTTAAAGTTCAGAAGTTTTTCTACCTAGAGTTTACGCAGGCAATTGTGTCTCAACCATTACCTGAATAAACTTATAGTATTAAAACATTCAATATTTAAATTCAAAATATTAAAATTATAGGAATTTCTGAATGTACTAAAATTACACAAGGTTTTGAGCTTGCGCCTGACTTGTTTAATTTCGTACTACTGAAATTTCCAAATTGTTAACTAAGTTTGAATTTAAGTTTAATACAAAACAAGAACAGCACACGAGAGTACTAAGACCTTTTTAGATTCGTTGAACGGTCACCATCGATGACGATCGACTGGGTAAGGCAAAGTTCGAAGTGCTAGCATTGTAATTGTTTATAACTTTCATTTTAACCTTGTTAACTAACAGAATATTTTTAATTGTAAAGATTGTCCAAGAATCTGTGCTTGAGTCTAGCTTGTCCAATCTTGCATCTCTAAAATTCTGTAACATTAAACAATGTTTTTTTGTTTGTTTATTAACAATAAACAGTTTCTGTGATTTTAAAAAATTAATTAAGGGCTTGTGCTTGAGTCTGGCTTAATTAATTTTGTATCACCGCAAACGCAAATTGTTAATACACATAATCAAATTATAAATTCAACTATTAAAAAAAAAATTTTTGCTCAGGAATTCGCGGTCGCGGCTAGCCTGACCCGCCTTATATCACTGAAAACATATAATCCAAGTTTAAACGCTGCAGCGACTGCGCGCGTCACAGCAAGAATATACAGTGCAGTAATAACTAGGAGAAATCATTGACAATAGCAGTTCAAAATTAGCATTACCGCATTCATTTAACAATAAACAATTACAGACGAATAAATAATCACATTTAGCAATAAATAAAATTTTCCAAATTAACAATTAAAAATAAAATTCAAGGATTATAGTACACAATAATAATTGAATTATAATAGTTTTTTAAATATAAATATAACACTTTGAATATATTCTCATACAAAAACAATAAAAAATCAATTTCAATACCATAACAGCTGATTTGCTAGCAGCAATCAAAATTCATACGGTCAAGGAACCTAGGAAGAAGAATTAAGATCTACAGAATAGTTTATCAAAATTTAAAAAATCAAAATATTCTTAATTTTGCTCACAAAAGGACAAAATTTAGGGACAATTATATAAAAAATTATTATCTGGAAATTATAATTAAAAATAAGAATATAGAGATAAAAATTGTATGGCACATAAAAACTCACATATAGTGTTTAAACACGATTCAAACACTATAATTTCAGTATATTCCGATTTATTAAAAAACAAAGTAGGCGACTTCTTATACGAACCAAATTTAACTATCAATCTAATCCAGAAGGAAAAATTAGCCTCTTTTAATAATATCAATCATCTCAAAATTTACATTATACACAACGCCACCCTTACAACAAGTGGTGTAGTAAAAATCCCCATATTAAAGCAAGAAATCGAATTCAACATTATAAATCCAGAAATAGGTACAGGTATATCCGGAGTAATTGGACAATCATTTCCAACTCTTTTCAAAATAAATATTCCGGACAAAGTCTAAATATTTCTAAAAAAAAAAAAAATTACAATACGGGAAATAAAAAGAGATATAATTATAATAATTAAAAACAATAAACATTTTATATAGGGCAACCTAATTTTGGAAGGATTAATTACTGGTTTCAAAAACATATTTTGACATTACACTGGCAATGCAATTAATTTATTAAATTTTTAATTAATAATAATTAATTTAATTAATTTCATTTATTTTTGAAAAGGTCAGTTTTTATTAATAATCGAAATTAAGTATCAGGTATTAAAATTCAATATAACTTCACACACAAGGAGCATTCGAAACTCCCGTTTTCTAGAAAAACCATATTATAACGGATTGTATTTAACTTGCCGAATAACAAAAAAAAAAAAAAATAATAATAAATCAAAATGCCTCAAGACAAAAATAGTACCACTCATGACAAAACGCAGGGTGGAGAGTTCACAGGGAACATCTCACGCACCCTTAGTGACGCAATGGTCACTTCAATGGCGGAATGTTTTGCTATACAGCAAGGAGTGATGAATATACCCACTTTTAACGGAAAAAATATGCCAGTTAGGGACTTTATTCAAGATGTTCTAAACGGAGAATCCAGTGTACCTGCAAATTGCGAAAGGCAGTACATAATGGCGGTACTAGCGCGATTAAAGGGTGCTGCAAGAGATAGTACTCACGGAAAAACATTTTCCATAATAAGCGATTTTATACAGCATCTCAAACAGCGTTTTGCCCCCCACAAAACTTACTCGTGGTATTTGCACGAGATATCTACAATTAGGATGTCTCGCAGCGAAAGTGTAAGCGAGTTTTACGACAGAATCACCCTACTTAAATCCGGAGCTCAAGCAGCGCTAGAAGACAAATATCAGAACGCGGAGCAAATGTTACTACCCTTAAATGATTGCGCCTTAGAAGCTTTCATCCGAGGACTACCCGATGTAATATCAGGAATGGTGGAATCACGGAATCCATCGTCATTGGAATCAGCATTAAAATACGCACTCGAGTATGAGGCTCGACATCAATTAAACCCCCATTTTCCTATGAATAATATTGCGGAAAATAGATATTCCACACCCTATACAGGATCAAGGGATAGAAGCCCGAGCCCTCACGTTAGGTTTGCGTCATCACCCGATAGGAATAGAGCAATGGAACCCAGACAAGGACTAACAGGGATAATAAGGAGACCTACATCACCAATAGTGCCTAATTACCCAAATAATTACGCACCTCCTTTTTTATACCCACCTTATTTACCCTATCAACCTTATCCGTACTACCCAGGTTCGCTCGCATCAAACAACCCTTACCCCAACCACAATTACCCATATAAAGGAACTAATACACCCCCGAGAGCACAATCACCCGCTCCAGCTAATAAAAATGATTTAAACTTCGAATCCGCTCGCCGAACAGACGCGACGACGAGCGTGGAGAAAACATAGCGTCAGAACAGCGTGAGATTTCTGAAGAAGCAAGAAAAATCTTCTGTACCAAACTCAGTCGAGAATCCCCAGTAGTAGAGCTTTCGTCAAAGGAACTTTTACAGTCAAAGGCAAGGTTTCTAGTGGACACAGGTGCGGACATAAATGTTATTAAATTAGATGCTTTAGATGAGGACCTACTTGTTAATGAAAATGAAGAAATAGAAATTACGGGAATCACACAAAGTAGAATTTCGACCATAGGCACTGTAAACATCGAACTAATGAAATCTAACATCACTTTTCACGTCGTACATTCTGATTTCCCCATAAGCACAGATGGAATATTAGGTCGAGAATATCTTCGACAAGAGAAGGTGGAAATATCCTTTTGGCATAACACTATTGTGACGCATTCCAACCCCACAAAACCTATACCGTTCATAGACAACGAATCTAGAGTAGCGTTAGAAAATACCACAGATTACAAAGGACCTCTACTAGGACCAATCAAAGTAAGAGCCAGGACTCGACGAGCTATCCCAATAGCAGTGATAAATGCAGAATTAAAAGAAGGGTACTTACCCTTAATAAAAACTACAGAAGGCGTGCTAGTAGGCGAAGCAGCCGTAACCAACTCGAATGGAATTTGTCATGTATTCGCTATTAACACCACAGATGATGACCTCGAAATAGAAATACCCCCGCAAGATATCATCCCCTTTGAATATTACAAATTTCCAGGAGAGGATTTCGACGAATACTCCACCGACGAAGATTATTCACCCCCAGTAAATAAGGCTGAAGAGGTGATAAAACACCTTCGACTAGATCATTTAAACCCCGAGGAAAAGGAACACGTACTAGAGATAAAATTAGAGACTTTTCCGATAATTTTTATCTCCCAGGAGAATCCCTAACCCCCACTCATCTAGTACGACACAGAATTCACACCTTGGACGACGTACCTATTAATACTAGACCATACCGATTTTCACCCTCTCAAAGGGAAGAAGTTGAGAGAGTAATACAAAAAATGAAGACGGAAGGAGAAATTCAAAACTCAAAATCTCCTTATAACTCACCCCTACTGATTATACCCAAAAAGATAGACGCCACAGGAAAGAAGAAATGGAGAATAGTAATTGACTTTCGGCTTCTAAACGAGAAAACAATTGGGGATGCATACTCATTGCCAAATATTGCAGATATTTTAGATTACTTAGGTACTGCACAATATTTCTCTATTTTTGATCTGGCCAGTGGATTCCATCAAATAGAACTAGACCCGAATGATAGACAAAAAACAGCATTTTCATCATTGAATGGGCACTACGAGTACGTCAGAATGCCCATGGGATTGAAAAAATTCACCGGCTCATTCCAGCGCCTAATGGATCAAGTCCTATTAGGGCTACAGGGGACAGAACTATTTGTCTACCTGGACGACATAGTAATATACGCCAAAGACTTAGAAGATTACGGAAAAAAGGTAAGACGTCTCCTCAAACAACTGAGAGAAGCCAACCTGTCACTACAACCGGAAAAGTGCGAATTTCTTTTCAAAGAAATAGCATATCTAGGGCACATAATTACAGACAAAGGAGTAAAGCCAGATCCTAAAAAGATCGAGGCTGTTCAAAATTTTCCCAGACCAAAAACACCAAGAAACATAAAACAATTCCTAGGACTAGCTGGATATTACAGAAGATTCATCAAGGACTTCTCAGCAAGAGCAAAGCCTCTATCAAATTTATTAAAAAAGGAAGTAGTATTTAAATGGGGACCGGAGGAAGAGAAGAGCTTCAAGGATTTACGACAGGCTCTGTGCGAAAGCCCCATATTACAATACCCTGACTTTGAAAAACCCTTTACAGTAACCACTGACGCTTCAGACTATGCAATAGGAGCCGTTCTAAGCCAGGAAAAGGATGGAATGGATCTCCCTGTGGCATATATGTCGAGGGTGTTAGTTGGACCTGAATTGAATTATTCTACCACAGAGAAGGAATGCCTTGCGGTGCTTTACGCGGTACAACAATTTCGACCCTACATTTATGGAAGAAAATTTACCCTCATGAGCGACCATGAGCCCCTCAGGTGGATAGATTCTGTAAAAGATCCAGGCCAAAGACTGATTCGCTGGAGACTAAAATTAAGAGACTACGAATATGAATTTAAATACAAACCAGGAAAATTAAATACTAATGCTGATGCCCTATCGAGAAATCCAATCGTAGAAAATTCTGCCGAAGAAGGCGAAGACGAAAAACAGCCTGCCAGGTTACTGCCAATGTTGACTAGGCAAGCTAATAAACGAGAGGAAAACAGCACGAAGCTTGGTTCAAAACCTAAAGCCGAAAATAAGCCCGCTGTTCAAACTAGAAAAGGATTTACTTCCAGAATTTTACCCTCTAAACCATCTACTTCAAAACCTCAAAAACCAACCCTTGCTAGGTCTAAATCTAGTGCATCAACATCAGCTGATCTGGACAGGAGCACCATCACTAAACGCCTGATTAGGCGACGGGTAGAGACTCAACGAGTTCAGAATCGACCAGATTATAAAGAAGATAGTAGTTCGGAAGACACAGAAGAGGATGAAGAACAACCCCCAATCCTCAGAAAAAGAAAAAGTGTGTTACCAAGCCTGAATTTACCACCTGCAGCTTACCCATCGTCAACAATATCTAAGAGTGCACCGGCAAAAGCACCAGAGTACTCAACTGAATTCTTCCCAGAAGATCAGGAAGAGTTAACCCCTATGACCGAAAAGCAAGAAGCAGGACCCATTAAAACGGTAAGTCCGCAACCCAGCGACAGTGATGACAGTACAACGGAAGAAGAACAGGAAAATGACCAGAAGGAACAAAAAGGGCCTGGTTTCACTAAAGAAAATATAGAGAAATCATTTTCACGATTTGAGCAATCCTTGAAGGCACATGAAGACTGGC
This sequence comes from Diplolepis rosae, assembly GCA_030998225.1. NCBI lineage: Eukaryota > Metazoa > Arthropoda > Insecta > Hymenoptera > Diplolepididae > Diplolepis > Diplolepis rosae. The sequence goes on along the minus strand of JAPYXD010000686.1, from coordinate 2,837,167 downwards.
TGGAGAAGACAGAAGTAAATGAAGAAGCCCCACTTCTTGAAGTCACAGCAGTTTCGGAAGGAGAAAATAATCAACAGCTCCTTGATGCCATTGAAGAAATGGAACCTGAAAGCGAGACCGAATTCACGAACAGAATTGAATCAGCTATAAAAATAGCTGAAGAATTACTAAAAGAAACTCAGGAAAAAAGAAAGGTGATAAATTCCGAAAGTAAGGAAAATCTGGACCCCGGTATCTCATCCTCAGATGAAGAGACCCCGGTCAGAAATCCACACGCTCACACCAGAAAAAGTGTCACTTTTCACCCTGGAATAGCTTCAACCCCGGATGCTTTAGGGAAATATACCCCCTCAGCACTAAGAAAACCCAGGGCTATTTCCACGCCCTTTCCAGAAAAACTCGATAACGACCCTAATTGCAATTTATCAACCGACAAAAGTAATACTCGCAGAATGGGAATAAATATACCTACATACCCAGACGAACTTACCATGGATACCACTAGTTTGCCGTCTGACCATTCGCGACCGTCAACCACTTGAATCCCTCCGGCACTGCCTAAGGCCTGTGAAATGTCCAGTAGAACGGAGACGCACAGTAGTAAAAACATGCCGGTCAGACTAAATAGTTGTCGAGAGAATCTCACTTATGTAAAAAATAACTATGTACATTTTCTCTCGGCTGACTGTGAGTTTGTCACCCCCGTGAGCCGACTACTAGTGGACTTGGGAGCAGTAAACCCTCAGGACCTAAAAGACAGGAAACCTAAAATAGGAGAAGTCCTTATCACCCCTCATAAACATTTTAACATATATTCACTCATAGTCAAACAAAACCATTTTGATGAAATAAATGAAGAATACGTTAGAGTAGCCGTACATAATTTGAGAATAGCTTTAGAAAAGGAAAATATTTCGGGATTTCGCATTTCAAAACATGGAGATTTTAGTGACACATTACCAAAAGGAAAATTGCGCGAGATACTAACTCAAGAATTCACTAATTCAAAAATAGAAATAACGATATGTTATGGCAACGTAAATATACCTCCCGAGGAGTTACGTAGTCAAATTATTTCTGAAAATCATGAGAGTAAAATTGCGGGTCACAAAGGCATAAATAAAACGTATCGAAGAATTAGAGAAAGATACATGTGGCCAGGGCTAAAAGATCAAGTTACTGAATTTGTCAGAACATGTGACAATTGCCAGAAACAAAAAATTGTACGGGCAAAAATTCACGAACCCATGTTAATCACCGATACACCCCTCGACACCTTCGACAAAGTATCCTTAGACACAGTAGGAAAATTGCCTACCACCCCTGACGGTAATAAACATATTCTCACTATGCAGGACAATTTATCTAAATACTGCATAGCTGTCCCCATACCGGATATTTCGGCAACTACTATCGCTCATGCAATAGCAAAACATTTATTTTCCCAATACGGAGCCCCGAGAGCCATACTCACAGACAGGGGAGGAAGTTTCATCAATAATTTACTCAGAAAATTATCAAAAATTTTCGGGGTAAAACAAATTACCACCTCTGGATATAGACCGCAATCAAACGGATCCCTGGAAAGGAGCCATGCGGTGTTAATGGATTACATAAGGACGTATGCAGAAACCTATGACGATTGGGACCAACTTCTACCCTTCGCGATGTTTGCATACAACACCTCGATACATGAAGCCACTAAATTTACACCCTTCGAAATAGTATTTGGTAAAACAGCACGCACCCCCAGTTCGTTTCCAGACCCAGAAAAATTAGAAACCTACGGAACCTATCTGCAGGAATTGATATTAAGACTATCGGAAATTAAATTAATAGCAGCAAAAAATTTGATCACCGCGAAGGAACACTCAAAAGAAAATTATGACCGAAAGGTAAAGCCATTTTTAGGAAAGGTAGGAGATCAAGTATACGTCCAAAGGGAAGTTAAAACGCACGGGAAATTGGATAGTAAATATCATGGACCCTACACCCTTATAAAAATATTAGACAAAAACAACGCCATCTTGGAAAAACCCGACGGAAAACTATTCCAGAAACATTTTAAAAAACTTAAGTTAGTACACAACTAAAATTTGAAATTACTAACCCAATTTTCTTTTACAGGAAAGTCATGTCCGTCATTAATACGCAACCACCAAAGGGAAAGATATACCCCGCTACCCTCCATCCAAAAGGGGAGATAAATAACCTACGGTTTGCTAAAGGACAGTTAGAGGAGTTGGCGGCAGAATACGGCTTTACAAAACCAAAATACACGTTAGAGGAAACCGCGGGAACCGATAACGCAAAAATTTTCGTCATTAAATGCGAAGTTGAAGACCATAGACGCGAGAATAAATTCAGTACCGTAAGCAACGGGGAAAGAAAAATACGTAGCGCAGAACATGAGGCCGCAAGAAAAATGTTAACGGCCCTTGAAAAAATGTATTTTTTTTAGCGAGGAAAAAAATGATTGTAACATTAGGGATGATCAGTACGTTATTTGTATGGACAACCCCGCGACTTTATTAATCAAATTGTACAAATGGGAAGCCTGCTGCGAATACTGTTATTTGAGGGGTCATACTATGGCAAATTGTAAAAAGAAAATTAAACGAAACAAGCGGCTTCCCGACGATCAGGAACCAAATGAAGAAGACTTCTGGGGTCCTCCACAAGGGGATGAAAATGCAAATCTTATCTATCTGACGCCCTAGAGAAGTCTTCCTTCAATAGAAAATCCATAGAAAACAACTTTATTAATTTTATTATTATTATGTATGTTTATTTATTTATATATGTATAATTATGTTTTATTATCTTTCGACTCATAAAACTATATATTATAGGATTACCGAAGTATAATTAGTTAGCATTACCTATGATTCATACCATATATCACCACTAGTATTATATAGATTTATTCTCAGATACACATTACAACTAGATTAGGCGTACATTACCATTATACCAATGTACAAATTATATTATACCCATCTATACAAACTTTGTAAAATAAATTTGAAAGAGTTTAAACATAAAATGTTCAAGCAGTGATTCAAATCCCAAAACACCTATAGTATTTGATAAAATTTGTGCAATTGATTGGTAGCCTCAAAACTCATCAACTATTTCATATTCTTAAATATAATTATATCACTTTTATATCTAACAATTTTTTTCACGTCGGCATATTCTGAGTCCATAAAAATAAGGGAATAAAGAAATCAAGGGAGAGGATATGGAGGTTGCCTTATTCTTTCTTCCCTTATCAACACAACAACGTAACAAAAGATAACATCCCTGATAAAACTTTAATAAAATTCTAACACAAACCTTACTTTTGTAGACAAACAAATAGACAAACAACAGGATGAATATCCAGATCCTAGAGCCAAGCAACAATGATCTGTACAGGAATACTACTCATCATGACAGGCACGTCGGGAAACCCACAAAACTACGAAATCCAACCATTCAATAACAACCCAGGACTATTCTACGAAAAATTGGAAACTATACGCACTACTCAGAACCATTGGAGGTTTGTTATATTCATGGACCCCCAAAAACTACAGGAGCATATTCAATTCGACAGAATAAAATCAGAAATTCAGGAAATCTACAAGACATGCCCAAATCGATTGAAAAGCACTAATTGCAAAGAAATGATAAAATTGGATCGCCTCAATGAAAAGCTACATCAACTTGAAACTATAAATGAGGATTTAAGTACAATAATAATGGAATTACACCAGGACATACCCCATGAAATAATTCCATCCAGGACCATGCATAGACGAAGAGCACCTCTTCTAGGATTCATAGGCAGCATTCTAGGACCAGTAATAGGAGTCATGACTTCCGACGACGCAGAGGAATACAACGAAGCAATAAATGATATTTATGAAAAGCAAAATAACATCAGTAAAATAATTGGAAAACAAACCCACATAATAAAAGCAGAAGTGAATAATATTCACCAAGATTTAACCAAGAAAACTAACCAAATTCAAATCCTTCAAAAAGAATTAAATGAAACTATCAACAAAATAGAATCGCAAGAACAACATTGGAATGATTACATGTATTATGAAAAAATGATGCAATGGTCAACACATCTGGAACTAAAATTGGAACATTTATATGAAATAATAAAACAATTCATTAAAATAACAGAATACGCACGAGAAGGCAAATTACACCCTTCGACAATTTCCAAAACCCAACTACAAGAAGTAATCACTGAAATACACACTAAAATTGAAGATTAGGAATTTCCAATTCCCACTTCACACATTAGAGTGGAATTACTTTCACAAATTGGCAAAACGGACCTTAAAATTAAATCTGGAAAATTACTAATATCAGTAGACATTCCATTGTTAGATAGAAAGGCACTACAATTATATAAAATTTACCCATTTCCTGTGTTCCAGAACATTTCAGAAAATCATACAAGAGCCATCTACATTTTACCAAGAAAACAATATATTGCCCAGACAGAATATGAAAGAAAATTCTTTTTGGCAGATGAAGAGTACTATGAAACCTGCCAGAAAACAATCTATCACACAATTTTCGAAAACACCCAACCAATACACGAAACAGTCACAACAACGTCCTGCGAATGTCAAATGCTTACACGCCCTTCAATGGAAATGTTAAAGCAATGTGATATAAAAATAAACACAAAAAATTCAGTTTTTTGGAAGTATATTCCATCCTTAAACGCATGGATATTTTCAACTAAAAAACCAGACCCAATCAGCATCACCTGTAAAAAGGGAAAAACAGAAAAAGGACATATTACAAATTCAGGAATATTAAGATTAAGTGCAGGGTGTATTGCCAGAACGGAACGGACAACTTTAATTGGAACTCAAATAAATGTAAACTCAGAAGAATTTATCTACAACCCAGGATTTTCATTGAACATATCAGAAATTTCCCCAATAATCTATAAAACGACGCATATTCCTACGATAACATCATTGTTTTGGGAAACAGAAAAGGATAATAAATTAAAAACTCTGCATACCGAAGAATCACTCTCTATCATAGAAGAACAACTTCTCGACATGGAAAACAATCATTATAGACATAAACTAACCCAAAAATATTGGTTAGGAGGGTTCAGTATCCTAACCTTATTAACAATAACAACAGTAATATACCTCACACAAGAAATAATCCGTAAAAACTGTAAAATCTGTAATAATAAGAATATAAACATAAAAGAAAACCAAGAGGAAGTAGAACTACAACCCCTTTCGGTAGACAACCAAACAAACACAGAAGAAATTCACCCCCTTCCAAGAGTATTAACAATCCCAACAACAAATGTTAGAATTGCATAAACAAATACAAGTCGTTGAGGACAACGACACTTTTAAGGAGGGAGGACAAGTACTCAAGTAGGCAAAATTTTTGCCAAAAATCACCCTGAATTACGATACATCATTACGGATACCACCAGGAATATACAATAAATAATCACGGTACATAATGGCAGCTATAATAAAATAAAAATCAAAGCAACAGAGGAAAAAGAATAAGGATCATAGAAAGTACGAAGAGTTTAGCCGTAGCAAGCTAACAAACCACTCCCCCTTGAGAAAGAAATTAATCACACCCACCGAGAGCAACCATAATGAATTATAATCCAATCACATAAAGAAATGCAATGTGACACCTTACTGGACGCAGCGTATCACTAGCAGTCGAGAATTCCGACAACATGGCCAGAGCGTAACTTGAACCGCCCAGCGATAAGAAGACTGGCGACCGCCTGCAATGAATCATATATACTAAGCAATTCTCCTGTATCTATATGAATGCCTATTACAAGTTCTTTATTAGACTTGCCAAAAACCCACATGGCAGCGGGCCTTATACCAATGGAGGCACCGACAAGATGGTTATCATTATCAAAAACTCCATGGCAGCCCTGCAACAATGGCCACCTAATATACAAGTATTGTTGGACATGCCACCATCATGGAGGTACAAGTGATACATATAGGTATGCAGAACAGCGAACTCCACATACGGTATGTTATCCGGTCAGAAAATTTTAAACGAACAATCAAATTCGGGCGATTCCATTAACATTAATTGAATAATATCCGCGAAGAATAAAAGATGTGCAATGCTATATATCCATAAACCTTTAATCATGTAAATCAATCAGAATTGAGCCACATGACTAAGGGTTTCTCCGAACTATAAGGGCACATATCTCCGTTGTTAACACAATACTAGAATTAACCACAGAGATATTTCAAGTAATTGATTAACTAACTAGTTAATGGGATAAGGCCATAATTTTTGTAAAGAAAATATTTACGAGCATGGCGATTAATAAAGCCATTATTGGTAAAATCGGGTAACGCAAAGCTTAGCCATGAATTTTCAATTATAAATTACCCGATTTGGCCAATAAATGAGCTCGTGCCAGCCAAATTAACCTAAAAATAAGCAATAAAAGGAATCACTAAAATAACTATAAAATGGATTGCCAGAATGTGGATTATAATCAGATTATAAGTTAAAAATAGGGTAGAATTTTGTAAAATAGCAATACTTTTAAGAAAATGTTTTAATTTTAATTACACAGAACTAAGATAACATTTTAGTCAACTGAAGTTTTATGCAGTGACATGAAAAAGAAAAATTCCTTGCAAAATTGTAATTTACGATGAATTTTGTACTGAATTACAGTTTCGTAAGAAAAACACCTATAATCAAAAACATCATAAATGGCATCAAGTTTGTGTTATTTTTGTAACACGGAAATTCGGGAAGTTTCCAAAGAATATATGAAATAAAAAGAACCAAACTCCGAGGTGTCATTATCACCATCCAAAAAGCAATGTCGAGATTGCATACGTATATTATATGAATTGTATGTATGATACAAATAATGTTGTGAATGCATATGCAATTTCGACATACTACAGACAGCTTCAAGGAGATATAACAGCAGGAAAGCTCCTCGAGCATTATGCTACCCTACTAAATCCTTACTAGTTCCACGCTCGAATTCGGGTGGTCCTACATTAAAATTGCGGAAATTCATCTCGGAACCTGAAAATATCTATTATCAGAAACCGAATCACCCTCAATCAGGTAACCCAGTCGAATTCGAGATGCATGAATTTGGGGCTCCACATGCGTGTGTACACTCATACATGTGTGCGTATACAGGCGTGTAAATGGGGGCAACAATCACAGGTGGATGAGCCCATAGGTAGAGGTATGATAATTATAACCTAGAACTAATAGTTAGTAGTATAATATATATAAACAAAAAAGTTTCTTTTAACAAAAAAAGGGAGAATTAAGTTCATTTTAAAATAAGTAAAATTTAAAGTAATGTAAACCAAACAATAAGAGAGACCGGAAGAGAGGGGTTACCTCATACCAAAAATTAAACTACACTGAAACCCCCCCCTCCGCCTCTCAACCGCTTTCATTGTGTTTATATTGCTAAGAAAAAGTTTTCATATATCTTATAGCTTTTAGAGTAAAATTTTATTGACTAACATAACCTAGCTATTAAACTAATAGGAAGGAAAATGATAACGCCAAAATAAGAAAGACGGGCAGAGGAGAAAAAAAATTGCTTTCTCGAAAATGCCTCGTCTGCCAGTCTTTCAAGCTATTATATAAATTTAAAGTTTTTATATAAATAAGGAAAAATTTACAAATAAGGACAATATATTAAAATGTAAATATAAGATACATAACCAAGGTGTTTACAACTAAGATATATGTACATAAAAAGGTATATATAAATTTAAAAAAAAACTAATATTAATGATAACTGGGAGGCAGCACCGGATCCTCCGTTGGCACCAGGACTTCCTCAGGCCTCGGGTCTGATACAAGAATTAATAAATAAGAAACAGGAAATCGAAGACAAGAAATAGAAAGGAAGAAGGGAATTTTAAATGGAACAAGATTGGAAACGAAATCTACAACTTACACCACGGAGCATCATAGTATGTCCCGCATCGGCACGGGAGGACATGGAAGGAGCTACGCAGGTAGCGCCCGCAGTGACAGAAATCCCCCATGTACCAGGCACCACTGAAACATTCAAAAACAAAGAGGAAATAATAAATAAAATATGCCAAATCAAGGTAATTCCAACGAGCACACGACGACTTACCCAAGGAAAACAGAAGGCACCAGGGGTGAGTGTATACACTCCTGCACGGCAGGCGTGCCTACATGCGCTTCCGTAAGTGCTAGCAACTCCAGTGCTCGAGCATGTGCCACCTCCTGCGCTCGTCTAGCAGCCTGGCTCGCCAGAGAGTGCCAGCACCCTCGAATTAGCCTGTTTCGGCGCCCACCTCGGTTCTCCAGGGCCACCCGTCTCCAGTTTCGGTGAAGCTGCCCCTGCTGGACAATTTCCGTAGAAAGGAGCAGGACCCGTGCCAGGAACAAGCCCAAGGAACACCGGAAGAGTTGCCGCGGACGCCCCTGCACGCCTGAAACAGATAAATACAAATAATTAAAAATTAATTAATTAAAATCAATAATGAGCGAAATAGGAGCTTTGATGCACCGCCCTGCTCAACGCACCTAAGCTAACCCCACCACTAAACCTCGACATTTTAGGGCATCCTTACACCCTAAAATGCGGTGTTTTAGCTCCAGGGAAGCCACACGCAACAGCAGCCCGGGATTCCTCGAATCTAAAACCTGGACCACCGAAAAGGAGTCACAAGAAATAACTGGATCGAACAAGGCTTGACAAGCCAGGGTCATCGACTCCACCACTTGGCTTGAACGCACACCGCGGACCGACACATAAAAAACTCCTAACCGATCTTCAATTTTAGAGAGCCGCACCTGGAGACTGTCACGTCGCGGCAAAAACAAAGTGGAATCTTCAGATGAAGCAGGCGAACTCGAGGAACACGGCTCCAACAAGGAAAGGTCAAAATCCGCGATCGAGTCGACCAACGAAGGTTCGGTGAAAAGACCGGAGTTTTGAGGATTAGAATGAGGAGGTGCACCGAACCACTCCGACAATAAGGCGTGCAAGAAGTCTCCGGAGTCTGTCATCTTGACCCGAACCAAGATGTCACCGATGTAGCCCCCCTACTAAGGAGAGAGGGTAGCCCTGGTTTTGGCAATTCTCTTCGTAAGTGATAGTCTCTCCACCCGAAGATGACCCTTCGTCTGCCATGGCTGCTTGAGACTGAGGAGAAGAACATCCCCACGACCCAGCATGCAACGAGATGACATCATGTAAACCATGCAAAATCAGCCAAAAACCCCACCAAGGCAGAACTCCTAGGGAACACGTGCACTACAACAAAGATCAATATCCAAAATTTCGCCATGTCAACTTCTACAGAAAATTGACTCATGGCAGCTGCAGCATAGCATCACCATCCAGCATCTAAAAAAAAAAAAAATGACATCATCTTACAGCAACCGAATCCTCGGGTGACACCGTTCACAGGATACATACAGCCTAGTATAAAAAACAAAATACAAAAGAAGAACGCCTTGTCAAATTATAGTGAAGACTACTTCAGCCCTTGCAAACATCAGCTTGCAGGTGCAATATGACATCACTATTCCTTAAGAAATATTTACTTACCAAAGAGATTCCGGAAGTGCAATCCACACCACAAATTATGGGGCCCACAACTTAATATAGAACGCCCACTACACTTTTTCACCGAATACACTTATTATTTCATCGAGGACGATGATTATTCTAAGGAGGGAGGACTGTTACATTCCAGTAACTTTTAAAATTTTATATTGCCCCTGTGCGAGGGCAATGCGCCAAACACCGAGGATAACGAGGAAGACATCATTCAAGTATAAGAGTGTTCCTATGATAAATTATCATATGGACCGGGTAGCTGTGCGCATGAGGTAAACCTATGTATACCTCACGTCGACGAATCGGTTTGACATATGGTAATAAGAGATGAAGAAGAACAGCGCCCTGTCTATATGGTAATTACACCCGTGGTAATGAGTCAGTAACTCACACCGCGTGCCGATAAAGTAGTAACGCTGTGCTAATAACCTAATGAGAGAATGAGAAGTTATCGGCACAGCCTCACTAATTATAATGACTAAATATTATAATCATTATTATGTTAATATTAATTATGTATCAACATAACACCATAACTATTATTAATATTTTGGGTAGTAAAATAGTATTGATCAATATTATCGCCATTACGTATTGATTGCCGATGAGTCGATCACGATCAATGAATAAAAATCGATCATTGATTATGGATCATAGATAAGAAATCGATTGACTGATCATTGGCAACCAATTAATGATCATACTTCATAAAATAAGTAACACAAATTGTAAACAAATAAATGCAGAAATGAGTAATTATAAATGCATTTATTTGAAAACTAGATATAAAATTGGGCAATAGAAGAGATGAACTCATGAACCCTTGCAGAGATCGTGCCTGGCCACCGATGCGCAATTCGTACGTGCCTTGCCACCGATTTGCGATTCGAACGTGCCGTGCCACCGATTTACGATTCGAACGTGCCGTGCCACCGATTTACGTTGATCTGCTCCCACTAATAGAAGCATCAATAGTATATATACCCCAGATTCACCTCTGGAGGTTTGTCATTAAGTTCCGAACAGTTGTACGGTTGTTAGGTCTGGACCGGTAATTCAACGTCGTGAGCAGGCCCTTCGATAAACGTAAGTCTTATTGGATTTCTATGAGCAACTCAACATTCGGTACTTGGTAAATAAAATCCTTGGTCCTTAAGTGGTGCAAGTCCGGAAACCGTAGTGCTAGATAGTTCCTTTGGATTACGTGTATCGTCGTATTTAGTCGTGTCGGTTAATAGTGATTTAATCCTGAAATCGGGATGAACTAACCTATCTTGTTAACAAGTGCATGTTTGATTCATTTCTCGTGTACTCAACAAGATACGTAAGCGGATAATTGATCACATCAGTTGCTGGTGGACTTGCATCCCTTACACCACACCTCCTGCAAAGTTTATCGTTGTTTTGCTACCTCACGGAGACTCAAACGAAACTCAACTATCCTGCAAGGATTTGTGCGCGTTGACTTGCAATAACAGGAGTAAAGTAGTATAAGTTACCAACTAAGTATCATTTTATGAAAACTTGTGCAACAGCATATTAATTTATAATAAATTACCTTATATATTCGTAAAGTCAGTGTTTTATTATCATTGTGAGCAACTCAGGGCCCTTAGACCTGACAAGTGACAACGTACCCACAAACAAAAATAAATTATCAGGCCTTACCAACCTGATATAATCAGCTATCCTCCTCCCTTACATCCAAAATATCAATGCCTTGAGAGCGTTGAGACAGCCAGTTGACCACTGGCACGCCTTTTTAGTTTTTATTATTATCAGAAAATTAGATAGACATACTCGACGCGTATGGGAACGAACTCTAGAAAATGATGAAATGCCAAATCTGAACGTACTATTTGAATTTTTAAACAAGCAATCGCGAGGTGATGAACTCGAAATAGATAGAAATACAGCACGGAAAATTAATAATGATTTAAACCGCGATAATCGTCCGCACCAAAAAACACGCTCTTATGCTTATATGGGAATACAATCGCGTTCACAGTGTGCTTTATGTAAAGAAGCACACTTGATTTATTCATGTCCCGATTTTTTGAAACTGCAGATTCGAGAACGCATAGAACTTTGTAAAAAGATTAATCTCTGTCTTAATTGTTTAAAAAATAATCATTCAACATTTCAATGTTATGGGAGTGGTTGCAGGAAATGTCACCGCAAACATAACACTTTACTTCATTTAGAAAAAGAATCACGTATAAATAACGATAGCGATTTGCAAATCGAATCGACAAAGGAACGGAATAAGGAACAAACACCATCCACTACACAAAAAACATTCATAGCGTATTCGAATCCGGAAGTTTTGCTAGGTACAGCACGCGTGATAATATTAGACAAATTCAACAAGGGGCATGAATGCAGAGTACTCCTTGATAGTGGCTCTCAAATAAATTTCATAACCGAATAAAATTCGGCACCACCGATGATATCATATTACAAAAAACACGTTTAGGCTGGATTGTTACTGGTGAGGCACCACTCTCTGATGCAAAACACAGAAATAAGGGGAACACCTGTCATTTGATAACAGCTTTAGAATACAATTTAAATCGTTTTTGACCAATTGAAGAAATGCCGGAGAACATACATTTTTCTAAAGAAGAAACGTTAGTCGAAGCTCATTTTAAAGAAAATACTCGCCGTAATCAAGAAGGTCGATTCGTTGTAAGATTGCCATTTAAAAACCAATAAGTAGAGCTGGGAGATTCGTATGGTATAGCTTTAAAAAGACTAAAGTCATCAATGCGAAAGTTCTCGAAAAATGAACAGTTACGCGTTTCTTACACAGAGTTCTTAAAGGAATATGAGACCTTAGGACACATGACAGACATCACACACACAAATCTAGACAGACCCAACGAAGGTTATTATTTACCCCACCACGCGGTTGTAAAAGAAACTAGTTCTACCACCAAAATTCGCGTTGTCTTCGATGGTTCCGCGAAAAGCTCTACAAATGTTTCATTGAAAGAAACTTTATCAGTCGGACCCAAAATTCAAGACGATTTAATACCGATTATTATTAGATTCTCCTCTCATAGATACGTTATCAAGGCGGACATTGAAAAAATGTTTCGTCAAGTCTTAGTACACCCGGAAGATAGAATATATCAGAAAATTTTATGGCGGGAGAACGATCACAGTCCGATCAGAACATTTCAATTGAATAAAATTACCTATGGTACCGCATGTGCGCCATATCTAGCCGTAAAATGTTTGAAGCAACTAGGGATTGACGAAAAGATAGAATTTCCTGAAGGTGCACATATTCTTGATCGTGATTTTTATATGGACGACCTTTTAACAGGCACTAATAGTATTGAAGCAGCTATCTCGATAAAAAATCAATTAATAGAGTTGTTAAAACTGGGAGTGTTTAATTTACGTCAATGAGCTTCTAATGAACAAAAAATTATAGACGATCTTAAAAATGCATCAGAAGCTCAATTCCTTTGCTTAGAACCATCACAATCAACAAAGGTTCTAGGAATTCAATGGGATTCAAATACTGACAAAATCAGTTACTCCGTGAAACCCTTAGCTAATGAACGAATTACAAAACGAAACATACTTTCAGGGATCGCTCAGTTATTCGACCCTCTAGGGTTCTTAGGCTCGGCAATCGTGATCGCTAAATTACTAATGCAGGAATTGTGGAAAGGGAAGCTCGATTGGGACGCGTCCTTGCCTCAGTCATTACACACAGCTTGGCTTAACTTTAATAATCAATTGCCGTTACTAAACAATTTTAACGTGGGTCTTAGAATAATCTAGTATGTTCCAAATCACGTGTTGCACCCTTAAAAACGATTTCACTTCCAAGACTAGAATTATGCGCGGCTTTGTTACTAGCGAAATTGTATAAATCAACAGTCGCGGCGTTAAGCGTAAAAATCGACTCCGTTAGATTCTGGTCAGACTCTACGATCAGTCTGCATTGGATTAAAACTTCTCCACATACATTGAAAACATTTGTAGCCAATCGGGTGGCTGAAATTCAGTCAATAACAAACGTGGAGGATTGGTATCGCGTATCAAGCACCGAAAATCCTGCAGACGTCATTTCGCGAGATCAAGAACCATCACTTTTCTTAAACAATTCTCAGTGGCTGAAAGGTCCTACCTGGCTTGCACTGGACGAAGCTAAGTGGGTCACTTTGAGCCTACCAACAATTAACATTCCAGAGCAACGACGTAATGTAGCCCTAATAGTATCTCAAAACAAAAATTATCCTTTTGAGCGATTCTCTTCAATCATTGCGTTAACTCGATTTGTAGCCTCCTGTCTCAGAGTCGTAAACAAGAAAAAATCAGGGGTAAAATTGACAGGTGAATTTACTGCAACCGAAATGCAGGAAGCTCACCCTCGGAAAATAAGATTAATTCAAGAACAGGAATTTTCAAAAGCGTTAGAAAACTTGAAGAATAAAAAACCTTTAGAATCACGAAGCAAGCTCTTAAATTTAAATCCTTTTCTCGATGAACGTGGCATCATACGCGTGGGTGGACGATTGCAAAACGCATCCATCGATTATTCGCAAAAGCATCCTATGCTTCTTCCGCGATCTCAGCACGTGACCGAATTAATCATACGTCACGAACATGTGAAAAATTATCATTCTGGTATCCAAGCGACTTTGAGTTTCCTTCGCCAAAAGTTCTGGGTTATAGACGGTAGAAACGCGGTTCGACAGATTTTACATGAATGCATACGTTGTCGTAAGGTAAATCTCATGCCTCCTAATTATTTAATGGGTAATCTACCCACTAATCGAGTTAAAAAATCACGACCCTTTGAAAATTCGGGAATTGATTACTATGGACCTTTTCTTATCAAGGAAAAACAATTTTGTAACAGAGGCAATATCATCTAAATAGAACAGTTGGCGACTCTTTATTTACCTATGAACAATTCAATACTTATGTCGTTAGAATTGAAGCCATTTTGAATTCTCGACCCTTGATTCCACTCTCATCTGATCCAAACAATTTCCAAGCCCTTAGTCCATCCCATTTCCTAATAGGTGATTCATTGAGAGCTATCCCTGAGTATGATTTTCAGGGAACACCAATCAATCGTCTCTCTCTTTGGCAACACATCCAGAAGGTCAAACAACACTTCTGGACAAGATGGCACAAGGACTATCTAAACGAGCTGCAAACTCGTAGCAAGTGGCACTTAGGTAGTGCTGACCAGATCAAGGTGGGTACCTTGGTCACTTTGAAGGAAGACAACATACCTCCCAGGCAATGGAGATTGGGTCGCATCATCGAAGTTCATCCTGGAGATGACGGTGTCATTAGAGTTGCCACGGTGAAAACTCCAGAAGGAATCTACAAAAGAGGCATAAAACGATTGTGCCCTCTTCCACTGCAGAGCATCGAAACGATTTAACATTAACTACTTAATCCGTATTCACCTTGTAATCCGACATACACATGACCTCTAGAGTTACCTATTGAACGAGGATCGTTCAAGGCTGCCGGCATGTTCGATTCCTCAAAAGTATTTTATTATTATTTTTATGTCAACGCTATGTACTTGAAGTAATACTAGGAACCAATTTTTCAGACGGAAAAAACAGTTGTAAATATTCAGCTTAGATTTTAGAATAGTTGTAAAATCATAAAAGAATAGCCACTCAATTTTTAGAAGCTTAACCCTACGGAAAACACGTGAATAGCCCTAATTGTAAATCCTAATTAATTAATGACTTTCAGCGCTACACCGTAGATTTGAAGCAACATCGGGAAGACTGGTTGTGATCGCGACGGAGCAACCAGCCGCTGATTCCTGACCTCCGAACCCATTCATTGTTTCAAGTGTAATTCTTGGGGCATATATTACATTCCGCAGGACATGTTACATTGAAAGCGTGAACGAAGGAAATATATATGTATCTGTATAAATTTAAGCTGGTTTGTATATAGTTATTTCAATACGTGAGATGTTTTTGTAAAGACCTATGATAATTGTCAAATGGACACTCTCCTTATTCCATGTTAAGTGAAGACATTTCCGCAGATCCTAAGGAGTCCACTATTTTTATTTTCTTATACCGTTACAACCAACAGTTGTTTGGATTTATATCCTTATCGTAATTGAGAAAACTCATCGTACCTTGGAATCACATTAAAATATACTTCACGATACATAGAATAGTTTAATCATCATTATCATGACCGCATTTTGCAAACATTTTTTTTTTACAATCGTCTCCAGTATCGCCTCACGCTTATGGCGTGGAAATTCGCATATAAATTTTTAGACTTTTCGTAAATCAGATTATATTTAGTCAATGCTTTTGGAAATTAGCCAAAAGGGATGCCTTTTGGAAATATTTCATGAGCGCGCGCAACAATAAATTTTCAAAACGTTTCACATAAAGAGTTGCATTTAAACTTGAGAAAGAAGGAAGAGAAAGAATAAGGTATAGTTAAATATTCAACATTACCGTATTATTTGCGTACGATGATGTCACTTACTCATACATCGCATGCTAACATATAACTATCGTAGTTGTTCGATACTTATCGCATGATTGCTTAACACGGTTCTGGCGGTAATCCGTAGTGATCTAAAAATTCGACTCCTACTCGTGAATTAATACTAGATAAGCTGGCTGGATTCTTTGGAGTGGTAGCTGAACCACCCCTGTTGCTGAAGGTTTCTCCTTCGGTGTCACTGGAGGTGTGTTGACACGAGTAAGGTCAATTACGCTCATAGATGCCTGTGTTGGAGTATCTCTGGACTCGGTCTCCTGCGGTTTATCATTGGCGGACACGAGGATGGAGCTGGTTGTTCGATTGTCTTTCGTTGTTACGGCGCCTGCCTGCTGCTTTCCCGTGGTGCTACCAGTACTCGAGTTGACATACTGATCAGTTCTCATCCCCGGTGAAGGTCGTTGGCTGCATGCAATAATTCTGTTCAGTATCTTGGGGTAGATGAGGTATACCAGCAGTCCAGTAGATATGAATCCTAGTCCGAGGTATGACCCGTGGGTCATTTTTGTCTGGCTGCTTCCTATTCGTCGGGCCAGGCTGAAGTCATACAGTTATTGTTCTAGATGCTCCAAGGACCTGTCGTTGTTTTCAAAGGTTCTATCCTTGGATATGGTCTCCTTTGTTTGTTCAGACATCGATTTCCCTATAGGAATGTATCCTTGAAATTCCTGCAGAGCTGCAGACAACTCAGAGAGGTTTAAGTGAAGTAGCGGGGTATAGATGATTTCGGTCACCCCTTCTTGACTAATCATGCCTGGTAGTGTTCTCTTTTTTATTCGAAGGTCACATCCTGGAGCCAGTTGGATTATGCCTGGTCCTCTTAATTCAGTCTGACTGTTGCCCTGATGGAGGCAAACTATTGTGTCGAGAACTGGCTCTTGGAGAGAGTATAACCATCCCCCTAGGGTTTCTATTAATCTCCAGTCGAGCTGGTCCTTGTATGTTATTTGAGCGTCGCAAATTTGGAAGGTGGACAGCGATGGACACAGAAAAAGCTCTTCCTCGCAGGTTCTGAATTTTCCATTCTCGTTGACGGGTAAGTTTCTCTTACAGATCTTATAAGCCGGCAGTTCGCTACATGCCGCAACATCTTGATGGTTCATTACAGCATAAGTCCTCTGTGATTCTTCCACAGCGATATGGGAGAATTGTGGTCGAATGTATGCTTTCCCGGAGTTGTTTCCCAAGATGGCTTGGGTCACTGCAAGTGGATGTAGTTGGTACATCAGATAGTTACTTCTTCCTAATAACGGTATATCCAGCAGCATTTTGAGAACTCCCCTTTTGTATATTGGGGTGACGGCAGATACGCTGGTTAGTTCCTCGATGTCCACATTAGGTCCGGATATTGGGAAGGCCACTTCTGGGCGATGGTCCTGGATGTCTCGGTAAATTAGTTCCAGTTGCCTGGTAGTCAATAATCCTGGATACATTTGTTTCTGCCTAGCAGCGTAAATGACATTCAAGATTTTGTCAGTTGCCTTTATGTATTCCTCTACAGCCGCTTCATTCGCTCGCAGGACTTGAGTCAGGGCTTCCGTGTATCTAAGCTCAGTGATCTTCCTGGCGGCCTGACCGAGTTCTCGATTAAGATTGGTAAGTTCGTTCTTGAGCGATTTGAGTTTTCCCTGATGCTGCTGTGCTTGGTTGTGAATTTCTTCTAGTTGGGACCTGATCACGTGGGTTTGTTGTCCTACTAGGTGCGAAATGTTGGCCTGAGCTTCATTTAACTCTTGGATTTTTGCCTCAATCAGCCGACCATCTTCATAGGTTAGGAGTCCAGCAATTGTTCCTATGATTCCGCCCAGAAATCCTAGTAATGGAGTCGCTCGCCACCTTCGCATTGCCTTTGGTAGACGAGAAGGGAGGAGTTTCCCTGCACGTTGCTCCATCCTAGTTGTTTCTTTTAATGAGTTCTCCTTGGAGCCTTTCTGCCAGGTTGAGCTTGGATCCAAGAGCATGATTTGTGATGACTTGATGGCAATGCTCTTCGTATCCTGGTGGGCAATGTGCAGCTAAGTTGTCCATATTATGTTTGTAGGACGATAGTGGCTTTTGGATTTTATTGATGTCCATGAAGATAGTGATCCTCCAAGTACTGGTCGTCCACCTCGTGGTTCCCAGGTATTCATAGTACACTCCCGTACTACTCTTGATTGGGGTGATCCTGTACGTGTCCTCGCCCTGCTTCTGGCTGGTGGCAAGAAGGGGTAACAGAAAGGCAACCCATCGATATTGCGTCATTGTCATCGAATGTCGGAATTTGGAAAGGAGGAGCATTAGATTGTTTTTTCACGACTGGTGGAGCACTACCTCGAGAAAGGATATGCATTTCATACTTTTAGAATGCCGGAGTTCTATTATCTTTACCGTGTAGAGAATTATTAGGTTGGAACCTCATGGGATTTAAATGATGCATATTCTTCCTCGGGTTTTCTTCCCTTAATCGCAGCGTTTCTAACAGTGCGCAAGCAGGAGTTTGTCTTTGTGCTACATGATCCGTTCACCGTCCTCTGATTCCAGAATAACATTATTATCTTCTGTGAAACCGGCGATGGTGTACGCTCCTGTGGTTCGACTGTCGAATTTTCCGTCCCTAATTTCTTTGAGGGCGTAAACCGTATCTCCGATTTTCGCGTTTAGTGGCCGAGTTTTCTTGTGATATTGCTCCTTCGAGCGAGATTTTGCTTTGGTAAGGTTCTTGTGGGCAATTTTCTGGATTTCGCTTATTCTTACTATTAGGTCACGTAGGTAGGATCCATAGCTTTCCAGTTCCGTACCCTAAGGAAACGAGCTGAGTGTCCTGGCGACTCGCCCGAAAACTAACTCGTAGGGTGTAAAATTCGTGGCCTCATGTACCGACGTGTTATATGCGAACATGGTGAAAGGGAGCAATCGATCCCAGTCGTCATAATCGTCAACATAATGCTTTATGTAATCCGTCCATACAATATGGCTTCTCTCGAGTGATCCGTTAGTTTGTGGTCGGTACCCGGAAGTGGTTAGTTGCTTCACGTTAAACAATCTTTCTAGGTGTTTCATCAATTTGCTAATAAAACTCCCTCCCATATCCGTTAGGATATACCTAGGCGCACCATATTAGGAGAAGAGAGTTGTTGCAACTGCGTGGGCAATGGTAGTCGTTTTAAAGTCTGGTGTGGGAACTGCAATGCAGTACTTATTAAAATTATCCTGCATTGTCAGGATGTGTCTGTTCCCGTTTGGCGTTGTGGGCAATTTTCCGACAGTATCGAGCGATACCTTCTCGAATGGCTCGGCAGGGGTGTCAGTGAAGAGCATTGGCTCGCGGGTACAGATCGAAAAAAATCGCTGATTTCGTCTCGTAAGCCAGGCCAGGTGTATCGCACTCTGATGCGGCGGTAGGTTTTTGTAATGCCCTTATGGCTGCCTATAAGGCTGCCATGATATTCGGCGATAATATTGGGTCGGATTTCTACGGGCGGAACTTCGATTTTTCCGTGGCAGAGAGTGATAGTAATGTTGCTACCCCGGAATATTTCTGCCACGAGTTCCGTCATTTTATTTTGCCACATTCTTCCAGTCGACATTGTCAACATGTCGTCTTTTTAGGACCACGCAATATGTCTTATGTCCACCGTGCGGAGTGATGAGGACTTATCCCATCTTAGGGCGGCATCCCCAGAGGTCTTGTAGGTCAAGACGCTCGGTAGCCACAAGAAGTTTCGCTATGGGGTTCGTAGGCTCGCAATCTTCGGATATAAAGTAAGCATAATTGTCATGTCTCTAGGTTAGAGGTTCTGTCCATTGGTGGATGATATTCGGTTCGTCTGTGCAGATACTAATTGGTTTTCGGTCTGTATTTGTGATGTCCTCGTAAGGTCTGTCAGAGGAAGGTGCGTCGTCCAGATATGGTGTTTTCCAATTATTGGGGACTCTGATGAAGACTCGATTTCCTCAGGAGCATCCTTAAATCGGACCATGCTTTTTCTCGACACCCCGGAATTTTGGTCAGAAAAATTCGTTCACTTGATTATCCTCCAGTGGCTCCAGGTTCGCCTGAGGTTTTTGCTTGGCTTGTAGGGGAGCTGGGTCCGGGTTCCCAATTTTGTGGTCTGCGTGCTTCCTTGCCTATTTCCTTTTCGTATTTTTCCAAAAAGTTCTTCACTCTGTTGGATACTCCACGTCGTCATATTCTCCGCAGGGATCGAGAGCTTCCAAGTTTTCCAGGAGTTTCTGATCTTCTTCGCCTTCGGAGACATAGATGCACGGAGGTCGATGATCGTTCTGCATGTTTTTATGATCCCACCACAGAGACTCATGAGCGATGTTGAAGCTCTCGAGTCCTCGGTTTTCCATTGATTTATCCAGCTTTGAAAAAGATTTCTGTAGATATTCTCTTAATTTGTTCTGTGATTGGTGTTTTCTGGGGGTATCCTCATCTAGTTCTCGGTAGGTGGTGAGGCTTCAATCCCTTCTCTGGCCAGCTTATCGGCCATATCGTTTCCTGGGATCCTTGTGTGGCTTGGAACATGTTCCCAAATCACATTCAAGGGTTCCAGGGCTGTTTTCATCTCTTCAAACTCAGGTCGATTTCTAACTGGTTTATTCTCGTACGGTTTCCAGTTCTTTGCCTCCCATCTTGGAATCCATTCCGTGGCACTGTTCACTAGAGACATTGAGTCAGTCTTTATCCTCAGCTTCTTGATGCCAGCCTTTTGAGCCTGTTGAGCTGCTACTGTTGCTGCTTCAATTTCAGCTGAGTTGTTTGTTTGACGTCTCTGGGAGGGGCGTGAAACATTTAGTGGAAGGTTGGGTCTAAACCAGACTCCTATTCCTGCCCTTGGTTCCCCACGTCCATTGTAGCTGCACGCTCCGTCAACATAAACATCTACGTAAGTGTCCTGTAATGGGGCTGACCAAGGGCTTGTACTCGGAAGTCCAGAGGGTGCACTTTTAGGGGCCTTGTTGTCCGTTTTTGCTACTAGGGTTGGCTTTAAGTTCGGTAGAACACTACGGGATTCGCGAAACACGGGGGGGTCGGAGTCGTCACCATCCTCGTCATCTGACGATGGATCACTGAAAGAGTTTTCGTTTAACACCGGGGTTTTACTAATTCCTTTTCGTCTCGAAAGTCGTGTATCAATGCAACTTTCATCAAGTTTGGTTGCTTTTGGTTCACTTTGGGATTTGTGAGCTGCTTGGGGGTTTTCGGGAGCCGAATCCTTTCTTGGCCTTCCCCGTCGTTTAGACATTGCTCCGGCTGAGGTGGACGGTTGTGGAGAAACTGTGGGTTTAGTCCTTACTACGTTGAAGGGGATGGATCGGGGTATAGAAGGTTTAACTTTGTTAAATACTTTTCCGGTGTTAGAGGGATTTTCCACGGAATCCAGGATGTTTTCAGAAGGCTTTCGGAGGGAAGAGGATTTTTACGATTGGTCAGTGTTGTCAGAATCGTCGAAGTCCGTAGAGTCAGTAGATTCTGAGTATTGTTCGTTAGCCATAGGGTTTCCTGACAAGGCTTCAACTCGCCTATTCAGTTTCCCTTGTTTATATTCAAACTTTAATTGATAGTCCTGGAGTCTAAGTCGCCATCGCAGCAACCTCGCTCCTGGATTACTAATATAAGTCATCCAGTGAACTGGTTCGTAGTCGCAGGCCAGCACGAACTCCCTACCATATAAATATGGGCGAAAGTTCGTAACAGCGTACAATACCACCAGGCATTCCTTTTCTGCTTTCGAGTAGTTTTGTTCGCAGAAATTCATCACCTTGGAAAAGTAGGCGATGGGCATATCTACTCCATCCTTTCCTTGGGTTAACATAGCCCCGACAGCATGTTCAGAGGCATCTGTGGTTAGCTTAAAGGTCTTGTTAAAGTCGGAGTATTGGAGCACAGGTTTGTTGCAGAGGTATCTGCGTATTTTTCGGAAAATTTTGCGTTGTGAGCGTCCCCATTCTCATTTTGTGTCCGTCTTCAGGAGATTGGACAAGGGTTTTGCTAGCTTCGCGTAATCTTTTATAAATCTCCTATAGTATCCTGAGAGGCCTAGGAATTGTCGAATAGCCCGGACTGTCCTCGATTTTGGAAACTTTCTAATAGCGGCTATCTTAGCGGGGTTGGGTTTCACTCCATCACTTCCTTTCTCCCGAAGCGTCGAGTTTTTTGGGAACAATCCAAAGTGGAGAATTGTAAGGGGATTTAGAATCACCAATAATTCCGCTATTGTATTGCCTCTCCGTCTGCAGGATGACTTGGTCTGTCGCATGATGAGGGTATCTATATTGCTTCTTTGCAATCACCTCATTTTCCAGTGTTGGAATTGGGTATTGGATCAGATAAGTGCTGCTAAGTCTCTCGCCATTTAGATAAAAAATATCAGCGTAGTCATCTGCCCATCTAAGGACGTAATTCCTCTCTTCATCAATTAAATCAGAAAGACGCAGTTTCCTCTTTACTCTTTCGGCACGCTCTGCATGAGAGCTCAGATGCCCCCGTATGCCTAGGGTAGATTACTCGGGTTCTGAGTCAGAAGATTCTTCGCCTGGGAATGTACAGAAATCGAATGGTATGATCTCCTGGGGAGCAATTTCTATATCTATGTCATCTTCAGTGGTATTGATGGCAATTGCGTGACAGACGCCATTCTGCATTAAGACTGCTGCCTCTCCAAGGTAAAGCCCTTCGGGGGTATCCAGTTTGGGCAGGTAGCCCTCCGTGACCTCTGGGTTTGTGACGCTTATAGCAATAGGTTGCCTTGTTCTAGCCTTATTTTTTAAAATCCTAGAAAAAGGTTTGATCTTGGTTTTGAGTGATTTTCTCGCTTCCTGTGATTCTCGGTTGATGAAAGGGATCGGTGTGATGGGGTTGGAAGCAGTCACTAATGCGTTGTGCCGGAAGGAAATTTGAGCCTGTTCCTGCCTCAAATAAGGTTTCCCGAGAATTCCATCTGGTGGAATGGGGATACTATTTTCCATAATATGGAATTCCACTAGGGTATTAAGAATTGAAAGGTTGATAGTGCATATCGTAATTACGGGGTGGTTTGTTATTCCCGTGATCGGGATTGATCTTGTCGGGTCAAGAATTAGTTCTTTATGCAAGGCGCTCAGTTCTCGGAAATATTCCTCTTTAGAGCCCTTCCAATAGGGATTTGGTTGATTTCACGTGAGGGATGATTCTCTTCTCTATAAGCTTGTCTTCTTTGCTCAAGATCCTCACCGATTTCTAGATCTATTATTGTGGCGTACGTATCACAGAGGGGACGAAATTCTAAGAAAATTTCTAGTTTGAATTTTCGTCTCCCCATTTTATGGAAAAAGGGGAATAATCAATTCAATCGCTCAACGGTGACAACAGAGTCAGTGACTCAACGTACGTACTTCAGAGCGAGAGAACCACTAGAATTTTGATTGAATTAATAATTCAATCGAAACTCTGTTATATTATTCTCCTTCCACCGGTATGAAATTTTTAAGAAAAATTTGGAAATTCTGACAATAAATATTTATTGTTGGGCTGAGATTAATGATAGAGTATACTAAACAAGTCAAAAGAAATATGCAATATACGTGTGTCAAGAATAGAGAGGAAACCAAGCTTATTATTTAGGAGTGGACGCTCCTTGAGACTCTTGTTTTGCCTGCTGGAATTTCCTCAAGTCAATTTCCGCCTTATCGAGTAGAAATTCAAAAAGGAATGAAAATTCGTCGAAATTATTTATTTCCTTAATTTTGAATTCCCGAGGGTTGAAAATTTGGGTTGGAGCCTCGGGTGCCACAGTAGGAACGGATTCCTCAAAATTGTTAGAAATTGATTTTAATTCTTCTAATTGCTGAATAGTTCTTTGTATGACCTGCCTTCCTGCTCGAGATTTTGGTTTGCATTTGCAATCTCTATTAGGGGTAGGTTGTGACATGAGGAAAGGTAAAGAATTTTTCGTTAAACTTAAGCTTTCTGCTAAAGAGCATAAGTGTAAATTCGTAATAAAATAAAATTGGAATAATGATGCAATAAAATTGATGTTGATCTTGACAATTTTTCAAGATCTCGAACAAAAAGACGCAAAAGAATTTCAGTTTCATCTAAATCGGGATGTACAATTATTGGCTGTTTAAGTAAATTAAATAGAGAAATAACGAACAGCTCCCAGTTTTCAAAATAATCATGTGGCAAAAATTACTGGACGACAATCAAAGAATAATATAAACCCCAATTCAAATATTCAGAAGCTTTGTAAAAAAAATGCAATCCAACTGATCTCGGTAATCTGTTAAAAAAGTAAGGAGGCTTAAATTGGATTAAAATGTCGTCGATTTCCGAAGCATATTTTTGTAAATTCCAATTTCCGCTTTTTGCAAACCAAATTTCAATAAATTTGTTTAATAACTCCCAAAAGGACGCTATGCATATATTCAGGGATGAAACAGGTGCTTATATCAAGAAGAGGCAATGACGAAATTACTGACACTCCTTTCACGCCTTTTTCATGCTCAAGACCATAGCGAAGTACATTATTTGCCTGTTTTTCCATTCGCTTTACGGTCTTTAGCCTGTATTGTTTCTCTCTATAAGCATAAATTTGGATGGTTGTTTTTCCTTCTACGGGTCGGCTCTTTTTTTTTTAATTTCGCAAATATTAAAACTGTATTTTCCGGAAAAATACAATATATACTGCAGCTCGGCTCTTGCTGGTGCATCCGCAATAAAAAAAGGTGCTACTAATTTCGATAGACAAATTTCTTGCGTCGTAGGATTCGTCCACAATAGACCATTTTGAATTGAGTCATTCAGTTTCTCACATGAAGGTCCTAAAAAAGTGTTCATCAAAGGTTTCGACTCTGTATCATACCATATTCCCGCTACAATCATTAATGAATCACGTAAATGTTCTGGCACTTCAGCGATTACAAACATAAGTGGCCAACAATGACTTTTGGCACTATTAATAAGAGAAAGACCATCAGTATTCAAAATCAGAGTTAAATCAGTCGGATTTTTGTTATTTACAGAATTTACCCTAATATATTCTGAAACATCCGTGACATCATTAATTATATTCGGATTGTGAGGTTTAACATTCAAAATTTCTGCAGGTCCTGAAGATTCCTCTCCAACGACATTGAACAACTGATAAACAGTTTTTGGTATATTATTTGGTTTAGGAAGCAAATCACGCGAAAGCTGCAAAATGTCATTCAAAGCGGTTTTTGTCAGTTTATGTTTCCAAAACAGATTCATTAACCTTATGACAATTTCTATAAAAGTTAGATCACTATTTTGATTCAGAAAAAGATCAACATGATGCTTAATATTATCGACGTTTGAATCAGGATCAAAATCAGGATTTTCGTCTACATTATTGTGATTTTCTTTAGTACTTGTATCACTTTCGTGCTCTGTGAAGTTATAAACGTCTTGTTCCGAATGACTACTGATGTTATTTTTTGACAATGAATCACTTTCATCGTCCGTGTTGTCGTCACTTGTGTTACTTTTTGACGATGAATCACTTTCATCGTCCGTATTATCGTCACTTGTGCCATTGGTACTCAAATAGTCGATATTTTCTGGTGAATTCTCCGAGATTTCATGATCGCCATCATTTCCATGTGAAGATTGGCAGCAAATAGAGTCCTCTTTATTTTTCCATCTATCAAGAGTTCTTTGATTAATCTGAAATAATAAATGTTTTGTGACATATTGATCTGATTGCTTATAGTAACTCATTTTTATATAGATGTAACTTTATAATACGATGTGATATATAGATTTTATATAGATTTGAATTTATAAAATAGCAAATTTTTGAGCCATATATAAATGTATATGAATCCGTGCCCTCCCAGTAAACCAAATTCCATGCTAAGAACGTCTATATTGGGCAATTATTGGGCAAATATTGAGTTAAAACCCAATATCTCCCTAACAATTGTCTAATTGACATCCTTAGTATGGAATTTGGTTAACTAGGCTGTTTTTAGTGGATTCATGTAGTATGTACTTACAGGTATATTGGGTTCATACTTCCACTCATTGTATTTTCTTTTTGTTCGCACTGATGGACCGACACTGATAGGTTCATACATGTTTCAGAGGTTTGATGTACCAAAGAGCTCGATTACGATATTTTACTCGATTCCCGTCCTCTGTTCGCTTTAACTGAGAATCTTGTGAAGCTATAGTAAATTTTGTATTTAGCGAGTGGAAAAAAAATAATCAGAAAAGCGTCGAGCGACGAACTCTCCCATTTTATTCATAAAAGTACACTCGAGATTCCCTCCAAAGAGATGGGATAAGGCGCGTTCGAATTTAAAACAGTAACGCGCATAATAACAAGTAGGGTATGGAGGGGTTCCCTCTGGCGCTCGCTGCAGAGAACACTCCGAAGCTCGAGTGGCTTACATTAACAACCATATTCTTTTTGCTATTCTTCCTCATCATACTACATCGCCGCATTAAAACACGTGCACGAGTTTTTTTCGCGTGTCTATTCAGAAAATCTCAATTAGCAAAAGCAAAAATGTGTTTGATCGAATGCATCGACAATTCGATCTGCTTTGTTCAAAAATGTGATATCATCGGTGTCAACGAAAGTCTTTCGGTTGGAAGCAGAGTCGCATTTTTTTCAATAAAAAAAGTTACATTGGCAAAATAAGGTTCGAGTCAAGTAATTTAATAATAAAAGTTATGATGTACCGTTCATAAAATTTTTATCAACGAATTTCGTAAGGTCTTTACTAACAATAAAAATAGATTCTGAATATGTTATTAACCATTGTTTTTTGCAAAATCAAATTAAATTATGTATTTTTTCCCATCAGCGCGAAAACGTTTTTAAAACGTTTCCAAGAGGCCAGGCTTGTTGAAAACGTTTAAAAAGGTTTTTGTTCTGATAGGGTTATGTTTGCTTTGGATGTTGTGCCTACGTAATTTTTACATCAAATCATTTTTTTGAATTGGAACACAGATAAACTACAAATGTAAACTTTTACTTATACTATACTTTTATATACTTTTTCATTAAAGTTACAAAGGTTTTAAACCATTTATTCATTTACGGTTATTCAAGATGATTACGATGCTTTGGTCAAAAAACATGTGGGAATCGGAAGTAAGAAAAGGAACGGTAACTAACAACGATCAAGATATTTCAGACAAGAGGAAACGAGGGAGAAAAAGGCGCCTTTTTATCGATAAATCTTCGACCGATTTGTCCAAGACTGTGAATATTCCCAAGATAATGTTATGAAATATACCTCAAATAAAAACTTGAAAAATGTATTAAAAGTGCATGGCTTTTTTAAGACAAAGAAACTCAAAAAATCTACGAAGGAAACCAAAACTTCGCTCGAGTCAGCTGCAAGCTTGCTTAAATAAGTTCAAGCTTCAAAATTTTTTGAAACTTCAAATGAAGATTCTGATGAAAACTCAATCGAAGACAGCAGTTCTCCCGAAAAAAATGGAAAGGTAAATTAAACTAATTAAATTGAAAAACTCAAATTTAAACATTCTTTTAGATGGAAACTTTCTTTTATTTTAGTTTTCATAAATAAATACTTGGAAAGTATTTATTTGAAATAAAACCTGAAGCCAAAAGTATGAAAGCACATTTCGATGAGATTCGATTTCGACTAAATATAAATAATTCAAAATGATGGAGCTCAGAAATCGTAAGTCGTGAGTTTTAATTCTATTATATATTTCTGAAAACTATAAGCAATGTTTATGTTTTCATGTTTTTGACAGAACGAAAGAAGCAAAGCTAAGGATTTAAAAGCATTGGAAAAGATTCGATCCGAGGTAAATGTTAAAAACTAGATGAACAAAAAGGTTTAAATAAATTGAAACTTAATCCTAAAGGGGTTTCATTAAAAAATGAACGTTATGTGTTTTAGGATCGAATTGTTTCACAACATAATCAAAAAGACTCAACATTCCACAACTTTAAAAGAATAATAATTTAAAAATTGATTTTTTGTCATTAATTTTAAGCATTATTCACTTATCACAAAAAATTGTTTTTCGTATGATAATTTTGTGGCTTCTTGGCATAACTTAATACTTCAAAATATTTTGAACTTTTTATTACGAATATTTATCGAGTCCCTGTACCATTGAGGTGTTGAAGTTTTTTATAAAATTTCCTATACTTCAATATGTAGGCAAACATAGTTTAATAGGAGTGTTTTTGCATCAAAGGATTCGAGACCGTTTTTTCATTGATCAGTTGGTGAATTTTCGAGTTATCGCTTCAAACACCAAAGAGAGCGAATATATCAATAATTCCATTTTTTAAATTTTTTGATAGGAGATTTTTTATCGTGATGTTATTTGAAGTAAAGAAAAAAAGTCAAATCGAAATCACATGATTTTTATGAGAATTTGTAATTGAAAAAGTCAGAAAATTTAATTTTATATATATCGGCTCTCTTTGATGTTAGAAGCGAAAACTTAAAGAATAACCAACTTATTGATTAGAAAAAACAGTTTAAAGTCCTTTATTGCAAAATCGCTATCGGATTTAACCAATAGATCCCAGAACACTTTTTTTCATGAATGAATGACCGAAAAGTCCAAATATATAAATAATATCTTTTCTAAATTTGTTGATTGGAAATTGTTCACCATGATGTCATTTGGAACAGAGAAAAAAGACACAAATCAAAATTACATTATGAGAATAAATTTGATAATTTAATACAGCGTCTTCGAAAAGCAAACCTTTATTTACAACCAGACAAATGCGAATTTCTACGACCTGAGATAGGATATTTAGGTCATATAATTAATAAAAATGGAGTTCGACTGGACCCCAAAAAAATAATAGCCGTAAAAAAATTTCCAGTTCCAAAAACACAAAAGAATATTGAACAATTTTTAGGATTAGCAGGATATTATCGTAGATTCATCGAAGGATTTTCAAAAATTGACAATCCTCTTAATCAACTTCTAAAAAAGGATACCCCTTTCATATGGACCGATAAACAGCAATCAGCTTTTGATATTTTAAAATCAAAATTATGTGAAGAACCACTTTTACAACGACCCGATTTTTCTCAACCCTTTGTTCTCACAACAGATGCCTCAGGATACGCAACAGGAGGTATATTATCACAAGGTAAAATAGGCAAGGATAAGCCAATAGCGTATGCTTCACGTAGTCTAAGTGACACTGAGAAAAAATATGACACATATGAAAAAGAAGCACTTGCAATAATATTTTGTGTCACTTATTTCCGTCCTTATTTATATGGAAGAAAATTTACCCTAGTAACTGATCATAAACCACTAGTTTGTTTTCAAAATTCTAAGGACCCTTGCTCACGAGTTTCGCGCTGGAGGTTAAAACTCGCTGAATATGATTTTGATGTAGTATACAAAGCAGGAAAAATGAATGTCAATGCAGACGCTTTTTCAAGAAACCCTATTATTAATGAAGAAAGATCAAGAAACTTACACGAAGATGATAATGATACCTTGATGACATCTCAAGAAAAAATGAATCTTGAGAATACCTTTATAAAAAATAACGAAGAAAATAATATCAAAAAAGGAAATAATTCCAAAAGAGAATATTTCAATTCGATATTTACCCAAGATGATATAAATGTCTTTAGTGAATCATCACAAGATCCAATATTAAATATCAATCCTAAGTTTTTAGAAACTTTTATTGTTTCTCCTAATGAAGAATTATTCAATAACATTTGTAAGAATTTTCTGAAATATACAAGTTTATTGAAACTTTTAGCATCAAAGCTTCTGTTTATGACTATTATACTTTGAAGTCCAATACTTTGAAAAAATTATGAAAATTCGCCATTGAAAACCATGACTACTAGGGGTAAAAAGAAAAAAAGAGAACAAATGAAAAATTCAAATCAGCATAAAAATCTAGAAAATTTAAATCAAAATGAAATCCAAGAAAAATTTGACGAAAATTTTTCTTCTAAACCTCTTGTGAAAAAACCTCGATGTAGGCCAAGAAAAAATCTACTTACAAATTTAAAAATTATTCCCTCTTAAACAAAAAGAAAGAAAGGTAGAACAAAAAAACAAATATATGAAAATGAATTACCAGAAATTAATATGCAAAAAGGAAGCCGAACAAAAGTAGAATCAGATTCCGACTCTGATCCTGATTCTGATCCTGAATCTGATCCTGAATATTTGGACTATTTAAAGGAAATCCAAGCAAAAAATAAAAGAAATAAAAATGGCAAAAAGCCTAAAGAATTTATTATACCTCAAGAGAAAAAAAGCGAAAATTATTTTTCTACTTCTGAAGACGAAGTAATTGATATGGAACCTGAAGATGAATAGAGCTCTGAAAGCTCTTGTATTGAAGAAATTTTTGAAAATGAAAATATCGAAGACACTTTTAATGAACGAAATTCTGAAATAAACAAAATCAACAAATAAAAACCAGGGAAAATCTCGAAAATGATAATAATTCAGAATTCGAAGAAAACCGTCCACCCCCAGAGCCCCCTCCAGCCAAATCAAAATCTACCAGGAAAATTTTAATGAATAAAAATATCGTTGAATGTCGCGAGCAATTAACTATGAGAAACGATAATTGTGTATATTTTGTTACAACAAATGGAAATCCTCGAGATAATGGATCAAAAAGTCTAGTAAAACGTGGAAACTTATCAAAATTTAGAAACTTACAAAAGGGAACAGCGAAAGAAATTAAAAAAGGAAACTATTATCATTTTGCTCTTCCGATTGAGGGAGAAATTCAAGACAATTTATCTGAAGCCTTAAATAATATAAAATTGTCAATTTATTCATTACACGAATTATCTCAAAAACTGAATTTACGATCAATTAGTATTTCAAAGACTTTAAAAATCACCCATATAGCTTGGGAAGATATAAAATTAATATTTAATTTAGTTTTTTGAAATTCACATACGAAAATAATAATTTGTAATGGCATTACGAAATATCCAACAAAAGAACAAAGATCACAATTAATTGAAGAAGCACACTCCTCAGCATTAGGAGGCCATAAAGGCGTCACATAGACCTATAATCGAATTCGCCAAAATTTTTTTTGGGAAAATATGAAAGTTGATATTCAAAAGTATATTCAAGGCTGTTTACAATGCCAAATAAAAAAATTAGTTCGAGTTAAAACTAAAAATCCTATGGTTATTACTGATACACCCACTACTGCCTTTGAAAAAATATCAATGGATATTGTTGGTCCACTACCAGAAACAAAGTCTGGAAATCTGTATATTCTTACTATACAAGATAATTTTACAAAATATTCTCTGGCAATACCACTTCCTAATCATCAAGCTGGTACAATAGCAGACGCATTCGTGAAAAATTTTATTTGCATATTTGGATCGACAAAAGGAGTACTGAAGGATCAAGGCAGATATTTTTTAAGCAATTTATGAAAAAGATTAGCAAAACGCTTCAGAATCAAACAATTTTGTACCACAGCTTTTCACCCTCAATCCAATGGATCACTTGAACGATCACATCATGTCCTAGGTGAATATCTCAAACAATTTGTGGCAAAGAATTCGGAATGGGATGATTGGATAGAATTAGCAATGTTTTCATATGACACAAGTGTACACGAAGCCACAAAATGTACGCCTTATGAACTAATTTTTGGCAAACATAAAAGGAAAACCGACAGTAGTTCACGTCAACCGACTAAAAAGATCACAAATAAATATTGCAAAATAAAAAAAAATGAAGAAAAAAAATAATAATATAAAATTATAATATAGAAACATATGAATTTCAGATCAAAATGGATTATACTCATCGGAAAAATATTGACGCCCTAATTGAATTTGCAAATCTAGTCGATATGACAGCTTTTTGGCCTTATCTAATTCAAAACGGAATCTACATTCACGACGATTGTAACATACCTGAGTGGAGCAGACTTCACTAACCCAATTATAATCCGAGCAATTTTTACGACAATCAAAACTCGGGGTCCAGAAGCCTATAACAATTTAATTCTCAGTCTACGATCGTCAGGACACGAATCTTTAGCCGAAATTCTAAATTCAATGAAATAAGTACTGAACTATAATACAGATCAGTACACATAAAAATATTACTAGGTATTATTAAAGAACCTAAAATAAATAGATGAGATAAGCTACTAATTGGAACCTCCTTTTTCCAGCATGGGATTGCGAGGCTTCCTCTTGGTACTGCTGATTCTAAGATTGCTCTATATGAAAACAACTTACGCCATCATTGGATTTGATTGCGGCTCAAACAATGCGAATATAACGACATTATCTCTATTGGAAGTGGGTGAATGCGATTTACCTCAACGACAAGTAAACGTCGAAAAAACTTACATACAACTTTTGCAAATTACCGGATTTTCAAATACTAAGGTTATACAATGCAAAATAGAAATTCACCGTGCTATAACTTATTGTGGCATGCATTCCCATATTTCTGTGGTCGCAAACGGTCACAGCGAATATATACAAGAAGTCTCACGAGATCAATGCAAACAGATGCATACAATGGGAAACTTCCTAGTAACACCTTCTATCCAAATATCAAAATTAAAAATAAACGAAACATCATATCATACCGTCACATTGGCGGGTTTATTAACAACTAACGGTCAATGTACAGGAAGGCAATTTGCGGACCCTTGTGGTACATGGAACAGTGTAGTAGTCCAAGCAATATTTAAAATCACCTTACAAGAACATTATGCAATAGTTCATTTAAATACCGATAAAATTCAATTACGATCAGGAGTGGTATGCACACTTTCAAAAACATATTGCACAGATATGGAAAACGGGCAAACATTTTGGGATACCTTACCAAATGATGTATGCAATTCCAAAAAGTATGAGGTTATTTACGAAGGACCAGCAAACAAAACGCATGATAACACTACAGAAAATTCTGAAACCTTATACTCACTAACTACGGATGAAATAACTTTCTTTTTTGCAGAAAAAGCAAGAAAACCAGTTTGTAACTACGTTCTCATTCAAACCGAACACCCAAAATTATTGATTTTTGAAACCAGACCTGGTAACTCATTTTTAGAGAATAAACATCTAGAAGTTCAAAATATGGGTATTTTTTCTTACGTCAATTCTAAATTTGTATATGTGGAAAGACACATACGCATAGAAATTAACGGACTTTACCACGACGTTCTTACTCAACGATGCCGTCTAGAACAACAAGTTTTCAGGAATACATTAACCTTAGCTACTCATGCACCAGACGAATTTACATATCATCTAATGAAAAGCCCAGGTTACATGTCAGTGACAGCAGGAGAAGTAGTACACATCATACAATGTATACCTGTTGATGTAAAATATAGGAAAACTGAAGAATGTTATCTTCAATTACCAGTAACTAGAGGAAACCAGTCTTACTTTCTCTCTCCACGAACTCATATCTTAACAAAATCCGGCACACAAACAAATTGCAACTCTCTCATTCCTTCAATGTATCTTTTCGGTGAAACATGATACAAATTTATACCTAATCCTGTAGAATAAATAGCACCAACAATAATAAAACCACTTACAAAAGTAACTTGGAAATACCAAAATCCTTCGTCCTTAGCAACAAGTGGTATCTACTCACAATCAGATCTCGATAGATTACGTGATCACATTATGTTCCCTGCAGAAAAACCCATGATATTAAATTCATTAGCAAGAGAAATATCAGGTAGACCTACAGTAAATAGAGGAATATCCCTAACGAATCTATTTAATGAAGAAATAATTGACAAAATCGCTGAATCCGCATGGGGTCGATTCTGGATTCTTTTTATAAATTTTGGTACAACTAGCGCAGGATTAATAGGCTTTATTATTATAATTAGGGGAATTAAAATAATAGCAGACACTATTATACACGGATACGCATTACATAATTTATTCGGCTGGTCTTTTCACTTACTAGGCGCATTCTGGGACTCAGTCACTAATTTATTTTTACACCTAGGAACGAGGCAACTACCGAGAAGGCCTACTAAAAGAGATAAGAAAGGTCCAGTCGCATCGGCGCCACACTCAGACACACAGGAACGCGACATTCTAGTAAAACCAGTACAACCTATAAATACAGGAAATAGACAGAACGATACACAAACCATTCTTTATCTTCTTTCTCAACTAGCTGAAGCATCTAATAACAGAGATTATTCCATAGACATATAACTTACATAGCATGCGACACAATAACTACATAACGTTACTAGATCAAATGATTAAACAAAAGGGTGATCATTCCCGACATTATAAAACACTTATTGAGCAAAATTACAAAAATCAAAATCAATTTAATGTGAAATTGAGATATAAAAATTACATAATAATCAGTAATGCAGAAGATGAAGAAATAGCCAAACAAACTGTAGCAAAATATTTATTATTCGAATTAAACAATAATAATAATAATTCGAATTTCATAAACTCATTAAATGAAAAAACAGACGAAACATTACAAAATTTGTGTGCTCAACAAAATATTCCTCAACCTCAATATACAGCTGTAAAAGTTCAAAATTCACAAAATATCAACATATGGTTAGCAATTTGCTCAGTCGAAAAAATAAAACAAACAGGAATTTCTAATAACAGTAAAGAAGCAAAGAATCTCGCTGCACTCAAAGTAATACATATGATAATAAGTACCGAACACCTGAATGAAAATTACGAAGAATCTATATCCAACTGCCTACAAAATACTCACATTTCGTTTCAAGAACCTTCAACAAGTTTTTCAAGTTCTCATAGAAATCCCCTAATAATGGAAAATAAATTACAAACCACTGGATCCAAAAAATTAACGAAAATTCCTATTAACAAGCACAACAACCTCTCTTGCATGTCTTCAGATATAATCAAAAAGCAAAAAATTTTACTTGATACATCTCAAAAATCAAACAAATCTTTTAAAAAATGCATCAAATGCGGACACAGATCGTTAAACCCTTATTTTAAATTTTAATGGATAATTGCAATAGTCAATTTGTCAAGTTATCACGAACAACCAGCCAGAAAAACAAGATACGTAAAATAAAAGTCGAGACGCAATTCAATGGGAACCCTAAACCATAAAGAAATACTCAAAAATTTCGCAATTCAATATGGACTACCAGAACCAGAAATAATAATATATCCAGATTCCATTCACAATCAAGTTCTCTCTTCATGGCACACGCAAACGTTAAGGACCACTTAATAATTCAAACCTGTAGTACGAAAGAATTAGCAGAAAATAAAGCAGCTTTGAATCTCCTACAATTGTTAATAAAAAATTATGATCTATGCGACGACAATAATACAGAAACATATAAGGGAAAAGCAAAAACAAAAGACCAAGAAATACAAACAGATCCACAACCAAAGTTAGTCGCCTGGGAAAATTCTTGCAAATATTGCAATACGCAAGCGCACAATATAGCATACTGCCCTAGAAAAATAATTACAAAGACAAAAGGACAAAGCAACTCAATTTCCACCTACCCTACCATTTCGAATCCCTACTACCTTCGTTCAACTATTTAAACCATTTTCTTCAAGAGCCACTAGAATAACTCTTAGCTACGATCCTTTTCTTAAATTCCCTACTAAAATCGACTACATCCATTTACATCCATACAAAATTTTCAAACTCTCCAGGTATATTCTTCGAACCTATAACAAACTTTCGAGTTTTCTATAAAGAATACCATTTTGTATCCTATTTAGATACATACCAAATATTCAATTTCCATCATCAGGTAACAAAATCATACAACCAACTTCTCGATTATTGTATAAATACCCCAAAAACAAATAATTGCAACCCGGAAAATAAAAAGATAGAATTTGTACTTAGAAACGAAAAATTAGCATATTTTTGGACTACATATCTTCCATAATGCAAAAACAAATCGAAAACTCATTATCAGGAAAAATCCAAAAAACTATCGTACAAAAAGAAACTAAACAAAAACCTATACACCAACATGAAGATAATATATCAATAATACAAAATCCAGCCTTGGAAAAAATTGAAAGTATTTCCAAAATTTTGACAGAAATAGTACCATTTATAGACTAGTTCAACAGTAAAGATAACCTGGACATTTCAATCTATCAATGTGACGCATCAAACTGGTTAAATTCATTACTCGAAAGACTAGACACTTATCTTTTCATATTAGAACACCTAGCCAAGGCATTAACCCATACTATTAACAGTCAATGGGAACCCTTTCTCTTCCCAGACTCTCTGCTGTATCCACTGTTCGACACTAAACATAAAAATATTCTACTTCCATTTTCTACTTATATTTCTGAAATTCTTCCATTCACAAAAATCCAATACTTTAATTATGAAAACGCATTAGTTTTCAGTCTGAGTATTCCAACTCCCTCAGAAGAAGAATTTACCTTAATCAAACCATATTCCATTCCTAGATTTATAAAACTTGCAGATAACGAAACAGCAGCTGTTTATATTCAAACACAAACTGCTTATATGGCACTATCTAACAACAATCGAACTTACTTTTTGTCACCTAATGACCTTACGGAATCTTGTTTCCATACCAATATGGGTCCAATATGCCAAAATACAAATCCCTTTTTCAACATCTCGACAACCCCTACTTGCGAAACGGAAATTTTCACCAAATCAAACCCTTACAAATGCAAAATTCACCTCACCATTAATAACTACCCACCGTGGACAGCTTTAACTAAGCACTACGGTTGGATTAATGCAACTCCAACACCTTAAACCATCAATTTGAACTGCCCTAAAAATTTGCAGATCACAATCGACATTCAAAATATAGGAATCCTTCAAACAAAGCCAGAGTGCGAAATCAAATCCATAAACCTACCCCAACCGCAAAGCAAAAATTTTATATTTCTAGATAAATCAATAACCTCAGTGAATACAAGCGTTTCTGTTTTCTCAGCTGCTACATTCCTAAAAATTCACCTTAAAGGTATTGAAAACAAAATAAAAACCCTTTTAGAAATTGGAGAAAAGGATTCTTAAAATACGAAATTTTTACCTCGAAACAATTAGAAACGAAGAAAAAACCCAATTTTTATATTAACAATATAAATTTTACAGACTATATTCTCATCACTATTATTATAATGATACTCCCAATTGAGGCTTCGGATTCCATAACCGACGGAGCGCGTGGCCTAGTAGGCAAAAGAGAGGATACCGCAATGCGCGAACTGTTTTTTTAATTTAAATAAAAAATTCGGAAAAATGATCCAAGAAACGTATCGGTACGTGTTAAATGTCATTCCACATATTTTTTCTCTCATGAATTTTGTGGCAGAACTATAGTGTTTTTATAATCGAAGAAAACCGTATTTTATTAATGTACGAAATCAATCGATTTTTTACAATAAACTCGCTGCTTTTCGTACAAATTTGTCCGGAATAGTCTGAAATTTTATTAAAAGACTCAAAAAACCGTTGAGCTTCAGATGGTTATGTTCAACACAACAAAATTCTCAATTTGTCAATAATCTTCATTATAACAGTTGCGCCTGGCAGAATTCTCATGTTTCAACTTAAAAGAAAAAAAGTATGCGAGGAAGTTTAGAGTTGAGAGATTTTTCAGCGAGAAAGTTGTTCAGCAGGCTTTCAGTCAGTTTGCCGAGAGCACGCGATTCAACAGACTTGCAACATCATTTTTGCCAATTCGTTTTCTTTATTTATATCTATTCTGTAAACATTATTTAGAAACACTAGACGAATGGGAATAAATTATATATATACACTTTATATTGGCAATGATATAACAAAGTTTGATCATTTATCGTTAAATATGCGCCAGAATAATCGTTATTACAGGTTTGGTAGTTACATATTGAACATTAGCTTAAAATTTGTCGAATTTTTTAGGACAAATAGATTTAGTAAGATAAATACCCGAAATTTTCATGAAAATGGAAGAACTGTTGAATTAACATGAAGACAGTTGATTAAACTTTATAATTCGTTATTGAATGAATTCACAAAAAAAAATTAATTTTCTAAAGAAGCCACTATCCCAGCTTTACTCAACTTTTGATTAAATTTGTACAACTGAATTTTCTCTTTGTGCTTAAGCCGGTTCGAAATAAAATTTCTGGAAAAATATTCTGAAGCTTTTGTTTTTTTTATTCTTTTTAAGTCAATTCACGATTTACCTTCGAAGAGAAAACATGTAATTAATCGCTAACAACGATAACTTATTACATTAAATAATTTAACAAATTCCTAATATTTATTACCGCGTTCGTAAAAATGTCCCAAGAAACAAATCCTGAAGTTGGAAGGAAAAGATAAAAAAATCCCGAAAAGTAGAGCCGGAATATCGGGGAGAAAGCCAAAAACAATGTACACTTGGTACAAATTATTATTGAGCCTGCGAAAAAGTATTAATATTCGAATAGCAATTAAATAACATTATCAACATCATAATTGTATTATATTTGATTCATATAATTTTGATCTGTCAAATGAAATGTTTTTAATAATAGGTTGCTTGTCT
Organism: Diplolepis rosae; assembly: GCA_030998225.1. Taxonomy (NCBI): domain Eukaryota; kingdom Metazoa; phylum Arthropoda; class Insecta; order Hymenoptera; family Diplolepididae; genus Diplolepis; species Diplolepis rosae. The sequence continues at coordinate 2,798,476 of JAPYXD010000686.1, read as the reverse complement.
TCCATTTTCACGAACATTTCGGATATTTATATTACAAAATGTATTAGTCCTAAAAAATTCGACAAATTTTGAGCTAATGTTCAATATGTAACTACCAAACCTGTAATAACGATTATTTAGACGTATATTTAACGATAAATGATCAAACTTTGTTATATTATTGCCAATATAAAGTGTATATGGGTCATTTCATGGGAGATTTACAGTCAAAATTTTTTTGTCGACAAAACATTTTTTTTGCCTTTCTACTTCGAAAATAATTGACACGTATTTTTTTTTCAATGTGATACTTGAAAATTTCGAGATATAATTTTTTTAAGTTTGGCACTCGGGAAATTTTTTTTTTTCAACAGCTCACTGTAAAAGCAGTTTTGAATATAAAATGTAACCCTTGCACTTGAAATGCGCGAAAGAGTACAAACTTTCAAAAAAGTTATAGCAAACATTTCGTTGTTTTTTTTGTAATAACAATATAGTACATTTTTATAAACAATTGAATTTTTTTTTAACTTGGAACTAATTTTTTTTCGATTTTTTTGTTTCTAAATTTTTGTTGAAGTTTTTTCAATATGCAGGCAAAATTTTGGAATGGAAAAATGAAAACTGTAGGTGTAATTAATTTATAAAATCTGTCCCGCGCGTTGCAACGAGCGAGCTCGCACGCTGCAACTACGCTTAAGCTTGATTAGGCATGCTCGGACTCGAAGCACGTGTGGCAGTGAATGCAGTGACTGCTGTTTTAGTTTTCTGTAAATGTTCCTCAAGTGTTCACCTATTTCAAATTAATACAGAAATGCCAAGCTCTCTATTTAAACATGTATGCTGCAATACGTTTAATAAAAAAAATCATAGTGGAATAAAGCAAAATAAAATTTGCGTCGAGTTTCGTCCTCGATACTTGAAAAATTGAAAAATAAGTTCTTTCAACATGTACTTGAGATCGAGGTAGATCACATTCTCTTACCTCTAGTAAAGAGAATGTCGTAATATTTGATTGATTTGAACCGCAATCGAATCCTATGATGGCGTAAACCGTTGTTATATAGTTGAAGTTGCAAGTAATCAGTGCCAAAAGAAAGCCTCGTAATCCCATCTCTGGAAAAAGGAAGTTCCAATTAGCAGCTTGCTTTGTAATATAAGAACAGAAAAATGTTTTACCGTTACATATGTATATTTTTAGAGTTATTGATTTACTTTTTGTATTTTGCGTTCCTAGTTCATTATATCCAACATGTCGGCTATGACAATTTGATTTGATAGCCGTAAACTGAGAATTAAATTTTTGTATGCGTCCAGTCCTCTTGTTTTAATTCATGAAAAATGTCTTTTATTCTATCTGGATTCTTTAGGTTTCTGCTCCATGTGGGGATATTACAGTCGTTCTTGTTAAAAATACCAGTTTGAATTAAATATGGCCAGAGGCCTACCATGTCGATAAAACAGGGAACTATTTCAATGAGATCATCTATGCGTTTGCATATTTCATAAGGGCCTGTATAATGGCTGTCAAGTTTTTTAATTTTACCTCCTTTTCATGAAAATACGTTATCTCCAATTTTCACTTCTAAAGGATTTATTTTTTTATCATAATATATTTTCGATTTTTCTTTTGCTGAAATAAGATTCTCTCTTGCTTGTCTTCGCATTTAATGTAGCTGTGTTACGAAATTAATTAAATAATCGTCATATGCTTGTAATTTTTCTTGTTGATAAAGGTTCACTGGAAGGTTCACTAGCTAGTTTACCAAAAACCAATTCATAGGGTGTGCATTTTGTGCCTTCATGTACACTAGTATTATACGAGAACATTGCTAGTTCAAGCCAATCATCCCATTCTGAATTTTTGTAACGAATTATTTGAGATATTCTCCTAAAACATGATGTGAACGTTCTAATGACCCGTTTGATTGGGGGTGAAAAGCTATGGTACGAAATTGTTTAATTCTAAAACGTTTTGCCAATCTTTTTAATAGGTTACTTAAAAAATCTCTGCCTTGGTCGGTTAGTACTCCTTTTGACGATCCAAATACGCAAATAAATTTTTACACGAAAGCATCTGCTATCGTACTAGCTTGATGATTAGGAAGAGATATTGCTAAAGAATATTTGGTAAAATTGTCTTGTATGGTTAGACTATATAAGTTACCAGATTTTGTTTCAGGTAGTCGACCAACAATGTCCATTGATATTTTTTTAAAAGCAGAAGTGGGTGTGTCAGTGATTACCATAGGATTTTTGGTTTTGACTCTGATTAATTTTTTCAGTTGAAATTTTAAACAGCCTTGAATATATTTTTGAATGTCTACTTTCATATTTTCCTAAAAAAATTTTTGGCGAATTCGGCTATAAGTTTTTGTAACGCCTTTATGGCCTCCTAATGTTTTCCGAGAGACCATTCTCGCGAATTATGTGACCCTGCAATCTTTGCAGGATCATTTCCTCCAGAAGTTTCCCCATCGTATCCAACAGACATATTGGTCTATACGATGAGGCATCTCCTAGAGGATTGTTGCCCTTCCTCAGCAGGACCAACATCTGCTTCTTCCAGTCTGCGAAGAATCTCCCCTCCCGAAGACAGGAGTTGAAGACTTCTAGGAGTATCTCCGGGTATGCCCCGATCACTTCTTTGAGCATCTCGTTCGGCAACCCGTCGATCCCCGGCGCTGTGTTTGCCTTGAACCTTCCACCCACTCTCTTTAGTTCTTCGAGAGTGAAGAGTTCTTCGCGCCGGACCACGCAGGGGCTTCGGTCCTGTCTTTGGAACGGCTCTACAGGCGGAAACAAGCTTCGCACGATGTACTTGACTCGCACGGGATTATCCAGGCCCGGGGTCTTTCTTCTAGTTACTAATCTCTTGGTGACTATTTTGAACGCGAGACCCCATGGGTCCTTCTCGACCTCACCTATCAAGTCTTTCCAGCACTAAAGTCGGCTTTTCTTTATGCCTTGCCTCAGAGCTGATTTTGCTTTTTTCATGCCTCGTGCAGCAGAGGATCACCATTCGCGCGCGTGAATTTCCGCCGCGCTGCGAGGCATTCCCGGCGCAGGACAGAGAGCTGGTCGTTCCACTATTACATTGAGTCCCCGGTACGCCCGTGCCGCCGTCGAGGCATCGAATGGTCACATGCTGCGACCACTTTCCGCCTCGCAGCCCGTACAGTGTCCTCCAACGACCTAGCAGACTTAGCACAACCAAGCTCATCTATGAGCCTGGTTTCCTCAAGATGTTTTAGTAGCTTGTCTTTGCTGAGTCGTCTTGTGTTCCAGGAGGGGCTTCTTCCTTTGCCGCCCCTTCCAGAGTTCACTGGGTGACTCCGTTCCTGGATGCTAAACTCAATGCACTGGTGGTCACTCAAGGTTATTACCCCGAGAACGCACCAGTCGACTATCCTTGAGGCAAGACGGGGTGCGGCAAACGTGAGGTCGATAATCGACCCCCCGCTCCTCGTCTGAACGTAAAATCCTTACCCTGATTTAATACAATCAGGTCATTCCTATCGGCCATCTCGCCGACTAAGATCCCCCTCCTATCCAGACGGGCTTCGCCCCACTCGGGCGACTTACTATTAAAGACGCCCGCGATAAGAGACCGCCCACTAGCCTCTCTGAGGCTTTCCTCAAGGAGGAGGATCTGGGTCTCCAAGATCTCGAAAGGATCGTTGGGAGAGAAGTAGCAGCTGTACACACGCACCCCTGCGACCTCCACCCAAACGAACCCCGCGTCGGTCTCCAGTAAATCCCCGATGCTCAAATCAGGGCTACAAGCAAGGATCCCAGCTCTCCGTGATGCATCCTGGTACCAAGCAGAGTTTTCGGACCATTTATGTTGCTCACTAATGAGCAACACATTGGCCCCCCTCTCCTTGGCAGTCTGCATCAGAAGGTTCTGGGCCTCCTTCCCTCTCCCGAGGTTGAGCTGTAGAAACTTCAGTTTCCAACCCTCAACCTTTTAAGTATATCGTTTATATTAGGTAGAAGATGCGAATCGCCAATTGGTTTTTCATTTCATTTACGAAAATCAAGAACCATTCTCCATTTTATTTTTCCTCGAGAATCAGGTTTTTTAGGAACTATCCATACTGGAAGGTTATAGGGTGATTGTAAGGGTTCAATTATTTTATTTTTTAATAATTCATCGACTTGTCTTGTGATTTTTTTTTGTTGAACAGGGAGAAATATATATTGTCTTGAAAAAATTGGAGAATCATCTACAGTAGGAATTGAATGTTGTAAAAGATTAGTTGCTACAAGTGGTTCTCCTGGGATTTGAAATCTATCTGCATTATTCCTAATTGATTTTTCTACATGTTCATATTCATCTTTTTTTGACGATGAATTGAGAATATTATGTCATTATGGGCCCTGCTGGGCAAAGGGATAATGAAGGAACGCTTCCATTTGGCAAAAAAGAAAGTGTTCTTTCGTCAAGACAATGCGCACGTGAACATCTGTCTTTTGCAATGGCGAAATTGCACGATTCGAAGTTCTAATTGTTGTCGCACCCACGATATTTACTGAATTTAAGCCCCGGTGACGTTTTTCTCTTTCCAAACATAAAAAAATGGCTTTTTGATAAATGATTAATCTCAAACGAAGATTTTGAAATTAATACCTAAGACACATCTGAATAATTTAATAATCTGTTACGCACAAATTTAAAATCAACAAATAGACAATATAGATCAACCAATCAACAATGGAATTTCTAACAAATATAAATGTTATGATTTGAAACGTTTATAATTTGATAAACTGATAGACAATTCACATCTGCCAAACATCACTTTCGGTATAATAGACGACAAGTGGAGGTTAAACAATGAATGTTTACTTAGCTCAATTAGAGCCTGGTATCACATTAAATGTAAAATACGATAACTGGCGAAATATGGAAAATTTGAATATGTGCTAAGCTCTATTATAGGCCTGGCACCACATTATCATAAAATACAAAATTTGGTAAAATCATAGAAAACATGGATTGTGCTAAGCTCTATTAAAGGCCTGGCACCACTTTCATTATAAAACCCTAGGAATTTGCAGAATTGATCTCAGTTTGCAAAGAAGCTCTTAAGAGTAGAGTGGAATGGAAAAAGAGGAGGCAGTTTAGATTAACAGGTTCAAGATGTTATGCCTTGTACACGTATTCGGAAAATAAGAATCCAAACTGGAAGTAGAAGACACAAAAATACTTTTATCCGAAGGCATTTAAAAAAACAATGGCTATGAAGCACGGTATTGAAAACGAACCATTCGTGAGGGAAGCTTACAAAGCCAAAATTGGTATCAAAGTTATACAACTAGGTTTAGTTGTATCAAGAGAAAATCCATGGTTAGGATACAGTCCAGACGGTGTTATTTTAGATGAGAATGGCAAGCCTAACAAATTGATCGAAATTAAATGTCCGCTCGCTGGAAAAACAAAAACTGCATCAGATATTGCTCGATCTGTCAAGTATTTGAACACTGATCTTACTTTTAGAAAAAAGAATAGTTATTATGCACAAATTCAACTTGGAATGGCCATTTGAAAAAAAAACTACTGATTTTATTGTATACGCGTCTTTCGATGAAATTTTTCTTCTCATAGAAGTTGATTTCGATCTCGAATTTACAAGCGATATGCTAATATCTTTAAAAGCGACCTATTATAGCGAAATGTTACGTCATGTTTGTATTCAGGAGGGAAATGCAGAATAAATAAAACCTGATTGCAGTTAAGAAAATGTTTTTTCTTTATTATGAGCAGCACAAACATTTTATAAGTGTAATTTTAATACCAGTCAAACATTTAATTCAACTGAAAAATTTGATTATATCAAAAATATTTATTTATCTATTCATTAAAATTAAATTACGTATGAAATTTGTCATCCTTGAAAATTGAAGAACTTAGATTCACTATCGCGCATAAAATTGTCATAATTTTCTCGCTCTTTGGTATAAGGCATGAGGACATTTTACTGCCTAGTATCTGGAAGACTTTCAATCTTTCGTTCAGCCTTTCAACGTGAACTCTTGCACTCGCAATGTCTGCATTCTCAGTAGCATTATCTGCAGAAAACTGAACCTCATCTCTAAGAAATGGCGGTCTAATCAGTTTTACTTGATAATCGCAACACATTTCATCGATTAAAAATCCTTTGTCCACCATTATTGAAGTGCACTTCTCTAATCTCTCTAACAAAAGACTCTGTTCAAATATTGCTTTGTCAGACGCTCTTCCTCCGTAAGGTTTGCTGACAAAAGATATGATACCTCCTGGCGTTACTCCTGTCATAAACTTAACAGTGTATCTTCCCTTGTAATGTGAGTAAGTCGTTATTTGACAGCACAAATTTTTTGGCTTCTGTATTTCAATTTCGGTGCATTCTAATATAATGCGAGTACCTAGGTAATCAGCAAAGCAATCTGGCATATTTCGCAAAATTTCATCTCCCGAAGGAAAATAGATACATGGCTCTAAAATTGCACTTAAAATATTTATCATGTTGCAGATAATATCCGAAAAAAATTTTACAGTGATGGTAGGGAATAAGATAGGTATGAAAGAATAGCTTAAATTCTGTTTCAATTTCATGAAAGTTATCAAAACTCTTTCACAAATACTTAGGATACGAGTGCAGTTTTTCAACTGTGGCGCAGCTATTTCGACGGCTGCAACAATACTATCAAACATTTAAAAACTTTGAATCCCGGTCGCAGTGCTTAATTCTTTATCAGTCTTTAAAAAATCCAGGGAGCAGTTGCCTAATAAATCGCCACTTTTTACTTGTACTCCAGCATCAGTCAAAATTTTTTCCTGAGGGATACTTTTTGACTTTTCTTCTAGAGAAACTGTTCCATCAGGGATAACATTATTCGGAGCAGTAGCTTCAGTTCCATATTTAGCTTCTTCGTCATCAATAAAACAATCGCACGTGATCTCTTCTTTCTCTGTATTTAAATTAATATTTTTTAGACGATTTTTTATTCGAATTCGTTTTTCATCAATTTGCTCATCTAATAACTTAGGAGTTTCTACACTCGACTGCGGTACATTAACAGACGGTACGGATGTATTTTTCAAGAATCTTGCTCCAGCATCACAATCTAAAAGAATACAATTACATGATGTAATAAACACAGATAGATCTGATAATGTTAACTTGAAGATAAAAACTACAAACTTTAAAACAATATAACAAACAGATGAAACATATATACAAATTGCAGTAAGTCTCTTACTTGGTTGTGTAAACCGTGTGTAGTCTTCTTTAACAAAGTGAAGCGAACAGACTCGCATATTTGATGTTACTTTTTTACCCATTCTTAAAACCCTCTCCCACAGTATTCTTCTGTCAATCATTTCATTCAATCCCAGTTTGTTTACCCACTTAACTTTAACCTTGCGGGCTTCAGGAAAGCGGTGAAAACTTAGTTCTGGATTTTTGCTAGCTCTGCTATTACAGCCGAAAACCGAGCAAAAAACCTTACTTTTTGATGGTTTTGGAGAAAATAGTATTCCTGCCTCCATGATCACATGCAATTTGGTATGATTTTCAGTTAATACAAATCAAAAATATTATTTTACCGCTTAGTTTACCTTTTTTCGCGGGTATATTCAGTTCTAGCGACCTATTCTTTTTCATTCAGATTTTTTGCACCAGATGGCGTATCGCAATTTAACCATTCCCAATGGTGAAATTTCTCCGCATCTCTGAACTTGAGGTACACCACACCTTGGCTGGTGCGAATGCAAAGATTAATCTCTCCAGTTGATTTGTAATCACCCAAACAATCAACTCGCATAATCCTTGGTTTGGTAATTGGCACCGGTTGTACTCTGAGTATTGCACTTATTGACTACTACTCCTACGTGGTAACTCCATAGGGTTTATTTTTAGACGGCGGTGGCGAGACTGATTTACAGACTGTCCGGCGTTTCCATGCGTCTGTTTATATGGGCATCTGATGTTTTTTAGGTATTTCAATCCATCCGAACTAAGCATTAGAATCGAAGCTTGGGAGTTTCAATTCTGGTGAGGATTTGCATAAAAATCTTAATTGTAAGTGTAGTGAATTTAAATGGCATTCGTGTGTGTAGTGGGTGCGTCACACCGATTCTCCGAGTGGGTGAGAGCAGTGGGGGTGTATCTTCTTTATAGTGTGGGTGTCGCTCAAATTTCCTCAAGGCGTAGTATAGGCGTGTGTCAACTGCATCAGTTGGGCTGAGTTTCAAGGGTCAATGACATTATTTGTATACATAGGTAATAAAGTAATAATGACGATACAATTATCGTACAATTGAGATGATGAAAATATAGTTGCATTGAAATTGGTATTCGTTTTTAATTAATAATACTCCATCAATAGTTATGTCTTATTATTTGATCATTTTTTATTTTTATACAACTACATGAATTAATAATAATAACTTTTATAGCTATTAAAAAACATGATTTATTACTGATTATTGATCATTGATTAATGGATAACAACAAATTGCATATGATAAAAATAAGAACGATAACACTAATATAGTGACAGCAGCACAAGTTGTTTCCCCGAGACATGATCGACCCGGGGCTTCTCCTCTCTTGCGGTGCAGAGGTAGCATCGCGGTTGCCCTGTGCATGACCCCGCGGTATGCCCCTTCACACATCACCTCCAATAACTCCTGCTGCGGTCCAGCCCCCAGCAGTCTGCTGCTATATGGCCAAAGCCAAGGCAGCGGAAACAACGGTCCATTTCCTTTTTCCTACACACCCTACAGAATATCCACCCAATCTTGATTCAAGCCGCCTTAAGTAGTTTTAAGGCCCTTGCCTCCTCTAAGAGTACATACGCATTTCTGTTTCCTCTATAGGGTGTCTTGGTTAGGGAGACCTTGTATTCTATCTCCTGTCCTAGCTCGAAGAAGCTTTTACAGCCTCCTCGACGTCTTGGGCTCCAACGCTTGGTTCTAGATCGGTGATCTCGATTTCAATCCGGGGGATGGGATGATGGACTGCCCCATTAGCTCTAATTGCCTCCTAAAAGGCGATTTCCAGCCTCCCTCTGTCTTTTTTATAACATTTCAGTTCGACTAGTAAGTCCTCGGGTCGCGTCTCCTTAATTCCCTGGATTGTGACGCTCAGTTCATCAGGGTTGACGCGCTTCTCAAGTTCTTGTGGGATTGATGCGTAGCTCATCCCCTCTGTTAGTTTTATGAGAACCGCTTCTGGATGAGCACAGCAAAGCCTCTTTGATGTTCTAACAGCTTTCTTCTTTTTCTTTTGCTGGAGGCTTTTCCTGAACGGAACCTCCACCCAATCTGCTTTTTTGCTGGATGCTTTTGGCCTCTTCTCCACTTGTTTCTTTTCCGCAGACGCCTCCGGACTTACAGTCGGCTCTCTCAGCCGCTTACCCGTGTCCGGGATGGACATCAGTGCTGGCTGTGGAGGGAGGGATCTTTCTCCTCCCATGGTTTTTTATTGGCTAGCCTTATCAAGCTTGTCCTGCTCCTTCTTTCGCAGAACATCCTGGACGAAGCCAGCCAACCGCCCTCCACTTTTCGAATCCCTGGAGCATAACGCCTAATAGCGTCATCATAATATATTAAATCAGAGCATAATGTTATCAGGCCATATCTGCCCCACGGCTCCTTCTAGGCCTTCGCGCTAGTTTTCTCACTTATCACACTTAAGGAAAGTGTGAAACGCATCGTCCATAGGGGCCCTATAGTATATGCACTGCGAGTCCCCCACCTTCCAGGTAACTGGATACAGGTACTGGGGTACATGGAAGTCCCGCATCAAAGTTTGCAGCGCGGCAACCCATAGTACGGAGTTGGCGAAACTTATAACGTCCAGCGTCGCCAAGAGACACACGGGTCTTGTGAAGAGATTACCATTTTCTGTGCTTTTGGCGGCCTTGACTACTTAACGGGTGGACCTACCCATCCGAAACCGTATTGCCCCGCGGATACGTTTCTAGCCGCTTTTATAGAAGCTCAGACGCGCTGTCTCACCAGCTTCTTCAGGAGCTTCCTGGCAGTGTCTAGCATGCACAGAGGTCTATATGACGACGGAGCATCTGCTGACCTTATGTCCTTGTATATCAGCACTAGATTCACTGGAGTCACAACTCCAGCTTCCCCTTATAGCCCGACAACTTCTCATGGAGGGCGAGCTCCACCTCTTGTACAGTCGTGCAGCTGTCCACGTCCCTGATCTCTAGGGTCATCTTGAGGACCAGCATGCGAACGCTACCTGACTCCCCCAATGTTTCCTTCAGGGCATCGGTGAAGCCCTGCCTTCCCTCAGCAGTGGTTCTTCTTATGTCTATAAGGACATCCCTACTTCTAGTTCTGCAAATGGCCCTAATTTCCGTTCCTTAGTTTGTAGGGTTTGTAGGGCCGCTGTTTTGCTGGCTTCTTTTTTGGGAGCGTGGGCGCTGGCAGAATTTTCCTTTTGTCTCCCCTCTTCTTTTCCGGGATACTCTCATGAGGTATCTTTATTTTTTTTTCCCCATTCTGGAAGACGGTCCATTCTGCGGGGGCCGGTTTTTCTGCAACCATCTCTACCTTCTCCTTTCTTTCTCTCTCTCTTTTTCTTCTTGTTGATCCATATTATATATTGTAGTAGTTTTTAAGACGGTTCGCCCATTATGGGAGCTCTACCGCAATAGGGCTGCTATCCCCACCTGTAAGGGTCCCTAATTATGTGTGTGAAAACCAAGAAGCGGCTTGTTGGATGGTCAGTCCTATTGGCACGTTAAATGATGCGTCCTATCCTGGTGGGAAGGTTGCTACTCCTCCCTTTTCTAGTCTATCGGGAATATCCACCCGGCGCCGACCGCAGCCCATTCACTCAGCAGTACATTTATACTAGTATGTATAGGTATCAGTGTCGTGCATATGGTTGTATTGTGGCCAAGAGAGCGTAAAAGGGATGTTCGACGTCACCTCCAAAGTATCTTGTATTCAGAAGAGGGCACAAAACTTGAAAGCATCTGGCCCAGACATAGTGCACAACTTCCGGTACCACCCCTGACATGAGAGTATCCTGTATTGGCCAATTGCATGCAGAACATCATTGTCAATCCAAAACTTACATCTTCTTTTAAAGCAGTCCTTGAATGCAGATTTTGGAATGGCCTTCAACTCGCACGTCGCATTACTCTGAATCGTTTTGATGTCGTCAAACCGCTTACCCTTGAGCCCCATTTTCAATTTTGGGAACATCTAAAAGTCACAGGGAGCTATGATGGGACTGCACAAGGTTCGATGAATGCGCTGGCGCGTTATCGTGGTGAAGAAGCCAGTCACCGCTTGACCACAAACGCGGTCGTTTTCTTCTCACGGCATCACGCAATCTTTTCAGAACTTCAACGTAATATTCTTTGTAGATCGTCTGACCTCTTGGAGCAAATGTGTAGTGCACAACACCCTCCCAATCAAAAAAAATAATCAGCATTGACTTTACATGGCTCCAACTTTGACGTGAGTTTTAACCGCCTGTACCACTCCTTCATCTGTGTTATGCTCATACTTTGTCCACAAAGGCCTTCTGTATCACTTCAATCGTCTCCGTACAACTCTTGCCGAGATTGAAGCAAAACTTGATGCAAATTCGTTGATCTGTTCTTTCTGTCATTCTCAACTGTAAACAAATTCGACGAACGGAAAAAGCACGTTGGACATAAACACACACTGCACGCGACCCTAGGCGTCCGGCCAGTAACTACGCCATTCAGGGAGTTCGTGAGGGACTACTGATTATGCTCATACCCCGCAGAGGTCAATCAAGCGCTCTGGCGCGAAGATATAAACGCAGATCGGATACTTTTCGGACACACCTCGTATATGCTTTCAAACAAAACCAGATGCTCGCCGTCCTTCAGACGTAAGGCCGATAGCCTGTCTTGCAACTATTTTCAGACTCCTTACTGCTGTAATCTTTGATAAAGTCTGCGTCTATTGTCAGTTAAATAATATTCTCACAAAAGAGCAGAAGGGTTGCTGCCGTAACTCTCGAGGTTGCAAGGGTCTGGTCACAATCGACAATATCGCAATGTTTCAAGCCACAGAACATCAACGTAACTTGCACATAGCATACGTTGACTGTAAACAAGCTTTTTCCTCTATCCATCACTATAATGTAATTGACATCCTTACGGTATACAAGATCTGCTTTCGTATGATCCGCTTTCTTGGACATGTGATGTCCTACTGGGGGACGAGGATAAAGTATTTTGATTGTGGGCAACCGAGGTTGGCCAGATTCATGCGCATGACAAATGGCATCTTTCAGGGTGACTCATTCAGTGCAATGTAGTTCTGTTTGTCTCTCAACCCATTATGTAAGACACTGAACAACACGTTCTATGGCCATAGTATTGGATGGAATGAGGGTAGATACCAACTCACCTACTTCCTTTACATGTATGATTTGAAGTTTTACGTTAGCTCAGGAACAAAACTGCACAGTTTTCTTGAGATCACTCTGCAGTTTTCCAATGACATCAGTATAGAATATCGGCAGGACACACGCAAGAAAATGATATGTGTGCGATTATTCACCAACAAACAGCCATAGACCTGGGTCTGCTACAAGATTGGAAGCCTTACTGTCAATACGACCCAGTACCAGTTCTCGAGAATGAACATTATCTCTTGTACTGAGACCGGACCATCCAGATAGACCACCTTGTCTTACACAATCGTCCAGGCATTGTCTTGCGGGACAAACGTGCCCGGCACGTCAAAGATCTTAGACATCGCCGTTCCCCATCACAGAAACATCCAGCTGAACTATACAACCAAGATTCAAAAGTATTATCGGCTAATGCACGAAATCACAGAATTGTGGAAAGTGAAATCGATCACTGTCCATCCCATTGTGATTTCGGCTATGGAGAACGTGCAGGTAAGCTGTGTAAGTGAACTGAGGGATCTTGGCGTGCCCTGGGTACTTGCGGCAGTCCAGAAAAAAGTATCATTGAATACCTGCAGCATACTCCGTTCCTTCTATCACGTCCCGCGATGTATTAGGATGTACTATAGGCACAGGCTAGGTCTAGGTAAAAATCTGGGGAAAAATCTGGGGAAGTTACAAAAAGAGAGAGAAAACCACCTATTCACACAGTATAATATAAAAAGGACACGCCGCCAAGGGTAAAACTAGTCTTGTGAGCAGAATTACGTGCGGCGAATTTCTAAAAACTTAAAAGGTGCCGATGTTGATATTAACAATAAAAAAAATGTTTTTCTGAAACAAATTGATTTTTTGAAAAAACGACATCTTTGAAAACTCTGAAAAAATTCTTAGTGATAGCCTTGAGTATTATACAAATTTGAAGTATTTAATTAAGGTGCGCACTCGAAAATTGAGCGAAATATGAATTTTTTTGTAAAGTGATGCGCGTGGAATCACGATCTTCCATCGACGTCGTCGAGCGCGACTTCCATTAATACTGTATTACTGTCTACTTTTTCGAGAACGTTATTATCAGAAAGTGATGGGAAGTGATTATTCATTGCTTATATTATGTACATGTTAATATTAATATATTATGTTCACATGAATTTGCATCTTACCGCTTCTGTTACGTAATATGTGCCACAAATGTTATTAGCTTTGAAAATTTCATTCGACACATTAGAATTTAATTTTTCTCGACGTAGAACTATTCGAAAACGTTCTGGTTATGAGAGTCTTATTATCAACGGGCGATGCAGAGTGAATGGAATGTGTTCCTTTAATTGTTTTACATTTCGCAAACCCAATTTTCAAGAACTCATCTGCACTTTCGCAAACGCTCCTTAAACATTAAAAGACATTCAAGTTTTTCAAATTTTCTACTGCCCACTCATAAAGTTTTTGAGCGGTCAAAATTTCGTTTTTGATGCCAGATTTTAAATTTTTAATTTGTTAACGACTGTGAAATTTTTTTTCAAAGATGCAACCAATTTTTTTCTAATCAAGTGTACTGCAATTGTGACATAGTTGAGGCAATCCGATATGCCAACATAAGATACATGTTCTATTTTGTTAGCTTTAATATTATTGTAATAAATAACAAACAGGTGAACCGTTGCCTGATTATTATTCCAGTGGAAACCTTGAACGGCTTCCTGAACAACAAACGCGAAATTTTCTGAAAAATCCAGAGTAACGACGACATTGCCGGTTTTCGAATTATCTTTGGCACTTCTGAAAGCGGTAAGATGCAAATTCATGTGAACATAATATATTAATATTAACATGTACATAATTTAAGCAATGAATAATCACTTCCCATCACTTTCTGATAATAACGTTCTCGAAAAAGTAGACAGTAATACAGTATTAGTGGAAGTCGCGCTCGACGACGTCGATGGAAGATCGTGATTCCACGCGCATCACTTTACAAAAAAATTGATATTTCGCGCAATTTTCGAGTGCGCAACTTAATTAAATACCTAAAATTTGTATAATACTCGGGGCTATCACTATGAATTTTTTCAGATTTTTCAAAGGTGGCGTTTTTTCAAAAAATCAATTTGTTTCAGAAAAACATTTTTTTTATTGTTAATTTTGACGTAAAAATTTTCCCAAAAAAATACTACTACATCGGCCATCTAATGATATGATTGTGTAGTTTTTTCAGAATTTTTCCTAGTTTCAGTTTTTAAATAATTGAAAAAGAACAAAAACAATTTTTGTTTTGTTTATCCCATAACTTTTTAAGTAATGCATGAAATAACCTCAAATTTTGGGTTTCTTCATTATTTATGTTAGTCTATCAATCCTTAAAATTTCAAGTAAATCGGAAACATGGAGTCCTGAACCCCTCAGATTTGCCATGGAACGCACCATATATATATAAAGGTACCCCCCCCCCCCTCTCTCTCTCTCTCTTGTTTCTCTCTCGTTTTTTATTTTTGCCTATTGCCCGTGCCATACTAATATACATTGATTGATATTCAGATTCTTGTAAACTAACTTCATAGTTTTGTAATATTATCTAATTTTATCATTTAAATAAATGCAATTTGTATTATTTTACTGATCATTGTGTTCTTTTCTGACTTATCCTCATCCCTAAGCTAGGATCATTTGATCCTAACTTAAAACGAGGAACCTTCGATCAAAGTAAGTATTTACGTAGTTGTGACGTAAAACTTCCTTGATTATAAAGAAGAAGGCTGCTAACCGCTTCTGGACCTCTAGTAATAAAACGTTGCCATTTCTCCATTTTTTGGGTTTTTAAGTGATTGACCCTCAAACTTTTTGTTATTTCAATTTCATTTTGTTTTAATATATGTCTTACCTTTTTTTACGCTTTCGACTTAAAGTGATTTCAAACGTGTCTTGTATCAGTTGGGGTTCTCTCTAGTCTTTGTTTTTTAAATTCTAATTTAAAATGACCGCTGTAGTTTACATTGTCCTTAAAAGCGCCCTTGATGACCACGCGCGTATGCAATTTTCCTCTCTCTTTTCAAAATAAAAATAATAATAATCATGACGATTATTCTCATTAATAAAAATATTAATATTAACAAAACAATAGTTAAGGATACGTGACAGAATAATAGAAATTTATCTAAAAATAAAAACTAGGAATAAAATAAAATTAAAACAAAAAGTTGTCTGATCGGGCTAAGAATTGGGTCATTCATAGTCCTATTTGATGGTGGTTTTTACATAAAATATTAGTTTATTTCAACAAATATTTATTAAAGTGGAGGTGGTACAATTTTTGGCCTTTGATGCAAAGCCTTATCTCTAAACTTAGCAACTTTTTTCCTGACGCGTTGAACAAAGTTCCATTCCAAACGCTTTCAATAGTTTTTTTACCAATTTTCATATAGTCATAACAATTTTTGGAAAAAATGTTGTAAATTTATCGGTCTGTCTTCATTTAACCAGTAGCGAAGTTCTATTAGTAAAACACGTCACTATATGTCAAAGGAGGGCACACCGGTAAATTTACAAGACTAGTGAGAACAGATATCATTCAGCGGGTGTTGTACTACTTAATCAAATTATCTAAAAATGCAATGCCTCTAAAGATTGTAAAGAAAAATTTCAACTTCTCTCCTTTGTACCAAAATTTTGGGGCCGTAGAAAAGTCATGAAAGTGTTCGATACGTAGAACGAAAAGCAAGAAATGTTAAGAAATTAGTTTTAGAGCATAGAATTCTTACACTGTTGAATCCAGAAACGGGAAGTGCATCGACTCCTGAAACTGAAACTCTTGTGAAAAAATTCTATGAACGCGATGACATGAATCGAATGATGCCAGTAATAAATGACTAAGTGGCAGTCAAGAATGATGATAGAACTCGTTTACATATTCACAAAAGGTTACAACCATGTAATCTCAACGATCTACGAGATCTGTCCGGAAAGTATCAGGCCTACCTTTATATCTCCGCGCCATAGTGTTCGAGCCACTTCTGCGGGGCATGTACATCAACAGTAAAGCCTCACGAACCTATTGGTTGTTTGCTGACATCTGCCGGACGTATAGTTCATGCGCAGCGTGTCTTGGTTTACAAAACTATTTTTAAGTTCGGTGGATTTTGTGATTGTTAAAAATGACTGAAAAACAAGATCAACGAATTTGCATCAAATTTTGTTTTCAACTTGGAAAAACGAGTTTGGAAACTATTCATCCAAAACAAAACAAAAAGAATAAAAGCAAATTAGTCACCAGGATAAAAATAAACATTAATTTATTTCATACTCAATAGATTACAATTTAATAGATTCAGTTTTTATAGCATATTTCCATTTAATAAATAATTTAAGTAAATTTAGTAAATAATTTTACTCATCGTTCGATTCCTCAAAGATATTGAAAATGTCACTCTGAAAATTGGGATTCTTATAGAAAAAACACTTCAGCTTCCTTTCTAAATTATTTTGAAAAAAAATGATGAGTGTCAAAATATAAAAAAAGTCTAATTTCTTTTTGAAAATGAAGATGAAAATTTTCATTTTTTAAAAAATTGTTATAACCCTCTGAAAAATGGTAAGGAAATCTATCGAAAAGTTTTGGGTGAGTTTGTGTTCTACGCATCAGGAGAAAAGTTATAAATGTTTAAAGATGAGGCTTTGCATCAGAAGCTCAAAAATTGTACTTTAATAGATATTTGTCGGAAAAAATTGTTATTTTGTGTGAGAAGTACCATCCTATAAGACTAAAACTGGACTAATTTTCAGTCTGATCAGAATTTTTTTTTCGGGGTAGGTCTACTTCAGAAATTATACCCCATATACTAGGGTGTTTGATACTGACGTGATAAAATGAACAAGAATTTACTTTTTTGGCAAAAAAAGGTTTTACTTCTTAATGTACTCTCCTTTCAACTCAATACAATAAGTCCAACAATCTTGTAATTTTTCTATGTGTGCCAAATAATACGATTTGTCAAACCCTCAAAAATATCCTCCTGTTTCCCATTCAATATCTTGGTTCAACTCAAAACGCCTGCCACACAGCCATCTCTTGAGGTTTAGGAACAGATAATAATCGCTTGGGGCCAGGTCTGGAGAATACAGTGGATACAAAAGCGATTCGAAACCCAATTCATGCTTTTTGCCTGTGTAATGTTCGATGTGTGAGATGGTGCATTGTCATAATGGAAGAGGATTTCTTTCTTCTTCAAATGTGGCCGTTTCTTCCTAATCTCGTCAACCAATCGATCCAATAATGCAACAGAATATGCTCCAGTAATAGCCCTTCCTTCCTCAATGCAGTCGATGAAGATTACACTATGTGCATCCCAAAAAACAATAGCCATAACTTTCCCAGCCGATTGCTGTGTTTTCGGATGCTTTGGTTCTCATCCACAAATGTGTATACAAAATACTGAACGCACGTACAATTAAGATGGATACGATCTCAGCTATCTCACACACTTTCATTTTTTTGGTTTAAAAGATGGAACATGTCAACAATGATGGACGTTTGTTATAAGTAGTGACCTGTCGTAGAAATATCACGTCAATATTAAACACCCTAGTATGTACTTAATTGTCCATATGTATTCACCTGACTAATAGAAGGCAATGATCAATCATTAGGTGTACAAATAAGTTTTGAGGGATTGACAAAAGATGGCGTAACTAGTATTTAATCGCATCGGTCCATCTCGTAACTATATTCATGTTAAAGCGTCACCATTTTCCTCTAATAATCAGTATGTGTCATTTCGCAGAAGTGTAAAAACCACCCCTTTTTGGTGCTCTAACCATATCGACTTTTGTAAAAAATTGGCTCGTTCGTATGGATACAAAATCAATATATATATATTGAGTGTGTGTGTAGTTAATAATAATAGATTGTTTATGGGAGTCGACCGATGACCATGCTTTCAACGAACAAAAGTAATCGAGGAAGATTTGACTTCAAACGACTTCCATCGAGAAAGTTGTCCGCTAGACTTTGGGGAAGTTCCCTGTGAAATCTAAAATTTTTTTTATTGAAAACTATGGCTCTAGTGGTGATTTATTTATCACCCCAACTACGCTCTGCGCGCAGTCAATTCAGTACGGACGAGAGTACGGGCATTAAAAAAGGGCATTGCCCTTCATTTTGTCTAATTTTTTTTCGATAGGCAGAATAATTCATTAATGTATTAAAGGTACGTAAGAATTTCATTGAAAAACTATGGAAAAAAAATAATTTTTCAGTTACACGTGATGATTTTTGAACGGAAATCGAAAATTCGTGTATATTAAGTGTATATTGGTTGTAATTAAGCGCGTCTTCCTGTCACTCTTACCCATTTACAAAACCCGTGTGCCCTTTTATAATATCCGTTTCAACTTTTCCCTCGTCCGTGTTAAATTGATTGCGCGCGGAGCGTAATCGGGGTGATGAATAAATTACCGCAGGGGCCATAATTTTCAATAAAAAATTATTTAAATTCATAGAAAACTTCCTTAAAGTCTAGGGGACAACTTTCATGATGGCAGTAGTTCGAACTCAAAACTTCCTCGATTACTTTTGCTCGTTGAAAGTATCAATGCATGGTCATCGTTCGGCTTCCATAAAGAATCGATTATTATTAACTATACGTATGATTTCTATACGTCATTAGAATTTCTACTATCGCTCGAGTATACTAAGTATACTATAAACATTTTGAAGCATTCGAACAACAATTTCCTAAGATGCAGCGATGTAAGTATGGAAATATATTGATTTTGTATCCATACGAACGACCCAATTTTTTACTTTTATCTTGATCGTTTCGAAACATACAAAAAGGTTAAAAATTTTAAAAAGTTGCATTTTTGTATTCTTCATAAGGTAAAAGCACCAATAGCCGGACGGTACCCAATAGCCGGACAGAGCCATGAATTTTTCTCAAAATTAGAGATTTACGAATGACTTATCGCTATTTTGGTGTACCGTATACAAACCTCGAAACGTACACTTTAAAAAAGTGAAAAATGTGTTGAATTAGAAATTAAAACTTCGCCAAGAAAAAAAAATTTCTCTACTGAAGCACAAGGCTGGTCGAAATGTAGCGAAATCTGCTCTATAAACTAACTGACACGTTGTCTTTGTTAAGCAATTACCATATACATTTACCCTCATTTTTCATTTTAATACGTGTTACACTGAAGTCAAATGCTTTATCTACATCATAATATTTTTCAAAATTAAAAAATTTTTACTTTAATTAAATATTCTAAATCCGGTTATTAGGTCAATGGATATTCGATTTGCCTAATAACCGAACGCGTGTCCGGAGTTACATTGCACTTATTTTGTATTCGCTCTAGTCACCGGAAGAAAAGGTTATTACAAAAACGAATGCGAATTTTAAAAAGTGCTGTTGATATTTTCGAGAAATGTGGTAAATATTTGATTGTTTTCAATTCATAGAAGATATCTATCTGATAAAATATTAAGTAAATTACTTTAAACATATTTTAATTAGTCAAATATGAAATCCAACCTCAATTGACATTTGACGTTCATTTTGTTGTTGATTTTACATTGAGAACAATGAAAATATGGATTTCAGAGTGAAATTTCCCCACTTTTTGATCTTTTTGAATGATAATTTTCAATAATAATGATAAAGTATGATTGATAATGAATAATTTTTTAAAGAAATAATGTTTGAATTATGGATTTGCTGAAAATCTGATATTTTGAGAAAGTATTTTCATTTTAACATATGTATTTTCTGGGTTTTATGTAATTGGTGTCTTTATTATCGATCATGGAAAAAGTATCAGAAAAAAAGATTAAAAAGCTTTATACCAAAGCGGATATTATTAATGCGATTGAGGATATAAGGCAAAAACGATTGACAATTAGTGCTGCAAGCTCTAAATATAATATATTTTATTTGTAAAATCTTTTCAATACTTTTTTTTTATAAGCGCAGACCTAAAAAATGTTTCCGTGAATATTTCCCAGTGTTTATTATGCTTAAAAAATATCAAATCCATATCAATAAAATTATAATATTCTCTTGTCCGAGCATTGGTGCAGCGCTATCCGGCTATTGGATCAATTCACTTTACCCGCCCGGCAATTGGCTCCAGAGCATTATTTAATGAAAAGAATTATTAAACTGGATTATTCAGATTTAACACAACTCTGGACTTTTTGTTATAGTAGGGAGGACACATACATCAAAATAATCGCGGCAATTCTTGATTCCGCATCACATTTAGAACGATTAATACAAAAAATTGAATGACATTTCCTTAGACGTCCGGCTATTGGTGCTTTTACCTTATGCTAGTCTTTTTTTCCCATTGATTCTTTCAACTTTAATTTTTTCAAACGTGGACAACTGCCATGACAGCTTGGACAATAATTCTCCGCGTTCTGGCGAGAGAGTGTCCTTATTGCATAAGCGTGCTCAATTTTCAAGGTATGTCTTATCTTACCTTTATTGGCTAGTTTCTCCATGACTAGCTACATTATCATGTAGCTCAGTTCACTGTTGATGCAGATGAGTTCTACTGCAACCAGGATTAGAGTAAGATCTTCTAAAAAGTTCTTTATGATAAACTACTAGTTTCGCCTTTCATGTGTTTCAAAAAATCATCTTCAGTCTTAAAAACCTTAACTAGACCACAGTCCCAACAGTTTGGTGCATTTCTACTCAAGCCATGTGAAATTTAGTATCTATTGTATTGAACGTAATTTTGTTGCTTTAGATCGCTTGCAATAGTCCAATTCCGAAAATATAAATTGCAACCTTCAAAATATGCTATCGTAAAATCTGTTCATTTTTTTTGTTTTGGTAGGGAAAATATGTTTTCGAAATACCTTTAACTAAGTAAAATAAAAAATTTTACCACCCGAGTCGAAGTTCTTGCCTTCTCTTTGCCCTCGCTACACTTTCTATTTAAAAAATCGAGTGTTTGGCGAGTGTGGAGCGAATATTATGTCTAAAATTATTGAAAAACTGAAGGTGAATAGTTTACAAGTTGAACGCAGAGAAGAACGAATACGAAGCGATAGTGAAACTAGAGCGAAGTGATATTGAAAATTACATTTCCAATATCAGAAAATTTAGAATTCAAGAAGGTATAATTAATTATTTGGGGCAGATGTATATAGTTGCAATGAGTAATATGCATATGGGACATTCTTATATTTTTGTAGCTTCCTTTTAATAAATTAACCAACACGTATAACGGGATTAAAAAAAAAAATTTTTTGAGAGATTTATTAATTTAAACTTGATAAAATTGGATAAAATGCTAAATTCTCTTATACTAATAATTCATTATTTCCGGTTGAAATAATCAAATCGATTTTAGGTTTGTTTCATTTTCTAGCTTATTACGTTAGGTTTTCAGATAAATAATTTTATAATTTATATTTTGTTAATTAACTACAGATATAGGCAATTTAATTGTTCAAACCATTTTTTCATTTTTGCCCCCTCAGTAGAAAAATTTGGAAAAAATACAGCCATATGCGCTATGTCTCAATATAACTAGCGCATATTTAATAAAAGTAGAAACTCTATTAGATCGAAAGATATTAAAGATTTTTGAGCGCGCGACGTGTTTAATCCTGTCTGAGTCGACCAAAAGCACATTATGTCTCGAGAAAGGCTAGTTGCGGCTCGACTCGGACATGATTATACACGTCGCGCGCTCAAAAATATTTAATATCGTCCGATCTAATTGAGTCTCCACTTTTATTAAATATGCGCTAGTTATATTGAGACATAGCGCATATGGCTGTATTTTTTCCAAATTTTTCTACTGAGGGGGCAAAAATGAAAAAATGGTTTGAACAATTAAATTGCCTATATCTGTAGTTAATTAACAAAATATAAATTATAAAATTATTTATCTGAAAACCTAACGTAATAAGCTAGAAAATGAAACAAACCTAAAATCGATTTGATTATTTCAACCGGAAATAATGAATTATTAGTATAAGAGAATTTAGCATTTTATCCAATTTTATCAAGTTTAAATTAATAAATCTCTCAAAACATTTTTTTTTTTTAAATCCCGATATACGTGTTGGTTAATTTATAAAAAAGAAGCTATACATTTTTTTTAATGCATTACATAAAATTTAAATAAAATTCATATTTTGAAAATATACAACACGGAAAACAAAAGAACCTTCTTATATATATATGCCGCTAAATTCATCGTATAATTCGTTTGATTAATTGAATTTAATGTACTTTTGGCTGGAGATCAAGAAAAATAGTATACAACCCACGGCCAGAATGTTTGATGCCCTAGGGTCGTAATATACTATTACACAAGATACTTTTTGATAATAAATAATGCGATTTTTAATGCATATTTCAAACTTCAGTTTCATTAAACTTTATACGTAGTTATGATAATACTGTATGCTAAATATCAATTAATAATTATACTATATATATCAACAATCATAATTATAAAAATTAATTAATTAATTACATTAATTTAAAAAAAAATCATTATTATATGGAAAATTTGTGAAAAAAGTTGATTTATTTTTATTTGAGTAAGGCTAAAAAATTCTAGTTACGACACTTTCTCTCACAAGTTCTGAATAACTCTTGCAGTCACTATATAAGAAAGTTTCGAATTTTATGTCTCATCATTGTAAGCGAGCGTGAGCGTGATTTGACGAAAGCGTATCGTACTATATATAAGTATAGTTATTAGGTTTATATATGTAAGGTTATATGTTTAAGTGTATTTGTGATTAAAAATATGATTGGCTACGACTGAATGGTGTGAATGTATTTGTATTCTGTTTATGTATGTATGTATGTATGTATCGGATGACCAATGGCAGGTTCCTGGTAAGAATTTTTTTGTTATCTAAGAGAACCATGAAAACGTATTTCTATGGAGTTGGCCATCGCCTCACCCTCGAAAAATGGGAAAACGGTAATATGTGCAGTTTTCGATGACTAGAAGAGAGTTGACTATGAATGCTGAATATTTATAGACTCTCTTCTCACATTCTCGTAACCGTCATCACACATTCGCCTCAATCTCGACAGTAGAGACTGAGACGAGTCTTAGGATTTCGACTCGGGCAATATCACCGAATGACAATTTGTGTGCATTTTGTGCGGGGTCTTTGGTTGAATCATAAAGAATCCACAGGATAAAGATTTTTGCGTATTCAACTCTCAAAAATGTATCGATGAGAAAATTTTAGGGTCAGATTCCGATTCAGTGTTACGAGCGTATCAAGGCAGCTAAATTTTTCCAAAAAACGTAATGCAAAATTACTAAATAAATTCGCTTGCCATTTGAGGCGCCCGTAACCGAGCACGTTGACAAGGTCGCTGATGCAGCTTAACGCTGCTCAGTTCAAGAAAATTTTAGCAAGTTATTGGTTTCGGAAGAAAATTCCCAATTTCACTACCTCACACCAAATAGCTCATTTTGTTATATTTTATTATCATACATCTTCACTATTGAGAGTGTTACTAATTTTAATAAATTTAAAATACACATGATAAATTGAACATTTTGGTATATTATTAAAAATTGGTATACATTCATATAAATTTTAATAAACTTTTCAATCAAAGCATATTAAAGGTAATAAACATTATTGACACCCACACATATGCGTATTAAAATACAGATAGAAGTTTGTCTTTCTTTGGTGAAGTTACTTAAAATTATTACTAAGAAATTTCAATAGCATGCAATGAAAGTTTAAACCAGGAATTTCCATCAGTACTCCTACAAATTTTACACAAGCAAGGATTCATTAAATAAAAATCGAAATAAAAAAAAATACAATAAAGGTAAGACCACCATAAATGCAAAGGACAAAAACTAACAGATAAGCATTCGAATATCATATATTATATTAATGTAATATTACATATCAGGTATACAAATAAGTTTCCGCCATTTGACAAAAGTTGGCGTCAGTAAGTTTTGGTTGAAATTTACAGAAGTAAAGCGCCACTGTCATAAGATTGGACATCTGTCAACAACATAACCTTGAAATATTAGTGAATTTTCATCGGTCCAATATATTCTTTTGTGTGCGAAATTGTTGAGTTTTGAGCCAAAAAGCGTCATTTGTGGAAACTTTGATGTACTTCTTCAATTTGAAGAGATCTGTGTCTGAGGCGCATCGATTGCTTGTAGAAACATATTGTGAGGCTGCCTTAAGTGAGAGAAGTTTTTGTGAGTGGCTTCAAAAGTTTAGGAACGGTGAATTTGACATCGAAGACAAATAACGTAGCGGAAGGCCGAAAGTGTACGAAGACGCGGAATCGTAAGCATGATTGGATCAAGATTTGTGCCAGACGCAAGAAGAACTATACAATGGACAATACTTCAAATAAAACATAAGGTTCCGTTCTTTCACAATAAATGCTCAATTTCTGATAAAGAACGGCAGAAACTTGTTCGTGCACTTGATATTATATCATATTATTCTATTTGTATATATTATATTATTATGTTCTGGATTACATTATATCGTACCAGATCATTGATATAATTAATGAAAGTTAATGCATAAGTATCTCCATGCACTTATATGAATGCATGTATTATAGTATTGAATTCCGGTTTATATTGTACTGCTTTTACCTTGTTAATGTAAGCAATGGAAATTAAGCATACATGCGTGCATGTGAATTCAAACAATTGTAACTATAGTTTTGCATAGGAGTAGCCTGTCACATTATTGTAGAAATTGTATCTTCAAAAATATTCAAAATAAATCTAAAATAAGGGGTGTAACAACGATGATGGCTAAAATAGTGTAGAATCTCAGAAAAACGCAAATCCTTCGAAAATTAATGCCTACTGTTTTCAAATAGATGTAAATTCTAGGAGAATATTATAAATCAGCACAAAAAATATTTGACTGAAAAGTGGAAGCAAGAAGAGGGAACCCAAGAGAGAGAGGAAGAAGGAGAGATGTCCAGCGCGCGTACACTCATGTACTGTATATCACTACAGCTTTCTGCGTTTGCTAACTCCTCTCTTCGTTCGCCCATGCAGATGCCCACACAGAAAAAATAGAGTTTCAAACTTTGAGTGTCAAAATTTAGGTAGTCAGTTGTATATTTCAAATGGTACCATGTACTATCTATAATTTTTTCTTGATAGTCAGGGAGACTATATTTTTATAGTCTGTTTGAATATCGAAAGAATGTTAGGTTTACATTCTGAAATAGTTAACCTGTCAACACTTACACTTCGAGATAATCGAGCTAACTCTCCTGAGATACTCAGGTTTACATTCCAGGATTGTTATTCACTCTGGGAAAGTCAAGCTGAAACTCTAGTTTTGACACTTCGCAGATAGTACGTTACACTATGTAGAATGTTGTTCCATAGATAAAACTAAAATATAATGGAGTTAACATTCCAGATATTCAAGTTAGCTACCCATTTTTTTTCATGCAATATACCGGTCTCTTTTAGAAATATCTTGATGTGCTCTGCTATACATTGCGAGGCTGGCATACGTTTCATGATCACATCTCTTTCTCGTACGTCTATCCTTACTCAAATGCTTTAGCCAGCAGTTCTCCCGCTACAAAGGCCGCGTGCTTTTTGTAACTAAAACCTAAGGCTCATCTGAATGCTTAAATGATTATGTTAAACTTTTAATCCACATAAAGATTATAAGCCTAGACTAATTAAATATATTTCAACATACTCTGAAATATATCAGCAAATGATGCAATAGCGACACCAGTATTTTCGCTCATTCCTAAATGCTCCCAGCCATTATTACCTCTGTCCAATCATAGATTCCTTAATCATCAAAAAACACTACCATGCTCACCTCGCGATGAACCAGTAAAAAATATCAAGGCAAAATCAAATTCGCAGTTACTCGAGCAACCTGGTATTAACCAGAACTACTTGGACAGTAGAAAATCGATTTTCGATTACTAGTTAAGGCTGACTTGTAAAATTGCCTAGTAATACCTAAAGTCCAATTTCGGTTTTTCGCAGTTTTTGTTAAGCAAAAAATGGCACAAAGCAGCGAGAAATGACACAAAAATTAATACTACCGAATCTCGAAGCGGTAGTGGTAATTTTTAATAAAATATTCAAATTAGATTTAATAGAAAAAGTTTAGCAGTCAAAAGGGCGAGCTTAAAAGCACTCAACCCTTTTCTGGTTAAAAACCAACCGTCATATTATCTTATTGAGACTAAGAGAAAAGTGGCAAACGGTGTTTGGTTGTATGCGCGCGAGTAAATCACGCAAAGGACAAGAGTGGTTCCTAATAGGGACCACGATTACATCGAATCAAGCTTGACCCGGATAACCCCGGGCTTTAGCAACGAGAACGTGTTCTCTTCCTTGCTTTTACTTTCAAGACATCCGGTAGGATAGGAATCTAGAGTAAAAGTCATAGGATACGGTTACGTACAAAACTCGAATGTTGTATCGTTTCCATTCAATTCTTTCTATCTTTTAACCCCTTTATAAAAATGTTCACCTCTGCCGATTTATTTCATCTCTCTGGAGAATAAAGATTGTATTTAGTGCAGTGATTCTTGGCCTATTAGATTTAAATTCATTTAAAAATACCTTTCCTTTCTTATTAAATTCAAGTGGTAAGGGTAAGTGTGTGCAGAATACACCATCAGTCCAAGAGTAGAAGATCAACGACCCCACATAATAATAAACGAATTTAGGTGACATTTTTACTAGCTAAATTCGGCAGTTTGGACGACCTCCGCGTACTCGTCAGACGAATAGATAAAATATATTAAAAGTAATTCTTTTCAACTTTTTATGTTTTATTTAATTGAATATTACCCGTACGTAACATTCAGCACATTAAAAACTATTTAGAAAGTGTGAACAAGGAAGAAGATGGAATTACATAGATAAAATTAAATTTAAACTTTATACTAACTCATTTTTAGATTCATTTATTTTGAAAATAATTAAAATTTCTGTAATAATTAATAACTTAGTTGTCTTCTGTGCCATGAGAATCATTAATTTGACCAGATATTGTAGCGCATAGGAAGCCCAAAGCATACCGCTTCATTTTGCTAATCAGCCTTCGCAGTGGAGAGCGTTCCGATATTGAGTACCTGTAACGCATTACAAATCACAAGTGGTCGCGATCCCGCAACGTACGCGTCGTACCAGGTGTGAGATCTCAAGGTTTTCTTCAATTAACCATTTTACGGAGTACGTGTATAGAATTAGTAAGAATTGCGCATCAAGATTGCTGCAATTCAGGGCTTTAAATGTTTCAAAGGTTTTCAAACTATACAGTTCAAATTCCTAAAAATGCAGTTCGAAATTAAAAATTGTGAATTATGAAACTTACTCATTTCCTGAGCTTTATATGCATTTTCTTAAGCTAATTTTTCATCAAAATATCACAATATATTACATTTGATTATAAAGCTCAGCAATGTATCTCAAACGATTCACTGATTTCTGAATGGATCAAAATGTCTAATTATTATATAAATAAGCATCAATTTGATGCGAAACCACTTTATGCTTTAATAAAATAGTTAAATTTTTTTTGGATTATAACTCCATAACAATCAAGTTACAATTGACTCATTATTATAACGTGATTTGACAATTTGTTTGATCCCTGAAGAGGATTCCATTCGGATTTCGAACCATTGGATCACACATTCATTTAATAAAACTAATCTCCAAACCAGTCGTTCCATATTGAATGTATGCTTGTTTATTCAAAAATTACTAATTTTCTAAGGTTAAAGCTCTTGAATATTAAAATCACTGTTTGTTTCTCAGAAAAGTTGGGAAAACTTTCCTTGACTTCCCTTCTTCGTTTGAAGATGAATAATTAAAGGTTATGAGAAATGTGTGATTTGAAATTTGAAACATTTTAGGCCATGTCTTATTTCAATCGTTCGACAGCTAATCAAGATTTCTGAGGTCGGCTTAGAAATTCAAACAGTGTTAATAAAGAATCAAAGTAAACAAAATTCTGAAAATATAGTCAACTAATATAAATATTTGTACAAAATTCAACTTGAAATAGAAAAGTTCATGATTTAGTAGACCACAAAATGACGAGTTCTGTTGACATTCCATTCGTGCCAATCATCACTTTGTTGGTCTCTTTCGCCATATTTTTTGACTATGGTAAGTTACCATTAATTTATATGACATGTTGAGACAAATATCAATAAAGATGTAATAATTTAAGCCAGAGTAGTTGCGAGCAATCAAATAACTCGGAAACAATTGAATCCTAAAAAATTATACAGCGGAATTGAAATTGATTCAACGTATGTGAATTTGTGTAAAGTGCCTCAAAATCATTTAGAGTGAGTTGAACTTAATTCGAAACCATAAACTTTAATAAAGTATTTCGAATCAGCTTCCGTGACGGATCATGTGGGACGAACTATCACCGAATCGGGTATAATTTCGATAACGATTGGGTAACATATCGGTAACATGACAATATACTGAATAAATAGCACAAAATTAACTCATAAAATGATGATAGTGTAATTCTTTGTTGCAATTAACCTCATAAACTTAACAATGAAAATTGATAATTTTATTTCCTGGCTTTAGAAAATAAGAATAAAATAAAAATATGGATAAAAGTAAAGATCTGTGAATAATAATTTCCAAGACTTTTGTCGACTGCATGTTAACTTTTCAAAATTAAAATTCGACATCGTGTTTTTTTCTAATTTCAACAGCCAGGAAATAATATCGATTATAGCTTATAAATAGCAAAAAGTCGAATTAAGTAACTTACAGTCCCGTGAACGCGTATCAATTTCCCATACCATATGGAATAGATCAATCGATCATTTATCTGGAGTAATGTAACGTAACGTAAACTTTGACTAAGTTGGTTGAGTTTCATTCCTCTAGACTACTGATTAGAAACGAAACTACTCCAGTGAAAATGATATAATTTTCCGACTTGTAAAAAATATGTATTTCAATGTATTATAATGATTTTAATATTCAATCATTTTGACGTTATGTTGTGCATAGTTTTGTTTTAGTTTATGATATTAAAAATAATTATGAATCACAGGTTGATAAAATCAATTTCATAGAGTTTTGTGTTTACGGCGAGTCATAAACTTTTAAAAATCGATATCATTGACAGAAATAATTCAGAAAATATAAGTTCATTGTGTTTTTCATAATAATAAGTAGTGTTTATTCCTGAATTAATTCCATCGTGACAGTTTCATTAGAGAAACTAATAATAATTATTAGATTCCACTCTATCGTCATGTGTTGGAAGTAATGTTACTTTAATAAGCAGGTATAAATTGTCTTGTCACAAATATTAGCGATAATTGTATTTTCACATTTTCATCATCAATGAGAAAATATTGGTTTCATGTAAAATATGACTTTCGGAATTTTGATTTAATCTTTACGTTTTGATACCCTCTGAATCAGAAAAGACGATTTTTACGAAAGTATCTGTCTGTCTATTTGTCTAGCGACCGTGGACACGATAACTCTGGATAGAATTATCCAGTTGGATTAGGCTTTGGCATTCTTTATCGGAGCCCAAGAAGTAAGGACAAATCCATTAACCAGTCACATCCGACGAAAATTGTAAAAATAAAAACATTTTTAAATTCTCATCATGTGAGAATTTTTTTGAAAAATCACTTCCGGAATTATTATTAAATCTTAACGTTTTGGGAACCCCTGAGCCAGAAAAAATGGTTTTCATGAGAATGTCTGTCAGTCTTTCTGTCCAGCGACTGTGGACACGATAATTGTGTAAATAAGAGAATTTTTTGTTTTTGAAATTGTTTTTTTTTTTAAATCAAAAATTGCACAATTGGTTTCTGATCCCAGAAAACACTTTTATATAACATGTATGTAACTGTTACGTAACATATTGTAACAGGTTACATAGCTGGTGACTTACAGCTGAGTCACCTGTGACGCAAAATGTCACACACTGTATGATGAATTAGTTCTATAGAGCTCTCTAACGCTGTGATGTAATGGGTCTGTAACAGACTTATGTAACATATGTGCTATATTGTTACGCAGCATCAATGTAAATATGTTCTATATGTGTTATGCAATTATGTTATGTAGAAGTTTTGTAAAAGCGATATGTAAATAGTATGTAACGGAGATATGTTAAACAGTTATACGATGATAAAATATTGATAATACACAACTCATTTCTGTGAGTCAAATTTTGCACCTTTGTGTTATTTGTCGATTACTGAATATTATACTTAGGGCATGTGAAATTTTACTATGAGAGCAATTTAGTTTACACAAGTTATTACCCACAATTTTTAATTTTTCCAACTATTATTGATGTCGGTATTCGGGAAATTAAAATATCTATATATATTATTACATGATTGTTACATATCTGATAATAACGTACATTATACACAACTTACAGAGAAGCAGTACACAGTAATGCCATCATAGTACACTTACGTAACACTGCAAAGAAAGTGTTATAGATCATTCGCGTAACCAAGTTACAGAATCAAAGTTAGAGTATTGTCACATAAAAATTATGTCACATTGTTACGTAGCTGTTACTAATGTACATTAGGTACAACTAACATAACTATTCCGTAATATTGTTACATTATCTTTACGTAACAAAGCAACGAAATTGTAATAGGTTATTTAGGTAAGAAAGTTATAGAAAATATGTTACGTGGTTCTTACATGAAAATTACGTTACATTTTTACGTAGCTGTTACTAATGTACATTACATACAACCCACATAACTATTCCATAACATTATTACATTACCCTTACGTAACAAAGAACCGATATTGTTATAGATTATTCGGGCAACCAAGTTACAGAACAAATGTAATAATTGTGTCACATTGTTACATAGCTTTTATTAATGTACATTATACACGACTTACTTAATCATACAGCAATGCCGTGACAGTTCACTTACATAACATTATGACAAAACTGTTACAGATCATGTGTGTAACACAATTAGAGAACAAATTCTACATTGTTTTTCTATACCATATGAGTCATTTCATGGGAGATTTACAGTCAAATTTTTTTTTTCGACGAAATACTTTTTTTTGTCTTTCTACTTCGAAAATAATCGACACGTATTTCTTTTTCAATGTGATACTTGAAAATTTCGAGATATAATTTTTTTAAGTTTAGCACTCGGGAAATTTTTTTTTTTTTTAACAGCTCACGGTAAAACCAGTTTTGAATATAAAATGTAACCCTTGCACTTGAAATGCGCGAAAGAGTACAAGCTTTCAAAGAAGTTATAGCACACGTTTCGTTGTTTTTTTTTGTAATAACAATATAGTAGATTTTTATAAACAACTGAATTTTTTTCAAATTTGGAACTAATTTTTTTCCGATTTTTTTGTTTCTAAATTTTTGTTGAATTTTTTCAATATGCAGGCAAAATTTTGGAATAGAAAAATGAAAACTGTAGGTGTAATTAATTTATAAAATTAAAATAAGCTTGTTTAGGCATGCTCGAACTCGAAGCAGGTGTGGCAGTGAATGCAGTGACCGCTGTCTTAGTTTTCTGTAAATTTTCCTCATGTGTTCACCTATTTCAAATTAATACAGAAATGCCAAGCTCTCGATTTAAACATGTCTGCTGCAATCCGTTTTATAAAAAAAATCATAGTGGAAAAAAGCAAAAACAAAATTTGCGTCGCGTTTCATCCTCGATACTTGAAAAATTGAAAATTTCCAAACCGGATGATGTTTTGTGTACACAATGCAGAATAGAAGCAAATGAAATGGAGATGGAAGATTTTTGTTGTAAGTACATTCAAACTTGTGCGTAGACTATTTCAAAACGAATCATTAGTTATAATGATGAATTGATGAGTGAAGTTTTACGATAAAATTACTCTAAATGATACACTTAAGACGCAAATTTTTTTTTGCTTTTTTCCACTATGATTTTTTTTATTGAACGGATTTTATAAATTAATTACACCTACAGTTTTCATTTTTCCATTCCAAAATTTTGCCTGCATATTGAAAAAACTTCAACAAAAATTTATAAACAAAAAAATCGAAAAAAAATAGTTCCAAATTAAAAAAAAATTCAATTGTTTATAAAAATCTACTATATTGTTATTACAAAAAAAAACAACGAAATTTGTGCTATAACTTTTTTGAAAGCTTCTACTCTTTCGCGCATTTCAAGTGCAAGGGTTACATTTTATATTCAAAACTGATTTTACAGTGAGTTGTGAAAAAAAGAAAAATTTCCCGAGTGCCAAACTTAAAAAAATTATATCTCGAAATTTGCAAGTATCATATTGAAAAAGAAATACGTGTCGATTATTTTCGAAGTAAAAAGGCAAAAAAAAGTGTTTCGTCGAAAAAAAAATGTTGTCTGTAAATCTCCCATGAAATGACCCATATACATCCCACTGCTATCAGAATTGTTACATTCACTCTTTTATTGATCTTTTACATCTTCACGCGGTAACAATCTTACATAACATTGTTACCTTCCCGTTATATAGCAATTACATCACTGAACAAGAACAATTGTTACATAACCAAAAATAACTATGTTACCTTTTTTTACGGAGCGGTTTCATAACGTGTTTGCTGGGATAGTGCTCATGAATCTATACCAATTATCCTATTGACATTTTCAGATTGAAACAATATTAGGAACTTTACAGTATGTTAAAACTTGAAAAAAGTCAATATCAAAATTCCATTTCCCAGCTGAATTATACGAGATACGAAAAATAGGTTGTAATACAAAATTGCTTACTACAAAAGAGTCTGCAAATGTGAATCGAAATATTTTTATATAAGATGTATATTTTTCTTCTCAATTTAGAAAAATACTATTATTAATCGAAAATTCAATTTTTTAATCATAATATGTGGCATGTGGATGATAGCATATGGAAGGAATAGGGAGAGGCATAGGGCATTAAAATAATTATTCTTAATAAAGTTTTATTGCTATTACCAACTGAGTGTCTTGAGTTCTGTTGCACTGGTCTAACAGTGTCAGTAACATAGTCGGCAAATTTACTAAAATTACTTATTTTTATCAAAATTTGTTCATATCATCATTAATATTCAAGATATAACAGATCTGTCCCAGTAATTTTTTATTCATTTCCTAAAATTTCAAGACGATATTTCATTCTTCGTGAAAATGTAATTACAGAACTGTAATTGCCGATAATACTTCAGTCATATATTTTAGAATAAATAAAGTTGAATGTATGCGAAGAATTTAAGAAATAAAAATGGAATTTATACTTACCTACCTTTTGTGAAAATATAATCAATCGCCAATATATATTTCATTATTCTAGCTGAAGGCTTTTATTTTTGAATAATTAATAGATTTTTTCAATATTCAAAAAATCATAGTTTAATTTATCTTTATGCCAAACTTTATCTGAAAAACTAAATTAAGCTTCAACTCAAGTCATTAGTTTTATTTTTTAAATTTCTTATATGGTTTACATTTATTTTATTTCTGTCGATTCGTAATAGAATATTCTGTAAAAAATCGTAGAAATAGTAATTTAAGCATTTTAATGCTTGCTCATTACTTGATTCTTCTGTTCAAAAAATTTTTTTCCTGAAAAAGAGTAAAGTAAAACTAGGCAAACTCATCTGAAGAAAATGCAATGAGTATATCATCGCAGCCTAGGCGTTCGATAGTGAAGTCATACAACGTTCTTGGCACTTGTAGCACTTCTTATGTCACAGCACGTTCTTGACTTCCTCTTGGAATCCAATTCGAAGCACAATCTCACTGAGTGAATAACACAATTATTCAATTTATACCACTAAATTATTTAATTATATTTCATTCATATTGTCAAAACAAGAGGCGAAATCTGGAATTAGCCTGGAACCTTATCTTTCATCGTTTAACCCTCTACCTACCCAAATTACGGTTATAATCAATAATATAAAAATAGAATGTCATATTGGATGAAATGGTTTTTATAAGACTATATTCAAATAGATCTCTTCATATGTACATTAAACGCAGAATATTCCTTTATTGACCACTTGTGTGCGAATTGTAGTAACTTTTTAACCGTAAGAATGGAAAAATTCATTGACATACATACAGGTAAGATTTTCAAAAGTGAGACAATAGTACAGTAAGTGAGTACATCTGAACAAAATAATACTTAGGTACGTGGTGGACAAATGAAATTATGAGTCAACAGAAAATCATTACATGATTTACTTTAATGACGCTTGTTTTTTTTTTTATATTAAAATTATTCAGGTCCAAAACAAATAATATATACACAAGACATTTTTTATTCTTAAATTGCAAAATTACAAAAGTATGTATTTCGATAACTACATGACATAACAAATTAGTATCGGCATCATAAGTCTCATCGATATTATTCTCGTTATTGTCGCCCTTGTTCATGGAACAGGTAGAAGAAGCCAGAAGAGAATTTGGCGCCTTTGCCTGATCATTCGTCGTCGATTTCTGCATGTTTTTATAGTTTTTGAAAGTTTGTTTTACCAAAAATGAGATTAGCCGCTATAGTTGCTCCGAAATTATATGCATTTTTACTGTTTCCCTGCATCGTTATTACTTTTTAATTTCTTATTATAGAGGAGCAATTTTGGCTTATATTGGGCTAAAAACTTGCCGATTTTAAGACTCTTTTTGGGTTACACGAAGGGGGAAAATTTCGTGAGTTACGGCTTTTGATTCAAAAAGTAAGAATTCAGGAGAACACTCACGTTAACACTAGAACTACCGACGATGGAGGTATACCTACTTCTACTATGTCAAACAAGTCATTTTGACCCCCCTTGGTAGTTCTAGTGTTAAATAGAAATCACGGAAGAGTAAGCTTTGCACGATTCTTTCCAAACTTCTTTTTCTATCTTGGCGCTTTATCGTTCTTGCAAGTAAATCTGAAATTAAAAATTTATGAATTTTTAGCCAACCGTACGTATGGAGGCGTTTGAAAATCTGCACGTGTGCAAAGGAGGAGGCATACCGCGCGTTAGCAAAGAGAGCGTATTTCTGTACCTGCTTCTTCTGGCTCCTGTAACGATTCATGGATGGCATAAGTGCTCGCTGGTTGGCCGCCCGTGTCCCCAGGTGCCAATCACACGCGCTCCTTGGCTAGATGCACGCTTTCATTGGGTAGCAGCATGAGAAAGTTTAAAGTTCACGCAAAGATCTAAAATTTTCTATAAACAAGTAAAAAAAATGATTGAAAACTCGCGTATTCTTCATTCATTCTTGAGTTTGGCGCTTTGCTCAATATTTATGGCCTATTAATAATTTTTCGGGGCCATTACTTAGCTAAAGAAGTTATATTTTTCTTTGATTTATATAACTTTATTTAATTCTTTAAATTCATATTTATATTTTTATGTAACTTATATTTACGTTCATAGAATGATTACCCCCGCGTCTAAATGTATATTCATTTATGTTTGATTATTATATGCCAGTATTATTTATTATTAAACTGCCTATACGCTTACAAATGAATAAAACAATGATAAATAATTTTTAAAAAAGCAAAAGAGAGATGAACGTGGGATGCCCATCCAGTGACCAAGTACGAGGTTGCTTCACCCAGATGACTGGGTGAGTGGCAGCAAACGCAGGCTAATGCAGCGCTCTCTGGGATAGCAAACGAAAATGTCTGTGAAGACTAGACAGCCGTATTCATGCCACATTCACTTCCAGTTTGGAAGATAATGAGTAATCACTCAGCGAGGACTCAACGGAATCTCACGATTCTTTCGTGCGGGTTTCATGTGAATGTTTTTGTCCTTATGACAACTCTAATTTTACAGATTTCGCCCCGCTTTCGTTGCAAAAGGGCAGAGACTCGAGGCTGGGCCGTCTCAACACATATCCTGACATTGACTCTTGACATGCCACCACGCATGATGCGTTTGAAGTGAGCATACTGAAAACGTAATTGTTATAGAGTGATGTCAATAAACGTATCAAAAGTAAACTATTCGAAATTTTAATTATACAATTTTATGATTTTACAATCATCAATTTTAATCATTACTTATGTAATATACATTATCCGCTGTTTATCGCGTATTAAATTTTTTTACATGTTTTTTTTATAGGGAATTCAATTTTATGTACATTTCATATTTGATTTCAAGTGTATTATATGTTTGATTTTGTGTATTTATATGTATTCATTGATTTGGTGTATTTTTTTATATGTCTATTCCAAAATATATTTCATACTTCGTTTATCTTTATTTATTTTTCATTCTGAAATTTTCTTGGCGAGCTTTTTTAACGCTTTTTTGCAGTCTGATAAGTTTCAGCTTAAACAGTCTAAATGGAATTTATATTTTTTAATTGTATATAGAATAAGTTTATGAATTTCAGCTCAGTATTTGCAGTACTAGGCACGTCAGTCGTAAATAAAAGCTTGAAATATCTATTTTAAAATATAAAAAAGCCTGACCAGCAATTTTCTCGTATCCTCTTTATCTTCGTCTTCTAATGATTTCAATTCCTCTAATGTTT
This sequence comes from Diplolepis rosae, assembly GCA_030998225.1. NCBI lineage: Eukaryota > Metazoa > Arthropoda > Insecta > Hymenoptera > Diplolepididae > Diplolepis > Diplolepis rosae. The sequence continues at coordinate 2,761,533 of JAPYXD010000686.1, read as the reverse complement.
TTAGAGGAAATCCCGGTGATGGTTGTCGGAGTTCTTTATTCGGAACATCCGAATCTGTTTTTCGGTGGGCTGCTACGAGCAGATCGATTATGAAACATCGGTTTTTCTTCACTTGCCTGCAAGAAATATAAACATGAATTACTTCCAATTCAGTCTTTATATTACATTTGTTATGATTTATAGGAACAATCAATGACCCATGATTTAGATTTAGAACTGTTTGCGTTGGCACCTCAGTGTTGACCCTCGATGATTTCGCTGTCTGATTAATAATTGAAGTGTCCGCCACAGTCCTGTAACTTTTTTATATATCGATACTTATCTTACAAGAGAAACTGACAATGGGTGAAGTGCTATCTTACTCTCTGCAAGCCTTTTTTCCGAATGCAGATGTTCCTGCTTCTCTGCAGGCATCAATCAGGTCGTTCGATTCTTCGACCGTGATATCATGATCGAATCTGGAAAATCGTAATTATGGAACTTTTTTATCAATATTTATTATTTCTTTGTTATTCCTTACATTTATAATAGTCACTCTTGTATTATATTTAATCTTATATTTACTATTTCTTCAATATTTATTATTTTATCATTATGTCTTATATTATTCTTATTCAAGTTATATTGCGATACTTTCATTTAATTCATTTGAAACTGACGCTTCTTTGATATCCCATTCAGAAGGTTTACCATGACTTGAACAATTCACATTTCTTTCGTTACGGTTAGAAATGTCCGTTATTGCACTTTCTTCCTCAGACTCCGAACTATTCGTTGTTTCTTCATTTTTTTTGTTGGAGCCCGAATTGTTCATCGAGGATTCATTTTTTTCGTTCGATTCCAAATTGTTCACTGCTTTCATTCGATCGTTAGAGTCCAAATTTTCCATTGTGCTACGGAAACGATGCCTATTGTTAGTTTCACTCGCAATTTTCAGAAATAAATCCTAGGTAGTACTTCCATCTCAGATCATCACATGGTATATTCCCAAGTGGGATTTCTAAAAATCGTAGATAAAAATCTCAAATGGAAGGTTCTCGGAATGATTCCTGAATAGAATTAGCCCATAATCTCGTAATCCCAGAAATACACTGACCTTTTTTTCTTTCTTTTTCTGATGAACCTTCAGCTGCCTGCTTCCCTTGTTCATGCCCTGGTTCATTTTGTTGCGCGGAAACGATTTGTAGACCACATTTTTTTAAATAATCTGCGACTTGTTGCACTGACAACTGTGAATCCGCTGAACTTGTTTCTTTAGAATGTTTGATTTTTATTTTTCCTTTTTGAAATAACGATAAAAACGGGTAGTGCGATTATTTTGAGTCACGTAAAAAGGTTAGATTAATTATGTTATACTTTCAACACAGCAAAATGTGTTATTAGGGCAGTGTATTATTAGAGAGTTTAAATAGTATATTACATTACAAGGGGCGAAACAGAGCGATTGCATGAATGTGAAGTTTGCTCTCCCCGAGTGAAACGAGGGCTGCAATCACACGAAATGCTTTCGCTGTGTTTTGTTTCGAGTAATGTATACTATTTTTCATAGCAACTCTTTTGAGAATCTGATTGGCTGTAACTGTGGAGCGGGTTGAAACAGCGACTTTCAACTCTAGGGTTGAAAATCGTAGTTTCAACCCGCTCTACAGGTACCGAAAATCGGATTTTCAAAGGAGGCGCTATGAAAATATTGTTTTCAGATGCACATCGGCAGCAGCACGTAATTCATCCAGGTTTTCCAAAAATGTAATCTTTTCTTTTCTTTTTTTTGGGAAGGGGGAGATACTTCACTGTCATCGGTAGCGTTGAAGTGCGCTGGTCTTCGATGTGTCAACTTGTCAAGAATGCAATGAATGTTAGTTTTCGTTTAAATTATGAATTTTGACCTTGATTTGAGTTATTATTCGCGTTCAATTTAATTTATACAGATTGTAATAGTACTATTTTCGGTGTGTCTTTAACTTTCTCCTCGCACCGGAATAAAAAGCACAGACATTTTTTTTTTATAATTTAGTAAATTTATATGAATTATATAAAAAGGCTTTTTATAAAATTTATATATTTCTCTTCCTACAAGATACAATGAGGCTATTCTGAACCTTAAAAATACTCGAATATATATATGGAGAATTCGAATCTCTGTTCTACAAAGAACATTTATTGAAATTTTAACGAGCTATTCAAGACCGACGGAGGGATTATACTTTTTTGTATTTTTGACAAAATCGTATGGAAGTTGATTTGGGTTAGTAATAACGAAGCAGTGGCGTATCTTGTTTCTTTCTTCAAAAAAGACGATATTAGCTCTTGAATAACTGTTTAAAATTACATTTTAATTTGCTAAACATTCAGGGTACAATCAGCGGCGTGAATATAACAGCAGCTATAAATTCATTTTCTAATTCGATATCTTCCCTTCCCTCTACTCATTCCCATTTAGCCATGAAATAGCATTTGGCCCTAACATCTTGGAAATTTATCGCTGTTATGTCGTTACGAATATTATTGCAGTGATACAATCCTGCAACATCAGAGGTGTAACCGATATTATAAAACGGCTCCCACTGCGTAAGTTCATTAACGATGAAGAATGTGTCTCCTTCGAATTGAACAATGTTGCGAATTAGAAATATGCTCGAATTTTTAAGAATGCAACAGTTGTCTCGACTCGTTTCGAATCTTATATCACCTACTTGTAATTATTTGAATTGAAAACATTGACGAGCATTGAATGTATCCATTAAAGGTCCATCAACATGTTCCGCAGACGAATTTATTACAATATTTTCATCTTCGTGAATCAAAGCTAAATCGTTTATTTCGTAAAATTGATTGTAATATTGTTCAAGGACTGCCCCTGGTTTACGGATTTTTTCGTGATTTCCCGCATATTGTTCTCGTAACCTAAAGCACTATAGGCTTCCACATTGCCTAGATTTTAGACATCATCCACAACATGCAAGAACCCATGAAAATTATGACATTATATTTTCTTTGTACAGTTCCTGACAACCCTCAACGAAAATATTCATTGCCTTTTTGCAAAATGCAATATTATTGTCTTCTTAATTGTCGTTGCTGAGAATTCTCATGATAAAATCAAGGAGTACAAAATGAAGATAGTACGGGGGTGGAAAAACATCAATAAAAACAACAGGGCAGGTGTAAAGTAACAATTGCCGAAATGAAGTTGCTTTGCAGAGGTGAAAAAGTGACAGCTTCGATGGACGCCGATTGAATTCAGAAGGGCAATAATGATTCAGAACCAAAAGTCTACTATCGAGAATGTTCAATTTTCTTCCATTTAAGCGCCGAAGTCTGAAGGAACCTTTAATTTGAGCTTCAAGTAATTTTTGAATGCATCGATGTACACTAGATGCATCACTTCAAATGGCACTTTAGAAACTGATCCCATAATTCTATTAAGTGAACTTTGTCCTTTATGATGAACTTCGTCTGAAACAGCAAGATACTCTTTGTCGGTTCTATGCCGATTTTCTACATCGGTAAAAACCTTTGTGCGTTCAAAATTAGGGACAACGCTGTAATGGCCTTCGACCTTACATTTGGAACAAGCATGATGGGCATTATTAGAGTAATGATTCAATATAAAAGCCCGAGCAGGGGCGCCTGCGATGAAACATCTGACGTATAAGGGTAGAAGCCGACCCCGTACATTAATGCCACCTTCTTCTATAACTTCTTCTACTTCAGTGGCGAATGGATTCATAAAATCGGAAGGATTTGTTCGTTTCGAGTTAACAAGGTAACAGTCGGATATAATTGGTTTTTTGCCCTAGCGAACTGGCTGAACGCTAGCTTTACGCTGCAACGTAAAGCTATCGTAAAGCTATCGTAGAGTAGCATTATAACTCATGAATGAGGCAAAATAAACATTCAAAATGTTTTCATCCTTATTCTACGTTGAAAATAACGTTAACTGGTACTTGAAATATGCAATAATTTTATTCATTTACACTAAAGAATTAAAAAAAAACATAATACCTGTCATTGAAGACAGTGCAGTGGTTCACCTTTTGTGGAACGTCTCCACCGTTAAAGTTGACCATTGGTTGGAGTGAGACACAACTATACTTTCATCTCACTCTAACAAATAGTCAATCCTGACGGTGAAGACATGGAAAGTGATGAACCACTGCACTGCCTTGAATGACAGGTATTATGCTTTTTCAATTTTTAGCGTAAATAAATAAAATTATTGCATATTTCAATTACCAGTCAACGTTATTTTCAACGTAGAATAAGGATGAAAACATTTTGAATGTTTATTTTGCCTCATTCATGAGTTATAATGCTATTTTACGATAACTTTACGATAATGTTACGATAATGTTACGCTACAGCGTAAAGCTATCGTTCAGCCAGTTCGCTAGGGTGGGTACAGAATTGAAAATGCAAAACGGAATAGGCCAAAATTGCTGACGAGTACTTTTAAAAACGCTACCGCCATCAGTGCTGAAATTGATTATAATGTGATCGGGCAATGAGATGTCAGGAACACTTTACAATTTCCTTTGTAATTGATTTTTGAAGCCGACATGTACATATCTGCCGCCAGAAATGTCATGAATAATGTTGCAGAGTTCTTGGATCTTTCAGAAAATAGTATAGATTAAAAGGTGGAGTTCGAAGCGTTCTTAATAAGTGCTTGATTTGAACATGATTTAAATCAGTTGACAAGCACATATTCCATGTTCAGTAATTTCAGGCAGAACCTCAGCTTCATTATTATCTGCGACTATAGGAATAACATTGCGAACATCCAGCACATTCTCATTTTCAATGACTCTGTTATCGAAGATGACAGGAATGGATTCTAAATTAACATGTTCTGCAGAGTTGGACGAGACACTAGATAAATCGTTTTGACGCGATACAGGGCGACTGTCACCGTCCGAATCATCCATATCGCATTCAACACGTTCCTGCACTGAATTAACCGAGTCAGATTGAACGTCATGTTCTAAATTTCCTTGCATGCTTCTTTTCTTTGAAGATGAAAAATGAGAACTTTGCCAGCCGCAACTGTTATAATAAAAATTATTAACAAAATAAGAATTTTGTTATAATGAACATAACCATCTGAAGCTCTAGGGTTTTTGGAGCCTGTTGATAAAATTTCAGACAATTCCGGACAAATTGGTACGAAAAACAGCGAATTGATTGTAAAAAATCGATTGATTTCGTTACATTAAAAAAATACGGTTTTCTTCGATTATAAAAAAAACTAGAGTTCTGACATAAAAATTTATGGCAGAAAAAATATGCGGAATGACATTTAACATGTACTGCCACGTGTTTTTGATTATTTTTCCAAATTTTTTGTTTAAATGAAAAAAAGTTCACGCATTGCGGTATCCCCTCCTTTGCCTACTAGGCCACGCGCTGCGTCGGCTATGGAATCTGAAGCCTCAATTGTAAAATTATTATTTTATAATAACTTGTATCACCATTGCAACTGCGAATCATTCAATTAAGAAAATTCTGTTATGCATTTACTCAAATTATTATTCAATTGGTATATTTTATCATTTGTTGTTTTGTTGACCATTAGCACTTATAAAAGAAATAATTATTCAAGATAACTCAAAATAATAGTGTTAAATCTCATTTTTATCTAGGCAAATAATTTTTTATAGTATGATAAGTTTGTACATATTCATATTCATTACACAAGTCTAAAGTCAGTTTATTGTAATCTGTAACTGTGATGTTCGTAATTTATATATTTGTACTCCCAATTGCAAGATGCAAGAGTTCAAGGGTCAGAAAAAACAATCTAAGAAGAAAAGTAAGAATCTTATGTTTATGTAGCAAATAGGCATTTTTTTACATAATATAAATAATTTTACCACGCGTCCAACTCTACAAACAACTACGAGCAAAGAAATTAACGTTATTTGTGATTATATATTATCTTATGTTTGAGAACATTCGATAGCTCGAACAAGCGACGATACTAGCGATGATCAACGGTCGCCGAATCACCATTCTGAAACAATCAGAATGATTTAAGTAAATGCATATCGCACACTCTATACCAAGAATTCTTTTAGCAATAAAAAACAATAAATGAAAACATTTTCTATTTTACGTAAACGTAAACAATCTTATGTGAATCCTGAATTTGATAAACTGAGGATATTGCAAGATAGTGTCATGCATAAAATTTGTGATTGAATTGAAAAATTGGATTGAAAAATTTCAAAACTGTAAGTAGGACATTATTGAAACTTTAGAAGGCTTGAATGTATGGATTTTTAAGTTTTAGAATTATTCAAATTCGTAATTTTTTAGATTCGTAGATGAATTCTCAATTTGTTCAATTGAACATTTGTTATGTTTTCCCAATTGTTAAAATTTTCATTGTTAAAATTTTCATTGTTGAAAAACCAAAATTAAAAATTTAAGGATTTGAAATTTCAAAAATCTCAATTTCAAAGATTACAATTTGTCGAAGTATAAATTTTACGATTTCTTGATTTAACACTCGCAGAGTCTTGATAATTTACATCTTAAACTACAAAATTTAACGATTGCGCAATAAGACAATAAGAAAATTCAAGAATTCTGTAATGCAATAATTTTATTATTTAATTTCACAATTCCATAATTTCCAAAATAAAACAATTTCAAAATTTAGCATTTTACGAATTTCAAAATTGGAAAATTACAAATATCAACATTTACAAAATTTATTAAAATTTGTGAAATATAAAGGGTTAAAAGAAATTTCCTTTCGGCATATTAAGTATCGCATATATATATCCTGGCAGCTCGACGACCCAGTAGTTACGGTTTCGTTACGGGATGAACCCGTAACTACAGATTCTTTACGGGATCATCGACCTGCCAGGGATGCACCTCAGACACAAAATCGATCTTAATAAGTGCGAGGATTACTGTCCGAGGTGAAGCCGAGGACAGTAATCCTCGCACTTGTCAAAATCAGTTTGATATCCTATGAGCATAATTTTCCATTATCATTCAATCCATTAATATTCGTTTCAATAATGAATTTATTGCAATTAATAATATTACTTGATGAATTCATTATTTATGTTATATAGATGTGCCGTAAAAATTTTATAAAATTCGCGGTTATTATAAGGAAGGCAATTTAATTTTATAATTTCCCATTCACTTTCAAATTTTGACTTGATTTTTTTGTGAACTGACCAATAGTCGTAATTTTTTGAGATCTAGAATCTTTTTTCCTTTGACATTTAAAGTATTCAATCGGCATTAAGCAGACTTAATCCTTCAGAATTTTGGTCACCGCTCAATCCCACCTGAAAATGCAGTGACTCGAATGTTGAATATTGTGTCCTTTAATCAAAAGGGAAAATTAAAAAATTTTACCTTCTTCAAATAGGATACTTCGTGTAATCCCTTGAGACTAGTCACGCCAACGTTGATGAAACTTATTTTTCAATTTAAAGGGGGAGACCTGTGTCAAGAGCGATTTTCGAGCGCTTCTTTAGGATCAACGTGTAGGTAAAGTAATTAAGATTTTTTAATTATCCCTTCGCGATCTTCTCGCTTTATTCTTGAATATTTTACATCAATTGTTTCTAAGGTGTTATTAAGGGGTAACACCACTGTAGAATTTTCAAAAAATTGATTTTTTTTTGGCTAAAATGGTAGATAATTATGTTAAAAATGATGTCTTGAAGTGATTTTTCCAAAAAAAAATTTTCCCCCACTTACAAGCGTCGGGCGCATGGCGCATCGCGCCCATCGCTCCGAAATGCTTACCTGGGTCAGATATCCCTTACCGACAGGCCGTGAAAACCTAATGGAAAGGTGGTGGAACGTTAGCAACTAGCGCATCATAAATCACTGCGCATGAACTAACATTATTTGTGCACGTGTTAGTGCATATACATGCATACGTAGGTTCTTTAAATGTGTTACAAAGAATATATTCAAATAAAATTAAAAGGAAATTGAAGATTTAGCGCAAAATTGTGAAAATTTAATTCAAGATTGAAAAGTTATGTTGATATCAACTCACTCTTTAATTACATTTACACAATTTTGCCTTAAATCATGGTTTTCTCGTCATAAATAAAAATCAAAAATATCTGTAATTTGTATTTTTATTTTCAGAAAATATAGTTGCTTAGCAAATTTTGCGTTGACTTTTGTACTACAAGATAATCGAACACTTTGTGGGGTCGAGATAGCTCTCTTCGGTGTTGTGTGAAAGTCTTCTCCAAATACATCCTTGCTGCTTCCTGCTTCTGGGATATCTTCTGATTCTTTTTTCTGGAATATAGATTAAAAGCATTTAATTTATATGAATATTTGAAATTTATTTTCGTAGGTATTTTATTAAATAAATAAAAATAAATTTTATAAAATATAACTCGAGTTATATGTTTATCGAAATTTTGGTGGGAATTTATGACATTGTGGAATTTGTATTGGCAATTCTCAGCTATTTTTTCATAAATAATCCTTTGTAATTTTATACTATATATGTACTTGCATCTATATCTTCAGTAACATTTAGACAGAAGTACACTGCCGGTCGAAATTATTTGTTCACGTGTTGTTTCAGCTATTCCTAAAGTGTCTTAATTTTTATAATAACAAGTTGAAATTTTTTTCTCTATCATAAAATAAAAGTTAATAAAATTTTGCAAATAACAAAAATAAAACAAAATAAAAAAATAATAAAATAAATTTTTAAATAAAATAAATTTTTTTTTCACAGAAAAATTTCTTCAATTTATATTGGAAAATACTATCTAGTTTTAAATAACGTTGGATTAATTCTAAATCAGAGGTTGATAAGGTCGATATAGTAGAGTTCCGTTGTCACGTACAGTGATACACTCTTCTAATGATCGACATAATCGACTGAAATGATTTAGAAAAATCAGAAAAAATAACAAAATTTTAATTTTATAAAAAAATATTTCAGAAAACTTGAAATTTCAATCATTCTGAAAAATATTAACAACTCTGAAATTAATTAAGATTTTTAAAACTTTTTTGTCTCATTTAAATAGTAGGTTTTCATAGTATTTTGCTAACTAATCAAGATATTTTCAGATTTTTTTTCCTGGCGTCAAAAATGATACAAAAAGGTCATAAAATTTTAAAAATGTGTAGCTACTTACAAGAAATTTTTAAAAACCAATGTGTATCATATTTTAATAAAATTTATAGATTACTGTCTTCATTTGAAAATTTTCGACATGTTTGTACCATGTTTGACCCCAGGGTAGAATCCAAAAGAAAAATTCTAAAAATATCTTGATAAGTTAACAAAATACTATGAAGAGTAACCTTCAAAATGAGACCAGAAACGTTTAAAGGTCTTAATTAATTTCAGTGTTATTAATATTTATTCAAAAAAGATCGAAATTTGACGTTTTTTGCAATATATTCTTATAAAATTATCATTTTGCCTTCAACTTGGGCTCACTAGATGCAAAATTTAAATAATTATAAAAATTAAGACACTTTAAGAATAGCTAACACAGCAGGTGAATAAATAATTTTGACCGGTAGTGTATATACTACTTTTTTAGTTTGGTATCTCAAAATTACGTGCTAGAATTTTATTGTCATTCCTAAGGAAATTAAAAATATTGTTACTTACGTGTGCAAACTGCACGCTACTTTCTTCAAAGTCTCGTGTGCCTTCTGCAGGTTTTTCTACTTCGGGAATGAAAATTTCGAAGTCTGATGGGGAAGAAACACTCGCCGGTATAATGTTCACATCACTTCCACTCGACACATCACTACACGACGGTAAATTTAACGACGGAAAAATGTCGATGACAAATAAAAAATTGTCTTTCTAGTACTTCGAGGTATCCTAACCTCGACAAGTAGGGATTTGAGCATGCTTCTATCCATCGTTGTCCGGCATTTTCTTTCTTCGGAAACCGATGAATTGACACATTGTTCTTCCGACCCCTTTTGGAGGTACACCCACTCACAGCACACTGAATTTCGTACTTCGAATTCATTTTAAATGATTATAAAGCGCGATCGCGTACGAATTGTTGATACATGTATACAACAACGACGGAACTCATACGAAGCCGTTCCCTTTGCCGCACTCCGCCCGCTTCCGACAACTAGCGCCGCGTACACCACCGCACATGAACTATCCTACGGGGACACCTAATACATTAGAGGTCGACCTGCCCTGCTTACCGACTATTCTTAATAGTAAATAGTATACACAGGCAGTGTGCACAGATCTGATACCGACGCAGTCACAACTACAGAAGCACCTCCTGTCCGTGAGAAGCGAGTAGGGAAAGGCGGTGGCGCGCGCTGCCTTTCTTTCTTCCTCGTCGCTCTTGCACGCGAGAACGACTCGTCCCACTTCTCCTTATTCTCCTCGCTTCCTCCATGCAATGCTATTTTTAGATTTCACATTTTACGCTTTCAGTTATCGAGTCGAAATTGAGAATTATATTTCTCTCGACTCCGTGCAAAAGAGGCGCGAAGCAGACGACAATTTGAAATGTATGAAATATGTTATTTGAGAAACAACACTTTTTTTTCCAATATATTGGAAAAAATCTGCCTGAAATAAACATCTAAAAGATCGTGCAAAATTTGATAAGCATTTGAACATTTCAAAAATAAACTTTCAGTAAAATTTCTTGCCAATAAATGTTCAAAATTTGAATCAATATATATTTTTCTATTTAAATTTCCATACTTCTAATCAATTTTGTACATTTAAAAAATTTTCAGTTAGAAATATATATTCTATTAAGAAAAAATAAACATAAAATTCAAGTTTAAAATTTACATTCTCAGTTTTATGTTAGAAATATTTTCATCTTACATTTTTGTAGCCTAGGCACAGACTTTTCATTTGAAAAAAGAAATGCTCTACAAAATGGAAAAATTTTCTAATAGAATTGGATAAATCAAAAAGCTAAAATATCTGTTATCTTCATATGAACGAGTAAAAATTTACCAATATCAATTTTTACATGAACATTTTAATTCGAAGTGTTGAAATCTTGTTACAATTTGACAAGATCATATGGACAAGTTCAATCTTTTAAATGAAATATCTTGTGATTTTTAATTTGTCTGTTCTTCTGAAATCGGGGGAAGATTTAAAAAGTAAAAAAAAAAAAATTTCCAATGGATCCAAGGTCAGTAAATGCTTAAAGTTTTAAATCAAGATTTTAATTACAAAATTTTGAAGCTTTGTAATTTGCTTTATAAATGACTACTTGTATCAGAAAGTAATTCAGCTCTGTAGAGCATTTTTATAATTTGAATTCAAAATAGGTGCTTAGGCCAGAAAAAAGTAAGATAAAAATTTTTTCACCATAAAACTAAGAATGTAAATTTTAAATTTATTATGTCATATGTTTATCTCTTCTTAATGGAAAATACTCTGCACATAATTATCTGTTTCGACATTTTTTAAATGTACGCTAACATTTAAGATATTCATAAGTATTTCACCTTTTTATGAAAATTAAAAATTTCCAAATAACACTTTGATTGACAAAGCTAAAAATTTGTCAATAATTGATATATTGTATTGTAAGTTTAAACATAGGACGACTTAAAATTTCACAATGACATTACTTTTCAAGTACTTGAACCTTTCTTCAATTTTGAGAATTCTTTCAGAGGTTTATTTCAGGTGAGTGGTTTTTTCTTTTTTTAATGCAAAATTTTATAATTCTAAATTTGACTCATCTTGTATCACTGTAAAAAGATTTTAAAACTTCAAAAAAAATTTTGTCAGTTTAATTCAAAGTCAATAAATATTCAATGTTTGAAATTGAAATATTAAGTGAAAGATTTTCAAGCTCTGGGAATCAACTACTTTAATAACACAATTTTTCTTCTTCGTAAAGCATCTCAATTTTCAAATTTTAAATACAGATTTCAAACTCAAAACCTATTTGCCTGAAATAAACATCTAAAAGATCGTGCAAAATTTGATAAGCATTTGAACATTTCAAAAATAAACTTTCAGTAAAATTTCTTGCCAATAAATGTTCAAAATTTGAATCAATATATATTTTTCTATTTAAATTTCCATACTTCTAATCAATTTTGTACATTTAAAAAACAATTAAGAAATTCATAAGTATTTCACCTTTTTATGAAAATTAAAAATTTCCAAATAACACTTTGATTGACAAAGCTAAAAATTTGTCAATAATTGATATATTGTATTGTAAGTTTAAACATAGGACGACTTAAAATTTCACAATGACATTACTTTTCAAGTACTTGAACCTTTCTTCAATTTTGAGAATTCTTTCAGAGGTTTATTTCAGGTGAGTGACTTTTTCTTTTTTTAATGCAAAATTTTATAATTCTAAATTTGACTCATCTTGTATCACTGTAAAAAGATTTTAAAACTTCAAAAAAAATTTTGTCAGTTTAATTCAAAGTTAATAAATATTCAATGTTTGAAATTGAAATATTAAGTGAAAGATTTTCAAGCTCTGGAAATCAACTACTTTAATAACTTTCAGTGAAATGGTGAACTCAATAAATGTTCAAAACTTAAATCAAGATATCAGTTTACAAATTTTTAGTTGCGTAAATTGACTACTTCAATTTGAAAATTACTTGAAAAAATCTTATATTTAAAAAAATTAGGCACATAAAATAACGGTTTAAAATCCACATTCATAGATTCATGGTAAAAGCAGATCAAAGTTTATTAATCTTACGTTTTAGTAGCGTATGCACAGACTTTTAATCAAAACAATGAAATCAAAGAATCTTTCAATGAAATTCAGTCTATAAATGCTTAAAGTTTTATCTCATGTTTCTTAGTTCTAAAATGAAAATATTTTGCACCAGATTTGAATTTAAATTTCATCCTAATTTTATGTGGCCTAAGCACAGACTTTTATTTCAAAAAATATTTATTGATTTCAACTTTGACATAAAATTTTATTTCGAAGTGTTTAAATCTTGTTACGACTTCACAAGATCTTATAGATGTTTTTCCAAATATCAAGAAAACAATTGTAATCTTTTAAATGAAATACTTTGTCAGTTTTAATTTTCCTATTCTTGTGGATTCGCAGGAAAATTTGAACACTAAACAAAGAATTTTTCAATGAAATACAAAGTCAATAAATGCTTTAAGTTTTATGTGAAGATATTAATTACAACATCTTCAAGTTTTATGAATCAACCACTTGATTTAGAAAATACATGTAATTACAGTTTTGAACGTTCATTGAAAGATAACAAAATTTTTTCTTTGAAAAAAAAATTAGTTATTATGCACTCAGAAAAATATTTGATTGAATCAGAGAAAATTATTGTTATTATATCTTTGAACCAAATAAATATTTGTTTGAATCAAATTAATTTTTCTGCAAAACAAAGAAATTAGTGCATTGATATATGGTCAAACATATAATTTGTTTGATTTAAGGCAGAAATTTATTTGACTTGAAAAAATATTTATTTGGTTCAAAGATATTTTGTTTGAATCAAACAAATTTTGTTTCATTAAAAAAAAAAATTTCTTTACGTCAAAGAAAGTGTTTCAAACAAATAATTTTTTTGATTCAATCAAATATTTTTTCTGAGTGTGTATATATTCAGAGCCTTTTAAAGATGCAATCTGTTATTAAATATACGCTATTTTTTAATTTAATGAGGAAGAAACCAATCATTTAGTTTGCAAAAATAATATTTTTCATCGTTCAATGAACGTTCAAAACTATAAATACATGAAAATATTTCAACTTTGTAGAGCATTTTTATATGTTGAATTTACAAACTGTGCTTAGGCCACAAAAACGTGAGATGAAAATAGTTTTAGTATAAAATTGAATATATCGATTTTGAATTTGAAAAGTACTTGCTGAAGAAAACTTCTGGAAAATATTGCAGAAATAATGGAAGATTTATAAACTCCAAAAATAATTTTTTAGCAAAATGAAAATTCAATGAATGCTGAAAGGTTTCAAGTTAAGATATTAATTGAAAAAGTTTTCTTTTTCATACAGCATTCGATTTTTTCGGAATAAAAGTCTGTGCTTAGGCTACATAAAATTAAGATAAAATTTAAATTTAAATCCGGTATAAAATATTTTCATTTTAAACCAAAGAAGCATGAGATAAAACTTTAAGCATTTATTGACTTTGAATTTCATTAAAAGATTCTTTGATCAGTGTTCAAATCTTTCAATAATTTCGAAATATCAGCTAAATTCAAAATTTTACGAAATATTCAATTAAAATAATTACACTTATATTTCAAATATTATCAAAAACATTTGCTTAAAATAAATATTTATAAGATTTTGTACAATTGTAAAAATATTTGAACGCTGAAAGATTAAATTTTGAGTAAAATTTTTAATTAATGAATGTTTGAAGGTTTGTGCAAAAACATCAATTAAAAATTGTTTTAACTTCATAAATTTCATCAATTAGAGTAATAAGAAAATTTCGACCTTCTGTAAAGCATTTTATTGTTTTGATTAAAAGTCTGCGCATACGCCACAAAGACGTAAGATTAATAAACTTTGACCTGCTTTTACCATGAATATATGAACGTGGATTTTAAACCGTTATTTTATGTGGCTAAATTTTTTAAATATAATATTTTTTCAAGTAATTTTCAAATTGAAGTAGTCAATTTACGCAACTAAAAATTTGTAAACTGATATCTTGATTTAAGTTTTGAACATTTATTGAGTTCACCATTTCACTGAAAGTTTATTTTAGAAGTATTCAAATCTCCCATTATTTTTACAAGATCTTCAAGACTTATTTCAGACAAATAATTTTTGAGTTTGAAATCGATATTTTATATTTTATAATAAAAAGTATTTTCATCTTACGTTTTTGTAACCTATGCGGAGACTTAAAATTTGAAAATTGAGATGCTTTACGAAGAAGAAAAATTGTGTCATTAAAGTAGTTGATTCCCAGAGCTTGAAAATGTTTCACTTAATATTTCAATTTCAAACATTGAATATTTATTGACTTTGAATTAAACTGACAAAATTTTTTTTGAAGTTTTAAAATCTTTTTACGATGATACACGATGAGTCAAATTTAGAATTATAAAATTTTTCATTGAAAAAAGAAAAAGTCACTCACCTGAAATAAACCTCTGAAAGAATTCTCAAAATTGAAGAAAGGTTCAAGTACTTGAAAAGTAATGTCATTGTGAAATTTTAATTCGGCCTATGTTTAAACTTACAATACAATATATCAATTATTGACAAATTTTTAGCTTTGTCAATCAAAGTGTTATTTGGAAATTTTTAATTTTCATAAAAAGGTGAAATACTTATGAATTTCTTAAATGTTTTTTAAATGTACAAAATTGATTAGAAGTATGGAAATTTAAATAGAAAAATATATATTGATTCAAATTTTGAACATTTATTGGCAAGAAATTTTACTGAAAGTTTATTTTTGATCTGCGGGGAAAATGCAGACCGACGCGGGAAAAGAGATGTTCGCTCGCTCGATACCTTTGTACGGTAAGCCTTACGTACACTACGTTAAAGATGGCGATTGTATGACTCACAAAGGGATTGCAGATTCTGGATGTATGCCAAAATCCCGACTAGTGTAGTGTGATCGAGTTTTCTATGGAAAATAAAAGCATGACCGAAACAAACAACAGATGGGCGTGTGCTGTGTGTCGAGACAACTGTTAAAGATTATCTATCCTATCTGTTCGCTAGGTGGTGCTGACCGTGAAATCAATCCCATACCCATAAATAAAGAAAATATAATGTATATTTTTTCGTATTAATAAAGAATAGAATATTAAAATATATTTATGATAAAATCAATAACATTCTTTTTAATAAAATTCAGAATTAATTAAACCAAACTCGATCTGATTAAAATAGATGGAAATTTTTTTATAAAAAGTGACTAGTTTCAAGGTTATGTGCGTAAAATCATCATTAATTGGACGAAACTCGATCCTAATTAAACAGATGGTGATGTTTTTATAAAAAGTCACAAGATTCAAGATTATGAGCGGAAAATCATCATTAATTGGACCAAACTTGATATGATTAAAACAGATGATAATGTTTTTATAAAAAGTCACTAGATTCAAGATTATGGGCGAAAAATCATCATTAACGGGACCAAACTTGATATGATTAAAACAGATGATAATAAATAGAAATGGTATCGAGAATAAAGCTTTTGAATGCATTATCTCGATTCCTTGGGATTGAAATGCATCCAAAAATTTGATTCTTGATCCTGCTTCTTTCCACATTTTGAAATATCGATGCCGTTCAATATCCACCTTTTAACTGGGTCGGTTCTCCATTGTGTCCATCATTTTGTTATTTCGAACTTATTTGTATATATAATGTGTTGTAAATATTTATTGTAAGTAGTTTTTGTATTATATATAAATTTCTAAAGTTCCTACTCAGTATCTACGTATGTTATTTTTCCTGCACAAGGTTTGTGAAGCTTATTTTTTGCAAATATTCTTCAAGTATATTCTTTCAAAAACCCATTGAAATTTTATTTGAAAATTGTACAATATAATTTTAAAAATAGTCATTATGATAAGAAAAAGGGAATTTCGATAAATATTCGGTTTTGGTCCAATTAATAATGATTTTCCACACATAGCCTTAAAACAAATGATTTTATACGAAAACATCTCCATCTGCTTAATTACGATCAAGTTTGGTCCCGTTAATGATGATTTTTCGCCCATAACCTTGAATCTAGTGACTTCTTATAAAAACATTATCATCTGTTTTAATCATATCAAGTTTGGTCCAATTAATGATGATTTTCCGCTCATAACCTTGAATCTAGTGACTTTTTATAAAAACATCACCATCTGTTTAATTAGGATCGAGTTTGGTCCAATTAATAATGATTTTAAGCACATAACCTTGAAACTAGTCACTTTTTATAAAAAAATTCCCATCTATTTCAATCAGATCGAGTTTGGTTTAATTAATTCTGAATTTTATTAACAAGAATGTTATTGATTTTATCATAAATGTATTTTTATATTATACTCTTTATTATTACGAAAAAATATACATTATATTTTCTTTATTTATGTGTATGGGATTTATTTCATGGTCAGCACCACCTAGCGAGCAGATAGGATAGATAATCTTCAACAGTTGTCTCGACACACAGCACACGCCCATCTGTTGTTTGTTTCGGTCATGCTTTTATTTTCCATAGAAAACTCGATCACACTACACTAGTCGGGAGTTAGACCAACAGTGGGTCCACTTATATAGGAGAAAAGGGGAACGAATTGTAGTGTTTGCTATCAACAAGTGGTGGCGCTACTGTCGCTACCGATGTTCTTACTAACCTGTTGTAATCATAGCAACCATAGTTTGATATTCTTTTGTTAAAATCAGATGGTATAAGTCATTGATTCATGTTTAAAAAATGTCCGCTCTTTAGAATATACCTAGTAACAAGGTGGGAATTTAAATGGCATTGAAATGTCAAAATCTGGAAAGAAATGGACTCGAGAAAGGATCTTTTGAATGCATTTTGATTCCTAGGCATTAAAAGGCATTCAAAATTTTCATTCTCAATTCTGTTTTTTTTTTCAGATTTTGACATTTGAATGTCATTCAATGCCCACCTTCTTAATATATTTTTTTTTTTTTTTTTTGAGGAAGGGAGAAATGCTTTATGCACCGTCAAGGGGACTCCGTTTCCCCCTGGTGTGTCGGACTCTGCTGCTCGCACAGCCCTACCGACTAAAACTCCCTCCCTGTCTCTAGGCCGTGGAATCCCACCCTGGAACCGCCGTTAGTCATTACTTCGGGGTGGGGGCCATCTTGAGGCGATGTTGGTCTCTCCTCCTTGCTTCTTTCTACTTTCTTGCTGGACTTATTCCTCCAGTTCTCTTCTCCATGGAGGCCTTCTTAAAGCTTCCTATTCAGGGCTGCCTCCCGAAAGGCCGCGCAACGCATAGTCCCCGATATATGGTCATTCCGGGGTTTTCCCTCCCTTGAAGCACAGAGGAAGCACCTCGGCTTCCCGGTGCAGGAACCTGCAAGATGCCCCTCCAGGCCGCATCTCCAGCAGCACCTGCTGCGGTCTGGCCCTCGGCAGTCCGCCGCTATGTGGCCAAAGCCAAGGCAGCGGGAAGCACCAGTTCACCTCTTTTTTCCTGCGAACTCTGCAGGAGACCCACCCGATCTTGATGTGGGCCCCCTTAAGCAGCTTCAGCGCCCTTGCCTCCTCCAGAAGCACATACGCCTTCCAGTTTCCTCTATAGGGTGCCTTACTTGAAGACACCCTTAGCTCCAGCTCCGGTCCTTGGTCAAAGTAGCCCCTGACGGCATCCTCCACGTCTTCCGCTTGAATAGTTGGTTCCAGGTCAGCGATCTCGACCTCGATCCTGGGGATGAGATGACGGACTGTCCCCCTGGCTCCAATCACCTCTTTAAAAGCAGTGTCGATCTTCTCTCTGTTTTTTGTGGAACATTTCAGTTCCACCAGCAAATCCTTGGAGCGCGTCTCCCTGATTCCCTGGACTGTAGCGCCCAGTTTGTCAGGGTTGACGCGCTTCTTGAGGTCGCGCAAGATAGAAGCCACTCCTTTTCTTTGTTAGAGGCTCTCGGCCTCTTTTCTGCCGGCTTCTGCACCGCAGACACCTCCGGGATCGCCGTCGACTCTCTCGGCCGTTTGCAGGTATCCGGTGTGGACCTCGCAGCCGGCTGGGAGAGGGTTTGGCTACCCTTGTCCGCAACTTCCTTCTGTTTTGGAGGTCTTACTTCCTTCATCTTTTGTACCATGAGGCCTCTCATCAGGTACTCGAAGGAGTCAAGGTAGCAGACGGTATCCTCAATGTCGTACCGTAGCGCCCCGAGCTCCTTCTTCGCCTCCTGTATGCCGTCCCTGATTTGGAGGTGCATATTCTTCTTGGCCCTGGAGAAGTTTTCCATCTTCTCCAGGGCCGATTCTACCCTCCTTAGGATCTCCAATAGTTTGTCGTTCCTCTCGTGGAGCCAGTCCCGGTACTGCCGTACCTGGGACTTATCGGTCTCGAACGCATCCACCGTCTCCTCCATCACGGCCAAATCGCCTCCAAACATCTCCTCACACATTGTTTTATTTAAATTTTTAAACTCCATTTTCATTCCCACGATTAGCTAGGGAAGTATTCGGTCCGCCCCTGCAGAGCCCCGCATGCAGGGGTAAGGCCTCAATACTCTAGGAGGTGGCCTGATTTCCAAGAGACACGGTGTAAGACACCACTCCCTGGTGCCATGCAGCCCTCGGCACGGTAGTTAACACCTTGGCTTGGGGGTTATTCCTTCGTGACCATCCCTGGAACATTGTCCGCGACTGCTTATTTAGTTTTGTATCCGTATTCAGCAGTAACCCTCGGTACAGGGCCCCTCTATCCGCAACCTGAGGACGCGCCCGGTGGCCTGTTCTAGGGCCCCCTGATCGATTTCCGAAGAAACCAATGCAGGACCGGGAATAATAATAATAATAATAATAATAATAACAACAATAATAATAATAATATATGTGTATATACATACTATAATAATATAATAGTTCTTGCTATCAAAACTTGGCAGCGCTGATGCTCATTTTCCCTTTTTTAAGTACCCTCCTAAAATACATGGTAGTGGACGCACTGTGTTTTGACCCGTCGCACAGTGGTCGGAAAACGCGAAAAGCTGGCCAAAAGTAGAAGCTGTTCTTCTACCAACCTGAAATTCTGCATACAAGGGTTTTTTGGGTCACTGATCACGAATTTGAGGTTAAAATTTCATTTTACGAAATGGTTGATTCAAAATGGCGGACAAAATTTCCAAAACTTACTCAATTTTCAATAAAATCAGTATCGTAGAGTTTTTGAAGTTGCTAAATTTGAAAAAAGTCAGTTTCAGGGAGTTTTCCAGGTACACATAAACACTTTTTTTATGATTAAAGAATTGAATTTTAGATTTTTAATGGTATTTTTCTAAATTGAAAAGAAGAATATACATCTTATATAAAAATATTGCGATTCACATTTGCAGACTCTTTTGTAGTGAGCAATTTTGTATTACAACGTATTTTTCGTATCTCGTATAATTCAACTGGAAAATGGAATTTTGATATTGACTTTTTTCAAGTTTTGACATAATGTAACGTTCCTAATATTTTGTTACGTCAGAAACGTAACACTTCTCTTCTTAAATGATCTCCTCGATTTATGTAAGGATTGGAAGGATCCTCTCTAAGGGATGAGGAATAGTCAGTGATTGAGAATGGTTAATGATATAAAATATATTTATTGACGATAAAATTATAATGAGTAAGCACCATGGAAATGGAAATTGAATTGTATTGTTGAAGTACCCTTGTAATTACCCTGAGTTGTAACTTGCTTGGTGATGAAATGAGTCCAGTAGAGCGAATGTGGTAACTTGAGTCCTTACTTGTAATCTTTGAGATAGATGTTATCAGATAGGAAATTCGTAGTCCAGCCGGTTGATATAGTTGATTCTTAGATCCCAGTTTCAAAGAGAATTTGGAAGGCGATTCCCCTTCACTTTAGAATAAAATTTCAAAGGATCTTTTTGTTTAAAACATTTCCTGGTTTAGTTATACTAAACGCTTTGGTTTTATGCAAAGCTTATATTATTTTAAGTTTGAATTCAAATTCAGTTAATCAATTTTGTATATTTATGTGCGATCTTTTTATTCGATTGACGTGAACTACTGTCTGTTTTCCTTTTATGTTGATTTTTACATTTCTTTTTCCTATTACATCTAAAACTTCATGAGGTCCTGTGTATTGATTATCCAGCTTTTTAATTTTTCCTTCTTCTAATAAAAATACATTATCCACAATTTTTATTTCCAACGGATTTATTTTTCTATCGTGGTATTGTAAGAATATACAAATTTCCAGATATTGTTTCTGGTAGTGGACAAACAATATCCATTGATATTTTTTCAAAGACAGTAGTAGTTGTATCAGTAATGAAAATGGGATTTTTAGTTTTAACTCGAACTAATTTTTTTATTTGACATTCTAAGTTGCCTTGAATATACTTTTGAATATCGACTTTCATATTTTCCCAAAAAATTTTTTGTCGAATTCGATTGTAGGTCTTTGTGAGATCTTTATAGCCTCCTAATTCTGAGGAGTGTGCTTCTTCAATTAATTGTGATCTTTATTCTTTTGTTTGATATTGCGTTATGCCATTACAAACTATTATTTTCGTAAGTGAATTTGCAAAAACTAAATCGAATATTAATTTTATTTCTTCCCAAGCTATATAGTTGATTTTTGAAGTCTTTGAAACACTAATTGATCATAAATTAAATTTTTGAGATAATGTGTGTGATGAATAAATTGACAAATTTATATTATTTAAGGTTTCAGATAAATTGTGTTGAATTTCTCCTTCAATCGGAAGAGCAACATGATAATAGTTTCCTTTTTTAATTTCTTTCGCTGTTGTAACAAAATATACATAATTATAATTTCGCATCGTTAATTAATCGTGAAATTCAACGATATTTTTATTCATTAAAATTTGCCTGGTAGATTTTAAGTTGGGTGGAGGGGGCTCTGGGGATAAACGGTTATCTTCGAATTCTGAATTATTATCATTTTCGAGATTTTTCCTGGTTTCTATTTGTTGCTTTTTGTTTATTTCGGAACTTCGTTCATTAAAGATTCGTTAAAGCGTTCCTTTTTTCACAGAAAATGTCTTCAATTTATATTGAAAAATTCCATCTTGTTTTAAATAACGTTAAATTAATTCTAAATCATAGGTTGATAAGGTCGATATAGTAGAGTTCCGTTGTCACTGATAGTGATACACTTTACTAATGATCGACATAATCGACTGAAATGATTTGGAAAAATCAGAATTCAATATTTTTATTTTCAAAAATTTCTTTAATACAAGAGTTTTCAGAGTTTTTTTCATCTTCAGTTTCTATATCAATTACTTCATCCTCAGAAGTAGAAAAATAATCTCCGCTTTCTTCCTTTTGCCTTTTGCCATTTTTCTCCCTTTTATTCTTCGCTTGGATTTCTGTCAAATTGTCGAAATATTCGGGATTAGAATCAGGATCAGAGTCAGAATCGAATCCTAGTTCTATTTGACTTGGCTTTTTCGTATATATTTCCGGAAGTTCATCTTCAATTATTTGTTTCCTTGGTCTAACTCTCTTTCTTTTTGTTTGAGAGGGGGTATTTTTGAAATCTGTACGTACATTCACTCTTGGCCTACCTCGCGATCTCTTGATAGGAGGTTCAACTGGTGTATTTCGATTTAAATTTTCTAGATTTTTATGCTGATTTGAATTTTTCATTTGTCCTTGTTTTTTCTTTTTACCCCTAGTAGTCATGGTTTTCAATGGCGAATTTCCATAATTTAAAACAGGAAGTTTTGAAGATAGTAGTTTAAATAGATTTTTATATTTGACTATGTCTTTATTCATTTCGTTAAATAATTCCTGATTTAAGATTACATTGAAAATTTCCGATAACCTCAAATTAACATTGGATATTGGTCCTCCTGAAGTTTCACTACAGTCATTGGCATCATCTTCGGTGAATACTGACTTAAAATATATTTTTTTCGAAGTATTTCCTGTTTTGTTATTATTTTCTTAATTAATTTTTATAAAAGCATTTTCAAGATTCATTTTTTCTTGAGACGTCATGAAGGTATCGTCATCATCTTCGTGTAAATTTCTTGATTTTTCTTCGTTAACAATAGGGTTTCTTGACAGAGCGTCTGCATTGACATTCATTTTTCCTGCTTTGTATACTACATCAAAATCATATTCAGCGAGTTTTAACGTCCAGTGCGAAACTCGTGAGCAAGGATGCTTAGAGTTTTGAAACCAAACTGGTGGTTTATGATTAGTTACTAGGGTAAATTTTCTTCCTGATAAATAAGGACGGAAATGAGTGACACAAAATATTATTGCAAGTGCTTCTTTTTCATATGTATCATATTTTTTCTCAGCCTCACAAACTACGTGAAGCATATGCTATTGGCTTATCTTTGCCTATTTTGCCTTGTGATAATATACCTCCTGTTGCGTATCCTCAGGCATGTGTTGTGAGAACAAAGGGTTGAGAAAAATCGGGTCGTTGTAAAAGTGGTTCTTCACATAATCTTGATTTTAAAATATCAAAAGCTGTTTGCTGTTTATCGGTCCATATGAAAGGGGTATCCTTTTTTAGAAATTGATTAAGAGGATTGGCAATTTTTGAAAATCCTTCGATGAATCTACGATAATATCCTGCTAATTCTAAAAATTGTTAAACATTCTTTTATGTGCCACTGGCGCGCGAACTCGTTTTTTCGCTACAGTTAACAGTAACGCAATGTAATACATTGCGCTACAAAGGAATGAAATGTAAAAATTGAACTGCGCATGCGCCCATAGCCATGAAACGAAGCTCAATCCTTCTTCTTATTCTTCTTCTTCTTCGTACAGTGTTAGCATCTTACTGGCAAAGCCTTGTACATTTGAACTGCGCATGCGTCTACTAAAATCCATTACTACTATACAAGATCGATAAAATCAAAATGGCCGGGACTAGTCGTGACATATCAAGTGTAATGAATAACGCTGCAAACAACTACAATACTAGATTAGATTCAAGTGGACGCATAAAAACTCGTATACGCACCGGAGTCACATAAAATAGAATACGTGCGAATGCACACAATTCGCGAAATTACGAGACTCGCGACAATGCTCGCAGGACTGATCGCGACTCAGCTTCGTCTCGGCTTTGTCTCGGCTTCGTTTCGGCTACGCCTCGACTATGCATCGCCTACACCTCGACTACGCCTTGGCTCCGATCTCCTTCGAGCATTATCGCTCGTCACGCAATAACCTTCATTGTGCGCCCAGGCACGTAATATACTATTGTGTTATTGGAACTGGAAATTCTTTTACGGATATTATTTTTTTGGGGTCTGGTCGAACTCCATTTTTATCAATTATATGACCTCAATATCCTATCTCAGGTCGTAGAAATTCACATTTGTCTGGTTGTAAATGTGGGTTTGCTTTTCAAAAACTTTGTATTAAATTATTAAATTTATTCTCATGTTCTTCTAGTGTATCAGCAAATATGACTATGTATATTAGTTTTTTCTTCAACTGTGTTTTTTGGAATTATCGTTGAACTAAGTAAACTTAAATCTTCGTTGCCAATTATTCGAGTCGGATAAATTGCTTGTTCCGGCAATTTCGAATTGTTTAAAAGTTAAGGTTTTCTCTAAAGGAATATTATTTAATTGAAAACTGATATTTATTTTGTCTTTGTTAGAAATATTTTCAAAATTATCTTTAGTTACCTTTTTCTTCACAGAAACTGTTCTTTTTGGTTTAAGGGGAGCAGTTTGATTTTGTGCCACAAATTTTCAGTATTTTTCTTAACTTGACTGCGCGTAATACGCTTTTCTTGAATTTGGGATTTCCCTAATTCACTGCAGTTGGGGCCCGGCATAGGTCATTATAAAATAGAATTTACTGATGCGTACATGGAGACACTTTTTAAATTGCAATATACATAAATATTTACTTGGATCCACCGAAAAAAACTTTCAAATATCTTTCATTTAAAAATATTTTTTTGATAATCAATAAATGAGATTGACAATTGTTATTAAAAAAAATTTAGAATTTGTCTCAATGTTTCGTGTCAGGTAAATTTATAGTTATCAAACAAAATTCTTAAAATAATATGCCTTAATTCTACCAATTTCCATGTGCTCATAGAAAAATATTCATTTAGAATTTTTGATACAAAATTATTCTTATTGAAACTAATCTTGGTCTTTATCTTACCTGGTATACTTGATGTGTTTTTACCCTGGTTTTTTTTTCTTTTTTTATATATAATTGTCGAATGGTATGAGTCACAAATGAGCTCTAAATAATTGTTACAATCACAGAAAAAAAACATTTTTTTTTATATTTATTATATTTTTTTATTATACACACATAAACAAAATTATAATATATACAGAATTTTAGTAATGCAAAATTGGACAAGCGTGACTCGAGCACAACATCTTGGTCAATCTTTTGCAATTAAAAATATTCTGTTAGTCAACAGAGTTGAAATAGAAGTTTCAAAGGATACTGCATGAGCACTTGAATTTTGCACTACCCAATTGATTGAATCAATGGTGACCGTTCAACGAATCTAAAAAGGACTTATATTCTCGTGTGCTGTTTTTTCCCGTTTTAACTCGAATTAGAACTTAGTTAACAGTTTAGAATTAAAGAATTACGAGATTAGACAGGCATGACTCAAGCAGGAAATCCTATGTAATCCTTGTACTTTCAGAAATTCAGATAATAAAATTTCAAATAAACTAAGTTGTTTGATCACTTGGCTTAGCCTCAAGGTCAACTCCCTGCGTGACTCAACAGAATTTATTTTATTTCAACACAGTTTGTACAAAATAACAAAAATAAGGAAATTAAACAATTTTTCAAATAAAATAATTATTTCAATCACTGAGATTAGCCTCAAGGTCAGATCCCTTTGTGAGTTGACAACATTATTTTATTTAACAAGATATGTGTGTAAAATTTGAAATAAAATAAGATGATTATTTAATCACTCAGGTTAGCCTCAAGGTCAATTCCCTTTGTGATTTTATAAAATTTATTTTATTTTAACAAAATATGTGTGAAATCAGATAAATTATAATTGTAAATTATTAATTTTTGATTTGTAGTAATTATAAAATTTCGATATCCCATTTACTGATTAAGGTTTCCCAGCCGATGCACCAAAAAAGAGATTGGGTATGTTACGTCAGAAACGTAACACTTCTCTTCTTAAAAGATCTCCTCGTTTTATGTAAGGATCGGAAGGATCCTCTCTAAGGGATGAGGAATAGTCAGT
The DNA here is from genome assembly GCA_030998225.1 of Diplolepis rosae. Lineage (NCBI taxonomy): Eukaryota > Metazoa > Arthropoda > Insecta > Hymenoptera > Diplolepididae > Diplolepis > Diplolepis rosae. Next base: position 2,735,627 of record JAPYXD010000686.1, on the reverse strand, counting down.
GATTGAGAATGGTTAATGATATAAAATATATGTATTGACGATAAAATTATAATGAGTAAGCAACATGGAATTGGAAATTTAATTGTATTGTTTAAGTACCCTTGTAATTACCCTGAGTTGTAACTTGATTGGTGATGAAATGAGTCCAGTAGAGCGAATGTGGTAACTTGAGTCCTTACTTGTAATCTTTGAGATATATCTTATCAGATAGGAAATTCGTAGTCCAGCCGGTTGATATAGTTGATTCTTTGATCCCAGTTCCAAGCATTTGTTGAAAACCCACACCTTAGTTTACGTCGATCTGGTGATGAGCGTGACGTTGCTCCTGAGACAGTGCGAAATATTTTAAAAAGCATTAATTCCCATCCTGACAAAGTTCATCTGGTACAAGAGCTCAATGAAGACGATCCTGATCGTTGGGTTGAATATTGTGAAATTATGATGGACAGAATTGATAGAGATCCTCTTTTCTTGGAGAGTCACACACAATATCCACAAAAGATTAATGTTTGCGCCGGTATCTTGAATGATACATTGATAGGCCCTTTCTTCATCGATGGTAATCTCAATGCTCGTGCATATGAAGAGCTTCTCAGAAACCAAATTGTACCAAGAATAAGGGAGATTACAGGCGATAATTTTCAAAATATTTGGTTCCAGCAGGACTGAGCAGCGGCTCATTACGATAGGGAGGTTTGAGCATATTTGGATACTCAGTTCCCTCATAGGTCGATTGGAAGAAGGGGTTTTTTCGCTCTATCGATTGCAGATGTGAAAAAGGGGATATCAATTTAAAAAAAAACAAATTTGACCTTCAAAAAGCCATGGAGGTCAACGTCAAGGTCAAATTGAAGGTTACAATTGAATTCCCCTTTAAAAAATACTTCAGGAATTGCACTGACCTCTTGGAAAACTTTGTTAATTTCAAATAACCTGTAACTGACCGGGAACGTTACAATTGACCTATGACTTGGGTACGTACTTGAACGTAGAATTTTCCGCTCTATCGACTGCAGATGTAAAAAAGGGGGTTTCCATTTAAAAAAACAAAGTTGACCTTGGAAAAGTCATGAAGGTCAACTTCAAGGTCAAAGTGAAGGTCACCATTAAATTCCTCGTTGAAATTTACTCCAGGAATGACCTTCACTTTTTTGAAAAATATTTTACCTGAGGAAATATCCAACCGTCCCGGGACTTTTTAGACACCCTGCATATATATTATAATGAATTCAAAGGAGTCACCTGGTGTAAAATAATTTAAATTAACACCTTGGTAGCGAAATACAAAAATGAATAGTCACCAGGTATAAAAATAGAAATATAATATTATACTATAATATTTATTGAATTGATATAATATCAATAATGCAAAACAATTGATAATTAATATTTATTAAATTAAACTGACACAATAAAACTACATATAATTATATATAATAATAATATCTACAATTATATATAACACAGGTCAACATTTTATATGCTCTGGAACACCAGAAACGGATTAGATATACAAAGGTTTTTGAGGTCGCTGATTACGATGAGAGGGTTAGTTAACCTCCATCACGTCAGGTTCAAGGTCATTTGAAAGTCAAGTGTAGAAAAATGCGTCAGAAAAATTGTAATTTTTTCTTTTTCTTGAAACTGAGATAGATAGTAAAATTATAAGAAAATTTGTCAAAGAAAATGTTTGCTAGTAATAGAGAGTTACAAGTAAACGTAGCCGGTGGAGAATAGCGCGAAAGACCGATATCTTACCGCTGCCACCAACAGTTTGTTCCGTACGGGTGGTAGGTATAAATAAATAATCAACTATTATAAACAATAAATTATTATTCATTTAAAAGAAGAAAAAGTGTACGCGGAGGCTTATGTTACAAACTGTAGGACACTTTTGAGTCCGTTTTTTTATTTTTAAGTAGGATCGTTTTCGGAGCCTTCGCTAGCTCTACTGGTTACCAAAATAGAATATAAAATGTTAGAATTTCAGTGAAAAAAATATCAACTAAATTTCGAAGGAGCTCAATCAAAAGGTTTTGCTTCTGGATTCAACAAAATAATATAAATTGAGAACGATACACCTTACCGATATTTGTAGGTAATTCTACCAGCTGGTAAGACAATGGCTAGAGAAAAAGGCTGTCTTCGATGTCAGCCTTAATTTTCTGACTCAACTGGGCTTTTTTAAATTTCTGTGATGCGTGACTAAAACTAGTCACTATTGTTCATTTTTCACCGGTTGCACGTGGTTGCAACTAACACACACACAGACGCACGAATTCTCGACACTTTTGCTTTGTTAATTTTATAAAAATTAAAAGATGGATGGTTTCGAACCAGAAAGAAAAGAGTACTTTTAAATTGTGTTCTTTCTCTTCTTTTAATCGTTTATAACCTTAATGTGGCTTATTGAAAAATATCTTCTCGCCGTTTTGAGACTCGACGACAGGATTATTTTTCGGAATTTTGTTTTTCAACGCCAGGCTGTACACGCACAGTTAATTCTCGCGGCTAACCGACCACCGACGCACTCAAAATATTATTTCAGAAGCGTAGTGATAAAAATTTTACTTGTATCATTTTTTAGCGCGACAACCCCGTGAACGGCTTTCGTCGGAGGAAAGATTTTAGAAGTATTTACGTCCGCCCAAGTACAATCTCCAATTTGTAAACCTGGCTAGGTCTTTTTTCGAATCTAGGTCAACTATCCAGGTGATAGGACGTGCTTGTTCCGACCTGTGGACGGGCAAATGCAAAGAACCGCGTTTTGCTCTTTAGAGTTCTTACCCGGAGTAAGAAGCTCGTCAGACTGCGTTTTTTATTTCAAGTTGATTGATTTTAATAGAATTGTATCGATATCATACAGGTGGGGAATAGTGATGACTTGGAATTATTTCTATGTGGCATGATTTCTGTGAAGAGGAATTTTTGCTGCGAAATAGTTTGGAAATAGTGAAGGCCTAAATACTTGGTAGTTTCAAAATTCTTCATGTCTATTGCCAAGTGAGAATTTTTGTCGACTTAGCATTTTATTAGTTAATGATAATTTCTGGATTATTCCAAAATTTGACCAAGTGGTAGGTCGATATCAGTATTTCAGATTGACCTTTAGAATGTTTTGGAATCTGACACCTTTTCGGTTTTTCATATTTTCAGAAAAAAGTTGGTTCAGATTCTTTTGGTAATGTATTACTCACTGGCCGACAATTTTTCAGCTACTCAAGCTTTAGGTATAATTAATAATAGGAATAGTGATTTAATGGATTGAGGTGGTTCCAGGAATACTATTGCATGCATAAGATCGATACCAGCCGTCAAAGATTTTAGCGCGTGGTCTCTAACATGCGTAGGGTCCGTCAAAGTCGGTGCGTATAGGCGAACGTAAGCTGCTTACGGCAGACGTAAGGTGGTCATGACGTCACCGTAAGGGTTATACCTGCGCTTACAGACACTAGGGTCCAGCTTACGTGCGTGTGAGCATTTTCGTTTTCCTTTTCCTTCTTACTCCACTATTTGTCCCACCTATCTGCGTTCGCTGTTTTCTCGCATTCTCTTCTCTATCGTTCTTCACAGTTTTTAAACTTCCACGTTTTCTTTAATATTCATTCATTTTATTCACATTATTTTAATTCATTCTTCCATCCTCATGTCTTGCCTGGTTAATTTTATTATGTATTTACATGTATAAATTTAGGTGCCAATATCTCTTGTCATAATGAGCACGTAAATATATGCACACACATTCTAACATGGATACAAATCTAAACGCTCAGATTGGCATTGTTATGAATAACTTTTGTTATATTATGTGTAATAATATAACAAAAGTATATTATAGATATGGCGTGTTCCATGGCAAATCGGACGGGCTCAGGACTCCATGTTTCCGATTTCCTTGAAATTTTAAGGATTGATAAACTAACATAAATAATGAAGAAACCCAATATTTGAGATTATATCATGCATTATTTAAAAAGTTATGGGATAAACGAACAAAAATAATATTTTTGTTTATCTTCAATTATTCAAAAACTGAAACTAGGAAAAATTCTGAAAAAAATTACACAAACGTATCATTAGATGGCCGATGTAGCAGTATTTTTTGGGAAAATTTTTACTCCAAATTTAATGATTAAAAAAAATTGTTTTTCCAACAAATTGATTTTTTGAAAAAAACGCCTTCTTTGAAAAATGTGAAAAAATTCATAGTGATAGCCGCAAGTATTACGCAAATTTTAGGTATATAATTGAGGTGTGCACTCAAAAATTGTGCGAAATATGAATTTTTTTGTAACGTGATGCGCGTGGAATTACGATCTTCGATCGACGGTGTCGGGCGCAATTTCCACTAATGTTCTATTACTATCTGCTTTTTCGAGAAAGTTACTATCAAAAAGTGATGGGAAGTGATTATTAATTGTTTAGTTATCGCTTTATACTCATAAAATATGAAGAATGTAATGAGTTTTATAATTATACATAAATTATCAAAAAAATAATTTTTTTTATTATCATGAAAATAAATTAGTTGGTAAAAAATCCACGAGAGTTTATTTTTAAAGAGCAGTTGACATGATTCGACAAAAAAGGAAACATTGTTGTAATCCACACAAAAACAAAAACGGTAAGTGAATATGACGTGATTTTTCACTCTCGATACAAATAGAAATATAGTGAAATCATCACGTGCTGATCTATAAATAATTTATCAAGCCTCAGCTTAAAAATCATTTTCCTCTTAATAGATTATACTGGCAGATTCAAATGAAAGCAGTTTAAGGGCATTCCCAGAGCATTTTCTCAATAAATTCAAAGATGTCAAAAAAAATGCTCTCCTTTGCAACACATACAGGATAAGAGATATAAAAGATGAAGTTTTAGAAGAAGGATAGAAAATAATAAGATTTGTTCCTCCAAGCATTTATGTTTTCTTTCTTAATTGTTAAAATTAGCAGAAATCGGTGAATGATTCGCAAAATCTTCCTTCTCACTGCCTCCAGGTACCATCCGGTTCCAAAAATCTCTCAAAGACAATAATATTGACGAATAATGAGAGTCCTTGCGATTTATCACATACTCATCAACGTACAATTCAAAAAATCAGTCTTCATACTTTCTGACGTAAAAAATTTGTTCGTGGTTTTTTTACGAACACATTTATTTTCATGATAATAGAAAAAATTATTTTTTTGATAATTTATGTATAATCATAAAACTCATTACATTATTCATATGTTATGAGTATAAAGCGATAATTAAACAATTGATAATCACTTCCCAGCACTTGTTGATAATAAAGTTCTCGAAAAAGCAGATAGTAATAAAACATTAGTGGAAATTGCGCCCGACACCGTCGATCGAAGATCGCAATTCCACGCGCATCACTTTACAAAAAATTTCAGATTTTTTAAAGATGGCGTTTTTAAAAAAAATCAATTTGTTTGAAAAAAACATTTTTTTTATCATTAAATTTGAAGTAGAAATTTTCCCCAAAAATACTGCTACATCGGCCATCTACACTGAGAAAAAAGTACATCGATCAGAACTGTAATAATACGAGTTAGCCAACTATAAAATTATAGTTCGTTTTGAGGACAACTGCGGTAGCATATTTGAGAAGACTATTAAAACTTAATTTGAATCAAATGTAGGTGAAAACTGACCCAACTGTAAAATACAGTTGGACCAAATGAATGATTTTATTTGTATCAGCTCTTGAAAATTTGTTATTTCAACTATCTTTTTTAGCTGTTGTAACTGCATTATGTTCCTGTAAATAATAATCAAAATTTGTTTATTATTGTAGGTGAATAAAAATTAATTAAATAATGCACACATTTTTGCTTTGATAATTTCTTTTATTTCTTCTTAGAACAAACTAATATCTAATTAAACGAAATATATGAATACAATTTCTAAAAAAAATCGATTTTTATGTTTTTTAAGAGAATACAATGAAACGTTTATCTAAAACTAAATTTGACTTGTAAGTTTTCATCAGATATAAATCTTTCAGATTGTAAAATTTATGCTCGTCTCCCTCACTGATTTCATAAGCTTGGAAATTTTCATTGAATGAACTACTTAGTAATTCAATTTTAACAGCAAAATCTTCTACTTCAGTACCATCGCACTTTTCTTTGATATATAAATCTTCAATTTTTCCAAACAGAGGATTACTATTAGCAACATTATTGACAACCACAATAGATTCAGGGTGTAGTAGAACATTCTCTACAATGATGTTCTTGACAGTACGATAAATATCACTCCCAAGAACTACATTGCAATTATTGTTTAAAACATTATGCAAGTTAAATCTTATATCTGTTCTGAAAAAAGAATTATTAAAAAAGTCATCACAAATTGCTAGCTGATTTTTCATAGCGACTGAGTAACAAATGTTCACTCTACTACAATTAAGTTGACAATATTTTTTTAACGATTGATGGAAAGCTTCAAAACGCATGGCCCAAATATTACGCAATGGTCCCATTTTATCCATAACTAACGGATAATGTGACGCAATGTGATATTTTGGAGTTAGCATTACTTTACTCAATTTCAAATATAAATCGTTGTACTCAAGCAATAAAGCTTTCAATGCATGAGGAGTTCATCTGTAGAGCGATACACAAAATTGAAAGAAGTAATTTATATAATTTCCAATGCTCGTTTTCATTTTTATTTAATATTAAGTCGCACACAAGGAGGCCAAAACTCAACACAAAAGTTTTCTACGTCTTTTTTTATTTCGTTCACATACTCGCAGTTGAGAAAGTCGTGAAACATTTGTACAGTATTTTGTATTTGCAACCGACTCAATTTGTGATCTGAACATAATTTGCAAGCCATTTGCATAGCTTGAGAAGATAAGGAAAAATCGCTATTTACAGATTTTCTGCAGGAGCATTTTTCAGGATCACATTGAGAAATATAATTTTCCGCAAAATGATCATCTTCCTTCGATTCTATATTTCTCTCAAAATCGTTTGTTATATCAACATATAAATTACCTGGTACTAAAGATTCTGTAAAGTCTCGAAAATAATTATTTTGAACTGTGTATGGATTTTCGTTCAAATTTTCAATGGTTTCTTTAGAATTACCTTGCTTCACAAGAGGATTCGAAGAACTTTCAACATCATCGTAATGACTTTGATCGACACTTTTATAACTTAAATTAGAAAAATTGACTTTTTCACCAATTTTACTTTCTGCCCTATCTCGATGCTGGAGTCTTACGTGTCTCATATAGCTATTTTTAATATTGAAGACTCTTTTGCAATCATCTATAGTACATTTATATTTTTGGATTGCTTCAATGCCATGGACAATTTTTTTATGATTTTTTATTGAACCCCGAGGGATTTGTTTTTTTCAAAATTCACAAATCATTTTTTATTGATACCTTCACACATATAATATTTAAATTTGTTGTAATTCAGTCCACAAAGTCGTCGACACTATTTTTTCCCTCTTCTTTTCGTATCGCTCTTGAAACTGCAGTTATAAACAAACGACTCTGAAAATTCCCAAATAACTGCACTTTCCTTTGGATACGTGGCATTAAAAGTACGAAAACTCTTGAAGCATAAGTCAACCGCAGTCATAAGATCGTCAACCCCATATTTAATTCTGTAATATTTATTTTGGCTTGGGGTCAGCTTAGTTTAAAATTATTTATGTCATCGAGGACATAAACATTAGGAAGGCAAACGTTTCGGCCACAGATGGAGGCCCTCTTCAGTGCCAATTAGCTTAATTGTAACCTTTAAATATTTATTAACTAATACATGCAATTAAGAAATATATGGTATTTTTTGTTTTTTTGTTTTTTTCCTTTTCGATTATTAATTAAAAATAGAGTAAACATGCAGAAAAACTTATGAGTAAGCGAGTTTCTAGGTGTGAAGAACCAGGCCGTTCCAAAAACTGCTCCAAAAAGTAATCCTCTCCCAAAGGAACCGTGAAAAATGCGGCCGCGGAACGCACTCCCTCAAGGGCATATATATAAACACAATTATTTCAAACCAGAAAGAAACAACACACTGGAGAATATAACGTGGGTCCTTGGTAAAGCACGCACAGCAAACCACACATATGCACGAGCACCAGAAGTAAAGGACACTGAAGTTAAAACAATCAGAACATTGCAATTGGTACAGAAAAATTTATTTATTTTCTCAAAAACCACAGAGATGACAGACGGATGTAAGTCCACCACTCTGCCACATGGCTAGAAGAAAACTGATTTGGGAATAACTCGTGTTTAGGAAGACAAGTGTTCAGAGTTTGACGTATATGGAGAGCATTCTCCATGATAGGTCAGGTTCCAACACCAAGGGTTATACACAGTCAAAATTTACTTTAATGTCCCCGGCACTTGAGATTTCTATGTGCTCAAGCGTCCAAGGAAAGCAAACCCCTACCACGTGTTCGAAGAATTCTGTAAGGAAAGGCGCTCAATACGGTCCCGGCGTCGTAAAAATTATACACATTTTTGTGGATATAGAAAGTAAAATGCAGCTAAAGTGGAAATTCACGAAAAATTAATTTCCTGGTTTTTCGAAACCTCTGATTCTTAATAACTGGAACCCGGAAAAATACAATATTAAGTTTATAAGTATGATGTCCGAGTTTTTCGGATTATAAGACTGCTGTAAAGTGGTAAAATATTACGCGAGCTATTCAAACTCTGATTTGAATAGAGAGATAAATTAATACGGTAGCACTACGGATTCTGAGACTAATAAAAAGTTGCAAAGTGATGCGTGAGCACTTCAGACTCTGACTTTAAGTGAGGTGGCCAAGTAATGCGCGAGTTCTTGGGAGTATGAGAATTTTTATAAAGTGGCCAAGTAATACGCGAGATTTCCGGACTCTGACTTTAAGTAAGGTGGCCAAGTAATGCGTGAATTCTTAGGAGTATAAGAATTTTTATAAAGTGGCCAAGTAATACGCGAACTCATAGGAGTATAAGAATTTTTATAAGTGGCCAAGTAATACGCGAGTTAAACGAAGTCTGTCTTGAAAAGAGTGGCTTATAAAAATTCTTATGCTCCTAAGAACTCGCGCATTACTTGGCCACTTTACTTTAAGTCAGAGTCCGGAAATCTGGCGTATTAGTTGGCCACTTTATAACAATTCTTATACTCCTAAGAATTCGAGCATTATTTGGCCACTCTTTTCAGGACAGACTTCGTTTAACTCGCGTATTACGAGACCACTTATGTATTTATATCAGTCCTGTGGTCCATTGAACTCGCGCATTACTTGGCCACCTTACTTAAGGTCAGAGTCCGGAAATCTCGCGTATTACTTGGCCAATTTAGAAAAATTCTTATACTCCTAAGAATTCGCGCATTACTTGGCCACTCTTTTTAAAACAGACTTCGTTTAACTCGCGTATTACTTGGCTACTTATAAAAATTCTTATACTCCTAAGAACTCGCGCATTACTTGGCCACCTTACTTAAAGTCAGAGTCCGGAAATCTCGCGTACTACTTGGCCACTTTAGAAAAATTCTTATACTCCTATGAATTCGCGTATTACTTGGCCACCTTACTTAAAGTCAGAGTACGGAAATCTCGCGCATTACTTGGCCACTTTATAAAAATTCTTACACTCCTAAGAATTCGCGCATTACTTGGCCACCTTACTTTAAGTCAGAGTTCGGAAATCTCGCGTTTTAGTTGGCCACTTTAGACAAATTCTTACACTCCTAAGAATTCGCGCATTACTTGGCCACTCTTTTCAAGACAGGCTTCGTTTAACTCGCGTATTACGAGACCACTTATGTATTTATATCAGTCCTGTGGTCCATTGAACTCGCGCATTACTTGGCCACCTTACTTAAGGTCAGAGTCCGGAAATCTCGCGTATTACTTGGCCAATTTAGAAAAATTCTTATACTCCTAAGAATTCGCGCATTACTTGGCCACTCTTTTTAAGACAGACTTCGTTTAACTCGCGTATTACTTGGCTACTTATAAAAATTCTTATACTCCTAAGAACTCGCGCATTACTTGACCACCTTACTTAAAGTCAGAGTCCGGAAATCTCGCGTACTACTTGGCCACTTTAGAAAAATTCTTATACTCCTATGAATTCGCGTATTACTTGGCCACCTTACTTAAAGTCAGAGTACGGAAATCTCGCGCATTACTTGGCCACTTTATAAAAATTCTTACACTCCTAAGAATTCGCGCATTACTTGGCCACCTTACTTTAAGTCAGAGTTCGGGAATCTCGCGTTTTAGTTGGCCACTTTAGAAAAATTCTTACACTCCTAAGAATTCGCGCATTATTTGGCCACTCTTTTCATGCCAGACTTCGTTTAACTCGCTTATTACGAGACCACTGCTCTATTTATATCAGTCCTGTGGTCCATTGAACTCGCGCATTACTTGGCCACCTTACTTAAGGTCAGAGTCCGGAAATCTCGCGTATTACTTGGCCAATTTAGAAAAATTCTTATACTCCTAAGAATTCGCGCATTACTTGGCCACTCTTTTTAAGACAGACTTCGTTTAACTCGCGTATTACTTGGCTACTTATAAAAATTCTTATACTCCTAAGAACTCGCGCATTACTTGGCCACCTTACTTAAAGTCAGAGTCCGGAAATCTCGCGTACTACTTGGCCACTTTAGAAAAATTCTTATACTCCTATGAATTCGCGTATTACTTGGCCACCTTACTTAAAGTCAGAGTACGGAAATCTCGCGCATTACTTGGCCACTTTATAAAAATTCTTACACTCCTAAGAACTCGCGCATTACTTGGCCACCTTACTTAAAGTCAGAGTCCGGAAATCTCGCGTATTAGTTGGCCACTTTAGAAAAATTCTTACACTCTAAGAATTCGCGCATTACTTGGCCACTCTTTTCAAGACAGACTTCGTTTAACTCGCTTATTACTTGGCCACTTATAAAAATTCTTATACTCCTAAGAATTCGCGTATTACTTGGCCACCTTACTTAAAGTCAGAGTACGGAAATCTCGCGTATTACTTGGCCACTTTATAAAAATTCTCATACTCCCAAGAACTCGCGCATTACTTCGCCACTTTACTTAAAGTCAGAGTCTGAAGTGCTCGCGCATCAATTTGCAACTTTTTATTAGTCTCAGAATCCGTAGTGCTACCGTATTAATTTATCTCTCTATTCAAATCAGAGTTTGAATAGCTCGCGTAACATTTTACCACTTTACAGCAGTCTTATAATCCGAAAAACTCGGACATCATACTTATAAACTTAATATTGTATTTTTCCGGGTTCCAGTTATTAAGAATCAGAGGTTTCGAAAAACCAGGAAATTAATTTTTCCTGAATTTCCACTTTAGCTGCATTTTACTTTCTATATCCACAAAAATGTGTATAATTTTTACGACGCCGGGACCGTATTGTGTGCCTTTCCTTACAGAATTCTTCGAACGCGTGGTAGGGGTTTGCTTTCCTTGGACGCTTGAGCACATAGAAATCTCAAGTGCCGTGGACATTAAAGTAAATTTTGACTGTGTATAACCCTTGGTGTTGGAACCTGACCTATCATGGAGAATGCTCTCCACATACGTCAAACTCTGAACACTTGTCTTCCTAAACACGAGTTATTCCCAAATCAGTTTTCTTCTAGCCATGTGGCAGAGTGGTGGACTTACATCCGTCTGTCATCTCTGTGGTTTTTGAGAAAATAAATAAATTTTTATGTACCAATTGCAATGTTCTGATTGTTTTAACTTCAGTGTCCTTTACTTCTGGTGCTCGTGCATATGTGTGGTTTGCTGTGCGTGCTTTACCAAGGACCCACGTTATATTCTCCAGTGTGTTGTTTCTTTCTGGTTTGAAATAATTGTGTTTATATATGTGCCCTTGAGGGAGTGCGTTCCGCGGCCACATTTTTCACGGTTCCTGTGTGAGAGGATTACTTGTTGGAGCAGTTTTTGGAACGGCCTGGTTCTTCACACCTAGAAACTCGCTTACTCATAAGTTTTTCTGCATGTTTACTCTATTTTTAATTAATAAGCAAAAAGGAAAAAAACAAAAAAACAAAAAATACCATATATTTCTTAATGGCATGTATTAGTTAATAAATATTTAAAGGTTACAATTAAGCTAATTGGCACTGAAGAGGGCACCCATCTGTGGCCGAAACGTTTGCCTTCCTAATGTTTATGTCCTCGATGACATAAATAATTAGAAACTAAACTGACCCCAAGCCAAAATAAATATTACAGAATTATAACTGTGGGTCAATGTAACAAGGAACATGTACGGAAACATGTCACGATATAATTTTACAAATGGCAACAATCAGGGGGGTAGAAATGGGATGGGTTTTTACAAACAAATTGAAGAAAGATATGGATATGAGGAGGCATCACTCCTCAAAAAATGGTCTCAATCGAATCTGGAAATTGCAAAAAGTTTTAATCAAAGAATTTTTCTATTACGTTGTAGGAAACTTGAAGTTGTTCCCAAACACTTACAAGTACTTGGAACTCAAACCATCGGGTTCAATTCCAGAAGTATGGGTAAACGTTTCTCAAACTTGCATATCACCTTTCAGAAGTCCATTCTGAATCTCGAAATTCGCGATATATGCGCACTTTTAAGGAATCTCGAGAATCGGGTTGGACATCTTGAAAATAGAATTTTTGCTGTTTTTCCAGACCACGTGTTCGACAGATTTTTGAATTTGAATCCAGGAAAGTCTCACGCCAATTCGATGAAAGTAAATTAAAGTGCAAAAGGAAATTGGATTGTCTAATTAACGCGATACATTACAATAAAAAGACTGTTTCAAACAGCAAACTCAACCAAAAGTGGTTCAAAAACCTGACAGGAAATCAAATCCCGGAAAATGTCGCAAAAATAGCTAGCTTAGGTATAAATTTCGGGGTTACTATTAAAAAACGGGAAATTCCTACTTATACTATCATCGCGGACATTGAATCTAACATTAATAAAATTAATCCGGAATCACATGATGAAATGCGACTTAAAGTCGCAAATGCTGTTAATAATTTTAAAAAATGTGGCAACGAGCATAAATCTAAATTCGTACAGCCTGTTAAAGAAATCAAAGAAGCTAGAAATTTCGTTAAAAATAATCCGGACATAGTTTTTACCAGGGCAGACAAAGGTAACACCACAGTAGCCTTGACGCGAACAGATTATAATGAGAAAGTTAAAAACCTTTTACAAGACGAGAACACATACCAAGTCCGCCCCAAAGACACAACAACTAAAATACAAAATAAAGTCAATTCTCTAGTCAAATCATGGGAAAACAAGAGTCTAATTAACAACCTGTTAGCTAAGGATTTAAAGTCTTCCAATGCCGTTCCCTCGAGATTTTACGGATTACCCAAAATTCACAAAGAAAGTATTCCTGTTAGACCAATTGTTTCCTATGTGGGTAGCCCAACTTACAATCTAGCTTCATTCTTCAGCTCTACCATATCCAAAAACACTACCCCACCTAGATAAAAAATCATCAACAGCTTTGAATTAGTTAAAAAACTTAAAAATGTGAACGTCCCGGATAACTATGTTCTGGCCTCATTAGATGTAGTCTCTCTCTTCACAAATGTACCCAAGGAAGCAGCTATCTCTGCAGTAAAAATTAGGTGGGATGAGATTCGTCGCAAAGTATCATTACCATGGAGAGATTTCGAAGAAGGGTTGCGATTATGCTTAGACAGCACAGATTTTAATTTTGATGGCAAAACTTATTTCCAAAAACGTGGATTACCAATGGGTTCTCCTTTCTCCCCCGTCCTTGCTGATTTAGTGATGGATGACCTAGAGAAAGACAGACTTTCCAACCTTGACTTTGAAGTACCTGTCTATTTTCGTTACGTAGACGATATTTTCATCATGGTTCCCAACACACATGTTGACCGCATTTTACAAATTTTCAATACTAACCCCCTCAATATTGAATTCACTCTAGAAAAAGAGGTCGGTGGTGCTATCAATTTCTTAGACGTCTCTATCACGAGGAAACAGAACCAAAAACTATCTTTCAATTGGTATAGAAAGCCTAGTTGGTCAGGCAGATACCTTAATTTCAACTCCCACCACCCCCTTAGATATAAAAAAAGTGTAATTAACAACTTGGTTGACAGAGCAATTTTACTTTCAGACAAGAAATTTCAAAAAAAGAACCTTAAATTAATTACAGATACACTAGATGAAAATGACTACCCACCTTGTTTCACACAAGACATTATTAACCAGAGACTTCTTACCCTTGAACAAAAAATACGATTAGGCAACAATCATATCGACATAAACGCGGAAATCAAACCTTTCATTAGCATTCCTTATATCGAAGGTCTGTCAGAAAAAATATCGGGAATCCTACGCAGCTACAACTTGAAAACCGCGTATAAAAATCAAAAAAATCTAAAAATGATATTCAAGCCAACCAAAGATAAAATTCCTAAAGAACTATCGTCCAACATCGTCTACAGCGTTCCTTGCAAAGGGAATGATTGCAAAGCCGTCTATATAGGTCAAACTAAAAGGTTCCGTAAAAACAGGTTAAAAGAACATGAAAACAACATTAGAGAAAGCCCTAATAAACAAAATGCACTAACTAAACATACAATTGAGAAAGACCATTTCTTCGATATTGACAGAACAAAAATCCTAGCTAACGAAATAAACTATAAAAAAAGATTACTGTTGGAAATGTGTCACATTGCAGGTACGGACGATGCAGTGAATCTTAGAACTGACACAAAAAACCTTTATAAGATTTACAACCCTATACTTAAAAAAGGGTCATAAAAAATCTGACCTGAGAAATTGGGACTCCATCATGTATTTCAGTCGTCCCTTCAGGTTTTATGATCTCACATCTGGCCACTTTATCTGGGCCAGATTTTGTTGAAACTCGCGCATTACTTGGCTACCTTATTTAGGTCAGACTTCGTTGAACTCGCGTATTAGCCGGCTAGTTTGTTACTTTATATCAGTCCTGAGGTCCATTGGACTCGCGGTTTTTTTTCACCTTATTTAGGACAGACTTCGTTGATCTCGCTAATTGCGCGGCTATTTTTGTATTTATAGCAGTTCTGACGTCCATTGAACTCGCGCATTACTAGGCCACTTTAGAAAAATTCTTATACTCCTAAGAATTCGCGCATTACTTGGCCACCTTATTTGAGGTCAGAGTCCGGAAATCTCGAGTATTACTTGGCCACTTTATAAAAATTCTCATACTCCTAAGAACTCGCGCATTACTTGGCCACTTTACTTTAAGTCAGAGTCCGGAAATCTCGCGTATTAGATGGCCACTTTATAACAATTCTTATACTCCTAAGAATTCGCGCATTACTTGGCCACTCTTTTTAAGACAGACTTCGTTTAACTCGCGTATTACTTGGCTACTTATAAAAATTCTTATACTCCTAAGAACTCGCGCATTACTTGGCCACCTTACTTAAAGTCAGAGTCCGGAAATCTCGCGTACTACTTGGCCACTTTAGAAAAATTCTTATACTCCTATGAATTCGCGTATTACTTGGCCACCTTACTTAAAGTCAGAGTACGGAAATCTCGCGTATTACTTGGCCACTTTATAAAAATTCTTACACTCCTAAGAATTCGCGCATTACTTGGCCACTCTTTTCAAGATAGACTTCGTTTAACTCGCGTATTACTTGGCCACTTATAAAAATTCTTATACTCCTAAGAACTCGCGCATTACTTGGCCACTTTACTTTAAGTCAGAGTCCGGAAATCTCGCGTATTAGTTGGCCACTTTATAACAATTCTTATACTCCTAAGAATTCGCGCATTATTTGGCCACTCTTTTCAGGACAGACTTCGTTTAAATCGCGTATTACTTGGCTACTTATAAAAATTCTTATACTCCTAAGAACTCGCGCATTACTTGGCCACTTTACTTTAAGTCAGAGTCCGGAAATCTCGCGTATTAGTTGGCCACTTTATAACAATTCTTATACTCCTAAGAATTCGCGCATTACTTGGCCACTCTTTTTAAGACAGACTTCGTTTAACTCGCGTATTACTTGGCTACTTATAAAAATTCTTACACTCCTAAGAATTCGCGCATTACTCGGCCACTCTTTCCAAGACAGACTTCGTTTAACTCGCGTATTACTTGGCTACTTATAAAAATTCTTATAATCCTAAGAACTCGCGCATTACTTGGCCACTTTACTTTAAGTCAGAGTCCGGAAATCTCGCGTATTACTTGGCCACTTTATAAAAATTCTTACACTCCTAAGAATTCACGCATTACTTGGCCACCTTTCTTAAGGTCAGAGTCCGGAAATCTCGCGTATTACTTGGCCACTTTATAAAAATTCTCATACTCCCAAGAACTCGCGCATTACTTGGCCACCTCACTTAAAGTCAGAGTCTGAAGTGCTCGCGCATCACTTTGCAACTTTTTATTAGTCTCAGAATCCGTAGTGCTACCGTATTAATTTATCTCTCTATTCAAATCGGAGTTTGAATAGCTCGCGTAATATTTTACCACTTTACAGCAGTCTTATAATCCGAAAAACTCGGACACCATACTTATAAACTTAATATTATATTTTTTCGGGTTCCAGTTATTAAGAATCAGAGGTTTCGAAAAACCAGGAAATTAATTTTTCGTGAATTTCCACTTTAGCTGCATTTTACTTTCTATATCCACAAAAGTGTGTATAATTTTTACGACGCCGGGACTGTATTGAGTGCCTTTCCTTACAGAATTCTTCGAACACGTGGTAGGGGTTTGCTTTCCTTGGACGCTTGAGCACATAGAAATCTCAAGTGCCGGGGACATTAAAGTAAATTTTGACTGTGTATAACCCTTGGTGTTGGAACCTGACCTATCATGGAGAATGCTCTCCATATACGTCAAACTCTGAACACTTGTCTTCCTAAACACGAGTTATTCCCAAATCAGTTTTCTTCTAGCCATGTGGCAGAGTGGTGGACTTACATCCGTCTGTCATCTCTTTGGTTTTTGAGAAAATAAATAAATTTTTCTGTACCAATTGCAATGTTCTGATTGTTTTAACTTCAGTGTCCTTTACTTCTGGTGCTCGTGCATATGTGTGGTTTGCTGTGCGTGCTTTACCAAGGACCCACGTTATATTCTCCAGTGTGTTGTTTCTTTCTGGTTTGAAATAATTGTGTTTATATATGTGCCCTTGAGGGAGTGCGTTCCGCGGCCGCATTTTTCACGGTTCCTGTGGGAGAGGATTACTTGTTGGAGCAGTTTTTGGAACGGCCTGGTTCTTTACACCTAGAAACTCGCTTACTCATAAGTTTTTCTGCATGTTTACTCTATTTTTAATTAATAAGCAAAAAGGAAAAAAACAAAAACACAAAAAATACCATATATTTCTTAATTGCATGTATTAGTTAATAAATATTTAAGGGTTACAATTAAGCTAATTGGCACTGAAGAGGGCCCCCATCTGTGGCCGTAACGTTTGCCTTCCTAATGTTTATGTCCTCGATGACATAAATAATTAGAAACTAAGCTGACCCCAAGCCAAAATAAATATTACAGAATTATAACTGTGGGTCAATGTAACAAGGAACTACTTTATTTTGAGTTGCAAGCTATGAGATAAGTTTTTAATTTTTATGATAATTCTTTTTTAATTATCTTCTATATTGTAATTTTTTGCAGAAATTTTGAATTAGTCTCTGAATTTATGGCACTGAAGAGGGCCCCCATATGTGGCCGAAACGTTTGCCTTTCTTTCTTTTTGCGCATTTTTAAATGTAATAATAATTTTAATCAAAGAAAATAAGAAGAAATTGACCCTATGCCAAAGAAATGAACAAACATTATATGAATTTGGGTCAATACAATAATAGACATGTTATCAAACATGTCAATTTGAAATTCATTTTTGGCTTTAGCTCTGTATGTAAATCCTATATGTAATTAAAACGAGAAAAAAAATTGATATACATCCTGAATATAATTTTAACTAGTTAAAAATTACTTTTTTGAGCCATTGCATAATATAACGTATAATGTGTTTAATTTCTCTCCATCTTAAAATTATTATAACCATTTTCATTACGTAAAAATTCAAATAAATTTGTTCATCAATTTAAAATAACGTTAATGAATCATTTATTTTGATTAAATCATTATTCTTAATTCATTTTTATATAAATAAAAGTGATTTTTAAAGACTAGTTAATTATCATTACTAAAAATTACTAATGAAATAAAAAATTTGAACAATTTTGAAGAAAAAATTTCTAATTGACATTAGAAATAAATTACTTAGTATTCTGAAAAATAAAATTGTGCATATTGTAAATACATCATATTGTAAAATAATAAAGTTTGAACTTACTTTTGAATATTTTAATATAATCTGAGAGTTCGAAATTATGAAGTGTTTCCTCAATAAAAAAATCCATGTTTGGAAAATTTGAGGTTGAAGTTTTCAATCTGGAAAAAAACAAATTTTTTATAAAAAAAAAACGCAACTAGAAATTGATGCCACCAGAAATATTTGCTAATTTAAAGTTTCAAAACCAATGCATCGCAATCGATCATGAAAAAGAATGTTAACTTACTTGTCAACTTTTCAGGCTACCTTCAAACTCGGAACCTTGAAAGAGAACTCTTTTTTCTACGTAAAATGAGTCTAAATCATTCAAAAGTATACTGTTACCGTAAAACGTCATTTACCATCTTGTATCAACATATATATATGAAATAAAATATATGAAAACGAAAAACAGATACATACCTAACAATGCGCGCGCCCGCACACGTACAAGTATATGCATTTAACTGTGTTAAATGTGTGACTTTAATTGTCCCCGAAACGAACTACAAAAAACAGTTAGGTGTTGTATAGTTCCACTAATTATAATTATATTTGTTCCAACTAAACATACAGTCAAAGTAACTGCACTAGGTTTAACTTTACAGCTAAAGTTGCTACGACTACTTTCCTTTTCTCTCAGTGTAATGATACGTTTGTGTAATTTTATTCAGAATTTTTCCTAGTTTCAGTTTTTAAATAATTTAAAATGAACAAAAATATTCTTTTTGTTCGTTTATCCCATAACTTTTTAAATAATGGATGAAATAATCTCAAATTTTGCTTTTCTTCATTATTTATGTTAGTTTATCAATCCTTAAAATTTCAAGGAAGTCGGAAACATGGAGTCCTGAATCCGTCCGATTTCGCATGGAACACGCCATATATATACATACCTCATACGTAATATATATATATATATATATAATATATATATATATACATATAATATAGTATATATAATATATATTATTGATCACACACATACGCATCTATACCTATAACCTTATCAATCATTATGAACAATTTTTTCCCCTTACATGGAGATATGTTGTTTTAATTTTAAGTTTTCTAATATGTTTAGGTCCTTGAACCGACCCCTTTACCTGCCTCTGCTGAACGTGAAAAGGCGCTCAGGTTACGAGAACCGTGAATGAACTATTTATTGTTTATTTGAGTCTTGCGTAAAATACTTCGCTTGGGTGATAATAAAATATTTTTATGAAATTACAACTTATTATAATTTTTAATATTTTATTCACAGTTTGCTCGTAACAGCATTATTGATTTGAACACAAACAAATTCAAGTACAGAATAGTTCATCTACAATCCAGGATTTGCACCAGATATATCCAAAATTTCCCCGATTGTTCAAAGAACAATGTTGATTCTCAAAACGAGAACATTTTACGGAAAAAAGTAAGAAACGAACAATAGGAAAAACTACACACGAAAGAATCACTTTCTGCGATAGAATAACAACTTCTTGCTTTGAAATAGATATAAATCAATCCAAAATTATTGGCTAGTAGGGTTCAGCATTCTCACTGTAATGAAAATAATAATCATTACGTATTTTGTACAGAAATTCCTGCGCAAAAATTGCAATTCTGAAGTAAGAAAAACATAAACAATAAAGTAAAAGAAAACAAAGAAGCGATAGAGCTACCACTCCTCCAGCAGGTAACCTAACCACCATAGAAAAAATTCACCCTCAAACGAGAGCATTAACAATTCCAACGACAAACGCTTAAATCGCATAAACAAATACAAATACGAAAAAAACACATGATGGGCATTATAGAACAGATATGAACCAATCACCATAATAATGTCAGCCGCGATAAATTGATAATCATAATATTATAATTAAAAGGGGGAGGATCACAGAGGTGATGAGAATCTTAGCAGCAGTCAGACACTCCCACTCGTAAAAGAAATTCAATCACACTCACTAAGAGGAACCTTAATGAATTATAACCCAATCACATCAAGAATTGCAATATGACACCTTGCAATGTGCAGCGTGTCGCCAGCAGCCGAGACTTACAAAAATATGGCCAAAGCGTAACGCGAGCCCATAGAGAATAGACATAAGGAGACCAAACTTATGTAACTGAAAATAAGCATCTTTATGTCGGAAGTACATTGATTGAGTACGGGATGTCATGGTAACATATATTTATTGTAAGAATATTTACAAACATTTACAAATATTAACCTTAATTTGCGGTTATGTTAGAATATTTTGAGCGAACAGAAAGAAGCCGCCATTTTTTTACGCCACTTGCATTCGCGCCATCAATCGGGAAGTACTTGTACCTTTACCATGTACTTCCGACATAAACTTGCTCAACTTTTGTGAAGTTCATGCATAAGAGGTTGGTCTCCTTATGTCTATTCTCCATGCGCGAGCCGCTCAGCGATAGGAAGCACCGGGACCACCTTCAACGAGTCACATCACTCAGGGCTGCACGTGCATCGAAGTTATAAGTAATGCTCTTTTATTCGCCTGCACTTCTAATAATTGTTTTTCCATAGTTGCCCTAAAATTTTACGGTTCACCAATTAAATTAGGGCCTACCTATGAAAATAATATAGAAAGTAAAAAAATTAGTTCGTGTACAGCCAGCGTCTGTACTACAAGTATTAGAAATGTTCGGAAGTTTCCAAATATTTTTTATGCTGCAAAGACAGCGTTGAATTCGGCGATAATTATGATGCTTTTGAGAAAAGTTATCGGAAAATTTCCAACCAACTGGGCTAAGTTTTTCAACATTTTCCCTAAAATTACGAAACTATAACAAAATCTTCAGTTACATGTGACTGTATAAAAACTTCAGTCACCCCCCGATAGCAAAAGATTGAGCTCAACATTTCGTCAATTGAAATGAGAGACTTATACGTATCAATGATTGATACCTATTTGTGTTTATTCATAAAAAGATTTGTTTAGTATTTCCAGTGTACTATTCATTGTGTATTTACGTGTGATTAACGCGTTAACATGTGATGCCGGAATAGCACAGAAATATGGGGTCACATCTTGTCGTGTGTTTTTCGCAATCACGTGTTGAATACGATTCTGCCACGAATGAGCATTCAGTCAGTCATTAAAGACGCCGCAGACTTCTGTCAATGGAGGCAACATCACAGTGTCATGCGTTGGAGTGCGTGAACTCGTATATGATGTTTCAATCATTACAGAGTTAACAGTGATTCGAGATTTACTTTCATATTTATGCATTATTGAGACTTTTGTATTGTATTGTGTGACAGCAAGTTTCTCCGAAATTTGCCTAATAACTGTGAATAGAAAATTTTATCGCTCGCATCACATTATAAATACAGAATTCGAAATTCGTAAAAAAAATGTTTAGGGTTTACGTAATATTTATACGCATAAACTCTTCGAAAATATTATCGATGACTGAAAATCACGGAATACATTTTTGGGATTACAGAAAGAATACCTCTATTTCGTTGAACGTCAGGTTTTATTTTGTCGCCCAACAAATATTCCCACATGTTACTTTAAGGGGGGCGCCCTATCCAGCACGTCAAAAAGTGGTCATTTTTTGGGATTTTTTTTCACTCGGACAATAAAATCACACACGAATAATTTTTTTCATATATTTAAAGACAGTTTTGAACTACAAAAAAAGCATTTTTTCAAGAACTAAAATTAAAAAATGGCGGACTTATTGATGATCGTGTATGGCGTGTCGCGGCGGACGGATTTTTCGCGGTACATCGTGGAGCCCAAAGTTTTCATCTGAAACATGCAACCCAATTTTTTTATTATTTAGCACGTTTCCCCCGAGTGCATGAATGTCAGCAACTCCAAAAAATTTGATTTCAAAATATTGAAATCACGTCTTGAAAAAAAAGTGCTTTTTTTCGTCATTTTTGGCTGCTAAATGTTTTTTCGTATTTCGAATATTATTGTTAAAAAATTGACTTTTGGATTTTCAATATTGTTTTTTTGAATTAAAAAGAAAAATATGCATCTTATGAAAAAATGTTACAATTCAAATTTGTAGGACTTTATGTAGAAAATAATATTGTATCATAACGTTTTTTCGTATCTCGTATAATTTA
The DNA here is from genome assembly GCA_030998225.1 of Diplolepis rosae. Taxonomy (NCBI): domain Eukaryota; kingdom Metazoa; phylum Arthropoda; class Insecta; order Hymenoptera; family Diplolepididae; genus Diplolepis; species Diplolepis rosae. Next base: position 2,713,188 of record JAPYXD010000686.1, on the reverse strand, counting down.
ACTGGAAAATGGAATTTTGATATTGACTTTTTTCGAATTTGAATATGCTGTAACATTTCTAATTTTGATTTAATCAAAAAATGTTATCAGGATAATTTTTAGAGATTTATGAGCACTATCTAAAACCAGTATTGAAATTTTTGATTTTTTCAAAAAATTATTTTCAAAAACACAAAAGTAGTGCTCAATCCCTCAATTTTGATTGGATGTGGCTGGTTAACGAACTTGTCCTTACTTTTTCGGTTCCGATAAAGTGTACCAAAGCTGAATTCAATCTGATAATTGTATCGAGAGTTATGCCGCACACGACCTGCAGACAAACAGACAGACAGACAGACACTTTCGTAAAAACTATTTTTTCTGACTCAGGGGGTCTCAAAACGTAAAGATTTGATGAAAATTTCGAAAGTCATTTTTCACATAAAACCAATACCTTCTCATCCATGAGGAGAATGTAAAAAAAATCGATTTTTTGAAAATGCTGGATAGGGCGCCCTCCTTAAAGACACATTTATTTGAGCATCTTATGCTGTGTCGCCTTATAATGGCGTGGTGCCAAAAAGCAGCCTCAATTCATCTTTCAGAATGCTACATTTGATGCATACACTATGCTGCTGTAATGGAGAGGTAGTAAGGGAATGGAAGGTCTCAATACGAATGATCTGTTATGAAGCAGATTTTGCTTTGTCAGTAGGCTCATTTTGAATGCATGGAAAATCTTAGCGTTTTGCGGTCGCATCTTAGGTCAATTATGTATAAATTTCGGTAAATCCGATAGATGTGTTATTAACAAATGTTGCTTACGACATTGCTATCGGGGCCCAGAACATAAAACTCGTCTAGTTACAAGTTGAAGAATTCTCAGATCCAAGTATCACAATACTCAACACTTCCCAACTAAAAATCAACAAGTTGTTTCTTAAATCTTAAAACTTCCATAATGAAATGATACGAGAAAATTGGTTGATTAAGATAAGTGGAGATTTGGGAAGTTTTTAAATTACGATAGTTTTGGGACGTAATGGAAATTTTGGGTTCGTAAAAAAAGAGGTTGTAAATTCAAAGTTTATGCTTTCAGGTCCTATTACAAAATGCAGACAGTAAAGAGAACTGACAGATAAGAAGTCCATGGCGATCTTCTGTATTTTGTAAATGGGAAAAATAAGCGACTGTTCAAACAAAAGTATCATTAATGACTCCAAAATTAATTACGAGAGAAAATTAGAAAGGGCAAAATACAGCATTTATAAAAGAGGATTAAAAAGAGCTGCAAAGTTCAATGAAGGTCATCGTCTAACGGCCTCAAAAAACGTGACAACGTTATAATTAAGGCCATAAACGAATCAGTTTTAAAGAGGGATATTCTAAAGAAGTTTATACAAAGCAAAGGTTCTTACGAGGTAAAATCATAAGTAAAACCTGAGACTTTTATCCTGTGAAACCTTAAATCCAAAGAAGAAAGAGGGATGTTTCACAGCCAGGATTTAAAAATCTATGAGAAGATAGAATATGATTCTCAAAAACGAGAAGGAACCGAACTTATAATGTCCGTTAATTGAGTTTTGGTCATGTGACGTCTGAGGTCACACAAGTTTTAAATTGTCGGAAGGACAATTTAAAAGGTAGATTTTTGAGTCTAGAGTTTTCACTCTAATAACTCAGGAACAATTTTAAGATTAATTTTGCTACTGTTTATCACTTTTGCAGCACTCCCAATTGCGTAAAGCTTTTTCCGTGGCTTTTTCGAACTAAAATTAAAGGTCCGCACTGCTACAATAATATGTGGGAGCACACACAATGAAGCGCGTCATGTCAGTGTATCCCCACTAACTCGCTTCGATTTCACGCTGTCTGTGTCCAGTTAAATTCAGAAATTGTATTTTTCTCGACTTCATGCAAAGGAGGCGCGAAATAGACTCAGAATTCAAAATACGGAATATAACATTAAGAAAATTACACTTTTTTTCTATATACTATGAAAAATATTAATCTGAAATAAGTATCTAAAAGATTTTGTGAAATTTTAAGATGATTTAAATACTTGAAAAATAATTTTTTAATGAAATTTAAAGTCAATAAATGCTTAAAGATTCGAAACAAAATATCGATTTCAGCATTTTTTTTAAATTATGTAAAGAATATTTTATAATAAGATATCATTCAAGATGAGATACAAGTTTCAAAAATGAAGGGTTTGAACATTTTCATAATAGGTAAGATCTTTCGTATGAAAATTTCAATAAATAAATGTAAATGAAGTGTTTGCTGATTTAAGGTAGTTCATCCACAGAAATTAGAGTTCAGGCAAAAATTAGATAAATTTTTTTTCAAGAATAGCAATATTATTTTTGAAGAGATCATTTGGAAGAAAAGAGATTAGTTTCCAAGAAAAAAATTAAAACATAAACAAATAATGCATTCAACAAATTTTATTTTTACCCGGACTTGTTTTCTTATCGCTTCGAGCCAAATTTTAAAAAATGATGTGATTCCTTGAAATCACGGATAATTTTTTTCAGAAAAAGGCTTTCTACAACTTAACCGTTTCCATTTTTTGGAAATTATAATAAATTCGTCAATGGCTGAAACCATTTAAAAAAATTTTCCAAAACAAAATTCATGTAAAAAAATTACTGAATTTGGTAAAAACTTATTCATTTTAGAAATATGGAAACGGCTAGGTTGTATTAGGTCTTTTGCCTGAAAAAACGATTCTTGATTTATCTGAATCACATCATTTTTTTTAAATTTGGTATGAAGCGATAAGAAAAAAAGTCGGGTTAAAAATAAAATTTGTTAAATTTATTTATTCTAATGCTTCAAATATTTTTCTTGGAAATTAATCTCTTTTCTTTGAAATGATCTCTTCAATAATAATTTTTCTATATTTGGAAGCAAAATTATCTTTTTTTACCTAAGATCTAATTTTTGAAGATAAACTACGAAGAAAGTACATAAATTATATCTGAATTCGCAATATGAATTTACACCTTAAATTTTTTGAAGTATGAAACATCTTATACATATGGCAATTTCAATATAGATGAATGTAAATGAAATGTTTGCTGATTTAAGAAAATACATAAATTATATGTGAATTTACACCTCAAACTTTTCTTGATATGAAGCTAAGTCGACAAACCTTTACTAAAAAATAAAATACATTGAATAAAATTTTATGGAATTTAACATCTTTTACATGACAATTCGTATGGATATATATATAAACTACCATCGGAAATCACAGATTGACCTGGAGTTTCAACTTTCGTCAAAGTGTTTTATTTTATAGAAAGATATTACAAAAGAAATTTTAATTTAGATTTAGATTTCAAAAGGTTTTTTTCAGTATGTCTTCATAGTGATTTCTTAACCTAATCAAAATATTTTTAGAAATTCTTTCCTGGATTCTATCTTGAGGTTGAACAGAATTCAAAAAAGTCATGCAATTTTTAAAATATATAGCTTCTTCAAGCCGTTTTTAAAAATCGATGTATGTCATATTTTAATAAATTTAGAAATTTTTATGAAAATATTGATAGTTTGGATTTTTTGAATTCTTCAAATAAATGTAGTACAATCATCATTTGAAATTTGATGATTTTTCATTACCATCTTTGATTCTAGAGCAGAATCTAGCAGAAAAATTCCAAAAACATCTTAATTAGTTAGAAAAATACTATGAAAACTTACCTTTGAAATGAGACTACAGACTTTTGACAATGTTAATTAATTTTAGAGTTATTAATATTATTAAGAAAGATCTAAATTTGATGTCTTTTAGATTTTCATCATATGAGAATTAAAGTTTTGGTTTTATGCGAAAAATGATTTTCGGAATTTTCGTCAAATCTTTATGTCTTGAGATCCCTTGAGTCAGAAAAAACGGTTTTTACGAAAGTGTCTGTCTGTCTGTCTGTCTGTCTGTCCGTCTGCAGTAGTAATAGGTCATATACTCAATAACTTCCAAAAAATTTCAAGGCTGAAATTAAGAATATTAATCAAATTTGCCATGAAATTATTTAACATATGATTTTCAAGTTTGAGTTCTCAAGCTCTAGCACCATTTTCTTTGGTGAATTTAATTCAATTTATCGTATCTTCGTCTCTCTATCCTATAGTTTGCGTTGCTTCATCGGTGTGTACTTACACAACTTATTATAATGGAATTTTAAATTATTGAAGCCCTCAATCTTTGAGGCTTTAATTTTAATGACATTTTCAAGAATAAGACTGAATCTTCATGTGTGCTTTCGTTTATTTGTAATTTATGTAATTACTTATTTATTATATCAACACTTCATAAAATAGTTCTCTTTGGAAAAAGAAATTTGATTGTAAATTGATTTGTTCAATTTTTAGTGACACATATATTCCTTGAAAAAGACTCGCAGTGAAGTTGAAACATAGGAGAATTTTTGACCAAATATAATGAAGGAGTTTTTTATAGAATGTTGTTTTATTGGCCGCAAGACCGACGAAACCAAACCTATATGATATAAAGATCTATAGAAGTTTGAACTGCAACATGTTTTCATAAGATGTATATTTTTCTTTTTAATTAAAAAAAAAAAATACCATTGAAAATACGAAATTCAATTTTTTAACTAAAATATGTGAAATACGAAAAAAACGTAAGAATGGAAAATTGTTCGTTACAAAAATATATACAAATATTTTAATAAATAGTTTCTGATAAAACGTATATTTTTCATTTTCATTTTAAAAAATACGATTAAAATTCAAAAATTCCATTATTTGAACAAAATATGTGACATACGGAAAAAACGTTGAGATGGAAAATTATTTGCCTAAATGAGCTCTACAAATTCTCAGTAGGACATTTTTTGACAAGATGTATATTTTATGATTTGGTTTTAAAAAAAACACTATTGAAAATAAAAAATTACATTTTTGAACCAAAATATCGAGCGCGAAGTGCAAGTGTCATGATAAGAATGTGTTCTTTAAGGCTGATTTTTGAAAAAACCTTCAGAATACATAACATATTTTAAGTGAAAATTTCAATATATAAGTATAAATAGAAGGTTCACGGAAAAAATAAGTACTGGGAAATTTACTTGACAGTTCTCGACTTTTGGACAGGACAAATTTTTCCGAAGATCCTATATACTTTTTATTAAGAAGCTTAGAACTTCATCGAAAAAAAGAAAGAATGTCCTAGATTAATTCAAGCACAGTCAATGAATGAAATTCTTTCAAATTTGATTGTATAGTTTTTGAAAAAATTATAGAAAGGCAAATAATTCTTCTTCTAAAGAGTGCTTCACGTTTTAAAAGAGTTTGGATAGAATAATTTGATTAGGAAGAGATGAATACCTGCTATACAAATCAAAGAAAAATTCTTGTACTGCGCTTGAAAGTCTTGTGAAATTTTTAGTGGTACGATGCGCAGTTGTCAATGTCAGTTTTTGAGATACGCAAAATTTGTATTACTTTGTAAATTGACATAATCTTCAGAAATTATGAAATTCTTATATTTGATATTTTAGAATTTAGTAATTAATTTATTAAAAGTCTCTTCATCTAAAAACTTTTCTTAGCCTTATATAAAATTGATGGCGAAACAAGGCGCAGCAATTTCTTACACGGCCCTGCATTTTCAAAGGATAATTAATTTATAAGGTTAGACTGCGTTATACATGTAGGTTAGGTAAAAGTTAAGGTTCGAATCCAATCAGCGTAATATTAATTTCAACAGCGTTAATATAATTTGTAATAAAAATCAATAAAATAGTATATAAAAAAAAGAGACAGCTTGCGAAAATAATTTTTGTTTTTTATTGCCTTTGATACTGATAGTCCATAAAAATTTCATTGACTGGCTTTGAAGTTTTCATACACGAGTGCTGTGCGAGCTCTATATCTGCCTATATTCAGAATTTCATATTAATTCGTAAAATTATCCAATGTTTGAACTTTATTTTCTCAAATGATTCATAGACATTATACATTTTGCGTACTCAGAATTTTCACGGACTTTCTACTGAATATACTTTTTCCAGGATTATTGATCTAATTGTACAAGAACGGTACTTCTAGTTTTAAGTAACTTATGAACGTATCTGAAAGTCGAGCACTCTGTCATGTAAATTTCCCAGTACTTATTTTTTCCGTGTTTGATTATTCAAAAGTAAAATATATTATATCTAATATTTTATCGAACAGCACACTTTAAGATTTCATTAGTATGGGGATACACATTTTTAAAATTACACGACTTTTTGTAACATGTTCAACCCCAGCATATAGAATCCAGAAAAGACTTTCTAAAAATATTTTAATTAGGTTAACAAATCACTATGAAGACATAATAAAAAAAATCTTTTAAAATTTTAATTTCTTTACATACTTATTAATTTCCTTCAAAGATATCTAAATTAAAATTTCTTTTGTAATATCTATGTATAAAATAAATCACTTTAACGAAAGTGATATGTACAAATTGTCATGTAGACGATGTAAATTCCAAAAAATGTTATAGTTACAAAGCTTCAAAATTTTGTAATTAAAATTTTAATATAAAACTTTAAGCATTTATTGAGCTTGAATTCCATTGGAAAATTTGTTGTTTACTGTTCAAATCTTCCTCCGATTTCAGAAGAACAGACAAATTAAAAATTGCAAAATATTTCATTAAAAAAATTGAACTCGTCCATATGATTTTGTCATATTGTAACAAGATTTGAACACTTCGGACAAAAATTTTTATGTAAAATTTAATATCAATAAATATTTACATATTCATATGAAGATATTAATGAACACATATTTTAGCTTTTTAATTTATCCACATCTGTTAGAAAATTTTTCCTTCCCATAGACCATTTCATTTTCTTAATGAAAAGTCTGTGCTTAGGCTGCAAAAATGTGAGATGAAAATATTTCTAACATAAAACTGAGAATGTAAATTTTAAACTTGAATTTTATGTTTATCTCTTCTTAATAGAAAATATCTCTCTAACTAAAAAGTTTTTAAATGTACAAAATTGATAAGAAGTTTGGAAATTTTAATTGGGAAATATATATTGATTCAAATTTGGAACATTTATTGGCATCAAATTTTACTGAAAGTTTATTTTTGAAGTGTTCAAATGCTTATAAAATTTCACACGATATTTCAGATTTTTATTTTAGGCAGATTTTTTCCAAAATATCGGAAAAAAGTGTTGTTTCTTAAATAACATATTTCGTAAATTTGAAATTGTCGTCTGCTTCGCGCCTCTTTTGCACGGTTTCGACAGTGTTACATCCCAGTCTGTAGCGATGGAATCCGGTAGGTGGGAGCACTAAAGCGGCAATCCCGCAATTGAAATTGCGTCTGATTCCGCGAGATGGGAGGCTATGAATGGTGGGAAAAGAGGATGGAATTCAAATCGGATATGGTGCACTCACAAATAAACACTTTATTAGTTTCGCGGAGTACATTTATTTCCGAACACCTTATCGTAAAGTCCCAGTATAATTCCCATTTCCGAATACTAGTTATTAACTTATCTGTTCTCAATATTGCTTTCTCGTGAAGCATCAGAACATCACCAAGTACCTTAGAGAAATCTGGTATACAACGGGAAAACCTTTCCCCGTTCCCAGGCCAATATTTGGGCTTGTACCCTTGAGCTCTCCAGAAATGCCAGCGCTTCGCGAAACAAAAGATTTTTACAAGCATCTGGAAACCTAAGAACCGAACACTTTACTGTCACTCTTCTTGATTGCCGTCGTCTGATTTTTTGCCGTTTCCCTCCAAGGAGCTTAGTGCCTTAACATTAACATAAACTTATTTTGATTTACGAGGCTTACAATTTTAGGGATGTCGGCGTTTGATCGTGGGAAATACATTTTTATGGTAATAGAATTTGTCGTCGTCTCGGTACGTTGTATAAAACGAAGAATATTTACAATGCGAAATCTGTTTCCAGTCAATACAATATGTTAGAAAGTTTTCTGAAGTGAGGGGACAGATATGAGAAGTAATTCTAACATCTAACGAAACATTGCACGTTTTAAATCTTTGAGTTTCTAAATGTTTGGAATAGAGTTTTTATGGATGTTCAGATTAAATGAGCGCGCCTCTGGTCAATTAGGTCTAGATACAGACGGTAGGTGTCATGTTCAATATTCTATATGTTACACCTTTCCCCTTATAAGGAAGAAAAAGTTGCTTTTTGTTTGAAAAGCCACTTTTTCTTATGAATTATTATTAATTATTAAAATTTACCAGCCGAATCTATGGGTATAGTACGCTTAATTATATTGCTCTAGTTTTCCGGAAGGGTTACGGGAATGGTGGCAATCTTTAATTTTTCTATATGGACGATTTTTGTTTTAAGGTCGTTTATTATGATTTCCGCGTTAGAGTTACCGAGGAGGCATTTAATTCTGAAGGGCCCTTTATATTGAGGGTCGAATTTTAGAAATTCTTGGTTCTTTCAAGAGGTAGGCATAATCACCTACTTTAAAATTCTTTGGATTTATTTTTTGGTCGTAATATCGCTTTGATCGATTTTTTGCTAAAATTAGATTTTCTACTGCATTGGCTTGAATATCACTAATTTTGCGGAATAATTCGGACATGTATTGAACATATGTTCGAGGGGCTTCTTGTTCCTGGATTTTGCTAGGGATTCGTGCTTCTTTCCCGAATACTAGGGTATAAGGTGCATAGCCGGTGGATTCATGGATGGAGGTGTTATATGAGAGTATCGCGTACCTAAGCCATTGGTCCCAGTTCTGTTTATTACCGAATGTTTTGAGATATTCTATTAAGCTGTGATGACTTCTTTCAAGAGATCCAAGGGATTGAGGGTGAAAAGCGGTGGAGGTTATATTTTCTATTTTAAATATTTTGCAAAAGGTTTTCATTATGTTTGATGTAAAGTTGCTACCTTGGTCGGTGTGTATTATTTTTGGGCAGCCGTACCGAGAGATGAATTCTTCGGCCAGAGCATGAGCTATGGAGACTGAATTAAAGGAGGGTAAGGCTATTGCATCGGAATATTTCGAAAAGTTGTCTTGTATTGTTAGGATGTACTTATTACCAGAGGGTGTTTCTGGGAGGGATCCAACGATATCGATTTGAACCTTTTCGAAAGGCTGTGTCGGTGTGTCAGTAATTTTCATTGGCTGACGAGTCTTAACTCTCACCAATTTATTTTCTTGGCACTTCCGACAGAGCCTCACGAAATTTTCTACATCTCTTTTGAGGCTGTTCCAGTAATAGTTTTCACGAATTCGCCAGTAGGTCTTTGAAATACCCTTATGGCCAGCAACGGTCGACTCATGATTTTCTTTTATGATTTTTTCCTGTTGCTCTTTGGGGGGAATGATAATTTCAGAGGAACAAACACATATTTTTAGGCCTGTGCCAGCGAAGTCTCGGCGAATTATTTGTTCGATTGAGGTCCAATTAATTTGATCGAAATCGTTTCCCACTCGGCTAACTTTTGCAGATTGAATATTTAGAATGCTCATTGATTCTCTGAGTCGAAGAAACGCCCCCGACAGAACATTCAAAAATGGTTTATCATTGGTTTGTGGTCTGACGACTAAATTAAAAATGTATCTTCCGTTATTGGCTAAGACTATCACTTGGCCCAATGGAAGATTTTGTTCTTATAGTAGATTTGCATCAAGTATTTTACTACTAATTAATTCTTGATTAGTAGGTGAATTTAAAATGCCATCCCCTGAAACAAAGTTAATTATATGAGATTTTCCCATTGAAATCTTATCTTTACTGTAGATTATACAAGAATCTACTGTGATAAAAATATTGCTCGACATTGACGTTTCATCCCTTCCCTGCAGGCAGCTCTTATTTGTTTTGTCTTGTGAGTGTAGGCGTTCCCCTTCCCTATCGCTACCTGCCTCCAAATTCTCAACGAGGTCTTCAACGTCCTTTTCTCCGGCATTGTCTTCCCCCTCCCCACTTGCAACCTGCACGGAACTTTGTGCCTGCCCTGCAAATTGCATTTGGGGTCTCTGACCATTAACAGAGTCGGTTTCGCTATGCGATAAGGCGGCACTATTTTCTGGTGCTCCACCCAAGGGGGACTTCCCGCCTTCAATCACTTCTCTAGAACATGATTTTGTTGAATTTGGGGATCCAATGCCTCTCCCCACAGCTCGGGCATCACTCGTTGTGGTGATGAATGAGCTGATACGGGGTCCCTGTCTTTCCTCTCCAGCAGTCATCCTCTCTTTCGAGACAGGTGGATGCTGTACCTGGAGAGGCGGCTCTTCGTCACTCACCGACTTACGAGCCATTGCGAAACCATCCGAGATTCCGTCGGATTCACGGGTTGCGTCTTCGGTACTCGAGTCCTTAAGGACATTCGAGGTTTCTTCATACTCTGCGATCTCGGGGGTCCCATAACTCACAAAGACTTGTTCCACAGAATTTTCCAAATTCCGTTCGTTTAAACAGCGAGATCCTCCCACCCCAAACATCCTGTCGCACGGTGCATGGTTTCCGGGGGCCACGACCGGATCGTCAGGAGTCAGGGGAGGGGTGGTCTCGCCATAAACACAGTGTATTTCCGCGCTGCAGGGGTTCCTAGATAAAGCGTCGGCATTACAATTGACTCTACCAGGTTTATATACGATTTCGTAGTCGTATTCGCTTAATTTAATCTTCCATCGAGCCAGTCGTGATACTGGGTCCTTCAAACCGTGAAGCCAGACCAGTGGCCGATGATCAGTGACAAGAGTGAACTTCCTGCCATATAAGTATGGTCGAAAATGTTGGACGGCCCATACAATAGCCAGAAGTTCTTTCTCTGTCGTCGAGTAGTTGGTTTCTGGTTTATTTAGTGTTCGCGATCCGTATGCAATAGGTAAGTCTTGGCCGATGATTCCTTGGCTCAAAACCACACCTAGAGCGAAATTGGAAGCGTCGGTTGTTACAATAAATGGTTTATTAAAATCCGGGTATTGGAGAATAGGTTGGGAACATATTTTATCGCGAAGTGTCTCAAAAGCGATTTGCTGTTCAGTGGACCATGTGAATGGTACTTCCTTTTTTAGAAGTTGGTTGAGGGACTTTGCTATTTTTGCAAATTCTGGTATAAATCGTCGGTAGTACCCGGTTAATCCCAGAAATTGTTTTATATTTTTGCGTGATTTCGGAATTGGGAAGCCTTTCACAGCTTCAATTTTTCTGGGGTCGGGGTTTACTCCCGTTTCAGAGATCAGGTGACCTAAGTAGGTGATTTCTTTTCTTAAGAATTGGCACTTTTCGGGTTAAAGGAAAAGTCCGGCCCCCTTTTAACGACCTAAGAGTGCTCTTAATTTCTGGGCGTGGTCTTCAAGGGAGCAGCCATAGACGACAATATCGTCCATGTAAACAAAGAGTTCCACCCCCTGAAGGCCGGTCAAGACTCTGTCCATTAGCCTCTGAAACCTTGCAGGTGCGTTATTGAGTCCAAACGGCATTCTCATGAATTCTAAGTGTGAAAAGGGAGTGGTGAAAGCAGTTTTCGCCACAGAGTTGGGATGCATGGGTATTTGATGAAACCCAGAGGCTAGATCGAGGACAGAAAAGTAACGAGCGCCACCGAGCTGATTGAGAATGTCGGTTATATTTGGCAGTGGGTAAGCGTCGCCGACCGTTCGTTCATTCAATGCACGGTAGTCGATGACCATCCTCCATTTTTTATTGCCCTGGGCGTCTGGTTTCTTGGGGACAATCCACAAGGGTGAATTGTAGGGGGAGTTAGAGGGTTGGACGATACCATTTTGAAGCAATAATTCGACCTGTTTTTTAATTTCGCCTTTGAGGATTTCGGGATTGCGATATTGTCTCTGGTTTATTGGTTTTTTATCCGTCATGACAATTTCGTGAGATACAAGGTTGGTTGACCCTAATTTATCGCCCGGTAGATGAAATTGGAAAAGATAATCGCCTAAGATTGATAAGATATCATTTTTCTCCTCATTCAAATCCTTGAGGTCTAGGATCTTGAGGAGTTTTGCAAAGCGAGTGGCGCGCTCCTTTTGACCCTCGGTGGAGAGTGGGGGGTACGCACCTGATCGTGCGGCAGGTGAGACGACCGTGAAGTCTTCCACATCAACAGGGGGCAGTGTCAGTTCTATATCTTCACTTGTTGTGTTTATAGCATAGCACTTTGCTGTTGTTCCGATTTTCTTTAAAAGAGACATGCAAATGAAGATTCCTGGGCCGGCATTAACTTTCTCGATATATTCTTCGTTTAAATGGGTGTTTTTAATGGGGATTTGAACGAGCACCTTTTGCCTAGCGGGTAATTTAATTTTTGTGGGTATGGAGTTAGAAGATTTGTTTGTACCTATGTTAAGCGATATATCCGCGAATGATAGGGTTGCATTATGATTTTGTAGAAAATTCACGCCAAGAATTCCATTTTGAGATATTGGAAAATTATTAGGTATGATTTGAAATGCGGATTCTTTGTGCTTAAAAATTATCTTTATTTCTCCTATAGTTTTTATTATTCCTCTCCCTATCCCGACTAAATCGTATATTTTTTTAGTGTTTACCCATACGTGAGAATTTACTGCATTTTCTTTTATTAAATTGAGCTCGCAGCCTGTATCGATCATAAAAGTCGCGGAGTTAGAGTGAAAGGATTGATTCTGCAGATTTATTACGGGATTGCCAAATCGATTTTCCGGTTTCCCGAGGCATATGAAGACGCGTTTTTGGGGCCTTGGAATGAGGTCACCGGCGCCCCTTTCTGGTGATCCCCTTTCGAGTTTAAATCCCCTCTACTGGTAAGTTGCGGTTTTTTTATGCCCTGTCGCTCTCTATCATGCCTCTTCTTGAGGCGACATTCTTCGAAAGTATGATTTTTATAGTTACAGTACGTGCAATATTTCGTAGATCTCCCAGCATGTGGCTGAGGGCAATCGCGTTTAAAATGACCCGTTTTCTTACAGTTGAAACATTGTAGAGAAGACAGTCTGGATGTTTTGTCTTCGTCTTTTTTGTCTTTTATATGGGCGATTGTCCGTTTTCTGTTAATTTCGGGCGCATAAGAGGTATGTTCTTTATTGTGGACCCGGTTCCAGCTTGAATTCTCTAAGTCTGACTCCGCGGCCAGTTCGATAGCGACATCCAAGGTCGGCGGTGATTTGTGGTTTCATGTGGTTCTAGAAGAGCTGCGGCGGCTCTGCACTGACCAGCAAACATTGCCACGGACATGGTAGCTCCGTCAAACTCCGGAATCAGGTCTCTGGCCAGTTTTAAACACTCTCCCATCTTCCTTATAGAGGATGGGATCGTAGAAGGAATAGCAGGTGACCTTGATCCCGTTGACAGGTAATCATTTTCACGGAATTCGACTGCTTCCTCCTCGCGGCGCGCTATGTGGATTGCGTCATAGCGCGAGGGCGAGGGTAGAAGTGCGCGAGCAGTCTCGTGTACGCTCGTGCTAGGTAAGTTTTCGTCGCCTGATACGTTTACATTTTGTGTCGCTAATACGCTAGAACCTCGCGTACTTCTACGGCTGAGAGGAGGGTTTCGTACATTATTTTGTTTCCGCGGTCTCCCTTTCGCCTTCAAACTCCTTGAGTTTGCCATTACCTATATTCGCGGACGAATATATATGTATATATATATGTATGTATTTATGAAATGGAAGGGGTAGATTAATGTGATGTTATCAGTAATATATGATTCTTAATTTTAATAGACTTTAATATAGAAGTGGTAAATTAAAATTAACAGATTTTTATATTATGAAAGATTAATACACATGCATTTTTTTTTTTTTTTTTTTTTTTTAATTTAATTAAAGGTCAATAAGTTGAGTTCGAGATTTTGACCTTTCAGTAAAATATGTTAAAATTAATAGAACTATTAGAATATACACACACGTGTAATAAAATTCAAATAAAGGTTTATATTTGGAAGTCTAGTATAGGGATTTCCAACAGACTATTCTTCTCCTAAAGTATCCTAGAATATAAAATCGATTGCTTAGAAACTACAGCGATATAATTTAGTCAATCTAGCTAGTTATATACGGGATATAATTTTATAAGTATTAAAGTTCGGACTCTAATTCATCCTATAAAAATTTTGAAATATATTATACATCTAACGCATTAATGTGAGGTATAGATTATCATTGGAAAAATGAAAGAATTCTTTTGTATCATGCGCAATCATGAGAAATCGCGAATTCTTTGGCCGTCAATAATTCAACACTTCCAACATGCATTACAAAGTTTCTGATGGACAATCGAAACAGCTTATAATGTGATTCTAGCAAATTAGAACATTTTATAGAAAAAAAGAAAGATTATAAATTTGCGATAATATGATTAACACCTATATTAAAACTTGATTTCTGAAACCTTACAACTTGGCACGAGTATTCTATTGCTTTCTTTTATGAGCATTAACGAATAAATATGATGTAATAAAATCATGGCATAATAAAATTATAATATAATAAAATATAATAAAATAATATAGTTAAATATAAAAATAAACAAAACCTCATTAATAAGTAAAAATATAAATCCTAATATAGTCGTTAAAGATACCTGATTTTTGAATACGCTGTAGAATGCATGTGTTATTTATGGAGGCAGAGATCGTTGGTACGAAAACGGATAAATTTCTTAAAATTCTAGGACTTACTACTTATGAGAGGCGAATTCGAAGGGTGCTATTAAGATAGACACATTTATGGACATTTATCCAGTCAAAGTACATCACTTTCACTTAAACACCTATTAATTTATTATAACTTGAATGGTCCCGGGTGCTCCCACGATGATGAAATTTATGCCCTGATTTCCTCTGGAGGATCGTACTTCGCGTACGATTTTCCCACGTTAGATCGCGGTCTTAGTCCGATCTCCAGCGGTGGATTGCACTTCACGTACAATCGTCGGTCCTATCCCGCGGTGGATTCACCTTTTGAGATGTGAATCTATGACAGTGATTTGCGAGCGGTATAAGTTAGCTTGTTTGCATAGGTTGCCTGTCACTTTATGTTGAGGAAACGGGAAAAGGGTGTTGTTCTCTTTCCTCTTTTGCTTTAATTGTTGCAAAAATAATTCTATTACTATTGTTTTTGTTTTGTTTATTATTCCATATGAAAGGTGGTTTTGCACGAAAGAGTTTTCGCGCACGCGGGAGTATTTGCATAACTTGTTTCGTAATACCTCTTAGTGCTAACTGTTAGCACATTGTGATCCTATATGCAGTCTCAATCGGGATATACTGCCTGTCAACTATTGTCAATTTAGGCGGAAGACGACGTGGTTACAAATTTGAAGACAAATATGCGTGAAGTTTGTGGTCACTCGCGTGGAAGGCTTCATTAAATGGAAGTTGTTCGTCGTCGTTAGTTTTAAAGAGAGTTTACACACACGTCACATTCACAGTGTTCCCATTCGAAATTTCGCGGTAATTCAGTTGCCGTTATCCCACCGCTGCCACCAATTTGTTACATCCCAGTCTGTAGCGATGGAATCCGGTAGGTGGGAGCACTAAAGCGGCAATCCCGCAATTGAAATTGCGTCTGATTCCGCGAGATGGGAGGCTATGAATGGTGGGAAAAGAGGATGGAATTCAAATAGGATATGGTGCACTCACAAATAAACACTTTATTAGTTTCGCGGAGTACATTTATTTCCGAACACCTTATCGTAAAGTCCCAGTATAATTCACATTTCCGAATACTAGTTATTAACTTATCTTTTCTCAATATTGCTTTCTCGTGAAGCATCAGAACAGGACTGCCTAGTCTATTTTGCAATCGTTCAGAAGTCGCCCCCGCTCAGTCTTCGGGAAGCGTTCCCCCACAAAGTACCTTAGAGAAATCTGGTATACAACGGGAAAACCTTTCCCCGTTCCCAGGCCAATATTTGGGCTTGTACCCTTGAGCTCTCCAGAAATGCCAGCGCTTCGCGAAACAAAAGATTTTTACAAGCATCTGGAAACCTAAGAACCGAACACTTTACTGTCACTCTTCTTGATTGCCGTCGTCTGATTTTTTGCCGTTTCCCTCCAAGGAGCTTAGTGCCTTAACATTAACATAAACTTATTTTGATTTACGAGGCTTACAATTTTAGGGATGTCGGCGTTTGATCGTGGGAAATACATTTTTATGGTAATAGAATTTGTCGTCGTCTCGGTACGTTGTATAAAACGAAGAATATTTACAATGCGAAATCTGTTTCCAGTCAATACAATATGTTAGAAAGTTTTCTGAAGTGAGGGGACAGATATGAGAAGTAATTCTAACATCTAACGAAACATTGCACGTTTTAAATCTTTGAGTTTCTAAATGTTTGGAATAGAGTTTTTATGGATGTTCAGATTAAATGAGCGCGCCTCTGGTCAATTAGGTCTAGATACAGACGGTGAAATCTAAAAATAGCATTGCATGGAGGAAGCGAGGAGAATATGGAGAAGTGGGACGAGCCGTTCTCACGTGCAAGAGCGACGAGGAAGAAATAAGGGCAGCGCGCGCCGCTGCCCCTCCAAAGAAATTCTGATGGTAAATCATTTCTGGATTTTCTAACTTTCATTATTTACCGACGCGCAAAGTACACCTTTTGCGCAACGCGCTCAGAGGCCGCGTTTATCAGCCCACTTTTGTGAAATTCTCTTATTCCATTACTTTAGCAATCTCCCAACTCATCTCTGATAATAGTAGTTTAATTAAATTAAATTATTAGTTTTCTCTGATAAAATTATATCTTTGAATATTGATTGCAAGTTAAATTGGAGTTTTGTGGTTGAGATTGATTTTAAAGTTTTGCGAAGTTTGAAATATGTTTATAAAAAATAATTGTATATTTTTGTGAAGGCAAAATAGTTAGGTTTGTTAAATTACTATTGAATATAAATATGAAATATATTCAATTATTAAATAAATTGATGTTTGAATTCCTTAGAATTAATGAGAAATGTATGAATAATTTTTAGTAATTTATAAACTAGTATTTTACCTTCTCATAAACATTTACATTTGCATTGGTAAGGTAGATTCCTAATTATTGAATTTTTTAATTAAATTGCTATTGGTATATGGTTACATTCCATAAGTTTCAAATGTTAGTTCAAAAATAGATTCAAATTGCAATTCTCTTATTAGTTAATATAATTTCTTTTCTTATTCATATTATACCGAATAACATTAAAAGTGATGTTAATTTCTTATTAAATTCAATTATTTTATAAAATCTTATTTTCAAAAGTTTTATTTTCTATGTTAAATAGGCCTAAGATATTATCTAGACAGAGAATGCACTTTGTATCTATTTGTATTTTCATGGGCAGGGTACTAGCGCGGTCCCTTTTGAGCGATAGCCTAAGCTGTTTATGATTTCTTGTAATGGCTAAATACTGGACTATTTACTGCTTGTATTTGTTTGGAGGTTTATGCATTTATCTTGTTAGAGGCTGGTAAACGTTTATATTTGAAAAGGAAATACGATTGTGGGCGACGTGTTTCGGTCGAAATATAGAGGTACAAAGTTTATTATATTTTACGATAGTTTAAGGAAGTTTTCAGTATTCATATTGATGCAGCTGCGTTTCGAATTTATCTTAAAAGGTTTCTAGTCTTAACTATTTACAAAAGACTGATAAATTCTCTGAAAGGTATAAAGTATTTTATAGATGTAAGACAGCTCTTAATATTTCGAGAAATAGTGAAGAAAAATAAGATTCGAAGAAAAAATAAAGTAGGTACTTTCAGAAAACGTCACAGTCATTTAGTTTTTGTAAATGTACTTCAAAAATTAGATGATAAGCAAAGCAACTGTGTGAGTGCATTGAACAAAATTAACATAAGCATAGTATGCAACCTCAATCAATACTCAGAATTATCATATAGGCATTGTTCTCGTAATTTACGAGAAAATGGACAATTTTTCAAAAGGTTTGGATTTTTCTTAAAGTATAGACAGAAATACAAAAAAAAGAGAAAACCACAGATAAGATTAAATATATTTAAAAAATAAGTGGCATTATTTATGATTGCATGAAAATATTTTCCAAGAAGCCGTAGTGACTTTTCGACAATAGATTTCAATAGTAGTGCCAAGTGAATTCAATGGCGTATAAATTTGTGGCCTCTCTGTCGATTTAAAATAGGTAAGCTAAAATTTGATATGCTAAAAAATTGTTGGTTGCTATCATGCAATTGATCCATTTTACTGAAATTTTGGGATAAAAACTTAAAAATTTGTATTTTTTCAATACGATATGAACGATATGGCTATTACATCATGATCCGGAATTCACGAAAATTTGGCATTCGAAAGCTATTAAATTCTAAATCCAGACATTTGAGTGGGATGGGTCTAGCACGTAAGAGCAATATCTGCCAATAACTCTTCTGATTCTGTAGTGGTCCAATGCAACCGAGACAGTGAGCTGGCACATGTACATGAGGAATCAGTGTCTCCAGAACGTGGGATTTTTCGGCCCCCACCACGTTCCCATCTGGGAGAAACACATGCAAACGTAGCGTGTCAGTGTGTCGGCTCTGCTACACGCTGCGGTCACCAGCTTCGTGTAAAGCCGAAGGTGCACGAAGACGGACTTCGTTACAATGCTTGAGTTTTCAAGTTATTTTTAGATTTCACGCTTTCGTTTATCGAGTCGAAATTAAGAATTATATTTTTCTCGAGTACGTGCAAAAGAGACGCGAAGCAGACGACGAATTTAAATTTACGAAGTATATAGTTCAAGAAATAACACTTTTCTTCAATTTCTTGAAGAAAGTCTGCATGAAATAAACATCAGTATGATCTTGGAAAATTTCATGAGGATTTCAACACTTCAAAAATAAATTTCAGTGAAATTTAGTGACAATAAATGTATAAAATTTGAATCAATATATAATTTTCCATTCAAATTTATATACTTCTTACTAATTTTGTACATTTAACAATTTTTCAATTAGAACAATATTTTCTATCACGATAAAATGAACATAAAATTCAAGTTCATAATTTATATTTTCAGTTATATGTTAGAAATATTTTCATCTCACATTTTTGTAGCCTAGGCACAAACTTTTCATTCCAAAACTTAAAATCTCTACGGAAATAGAAAATTGTCTAATAGCAGTAGATAAATTAAAAAGCTAAAATATGTGTTTATTGGTATTTCCATATTAACATATAAATATCAATCAACTTTAAATTTTACATAAAAATGTTCGTTCGAAGTGTTCAAATCTTGTTACAATTTGACAAGATTTTATGGAGGAGTGCAATATTTTGGATGAAATATTCTGTAGTTCTTAATTTGTCTGTCCGTCTGAAATGATAGTAAGATTTGAACAGTAAACAACAAATTTTCCAATAGAATTCAGGATCAATAATAATTGATTCAGGAAATACTTCAACTCTGTAGAGCATTTTTGTATTTCGAATTCAAAATGTGTGCTTAAGCCACAAAAAAGTAAGCTGAAAATGTAGATATAAAACTAATTATGTCATGTTTATGTCTTCTTAATGGAAAATACTTTGCATATAATTCTCTAATTCGATATTTTTTTAATGTATGAATATTCAAGAAATTGATAAATATTCCATCTTTTTATAGGAACTAAAAATTTCCGGATAATGATTTGATTGAGAAAGCTAAAAATTTGTCAAATATTGATATAAATTGCAATTTTACTATTGCATTATTTTTCAAATATTTTAACATCTCTTCAATCTTGATAATTCTTACAGAAGTTTATTTCATGTGAGTGACTTTTTCTTTTTCTAATGAAAGATTTCGTAATTCTAAATTCGGCCCAATTCGTAACATTGTAAAAAGATTTTAAAACTTCATAAAAATTTTTTTCCTGTTTTATTCAAAGTCAATAAATATTCAATGTTTGGAATCGAAATGTTAAGTAAATGATTTTTAATTTCTGGGAATAAACTGCTTTAATAAGACAATCTTTCTTCTTTGTGAGAAATCTCAATTTTAAAATTAAAATTCTACGCATAGGATACAAAAACATAATATGAAAATACTTTTATTACAGAATTTTGAAATATACAAGTTGACCAATTTTTAATCGAGTAAATCGGCTACTTTAAGCAAAAAATTATGTTCAAAATATTTTATCAAAAAAAAATAAGACACATTAAATTACGGTTTACAATCCACATTCATAGATTGATGGTAAAAGCAGTTTAAAGATTTTTAATCTTACGTTTTAGTGACGTATGCACAGACTTTTAATCAGATAAATGAAATGCTTTATAGAAAGTCAAAATTTTCTTATTACTGCACTTAATCAAATTTATAAAGTAAAAATATTTTTTAATTGATGCTTTCACTCAATTCTTTAAACATTCATTAATTGAAAATTGTACTCAAAATTTAATCTTGCAGCGTTCCAATATTCCCACAATCTTACAAAATCTTACTAATCATTATTTCAGTCGAATTATTTTCAAAATATTTAAAAAATAAATGTAAATATTTTGATTAAATACTCTGTCAAATTTTGCATTTGACTGATCTTGCAAAATTGTTGAAAGTTTTGAATACCGATAGAAGAAACTTTAAATGAAATTTTATGTCCATAAATGCTTAAAGTTCTATATAGAAATATCAACTACAACATTCTCAAATTTTCTAAATAAAATATTAAATTCAAAAAGTTTCGGATTTTTTAAAAAACTGTACAAATTTCAAATATGAATCAGTCAAAATCTACTGAAGTAATCAGTGAAATTTGACTGATTTAAATAACTAAAAACAGGTTACTGTGAATCAGTCAAATTTCACTGATTACTTCAGTGAAAAGTAACTGATTTAACAGTGAAAAATATTGTTTCCACTGATAATTCAGTGAAAAGGCAAATCACTGATTCAATCAGTGAAAATTTGACTGATTCAGATTTAGAGTGTATACAAATTTCAAATATAAAGTGTACTCTGTACATTAATCAAACAAATTTAGAAGATGAATATTTTAATAAATATTCCTAAATATTATTGGAATATGATACATATTGATTTAGAAAAACTTCTTCAAAGTACTCATACATTTTTCTTATTTTACGACATTTTTGCACCATGTTTGACCTTTGGGTAGGATTCAAGAAAACAATTGTAGACATACTTTCATTACTTAGTAAAATACTATGAAGACTTGCTTTTTAAATTAAAGCGAAAACTTTTAAAACCTTTAACAATCGGTTGCATAGATTCTGCTCTAATCTTGGACGCAATTAGAGAAATAGGTTTTTTTGCTTTTTTTAGATCTAATTTTTGCCTTAAACATAAAAGAAAGAAAACACATTTGAAATATTAAAATAAAAAAGCTGGTTCATTCTTAGAGAATCCCAAATATTCTGAAATAAAACTCCTTTCCACACCACCACGGAGGTAGAGTTTACTAGTAATAGTTCAATAAATTTTATGTACTCTAAATAAATTTTTTCGTAATTGCAGAAAACTTATTCCAAATACAAAAATTGTATCTTTAAATGTACAGGATAATTAATTATAAAAATCGTTCGATTTTGAATTTCAAGGACTTGTACACACTTTCAAGGCACATCGTTTTTCCTTTTGCAAAAATTTTTAAAACTTCTAATTTTTCAAGTAATTGGGAGAAGTACATATAAAAAAAAAATTGTTTTCTCTACTTCGACTCGCGCTAGCTTAACAAATTTTCAGAATTTTACGATTTTATTAATATTGTATTAAGTGTCTACATTTTCTGAAACTATCTACAGGAGAAAAATTTTAATACTTTAGTAAAGAAAGTTTTCTGAAAAGTTGTAGCTCAATCAGATTAATAGCCAAAAAGTTACCAATGTACCAATGTTACCAATGAACTCAAAGAAAAGTGGTCGAATTTATCTTTTGATGAAATGTGGTCTAGTATCGGTGTATCTTCGACGAGTACAGGAGAAAAACTTTTTCCAAATTTGACCTCAGTATTGAATCATGTTCGGAGTCTTCCTCATTCAAATGCTGAGGCGGAGCGAGGTTTCTCCATGCTCACGGACGCGAAAACTCCCAAAAGAAATCGCTTAGGAAACAGGACGGTCAACTCAATTTGTGTTACTCGATCAGCCCTAAAGGCGAGAGCTGAAACAGCCAGAACAACGAGCATCACTTCGAAGCATTTGCAATTAATGACCGAAAATCTATATGAGATGGCAGAAAGTGATAGGGAAAGTGGTTTGTCGCTCTTCGCTCACGAAGGAGAGGATTAATTCTAATGGCCAAGGCATGGCGTTAATCAATTTCAAACCCCTTTCTTACTCACAAAATAATGACATTTTATTTCTTATATCAGAGATACGTTCTTTATTCCTTTCTTCGCGTGCCTCGGGTATGGAAATTGTTTAGTTTTAATTATTATTTTGTGAGTAAGAAAACATACTGAAATTGAGTAATATCACGCTTTGGGCATAAGTGAGAGGCAAGGGGACTCACAATAATCAAGCACCCCAAATCATCCCGAATTAATCAAACTTCTTCATTATTTGATTTAAAACAAAACATTTTTGTTCGACGTATACTGGCATTTGATAGAGGCAAGCCTGAAGTACGGGCTACATTTGTAGCGTTTTTTACCACTTTGCTTCATTTTTTTCCTTTTTTCTTTTTGCTTGAAAGCAAAAACCCTTTTGGTTTCGTAGGACGTGGACTAGGCCTACAGGGGATACCACGTAAAAAAACGAGCCTTAAACTCTACCTCCGTGGTGGTGTGGAAAGGAGTTTTATTTCAGAATATTTGGGATTCTCTAAGAATGAACCAGCTTTTTTATTTTAATATTTCAAATGTGTTTTCTTTCTTTTATGTTTAAGGCAAAAATTAGATCTAAAAAAAGCAAAAAAACCTATTTCTCTAATTGCGTCCAAGATTAGAGCAGAATCTATGCAACCGATTGTTAAAGGTTTTAAAAGTTTTCGCTTTAATTTAAAAAGCAAGTCTTCATAGTATTTTACTAAGTAATGAAAGTATGTCTACAATTGTTTTCTTGAATCCTACCCAAAGGTCAAACATGGTGCAAAAATGTCGTAAAATAAGAAAAATGTATGAGTACTTTGAAGAAGTTTTTCTAAATCAATATGTATCATATTCCAATAATATTTAGGAATATTTATTAAAATATTCATCTTCTAAATTTGTTTGATTAATGTACAGAGTACACTTTATATTTGAAATTTGTATACACTCTAAATCTGAATCAGTCAAATTTTCACTGATTGAATCAGTGATTTGCCTTTTCACTGAATTATCAGTGGAAACAATATTTTTCACTGTTAAATCAGTTACTTTTCACTGAAGTAATCAGTGAAATTTGACTGATTCACAGTAACCTGTTTTTAGTTATTTAAATCAGTCAAATTTCACTGATTACTTCAGTAGATTTTGACTGATTCATATTTGAAATTTGTACAGTTTTTTAAAAAATCCGAAACTTTTTGAATTTAATAGTTTATTTAGAAAATTTGAGAATGTTGTAGTTGATATTTCTATATAGAACTTTAAGCATTTATGGACATAAAATTTCATTTAAAGTTTCTTCTATCGGTATTCAAAACTTTCAACAATTTTGCAAGATCAGTCAAATGCAAAATTTGACAGAGTATTTAATCAAAATATTTACATTTATTTTTTAAATATTTTGAAAATAATTCGACTGAAATAATGATTAGTAAGATTTTGTAAGATTGTGGGAATATTGGAACGCTGCAAGATTAAATTTTGAGTACAATTTTCAATTAATGAATGTTTAAAGAATTGAGTGAAAGCATCAATTAAAAAATATTTTTACTTTATAAATTTGATTAAGTGCAGTAATAAGAAAATTTTGACTTTCTATAAAGCATTTCATTTATCTGATTAAAAGTCTGTGCATACGTCACTAAAACGTAAGATTAAAAAACTTTAAACTGCTTTTACCATCAATCTATGAATGTGGATTGTAAACCGTAATTTAATGTGTCTTATTTTTTTTTGATAAAATATTTTGAACATAATTTTTTGCTTAAAGTAGCCGATTTACTCGATTAAAAATTGGTCAACTTGTATATTTCAAAATTCTGTAATAAAAGTATTTTCATATTATGTTTTTGTATCCTATGCGTAGAATTTTAATTTTAAAATTGAGATTTCTCACAAAGAAGAAAGATTGTCTTATTAAAGCAGTTTATTCCCAGAAATTAAAAATCATTTACTTAATATTTCGATTCCAAACATTGAATATTTATTGACTTTGAATAAAACAGAAAAAAAAATTTTATGAAGTTTTAAAATCTTTTTACAATGTTACGAATTGGGCCGAATTTAGAATTACGAAATCTTTCATTAGAAAAAGAAAAAGTCACTCACATGAAATAAACTTCTGTAAGAATTATCAAGATTGAAGAGATGTTAAAATATTTGAAAAATAATGCAATAGTAAAATTGCAATTTATATCAATATTTGACAAATTTTTAGCTTTCTCAATCAAAGCATTATCCGGAAATTTTTAGTTCCTATAAAAAGATGGAATATTTATCAATTTCTTGAATATTCATACATTAAAAAAATATCGAATTAGAGAATTATATGCAAAGTATTTTCCATTAAGAAGACATAAACATGACATAATTAGTTTTATATCTACATTTTCAGCTTACTTTTTTGTGGCTTAAGCACACATTTTGAATTCGAAATACAAAAATGCTCTACAGATTTGAAGTATTTCCTGAATCAATTATTATTGATCCTGAATTCTATTGGAAAATTTGTTGTTTACTGTTCAAATCTTACTATGATTTCAGACGGACAGACAAATTAAGAACTACAAAATATTTCATCCAAAAGATTGCACTCCTCCATAAAATCTTGTCAAATTGTAACAAGATTTGAACACTTCGAACGAACATTTTTATGTAAAATTTAAAGTTGATTGATATTTATATGTTAATATGGAAATACCAATAAACACATCTTTTAGCTTTTTAATTTATCTACTGCTATTAGACAATTTTCCATTTCCGTAGAGATTTTAAGTTTTGGAATGAAAAGTTTGTGCTTAGGCTACAAAATGTGAGATGAAAATATTTTTAACATATAACTGAAAATATAAATTATGAACTTGAATTTTATGTTCATTTTATCTTGATAGAAAATATTGTTCTAATTGAAAAATTGTTAAATGTACAAAATTAGTGAGAAGTATATAAATTTGAATGGAAAATTATATATTGATTCAAATTTTATACATTTATTGTCACTAAATTTCACTGAAAGTTTATTTTTGAAGTGTTGAAATCCTCATGAAATTTTCCAAGATCATACTGATGTTTATTTCATGCAGACTTTCTTCAAGAAATTGAAGAAAAGTGTTATTTCTTGAACTATATATTTCGTAAATTCAAATTCGTCGTCTGCTTCGCGCCTCTTTTTCAGGTACTCGAGAAAAATACAATTCTTAATTTCGACTCGATAAACGAAAGCGTGAAATCTAAAAATAACTTGAAAACTCAAGCATTGTAACGAAGTCCGTCTTCGTGCACCTTCGGCTTTACACGAAGCTGGTGACCGCAGCGTGTAGCAGAGCCGACACACTGACACGCCACGTTTGCATGTGTTTCTCCCAGATGGGAACGTGGTGGGGGCCGAAAAATCCCACGTTCTGGAGACACTGTGAGGAATTGCACGAAATATAACTAGACCATCCCTAGTGGCTGAGATTTAGACCAGAGGATATTCGGATGGGCGCCGCCGGTTAAATAAGAGTTGATTTAATTTTTTTTTTCTTACTTTTTATATATGGTTTTAAAATATGAACAAGGTTACTTATTACACTTATGATTCTATTCACACTAGTTATTTACAGAATCGGGGTGACAACATGTAATTTCACCCAAGTCACACGATATGGCGGAGCTATATCGAATTATTCGAATAGTTGAGCGCTATGTCGTTTATATCAAACGCCAACGGTTAGAATCAGTGATCCCAGATCTGAAACCGACGCAGTGTCTCACACTCTCAGCCTGCCTGTCGGTGTGAATCGGGTAGGGAGCGAAGACGGGGCACGTTGCCAGTTTTCTTTCCTCGTCACTCTTGCATGCGAGAACGACTCGTCCCATTTCCCCTTATTCTCCTCGCTTCTTCGTTACAATGCATGCGTTTTCAACTGTTCCAAGTTTTAGATTTCAGGCTGTCGTTTATCGAGTCGAAATTGAGAAAGGTTTAAGCATCACTTGAAAAATGATATCAGTTTGGAATTTCATGTCCTTTTACTCTCTAAATCTGAATCAGTCAAATTTTTCACTGATTGAATTAGTGATTTGCCTTTTCACTGATTTATCAGTAAACAAAATATTTTTCACTGATAAATTAGTTCATTTTCACTGATTTAATAATGTTCCAACATTTAAAAAATATGTAATCAGAGAATTATGTGCAAAGTATTTTATATGAAGAAGTAATAAACATTTGACCTAATGAGTGCTAAATCTACATTCTTATTTTTATAATGACAGTATTTTTGTCTTACTTCTTTGTGACCTAAGCACAGATTTTACACTTAAAATATAAAAATGCTTCACAGAGTTGAAGTATTTTCTAAATATGAAGCAGTTAATTCACAAAGCTTTAAAATTTCTCAATTGAAATCTTGGTGTAAAATTTTAATAATTTATCGACTTTGAATTTTTCCTACGATTTCAGAAGAACAAGTAAATTAAGAATTACAAAATATTTCATTTAACAGATTGCAGCTGCCCATAAGATCTTGTAAAATCGTGACAAGATTTAAACACGAACTTGAAAAAAAAATTGCTACATATTCTGTAAATTTGAAATTGTCGTCTGCTTCGCGCCTCTTTTGCACGGAGTCGAGAAAAACACATTTCTCAATTTCGACTCGATAAACGACAGCCTGAAATCTAAAACTTGGAACAGTTGAAAACGCATGCATTGTAACGAAGAAGCGAGGAGAGTAAGGGGAAATGGGACGAGTCGTTCTCGCATGCAAGAGTGACGAGGAAAGAAAAATGGCAACGTGCCCCGTCTTCGCTCCCTACCCGATTCACATGAGAGTGTGAGACACTGCGTTGGTTTCAGATTTGGGATCACTGGTTAGAATTCAATATACGTACCCGAAAACGTATTCGCGAAGGGACCTCACGTCCTATATTTAAGAAAGCCAAGTTTATATGATTTGTGGTATGAAGCGCCGTATTATAGGTAAATCTAAAATCGTTTGAGTGAGCATTTCAGTCCCGGTTCCGAGCAGGAATCACGCGAGCTGAGAATTTCTAACAGGTTAACCACAGTGGGTCCACTCATATAGGAGAAAAGGGGAATGAATTATAATGTTTGATATCAACAAGTGATGGCGCTATTATCGCTACTAATGTTATTTTTAAACTGTTGTAACCATAGCAACCATATCATTGCCAGTTGAAATAATACAGTCGATGCTCATTTTACTCAACTACCGTTGGAAGCACCTCAAGCGTCGGTGATATATTTATACATTTCAGGTTAACCCACTGACGCATCGTGATGCCCTGTCGTCGACAGCGTTTTACTCAACTTCTTATTATTTCCTATGTAACGCTTATTGATATTCACTTTGGGTGAATTAGGTATTTATCAAATTCATTTTACCCGACTAGGATTTAATAAATGTTCAAATGCCCTTAAGTCCCAAGTTAAATCGACAGAGTTGAGTAAAATTAATTTGACTATTTTTCTCCATGTAATAGTACAGTATTTAACTGTTCATTGTGATTCATATTTAAAAATTCTTGTTGTATTTTTATTCTTTCACAAATTATTTTCAACTTTAAATCATTTAAATTTATGAAATGGATTTCATACAATATATTTCAAAATGTTCCGCTCTTTAGAACACATCGGGTTGGGGGGACGGGGGTTTCATTTGCATTGATATTAGTTCTTGCCATCAAAACTTGGCGGCGCTGATGCTCATTTTCACTTTTTTAAGTACCCTCCTAAAATACATGGTAGTGGCCGCACTGTGAGGTTAACCACATCTTTACTTCAAGATGGCTGTAACTTATTAGGTTTGCGATCCCTACTTTCTAAAGTCGGCAGGGGTGGTCTTTCCTGAGCAGGATGAGAAGTACTTCCTAACTTAGCAAGCCAATCAGCATTGGAGTTCCTCTTGGCTACTTCCCATAAAACCAAATCTTGCAATAGAGAATCGCCAGATTCACTCAAGATTTCTTCCTCAATATTCTTGAGCAAGTCTTGCACACGTTTTGTACATTGTTCTATGACATTGCTTCGTAGAGCTATAGTCTTGGTTATTTCTTCAGCAATACTAGCTCAAGAATCTTGAGCAAGATTTAATCCAAAGTTGGAAACAGAAAAGCCACGATCTTGAACAAGATTCTTGGCATTTATCGTGAGTCATACTTGGTCAAGTTTTGCTCAAGATTCTGGATGTTTTATAGCTCTCTCGTGAGCATCAGAATTTCAAATCTTGCGCAAGATTCTTGATGTATTTCTTGAGCAATATTTGATGAAGCATTGCATAATTTTCTTTCTATATATTTATATAATTTTCACAAAAGTAATAATATCACTAAATAGTTAGAAAAAAAAATAACATTGCACTTTACGATAAAAATTATATATTCGAATTGCATAATACAAAATAGTATTGAAAGCGTTTTTAATCAATTATTAAAATTGGTCTCGCTCGTGCCGTACTCAATACATGTATAACAGTGTGAGTGCATGTGTACATATGCATCTGTAATCACTTTTTTGATAGCACGTAAGCTATTCAAGGTTCGAAGTTATTAAATGTAAAGGAGCATTTTTTCGTAAATCAGGTTAGTATATCACAGTTGTTATTAATCGAGTAGTTAGCGATTGTCATCGTAACGAGGTTGCCCTGGTTACATGTTACAAATATTATATAATAAGATACTGCTCAATGTACCTTCAATCGCTCGTTATTAAGTTTCACTGTAAAATTATTAATTTTTTGGCACAACTATTTCAACCAATAAAGTCGATTTGTCAATATATATTTTTAAAATTATTATGTAGCTAATAAAAAAATTATGACGTTCATTTGCATAATTGGAATTTTTTTATTTATACAATTTTCCTTTGATTTTTTAATCATTGAAAAAATGATTTTCAATCAAATAATAATTTTACAAATGAAATATATACATTTATAATCAAAGAGAAACATTATAAAAATTAAAAATAATTTTTTTATCAACTTACGGATACAAAAATGTCCTAGCAATTTTTTTCAAATTTCGAGCAATTCGAGCAAATCTAGAGAAAAAGACACTGAAGTTTCACCACATATTTTCATTGTCAATACTTGTGCAAGATTACAGCAAGAATCTTGACTTCCTCGCTATAGAGAAATGCCGGCTCTTGGGCAAATCTTGACCAAGCTTGCTCAAGATTTAATCAAGAGTCTTGATTTCTACATGAAACGAAAATCACAAGATTCTTTAGCATAACTTGGTCAAGTCTTGAGCACGTTCTTAGTCAAGAATCTTGCTCAAGATTCAACGCTTCGGGCGGAAACAGATTTACGCAAGACTTGAGTAAGACCTCCCATAATTCTTGATCGAGTTTAAAGCAAGTCTGGCCCAAGATTGATTTATGGGTTCGAGTGAACTTTCATCACTAGAGGAATCGCGAAATCCAGTGTCTGTTAATGTGATGTGACTAGATTCCTGTCACTTAATACTTGAATATACCCTGCACTACGGTGGTATTATGGGATAACCACTAATATAAAACAAGTACACTCAAAATTTCTCATACACTCCGCGCTCCATTATACTGCATTCTCCTATATTCCCGCTTCCTTATACGACCGTCTGCCGCTCTCCTATAAGATATTTTTGGTCTTTTTGCGCCAAAAAATTAGAGATTTGGTACATCCAACATTTTGTCAATTGCAAAGTCACGAATTTTAGAAACCACAGCAACATCCTCATTCGATAATTTAGAGTGTTTGTTCAACCAATCCAAAAGTATTCGGGCTGCACCATAGGCAAGGAACACCGTTTGAGATTCGGGTGCATCGGTGACATTTTCATCGCATTCATCATCTTCATTTTCTGGTTCATCTTCGGTGTCCTCGGGCAAGGGTGGTTTTAACCCTGCACAAGAATTCAAGATAACTTCGTCGCTTAACAATTTGCAACTTTGCAAATTTTCATCTTCTCCAAACCATTTATCGACGTCATTCGAAGAACATTGTCCACCTCCGGATATAAGATTTAGTAATTTCAAAATTTTGTTTTTCGAAGAAGAGAAATTTACCGAGCTTTTCTTCAAGTCAAGTAGAACTTTCTTCCATGCATTCCCCAGTGTAGTCGGCAACAAGGTGTCCCATGTTTCTTTGAGGATCTTCATGCAATCAAAGACAAGACTTGTGACATTCGGCGGGAGGTACATCACTTGGCACCTGGGGTCAAACGTATTCAATTCCCTTGCTTTGGGATGTGTAGGAGCATTGTCAAGGAGCAATAGGAATCTAAAAAACATCATTAAATAACAATTAAAATGGTACGATGGCAACTGATAGTTTTTCTCAATACACAGAATTCTTTATAAAAACAATTCCAATTTTTCTCATCAAATTCTGTTGATTTCGTACAAAAATTGGGGATTCAAAATTATTCTTATGTACTAAATAAAAAACCTAAATTCCATTCAAGTTGCGAGATTAAAAATTTGAGAAAATCAGATATTTTCATTTTGAATCAATCAAACCACAATTTTGACGTACCTGCCATTTGGTTTGCGCTGCGTTACATGTGGTGCATAAAGATTTTTGTACCAATCCCAGACAAAAGCAGTATTCATCAAAGCTTTTTTTTGCCCTTCGTACAGAAGGGGGAACTTCTGGACATCTTGAAAACATCGAGGTTTAGCAGCATGCCCAATAACAAGAAGAGTTAGTCGGTCAGTTCTGGTGACGTTTGCACAGGTGAGAATTGTGACACGATCTTTCATTGGTTTGTGACCAGAAACTTCTTTTTCGTGGGGTAAGACTAGTGTTCGGTCCGGCACGTATTCACAAAATAATCCTAATTCATCGGCGTTATGAACATCATCTAAGTCGTAATCGTTTTCTACGATAAAATTCTGAAATATTTTTGTTTGTTTCTTTGTTCCGCAGAATTGTGGAAACTGTGGAATGTGAAATATTCTACTCTTGGGAAATCTGGTAATTCTTCTTTCCTTTTTCGATTTCTTTAATGATGGTTATTTTTTCTTGAATTATCAATGACTTTCGTTTTTGTACCTGCAAATGCAATTATTTTATTATAAACCGTAGATAAAGTACAACACACATATTTTTTTAATATTCGGAATCACTTAAAAGTATTTGTTTTCATAATTTTCGTAATTATCAAAAATATTTACAACGTCATAATTTTCAGGATATATGCAATTTTATTAACTTTCAAAATTTTGTAAAATTGCCAAAATATGAAGAGTTTTCACAGTTTACGGAAATGTCAAATGGTTTTTTTGTAAATACATATTTCAATTTTCCAAAATTAACGGCTTTCTAGTATAGTTATCACAATTTGCAAGTTTCGGAATATTTGGATTTTCTGTGAAAAATTTGCAACTTTCAAAATTTTATAATTCATGGAATATGAAAACATTTCCAACAATTTTAAAGTTTTCCAAATGAGAGAACATTTTTAAAAAATTTCTGAAATTTTAAGAATGTTAAAAATTTTTGTAATTTGCGAATAATTTCGGAAAAGTTGAATTTTCATCATTTTTGAAAATTACCAGGATTCAATCGGTTATCAGAAATTTTAAAATCATCGCAACTTTCAGTAATTTTGCAATGTTTGAAACTATTAAACTTTCTAAAATATTGAAGTGCGTGAGGAGATTTAGATGAACATTTGAAATTTCTGAAAAATAATTGAATTCTGTTAATTATTGGAATTTAATCAATTTTGAAAATTTTGAAAATATCAGAAATTACGCAATTTTGTGAAATTCGAAACCTTTTTCAATATTGTAAAATTCAAAAAGTTTGCAAGGACATTAATTTTCATTTCACATAGCGCCTCTTTTGAAAACCCGATTTTCGTACTTATAGAGAGGGGTGAAACTGCGATTTCCAACCCTAGGGTTAAAACTTGTAGTTTTGAGAATTTGATTTGATGTAACTATAGAACGGGTTAAAACTGCAATTTTCAACCCTAGGGTAAAAACTTCCAAACTTTCAACAGTTTCAACTGCGGAGTTGAAAATCGCAGTTTCAGACCGTTTTGCAGATACCGAAAATCGGATTTTCAAAAGAGGGGTTATGAAAAATAATATGCATTAATTACAATACTGCGAGGTTTGAAAATTATACAGATGTGCTAAATTTGTAAAATTATGGAAATTTTAACAATTAAGTTCAAACATTTTCTTCTTAATTTCTTAAACACTCCTCATAATTACTTTTGCATACCTGATTAAACATTTAATTGTGTACAATAAAATCAAAGCTGTCAATGTTGTCATTCCAAAATTATCACAAATCAGGTTATAAATATGCCAAAATAAAAATAGCATATCGAAAAGTAAAGGGTTTTCCAATAGGGAAAAAACAATTTCGTATCCTTATATGAAGAAATAATCGCAGCCGTAAGTGCATCGATTAAAAATGAGCCAAATCAGTGGATTCCACGTCGTTCTCAAGAACTGGGCATCGCTCAAACGACACTGTGGCGTATTATGCGAAAAGATCTTGGCCTACATGCTTTCAAAATTAAATTGACTCAAGAACTAAAGTCACTTGATCATTTGAAACACCGGAACTTCTCCCATTGGGCTCTGTCAAAGCTTAAAGAAAATGAAGAAGTTCATCGAAAAATCATCTTCAGCGATGAAGCTCATTTCTGGCTGAATGGCTGTGTTAATAAGCAAAATATGCGTTATTGGTCAGCAACAAACCCAAATGTGCTTCATGGATGAAAACGACCGTCATGTTACCGTCAATGGAGAGCTCTATCGTGCTATGTTGGAAGATTATTTGTGGCCAGAATTGGATTAACTTTACATCAACGATATGTGGTTTTAACAAGACGGTGCCACTAGCCACACAGTACGCGTCACAATCGATTTATTGAAAGGCAAATTCGGTGAACGTGTTATCTCGAGAAATGGTCCGGTCGAATGGCCGCCTCGTTCATGCGATCTAACGCCATTGGATTTCTTTTCATGGGGCCATATCAAGTGACTGGTCTATGCCAACAAGCCAGCAACTTTAGACGACCTCAAAGACAGCATCCAACGCGAAATTGCCATCGTTCCGGTCGAAATGTGTGCCAGTGTGGTGGAAAATCGGGTCCAAAGAATGGACCCCTGTAAACGGGCTCGTGGTGGTCATATGACCGATATCGAATTTCATTCATAAAATGTAATGCTTTCACTACACTCACAATAAATTTGAACTCAATATCTCAAATATTTCTGTTTCATTCATAGATAAAATTGTTATATCCCTATTGGAAAACCCTTTACATGCACTGCCCTGCAAAAGTTTAGACTCACTTAGAAAAATCGTTTTTTTTTATTTATCGGTTTAATTATCGTTCCCAGACAGTTTCATACAACGTATTTGTTTAGAATAACATTTTATTAATAAGTAATAAACATTTACATGTGATATTCTTGAGTTTTTTCTGAAAAAAATTGAGAAAATCAATCCAGCCGTTTTTTATCAATATGTTAGTCTTTCGATTTGATGATTGCCCTACAAATTCTGGGCATTCTTTCCACCAATGTCTAAAGTCTTTCTGGTCGCAATCGTTGCCAAGCCTGCTGAAGACATTGCCACAAGTGAGATTCGCTGGTTGGATGCAGTTTCCGCACTTCTCTGTCCAACTCATCCCACAACAGTTCGATGGGATTTGCATCCGGCGATTGAGGTGGCCATTCCATGAATTTAAAAGTGCGTGCAGCTTCTTTCGATCTTAAATAGTTTGTACAAAGTTTTGAAGTCTGTTTAGGGTCGTTATCTTGCTGAAATACAAACCCCTCCCCTATCAAATCGACGCCAGATGGAATTGCGCTTCCCTGAAGTATCCGGTGATAGTCTTCTTTCCGCATTTTTCCGTCGATTTTTACCAAGGTGCCAACACCAGCGTAGCAGAAACAACCTCATACCATCACACAACCACCGCCAAATTTAACTGTTGGCTTTACACATTGAGGTGCGTGCTATTCGTCAGGTTTTCTGCGGCAGTACATTCACCGCTTGCTACCGAAAATTTCAAATTTGGACCCGTCGGTCCATAACACCTGTTTCCATTGTTCGAGAGACCAATTTTTGTGTTCTTTTGCTCATTTGAGTCGTTTACGGACGTTTACTGATGGCAGCAATGGTTTTTTGGCAGCGACCCGTCCATACAAACCGACATCATGCAACCGACGTGTGACCGTTGTATCGGAGATCGGCTACGGTAGCGTTTGATTGATCTCGACTCTGATATCTGGCACTGCTTTGAGTCTGGGCCGCTTACTAAACACTTGTATAAGTCTATCATCACTTTTTGTCGTCTTTCTGGGTCGGCCCGAGCGTTTCCTGTCGGTTTCCTCTCTCGAATGTTGTACGGACTCCTTTCTGTGAAACTCCCAGTATTTGTGCAATTTTTCGCTGCAAATGGCCGGTTTCATTTAAAATTACTATCTGAGCAAGATTTTATTTCGATATTTGCTTTGCTTTTGCCATTTTCAAGACTATAGACACAATTTTGAAGGAGCAATATTGATGAAAATATTGTGCAATGAGCGACTGTCTTTCAAGTGTTAAAGTGACAAATTTGAGGTTATTATACAGACAATCAACGGCAGATGGGGTTCGAAGTCATTTGTGCGCATTTTGAAGTATCGATGCATTGAGCAGAAATTGATTCGAGGTAAAAAAAATGTTGAAGTAACTAAAAATGATATATTTTAATATTGTGGATTTTTCAATATTTTAAAATAAACATACTTTGATACAATAAATAAATGATAATTAAAAGAAAACGCTCAAAAGTTATCAACACAATATTGTTCTGAACAAATACGTTGTATAAAACGGTCTAAAAACGATGATTAAAACGATAAATGAAAAAAAAAACGATTTTTCTAAGTGAGTCCAAACTTTTGCAGGGAAGTGTACATTTGTAGATAAAAGATGAACTATTTCATATGTACTTACCTTATTCTTGGGATCAGCGGAAGAATCCATAATATCTCAAGTAAAAAAAGTTAATAAACGAATGAAAAAATGCGTGTTTCCACATATGTAAAAACAAATTGTGTCACAGGATTCAATGCGTATGCACACGACCACGTGAGATTTGTGGGATAAATTAAGTGGTTTGGGATAGGTGGGGTCCCCTTGCGTCATCGCATAAGGGAAAGTTCTTGGTCCCGAGCTCCTTGTATAAGGAAGCGCGGAGTGTACATAAAGAAGTAAAACAAATTTTTTAATTGTTACTGTTGTCACGTCCCGCGATTCATAAAAATGTATATATTACGTGCGGGCTAGGTGTGTTGAAAATCTATTAGAGAAACGTAAAAGTCGAACCAGAATTAGGGTAAAGTAATGAGGCCCCTCACGTCCAAAAAAGTGACTAGTTTACAGAAAACGCTGACTGTCGTTTTATATTAAATTCTATATAACAGGCCAACCACAGAAGCAATGTATTCTATATTCAAAGTTCAACGTTCATAACTCGGCATCTTCATAATTTAACGTCGGGCTTGCGAATAGTGAAAGCGCAGCATCTTCACTTAAATTTACTACAAGCATCTGCCAGCTTGAAATCAATGAAAGTCGACCGTGACAATTTAAAATCAATGTTGAAAGCCGTAAAATAATCGTGGTGTCTCTTTAGATCTTGAAAACATCTTTAACTTATTAGTGAAGAAGGTTCAATGACTTGTCGCAGTCATATTTGAATGGATTATATTTCGGTCCTTTTCTGTAACCTGTGGGGATCATGAGTCTGTTCCACTCTATAATAAGGGGATCATCACTCAGTAACTATATAAATGTTGTCATTCAAAACTTGTACAGCAGTACCTTTCGATAGGTCTCTTGTCTGCAGGGCCATTGTTTTGATCTGCAAAAGAATTACCTGTTTCAGTTGATGACTAAATTTATTAAAATTCTAAGTTAGTTTGTTTTCATTGTTAATAAATTTGTGTTCGTTGATATATTCATTTTTCGCGTTTGCTAACTCAAAGAAATATTTCATGCAGAGAGAAAAGTGGTCTGCTTTAAGATGTACAAAAAAAAGTTTGTTTTTTCGCCGATAGAACACTTTAATTTAATGAGTTTTGTCGTCACGTTATGGCGGTTAAGGAAAAGTAGTGATGTATATCCAATATGATTTTAAACAACGAATAAAATTAAAAAGAGAAAATTTTTTAACGAAAGTTATTAATAGATATTGTTTATATTTAGGAAAAAGAATAATAAAAAATATGTTTTGATTAATATTTTTATTCGCCGTTATTATGAATAATGGTGGATGCTTCGGAATCGACGTCATTATATAATGCTTCTTGTTGGCATAAATGAATCACACGTTCGGCACAAGTTGCGCATAAATCTGCTGTTTGCCGCATGTAAAAAATTTGTATATCGCAAAGGGAGCAGTTGAGGCTGGAGAGCTTTAACGTACAATATAAGTCTTTAGTTACTATGTGATCTATTCGGACAGGTAATATTACTTCGATTTCAAAGAAGCTAAGTTTTGTCATCCAACAATCCTCGCAAACAAGTTTTTTTCCAAGTACGTTTATATAGAAATTTTCGATAAGGGTTGTGCAGCAGTATTCCGACCACAAAAGATGTTCAAAATACGGCTGAACATCCTGCTTGCTTGCTCGAACTTCTTCTGCTTCGATTGTTTCGATTTCTTGGGGCAGCATTTTTCTAAGGAGAAATTTACAATATTTAAAGAATTTGAAATATTTGCAAAATTTTACAATTTTTTTGAATTAAGGGTTCTATTAAAATTTACAAAATTTTTCATGCGCGAGTACATGCGTGGAAGGTAGATACGTATAGATCATGCAGGGATATTTTCTACCAGAACTTCGATCCCTTGACTACTTTTAAATTTGTGATTTAAATATGTTTCGATGCTTTCGTTATAATTAGCTGCTCTTTGTCGCGGATTAATTAATAGTTCTTGACAACCGTAACAGTCATATATATGCATTCCAATTTACAAATGTAATGCCATAAAGTAAAAAATTCACAGTTATTTTGAGTTTCCTGATCTAATTTCTCGAAACAGAATTGACAATATCTTTTTGTGGTTTGGTAATTATAATATAAAAACAATGTCGAGGGTTCTAATTCGAAGCAATAACTCTGTAATAAGTGCGCGTATGCTATCGGATATTCTTGTGGACATACACCCTCTACTGGTCCAAGATGGTTAACAATAGGTTCAGTTGGAGTCAGTATCATTTTCTACTAATTGTTACAATAGATATATTTTATTAAGGTCTGATAAGGAGGTCGAATAATAACGTTGTATACATTTTCTAACCATGCAAGGTAAAAAATTTTGCTAAAAGTATTTTACTTTCCATCAGAAAAACAACTTTTATATTACAGTTTGTTACTTCTTTTGTTAGAAACATTAAAGGCGTGGGTACGAAAAGTGTCCTTCTGACATGATTTTTTGAATGTTTGTATATTTTGTAAGAATAAAGACATGGTTTTCGAAGATTGATAATGGCATGTCTTCTCTTTGCTGAAGAAGAAGTAATATCTTTTTTAGTAAGTGAGGCTCTTGAATAGAAATATTGTATAAAAATGGTGAAATTATAGCAAGTGACGTGGTTGATTTGCTGACTGGAATTGAATTATCTATTATATTCAAATGGTTTTGGAGATGGTTTTTTTAGACATGATAAGAAAATTTTTCGGGGTAAAATTGTTGAGTATAGCCATCCATGATGAAATTACAATGGTGTTAGAAAGGGATATTAACTAAAACTGATGAATATTTCACACTTGTATGGATGAGAATTTAGAAAGATTGATGTTTCACAAATAGGATTGTTATCGATAATAGATATAGATCTTGGTGGGTGACAAAATTTTTGGAATCCATTTTAATAACATGCATTGAGGAAATTTTCATTTGTTGTAAAGTATGATTGGTTATTTGAAGAAATAGCGAGATAAGAATTTTGAGGTTTTATGTAAGTAGAGGAAATTACGTCAGTACTAAAATCGAGATGTATTGGAACTGGATGTGGATTAAATAATTGAAATTCTTCAGCAGATGGGATTGGTATAGTCATAATAAAAATCAAGTACTTATCGAATAAGAAGTATTGTATTTTAGAAAATGGAAGGACCATAGAAAAAAGGGATGTTGAAAGATGTGGGTCTTCTTTGTTGGATTTGAAGTCTAAGAAGGTATCAGGAAGTAGCATAGGGTGCCATAAATTAGTTGCTGCATGGGTAATAGCTTTTGTAAGTTGGTCAAGGAGTAAAAGAAAAGATTGAGAAATTGCATGTAGGTCTTTAAGCCAATTTGCTGCTAGTATTCGATATAGGTGAATATTTGGATCTTTTTGAGAATTATGCCATTTTTTGTAGGTCATAATGTGGTCAAATTTTGAAGAAAGATTTGTAATTTTTTGAAAAAATGGATTTGGGAGTAGAAATAAATTTTCTTTGGGCCAGTAAAGGGAGATTTCCTGTCTTATTCTCAATTCTAAAAGTACTTTTTGTATTTGTTGCAAGAATGGATCATAATTTTTAGAAATATTCGTTATATTACAAGCTTGTCTAGATATAAATGATATTTCTTCAAGAAAATAGTTGATTCGTTGTTCTATGAAATCAAGTTGTGTTTTATGATCGTATAGGTTACAATTATTGGCAATATTTGAAAGTATGCAATATTTATATAATTTATGTGAGAAATCTATCATTTTGTATTCAAGTACGTCTGGCTGAAAGATATCGATATAAGATATAAAATAATATTTTTCAGAAAAAGACGACTTTTTGAAATTGGTTCAAAATAAATCCCTGAAGAATGAGAATATTCTGAGTCTATTAAGTATTTTTCTGCTTTGGAGAAAAGGAGTGGAATTAAAATTAAATACACTCTGGATGCTAGTTGATTAAGAAAATTCATTAGGCTTCTCGGAAGGCTGAAAAAGAAAAGTAGGATTAAAAGTGGATAAAAAATAGGATGCTTACATGTGGTTGGATTTAGGTCTAGAAGTTTTTTGGAGAAAAGAGGAAAAAGTCTACTAAATGCTGAGGAGTTTTTTGGTGGAACTGGAGGGGGAGATTGGGTTGATTTGTCTACTTTAAAAATATTTCGTCTACGGCACTCTTTTGTAGCATGCATTTGAGTGTTACAAAATCCACAGGAATTTTCCCAAGGTATTAATTTTGGTCTTGGATCGATTTGAATACTTTGATTTTTGGTTTTTTGCATTTTTTTTATCATCATTCTCATAAAATTTTTCGTCGCAGAGATCGTATGATCTCATTAGTAGTAATAGTAATTTTAATGCTGCTATGATTTCTGTTAATTCACTAGTAGGGCCGGCTTGTATAACAAAATATTCATTTATATTAATTTGTGCAAGAAAAAATGAGTTTGTTTTCGAATTCGGATCTGGATGGACTGTATATTGCGGTAACGGCAGTCCATATTTTATCGTGAAGTTTCTTAAAATTTCTACATGATTTAAAAATCCCATGAAGTCTGTTCTGTATATCTTTTTTTGGTAAGTTGGTACGTGGGTAGGCTCGTCGTAGTAATGCTCCATTATAGTTGATTTCCTGAATCGGTATGGAATATTTATATTAGAATTTATTGTACTGGTTGGGAGGTCTATATCCGCATTTACAACACTTTTTAAAGCTTTTTGTAGAGGAAGATGATGTAGTACGATTATTATTTTCTTTCATTTAATATGAATTTGTATTTTTATCACGAATGTTATTTGAAGTAATAGGTTATGTTATTTGGCTACTCGCTGAATGTTTTGGATCGTTTATAGAAGATTCTTGAATTGTTACATGCAAATGTTCTAGTGAGTTTATCAAACTTAGTCCACATTTCTCGTCTTTTTGCGAAAGAGAATTAATAACTTTTATGGCAGCAAAATCCTTAGCTGTTTTTATCGAGTTTGCTATTCCTATTTGTTTTATGTTGTTAATGAAATAAATTGCTATGTATGTTGAGTCTTTTGATGAGGTTTTTATTCGTTATACTGTATATTTTGGATACTTAAATTTATTTTGAGTGCAAATTTCGTTTAATTTTTTGCAATTTTTACTAATAGAATTTGGTTGTACGTTTTGATTTGTTTCCTTTGATTCACTAATTAAGGCATTATATAAATTTTGTGCTACCTTTTGCTTTACATTTTCTTTATCTTTGCCACTATTGAATATTATTTAATATTTATATTGTAAATTAACGTGAAATAGACATTCATTATTATTGGTTTGTTCAATGAGTATCTCATAAATGAGGGGTGGATCTCTTCTTTGCTGAATAATTTTGTTTAGTAAGGTTGTAAAAGGAAAATGCGACATTATGAAGATGTTAGATTTGGATAGAGTAGTGGGTTCTACTAAGTTCTTCTTTTAGTTCAGAGTGAGGATAAAGAGTTGTGTTTATATTATTGTGATCTTTACGTGAAGTAGTATTTGCGTAATACGATGAACTTTTAGGTGCCTCTTTCGAGCTTTGTGGCGCTGAAGCTGTTAGCAGTTCTAGATGGCTTTCAGCAGGAGGTCTAGAGGGTCGACGGGTACCTAAGTGTAATGAAAGGCTAGTAACCGAATCCCAGTAGGCGCCTAGTAGATGGAGAGACCATCCAAATAATCTGTATAGTGCATATCCATGAATAATGGTATCCGCTATCAATTTAATCCCTCTAATTATTATTATTAATGCAATTAGGCCTGCACTAGTAATTACAAAACTTGTAAAAATAGTCCAAAATCTACCCCATCGGATTCAGCAATTTTATCAATTACATCTTCAATAAATAAATTCGTTAATGATATTCCTTGATTGATAGCTGGATGTCCTGTTATTTCTCTAGCTAAGGAATTTAGAATCATTGGGTTTTCTGCTGGAAACATAATATGATCTCGCAGTTTATCAAGATCAGATTGAGAATAAATGCCACTTGTTGCTAAGGATGAAGTATTTGTGTATTTCCAGGTTGCTTTTGTGAGAGGTTTAACTATAGTTGGTGCTATAGATTTGACAGGATTTGGAAGTAATTAGTACCAGGTTTCTCCAAAAAGGTACATTGGTGGAAGGAAAGAATTGCAGTTTGTTTGGATACTGGATTTTGTTAATATATGAGTTCGTGGAGAAAGGAAAAAGGATTGATTTCCTCTAAATATTGGTAGTTGTAGATATCATTCTCCATTTTTGCGATATTTTACTTCAACCGGTATACATTTTACGATATGTACTACTTCTCATGCAATTACTGACATATATCCTGGGTCTTTCATTAAATAATATGCAAATTCGTCTGGTGATTGTTTGCTAAGGTTAATGTATTTCTAAAAACTTGCTGTTCAAGTATACATCGTTGAGTAAGAACGTCGTGATAAAGTCTATTTACTTTAGTGCGTATGTGTCGTTCCACGTATATAAATTCAGAGTTAACGTATGTAAAAATGTCCATATTTTGAACTTCTAAATGTTTATTTTCTAGAAATGAATTTCCAGGTCTGGTTTCAAAAATTAATAATTATTGATGTTCAGTTTGTATTAAAACGTAACTACAAACGGGTTTTCTTGTTTTTTCAGCCAATACAAAGGTTATATCTCCAGTAGTTAAAGAATAAAAGGTTTCAGAATTGTCTGTCGTGTTTTTTCATTCCTAGCGACCATCTCGCCGGCCAAAATCCCCCTCCTGTCCAGACGGGCTTCTCCCCACTAAGGGGACTTACTATTGAAGTCGCTTGCCATAAGGGGCCTCCCACTAGCCTCTCTCAGGCTTTTCTGAAGGAGGAGGATCTGGGTCTCAAAGATCTCAAAAGGATCGTTGGGGGATGAGTAGCAGCTGTACACGCGTACCCCCGCCATCTCCACTCACACGAACCCCGCGACGCTCTCCAGAAAATCCCCGATGCTCAAAACAACTCCAGCAGGCATCCTTCCTGCCTGGAAGCACGCAGCCGCGCAAAACATGTCCGCATCCCTGGCACCTGAAGAACCGGGAAACCTCGAAATGCTCTCGGATGCCGCAGTTCACCCACCCCACCCTTAGCCTGCCAAGCCCGAGCAAACTCGGTGCGTCCGCCTCGGTTAAACGGACCACCGCAGTCGGCTACACAGGGCAGTAGGGACGATTTGGGGGGCCAGGAAGCTTATAAGTATGTAGGCGACAACACGGAGATCCCAGTATCAGTCCAAGCGTCGGTTTCGGTTACGGCTAGCAAAGTTACTCCTAGTTTTCCGATCACGACAATGGCGGGTACGTTGAGTAGGGGCACGGCAGGTTTTGTGACACTTTCCGAGCGGGGGCATGGTGTCACTGCGTCAAGAATAACGCCCTCTGCTCTCACGGTGTCATCGGGCTTAGCGTAAGCATATGGGTATGCGAACATCTCCTATACTGGGCCACGTAATTCGTTTCATCTACCGGACCCGATATTCCGGCCGATGAGACTCTCACGGGTGTCGCGTGAGACGGTAGAAGAGGATGTGCGACCGAGTTCGAGGGGTGTACCATCTACGGAACAACCACGAGAGACTGCTTTTCGGGAGACAGTGCGAGGGGGGCAGGGTAAACTGCATCATTATTATTCAGCCCATTTTTATAACGAGCCGTAAGGCATAGCACCTTTAACTCCCCTAATGTGGATCGACTTGGCGTCGGGGAAGAAATGTTACCGAATAAAGCCTCGGAGGTCCGTGCAGCTAGCACCCCTTCACTGGAAATTTGAATTTTTTATTATTCCAGAATTTACGGCTTTTTTACGGCTATTTTTAGGCGCACATTAAAAATTTACGGCTCTTCAAGTTTTTTCAAAAAATCAATTTTTATGTGTGGGGCGCTAAGTGCACGTTCACTCAGCACCCCCACCATAGAAAAAATACAAATAAAAAAAAACACCATATTTTACGGCTTTTTAACGGCTCTGAAACGCACCAAAAAACTACCCCTAAGTCAGAACGCAACCCCCCCCCCCTTTCTTAAAATGTGCAAAAGTCGGAAATCAATTACATCACATTTTACGGCTTTTTAACGGCTCTGAAACGCACCAAAAATAAATTTCCAAAAAACAACCCCTAGGTCAGGAAGCAACCCCCTCTTACTTAAAATGTGCAAAAGTCGGAAATCAATTCAATCGCACTTTCCGGCTTTTTTACGGCTCTCAAATGCGCTAAAAATAAATTTCCAAAAAACAACCCTTAAGTCAAAAATCGACCTCCTCTTCGTAAATTTGAAAAATGAAAGTATATAAGTTTACAGAGTATCAAGCCTATTTATTTAATATCAATTACTCAGTTTAAAAAATTGATTTAATTTACTTTCACATCAATTGATCATCCGCAGGCAATTGATAATTTGTTTTGGATAATTTTTATTAACAAATATCCAGTTTTACTTCTCTTTGACATGTAAACTTTTAGTGTTGAACAACGATCTGATAAACTCATTTGTCTCGCTCAAGGTCTTTTGAACATGAAGTGTGCTCATCTCAAGTAAATCACTTATATCAAGTTTTGATCAACTCATCTCATCTCATTCCTCGATCTTTTCTAAGTGTAAATCCCACAAGAAAGCGAAATATCAAATTAAAATGAGGCATCTTATGAAAGTCGAGAACGGCCTCTAGAAGAAAATCCAGATGAACTTGTCACTAATAACTCAATCCATCTTATTCAAGCTTTTTACGGTTATTTTCTTAAGTTAAATTAAATTGATATTGTGTGTATCTGTCTCTTAACGGTAGTTGGCAGTTTCCCGCGCTTGATGAAATTTGGTCATTTTTATGCTTGATTTTTTTTTCATTTTGCCAAGAATGACTGATGAACAACTTTGACCATGGACATTTTTTTATACAAACTTGGGGGAAATACAACTGATCTGGAATATTCTTTAAAAATTCCATTTTTGAATACTGGGAAGAATTCTGTCTTCTTGCCGCACAGTGGTCCAAAGTCAAAAAAAGCTGGCCAA
Source organism: Diplolepis rosae (assembly GCA_030998225.1). Lineage (NCBI taxonomy): Eukaryota > Metazoa > Arthropoda > Insecta > Hymenoptera > Diplolepididae > Diplolepis > Diplolepis rosae. The sequence continues at coordinate 2,668,986 of JAPYXD010000686.1, read as the reverse complement.
AATATGAAGGTGTCGATTCATTTCAATAAAATTTTGGGGATAGGGGTTTTCTAGGTCGCTGATTATAAAAATGAAGTTCAATTTCCCAAAAACGAAATGGCGGATTTAAAATGGCGGATGAGTTTTGTAATAAATTATTATATTTATACAAAATTTAGTTTCCTTTAGTTTTTAAGGTGGCTGATTACATAACTGAAGTCAAATTTTGAAGAAAAAAAAATGGCGGATCCAAAATGACGGGTCACTTATATATAAAATTATCAGATTTAGGCAAAATTTAGTTTACTTTGGTTTTTTATGTCACTGATTACAAAACGGATGTCAAATTTATAAAAAACAAAATAAAGGATTGAAAACGGCAGACCACTTAAGTGAAAAACCGTAAGATTTAGGCAAAATTTAGCTTCTTAGGGTACGACGAAAGGTCGTGCCACATCCAAAGTCGCAGAAAGTCGCAAGAAAATTATGAAGATTACTGTTTGTTATAGCAATATCTGAACCAGGAATGTTATAACAGCATGAGATCTCTTGGGATGATACCTATTTACATGATTTTCAGAAGACAGATCGATAAATATTGATATTGTACAGGTGGTTATTTAACGTCATTTTTATGTTTCGAAAAGTATCATAATTTAGAATTTCCAAGCATGAAATTATTCTACGTACCGTCAGGATCCACCTCCATCTCGCCGATTTGCGAACAAACACTCCGATCACGTTTTATCGCACTGAATAACTCGAAGAATATTTTGAACAGATGTAGCGTGCCGAGATACGCTCCAGTAGGGCTGGATTGTGAATGACCCACAAGGGGGAGTAGCTGAGCTACTTAAGTTTCCATGCAGTATAAGATGTAGAATAGGCCCCCTTACAATAATACATTCCCGAAACTTTCAAATTTTTTATTTCATTTTTTGACTTTTGGCCAGCTTTTTTTGACTTTGGACCACTGTGTGCCGCTGTAATTGAGAAAACACAAAACCCATGGTCAAAGTTATTATCACTCAATTCATGACAAAATGAAGAAAAATCAAGTTAATAGGTGTAGTAGACTCCAAGATTTAGGGGCATGAAAATGACCACATTTCATCAGGCGCGGGAAATTTCCAACTACCGTTAACGTTACCTGCAAAATTTGATTTCCAACATACTATTAGCTGTTAAATAATTCCTTAAAAATTTATAAAATCAATTTTCAAAAAATGATAAAAATGGAATTATATTAAGAGAGTCAACTTATTATAAAATCCAATAATAGGAACATCGGAATCTCAGCCGATGCAACTCGCTTTTGTTTTTTCCACGAATTCCTCCGTTCTTAGAAATAAAAGAGAATTGGGATATATTCGATTTAAAATTCGGACTAAAATTTCGACTTTGCTCTTATTATTTTTCTAAGGCCACTTCAGTTTTGCGTTGACTTTTTACTAATGTATATCGATGGTAGAAAACTCAATTTAAAGGAATTAAATGGAAAAATGTGGTCAACCAAGAAAACTGGACTATAATCTCGTAAACGAGTTGCCTTTTTTTAAAAAAAGATGAAATTTTATTTTCGGAAAATAAAGTTTTGTCAAAAGACGCAGAGGTTTGGAAGGAGATTGCAAAAAATGTGGATGGTGCACCAAAAACTATTTATTCATATGTGATTGACAATAAAAATGGAATTCGTGATAAATTAAGAAGTGGAATGGAAAACTCATCATCTGAAGATTTAGACGTTGTACTCAGCAATAAGCAAAGATTGTTAGAATCTAAGGTATGTATTAAAATAAAAATAAAATAATTGAGTTGCAGGATACAATAACTCGTTCGACGCTTGAAAACACATAAAAGCATTGTACGATCTACTGGAAAAGAGAAAATTATGTCTGTGAAGTTGGCTCCACACTATAAACATTTTTTTAATTTTATGAGAGCTATGACTTTATTTACAATATTTCTAGAGTTCCTCATAGGTTTTAGAAATAGTTCCAGCCTTTTAATGCATAAAAAATGCGATTTTAGAAATGCAGAGCTAAGTTCACGCATCTCCACACTATAGGAAAAACAAATTTTTTTTCTGAATTTTGGGAAGTTTTTGAGTTCCTGACACTTTTTGGAAATAGTTCCAGCAAATTACGGAAAATATAGCTACTCAATATTTCCACCTTTTTTTCAAAATATCATTTTCACGAGTTGTAAAAGTTCTGTTTATAGTTTTGGATTCTTGTATACAAAGTTCTACAACTACACTCAAGATTCCCTATAACGAAATTCCCTGTAACGAAACCTCTCTGTAACAAGCGCGTCACGCCTCCCTATAACGAGCAGACGATCGACCCCTCTTCCCCCACTACTACGGAATGAAGCGCGCTCGAATTTGAAAAAGTAATCAATGAGTTTGATGGCTTTTATCACAAATTAATGAGAAAATTATTTGTCAATTATTGAAAAATTACTTGATAGTGTAATTTCTTTTTTTCTGAAAATATTAAAAAATACACCTGATATAAGCATAAATATTTTTATTATTATATTATTATATTTTTAGTATTTTGAGTACATACCGTCAAATAAGTGAATTCCATCTTCAATACTCACAGAAATCTTTTTTATACCGTTTTAACTATGTAAATATATTATTCACATAGCCTCACTGACAGACAGACTGCGCGCATTATATAATGCGCATAACAGCACTTAGCAACAAGTAGGATATGGAGGGGATCCCTCTCGCGTTTGTTACAGAGAAGTTTCCGATGCTCGAGCTTTACGTTACAGGGAATCTCGAGTGTATGTCCAAATACATTTTACTCTGAAATCAAAATTCAAAAAACCATAAAACTCCTAAGTTTTCAAATTTTTTTCAAGAATCTCATTCTTAAGACTTACAAGAGTTCTGTTTAGAGTTAGAGATTCTTCTCTAATAGTTCTACAAATGAGTTCAAATACATTTTGTTCTAAAATTGAAATTCAAAAAACTATGACACTTTAAAGTTTCTAAACCAAAATTTTTTAAACTTTGAACTGCCATAGTTTTTTGAATGTTAATTTCAGAATAAAATTATATTGACTCTTGTTATTCTATTGTGGAATTAATTTTAGTTAGAAAGATGTGGAGAAGGCGTGACGTTGAAAGGCTCCAGAATGTTTTAAAATATTTTTGTAGCATGATCATTCTTATCAATATCAATAATAAATACACTAGAAGACGAATCTCATGTGGGAATATAAAAAAAAGATTTTTATAGAAGAAATCAAACTTTTTAAAATTATAAAATTACAGCCAAATCTTGTCGGTCATTTTTTCAAAAAAGCGCGTGAAGTGTCACGTGACCATACAGGCGACACTAGCGTTGCCGCTGATATCGGTATCCAAGCCAATGCGAATCATTTCGAACCAATCCGAAAAATGTTTTGTACCTCGTTTGATGAAAAACGGTAAAAAAATTGATCCGACCTAATCCGATTTAATCCGAGGCAACAATCCGAATGAATCCGAAACTAATTTTTTTAATCCGAATCATTTCAACCTCGGATTCATTCGGATTGATTCTGATTGAAAATTCGGTTTGGATTGATTCGGATTGAAAACTTGATTTCGTTACAAAACCTTTTTTGGATTGGTTCGGAATAATTTGCATTGACTCGGATACATATATCGGAATGAATCGGAATAGTTCTCATTGGCTCGGAATGAATTCCTATCCGATACTTTCGCCAGGGATGTTTTTTTGGTTCATCTTAGTGCAAATTTTCGAACAAATTTACAGCTAACCGTATTTATAATTTTTCCAGTTCTATTTTGTACAAAAAGATTTTTTGAAAAATTATTTTTGTATTCTATAATGTTAGCCAAATTTGCAAAAAACAATTTTTTTATAAGAAATGTATCTTAAATGAATCAAAAATTTGATTTAGTAACGTGATCGGGTTGGCCCTTGGCTTTAATAGTTTTACAAAGTTATAGTTTATCTGTCCACTTATATTTCTTTTCTAAGACGCTTTATAGTATATTCATTCTTATAAATTATTAGATAAAAATTCACAAAAAGCAAACATAAATGATTATAACGGCATAATAATATTACAACTTTTTATTCAATCTGTCTACAAAAAATATATATATTTAAAGCTTAAATTATTCAGCCTTCTTGGTTGCTAGTGTATAAATTTCGTATCTTTTTCTTACACCTGTAGATACTGTTTTCTCGTTTAAAGCTGCTCAAAAGTAATTTCATGTTTTTGAAGCATTGAATAAAAACTTACACAGTGAAAACATAAAGAACTCTAACAATATGCATAATTTTAAAAACTCTTATTTTTCATATCTACTTAAATTGTGTCAAGTACTTTAAACTTAAAATATTCAGCATTTTTCGTTGTAAGTAAATCGTAAGTGAAATACTGTTCGCTCACATAGTGTAATATATAATATTGTATATATTGTAATCTTGGTACTTATTTTTAGTTAATGTCCTTGATGTAAATAGCTGCCTGGGGCATTATGGCCGTTGTTATTCTTAAGGCACTTATGCGGCTAGCTAAATCGTCATGAACCTCCCATCTGCCAGTTACCCTCCTGCATAGGGCGTAAAAATGACCAGGACGATAGGCGATGATGCCTGTCAATCTGTGAACCATTCATTTAATCATTACATATATTCATATATTAATTTTCAACTTATTGAGGAGTTTAAAATTTATGCGTGCAATCAACAAATTATATTAAGTGAACTAGGAAGTATGAACAAATTTGTAAAGATCGTAGCAGTATAGTCATGGGTGGCATGTCCCCATTGAGACGGCCCAGCCTTCAGTATCCGCCTTTTTGCGACGAAAAGAGGAAGCAATCCACTAAATTAGGACTACTTTTAGAATAAGTAGGTTCCCACGAGACTCGCACGAAAGAATTGCGATGTCTCGTTAAGTATTTGTCGAGTAATAAGGGATTTACTTCCAAACCGGAAGTGAGTATGGCAAGAACGAGGCTGGCTACTTTTCACAGACATTTTTGCTCGTATCCTCAGCGAGCGCCACACTAACCTGTGGTTGCTGCTACCCGACCGATTACTCAGATCAAGCAGCGTGTGGCATGGTTCGCTGGATGGATGGGCGTCCCACACAGTTATTTCATTTTTTTAAAATTATTTATCACAGGATCATTTATTCTTTTGCATGAATAAGAATTTGAATTAATAAATGAATAAAATAACTAAAAGAATAAATAAACAGACGAACAGATAAATAAATGGATAGCATTAAAAGACAACTTCGTCATAAAATAATAATGTACTAAATAATAATAAAATAATTAAAAAAATAAATAAACAGACGAACAGATAAATAAATAGATGGTATGAAACACGATTTCGTCATGTTAATGGACGCAAATAATAAATAAAAATAAATGAGCACACAGATATGATTACCATAAATAAATACAATAATTATTATATGGTGAATACTGTAAATATTAAACATCATGAGGGAATACAGTTTCTGATATAACTTAAAATTATAATGAATTAATATGGGTGTTTGACATGGTAAAGGCTCACTTCAGACCACTGGTCATTATTATACGGTTTCATTTTAATGGTTTTGGTATATTTGGAGCTTAAAACTCATCTTTATCTATAAACGACACATCCGATGTTTCTTTTTGGAATTTTTTTTTTTTTTTTTTAAATCTTTATTTAAAGCCCACACCTTCCGATTCTGCTGTCCAATAGGAGTACGCGCCTACGCAGGTAACACGCGCCAGCGGCAGGTGAGATGAGGGAAAGGCTTTCTCGTTATCGTCGTGCGATGCGCTTTCACTTTTGTGCGCACATCAATTTTTAAACTCTCTCACGGGACAAAATATGCGACTTTTTGGAAATTGAAAAACATCATTATAATCACAAGAATATTATCTTCCTTGTGATACCGATTTCCAACCTCAAAACGGTCGCGAAAAGGGGGAAAAGACCGTGTAAAAAACTCTTAATTTATTAATTTAATTGGACATGATCGCGGTCGCTAATTCAGGCGCGCGCAAGTTAATTAAGGGGGGAAATTAATTGAGAGGTGGAAATCCGAGGCACTGTGCATTTTAGCATCACAGTACCTGTCTCTTGAGAACTCGGTCGAATATAAGATTCCTGTCCCCCCTTAGTTAGGGATCAGTGGTTTAAAATTTATTCCTTTTTTTTTTGAAACTTATGGGAGCCAAATTACTCTGAATTTTAGGGGTGTTATGAAATAGACGCGACTTGGTTAGCTCAACTCGTGCCATTAGTAGTGTGAACTATCATATCGAGGGACACATCGAACGTGGCATTCCTCATTAAATAAATAACAATTCCAGGAAAATTTGGGTGTCGAATCCCCACGGGGAGCTTCACCTTAAAAAATTTCCTCTCCGTATCCTCGCCACGCAAGTGTCGAATCCCCACGGGGAGCTTCACTTGGTTGGTAACTCCTTTTCTTATGTTTTATTTCTTTCCTAATGAGTGAAGCCCGGCAAGTCGCAGGCGTCAAATATAAATTTTGAGTATTTCTTTGGGTGGAGGCAAATGATGAAAAGTGCCAGGCCTGTGTCACAAACTTCACAGTGCCCTGTCCACGCCTGATGCCTGTATTTATTAAAATTGATTAAAAATTGAAGGGAGGAGTTGGCTTAAAAAAAAAAAGAGAGAACTTGGGAAGATCGCATATGCTACGAAAATAAACCACTGGTCGAAAACCTTTATTTTCAGACATAGGGAATTCCCAAAATTAAAACGTGTTGTAAAATCGCTACTGGGCGAAGTCACGCGGCAAATATTGATTGAAATTTTGTTATGAATTCCACGTACGAAATCTATAAACTACGGGCGACGTTTGGACGATTCCTCCGTCTTACTTTTTCTCCTTCCGAAATACTGAAAATCGTGAGTTTCTTTGGCGTTCTTACTCTTCAAATAAAGAATAAAAATTCGCGAAATTTTCACCCTTCGTGTGACCCACACGTAGACGATAAATGGACAATTTTGACCCAAAATAGGGCAAAATTGCTGATCCAAAAAAATCCAGAAAATCGATGTAATTAAAAATTGCTAATGTAAAATTTAACCTCAACTTGATGAGCGAAGCTTCCGGCCAAATCGGGCAGAAATAGAATTATAAAGGTTTAAAAATTGATGAATTAATTTTCGTAAAGGTCGAAATGTTTCACCATACTAATTGGATCCATATTTGGGGTGTAAGTGACTGCTATATTATCACAACAATTAACGCAAAGTATCATTTTCAAAAATTATTTTCGATCCAATACGTACGGAGGCACCCCACCCTTTTTATTCTTGCTATGAACTTTACAACCTGGCCACATAAATTGTTTTTTTATATAGATACAGAGTATGCATCAAATTACCTTGTGTATTTTTTTCTAAAGCTAATTTATGAATATTTTGACAAAATATTTGAGCTCAAATACTTATTGTTGGATTTTAAATAAGTCAGTTGAGTCATAAGTCAAAAATTTGGAAAAAGCACAAATAAATTTCTCAATTAAAAAAAAATGTAAAGTTATTAAATTTTGAGTAAAATAGGCCTAGTTCAATTAAATTTTATTAATTTATAAATAAGCTGTCAAATCAAAGATAGAAAAGTCGTATATTTTTCAGTCTCCTTCTGAATGCCAATTGAGGCTCCGGAACAAGAAACAGGCCGAGCGCTCAGCCGGTATCTCCATCCGGAGCCTCAATTTTAAATCGAATTTGAAAAAATAAAAAATGATATTTAATCAAATACTCAACTAATTCTGATTTTGAATCCAACACAATTTATTCAAATTTTATCTATCAATCTATGCGCAAATATTATCAACATTATAAGAAATTAATAAGCATGCGATACCTGAACTTTTCGCCTAGTATAGATATATGCACAGGAAAGTCAATTACATTGCATGTCATTAGAACATGTTCATTTTTCTTATTGATTATCTTTTCAACTGATACTTCTGTGTCTATAATGACATGTCCATTAGGTTTAATTTCCTCTTGTATGAAACTGCCACAGTTTTTTTCAATACACATTTCCTGCAGAACTGGATGAATTACAATGGCTTTTTCTAATGCTTTATAGCCTTCCTTTTCAATGATATGTGTATTAATGTATAGCATGGATACTTCTTGATTCCTACGATAACCACATTTACAACTTTTAAGTCGAAATAAACTAGGTTCACTTGGCATTAGGAAAGACCACATTTTCGAGATGCTGGTTGTAACGTCTACTACGCGCAACGTACGTGGTGATCCACTTTCAAACATTCCTGAATTGAGACTATGTATTTCTTCTTCTGGAATGAAGTCCTTTAAAATTGTACATCGCTGTAAATAAACGTGTTTTTTCACGCCAGAGTCAATGAGAACAAGAATAAAACCACAAGTATTGTTTTCAGAATTTGTAATGTGTTCACAATATTTTTCATAATCTATGGCACTCACTGCTAAAATTTGGATTATAGAATCGAAAGAGCATGTGTTTCTAAATATAATTTTCCTATTTCTGACTAAAAAATGTTTTCTAAAACGGCCACCATTTTTAAGAAGCAAATCTTTTGTAACGGGCACTTTTTTAGCAGTAGCTACTGCGTTGTGAACAGGTTTATAATCGGGATAAGGTCGAAAATAATGAGATGGTTTTCTAGTTTTCATCTTTAGTGGAGATTTCTTAGAAGATTTTTCCTTCAATTTTGGAGCATCATCAAGACACTGATTTAACGAAACATCTATTCTTTCCTCTTTATTTCGCCACTTCTCATTTTCAATTAAATCACAGTCCAGTACAACAAGGCTTTCAGTTAATGAAACGTCTTCTTCTCTCCCTTTATCTTGCCAAATTTCCTTTATATTTGATTCAAAAATACTCGATGCATCTAATTCCATAGAATTTAAAGAACAAATGCTTGTTTCTAAGTCAGGTTCATCGGGAACTTCAACATCATCTTTGTTTTTGATGACTGTACTGCTGTGCACAGGAATTAGAATTTGTTCATTACAAAGGCTTGAGAAATCATTTCCGGTGTCAGAAGTTATAGAAGTCTGCTATCACCATCTTTATTGGTAGCATCCTGCATCTGCTGGACAATTTTGTTTTTGTTGGAATTGGAAAACTGTTTTTTACGATGATCCGTTAAAAGAGAATCTGCTATCAGTGCCTGACCTTTTAGCGCCTCAAAATGAAATCTAAAAAGCTTGTCGGCACGGAGTGGTTTATGTACCCGTTTGCGGAGAACATTATTCTTCATCTCACCAAAGTCTCCTTCTACGTAACAACTTGTAGGTCTTACGTGCGATGAATTATAATATTTTCGCATGACTGCTGTCCATAAAGGAAACTGTGTCGCCAGAGTACAGAGATGTTTATAGAATTTTTCCAATCGATATGGATTTGCTCTTTCAGATTCAGTTTTTTCGTCTTTACCCTTTTCTGCTCTACGTTTTACGTCGGTAAGCCATTCATCAATACTTTGGTCAAAATCGGGCTCTTCATCCAAGAAACTTTCGTCTTTTTGTGGATCGAGCCCACTATTCGACATTTTAAAAACAGTTTTTTGATACTCTTCACTATTTTCGTCGGGTACCAAGTGCATCGCTTCGTGTTGTTCATCTGCTATATAAGTTGATAATTTTAATCGAGCGTTTTCAGCAGGGGATGGAATTGCACTGCCGAGTATCATACCGTCGTAACGATGAATCGTTAATGTCAAAGTAAGAAGCAAAATTTCTTCTAAACGGTTGAAGTCGTCACAGGATACTATAAGTGCTATACAGCGAATGAGAAAATCCTTAACTACTCTATTGTCTGAATTGAAGCACTTTAGTCGGCAGAAAATTGCAATTAAATGTGCCACATCAATTCTTATATATGTAGCAGGCTTTTTTTCAAAATATTTATTTTTTAGTGCTAAAAAACATACTCTGTTGTATTCTTTAATTGGAATTTCATTAAAAGCTCGGGACTCTGCAGCTAAAAGAGCTTTAGAATAATCTGAAACTATTTCAGGAGGAATAACTCCTGTTTCCACTAACCAGCAATTTAAAAAATGAAGTATAGTAATAGTATCTTGCTTTGACGAAAGCATCTGTCCCACAGAAACAGTTATGCCAAAAAAGTTTATGACTATTTCAAACAAAAATATATTCGCTGTCTTGATATTATCTATTAATTGCAAAGGTTTAGCAAGGCAAATCACTGATTCGATCAGTTAAAATTTCACTCATTCGGATTTAGAGAGTACTTGAGTCATAGAATCCGAATCTGTAATAAAAAATCGTTGCTTTTAATAAAAAACAAAATTTATTAGACCTTAAGTGCAAGAATCTTTATTAATAATTAATATTTATGTATTAAACTATCATTCACGCATATTTTTCTTGCATCAACTGAAGAATATTTATAGGAAATTAATTCACGAAAAAATTCCATGAAAACCGTCTAGAATAAATTCTTAGAAATGACATACGTCGAATTGCAACAATCCAGGCTCTAAATTTCAATGCCTCAGGTGCGGTATGGTACAGGGTAGAAAAAGAAATTGCAATGTAAGCGAGTAAAGAAACTACGTCATTCGGTAACGTACAGTAATTTATGCACTGAATGGTCTATTTTGTCAATTTTATTTTAGCTTTCATTCATAAATGACTTCTGTGGATTATTGAGATCGTTCGGATACGGTGTCTCAATAATCTACGTTCAAGTATAATTTTGAAAAAATGTTATTTTATACCTTTAGACCTATAGTATTCATTCATACTTTTCCATCAACAATAGAACTTTTACTGCGATCAATATTATTCAGTAGATAATAAATTTTACCTACCTATTGCACAAATATTTATTTAAACACTTTTGCACTGTAGTCTTGCTGTTGCACAGTGAAATGCTACGCATTTTCGGCACTTTAAAATCGTGCCAGTTCAGTAGCAACGCTAGTGTCGCATGTATGGTCACGTGACACTTCACGCGCTTTTTTGAAAAAATGACCGACAAGATTTGGCTGTAATTTTAATTTTAAAAAGTTTGATTTCTTCTATAAAAATCTTTTTTTTATATTCCCACATGAGATTCGTCTTCTAGTGTATTTATTATTGATATTGATAAGAATGTTCATGCTACAAAAATATTTTAAAACATTCTGGAGCCTTTCAACGTCACGCCTTCTCCACATCCTTCTAACTAAAATTAATTCCACAATAGAATAACAAGAGTCAATATAATTTTCATGAAAAACGAAATGAGCAAGTAGAAAATAAATATAAGTTATTAAATAAGCATAGCAAATTTAATAGGCAAGGCATATTGAAACATAAAAGATTTTTAGACAAACGATTTTTAAACGTATCAGTCTAAGATTGAAGTTTATCATTTATTACCACTTGAATAATTCTTAGCAATTTAAGTATTAAAAAATAAAGAAAAATATAAAAATAAAGATTATTCCTTGTTTGAAAAACAGAATAATCTATTCATCTGATTTTAGCAAGTGTTTTATATAAGTGTCAAAGTATAAGATGAAGTAATAATTTTTCTGTCTTAGAGAAAGTGAATAATTTTCTAGATTAGATTAGAAAGAGTCTAATTGCTTACATAAAATTAACTCTATCCAAGTATCCAACCTTTAATATTTATTATTACATTAAAATCCTCAGCTTGAAAATTTGAATTATGATTTTATGGAGGAAAAAAATCAATTATAGCATCGGATGAAGAAAATTTTCGGTGGATAAGATACAGATGAAAAAAGGTGAATGGAATTGAAATGTACTAATGATAAAAATGCCATTTTATAATTTTATAAAATATGTTCAATAAATGTAATTTGAACCTGTGTGCAATATTCAAACGTAACAAATCATTTAATGGCAAATCGAAAAGTATTGAAAAGATTAATTTACCTTTGCAGGATGAAAGATTTTTTCTACCATTATTATAGAATAATACTCTATTATATTTAAAAATAAGAAAACCCACAACAGTTATGGATAATTATAACACGAATAGTTTTTCGAGTGATATGAAGCTTTTTTTAAATTTAAATTTCGCGCTTGTCTTACGTGCGCTGGAGGCAGGAACAGCTGCGCGGCTGCGCGGTGAAACAGTTGTTCATGATATTTCCGGTTGATTTTTACGCTCTTAAAAGTTAAATATTTTCTAAAGTTTTGAGTACCAAACGCCACAACCTGACGACCAAACATCAGCAAACGAAAATAAAAGTATTCCAAAAGGAATTTTTGAAAAATATTAAAGTGGTGTGCTACCGTGAAGTTAGCACCCCAACTTTAAAACCTTAATAACTTTTTTAATTTTGAGTACCAAACGTTAAAACCTGACGACCAAACACTAACAAACGACTAACAAACGATTGCAACAATTTTTATTCAGAAATTCCAAAAAGTGGTGTGCTACCGTGAAGTTAGCACCCCAATTTTAAAACCTTAATAACTTTTTTAATTTTGAGGACCAAACGTTAAAACCTGACGACCAAACACTAACAAATGACTAACAAACGATTCCATATAATAAAATCCAAAAATATTATAGTCGGGGTGCCTCGACTGCCTTGTCGATCTCAGATAATTTCTGACAGGTGTTTCCTACTGTCAGTGTTGTAATGAGGAGACATGTATCATTTATATCCCTGAGCGTTTACTGGGTTGCCTAGGCACAGGCGAAAGGAACTAAAATTTTAAAATATCAGGGATGTAACAGTATATTTTGTAGATTTTTTAGGATTTGTAAATTTTGTAGGATTTGAAGATTTTGTGGATTTTGCAGATTTTTAAAATTTTTTAGAGTTTGTTGATTTCGTTTTTATCACACAATGCTCTTCTGTATCATTATCTTTGATTAAATTCAAAAAATATTTTCAATCATCATTTTTTCTAGATTCAGAAGTATTTGTTTTATTTTATTTTTTTTAAATATTTTCTACAGGATTTCGAGATAAAGCATCAGCATTAACATTTGTTTTTCTTGCCTCATATACAACATCGAAGTCATATTCGGCTAATTTAAATCCCCATCTTGCTACTCGAGAACAAGGGTCTTTTGAATTTTGGAACAATACGAATGGTTTATGGTCAGTTACAAGAGTAAAACGCCGGCCGTAAAGGTAAGGTCGAAAGTGCTGAACAGAGTAGACTATTGCTAGTGCTTCTTTTTCACAAGTGTCCAATTTTCTTTCTCTGTCGCTAAGTGTACGAGAATTATAAGCTATCGGTTCATCTTGTCCTATTTTTTCTTGAGAAAGTATGCCTCCTGTCGCATATCCGGATGCGTCTGTAATTAATATGAAGGGTTGGGAAAAATCGGGTCGCTGTAGTAAACGTTCTCCGCATAATTTTTGTTTTAAAGTATCGAATGCTAATTGTTGTTTCTCAGTCCAAACAAAAGGAGTATCCTGTTTTAAAAGTTGTGTCAAAAGAATTGCAATTTTGGAGAAATTTTCAATAAATCTTCTATAATAGCCGGCTAAACCTAAAAATTGTTTAATTTTCTTTTCATTTTTAGGTCTCGGAAATTCTTGTACTAATTTTATTTTTTCTAGGGTCGGGTCTAACTCCGCTTTTTTCTATAATGTGACCTAAATAAGCTACTTCAGGTCTGAGAAATTCGCATTTGTCGGGTTGCAAATGTTAATTCGATTTTCTTAATATATTCACGAGTTTATCAAATTTTGCCTCATGCTCTTCTAATGTATCTGCATATAGGACAATATCATCTAAATAAACAAAAAGTTTGGTTCCTTGTAGTCGCGTTAATAATATATCCATAAGTCTTTGGAATGTTGCTGGCGCATTTTTCAATTTGAAGGGCATTCTATCAAATTCATAGTGTCCAAATGGAGTTGAGCAAGCTGTTTTATGTGAATCCTTAGGATCCATTGGAATAAGATGGAATCCAGTGGCTAAATACATACTGAGAAATATCGTTCGTTTCCTAAATGATCTAAAATATCAATAATGTTTGGTAATGGATAAGAATCTCCGATTGTTTTCTCACTTAATTTTCTGAAATCTAAAACCATTCTCCACTTTCTTTGACCATGTGAATCTAGTTAATTAGGTACAATAAATACTGGTGTATTATGAGGAGATTAAGAAGGTATAATTATTTTATGTTTTGAAAGCTCATAGACTTCTTTAGTAATTTCTTTTTTGTGTGCTGGTGGAAATCTATATTGTTTTCGAAAAATCAGTCGCTCATTAACAGTATGGATTGAGTGCATAGTAGCATTATTAGGATCTGGAGGTTCATCTGGCATTTGGAATCATTCTGAATGTTAAGTTATTAATTTTTTAACGTGATTTAGCTCTTCTTGATTTAAATGATCCAAACGAAGGAGTTCTGTAATTTTCTTCACTCTATCTTCACCTGAAATGTTATAGAGCTGTGACAATGTTTTTTTTCTGCTTTGTTGGCAAAAATAAATTTGTCGGTTAATTCTTCTGGATTGTTGCTTTCATATTTGTTCCTAAAAGTTGTAGTTTTATGATTATTTATCGTAATTTCTTCAAAGTCCTCTAGTATAACATTAGGCGCTTCTATTTGTATTGGTATGGAAAGTATGTTTGCTACTTTTATGTAGGCTTTTCCACCATGATTTTTAATAACAGCGTTTCCTGCATATATTCCTTTTATTGAAGAAATTAAAGGTATAAATCCTCCTTTTTGATTTGTATTTGTAATTCGCATACAAAGAGTAGAAACTGATCTTGCTGGTAAAATTGTGGTTTCAGGATTTCGAAATGGATATTTATTATAATTTATCTCTAAACATTTTGAAATGCAATTAGTGTTGACCTCATTATTAATAAGAAATTCAGATCCTAGTACTCCATCTTCTTCTACTGGTACGCTATTTGCAATTAAATTAAATATTGTAGGATATCCAAAGATGTTAAGTGTGATCTGACCTTATGTATAAACTGGTACATTGTTTATTCCCGTGAGACGCAAAATTTCATTTTGGTTTATTTTTATATCGTTTTCATTAAATTAAGTTTGATCAAATTTTTTCCTGCTCCGGTGTCTATTATCATACGCGCTGAATTTTTTAGACCATCAGCAGATATCATAATAGAAGGAATTGGGTTGTCTGAGTGTAAATTTATTTTTGTATTTTTAATATTCTGTTTTGAAGTGGGGGCTTTGAAATGTTTTAAATAGCCTCCCTTATTGCAACCTGAGCGAGGGGCGGAGGGGGGGGGGGGTGGAGTTTCCCTGGTTCTGTTTTTCAGCTCTTCTAGGTTGTTGCTGTTTAAGTGATTCGTTGTCTGCTTGACGTCGACATTCGTCAATTGTGGGACCTATTTCATTACAATAATTACTATTTATATTATTATTTATGTTTACATAAATCTGTGGAGCATTCTGAAATCGTCTATTTCTATTAAAATTGTTAGTTTTTTTCTTTTGCCACGAACATGTGTTAGGTGCAGACAATTGAGGTCGCTATTGACCCAGATCTTCTCGGCGGGGGGTCCATTGACCTGCTTGAAGCCCTCTGTTGAATGGTTGCTGCTGGTTATTCCTATTGTAAAAGTTGTTACGACTGGAAAGATTTCTTGAAGGCTGCCATGGTATCTTGTTATTATTCCAAAGTCTTTGCTGATTTAAAGTTATTTGATTTAATTGTCTACAGGTCGGGGATATGTGTCCCTTTTTCCACAAATTTGACCAAAAATTTCTTCCTGATTTATATTTCTCCTATTTCTGTCTCGATCTTCTGATGGACCTATTATATTATCTTCTTTTTTGCCTATATGGTGTACGTGAAGATCGTAGTGCTGCAGTTGCTGAAATTTTTCTTTCTATTTCTAGAGCGTTGTTTACCGTATCCTTAAAATTATGTTCACCTTGTAATCTGAATTCGATTTCGGGTTTTAATCCTCGTAAAAAACAATCCCGAATATCGCTGTCAAAAGCTGCTTGAAAATTTTTATCTATCCTATCATTATCATTTGCTTCATGGGTATCTAATATTTTTTCTCCAACTTGCCTGACACGAGTTGCGTAAGAAATTACTTTCTCACTATCTCATTGATAAATGTTCCCTAATTCACCTTGTAATTGATATACTGACTTATTTAAAGAGTAAACGCGTTTAAGACTATCTATAATATCTTCCACATTTCTGTATTGTCCTTCAGTGACATATTTTCCTGCTTCTCCTTTGACCTGTGTTTTGATTGAGTTGGTTAAGTTTGATTCTGTCCCTGCAGGAAGCATATCTTTTGTTTCTCCACATCCATCTATAAATTGGGCCAGAGATATATTATCTCCTGAAAATATTGGTACAACTTCTAGTGCCTCTCGCAGTGATACTACTTGATTATAAGCAGCAGTTATAACTTGTGGGTTATTCGTATTCATCATTTTCAGTGAAATTTTATTTGAAATAGGCGAATAATCTTTTTTATATTGTTTAATTAGAGGTTCTAATAATTTTGGATCGTTAGAAATTGATTTTTCGGGATCTTCTGCCAATTTGTCTGGAAATTTGTAACTTAATTCACGGGTTTGAATCTTCTGAGGATTCAGATAATGTAATTTTTCTTTATAATTTGGATTATTTGTTGGGATCAAAGTGTGGTCAAATTTATCGACTATAGTAGAATTTCGGTTTAAATTTGATGTATCAAAAATACTTTCATCGAATAATATTGAATCTGTTAAAGTTGATCGGTCGTTTGGAGGTATACTAGAACTAATTATTATATTAGAATCTTGATTAGGATTTTCTGGTAACTCTAATTTTTGGGATTAGAGGTACTAGTATGTAAAGGAGTATTTTGATTTTTCGATTCTTGATTTTCAGCTGTTTTTTTCTTGATTTCAAAAGCTTTTTTCCTATTGTCTTCTATAATTTCAGCGAGTTTTGGATTGTTTCTAGCCTGACTACGAGTAATACTTTTTGTTGTTAAATTATCTTTCTTATTTATCACAGACATTTTGATTCAAGATCATGACGATAAGAAATAGAATTTTTGTGTAATTTAATCGATTTAAGTTTAACGATTTTTCATTAAAATTTCTCAGATAAAAAGTATATACAATAATATTTTTTTGTATATTAGACCAATTTTAATTAATTAATTTAATAAATTATAATAAAAATTTAAAGAAGAAACAACAAATAAATTTAATTTTTATGAATTTTATAAAATTTGTGTGGAATTATATAAAAGTTTATAATATATGTATATCGAGCATTAAATTTGTGGAAAAGATTGTTTTAATCTCGATATTTAATCAAATCTCGTGCGCACTGTTTTTGATTAAAATATTTTATAGAGGCACCTATTAAAATAATATTATGATAGTAAATACTTATATACAAAAAATTTGAATTTAAATTTAAATAATTATTATTAGACTATATCATAATTTTTGATGATATTTTTATGTATGATTTATTTATTTAAAGTTGCAAAAATAAAATATAGAACAGATTTATTTTTAGACGGCGGCGACAAGAGGAGTTTGTAGACTGACTGGCGTTCCCATGCGTCGGCTTATACAGGCATATGTTGTTTTTAGGTATTTCAATACATCCGAGCTAAGCATTAGAATCGAAGCTTTAGAGTTTCAATTCGGGTGAACATCTGCATAAAAATCTTAGTTGCAAGTGCAGTAAATTGAAATAAGATTTGTGTGCGTAGTTGGTGTGTCACGCCGATTTTCCGAGTCAGTGAGAGCAGTGGGGATGTATCTTCTTCATTGTGTAGGTGCTACATGCATTTTCTTAGGGAGTAGCGTACATGTGAATTAGCTGCGTCAGGTAGGCTTACTCTCAAGGTTCAATGAAATTTTTGTATACATAGGTAATAAAGTAATAATGACGATATAATTATTATATAATAAAAATGTAGCTGTATTACAATTGGTTTTTAGTTATCTTTAATTTAGTAATAACCATGTCTTTATGTTTAAATTTAATTGTTTATATTGGTAAATCAAATGATGTAATAATTGCAAAAATAATGGAAACTGTAATAGTTATCAATAAATACAATTCATAATTATCTATTTATAACTGATTATTGATTAATAAATATCAACAATTTGCGTAATAATATAATTAATAATAATAATAAACAATAATGATGATTATTGTTGTTTATTGTTCATAGTTATCAATAACGATACTATTTGTTGCAATTAATCAGTTATCAACCATACGTATTGTTTATTGTTCTAAGTTGAAGTTATAGTTTATAATAATAATACAACATCAATAATAAGAACAATTGCATAAATCAGATTTAGTTATTAATGAAAATAATATTAATAAAATAATAGTCATGTATATAATAATAGTAATAATTTTTTGTTTTGTTTTCTTTTTTTTTTGGTAGGAAGGGAGAAATGCTTTATGCGCCGTCAAGGAAACTCCGTGCCCCCCTCGTGTGTGGGACTCTGCTGCTCGCACAGCCCTGCCCACTGAAACTCCCTCCCTGTCTCTAGGCCGAGGAATCCCACCCCGGGTCCGCCGTCAGGCATTACTTCAGGGTGGGGGCCATCTAGGGCGATGTTAACCTCTCCTCCGTGCTTCTTCGTCTATTTTCCTGGACTTGCTCCTCCAGATCTCTTCTCCATGGCGGCCTTCTTAAGGCTTCCTATTGGGGGCTGCCTCCCTAAAGGCTGCGCAACGCATAGTCCCTGGCATGTGATCATTCCGGGGCTTTTCTTCCATTGCGGAGCAGAGGTAGCACCCCGGTGGCCTTGTGCAGGATCCCGCGGTATGTACCACCTTACCGCATCTCCAGCAGCACCTACTTTTGTCTGGCCCACGACAGTCCGCTGCTATGTGGCCAAAGCCAAGGCAGCGATAGCACCGGTTAAGCTCCTTCTTCCTGCGAACCCTGCAGGATGCCCACGCCATTTTGATGTGGGCCGCCTTGAGAAGTTTCAAGGCTTTTGCCTCCTCTAAAAAAATTATAAAAATATTTTTCTTCACCAACTGCATATGCACTTTATATAAATTAAAATAATCTTTTTTCATTTATTAATAAATTGTACATAACAATCAAACAAATTTGTTTATAACAATGATCATTCGAAATATACATAAATTACGCAAGTCAGCAAGGTTTTGTTGTTAAAAGTTGTGGGTCGTTTCTGGAGTAATTTTTGACGTAGAATCCGTATCCGGAATTGGCTTAAAGTCGCGTACGACTCTTCCGTCGACCGTTCGCCCGGGACTCCCATCCGCGGGCACACGCCCGTTAGGCAGGCCGACTAGCCGCGCCAACCAGGGGAGGAATAAGAAGATTCCACCCCCGGTCGACGCGGGCAGCCATGTCCGCCCGAGACGCAGGACCGCGGGTGCAGGCCCCGATGCGATTTCTACTGGCGCCCGTTGTTGCCGCGCTCTGCACGCTCATTGATTTCCCTCCTCTTCATCACCAGGGTGGCGAATGACTCGATAAGCATCCATATCTGTTCAGACTGGAGCATCAGAGAGACCATCGTGTCAGGGGTGAGTTGCGCGCCCACTGCCCGACCGACAGCCTCCCTTTCCGCACCCCACCTGGCACAGACAAAGAGTGTGTGCTCTGCATTTTTCAGAAGGGAACCGCAGTAGCGACACGACTCATCGTCTCTTTTCTTGAAGCGCTTCAGGTACGCATTAAAGCAACCATGGCCCGAAAGCGCTTGCGCCAGGTAAAGCCGACTTGACCGTGCTTTCTATCCAGACAGGTGGCGATTTCCGGGATTAGGCGGTGTGTCCATCTCCCGGATTGGTCACCATGCCATCTCGTCTGCCATTTATCGACGAGTCTGTGCCTTCTATCCTTGCGGATGGCCTGCTTCGTGCGAGCAATTCCCTGCAGGTTTGTTAAGCGGGTGAGCTACTTACGGAGCTGAAAGTGCTTCTTTTCTCATCTCTTCCTTGAGAGACCAATTGTCACCCTCGTATATCACCCACCTTTCGCTCAGATAGTCATCTATCATTCTCAGCAGGTAGTCTGGAACCTTTTTCCGCACCATCGCCTCGATGCAGGTGTTCCATCCCGCGCTATTGAACGCGTTGCGTATGTCAATGCTCAACAACGCGCAGAATCCCTTACTCTTACCAGTTCCTCTCCTTGCTTTAGTGTCGATGTCCACTACTGCCTGGATGGCGTCAACTGTGGACCTGCCTTTCCGCAAACCAAACTGTTTTTCCGAGAGACCATTCTCGTGGATCATGTGACCCTGTAGTCTTTGTTGGATCATTTCCTCCAGAAGTTTCCCCATCGTATCCAATAGACATATTGGTCTATGCGATGAGGCATTCCCTAGAGGTTTTTTGCCCTTCCTCAGCAGGACCAACCTCTGCTTCTTCCAGTCTGCGAAGAATCTCCCCTCCCGAAGACAGGAGTTAAAGACTTCTAGGAGGATCTCCGGGTATGCCCCGATCACCTCTTTGAGGATCTCGTTCGGCAACCCGTCAATCCCCGGCGCTGTGTTTGCCTTGAATCTTCCACCTACTCCCTTTAGTTCTTAGAGAGTGAAGAGTTCTTCGCGTCGGACCACGCAGGAGCTTCAGTCCTGTCTTTGGAATGGCTCTACATGCGGAAACAAGCTTCGCACAATGTACTTGATTCTATTCGGGATTATCCAGGCCCGGGCTCTTTCTTCACTCAATGCACCGGTGGTCACTCAGGGTTATTACCTCGAGGACGCACCAGTCACCTATCCTTGAGGCAAGACGGGGCGCGGCAATCGTGAGGTCGATGATTGATCCCGCCCCGCTCCTCGTCTGAACGTAAAATGCCTGCCCTGATTCAATACAACCAGGTCATTGCTATCGACCATCTCGCTGATCAAGATCCCCCTCCTGTCCAGACGAGCTTCTCCCCACTCGGGTGACTTACTATTAAAGTCGCCCGCAATAAGGGACCGCCCACTAGCCTCTCTGAGACTTTCCTCAAGGAAGAGGATCTGGGTCTCAAAGATCTCGAAGGGATCGCTGCGAGAGAAGTAGCAGCTGTACACGCGTATCCCCGCCACCTTCACCCAAACGAACCCCGCATCGGTCTCCAAGAAATCCCCGATGCTCAAATCAGGGCTGTAAACAAGGATCCCAGCCCTCCTTGACGCATCCCGGTACCAAGAAGAGTTTTCGGACTATTTGTGTTGCTTACAAATCAGCAACACAGCGGCCCTCCTCTCCCTAGCAGTCTGCATCAGAAGGTACCGAGGGAGAGCCTTGCACTCCTTGGCCACGTGTGACGCGCCCCCACACCTCCAGCCGGCATCCTCCCTGCCTGAAAGCGTGCAGTCACGCGACATATGGCCATATCCTGCATTTTGCATGTTCACCTTCGCGTTCATAGCTTTCAGGATCTCGGCGTAGGACTCACTATCCTTCGCCGACACCCTGATGGCGTCGCCCATCCTGGCGTCCGGAGAGCGCCTCGGCAACTTCTCTCTCTTTTTATGGTCCTGTGCAGAGGGCACAGTAACCTTTTTTCCTTTTTCTCTCGTTTTTTCCTATCATTTTTTTCTTTTTCTCCACCAGCTGCCATTCCCCATCCTTCTGTGGGGTATGGCTCTGGCTCATAAGGTTGCTCGGATAAATGTCAAAACTTGATATGGCCGTATCTTTGTAGAAAAAAATCGCTCGTGACTGTTCAATAGCTCATTTTGAAGGGAAAGAGTAGTTCTAAATGATGACATTTAAGAAAAAAACCCAAAAAAATTCTTCAAAAGTATCGAAAACCCCCATTTTTCGAGCACATAACCTCAAATATCTCAAAATTCTGACGTAATAGGCTGATTCTGATTCCGGATTCGGATTCTACACCAAAAATTATTCCGGAAACGACCCATAGCTTTTCAACAAAAAATACAAACCCATTATTTGCAGACGAGCGACAATGCTCGCAGGAAATCGAAGCCGAGGCGCGATCAGTCCTGCCAAAATTTTAAGCGAGTCTCGTAATCACCCAAATTGTGTGCATTGACATATATTCTATTTTATGTGACTTCGGAGCATATACGAGTTTTTATGCATACACTTGAATCCAGTCTGAAAAGGTCGAAATTCCCGTGATAATCGCCAATCCCACCTGAAATTTCGCGAATACTCCCGGCCATTTTGATTTTCTCGATCTTGTGTAGTAGCAACGTATTGTAATAGACGCATGTGCAGTTCAAATGTACCAGTCTCTCAGTACCGTGCCAACGGTGTACGAAGAAGAAGATTACGCTCCGCTGTATCGTAATAGGCGCACGCGCAGTTTTATTTTTACATTGCATGCCCCTGTATCGTAATACACAACATTACACTACTCTCAACTGTGGCGTAAAAACGATTTTGCGCGCCGGAGGTACATAAAAAATATTCTGTTCCTTAACAGACATAAAAATTGAGTTATAAAGAATTCAATCACAAACACTTTGAACTTTGCCTTACTCAAATGATCGTAATCAATGGTCACTGCTCAACGTACCCAAAAAGGACTTATACTCTCGTATGCTGTTTTTTATGTTTGTTTTAAACCTGCATTCAAACCTAGTAAAGAAATTAAAATAATGTTTAAAAAAAATAGGTTGTTTTAATCACTTGGGTTAGCCTCAAGGTCAGATCCATGCGTGATTTTTCGAAACTTATTTTATTTTATACAATGTATAAAAATTATAAAATTTTTAAGAAATTATTAGTTTAATAAATTATCAAGTTTACCCTCAGGGTCAAATACCTTTGTGATCTAACAAATCTATTTCATTGACATTTTAAGTATACAAGTTAAAATAATATTTTTTATTTATTTATTTTTGATAATCAATGTGTTCAATTTCAATTGACTTGTGTTTCCCGGGCCGATGCACCATAAAAAAGGAAGTATGTTACGTCACAACTACGTAAATCCTTTTTTTGATCGAAGGTTCCTTGTTTTAAGTTAGGATTAAGTGATCCTCGCTTAGGGATGAGGATAAGTCAGTAAAGAACACAATGATTAGTAAATTAAGTTAAATTGCATTTATTTGAACAATAAGGTTACTTAATATTTTAAAATTACGAAGTCAATTACAAGAATCGAAATATGAAATCGATACATATAATATGGCGCGGGCAATTGGTAAAAATAACAAACAAGAGAGAAAGAGAAAGAAGGTGGGGGGGGGATTCGGTACCTTATGAGTTCTTTGAGTTCCTCAGAGTAATCCTTACAGGTGTGACTGCGATGGAGTGAATATCCCACAGGTGTGACAAGGGCACAATGACTATTCACCCTTTTTGACACTGAGTCTAAGATCCCTTCAAAGATAGTAAAACGGACCACGGTGAATTTATGACTGGTTAACTGCACTAAACGGGTACTTCACGCTGTAAATCCTTTTAAGTTTTTAGAAATTCATCGCACTTAATTCTGCTCACATGGCTAGCTTTACCTTTGGTGGCGTGTCCTTTTTATATTATATTTTATGTTGACGTCACGCATTGCGCAGTATCCCGGTGTGTTTGACGTAGTTAAACCTCCCTTTTCTATAGGTGGTTTTCTCTCTTTTTAGTAACTTCCCCAGACTTTTCCCCAGACCAAGCCTGTGTCTATGCTACATTCAAATACGTCACGGAACGTTACAATTTCTTCATCATCCTCACCAAATTATCATCATTAGTACTACAACTATTAACATAAATCATACTAACCAAAAACTTTAAATGTGCATTGCCCTTCATTTTATTTAATTTTACTTTTTGCGTTAGGCAGGATAATTCATTAATGTAAAAATGGTACGCAAGAATTTAATCAAAAACGTATGGAAGATAAGTAATTTTTTAGTTGCACGTGATGATTTTTTAGTGGAAATTGAGAATTCGTGTGTATCAAGTGTAGATTGGTTGTAATTAATCGCGTCTCTCTGTCACTCTTACTCATTTACAAGACCCGTGTGTCGTTTTTTAGTGCCCGATTCAGCTTTTCTCTCGTCCTTGCTAAATTCACTGCGCGTGGAACGTAATCGGGGTGATGAATAAATCATCGCTAGGACCATAATTTTCAATGAAAAAAGTGGACTTTACAGAAAATTTTCCCAAAGTCTAATGGAAAACTTTCTCGATAGAAGTTGTTAGTGTTGGTATCTGACAATTTAACAACAGTGTATTCTGTTGGTTGCTCTTTGTTCAAAAACAGAGGACCGTGAGAATGACAAAAAATGTAAATCACAAATAGTACAACGCAATAGAGATAGTCATCTTGAATATGTTAAAGGTGAGGAAAGAGCATTTGACATCAGGAAAGTATTAACAGATACGTTTGAGCGTAAAGCAATGGCAAGTCAATTATATCTACGTAAAAATCTGTTGCTCATGAAGTTTGATGCCTCAGGTGGGTTTTTGGAAACGCATTTCTTAAAATTTAATAAACTGGCGCGTAAACTCATATTTACAGGTGCCACGTAGGAAGAAACAGATGTGGTATATCATCTATTATTAACCATGCCGGAGGAATATGACGTTGTTGTAACAGCACTCGAAACTCTGTCAGCAGAAAGTTTAACTCTAAGTTCTGTGAAAAATCGCCTTTTGGATGGGGAATCTAAACGTCAAAGTTCTGAAAAAAAACACAAAGTGGAATTCAGTTATCGACAGCCTTTGCAGTTCCAGCAAATCGAAACTCAACGTATAGAGCTTCAACAAATCGAGGAGGAGATTATTTTAACAACTACGATTGAAAAAGCCGTGATTCAGACTACAGGAAGAATGCTTCGCCTTCTGAAAATCAGAGAAATTATTCATTTAGATGTTTCGAATGCGGAGAATTAGGTCACTGTCGTAGGGAATGTAGCAGGAAGTTTTCAAAGCCAGAAGGAAGTGGAAATTCGACTTCGAGATCAGCGAATTTTTCAGAGGATGTGGAAGAAGAATTAAGTTTTATATCAGTTGTCAACTGTACAGGCGAAAGAGTAGAGTACGGATATGGCACTCACAAAACAGGTAATGATTCAGATCTTTCAAGTTCGTATTCAGATTTCGGAGCATTAGAGCATATGGTAAAAGGTGATGCCTCTTTAATCAACTAGATTCAATTAGATTAATTGATCAATTAGATCCGTTTATTAAAGTAAAAGTTGCAAAGTCAAGGCAAGTGTTGACCGCTGTCAAAGTTGGAGATGTAAAGGCTTGCTCAAATGCAAGTCATTCTGATCAAAGATGTTCTTTTTATCCCTAAGTTAGAATTCAACTTGCAAATTCAACTTCAAAATTAGACCTAAGTGGTTTTAAAGTAGTTTTTGAGAATATCATGGGAACGGTTTTCAAAGGAAAGCAAGAAATAATGAATCGGACGAACATAGAAAAATCATGATGCATGTTGTTAAATTCGAAACTTGATAACAAATTTTGGAGCGAAGTAGTTTTGGTTGCTGTGTATCTGATGAGTCGCAGTCAGACTGCTTACTCGGAAGACAATGTACCGGCAGAGCTGTGGTTTGGAAATAAACCAAATCTGGAAAAATTAAGGGTTTTTCGATGAGCGGCATATTTGCACATTTCAAAACAACTAGTTGCTGGTAAGTTTGAACCGCGTTCTCATAAGTACTTTCTGCTTGGATACTGCCCTAACGGATACAGTTTGTGGTGTCCTGAAGAACGCTGAGTTATTTTAGGAAGACATGTAATATTTGATGAATTTAAATTTTGATTTGGTGGTGACTTTTCAGAGGGAACTTTGTCTTCCGAAGCAAACCTTGGCTCGCAAAGAGAGATATCAGAAGATTCAATTCCAGGTGATTTTCAAGAAGAAATCCTACTAAAATCGGTTGAAAATGTTCAGAAGGAAGAAAGATCTGGAACGCCTCTTAGACGAAATAGCCGAATTTCGATTAAGCCAAAATATCTAGATCACTACACCGTGCTGGCGCTGCATGCGGAAACTTATGATGAGGATGTTCCTCAAAACTTCTATGATATCAAAAATTGTGCTGACAAAGATAAATGATTTCAAGCTTTGGAGGAAGAAATGGGAGCATTGCACAAAAATAATGCATGGAATATGGTAAAATTGCCTCTTCGTAGAACAACCATTGAAAATCAATGGATTTTTAAAATTTAAAGGGATGAACTTGGAAATCTCGATTGCATAAAGCCAGACTTGTAATCAAAAGTTGTTCTCAGCGAAAAACTTTTGACATCGACAAAACGTTCGCTCCAGTTGCACGGTTGACAACTGCCAGAACTTTACTATTGATTATAAATAAGGAAGGTCTATTCGCAAATCAAATGGATATTAAATATGCCTTTCTCCATGGGTACTTAAAGGAAGACATATACATGAAGCAGCCAGAAGGTTTTATCAAAGATCCTACCCTTGTATGTAAACTAAATAGTTCGCTATATGTATTGAAATAGGCACCAAGAGCTTGGAATGAGCGATTTGATGGCTTTATAAGAAATTATGGTCTGGAACATTCAGAAAATGATAAATATCTTTAGATCGGAATCAAAAACGACATGAAAACTTATCTACTAGTGTATGTGGATGATCTTATCTTGGCGGGAAATAACGAGATCGAATTAAAGCTGCTTAACTCAGCCTTGAAAAGGAAGTCATCATGTAGGACTTTGGTGATCTTCGATGTTGCCTAGGAATAGAAATTGATAGAGACGAAGATGAAATGTTTCTAAGTCAACCTGTGTATTCATAAAATCTTTTTGCACGTTTTAAAATTGAGGATTGTAATCCGATCAAAACGCCAATGGAAGTAAATCCATTCAATGATGAAGAAAACTCAACAGAAATCAAAATTAAAGTAAAACCATATTGAGAACTAATTGGATGTCTAATTTTCATTATTCTAAATGTTCGACTGGATTTGAGTTCAGCAGTAAATTACTACGGTCGTTTACAAGGCAATGCTAAAGGAAAACATTGGAAGGCCTCAAACGAATACTCAGATACGTAAAAGGAACCCCTGTCATTGCTTTTTACTTTGAAAAAACAGAAGATTCTCCATTGATTGGGTATGCTGACTCAGATTGGGTGGGTTATCGTGATAGAATATCGAGTTCAGGCTTTCTGGTTGAAGTCTACGGTGCTCCAATCTGCTGGGTCACGACAAAACAAACTATAGTAGCCCTTTCATCAACTATGGCAGTATACGTAGCACTTTCGAATGCAGCAGCGGAAGTACAGTGGCTGAAAGGTCTACTTTTAGATCTTAAAGTCAAGATAAACGATTCAGTGGTCATTTTCGAAAATAATCAGTCCTACATCCATCTGTTTAAGAGAAGGGAGCATCATAGACTATAGAATCTGCATGTAAAATATAACTTTGAAAGCGGTATGTATAATGAACGAAAAATCGATGTAAATTATGTTCCATCAAGGAACCAAAAGGCTGGTATATTGATCGAAGGATTGTCAGCAGAGCAATTTGTGAAGTTTAGATCTGAATTGGGATTGTATAGACTTTGATGGAATATATCTTTCGCTTTCTTTGCCAGAAATCTGTTCATTGCAACACATATTTTTTCTTGCGTTTCTTACTTAAAGTAATTGAAGAGTTCTGTATACTGTTAAATTGAGGGGAAGTATTGGTATATGATAATTTAACAACAGTGTATTTTGTTTGTTTGACTAAGAGCCTTTTGAGAGGTGGAGTCCAGGGTGCGCGTTGGTTGCTCTTTGTTTAAAAACAGAGGACCGTGAGTCTATCTTGTAATTTTCTCTTACTCTTGGCTGTTTCCTCGAAAATAGGAGATCTACCTCTGTACACATTTTTTTTGTACGAAATATATATTACTTCTATTTTTTGAGCTGTGGATGCTTCTGTTTCTTACGTCAAACACCCAGTCCTTATTCAAGAACTTGTAATTCTAACAATTAGAACTCAAAACTTACTCGATTGCTTTTGCTTATTAAAAGTATCAACGCATGGACGTCGTTTGGGTTCCATAAACAATCGATTATTATTAACTATACGAAATAATATACTATACAAATTCTGAAGCATTTAAATAACAATTTCCTGAGATGCAGCGATGTATGCATGGGAAAATATTGATTTTGCATCGATCCGAACGTCGCACTTTTTTATTTTTATCTTGGTCGTTTCGAAACATACAAAAAAGTTGAAAATGAAAAAGAGTTGCATTTTTTAATGCTTTACATGCTAATCTTTTCTTCCAATCTATTATTTCAGCTTTATTTTTTCAAACTTGGACAGCCGCCATGACAGCTTGAACAATAATTCGTATTCATTATTCTTTTTTTTTAAATTATTTATCTATTCCTGGCTTGGTCTGATTTCTATAATCACAATTCTTTTTTGTGTTATGAATAATTTGTTATTTTACAATGACTCCATAAATGTCACTCTATACTTTCTACATGTCTATTAATTGAGAGTATATAATAATTAATAATAATATTTTTCATATGATTGATAAAATTAAATAAGTTGGCGCGAATTTACTGACGCTAAATTGAAAGGAAAATCGCAATGAATATATTTGAGATTTTGATACTGAAAATCTATTGAAACAAAGCAGACTATTTTATAAGTAAACATGTTTATTCACAGAGTGATATGAAGTTGTCATTTATTCGTAAAGTAATATAAGTCGTGCTCTCTTAAATAGCTACCAAGGCAAAATTATAATTATCATGATAGATGATAAATTATGACGCATGTGATACAAATTTTGCACGTAGAAAAGTGTTTTCTGAAGTTTCATCAATAGTATATTATGTGCCTAGGCGCATAATGAGGGTTATTATGCGACGAGCGGCAATGCTCGCAGGAAATCGAAGCATTTTAAGCGAGTCTCGCAATTACCCGAATTGTCTGCTTCGGCATATATTCTATTTTATGTGACTTCGGCGCATATACGATTTTTTATGCGTACACTCGAATCCAATCTGAAAAGATCGAAATTGTTGTGATTATCGCCCATCTCACTTGACATTTTGCGAATACTTCTAACCATTTTGATTTTCTCGATATTGTGTAGTGGCAGCGTATTGTAATAGATGCATGGGCAGTTCAAATGTACGAGGCTTTGTCAGTACGGTGCCGACGCTGTACGAAGAAGAAGAAGATTACGCTCTGCTGTATGGTTATAGTTTAATTATTAATGCTAATTCCCTTTCCAAACAATTTCGAGCCTTTAAATTTCTTAATTTCATCAATTTTTAATTTTCGAAAATTGATTTTGGCCTATTCTAACTCAAAATTACTCATTGAAAATGTTGTTCCTTGGGTCGCACGAAGGGGGAAAATTTCGCGAGACGGAATTCCCCATTTTTCGAAGGATAGTGCAAGAGGAAACTCACAGTTTAAAAATTTTATTTTTGAATTGGCACGTAGTCGGATCCGTAAGATCTTTCGCGATCGTGGTCTTTAATTTTTCAAATACCTAGAACAAAAAGCGCGTTATTGTCAATTTCTCCCCGAAGATACCACGTTCTAATTTTGGGAGTTTTCCCTACACCTGAATATAAAAGGTTTTGATCAATAGGGTTTTTAAAAGCAAACATGCGCATCCCAATTATCCAAAACTCTCCCTTCCTTCCACCAACATTTAATTTTAATAAAAAACGGCATCAGAGGTGAACAGTGCACTGTAAAATTAGTAACACAGGCCTGCCACTGTTCAGTTCAGTGGATAAATGCCAGGTTGTTGACCCTCAAACGAAGCTCCTCGTGGTAAATTCTCACTTTAATTAATATGCGTGCACCTCAATTACCGACCGCAATCAAGTCCAGTTCGATCAATAAATTACAATATTTGTAAATGATGCCCCCCCCTTCCAGACCGCTATAGACATGCAAATTGGTGTTAAAAGAAAGCTGACCTTTTCACGGTTATAGCAATTTGTTTTTTATTTTAAAAAGTCGCATATTACGTCCAGTGAAGGCGTTTGAAAATTTGTACGCATCGAAAGAGGAAGACATACCGTGCGTTAACGAGGAGAGCGTCCTTCCCCTATACGCGTTTCTCCTGGCACGGGTGACGATCCGTGGATGGCATAACCGCTTGCTGACTGACCACCCGTTTGCTAAGGCGCCAATGACACGCTCCCCGGCCAGACGCGCGCTTCTATTGGGTGTCAGCATGAGAACGCTTAAGTTTGTATGTGAAAAAATCGATCTCTGGTAGAATTTTTTAGAAAGGAGCTGATATTTAAATAATATAATTATTTATATACTAAATTAATTTCAAATTTTTCAACCGTACCAATGCAGAGATAATTAATGTCAAAGTTGACTATTTTAACACGTAATTCATGGGCAATGCATAGGGACTCTCCACATTTTGATTTGTAATAATTAAATACTCTGGTAGAGAAATTTGAAAAATGTCGGTATTTGTGCTGCTTGAAAATATAAATTTTTGAAAAAAATATCAAATCTCTCCAACGTGCAGGTTTATAGATAATCTGATGAAAAACATTTAAATTTCAGTCACTTTCAAACAGATAAAAGTAACAGTATCGCGACCCGGCAACACTGTTCCCTTTCTTCAGATTGTCTGCTGTAGGTCTCGACCCACGCACACACAAACACTCACAACCAGCTTAGAAGCATACGTGAATTGCCGGCAGAATATTTTCTTTTCGTGGCTTCAACCAGTTCCGAATTTCGACGCACTTCATAGCCTAAAGTTTTGTTCTTTATAAATCCTCCTTTCCATCTCACTTGAAGTGACATTTTTTTAACTGTTAACAATAACCTTTGACGTCCAGCTATTCAAACGCATATCACATTTGGGTTTAAATTGCAGTGTTGCACGATGTACGAGTCAGCCGCTGGCATAGCATTGGTGACCACGTATACACACATACTACGAATTCCAAGCCAGTAGCGCACTCAAATTTCCACCATGCGAGCCCATTAAATTTTTTCAAAAGAGCATACCTCGACGGCGTCCCACGGGACTCTACTATTTGCACGGGGATGGGACTTACATTCAACCTTAAAGTTTACGCAAAGATCTCCCATATCCTACAGATAAGTGAAAAAATGATTTTATGTTCGCGTATTATTTATTTATTCTTGAGATCAGCATTTTGGCTCAACATTCATAATGTTTTAATGATTCCTGGGGTTTATTAATGAGTTGAGAAATTTACAGTTTTATTTAACTTATATTGATTCATTCACTTTTCAATTTATATTTATATTTTTATATAACTTATGTTTATTATTACAGATTAATTAACATAGCATCTAAATATTCATTTATTTGTGTTCAAATGTTCTAGGCCAACATTATCAATAATTAAACTGCCTACATGCATAGAAATGAAAGAAGCAATAATAAATAAAGTAAAAAAAAAACGCAAAAGAGAAATGAACGTGGGACGCCCATCCAGTGACACGCACAAAGCTGCTACACCCAGATGACTAGGTGAGTGGCAGCAGCCGCAGGCTAGTCTGTGAAAACTAGACGGCCGTGTTCAAGCCACATACATTTCCGTTTTGGACGTTAATGAGTAATTACGGAACTAGGACTCAACGAAACCTCGCTATTCTTTCGTGCGAGTTTAGGGTGAATGTGTTTGTCCTTATTAGACGGTTATTTGTGGGAATTTTGCTCCCTCTCTCTGGTAAATCAGCTAAGACTCGATGCTGGGCCGTCTCAACGCCCCCCGAAACGAAGTGATTCTTTGTTTACAAAGGATCAGCTCGTTTTTCCAAGCCCTATTGTAAACATGCATTAAATATTCCGATTTGATTATTATTAAATAATACTTCAATTCTAAATCTTAATAATAGATTAGATCAAAATTAATATGAAAAAGAGTACATTTTTATTTTTTTTTATTTTGTTGTAATATAATATTATTGAATTTTAAATCTTAAAAAATAAAAAGAAGCATTAATAATTTTTTTCTTACCATCCCATTATAATCATACTACAATATGATTACTTTATTATTACATTAGGTGAAAAAAACGGTTTTGAATTCTGGTGATTAGTCAACTATCTCAACACCCCCAAACGAAATAATCTCTCTCTCTCATAAGAGATTACTTCGTTTCAAAAGGGAGTGCGTATTTCGTGTTATGGTAAAAAAAGAGGGAGAGAGAAGAAAGAGTCATCCAACCAACCTCTCAGTATCTGCAGTATGAAATACGATTCTTGTGTCCGCTTCTTCATAAAACATTTGAAGCTTTCTTTATTGATTTTAATCATTCGATTATCAACTGCTTGATATGAATAACAATATTCATCACTGGTGATGAAAACCCCCTCACCTACCACAATTTGTGCTGCATAATAATTGTCCCAATGATCTGATAAAAACTGTACAAGAGGTTCTTTGAATCTGCGATTTTTCAGGCTTTTGAAGAAATCGTACGCACGCGTTTGCTGTGGTCCGACAATTACAAAAGGTACATCGGTTTCACAATGATTTTCTCGTCTACAGTCTTTGCTGGAAAGATAGAAGTACCTGTCAAAAACGAGATGAATTTGGGATGCTTTTGTGTTACAAGCTTCTATGAGGATCGCTTCTGAATCTATCCCGAAAGTGAGAGGCAAGGACGAACCAAACAAATGCACGAAATAAAAACCATCAATGATATCAATATCAACTTGTGATATTAAAATAAAATATTAAAAGCTTAATTTCTGACTTCAGAATTCTCGCCAGTACAGATTTTTCGGCCTTATGCATTCTACCATTATAGACCAAGCAACAGGGAATTTGTTATGACATTATTTATTTCAGAAAACGGACTGCGCTATCAGAAGAGAGGTTGGTCATAGAGTAATTGTGTCATGTTTTGGACAACGAAATATGATTTATAAATTTGTTATTAACATTTAAGACAAAAAAATCGCACTTTTTTAGTTTTTTGTTTATAACATTAAAGTAATTATCCAATCTCAATAACATCAATTGAAAAATTGTAGACAATTGAATTGCGGACAAAATGAGCCGTCGCTTGATCTGATTTGATAATTAGAAGCGAAGGAAATTTGGAAAAACCGGGAAATTTAGCTTTTGTTAAACAAATTAATATCTCAGTTAATTTTTGACTTTTTAGGTTGAGGTTTGGTGAAAGAGTAGCAGACTTTATGCTCTTGAAATGTGTAAAAAACGGACACTTAAAGATAATACGTTTCCGCGCTATTGACACTTTAATTTATTTCATGCGTTAATTGTAAAATGTCTGCTTGCCGCAGAGGTGGTCCGTTTTTTATTTTGAAAACGGCTTTTAAAAATATAAATCAAGCATAACAGAACGTCAATCTTGGTTTATCGCTAAAATGTTGCAAAGTTTATTAAAAAAAGGTCCAAACATGGCTCTAAACGCTTGAACGCAGCAAAGTGACAGTGGTGGGGGGAGAAGGCGAGTAGGCTCACTTCGTCACTTTGCTGTGTTCAAGCGTTTAGAGCCATGTTTGGACCTTTTTTTAATAAACTTTGCAATATTTCGGCGAAAAACCAAGATTGACGTTCTGTTTTCCTTGATTAATATTTTTAAAAGCCGTTTTCAAAATGAAAAACGGACCACCTCTGCGGCAAGCAGACATTTTACAATTAACGCATGAAATAAATTAAAGTGTCAATAGCGCGGAAACGTATTATCTTAAAGTGTTCTTTTTTTTATACATTTGAAGAGCATAAAGTCGGTTACTTTTCCATCAAACCTCAACCTAAAAAGTTAAAAATTAACTGAGATATTAATTTGTTTAACAAAAGCTAAATTTCCCGGTTTTTCCAAATTTCCTCCGCTTCTAATTATCAAATCAGATCAAGCGACGGCTCATTTTGTCCGCAATTCAATTGTCTACAATTTTTCAATTGATGTTATTGAGATTGGATAATTACTTTAATGTTATAATCAAAAAACTAAAAAAGTGCGATTTTTTGGTCTTAAATGTTAATAACAAATTTATTATTTCGCTGTCCAAAACATGAGACAATTACTCTATAACCAACCTCTCTTCTGATGGCGCAGTCTGTTTTCTGAAATAAATAATGTCATACATCATTCATAACAAATTCTCTGTTGCTTGGTCTAGTATATTGGCAGAGAGCATGAGGTGCTGGGGAAAGAAGGTATAACAAGTGAATTTCCATATAAATTTTTTATCATCAGATATTGCTAAAAGACGACCAAAAATGTTTCATTTCATTTTTATCAAGACTTCCTTCTCTCCGTTTCTGTTCTTTTTCGAGGCACTGCATAATCAAATACAGTACTCTCGTTTGAGACGTCGATTCCTCTGACCGTGTTTCCTGAGTCATGAGAAGTTATAGCTTCTGAATTTGAAGCACTACCAGGAGAGAAATGGTAAATGATACCAACAGTGTCTTGGAGGGTATCATTTCTATTAGAATTATCGAAAAAACAATCATAAATATCAAAAGCTACTTATATTAACAAACTTACTGAATTGGAAATACCCTCCAGAAGAGTTTTATTCACATTATCAGCAGTTTACTTCAACTCTCTCTCTAATTCTTCAAAAACATTATAAAAAAGGCTGTGACCCAACTTCTTGAGAATCGAAAAGACTTTCTGACTACACGTTATAGACCTCATAGCTATACCCATGATCAAATGCTTGGACGTCTTCACTTAACCTTTCACGATCATGTCAATGCGATCGAAACAAACAGATTTTACTTCAACTTTATTACCTTCTGAACTGTGTCGACGTATGTCAGAACCTTCAATAAGAGCGGGGATAAAATCTATCGTTTTATATCCAATCTCACACTCTCCTTCAATAATGTCTTCAAAAATGAACAACGACTCAAAAGCAGCTTCATGTATGTCTCGTGACTCAATGTAGTAACTGGTCTCGTCAGTTTTTTTTTCTTTTTCTTAAATTCACGGACATATTTGGTATAATACGCAACATTAGATTCTTTGTGATAATAGATGTTTTCGATAGTCAAATCTTCTTGCGTTTCCGCAAATTTAATCAATTTCTCGCACGTATTCTTGCACGTGCAACAAATGTGGTACATGCGACGTTTCGTATTCATTCTTTCCTGTCTTAGACAAAAGAGAAACACATGTCGTTTACTGCCACCTAATCCACCTTTCGAACTTATTGCACTTGAAGATTGTGGCTCACAAGTAGACTTTTCTCCGGCAGTCGACGTAGGTATTGATGTAGAACCATCTTGAAGCCCTGATGATGAAAAACTGGATGCTTTAGGCTTTGGCAGCAAAGAAACAGGTGAGCTTGGCTCGCTCACTTTAACAGTTGTCCTAGTAGCTTTTGGAGTGGACCAGCATAAACAAAAAAAAAGTTTTATGATTACTTTTGACTGACATAATCAATTTCGCATCTCCCATCCACCCTTTGTCACAAAAATGTTAAATTATTTCTGACTTCCATCCTTAAGAAGGTCCATAATTTAAAAACATTCAAACACAAAATTTATCATTTTTCAGAATTTGCAATCAGAATTAATATTAATTAATATTATAAAATATAATTAATAATATGAAGCTATTAACGATTAAATTTCTACATTTCTGTTTTCCACGTTTTCGAATTTGTAAGCGAAATTCCTTACAATTGAGGCTTCGGATTCCACAACCGACGGAGCGCGTGGCCTAGTAGGCAAAATAGGGGATACTGCAATGCGCGAACTTTTTTTTTCATTTAAATAAAAAATTCGCAAAAATAATCAAAAAAACGTGGCAGTAGGTGTTAAATGTCATCCCACGTATTTTTTCTTCCATAAATGTTTGTGTCAGAACTCTAGTTTTTTTTATAATAAAAGAAAACCGTATTTTTTTAATGTACGAAATCAATCGATTTTTTACAATCAACTCGCTGTTTTTCGTACAAATTTGTCTGGAATAGTCTGAAATTTTATCAAGAAACTCAAAAAACTAAAGCTTCAGATGGTTATGTTCAACATAACACAATTCTAAATTTGTTAATAATTTTTATTACAACAGTTGCAGCCGGCAAAATTCTCACTTTTCATGTCCAACAAAAAAGGATTCTAGAAAGTTTAGAGTTGAGAGAACTTTCAGCGAGAAAGTTGTTCAGCAAGCTTTCAGGCAGTTTCTAAATATATTTTGAGATTTTTCAATCCAAAACTGCGGTCAGGATGGGAATTTATTTAACTGCGCTCGAACGAACCGATACCGTCGCGAGTTATATCGATCGAACGTAAAATAAAGAGAGATGCACCCATGCCGAGAGCACGCAATACGACAGAGTTGCAACATAATTTTTGCTAATTCGTTTTCTTTATTTATATCTATTCTGTTAAACTTATTGAGAACCACTCTAAGTGAATGGGAAGATATGATATAGATGCTTTCCATCTCAATTCAACCGGTCCATTCAGGACACGAATTTATTTTTTGACGAAACTCAAATATGTTGCTCTTTGATCGAAATAATGAGACGCGTATTTTCTTTTTGGACCGAAAAAAATTTTTTCTGAGATTTATCGGCAATTTCGATTTTGGGGTAAAAATCTATTTTTTCAATTATTCGCGAGAACTTTTTTTTCAATTGCCTATAACTTCGTCAAAAATTGACCGATTTTGACTTTTAAATGTTTGTAATAATTTGGACTAACGAACACAGTTATAAACAATTGCTTGTTGATTATTATTAATTTTTCATTCAGCAATAAACAAAAATTGAATTTTTTTTGAAAATTCAATATCTCGAAAAGTGTATTTTTTTTTCTCTCAAACTTTTTTCTTTTTGGAAAGACACCTTGAGTTTCAATTCCACTGAATCTCTAGTAGCTTAAACTTTTTGTTTCCGAGTTATGATTTCTTGAAGTAAAAAGTCGTTTTCTTCGTAAAAACGTGGACTGCACAATGAATATCAACTTTATATGTTCAAAAAGAATTTTTTCATAGTCTTTATGACAAATTGACTGTGCTTAGATATGATCTATCGAATTTTTTCAACTTAACGACGAATTTCATTGAACGCTTTTTTCGATTTTGTACCTAAGTGTCTTCAGCAACAGCTTGGTATTCAATGTACACATTTTTTGTAAGTACCCTCTAAACCTTAATCAGTGAAATAGTCACTGATTATATCAGTGAAAATATATCGACTAGTGAATCAGTGCCCTGCTTTGATTTCATTGAGGAATCAGTGAATGCGTCACGTGAACATAACTTTTGAATTCGCGAATTCAAAAGTTTCATCTACACTTTACTGATTTATCGTCCCTTAAAAATAATAATAATTACGTAATTTCGTTTTAGTGTTGTTTAGCCTAAAATAAACGAGTTCATCGGTCGTTAAAATATATTGCTGGTTTTATTACTCCCACCTGAAGCTTTCACTGATTCAATAAGTGAGTTCAATCTAATTCACTGATTCATCAGTCGAATTTCACTGATTCTCAATGAAAGACTTATAGCTGCTGCCATCAGTGAATAGTCACTGCGAATCAATGGCCGTTCACTGAATCAGATTTATATATATATATCTACGCTTATTATTGTACGAGATCATTCTGATATATTTATTTCGAAATTCGCGATACATTAATGATTCTCTGTTTGTTCATTTCAGAAATATTTATTTATCAATTTTTAGGGCTGAAACAAGAAGTATCGAGCAGGTAATTTATTAATCAGTAATGAAAATTATATCTCTTACTGCAATTCCATTCTCTGTATTCGAAATAGTTGAATCAATGTAAATGATTTGTTGAACACTACTTTTCAATAATTCGAGAGAAAGCCACAAGTAGAGTATAATGGTTCTACTTTTTCCAACATTAAAATCTATTTCATCTGATAAGTGTAATAAATAGAAAATTGAATAAAGTTGACTTTTAAATTATATAAAATTTGATCATTCTTATTATCAATGCATAGAAAAAAAAACTTGCAGAAAAGGAGATATTTACTTTTTCAATTATTTATATTAGAATTTGCGATAATGTGATGACGCACATATAAAGTTGATATTCATTGTGCAGTCCACGTTTTTACGAAGAAAACGAATTTTTACTTCAAAAAATCATAACTCGGAAACAAAAAGTTTAAGCTACTAGAGATTCTGTAGAATTGAAACTCAAGGTGTTTTGTCGATGTGAAAAAAGATTGAGAGAAAAAAAAATACACTTTTCGAGATATTGAATTTAAAAAAAAATTCAATTTTTGTTTATTCCTGAATAAAAAATTAACTCTAAGACAGTTGATTAAACTTTATAATTCGTTATGAAATGATTTTCAAAAAGCCATTGTGTCCCAGCTTTACTCAACTTTTGATTAAAATTTCACAAATAAATTTTCTCTGTGTGCTAAGAAGAGTTCGAAATAAAATATTCTGAAGCTTTTCTTTGTTTTTATTCTTTTTAAATCAATTGATAATTTACCTTCGAAGAAAAAACATGTAATTAATCGCTAACAACGGTAACTTATTACATTAATTAAGTTAACAAGTTTCTAAAATTCATCATTATAGTCGTGAAAATGTCCCAAGAAACAAATCCTTAAGTTGGAAGGAAAAGAACGAAGAATCCCGAAAAGTGGAGCCGGAATATCGGGAAGAAAGCCAGAAAAAGGTACACTTGGTACAAATTATTATTGAGCCTGCAAAAAGTATCAATATTCGTATACCAATTAAATAACATTATCAACATCATGATTCTATTATATTTGATTCATATAATTTTTATCTGTCAAATGACAGTGGTTTCAATGTAGTTGATTTCATCTTTTGAGGTAGAAAAATGATTTTTACTTTCTTCGCTTTCAAGTTCAGTAATATTTTTTGGCATTCTAGAATTTTCCTCTTTTGTGTTTCTTGTTTGAGTTTGTTTTAAATAATCTGAGTAATCAGGATCAGAGTCGGAATTTGATTGCAGTTTCGTTTGACTTCGTTTCTGCGCATATTATGCAGGAAGTTCATATTTATTTATCTATGTTCGTGGTCTACCTGTCTGCCTTTTTGATTGAGAAGGAATAATTGCCATATCTGTAAGTAGATTTTTTCTTGGCTCACCTCGTGGTTTTTTCACAAGAGGTTTAGAAGAAAAATTTTCGTCTAATTTTTCTTGAGTTTCATTTCGATTCAAATTTTTTGCATTTTCTTGTTGTATTCTCTTTTGAGCTCTTGTAGTAATAGTATTTCATGATAAATTTACGTATTTTTGGAAAACATTGGACTTAATTAAAATATTGTCAGAAAAATAAGGATCAAAGCCAGATTATTGAATAAACTTGTATATTTTAAAATATTCTTGCCAATCTCACTAAATGATTCTTCACTAAGAAAGTCTTGAAAAATTTCTGGAATCTTAAAGTGAATATTTAATATTTCGGTTTCTGAAGTTTCACTAAAATGATTTACGTCGCCTGCTACGATTATTGTATTCAAATTTCTTTTCATAGCGCCTCCTTTGAAAATGCGATTTTCGGTACCTGTAGAGCGGGTTGAAACTACGATTTTCAACCCTAGGGTTGAAAGTCGCTGTTTCAACCCGCTCCACAGTTACA
This sequence comes from Diplolepis rosae, assembly GCA_030998225.1. Taxonomy (NCBI): domain Eukaryota; kingdom Metazoa; phylum Arthropoda; class Insecta; order Hymenoptera; family Diplolepididae; genus Diplolepis; species Diplolepis rosae. Next base: position 2,629,548 of record JAPYXD010000686.1, on the reverse strand, counting down.
GCCAATCAGATTCTCAAAAGAGTTGCTATGAAAAATAGTATGCATTACTCGAAACAAAACACAGCGAAAGCATTTCGTGTGATTGCAGCCCTCGTTTCACTCGGGCAGAGCAAACTTCACACTCATGCAATTGCTCTGTTTCGCCCCTTGTAATGTAATATAATATTGTTTCAAAGGTTTTACCCAATTTTAAGAGTTTTCTGGTTCATTTTTTGTAAAAATTTTCTTGGCAGTAATATTTTTTTGAGAAGTCTTAAAGTATCGTTATCATCAACTTGTAAATGTTTTGATTCCTCTTTTTAATTATCGATTGGGTTTCTTAAGAGATTGTCTGCATTTAAATTCATTTTTCGCGTCTTCTAAACTACATCAAATTCATATTTTGCGAGTTTCAATCTCCAACGTGAAACTCGTGAACGGGGGTCTTAACGATTTTGAAACCAAACTAGAGTTTTGTGTTTGTTCTTTTCCAGTCCAATTAAAAGGTATATATTTTTTTAGTAGTTGATTTAAAGGACTTGCAATTCTTGAAAATTCACCAGTGAATCGTCTATAATATTCTGCTATGCCTAAAAATTGTTTAACATTTATCTGTGTTTTTTACAGCTATTATTTCTCTTGAATCTGGGCTTACTCCATTTTTATCAATTATATACCTTAAATATCCTACTTCGGATCGTCAAAATTTGCATTTGTTTGGTTGTAAATGAAGATTTGCTTTTCCAAGTCTTGCTACTAAATTGTTAAATTTAATTTCGTGCTCTTCTAGAGTATTTGCATATGCGAGTATAACTATTTCATCAAGGTATACAAAAAGTTTCGTTGCGATTCATCCAGTTGATGTTAAATCCATTAATGTTTGAAACGTGGGTGGCGCTCATTTTGATCCAAATGGCATTCTGTCGAATTCGTAATGACCGTAAAATATAAGAAATGCGGTGTGATCACCGTCTTTTGGGTTCATTTTTATATTGTGAAAACCAGTAGCTGAATCAAACAGTGAAAAATATTTCGCTGGTTCTATGGAATCAAGTATATCGTTTTTTTTAAGTAGAGGATACGAATCTCCAATATATGTATCCATACTGGACTATTATTCTGTGATTGTAAGGGTTTAATTATTTTATTTCTTAATAATTCATTAACTTTTATATTAATTTCTTCTTTGTAAACAGGGAGAAATCTATATTGTCTCGAAAAAATCGGGGAGTGATCTACAGTTGAAATTGAATGTTGTAATACATTAGTAGCTCCATGTGGTTCTTCTGGGATTTAAAATCTGTCTGCATTAATTATAAATAAATTTTCTACATGTTCCCTCTCTCGAACCAATACCAATTAAATAGGGACGTCGGTAAAGTAGTGCGCCAATGGAATTTACAATTTAAGGGCTCATCAAAAGCAGGCGCGGAAGATTTTCTAACGCGAGTAGATGAGTGCAGAATTTTATCTCCACTCTCGGATATAGAATTAATTAGCGCACTAGCATTGCTGTTGACATGTGTCGCTTTACAATAGTATCGGCTTGAGAAGTCGCAATGGACATCATGGTTCACATTTAGAACGGCCTTTAGGAGTCGATTTGTCGACAATAATTTTGTCCGCCGTGTAAGAGATCAAATCCGCACGCGTACTTAAGGCGCGAAAAAAAAAATTGAAGACTATCTAAATTGCCTGTTAGGCTTATACGACAAGTTAGACGGTCCATACTCAGTCGAAGCGCAACTTGATAATGCTCATAGGGGGTTGAGACCAGAATTTAGGCGCGTAATAAAACGCAAAGATATAGTCGATTTTGAGGAACTCACGCCAATAGGCAAAGATTCGGAAGCTGAATGGGCAACCATGCGTGATGGCAAACCACACCCTGCGCCCGAAACGTCATTTTTACCGGAATTCGCATATAAGGGCGAAGAAACTTGGAACATGAGAGCAAGTTTGGCAGCTATGGACGCGCATTTTGAGGAAAATTGCCCACCTAGGCAAAAAAGTCCTAGGCCGGGTACAAAAATTAGGGACAACTACGCGCAAAGACTTCCCTCAGCGAACAAGCCTGAACAAAACGCGGCGAAAATAAACGTAGGCGTAATTACTCAAGCGCTGTCTACTTCGACGCGATTATATGCAGGAATTGCCTTTCTTACGGCATACAATCTTTCTTACGACTGTAACTTTGTCAGATCTAGCTACCAGCGCATCTAAAGAGTGCTCTGTCAGCCCATCTTTCTCGCCCCGATCGTACTCTGGCCGGGAGGGGGCGTGTATGTCGCCAGGTGAACCACGCGTATATCTTGATTCTGATAAGTTCTCGGAAAACGATTGTGCAGCCTTGAAATTTTATGAACAAGGCACAAGATTTTTCGTAAAATTAAAGATCGCCAACAGAGAACTTGACGTGCTAGTGGACTCGGGTTCCACTATATCTATTCTGGATAAAGAGGGGATAGAATTAGCAGCAGCATTCAACCAAGAGATGAGACCCTCTGAAGTTAAAGCTATTCTATTCCCGAATAATAGCATAGAGTCAGTTTGAGGGCAAGTGGCGCTACCTAGCACTCTAGATGTCGTCCAAAAATGCGTAGAGTACAAAGTGGTACCGCATTTTAAGTACTAATGTGTTCTGGACATGGATGCTATTCGACAATGTAGGTTAATTGTGGACGGCAACGCCAACGTTATCCGTATGGCTTACGACGACGAAGTTTACCGCACAGCCACTATAGACTTATTGTCCAACTAGGCGCGGATAGACGAGGATTGGTGGGCCGCGATCAAGGAACTTATCAAGACACAAGTGGCTCTGGTAGAGAATTTCCTTAATCGCGAGCTAAAGGTCTCATAAAAGGAACTGGGTGCTACCCACCTTGCTAAGCATACCATTGATGTGGGTGACCATCCGCCCATAACGCAGAAGTACCATGTTAGGTTTCCTACTGTGATGGACAACATGAACAAGCTGATGGACAAGCTAATTGAACAAAAATTAGTTGAGCCGTCCAATAGTGCTTGGTCCTCACTGGTTGTTAGGGCAAGGAAGTCAAATGGCACTCATAGACTCTGCTTCGACTTCAAGCAAATAATCCGAGTCACTAAGCAGGACGTTTATCCTCTTCCTCAAATGACGAACATTCTGGATAAACTCCAGAAAGCTAATTACATCAGGACATTTGACCTGGTTCAGGCTTTCCATCAGGTACCATTAGATGAAAAGAGTAAGAAACTCACCACGTTCACGGTAGCGGGACGTGGTCTTTTCCAATTTACTCGTCATAATATTGAGCGAAACATTCGACGATCACCTCAAATGGTTAAAACAGGTATTAGATCGACTCGCTGCTGCTGGTCTCTCAGTCCCGAAAAATGCCTATCCTTCCGAAGTGCGATCAAGTACCTTGGGTTCCTTATCAACAACAAGGGTGTCAAGGCTGATCCAAGTAAACTGGCCCCTATTTTGGACTTGCCAGCGCCACGAAATATTCGCACACTTCGGAGATTTCTAGGCTCGGCAGGTTGGTATCGGCGCTTTATACCGAACTTCGCGACCGTAGCAGAGCCCCTTTTCCGACTGTTAAAAAGGCGCAGCCCTTTGATTGTCAGGCAGAGCAGGAAGCTGCATTCCAGGCGATTAAAACCGCCTTGACTACAGCGCTAGTAGTTTCTCGCCCGGACTTTGCGCATCCGTTGACTTTACAAACGGACGCAAGCTCCACTGGAGTTGGAGCAGTACTGACCCAGACGATAGAAGACGTAAAGAGTGTAATCGCTTACACCAGCCGCTCCCTATTAGCCGCTGAGCGTAATTACTCAGTGACTGAGAAGGAATGCTTGGCCGTCGTGTGGTCCATTAAAAAGTTCAGTGAATATCTAGAAGGATTCCGTTTCGCGGTAGTGACACACCACAGTAGCCTTGGATGGCTCAGGTCAGTAAAAGACCCGACTGGGCGACTGGCCCGTTGGGCACTTAGCCTACTAGAGTACGACTTTGAAGTCCAGTATATAAAGTGGGCCTTAAACGTCGTACCGGACTCCCTGTCACGGCTTGACCACGACCTAGATGGTCCTGAAGAGGTCGCCACAACGGACAAAACCGAGGACGCTTGGAATCTCAAGCGCCTCTCGGGCGCCAGAATAATCCGTGCGCGTTTCCTTGTGGAATGTAGAAAAAGGACTTTTGTACCACCACCGCGCGAATAAATGGCTCGATCCCATCCTCCCAGACTTAGACCCATGGAAGATGGTCCTCCCTAAAGAGCATCATGCTGCAGCTCTGGCTGTGACACATGATCAGCCTCAAGCGGGACATTTAGGGGTGAATAAAACATACCATCGTCTCGCCACCCGCTATTATTGGCCGTGTTTTTATCACTACGTTGCGCAGTACGTCAGAGTGTGCGATATTTGCCAACTTTGTAAGGTAGAGCAGGCGAAACCTGCTGGCGAGATGGGCCACAGAGTGATTGGAGAGCCATGGCTCATCGTAGGCGCCGACATAATGGGCCCTTACAGGCCCTCATCCGCCCACCATCGCTATGTCCTCGTTTTCCAGGACTTTTTCACGCGGTGGATAGGAGTCCTTCCTTTAAGGAACGCGAACGGCACGACTATAACCAAGGCATTCAAGGACCTAGTTATAGATCGCTGGGGTACGCCGAAGTTTTTGTTCACCGATAACGGGACCGAATTTTCTAACAAAGTCGTGGACCGTATCTGTCAAGAGTACGCGATTAAGCGCGTTAAGATGCCGCTATACCATCCGCAAGTAAACCTGGTCGAACGAATCAACCGAGTATTGAAGACAATCATGATCTCGTTCATCAAGGATACACAGCGTAAAATGGGACGTCCACCCTAACAACTTACGCTTTGCATTCAACACCGCGTATCATTCGTCTTTAAAGACCTCGCCCTCGTTTCTAAACTTTGGCCGAGATCCGCTGCCCCAGGGCACTCTCTATGAGAAGCTTGAGCCTACCACATCAGAACCACCTCGTCCCGGGAATGTCGACACCTGGTCCGAGAGAGTCAAAAGTCTCGAAGCCTTTTTTCTCAATCAATAAATAAGCAGTGATTACTAAACGATTTTTCCGAAATTCATTTCTCAGAGGTAAATAGGAGTCTCATTCATTGCGCTTGTAACCTGAGTAATTTTGAAGGCTCAGCAGAATTGTGACCAAAAGTAGGTCTCTTGTTATGGGTCGCTGAACAAAAACTACATTTTTAATATAACCCTATAAAAAGAAATCAGGTGATGTTAGATCTAGTTAGCAGAGGGGCCATTCGAATGGACCTCCTCGTCCAATTCATCTATCATTGCAGTTCAAGTTCAAAAACTCACGTACGATGAGTGCAAAATGTGGCGAAGTACCATCTTGTTGAAGCCATATTCTTTGTCTTGTTTCTAAGTCAACGTTCTCTAATTGGTACCAGGTAAATAGTCCCTTAACAACTTTAAGTAAGTGTGTCTGTCAACGTTTCCGTCAAAACACTAGGGTCCAATTAAATAGCCATTTACTATTCCGCACCACACCATAACAGTTTATCGATTTTGAAGATCCATCGGTCTGTACCAGTGAGGGTTTTCTTCTGAAAAATATTCACCGGATCTGGCCCCCAGCGACTACTACCTGTTTGCAGACCTCAAAAAAGTGCTCTCAGGAAAGAGATTCTACTCCAACGAGGAAGTCATCACCGAAACGAACGCTTATTTCGAGGCCAAAGATGAATCGTTCTACAAGAAAGTTATAGAAATGTTAGAGAAGCGCTGGACTGATTGTGTTGCTTTTGAAGGAAACTATGTTGATGAATAAAGTCGAGTATTGCCAAAAAAACTTGTTTCTCCTAGTTAGTCCCGGGACTTATTGATCCACGTGTTATTGTTAAATTAGTAGGATGCCTTCTGTCTGGAAACCGTTCAGCGGAAAGTCTTGATGCAGCTGCGAAGTTAACGTGACATTCCTCTAAAATTAGTATGATATCAAAGATTTCACTAGCAAGAAACCCTTGGTAGGTGTCCCCCTCCAATTTTGTTCATTCGCACACCTGTTGTAGAACTCGAAAAACTAAGGGACACGTATTTTTTTTACTTGCCCAAAATGTTTTTTGGGGGTAAAAGTCACCCCCGACAAGTGCGGTACCAAATACCCATTTAATTGTTTCACATATAATAACAGAATCTTTCACTATCAAACCAACTCGAAAAATATCCTTACTATGAGAGATGAAATATGAGATTTTGTTAACTTGATAAAAAAGATTTTTGGGGGGTAAAGTACCCCAGAATAAGTTTTAATTGTACAAAAAAATTTCAAACAGATATTATTTGAACCCGGGAAATCTGGAAAAAAATATGTTGCACGCGATAATAAAATAAAGTTTACGTATATTGCATTTTCATGAGAAATTAATTTATGAGGGGTAATCACCTTTAAGAACATTTGCTTATGCTTCTATAAATTAATGAACTCTATATTATACATATAAGTTTATATTTGTAGTAATACATAAATAACATGTTTGACTCATGCAGAAGGTTAAACTGATTAAGCTGCTATTTATCTCGACCCACGTATCTTTACGAATGTATTGAAATGTATATGAGGCTTAATGTATTTTTTTTACAAGAGCAAGTTTTATTTTTAGGATGCGAACTATTGTGAAGCCTGCGAATAATCTTTCAGTGTTGCCTTCATCGTTCTCGAGTTTAAAATTTTATTTCTTTGTTTCAGCAGTGAAAAATACCAGTGAACAGTTTATCAAGTCTTGTAAGCATGCCTATAAATCCCTTAAATGTAATACAACTTTCGTTAGTTGCATTCCAAACCATGAACATACCTGACAGTGAAGTTAATGATGCAGAACGGCAACTGGCAGATCATGTCAATAAAATACTAATTCAGGCTATGAATGAGTTCAATGGCGTTGAGATTGTTGAAGAAAATACGTTAGACTTTTCAGAACCACATAAAGGCTGGGAGCCTTCCAATGTGGAAGACACCTATGCAGAGTTAACTCCTAAACTTGATTCTATATTAGATGACGCTGTTTGTACGAGCGATGATGAAAATGTTGACTTCGATTATAAACAAAGAGCAGTGGAGTTTTGGAGAAGCGGAATGAAAAAAAAGCAATCGTGAGTTAAGGGCTGTTCAACATCGGTTCAGAAAAGTCATCAGTACGTCAATTGAGGCGATGGGCAGGACAAGTAAATAAAGGCGGTACATACATGGAAAAGTTGCATCGTATTGCGGAGTACGCATTGAACAATTTTAAAAGTGCAATTGATGCTGGTATGAACATTCACGATGTAGGTCTATATAAATGGGGTCTACATACTAAAAATATCCTTGGTTTTGAAGACACACGATTTAAAGCATCTGACTGGTGGATGTGGAAGTTTAAACGAACTCACCAAATAACATCCAGAAAAGTCAATAAATTCATCACCAGAAAAACATTAGAAGATAAGGAAAAGTCAAAAGTAAATCCGGAGAATTTTGTGAATGAAGTGAAGCTGTACATCACTCAATATGGAAGAGAGAATATTTATAACTCGGATGAAAGGGGATTCCAGTTAGAGATTCATTCTGGGAGAACATTGGCAATTGAAGGTACACGGCAAGTCGAATGTGTCGTCCAATCTATTCCTTCTACAACTCACAGCTACACTATCAAACCCACTATTTCTGCGGATGGAAAGCTTTTATCTCCACTTTATCTTGTGTTAAAAGAGCCAAGTGGAAAATTTGGACAAAAGCTGGTTGGAAAATGTTTTTTCCCCGAAGATAGGGCCAACAAGCGTGTTGCTTATAGATTCTTGGACTTTACACTCCCCAGAAGTTGTACGACAAGCAACACCTGCGGAAAATAATATTGTTCCTATGATTATACCAAAAGGCACTACTGGAAAAATTCAGCCCCTTAACGTCTACGGATTTTGCATATCGAAAAATTATGTGGAACATTTTTCAGACTCATTTATACTTTTAGACTATGATTTAAATCTGCACATACGAAATGATATTATAAAATTACAGTCTTTAGTACATAATCAATTATCTTCAACAAGGTATGACAGTCTTTTCAAGTACTCCTGGTTCAAAAGTGGTTACGTTGTAGAAAAACCAGCAGAATTGAGAATCCGGTAGACTTTTCCTTCACAAAATTTTCTAATTCATGATGTGAAATTTCAGGATGTCAAAATGTAGCCGCAATTAGATGTTCGTGGTGCAAAAAATCTTTGTGTTTTAAACATTTTTTCGAAGAATATCACTACTGTGCAATTTATATTTTTCAACCCTCTGTGTGAAAGAATTTTTTCTGCTTGGTTTTGTACGCGAAATTTACTTTATTTTGTAGAAATATAATAACATGCACTTAAGGGTGGTTACCCCTTATAAATTAATTTCTCATAAGAATGCAAATTATACGTAAACTTTATTTAATTATCGCGTGCAACATATATTTTTTCCAGATTTTTCGGGTTGAAATAATGTCTGAAATTTTTTTGTATAGTTAAAACTTATTGTGGGGTAGTTTACCCCCCAAAAAATCTTTTTTATCAAGTTGACAAAATCACATATATAATCTCTCATAGTTAGGATATTTTTCGAGTTGGTTTGATAGTGAAAGATTCTGTTATTATATGTGAAACAATTAAATTGGTATTTGAGAAAGAGAGGCAAGTTGTACGCAGTATTTGTGGATTTTAAAAAGGCGTTTGACATGGTAGATAGAAAAAGGCTCTGGGAAAAAATGGAGAGGATGGGAATAGAGGGGAAGTTCCTGGAAATGACCAAAAAAATTTACAAAGACACGCGGAACGAAGTAATAGTAGGAGAAGAGAAGACTGAAAAATTTACAACAAAAAAAGGCTTGAGGCAGGGGTGCCCGCTTAGCCCTATTTTATTTAATATCTATATTAATGATTTAGAAGTAGAACTAAGAAGATAAAAAGATGGAGGCACGGTTCTGAGCCCAGGTTTGAATACAAATATCTATGCATTGCTTTATGCAGATGATGCTGTGATAGTTGCGGAGAATAAGGAGGAGTTAGATAAAATGATTAGAAACTTAGAAAGATGGACGGATAAGAATTTGATGGAGGTGAATGTAGAGAAAACGAAGATTGTGGTATTTGGAAACCGAGGAAGAAGGAAAAAAGAAAGGTGGAATTATAAAGACAGGGAGTTAGAAGTAGTAAGAGAATTTAACTACCTAGGATTTTGGTTCACGGCTACAAATCAATACAATACACACATCATAAAAGCAGCAGGAAAAACGCAACAATTGATTAATAAGGTATGGCGTGAAACTAATAGAGCTGCGATAACAGATCTCAAGAGAAGACTATATTTTATGGACTCAACGGTGAAAACGGTGGCATTATATGGAGTGGAAATTTGGTGATGGAAAAGAAGAGAGACGATAGAGAAGATCCAAAGCAGATATGTGAAAGCGAGTATGAGACTAGGAAAAAACACCCCAGACTACATATGGAAAATGGAGGCGGGGAGGAGGAGTATAGAAATAGAAGCAAGAAGTAGCGCGGGTGCATTCATAGTTAAGCTGCTCGCTATGGAAGAGGACAGATGGGCAAGAAAGTGTATAAAGGAGGAAATAAGGAACATCAGGAATAGCAGCCCAACTAATTGGGGAGAGTCATTCGAGAAAGCAATGGAGAACATGGGAGATGGACAAATCATTAAGATGATAGGGGAAGGGAAGCCATTGGAGATGGTTGCGAAGAGGCTAGTCGAACTGGAAATGATAGCAGAAGCCCAAGACATACAGAAAGACTGGACAATAATAGAACAGTCTAGTTACTGCAGATATTATAAAGAGATCAAGGAAGTGATGGAAATGGAAACATACTGGCAAAAGAAAAAGTTAAAGGGAAGACAGAAAGAAGTATGGGCTAGACGGAGGTGTGGAAATGCAGTAAGAAAAAGGAAAGAAAGGCTTTAAAGACACCAACTGCAGGGTCTGCATAAACAAAGAAGAAACACTTCAGCATGTTATCGAATGTGAATAGATAATGAATAAGTTAAAGGCACCGGAAAAGGAACGGTGGAAGGGTTGGAGAGAGAAGAGAAAGACGAAGGACTTGAGAAAGGAGTTACTGGCAGATCTACAGAAGGAAATGAATGAAGAGTTATGTTCAAAACTAGGCATGATAGAGAAAATTCTAAATGTTAAGGACTAGAGTCTGTGTTCAATAAATAAATCTTGAATGTAAAGAGATAATGTAATCAAAATAGTTTGTGCTTATTTCGTTAAGAGGAGAAATGGCAAGTGACGGTGTAAAACTGAATTGTAGCACTAAGGACAATAAATAATAATAATAATAATAAATTGGTATTTGGTATCACACTTTTCGGGGGTGATTTTCACCCCGAAAAAACCATTTTGGGCACGTAAAAAAATTGGAGGGGGACACCTACCTAGGGTTCCTTGTAGGTAAGAAATCAGCCATATTGCGAAATTTCTTTGGAAACTATCAAAATGTTACAAAAATTGACAATACCTAATTTTTTTCCAATTTTCAATGATTCAAATTACGAATATGAAATCGGCAGCATTTAGAATTTTGGAGTAATAAATGTTTCCTGCATGAAGCTACGAACAAGATTATTATTTCAATAAACAAAAAAGCTTAACACCAAATGGTCATCAAACTCTTACATAAGAAAACACAATTCTTCGCAATTCAATACATTTTTTTTCAATATTAAACTGTAAGAAGTGAAAAAAAACTTCACGATCTAAAAGACACCTAAGTTTATAATTAGTATTTAGGAAAACTTGATGAATCAAACTTTCTACTAAAGATGTAACTATGTTTGACAAACAAATTATTTTTATTTCTTGTTTCATACAATTAATCATTACTTTTACAATGCACAAAATTTCAATGGATAGAGCTGTGAAAGTTTCCACTCGTAAAATGTTTCTATTTCTATAAAAATATTGGGAACAAGTTTTCCCGGATAACTGGAGCAAAGTTGCCACCAAGCGACTGGTTGAGAATAACTAAAGGGTTTGCCAATAGGGACATAACAAATACGTATGTTTATATGAACGCACCCTTAAACTTTTTTAATGAACTGTCAATGTCAAAACGTCAGTTAAAGCCAACATTTTCATCATGGTAAAGTTCACGAACCAGCATCGTTTGGAAATGATTAAAAATGACTACCAAAATTCTGAGTCGGTGGTCGCAACTTGTAGAGCGCTTACTCCAATTTTCGGCCGTAATAATCGTCCCACCCGACAGGCTGTGCGTGCTTTAGTGGATAAATTCGAGACCAAATTTACACTATTGAACGTTCCGGTGCCAGAAAGACGTCGTATTGCTCGAAGCGGAGAAATAATCGCAGCCGTAAGTGCATCGATTAAAAATGAGCCAAATCAGTCGATTCTACGTCGTTCTCAAGAATTGGGCATCGCTCAAACGGCACTGTGGCGTATTATGCAAAAAGATCTCGGCCTACATGCTTTCAAGATTAAATTGACTCAAGAACTAAAGCCACTTGATCATTTGAAACGCCGGAACTTCTCTAATTGGGCTCTGGCAAAGCTTCAAGAAAATGAAGAATTTCATCGAAAAATCATCTTCATCAATGAAGCTCATTTCTGGCTCAATGGCATTGTTAATAAGCAAAATCTGCGTTATTGATCAGCAACAAACCCAAATGTGCTTCTTGAGACACCATTACATCCGCAAAAAGTGACTTTTTGGTGCGGTTTTCATGCCCCAGGTGTGATTAGGCCGTATTTTTTCGTGCATGAAAACGACCGTCATGTTACCGTCATTGGAGAGCGCTATCGTGCTATGTTGGAAGATTATTTGTGGACAAAATTGGATGAACTTGACATCAACGATATGTGGTTCCAACAAGGCGGTGCCATTAGCCACACAGCAGGCGTCTCAATCGATTTATTGAAAGGCAAATTCGGTGAACGTGTTATCTCGAGAAATGGTCCGGTCAAATGGCCGCCTCGTTCATGTGATCTAACGCCATTGGATTTCTTTTTACGGGGCCATATCAAGTCACTGGTCTATGCCAACAAGCCAGAAACTTTAGACGACCTCAAAGACAACATCCAACGCGAAATTGCCAACGTCCCGGTCGAAATGTGTGCCAGAGTGGTGTAAAATTGGGTCCAAAGAATCGACCGCTGTAAACGGGCTCGTGGTGGTCATATGACCGATATCGAATTGCGTTCATAAAATGTAATGCATGCACTACACCTACAATAAATTTGAACTCAATATCTCAAATATTTCGGTGTTTTATTCATAGATAAAATTGTTATGTCCCTATTGGGAAACCCTTTACATTACGCAGGTCTACATGGTTTTGTTATGGAGTAGCTGAGGTACATTTCCAAAGTAATTTTTGGCATAGAAATCGAATCCGGCCTCAGAATTTCTCCATCATGTCAGGTTTCCGAATAATCCTAACCTAAATGTGCGAAAAACACTGTTTTTCGCTATATTTGAGCATCGATAACTTCACGAATTTTTATTATTTTTCAAATATGAGAAAACAATGAAAAAGAGCCACTTTTCAGCTTTCTATTTCACTATTTACATGAATTATTTCAATTTTTGTAACCAGAGATATCGCGGATTGAAAAAAAAAATTGCAGGTTTTGCAATGACCGATATATGGCGGGAAAAATGATCGGACGTCAAATTTGTGTTTTCATTCTTATTTCTCATGAACGAGGCATAATACGAACAATGGATCATTGTTCATTATCATAAGGCATAAATTATAATTAATTAATTATATTAAATAAATTATAAATATAATATAAATATAAAGTGAATAAATTAAATTAATTATAAATATAATATAAATATAAATTAAATAAATTGAATAAATTATAATAAACATCGTCCGATAGATTCATACATACATTTTATGTGTCATTTTTTATTTGATAACTTATCTCGGACGTTAGAAATTAATTGTTGATAACAATTATTGATGATTCATTCAGTTTGTTTTTAAAATAGAAGCATATTTTCATGAAAAAGACCGCGGTTTTATTTGAAACTATCTATTATGTTTAAATATTCTACATAAGTATAAATGTGCATGTATAGATAATGAACTGTTAAAGAGTCTGGGAAAAAATATTTGTGCACCACCAGATTAAAATATTATAATATCTACATAATTATTATTCAATCATTTACACACGAATTGTGATGAACGGTGCATGGGTGTGAATAGTGATATAATAATGGAATCAGAAAATAAGAGGAGGGCGAAGAATCAGAGAAAAGGAGAAATGAAAAAAATCAATAAAGAAAAGTGCACGGACTTAAGCCAACCTCAATGGCTTCTACACGCTCACAATGTCTACCGCCGATTCCTCGAGCATTAGTATCGATGTTATATCCACAATTCATTTGACATCACCCTCATCAATCATCGAACACAATTGTGTAAAAGTAAACTAAATAATTCAATCTGTGATAATCATGAAATATTAGCCACTAAGTATAATATCGTTAAAATATCTGAACTACTATTTTTCTAAGTATGAAAGATGAATAGACTCTAGAATCGGAATTGACAAGTCTAAAAGCTCAAATTAATATCCACATCTTATTTATTTCTTTTACGTATAAGAAAATGATTACGTTAGTACTGATTCTTATTTGGAGAAAGACATAAAAAAATCTAAGCTGTCAAGTATTCAGACATCTGGTAATGTCGACTTGCAGAGAGAAAAACCTTTCTTTCAACGCGTGAAGGATTGCTCTTTTGGAATGGCGTTCGTGCGTTATGAGCAAGAAATTGTTGCTTTTCGCCTGTGGATGTTGCTACGCTTAGAATGCATAAAATGACTCCGTGTAGATTCGTTTCTTTGTGACATAGAACCTTGCTAGTAGTCGATTACCCGAATGTACTGATAGCATAGCTAATTACCCAAGGACATCCACATCTCGTCGAATCACAAAACGATAAGGAGTTTTTTCCTATAACCACAAATAGGGTAATAATGAAACAAGGATAGTGCAGGACCTTTCTTATCTTAACACTATAAGGTACGAGTTGAGAAAAAGGGTGCGTGCGTGAGTGAATGGCGAGACAAGACTGGTATCTCACAGCAGGGACAACCACAATTTGAGTTTGGACCCAATTATCTGGGACTTTAGCAGCCTACGACTTGTTCTCCACTTTGCCCTTTCTTTTCAGATATCCGGTAGGAGAAGGCTTCTAGATTAAAAACTAGTATGTATGTGGTAAAGTAAAAGGATGTTATTAGTGTATCGTTTTAGTTTCTTTCTTTTAAAACTTATGTTCACACCAGTTTAGTTTTTATTGAAAAAACATTGTATCGTTATAGTAATAATAATAATATAATGTAATGAATTCGTAACAAAAAAATCTGTTTTCTCGTGGACTGCATTGGCAATTATTTAGATATATATTGTATATATTCTTGCTATCACTTAAATCACTGGCAATCTCCACGATTCCATTTTCACTCACTTATTTGTTTATGAGAAATCAATGAATTTTTTGAAAATGGGGTGCCCGGATCTAACACATAGTTAAATGCTAGTCAAATCGTGGTCATACGCGAAAACATATTGTCCGCGCGGTGACGTTGCAAGTCAAAATTAAAAGTCGGAAATCTTGAAAATAAAGAATCAATAACTGTAGAACTTTAAAAATCGAAATGAGGTTGGAAGTTTTTCCAGGATTTATACTTCCAAAGATTAAGCATAAAAACTATAATGTGTCTATAATAAAAACTATCACCGTGTCCTGAACTGAGAAAAAGGGACTGTAGGTCAATGAATAATCAAAATATTTTTTTCTTTACGATTTCAAAAATATTAATTACATTCATTTATACACAATAAAAACCTAATTCGAAAATAAGAAAATACATCTGTATGTATATTTATTTACATATTTTCTTTATTGTACATACTCTTTCCAAATATGAAAAAAAAAGAGAATTGAACCCAATTGGGACGGATTAAACCGATTGAGCCTATTTCTGAAAATTACTGAAGACTGTTCGTGATGAACCACAGTATCAGAATTTGTAAGCAGGAATTAATCGACAGTTGCTAATTTTATTAAAATTTAATACTGTAAAGTTTTCACGAAGACGTGACGCAACATTAGGACATAAAATAACTCTTATGATGTATAGCACACATGTCTCTGTTGTTAATCACTGCTCAGTTCTTCGTTTTCATATAATTTTTTGAAATATCCTATAAATCTTTTGTAATATTCTTGCGTTAAAGTAACTTTTTTTTAAATTCCAGGTGAAGCAATAATATGTTATCAATGTAACAGTGCATATGATCCACGATGTGGTGAACCCTTTGATCCTTATAGCTTGGGAACAGTAAACTGCAGCCTCCAACCTCGTTTAGAGCATATCAATCAACCTGAACCAACCGTTTGCCGAAAAATCTATCAGAAAGGTAAATAACGGTTAAAGACTGTAGCTGCTATTACAATACACACGCAAATTTCGATACGCCTAATGCCCTTTAATAATCTGGCAATCAGAAATGCACGTATGAATTGAGGTATTAGTTCACTAGTGATATTCAACAACATATTTGCTTAGACATGTTATGAAACACGTATTCTATTGGGTTGGCAACAAAGTCATTTCTCTTTTATGCGCTAGATGACTTTAGTCGTTCGAAGTCCATTGCAAACTTTAGACCGTATATGAAACTTGACAGCTGACGTTTCAAAGATTATTCAGTAAAAAAAAAGTTTCAAGTTTCGTCACATTTTACTTTATTACTTTCGAAAAGGTAAAAACGCAGTGCAAGCTCGAAAAAAGTTGTATGATGTTTATGGTGAAAAATCATTAACAGAACGCCAGTGCCAGAATTGGTTTGCTCGTTTTCGTTCCGGATATTTGGACCTCAAAGATGCATCACGTTCTGGACGCCCAACTGAAGTTTACTACGACAAAATAAAGGCAATTATAGGAAATAACTGGCGTAGGACGAAATGAGAGATCGCTAAGAAGCTTAAAATATCACATACATGCGTTGAAAGACATTTAAAACAACTTGAAAACGTTAATAAGCTTGATATTTGGGTTTCTCACAAATCGAACGTAATTCAACTCACCACAAGAATTTCTATTTGCGATTCACTGCTGCAACGTAACGAAACCGATCTATTTTTAAAGCGAATCATAATGGGCGATGTAAAATGGTTTGTTTACGATATCTTTGGTCACTAGCAAAAAATGTTCAATACATAATTGATAAATGTTTGTTATTTGTATTAATGAACTTGCTTTGAAAATCATGAAAAAAACGTAATGACTTTGTTGCCAACCCAATTCTTAAAAAAGAATTACAAACATTTGAATCAGTCTCTGGATTTGTAATTTGATACAAGTTAAAAGTATTCTTAATATACAGGGTAAGGCACATAAAGTGTTACAGAGCGATAGCACTCAAACTATTGATCATATCAAAAAATGTTTCAGATAAAAGTTTCAGTGTTCAAGAAGGCCATAATATTGGACCACCCTATTTATTTATCGGCGGAGACGCTGAAGCTACATCAAGGTCAACTCTACTTTTTTAAATGGAACCATATTTTTTATCGATGACATTTTTACCGATTTTGAGACGAATTCAGCGACCTACAACACAAGGTCATTCTAGTCACGCAAAGTATGAAAATAGTCGAAAAATCGAAACATATCGGAATGAACACTTTCAAAGGATCTTCTTTTTGCGTACCAATATCTTGGTTCTACCCCTTCGTTTGTAAACGTTGGGGACACTATTTCGTATAAATAATTATTCAGTAACATGAAGTATTATAAATTTATTGAATATAACATCAAATGTTTTCTCGACGACGAATCGTGGTCAAATAGTTACTTTATTGAGATTACTAAAGCTAAATCAAGTGGGGATGGATGAAGCAAAACTTTGATGTTTCTTTCGGTACTCCTTTGTGCGGTACTGCCGCGAACGTGAGACATTAAAAGTATATATTTACTATAACCAATCAGTTAGCCCGAAACATTAGAGGTGAGATTATAAATATAATTCGAGACTCACATAAACAAATGATAAACAGACCACCAGATATGATATAACATACAAAGTAAGATTCATATAGATAATTGAAAACATTAAATATTTTTCAGAACACAAATTTACATGAATGGATATAATCATACATATACCATACATTGATTCTTAACAGATCCACTAACCTTGGTTTCAGTCTACCTACAGAATATGCTCGAAGTGATGACCCTTGACTTTCATGTCGTCAGGCGTGGTCGATACTACCGCCATTACGCGTTCTTTGACAAAACCCCATAAAAAGTAATCTGGTGATGTTATATCTGGTGAACGAGGTGGCCAAGCTACAGGGCCGCCTCGTCCTATCCACTTTGCGTCAAAAATCTCATTCATCACTTGTCTTAAATGATATGGCTATTTGCAGAATTGCAAGCTGCCACAAACAAGAAGAAGAAGAAGAAGATCACTTGTCTTAAACACAGAGCATAATGGGGTAGTGCACCGTCGTGTTGCATCCTCATGTTCATGCGAACATGCAAAGGCACGTCTTCCATTAATTGAGGCAGTACGTTTTGCAGAAAGTTTGCGTAACCTTGCCCAGTCAAGCGACCTTCAAAAAAATATGCACCAATGACGTTATTGCCGACAATGCGGCAGCAACAATTAACTGACCACGGATGTTGAAATAATACAGTTTTCATCCATCGAGGATTCTCATTTGCCGTTATTGCGAAGTTAGCTTCGTCAGAAAAAAGCACATGACTCAAAAATGAGACATCTGTCCGCATTTTTCGACGAATCCAATTACGGAAATTGACGCGTTTTAGAAAATCATTGCTGTACAAATCCTGATGTAATGACATACGATACGGATGGAACTTGTGTTGATCTAAGATTCTTAATACAGATCGCTGACTAATTCCACTCTTTTTTTCCATTTTCCTGCTGCTCGCATGTGGATTTAGTGCAGAAAAAGCTAAGATAGCAGCCGCATTTTTTTCATTAACAATTGGTCGACGTTTGACTTGTGTTTGTTTCACTGTACCGAAGCGACAGAAACGGTCACCTAATTGCTTAAAAGCCATGTGCGATTTTTGTTACCTATCTGGATAACGAGCCGCATACAAATCTTGGGCATTTCTGTAATGCTTGCGGCATTCCCCCAGCACCATAAACATATCGAAATGTTTTTGAAAATCGTTCATTTTCACGTTTCGATGTACTCACATTAGAAGGTTATGCGTGACTAACTGATATATCAACAGAAAATGCTTACTTTTTGCCGATGTCAACAATACCCTATCGATGTGTATTATCATGTGTATTGTATGAAATGAAAAGAAATGATAATGATTTTTTGACTATTTTTATACTTTGCGTGACTAGAATGACTGTGTGTTGTAGGTCGCTAAATTCGTCTCAAAATCGGTAATAATGTAATCGAAAAAAAATTCATGGTTCCACTTAAAAACGTGGAGTTGACCTTGATTTAGCTTCAGCGCCTCCAACGATAAAAAATTAGGGTGGTCGAATATAAAGGCCTTCTCGAACATTGAAACTTTTGTCTGAAACATTTTTGGATATGATTGCTGGTTTGAGTGCTATCGCTCGGTAATACTTTATGTGCCTCACCATGTAAAGGGTTTCCCAATAAGGGTGATATATTTTGAAATTGAAAAAAAAACACTGAATATTCATTCGGAATTGATCGAAATCTTTTTTATTATATTGGATATTCTATGCCATTTATGATTTAAACAATATATCGGCCAAATGTCCCCCGAGACTTGAGCCAAAAATGCGCCTCATCAGAAAAGATGATTTTTTGTTGAAAATTGGGATCATTTTCAATTGATTCCAGAGCCCAATCCGCGAACTCCCGACGCAAACGATGGTCATTAGGCTTCAGTTCTTGGGCCAGAATCATCTTATAGGGATGCAGGCCAAGATCCAATCGCAAAATACGCCAGGTAGTCATCCTGGACAGGCCCAATTCCTGAGATCGGCGTGGCACGGACAATTCACGGTTTTCCTCGATACTGGCCTGTACGGCGGCTATATTCTGTGTAGAACGTGCGGTACGCATACGATTTTTAGGCTTAGTATCCAATAGAGTAAATTCACTCTCCAACTTATCGATTATTCGACGAATTGAGAGCGCGGATGGAGCAGAATGACGACCATATTTTGCACGATATGCTCTTTGAACACCGACAAAACTTCTCGAATTTTGATAAAATAATTGGACAATTTCCAAACGTTGTGGAAGCGTGAAACTACTCATGATTAAATGGCAAACCTTACTGATGACAACTGACAGCAGACGTCAAAAATTTCAGTTCAAATGAGCCCGATAGGGACATTCAAAATCATATCACCCCTATTGGGAAACCCTGTGTATGTGTTGTTATTCAATATTCTCGCGTTCGACGATGTATCGTAATCTGGCGCATTGGTACGCAGTATATATTATAGCTTTAGTAGAACTCATTTTATTTTTTCTTATCCACGTCAGAGATGTTCAATATACAGCATGCCCACAAACAACGTGTTCAAACATTTCGGTCATAGTGCACTTGAAAAAGGGAATCAGAAAAACCTCTTAAAGGTATATTGTAGTTTTTTTATGTGGGATCTTGAAACGCGCCGTTTTCAAAGCCTTTTTACAATGTCTCCAACTATATTTTTAGTTTTCGCGACGTTATTTACTAAAATTTTCTTTTTTTACTCATTTATAAGTAGTAAGCACTTCAACGACAAAGTTTCAACTAAACTTCTATGTACTTTAAAAGTTTTCAGCACAAACCCTTCTTAACATTAAGAGCGTTAGAACTTTGTATTCAGGTTATCTTCAAATCATCATTATATTGAACTGCTTTATTTTATAATTATTATAAGTATCTAAATATTTATTTATTGAGCATAGAATCAAATCTAAGACTATTCATTTTATTTTTCACTGATAAAATTTACATATGGTGGAAAAGACTTTTTATTATGGATGACATGACATGAGGCCATAAGGCGTTCTGCTATGAGCGTTGCTTTTGTAATCACTACAATAAATAGTGGTTTTTCACTGCTCAAAAGCCCTCCTGCACATCCAGAAACCAATAAAACAATATTTTTAACTGGTTGACTAAGCGTTTTTTGCAATTCAGTCTTCTTTTTAGAATCAGCCTTAACTGTTCAACAGAGCTGGTGAAATGAAGATCCTTTTCATAAAATTTCAGTCCACGAGTGCTTCATATTGGTGTCCTAATAGCGCCCAGAGTTGCGTGTAAATCCCTAGCTAGGATTCTATGTAATCTGTCTGGCGCAACTTCTAATTCTTCAAGCGTCCCATATTTTATGGGGATGTCAACCAGTCGACTCTACAGTTCCTTCTCATAGAATTCTCAAGCAATTTGTATTAAGTTTGTCCTCTATTGTGAGTTCTTCAAAACAAAATCGACAAAATATTTTTGCTGTTTCGCAGCTGTAGTAAATAAATTTAATTGACG
Source organism: Diplolepis rosae (assembly GCA_030998225.1). NCBI lineage: Eukaryota > Metazoa > Arthropoda > Insecta > Hymenoptera > Diplolepididae > Diplolepis > Diplolepis rosae. Next base: position 2,608,983 of record JAPYXD010000686.1, on the reverse strand, counting down.
GTTCGAGATTATGATAAAAGCTATGTATCAAGTGCTCATATGTAATTGAGTAAGCCTGTGGATATACACCGTCCAAAGCGGTTGAATGAAACGTGACGGGTTCTGCCGCATTTGCTATCATTTTTTCAAATTAAGAAGAGAAAAAGGATCTAATTTTACTCATATTTAATTCTAAATGGAAACGAATAATTAGTCTTTCTTGATCGTGTAGATGTAATGCGTAAAATAAACAATATACGTTTTGTATAAACTCAGGGCCTTGCGAGACTCTGGGCAGTGTCTTTATTGACACGCTTACTCGATATGATCAGAGTTAAAACTTCATAGCGACCAAAAAGCTGCCCCTTGTACACTTAGGGGGACCGAAGGGGGTGCATATAATTTTTTATTGATACAACTCATCTTTTTGATTAAACATATCCCCTAAGTCTTCTTATTCTCAACTGTTTGGATTGCTGAATCAAAGGTTCCAGTTCTTAAACAGGCGTCGTAGCTCATAATATAGATACATTATAGTTCGTAGATGATGGCCTTTCTGGTATTTATTAAGATGTTAAAAGAAGGAAATCAAAAGTTCAGTTTCAAAAATTCCTTTGAAAAAGAAGATTTATTAATTTCCTCAGCAAGTCAACGTTTCGAATGAAGCTTCATTCCTTATCAAGACTAAAATAAATAATAATACACATAGGTTATTTGAAGATGAAACGTGTAACAAAAATAGCCCAAGATTTTAGTAGAAAATATCATAAGATGTTACCTTAAACAGTTCGTTGCGAGGATTTCTAATTTATAAAAAAAAAATTTTTTATAAAAAAGACAGCACATGATTATATAATGCTTCGTAGAAATTACAGATTAATGAAGTATAAAGTTAGTTCTTCATCTTATTATCACAATTTCAGTATTGCGAAAACTTGTTTAAAATTATTAAAAATTGCCAAAAGATTAAAGAAAAAATCAAGTTATAAGTATGTTGTGATTATTGTTTTAAAATTCATCGTTATGTGTAAAATTGTAAACTTAACCTCCAAGAGGTCAAGTTTATATCCAAAAAAATAATAACTCAATTAATTTTAGAACAGATATAGAAAATCTAAGTGATATTTACTTTAATATTATCCAACTTGCTAAATAACCGTTTACTTTAATATTATTCAACCTGCTTAATAACTGTTGACCTAATAAATTTTTGAATTTAAAAATTTTTCCCGCCTTTTAGCTATACTATCTATCTTAACCTTACATTTCTGTTACTTTTCAAATTAGTCATTATGGAAATTAATAAATCTTCTTTTTCAAAGGAATTTTTAAACAGAACTTTTGATTTCCTTCTTTTAACATCTTAATAAATACCAGAAAGGCCATCATCTACTCAATTAACAATTTTATACTGGTAACAACAAAAATACATTTTCAAATTATAGTTCGTAGGTTCCTCGCCTTAACTAATCATTATTCATTTGTTTTGGCAACTGAATTAGTCTGGTTTGTAACTTGCATATATATGTAGTACTGTATCCTATTCCTTTGGTAACATTAAACCATTCTACTTGTTGTATAGTCATGATGTTCGAATCTAATTGATTATAATTATTGTATATTTTGTAATAATTTTGCGTTATTTTAACAGCTTTACTTTTTTATCCGTTTTGCAGATAATCTATGCATGATATATATAAATTTATTTTATTCACTGGTATAATTATGTATCCGTTATTAATTGGTATAAATTTTCGACAGCGAATCTCAGCTGACTCGAACATTCGTCGCCATTTGTGTCTGCCCGACCTACCTTAAATCGTTCAAACCACTCATAGATATTGAGACGGGATAAGCACTTATAACGATGTACTTTTTGCATTATTTGATGCGTCTTGACAGCTGTCTTACAGACAGACATAGATTGACAAATTTGGTCAAGTGCGCTCTGCGTGCCTAGAAAAGGCCAGCGTAACAATCTTTGGTTCCCTATAAAACCCTGTTATGGACGTACAGAACCTTTTTTAGGGCCGAGTACGACCTGCTTAACACGCGTTAAAGAGAATATACGTGGAACATTTTCATGGTCCCGCATAGAACACAGATAAAACCCTTCAAAGTCCTTTTTAGAACCTGCTTGAAACCCATATAGAACCTGATTGGCGTACATTTTTTGTACCGTTTAGAACCCTTCTTAGGGTCGGATACAACCTGGTTCCAACCCGAGTAAAACCCGAGTAAAATATTTATTTGGAACCCTTTAGAACCCTTCTTGGGACCGGATAAAACCCGGGGCAGGACCCATTTGGAAAAACCGTGTACAACTCCGTTTACACGCAGGTAGAAACCCATGTTCTAACAGGGTTTTATCGGGTTCTAACAATGGTTGGTAAGCCGTATTGTCACAATTCATAAAAATAATTTTCGCTATAATACAAAAAAAGTAACACCTTCCAGTCGAAATTTATCAAGATAAAATATTTTCACCGGGATGAATTCTGGCATTTTAGAAATTTCTTTTTTTTCTGGTAGCATATTGAAACCGCCATTAATCAGATCATTACATATACTAGAAGAGGTCTGTACATAATTTATCAATCGAAATTTGACAGTTTGATCAATAAAATTCCGTGTGTTATCGAATTATCATAGAATTGTCATGAAAAAACGCCTATTTTCCAAATTTCCATAGTTTTACGCCATTTTGGAAAAGATAAAATGTAAGGAGCTGGACCAAATTTTTTTTTTCATAAACTACAACTATTTTGTCCACGTTTGTCCATAGTTTGAAATAGATCAATATGCTTCATCCATTTAAAAAAAAACAATTAAAAAAAAAAAATTTCAAATTTTCGGTAATTTTTTGAATAAAATAAGCCATATTGGTTTTCCAGTGCACAGTAATGTAATTATGACTTCATAAATCAAAAGAGGTGAACCAAAAATATGGAGTATACAAGGTTTGGTCATGATATATTCCCTTTTTCGCTTTGGCAACAAGGGACAAAAATGAGTTAAAAAGTCTGTGATTTTGGGCGTTAATGGGTTAAAAGAAGTGGTCGATTTACTAAGTGGAATTGAGTTATTCATTATTCTTAGAAAATTTTTAATATTAATGTATGAAATTGATGAATCCAAATTACAATCAGATTTTATCGGTAAGATTCCTATTCCTTAAAGAGTAATTATGATTTGAAATTTTTGGAGCAAAATGGAAATATTTTTTTGCAAAGAATGATTGAAAGAAACCATTCACGGTGTGACAACAATGGTGTTAAAAACAAAACAACATGGCTACCGTTGAAATATAATTCAATATTGATGTTACATAAGTTTTCGATAGTGCTGTTTTTAAGATAGATGTTACTTTTGCGACGTGACAAGGGGCGCGGGGCTGCGAGGGATTGTCCTGGGCCCGAGGAAAGGCGAGATGCCCCGGGCAGGCTCGAGGCAGTGATCCCAGATCGTGGGAGCTGGCGGCCCCCACCACGCTCCCATGTGGGAGCACACACAATCAAGCGCGCCGTGTCGGTGTGTCCCCCACTTCCTCGCTTCGATTTCACGCTTTCGTCTGTTGAGCCAAGATCGAAAATTATGTTTCTGTTGACTTCGTGTCAAAGTGGCGCGAAGCAGACGACAAATTTAAAATCACCAAATTTATCATTTAGGATATTACCTTTCTTTCTTTGATGTTATAAACTGTCAGTGAAGAAAAGTGTTTTAATTGCTTTTAGGTGCCTGTTTCCTGTGATTTCTCCTAATACTCGGCATCCTTTTATTTTTATATATCTTTTATTTTTGAATGCTATCTATCTATTGCTTATTACCTTACGAAAATGTTTAATTTTGGTATTAACCTTGTTTAGGACTTAATGAGAATTTAAATAGGTAGCTTCTTAAGTAATTGAAAAATTAGATCAGAACAATATCCTCCAAAAAATTAAATTGAAATCTAACAAAAATAAATAACTGTTTGCTAAGAGTAATCTTAAGAGTGGGAAAATTAGTTTCGAAATGGTTAGCGTTAATAGAAAAATAGGAATAAGAAATTGATAAAAATAAAATAATTAAGATAGAATAGAAATAGAATATTAGTAAAAGTAGAGGAATTTTCGAAGCATAGGTAATGGAAGTCAGAGGCGCGCGGATAGGCGATACGTGTTCGACCGTCAACAACCATAAGGTCGAGCGGTATTTAATAAACAAAGCGTCCCTCGGCAAAAAATAACACCATTAGCAAAGATATAAACATTCATAGAATTTATAGATAAAATAAATTAAAATATTATTTGAAATCAATATAGTGTCTTTATATTGGCATTGGGTCACTTAGTTTTCATTAAAAATTTATTATTAATAAAAATGAAACATATTAAAGATTTTTCAATGCAGGAAATATATTATGTTGATAAACAGGCAAACGTTTCGGCCACAAATGGGGTCCCTCTTCAGTGCTAGCTAATTTCATGAACTGAATGGCTAGGCTGTAAGCATGCAAATTTAATTACTAATGATAATACTAGATTTTTTGTTGTGGGTTTGTTTTTTTGGTTTTTGTTTTGTTTTTGTTTTGTTTTTTTTTTTCTTAAATATAATATTTTATAGAAAAGCGTGCAAGAAACTAATGCGTTGGGTGAAGCTCCAAGACGCTCAGGAACAAGACGCTCCAAAAACACCGTCCTCAAAAAAGAGAAATAAACGCATGTTTTGGTCGATCCGCGAAACCGTGACCGTAGATTTACTCCTCCTCAAAGGCACACACAAGAACCACTTAAACACAATGATATTTTTATCTAAAAAATTTTGTTAAAACCACTAATTTTGTAGAGAAAAACACCATTATCCATAAAGGAGGCCCACAACACCTTTCAGAAGTATGCAACTCACAGGACACAGACACACGGACACGGAAAGACGGAGCTTTTTAAGAGAAAACCTTGAAATTTTACTATATTTTTATTGTTAATTTCTGATTTGTTTGATTCCTTTAAGACACAGATAGTCCAGGCGATATAGTCCAAAAAACAGCCTTTCGCGATGTTTTCTTGGAGCAGGCTGAAAAATTGAGTTAAGGTGTAAAAAAATGAGTGGAACAACATATCTTTTCCCGTGGTGTCAAATCGACGGACGCCATTGTTTAAATTACGATTATTTATAATTTTTTAACGAAATTTCGCGTTTCTCGCTTATATCCTTGATTCTTTTCATTTTATTGGAAAATAGTTTTATAACTTTTTTTTCCTCATAAAATACCCAAAAAAACTAAATGCTGACCATAAAAAAATAATAATTAGGTCACAAGTTATGAATAATAATAGATAATAGATAATGTTTATGACGCTTAAATAAACAATCATTCAAAGGCTTTCTTTACTCATATCGCGCCATTCAACAACATCCGAATACTTCTTATTATTAGCAATTATGTTGCAAAACCTGGAGTCGGAAAGTTTGTTAGTTTATTACTTATGGCCTTATAAACAAATTAATAAACAATTAACAAGTACGGACCTGAGAAGTAGATATAGTGATGCTGATTTTTTTACCGATAGATTTCACTATTTTACACAATCATATATTTTATAACAAGAGACGACCGATTTACCGGAGGAAAATGAAGACGAAGGTGAAGCAGATCCGATAGTCGAACATAATGAACAAGACGTACAATTAGACGATATTCAAATAACCTACGATGTACCTGTTCAAGAAGACCTCGATAGTTGTTACGAATTGGATCTCGTTGAAAATGACAATTCTGACAATGAAAACCCGCCACCTAAAAGATCAAAATTAATTTAAACAATGTCATTGTATAGTCATTAACGAAAGGATTTGTAGGCATGATGAAATGTTTGTATGCATAAAATTATATTAAATATATTATTAATTAGTAAAAACTATATGCTTGTAAAATATATGATTGTTGAGATATATATTTTTCTAAAACAATTTCACTGCTCGAATAGCAAAATTATTGAATTTCACACAGTAGAAATGAATTCCTCTCGTTGCGAGGTATGAAATAAAAAAAAAAATCATTACTTTATCGCAAATAGTTCCCGAGAAAAGTGCGACAAAAGCTTCGCCGTCGATTTTGAACCATCGAATCAATATTTTTGCAGAGTGCATCCAGCCCCACCCCCCTTGCCGCCGTGCGTCAGCTATCGAAAATTCGCCGCTCCGCTGATTTTGATGAACGTTTTTTCAGTGAATATTTCCACGGGGAATTTGTTGTTTACAGTTTATAAAAGTACTTAATCTAGGAATTATCGAGATATTTTTTTTTTCGCTAGTCGTTAAATTTGTTGAGCAACTGAGCAAAAAGTTCATTGCACTGTATCTCCATTGTTTCTTAATGAATCTTGAACTTTTTTTTTAAAATGGAAGCACTTTTCATAAACTTTCAAAGTACGCAATAAAAAGTTATGAAAATTGAGTGGAACACTTGAAAAAATGTATTTTGCAACTAAGAAATTTATAAACAAATTTCCCTTAGTTGCAAAATTGAAATTTTTTATTAAACAATGATGATTTTCAATGTAATTTAGTGAAATCTATCGATAAAAAAATCAGCATCACTATATCTACTTCTCAGGTCCGTACAGGTTAATTGTTTATTAATTTGTTTATAAGGCCATAAGTCATAAACTAACTAACCTTCCGACTCCAGGTTTTGCAACATCTTCTTCTTCTCCTTCTTGTTTGTGGCAGCTTGCACTACTGCAAATAATGTTTTGCAACATAATTGTTAATAATAAGAAGTATTCGGATGTTGTTGAATGGCGCGATATGAGTAAACAAAGCCTTTGAATGATTGTTTATTTAAGCGTCATAAACATTATCTATTATCTATTATTATTCATAACTTGTGACCTAATTATTATTTTTTTATGGTCAGCATTTAGTTTTTTTGGGTATTTTATGAGGAAAAAAAAGTTATAAAACTATTTTCCAATAAAATGAAAAGAATCAAAGATATAAGCGAGAAACGTGAAATTTCGTTAAAAAATTATAAATAATCGTAATTTAAACAATGGCGTCCATCGATTTGACACCATGGGAAAAGATATGTTGTTTCACTCATTTTTTTACACCTAAACTCAATTTTTTAGCCTGCTCCAAGAAAACATCGCGCTTTTCACTAAATCGCCTGGACTAAGAGGCAGCAGATAGAATTGGCCGCACACTCTGTTCAGTGTCGAAAAGGAAACTGCTTAAAAGAAACTGCTTTGGAAATAGAGTAGTAAAGTTGAAAAAGCTATCCTAAAGAATTAATATATACCGTGACCATTTGTTGTGAATATTCTTAGAATGAGTTGCAACACAATGAAGAAGGCTATGTTTTATTCCGTTTGTCCGTTTGCGAGGACGGTAGTTGTAAACCCCAATCAACTACACACGTACAAAAAAGATAAGAGTAACCTTAGTAGGAATCGAAATTAATTTAATTAAAAATATAATTTTTTTTAGTATTATATATTAATGTTCCTTAGATCGGGCCTGTCAAAAAACAAGATGGCTAATAATAGACACGTAGAATCGGACCAGGAAACAGAACTAGAACAAGAAAATTTTAATGTAGGGGAAGCAAGAGGGCTTCTAAACTCCGAAACAACTGTCAGTAACGCAAGAGGAAGACAATCGGCAACCCAAAATAGTACAGGAAAAATTCCTAAAATAATAAACCGCTCTGCAGGATGTGGCAGAGGATTTATGCAAACAGATGCAGAAACCGTAAAAAAGAAGAGAACAGTCCCAAATACCTCCAACCAATCCTTTCGCTGGGACTGTATGGATTTACCTTTTCCAGCCGTCTCAAAGTCAACCAAGCCCCAACCAGACAGCAATGATACATTTCCAATAGACTTTTTTTTTAGAGGATAATAATCGATTCTTAGCAGAAGCAAATGAACTGCTAAAACACTATGATGAACAAGTGATTAGGGAGCGAGAAAAATTTATCAGAGAAATAGAAGGGAAATGTAAAAAGAAAGACTTAAATAAAACAGCTAGACCTGCAGCCCATAGCTCGTTTGAAAGAGAATTTGGGATCCAAGAAAAATCGGAAAGAGGAAAAATAGGAAATAAAAACAAAACAGTAAATAAGCAATCCATAAATTTAAGAAATAGGAGAATGAGTGTCCACCAAAGTTCTGATACAAATGACAGTAAACCACTGGAATTTGGAGGAAATTTCAATCAAAATATAACACGCCGAGCAACGATTCGAAATAGACCAACCAGACGTTCACGAGTGGACCGATATGATCGAGAAACGGAAGACGATTCGGAATTGAACGAGAACATCGGCAATCACCCTAGATCAACAACACACTTTCCCTTTGGAATGACCCAAACCCCGTTCCAAGTAATGAGCAATTGGTCACTGAAATTTAGAAACAATAAAGAAGATATCCCTGCTCACTTTTTGGACGACCTAAAAAGATTCAAAAGCGGGTACCAAAAAAGTCGTAGGGACATTTTGGAAAACCTGGACGCGTTACTAACTGAGGACGCTAATGACTGGTGTTTGATAAATATAAATTCGTGGAGGACCTTATCAGACTTTTTTAGAGAATTTACGAGAACATATATAGACGAAAAATTTTTGGAAGAGATAGAACAAAAAATGAAATTCTGTAACCAAAAACGGAACCAGGATATTCACCCTTATTTAATCGAAATAACGAAACTTTTTACAAAACTCGACCACAGGAGAAGTCTAGAATGGGAATTGTGTCGCGCTTATGAGATTTTAAGAATCAAATACAAGATGTACATCAAGCGTAACGACTTCGATACATTCGAGGAACTTCAAGACGTTCGGACAATCAAAATTTTTTTTGTTCCTCTTTTGACAAACAAAACAAGACTGACTCTCATTAGACATACAAACATCAATATGCATATTGTTTTCAGCAGGATGAACAGGCTACAAAGGTGCTGGTGGTGCCAAAACGAGATAGCGGAGGCAGCAATGGCAGAGCGCGCCAAAAACTGCCTGGCGGTAGAATGGGTAGCCCCGTGTTCGCAGAACGTGGACGTAAACGGCCCCACCATGGACCCTACCAGCTCATGGCTTCTTCCTCGCTCCACTGCCATAAGTTGAACACACACACACACACACACAATTCCCGGAATATACAATAATGGCATTGATTCCAGTCATTGTTTTATCGACAAGCACTTAGACAAAATAATTGACTAAATTAGAATGCCTAGATCGTAAGCGAGCTTTGAATAGTATGCTATTCATAAAGTCTAAATCTACAAGGTGCGTTCCAAAATAAACGAGACGGAGCTAAAATAGAAACGACAGGGGCTTTGTTCTGATAAATTCGAGTTTATTTATTCAAAATATTCCCCTCCGGCCTCGATACACTGTTTCGCGCGATCCAAAAGCTTTTCGAAAGAGTGTTTTAGGTCATTGACCGGAATGTTCTTCAGGATGTCGGTACAAGCCTTTTGGATGGCCTCTACGGACGCAAAACGTTTTCGTTTTATGGCCAAATGCAATTTTCCGAATAGGTAGAAGTCACAGGCAGCCATATCAGGAGAATACGGTGAGTGGTTGACGGATAAAATGTGATTTTTGGTCAAAAAATCAGTGATAAGCGTTGAACGATGGGCCGGCGCATTATCGTGCAAAAGGCGCCAACTGTCATTTTCACGGTATTGCGGCCTCACACGGCGAATTTTCAGTCAAAATGCGATGAATTGAATCTTTTGACATGTTTAATTCCATTGCCATGTGTCGCAAAGAAGATTTTGGCTCATTTTTTGTAAATTCACGCACAATGTCAATATTACTTGGTGTAATCACGAAACTTTCCTGACCGGGATGTTCGTCGTCCTTGATGTCTTCAAGACCTTCTTTGAATCGTTTAAACCACTCATGGACTCTGGCACGGAATAAGCAATTGTCACCATACACTTGTTTCATTAATTCAAACCTTTCAGAAAAAGTTTTACCAAGTTTCAAGCAAAACTTAATATTCGCTCTTTGTCCGAAGTTCATTGTTCGACCGATGCTATAAACACACTGTCCCGTATAAAGCAATAACTCGGCTTCTAATTGTCCGTTGGTCATGAAATTTTGACAGAACGTCAGTGAAGGATGTACCTTTCCAACTCCCACTCCCATCAGAAGATAGCGCCACTATAAATAGCTATTTTGAAAAAGTCTCGTTTATTTTGGAACGCACCTTGTATTCCATATTTGCGTTAGTCAATGTGTACTGCTTCTGCAGAAACTTAAAACTCGAAATCTTTCGCTTCATTCAAGTGATCGGCATAATAACTCCTCGCCATTTTTATTTGATAATTGCTACATGTGCACAAATGAAACTGGGAGTTATCCAGTCGGGGAAAGAAATCTATTTCAAGAACCTCAATGCGTCAAAAGTACGACGTTCCACCATTTAAGTTTTCTTCTCGAACTAATAAATAATAGGCACTGTCTTCATTCGGAAAACTCAGCATTTGGAGAGTGATCAGTTCGTCCATTTCAGATGTAATCTTTGGTTTGGATGCACAAGCAATTCAGAAATCCTCAAACATATACGGAATCGTAGTATTTTCAATGGTCTTGTCAAAATACTGATATGTTTTCTTGATTACAAGCCGAGACTGATTTGCTTGAGAGGTAGTCAGAGGGACTGTTGGAGTATTTGAAAAATGTTGCATTCTTGCATAAATCCTTTTTCCGATATTTTGAAAAGGGAATCTCAAAAGCCACGATCAACTAGGTAAACGTCTCCAGCTTGAAATCTAGACCAAATATTTGTATCTAACACTTCATTTAGTATAGTTGCATCATTTTTATTTTCTGAATAGGGCCCGAAAACATCTCCTCTTTAACCATCAAGGCAAGTTCTCCTCATGCATATTTTCGGCAAAGACGGGATAAGAAAACACCAAGAGAAAGTTTAGGATTACGAACATGTATGTAGTTGTCCATTTTTCACGAATTCCAGTAGGTACTGCAACCATTATTTATTAAGCTCTGAAGATATGGTCGAAATTGGAGGAGTTTGAGATTCTGATTCATTCTAGCTGGAGCCACTGATATCCCACGTTTTGCCACTCTACCACAGTTAAATTTTTAATTCAAATTCAATTTCACCTTTGTACTAAATGAGGAAACACACTGAAAAATGATGGAGCGAGTTGCCCGGTGAACTATCTCCAAGTTATTCCTTTAAGGGGAACACTGTTACTTTTGAGGAGAGTTCTGATTGTGAAGATGGTCCGACGGCAACTGAACATTTGCGGATTCGCAGGTGCTTGTGTGAACATTATTCGATCGATACTTGCTATTGTCGCCATTTTTTGAACGAAACTGGGTTAAACCCTTGATATTTCGCCAACCTCTGGTTGACGTTCCCCCTACCTTGGCACGTGGTTGATCTGGTCGGCTTTTTGTATATTGATGGAAAAGAGGGGGAAAATATGTTGGAATAGCTTTTTTTCCTCTGGTTTCCCCGACATTCCTTCTTTTCAAATCAATTAGCTATTTAATTTCTCTGTTTTGCTGCGCCGGTCGATATTCTTGTTTACTTAGCACGTTCCGAAGGGGTTCTCTCGTTCACACCTTCTTAAGGGTTTGCAAAGTTTCATTCATAAACGTTTTCTATTTATAAATGTATTATTATCTCTCTCCCTATTACAATTTTATTTCCGTGCGTGAATACTTTTTATGTGAATACACAGTATTTTGTCTTTGTAGATTACTGTGCGCAGCTCGCATGAATTTTGAGCATCTATTACTCGAGTTTGTAAGTTCAACTATTTGAACAGCCACAATTGCCAAACACTGGTCCCTTTCGAGTGCATGGCACCAGTTATTTCTCTCCGTGTCATTTTTATTATTTTTGTAATTTTGTGCTTTGTTATTATTTTTATGAATGGATCTGCGTACATGCACATACATAATTCGTTTTATTTTTATTTTTTTTTATTTTATTATATATATATATAACATATTTTCTATCAAGCTTTTCTGCATATATGTTCCTAAAAACATTAAAAAATTTCAAAATTTTAACAAAATTTGTTTCAATAATGATTGAATATAATCAATTGCTTCCAATATATTTTCACACAGATTACTTGTGAATATGATTACATAATTTCATGAAAGAGAAAAGAAAATTCTTATATTCAAGTCGCATTCATGATAGTTACGGGACGTTATACCTCCGCCCTTTTGTTTGAGGATGGTGATGAAATCGACATGTTTAAACTTACTTAATCTTCATTTATATTCTTTTATTGATAATGTGTCACATCATGTAGTTACATTTTTTATATTCGCTTTTAACTTTCATTTCGCTTCGGAGCAGTACAATTTACTGGATTGTGACCTCTTTGGTAACACCGTCGCATTTGCCAGTCCACTTATATATCATAACTTTTTCGGAGTTGTTTTGTACAGGTTTTTTCAATTCATTTTCGGATGTGCTTGTTCGCTGAATAAATAATCCTCGTACAAAAATTCTAACAGCTATCGTACTGAATTACGATTAGCTTCTTTCTTTGTTTTAGATTCTTTCCCCATATTTATGTATGTATTTAATTCGTTTTGGATTTCGCAGGTTGCTACAAATATTCACATATGACTTGACGTATTCCATTGGACAATTTCAAATTTTGAATCGCTAAAGTCGTATTCTAAGCTAATTTCGTGTATAATTTGAACTGGAATATTAGTAACTGTAATATCACAGCCTTTAATTCTTTCTCCCATTTTCTGAAACAAAATGTTTGTATTTTTGAAAATATTTTATATCAATTTTAAGTTCTACAATATTTTGTAAATCATGTGAAATTAATTTTGTTACTGATACAAAAAGTGATTTTTGATTCTGTATGATCTAGGTATTATTTGATAGGAGAAGCGGCGAAATTGGCGCACCTAATAGAAAGTGCGAGTTTAGAAAGAAAGTATCTGAATAAAAATTATGAAAAAATATTTATTTAATAGCTGGATATCTTTTCTATACTTTCCAATGGGTAAAGATTGCATTGAAAATTATTAAAGCAGGTTTTTATTCAGATTTCCGAAGGACTGCACCTGCGTCAATTTACCCGCCATGTCGGGTAAATTGACGCACTAATATTATAATCTTCTCTTGCCACGTATTAGTTATATTTTCATAGATTTAGAATTACATTTCAGTAGCGAAGGTTGATGAAAAGAGATAGTTATAATTTGAAACTAAATTTGAGATAGTATATCAAGATATGTGAAGTTTTTTATACCTTTATTCACATAAACCAGCCAAAGTTAAAATATATTTTATATTTGTACAATAAAATACTGGCAATTGTGGATATTTAAGTGAATATTCAAATTGAAATCATTTTTATAGAGAATTATTTGAATTTGTAATCAGAAGTATATAAAATTATTAACTTTAGAAGACTTATAAATAATAGAAACAATCAATCAAAAATACAAATTTTTTACTTACATTGCTTTCACATCTTAAAATCGAGAAAACTTTCAAAACACTGTCAGACTGCAAATTAATTATTAAAAGTCGCTTTTAAAATGCCTTAATACCTCAAACATAAAAAAAATTTAACCACTGATTGTTCAAATGAATATAACCTTACAAAGTCGTTACATCAGTTTTGCGAACCACATTACCTCCCATGTCACAAAAAATCTTAAGAAAAAGATTAGCAGGAAAGTCCAGCAACATTCAAATGTATATATCTATATATTAATAATTGTGTACTTACCATCTTCTTTATATTTTCAATCATAAACATCCGAGCACTTGACTTCAGTCACCGGTTTCCAGAAACACAACACGTGTGCCAATTTCGCCTCTGATTTGAATCTCGTATGCGCCAATTTTGCCGCAAGTGTATCGTTCATTAATTAAATACTTTTTACGTAAAATGCTTATTTTTTATACAAATATTCTATCCTAATCGTAAGATTAAATATCAAAGATTATAAAATCGTTGCATTAATCTAATTCACCTTGAATTACTATTATTTAACGATTTAAGTCAATGGCTTCGAACATAACCATTATGCCAAAAAACGATTAATCGCAATAAAACTGTATTAAGCAATTAGATTTTTATAACGTTTTCTATCAAATACATATCATACAAGAATGCACACGATAGAACTATTTTTATTTTTTGTTATGTTATCATTTTCTGAAAAATAGGGTGCGCTAATTTAGACGACGCGCCAATTTCGCCGCTTCTCCCCTAAAGCAAGAATTTTAATGCATTATCGCGGATTTCAGCAATGACTTTGTATAGTCTGCGTATTTTTTTGATACAATTCAAAAATTGAAATGTGCTATTACTCATTTATGCAGTAACTATTCAAATACTTTATTACTGATTTAAACAGTAATTTTTGAATGATCCAAGTATCATTTTAATCTGACTCATGAATTTAATTCAAACAGTGATTTTCTACTCTAACTTCTAAGCCTAGACTTATTCTGCCAATATCATCTCAATATTGCTCAATGCAATCTACACATTTATATGTTGCATGGAAATGTTTTACTATTTCGGTTTCACAGAATTGGCATTTTGTGTTCCTCACTTCATTTTTTACTATTGAATGCCATGAGTTTTGAACATTATAATTCAAAAGAAAAGGTACGTGAAATTGTAAGTAACATACAGGGTGGGCCATCTAGCGTTTTAAATTTGAACTATCTGTATTTCGACATTGGAAAAGTCAAATACCATTCGGAGAGTGACAGATATTCAGTAAAAAGTCTAAAATTTACGAAATGGGTCTCTATTCGACCAGCCGAGCCATCTACAGTTCGCAGATTGGGCGGAAGATCGTTTGACCGAGGATGGTCAATTTTATTGAAAAATCATCTTTTCGAACGAGGCTCATTTCCACCTCGATGGTTACGTTAACAAGCAGAATTGTCGCATTTGGGGCACAAAAAACCCGCACGTAATCGTCGAGAAGCCAATGCACCCAGCACGAGTCACTGTATGGTGCGGATTTTGGTCTGGTGGAATCATCGGTCCATTTTACTTCGAAAATGAAGAAGGAACCGCCGTAACCATCAATGGTGAGCGATATCACCTAACTTTATCCAAATTTTTCTTCAAACAAATTGAAGAGGCAGACTTGGACAACATTTGGTTCCAGCAGGACGGCGCTACGTGCCATACAGCAAACGCTACACTCAATCTTTTACGCCCTATCTTCGAAAATCACATAATCAACAAAAGAGGTGATGTGAATTGGCATCCCAGAAGCTGCGATTTAACTCCGTTGGACTATTTTCTGTGGGGAGCTGTTAAAGATAAATGTTACTCCAACCATCCAGAAACAATTCAAGATCTAAAGTACGAGATTCAAGCTGCTGTTGCTGCCATAAGGCCTGAAATCATCGAGAAAGTACTCCAAAATTGGGTGGATCGGATAAGCTGCTGTAAACTCAGCCGTGGTGGTCATTTGTCCGAAATTGTTTTCCACAAATAAATTTCATAAAACAACCTTTCAAATAAATGTTAGACTTTTAAAAAATATCAAGCCGTTTTTTTTATTGACTTTTTAAATTTAAAATTTTATATGGCCCACCCTGTATTTCACAAACTTTAAACATTGTAATTTTGTGGACGTATATTCTTTTAATTTTTAGTAATAAAGACATACATCAGCAATTTGAGAGCATTTGGTAAGCTCTTGGATGGTCTTGTGGACAAAGACCATCAATATATTTTGGGAAATCTAATGGATAGTTTCTATTGTTGGAATCATTATTATTCAAAAACGATTGTTTAGATTCAAAATGACTTTTTCTTAACGTTTATAATCTGTGTCGAATTGTTCTTGTTACCGAAAGTGAACAGAAATTTATTTCCACATTTATTTCTGGTTCTGCTGTTGGAATTGTTTCTGTTCAGGAAAAAACAGAAAAAAATCCAATTATGCACATTACTTTTTTTTCTATAAATAATAAAGAAAAAGAAGTAATGGATTTTATTGGAAGAGATTGTTTTTGAATTATGGAAAATAAAAAGGTTGGATATTCATTCTATGAAGGGCTGTACTATATGAAGAATGAAAGAGTAAATATTAGGTGTACAAATGAGTTTTGTGCTATTGACAAAAGATGGTGTAACTGGTATTAAATCGCATCGGTCTATCTTGTAACTATTGGATCTATAACTTAATTCGTGCGGTTTGCTAAGAGATGGCGTAACTTGATTGTTATTCCATCGTTCCAATATTCCGAACATGCGTTGGAAAGCTACTGTCATTGTGCGTCTTTTTCAGTATATGTCATTCATTTGAAGCGTAAACAACAATAATTTCTTTTCACTCAAATATGTCGAACTTTGTGCCTGAAAAAGTGTTTTTGCGGGGAGTTCATGCTCTAGCTGAGCGAACGTGCTAAATGTGGTTTGCACGATTTAAAAGTGGTGATTTTGGCTTGGAAGACGGAGAACGTCCTGGGCAGTCAAAAAAGTTTGAAGATGAAGAACTGGAAGCATTACTCAATGATGATTGTTGGCAAACATAAGAAGAGCTCGAAGAATTTTTGGGAGTCACTCAAGCAGCTATTTCAAAACGTTTAAAAGCATCCGGATACATTCAAAAACAAGGAAATTGGGTTCCACATGAACTCAAGCCGAGAGACGTTGAAAGGCGGTTTTGCATATCCGAAATGCTGCTGTAATGCCACAAACAGAAATCATTTTTGCATCAGATTATTGCTGGTGATGAAAAATAGATCCATTACGACAACCCGAAGGGCAAAAAATCATATGTGAAACCCGGCCAACCAGCCAAATCAACGGCAAAGCCGAATATTCGGTGGGATCAGAAGGGTGTGCTGTATTATGAGCTGCTAAAACTAGGTGAAACCATTAATGGAGAACGCTACCGAACACAATTAATCCGTTTGAAGAGAGCAATAGCCGAAAAACGCCCGGAATATGCGACCAGACACGAGGCAATAATTTTTCATCATGACAACGCTCGGCCCCATGTTGATATTCCGGTTGAGAACTATTTGGAAAACAGTGGATGGGAAGTTTTACCCCACCCGCCTTATAGCCCAGACCTTGCCCCTTCTGACTACCATTTGTTTCGGTCGATGCAGAACGCCCTCACTGGAATACGGTTCACATCAGAACAGGGTATCAAAAATTGGCTTGATTCATTCTTGGCCGCCAAGCCGGCGCAGTTCTTTCAGGATGGAATCCATAAATTGCCAGAAAGATAGGAAAAAGTCATAGATTCAGATGGGCAATACTTTGAATAATATTATTGTACATGTTTTTCTTAAATAAACGTTCAAATTTTGAAAAGAAACCGCACGAATTCAGTTATAGATCCAATATATTCATGTTGAAGCGTCACCATTTTCCTCTAATAATCGGTATGTTTCATTTCGTTGAAGTGTAAACAACACGCCATCTTTGTGCTCTAACCATGTCAACTTTTATGTCAACAAAACAACATTCGCGGGACGCGCTGCTTTTTTGCTTTAACTTAAAGAAAAGTGCAGCGAAAGGACATCGATTGCTACGTGAAGCACATGGGGAACATGCTCCATCAATAAAAACATATTAGTATTGGTTCCAGCGTTTCAAGAGTGGCAAGAAGCTAATGATTTTACAATATTCAAAACGCTGTAACCAAGATCAATACAGAGCTGACCAATGAATTTCTCGTTGAAATTTACTTCAGGAATTACACTGACCTCTTGGAAAACTTTGTTAATTTCAAATAATCTCTAATTGACCTTGAACGTTACAATTGACCCATGACTTGGGTACGTATCTGAACGTAGAATTTTCCGCTCTATCGACTGAAGATGTAAAAAAAGGGGGTTTTCCTTTAAAAAAACAAAGTTGACCTTGAAAAAGCCATGAAGGTCAACTTCAAGGTCAAAATGAAGGTCACGATTGAATTTCGCGTTGAAATTTACTTCAGGAATGACCTTCGCTTTTTTGAACAATATTTTACCGGAGGAAATATCCAACTGTTACGTACGGCTATTATTAATTTGAATATAATTCATAAAAAGTAAAAACAATTACTCTTAGTAAACCTTACTAATCAATAAAATGGGTACGCGGAGGTCATCCAAACTGCCGAATTTAGTTAATATAAATATTAGCTAAATTCGTTTATTATTATGTGGGGTCGCTGGTCTTCTACTCTCAGACAGAGAGTGTATTCTACACGCCTACGCTTATCACTTTTAATTTTGAAAGAAAGAAAATGGGAAACGGTGCTTCAAATAATTTCGAATCAAGTGGCTAAAATTCACATAAATAATAAAGACAATATATTCTTAAGAAAAGCAAAATAACAGACCGATGTGAACACTTTTCTAGTAGAGTATTAGAAATACGGAATAAATATCAATGAGAACGATACAATGTTTTGATTTTGTACATTACCGCATCCTTATGTTTATTCTAGTTCCTTATTCCTACCGGATGTCCTGGGAGCAAAAACAAAGAAGGAGAATACGTTCTGGCTGCTGAATTCCTGGAGATCCGGGCCAAATTCGATTTGAGATTGTCGTTGTTCCAGAAAGGAACCACCCTTGTCCTTACGCGACTCACTCGCGCACACACCCTTTTTCTTTCCTTAGACCTTATAGGTTTAAGGTGAGAAAGAAATGGATAGCTTTGAACTAGAAGGAAGGCAGTACTTTTAAATTGCCTGTCCTTCGCCACTCCTGTCTCACAATAAACCTATTTCTGGTTATAAGGAAATAACTCCTCGTCGTTTTGAGATTCGACGAGATGTAGATTTTCATAGCTAGTTAGTATTTAACTAGATAAGTTTACAACGCCAGGCTGTACACGCATAGTTAACTCTTGCGGCTAACCGACCACAGACGTACTCAAAATATTATTTCAGCGCAAAGCGTAGTGGTAAAAATTTTACTTGTATAATTTTTTAGCGCGACAACCCCGTGAACGGCTTTCGTCGGAGGAAAGATTTTAGAGGTATTTTCGTCTGCCCAAGTACAATCACCAATTTATGGCCCTGGCTAGGCCTTTTGACGAATCTATGTCAACTACCCAGGTGATAGGACGTACTTGTTCCGAACCGTGGACGGGCAAAGTAGAAAAACTACATTCTCTACTATCCGAGTAGTTCTGGTTAGTACCAGGTTGCTCGAGTAACTGCGAATTTTGATTTCTAATTGATTCGTTTTATAGACATGTATCGATGATGCTTAGGTGGGGTATCTTGATGATTTTGGGATTTTTCCGGGTGGCCTGATTTTTGGAAGGAATTCATGCTTACCGGTAATTTTGCAATTACCGATCGCCTAACTACTTGGTAGCCTACTTGTTATTACCTGTTGCCAAGTGAAGTTTGTGATGAAATGGCTATTTCTGACATGGTTGAAATTTTTGGATCATATTTCATGACATCAATAAATCAAATACCGATATAAAATGATTAAATCGATTTCGTTGATTATTAATTTTGGACTCTGACACCTTAAATATTTTTCATAGTTAGAAAAACAATGGATCAGATCCTTTTCAGAAATATCGTCTGCACTGGCTATGGTAACCTGCAGCTATCCAAGTTTGTTTATAGTGTTTATGGAAAGGCACCGTAGTACTTATACGTTTAACAAAAACGTAAATAGGAAATTCGGAAGGGGATGTAGGGAAAAGTATATAAAAACTAGGTCGAAACTATTTGGAAACTGTGGAAAAACTAAACATCATTGATACTTGTGTTTGAGAGATTTTCCACGTTTTGAGTCTGATTTTAATGTATTATTTTCTCACAACGTAGCCAGATAGAGCTGAAAAATGACTATGTGCGCTAGCGTACTATTTTTTAAATATTTCGATTCTTAAATTTATTTCTTTAAGACTTGCATTCTCCTTCTTGCTTTTACTTTCTACTCATCTGAATCCTGTGACAATTTATAATATTTTCCTACAGTTTACATTTATTTAGAAACAGTATGAATGAAAATTTTGAAGAGTTCGCGTTGTTTTGTAGTTCTAAGCTATATATATATTTGAACCATAATATAGTATAATTTAGAATTTATACAAACCAAAATGTGCGATTATATTAATTCGTACAGATATCCACGCGTTAGTTTTATTATTTACATTAATAATCTAAAACAATATAATATAACCCAGAATATACAAATATAACACATGTGATTATATAAGTGCCCACAGATATTTATCTATTAGTTTTCGTCATTTATATTTATAATGATCCTGCCTTTATTCCAATTTTAAATTTAATTTCGAATTAATTTGGTAAATTATTACTCAGGTAAAATTTGTTGGAATACTGTTAGAAATTTCTGTATTAAACTTTCATCCCTTATGATAAGTTTGTTTTTCAGTAGCGCATATTAAATTCGAAATACTTCCTTCTTAAGAAGAATACAGCTTTTAACTCCAATTTTAATATACTTTATACATATATTTTAATAATGCTAACATTGAATTTAATATATTTTGATTGAAAAGTTATTTAATTTAATATGAATTTATACCAATTTTTCATGACATACAATTGTATTGATTTTGATATACCATTTGTATGTTTAAGTACATAAAAATCAATAGCATCGTAACGACGAAGTTATATAATAATAATCTTAAGCTAATAACTATTTGGCTTAAAGTAGCAAGATTGGGAATTTCCTTCCTGAACCAACCATTTTTTAATGTCTTCGACCCGAGCAATAATCAGCTGCATCAGAGGTCTTGTCAAGGTGCTCGGGTTACGGGCGCTTCAAGTGGCATACAAATTTAATTAATGATTTATTATTACGAATTTTTGGAAAAATTCTGCCGCCTTGATATGCTCGTAACAACAACTGTCCCGGGACTTTTTAGACATCCTGTATATTGATTTTGTGATAAAGTTATTGGTAACTTTCCAACAATATCCATTGAAATTTTCTTAAATGCTATTCCTGGAGTATCGTTAATTATCATAGGGGTTTTTTTCTTAACCTTAACAAGTTTCTTCAGTTGTCATTGTAAACAGAGTTGTATATGGTTCATTTCATGGGAGATTTACAGTCAACATTTTTTTTTCGACGAAACATTTTTTTTTGCCTTTTTACTTCGAAAATATTCGACATGTTTTTTTATTTTCAATGTGATACTTGAAAATTTCGAGATATAATTTTTTTAAGTTTGGCACCCGGGAAAATTTTTTTTTCTCCAACAGCTCACTGTAAAAGCAGTTTTGAATATAAAATGTAACCCTTGCACTTGAAATGCGCGAAAGAGTACAAGCTTTAAAAAAAGTTATAGCACACATTTCGTTGTTTTTTTTATAATAACAATATTGTACATTTTTATAAACATTCGAATTTTTTTTTAATTTAGAACTAATTTTTTTCCGATTTTTTTGTTTCTAAATCTTTGTTGGAGTTTTTTCAATATGCATGCAAAATTTTGGAATGGAAAAATGAAAACTGTAGGTGTAATTAATTTATAAAATCTGTCCCGCGCGTTGCAACGAGCTAGCTCGCACGCTGCAACTACGCTTAAGCTTTATTAGGCATGCTCGGACTCGAAACACGTGTGACAGTGAATGCAGTGACCGCTGTTTTAGTTTTCTGTGAATGTTCCTCAAGTGTTCACCTATATAATATATATATATATATAATGATGAATTGATGAGTGAAGTTTTACGACAAAATTTTTTTTGCTTTTATCCACTATGATTTTTGTTTTTAAACGGATTGCAGCAGACATGTTTAAATCGAGAGCTTGGCATTTCTGTATTAATTTGAAATAGGTGAACACTTGAGGAACATTCACAGAAAACTAAAACAGCGGTCACTGCATTCACTGCCACACGTGCTTCGAGTCCGAGCATGCCTAATCAAGCTTAAGCGTAGTTGCAGCGTGCGAGCTCGCTCATTGCAACGCACGGGACAGATTTTATAAATTAATTACACCTACATTTTTCATTATTCCATTCTGAAATTTTGCCTGCATATTGAAAAAACTTCAACAAAGATTTGGAAACAAAAAAATCGGAAAAAAATTAGTTCCAAATTAAAAAAAAATTTAATTGTTTATAAAAATGTACTATATTGTTATTACAAAAAAACTACGAAATGTGTGTTATAACATTTTTTAAAGCTTTGTACTCTTTCGCGCATTTCAAGTGCAAGGGATTTTATATTTAAAACCGCTTTTACTGTGAGCCGTTGTAAAAAAAAAAATTTTCCCGAGTGCCAAACTTAAAAAATTTATATCTCGAAATTTTCAAGTATCACATTGAAAAAAAGAATACGTGTCGATTATTTTCGAAGTAAAAAGGTAAAAAAAATGTTTCGTCGAAAAAAAAATTTTGATTGTAAATCTCCCATGAAATGACCCATATACTTTTGTATATCCAATTTCATATTTTCCCAATAATATCTGTCTGATTCAATTATAAGTTTTTGTACCTCCTTTATGTCCTCCTATCGCAGATGAATGAAATTCTCCAATTAATTGATTCGTTTGTGTTTTTGTAGAGTATTGTGTGATTCCAATACAAACTATTATTTTAACTCTAGAATTTAAAAATGCTATTTTTAATGAGGCTAAAATTTCTTGCCACAAAACATTGTTAATGTGTGGTAATTTTGCAATACTTAATGATTTTTATCAAAGTTTTCAGGATTCTGTATTTCTAGTACATCAGGTTGTTCGTTTTTGTTTCCATGTTCTAAATTTTGAAAATTGTCTTGGATTTCTTCTTTTCCGTCTTCACTTGATAAGTCAGAATTTGATTCAAAATAACTTTCTTCTATTAATTCTTCATCTTCATTTTTAGGAGAGTTTTTCTTCTTATTTGCTCTTGGTTTTTGATTAACATCATAATCTGGATCAGAATCAGATTCTTCTTCTGATTCCATAAATTTACGTTTTTTATCATCTTCATGGGATTTATTTATAACTTTTCTGGGTCTACCTCTTTTTTTTAATTGTTTGCTGTAATTTCATTCCTTGATTAATCTTTCATGGTCTTCCGCGCTTCTTTTGTACCTTATTTGTTATTTCAACATTTCTTATTAATTTATCTTTTATATTATAAGGTCCGCAACTAAGTTCCCGCTGTTTGTCAATAGATGGCTCCACCAGTAAGTGCTGATCGATTTTGACCTATCCAAAACGTCATGAACCAAGCTTAGACATATGGTAAACAAGCCTTTTTGATCCATTAGTGATTTTGTTTTGTTGTCATATACTTTTGGTTGTGTGACAATGTCTGATTTTGTGTCAAATAATCGTCATTTGCGGGAAGTGTTGATTTTCTTCTTTTATTCGCAGAAAACGGTGGCTGAAGCGCATCGAGAGCTCCAAATGGTTTACGAAGATGCTGCTCTAAGTGAAACAAAGTGCCGTGATTGATCTCCTCGCTTCAAAGACGATCATTTCGATGTTGACGACCGTCCGCTTAAAGGAAGGCCAAAAACCTTCGAAGACGCTGATGTTATTTATCATGAGCTGATGAAACTGAACGAAACCATCACTGGGGTACAGTATCATATGCAGTTGATGCGTTTGAGCTGAGCGCTTCACGAAAAATAGCCACAAAACGAGCAGAGGCACGAAAAAGTGATTCTACAGCGTGTCAACGCTCGGCCTCATGTTGTCGAACGCGTTAAAACCTACCTGGAAAAGCTCAAATGGGAAGTCCTACCTCACCCGCCGTATTCCGCAGATATTGCGCCGTCCGATTATTACTTCTTCCGGAAGATGGCACATGATCTGGCTGATGAGTAGTTCCCCTAATGTAAAGACATCGAAGAATGGCTTGATTCGTGGATAACCTCGAAAGATGAACACTTTTACCATAACGGTATTCGAGAACTACCAGAAAGATGGGCAAAAGTTAAAGCTAATAATTATTAATGCTTTGAATGTTTCATTTATAACCATTTTTTCACAATAAAGTTGGATTTTCATCAAAAAAACAGCACGAGCTTAGTTGCGCACCTAATACTACTTTTCCTCCCATCGGTCCTCTAAGTGTGACTTCGTTAATCAGTGGTATGGGACATCTTCTTAATCGTTCTATATTTTTGTTTACAAATTCTTTAGATAGATATGTAACTTCTGCTCCAATATCTGTAAGTGCAGTTGTTAACATTCCCCCTATCATTAAATTTGCAACATAGCATTTAGAACGCTTAGTGGTGTCTCCTATTTTTGGTTCTTCTAAGAGCTCTTCACGTGAATCATATGACATATTGGTATGGGAAATGATTTCTCGTGCTACGTCTCTTTTCCTTTCTTCCTGTGATTCTTCGAACGTGGCACTTTTTCGTTTCCTGTATTGCATGATGTTTATTCCTAATTTCCTGCTGCCGTATCCTCGTGTTCTTCCTCCTCTAATTCGATGTGCCTCATTCTGTTCGTTGACCGTTGATTATTCCCTCTTTAGTTTCTATTCTCTACAAATCTCGATTGTGTTCCTGACCCTTCGTGCCGATGCTGCTCTTGCGTTGTGTTGACTCGAAATCCAGTGTTATTGTTTATGTTATTGTACCATGATGGGCGTGATGGTTAATCAGATCTCTCCAACATTGCTTCTTCCCAAATTTATTATTATATTATTCAATAGTTCATTAATTATGTTAAATAAATCTTCTTCTTACAATTTTTCAATAGTCTTTTCATTATTTCCACAAATTGCTCCCTTTGTTATATCCTTAAAATCCAATTTAACACAACATTTTTCATCATTGTCTTTATCGTTGTTTAATAAATATTCTTCGTTTTATAATTGTTCAATTTTTTTAGTTTCATTTCTATAAATTCTTTCCATATCAATATCATCATAATAGCGTTTATTATTACCAACATCCGTGGTTTCTCTTTTGTACATATATTTTCCAGAAAATTAAGGCTTAATTATAAAATAGGTTTTCGTATTATTTATACCAAATTACAAATATGGAAACTTTACAATATAAAAAAAAACCCGAACGATACCGACTTACCAATTTTCTTCAGGCTTATTCCTACCAGTCAGGAAGGAGAGAGGAAGAGTATTTTTATCTTATCTTCGTAAACTGGGCTTAGATCCGTGTAATCCTTATTCTCGTTGCGGCTTTCGTCGCAGTCCTGTCTTTCGCGATTTTTAGGCAGCACACACGCGCACCTTTCTTTTGCGATTCTTAACTCTTAACCTTAGAAAAGGTAACAAAATGAGTGGCGTCCAAACAGAAAAGGAGCAATGCGTTAAAATTGCTCTACCTTCCTCACTGATGGCTCGTAATGATGTTGGTTCCAGGTTGCTCAAGTAACTGCGATTTTGACTGAGTAGGCATAGCATCGATACCAGTGGTCGAGGAAGTTCGCGTGCCACCCTTAGGATGCGTAAGGATAGACCAAGTACGTACGTCTAGGCGAGCGTAAATTTAAGGCTCTTATGGTCTTGATATAGGTGTCATGTGGGCGTATCTAGCTCGCGATTTTTACTCACGTATCCATGTGTGTGTGTTTGCTATTTTATTCCTCTCTCCTTCGTTTTGACCCTTCAAGGATTGAATAAATGAGCTGTCCCTTCTTCTGGGACAATTATTGGTATTTCTGGTACTAATTACTCGGACACCCCAATCTTTATGTTTACTTGGAGAGTTGAGTCACTGCTCCACATTCGCAATTATCATTGTACTTTTTCTAGGTTCCTGAACTGACCTCTCAATTATGCAACTGCTGAGCACGCAAAATGCTCAGGTTGATACAGCTGAAAATAACTTCTCGTATATATTTCCACCATTGTACTACATGTTTTGAATGGACTATTAAATTTTCATTTATTTTATAATCTTAGGTAAACTTCGTTTATTTTGAGCTGGTACTTAACATTTATTATTCTTAAATGATTGGGATAGTTAAAAAATTAATATATAAACATTTTGGAAATCCTATGAATGTTGCAACGATCCGATTTGCAGAACTGTGCTCTAATATTTCAATCGGAGCCTGCTGGGATTTAATCCTAGATCCAATGATTTTTGGAGGTTACTACTTGGGATCCACTTGAAATTCTTGTTGGAAACTTAAACACTGATAACCCAACATTGAACGAGGGTACCGATCACAGTCACTTGTAGGAACTTGACTTATAAATTTGAGTTACTTCTAAAGTGTTCAGAAGGGTAAACACTCGCGATGACGGACTTGAAGAAGGCTGACGAAAAACCGACGAAGAACTGAAGAAGTACTTTTCGAGGGAGAGTTACGAAGTTTAAGATGGTCTGACGGTAACTGAAAATTTGCGGATTCGCAGTCGCTTTTATGGGCAATTTTTCGATCGATAGTGGTCCTGGTCGCCATTTTCAATCGATACTGGTTTTGACCCAGATATTTTTACCAGCCTCTGGTTGATGGTTCCCCGACCTTGGCACGTGGCTGATTTGCTTGGCTTTTCGTATATTGAAGAATAAAAAAGGGAAAGAATATTAATATATCAAACGCAGCTCAATACTTGAAATTTTATACTTAAAAATTGTATCATTAAGTGACTTTCAAATACAAATATTAATGGTCACAGGACGTGACACCTTCCCCCTTAGTTTATACATGGGGATGGAATGACCATGTACAAACTTTCTCAGATATTGAATTTTGCTTTTCTTACAGAATCGTTATCCATATCAATTATCATTGTTACTGTTCGTGATTCATATAATTATTTAATCGATTAATAATCGTGTTTCCATTAATAAATTTTTTTTACATTCTCATCATGGATGAGAAGGTATTGGTTTTATGTGAAAAATGACTTTTGAAATTTTTATCAAATCTTTACGTTTTGAGACCCCCTGAGTCAGAAAAAACGGTTTTTACGAAAGTGTCTGTCTGTCTGTCTGTAGGTCGTGTGCGGCATAACTCTCGATAGAATCATCAGATTGAATTGAGCTTTGGTACACTTTATCGGAGCCGAAAAAGTAAGGACAAGTTCGTTAACCAGCCACATCCAATCAAAATTTAGGGATTGAGCACTACTTTTGTGTTTTTGAAAATAACTTTTCGAAAAAATAAAAAATTTCAACACTGGTTTTTGATAGTGCTCATAAATCTCTACAAATTATCCTGATAATATTTTTTGATTAAATCAAAATTAGAAATGTTACAGCATATTCAAATTCGAAAAAAGTCAATATCAAAATTCCATTTTCCAGTTAAATTATACGAGATACGAAAAAACGTTATGATACAATATTATTGAATACATAAAGACCCACAAATTTGAATTGTAACATTTTTTCATAAGATGCATATTTTTCTTTTTAATTAAAAAAAAACTATTGAAAATCCAAAATTCAATTTTTTAACAATAATATGTAAAGTACGAAAAAAACGTAAGAATACAAAGTTGTTCGTTTTAAAAAGATCTACAAATTTTGTTTGACGCAGTTTCTGATAAAACATATATTTTTCGTTTCAATTCCAAAAAATACGTTTAAAATTCAAAAATTCCATTTTTTAGACAAAATATGTGAGATACAAAAAAATGTTTATATGGAAAATTGTTTACCTAAATGAGGTTTACAAATTCTCATTAAAACATTTCGGGACAGGATTTATATTTTACGTTTTGATTTTTAATATTAAAAAAATTCGATTTTTTTCACCAAAATATGTGAGATACGAAATAAGCGTTGTTCTGCAAAATCGTTTCCTTCAATAAAGTTTACGATTATTTTTTCTTTTTGAGAGATTTGGAAGAAAATAAATTATTTTAATCATGTAATTTATTAAAAAGTTACTGAAATGTATACAGAAAATCGAGCGCGAAGCGCGAGCGTCATGATCAGAATGTGTTCCTTAAGGCTGATAGAGCCTTAAGTAAATTGAATCTCCTGTTTCACTTAAATTCAAAAAGAAATAGAGCGACTTTGAGAAAATGTGTAATTCACATCATCTGTAATATTATTATAAAATTGGTTTGAGCTTCAGCATCAAATTATAAGAAATAAACTTAAATGTATGCGCAGAGCACAAGACCGAGCGCGAAGCGCAACGATCGAATCGCGCGCCCTAGGCGCGCTCAAACTTGCGAGCAAAGCGAGCTGCGCGCGATGAGAATGTGCCCGCTAAGCGGGCAGATTTTTTTAATAAACTTTGCAACATTTTAGCGAAAAACCAAGATTGGCGTTCTGTTTTCCTTGATTTATATTTTTGAAAGCCGTTTTCAAAATAAAAATCGGACCACCTCTGCGGCAAGCAGACATTTTACAATTAACGCATAAAATAAATTAAAGTGTCAATAGCGCGGAAACGTATTATCTTAAAGTGTCCCATTTTTTATTCATTTGAAGAGCATAAAGTCGGTTACTTTTCCACCAAACCTGTACCTGAAAAGTTAAAAATTTACTGAGATATTAATTTGTTTAACAAAAGCTCAATTTCCCGATCTTTCCGAATTTTCTTCGCTTCTAATTATCCAATCAGATCAAGCGACGAATCATTTTTTTTTTTTTTTGTAGGAAGGGAGAAATGCTTTATGCACCGTCAAGGAAACTCCGTGCACCCCTGGTGTGTGGAATATGGAAAGCATTCATAAATTCATATAAAATGTGAAGAATAATTATATTATAAAAAGAGGAGAAGAAGAATGAGTCATTTTCATTTTGTTTGTGTTTGTTATTAGTATTTCTTCATCAATAGCGTTTTACTTTTTTTTTATGAATATTGCAATTAGCGTACTTCAAAAACTGAGTATTTTGTAAATATCCATGTAAAACATTAAATGACTACCTTCTCCAAAGATTTTAATTGTGCAAGGCTTGAAGATAAAGACTGGTAAAATGATCAAAATAGTTTTTATATGATAATTGTGATAAATCGATGGGTGAAATTTTGATTATGCGAAGAGGTTTAAAAATTTTCTGCAAATAGTTGGCTTTTTAGTTTTCAATGTTATCTTTGAACAATTGTATGGGGTATGGTTGAAGCTTTTACATGTTTTACAAAAGTGTAACAATTTCGGGCGGAAATCTGTTTGAGTGCTCTTATTATGGAATTTAGTTTGTTGTGTTTCAAAATTTTCATATTTTTCTTCACAAAGGTAGTAACTTTCTTATATTAATTTTATTTGCTTGATTACTGCTTTATTTTCAGTTATTATTGCCATATTTCCTGTAACTGCTCCTATTTGATTCCCCATTTTACAATATGATGTGCAAATTATTCTATTGTCAACGTTAAAATCCTTGTAAGCTAAAAACTTATGAAAAAATAATGTCTCATTATTTCTGGACTTGTTGTACCTTGAGACCAATTTGGTACATTGTAGTCATTATAATTAAATATTCCATTTATGAATAAGTATGACCACAAAACTTTCACATCAACTTGGCGAACGATTAAGTCACATAATAAATCAATGCGTTGGCGATGTTTTGGTTCCATTGTGATCTGCAATCATTTTTATTTAATTTTAACTGAAATTTTTATGTTTCCTTTGCGTAATATTTCAAGTACTTCGTATGGTACTGAGTATTGAATTTCGAATTTCTTTAGTTCTCCACCTTCCAGTAAAAATACACTATCTCCAATTTAAAAATTTTGTGGATTAATTTTTCTGTCATAGTATTCTTTCGATTTTTCTTTAGCTGCTATTAAATTTTGTCTTGCTATTGCACGCATTTCATGTAGCTTTGTAATTAATTTAGTCATGTACATATCAAAGTTTCCATTTCTTATGTTCTGGTAAAGGATCGCCTGATAGTAAACGTGCTAATTTTCCAGAAACTAATTCATAAGGTGTGCATTTCGTTCCTTTATGAACGCTCGTGTTGTATTAGTCCAAGCAACAGGGAATTTCTTATGAATGATTTAGGACGTTATTTATTTCAGAAAACGGACCGCGTCATCAAAAGAAAGGTTAGTCATAGAGTAATTGTGTCATGTTTTGGACAACGAAATATGTTTATAACATTAAAGGTAATCATCCAATCTTAATGACATTAATTTAAAAGTTGTAGAAAATTAAATTGCGAACAAAATGAGCCGTCGCTTGATCTGATTTGATAATTAGAAGCGAAGGAAATTTGGAAAAACCTGGAAATTTAGCTTTTGTTAAACAAATTAATATCTCAGTTAATTTTTAACTTTTTAGGTTGAGGTTTGGTGGAAAAGTAGCAGACTTTATGCTCTTAAAATATATGAAAAACGGACACTTTAAGATAATACGTTTCCGCGCTATTGACACTATAATTTATTTAATGCGTTAATTGTAAAATGTCTGCTTGCCGCAGAGGTGGTCCGATTTTTATTTTGAAAACGGCTTTTAAAAATATAAATCAAGCACAACAGAACGTCAATCTTCGTTTTTCGCCAAAAAGTTGCAAAGTTCATTAAAAAAAGGCTTGGACTATATGAAAACATTGCTAATTCAATCCAATCATCTCATTCTGCATTATTTTTGATAAATTGTTTAAGATATTCCTTAAGAGCGTGATGGGATCTTACTAGGGATTCATTTGATTTAGGTTGATAAGCAGTGGTTTTAAATTGACGTATACGAAATGGCTTTGCCATTTTTCTCATTAAACTGCTTAGAAAATCTGCTCAGAAAATCTGCTCTTAACAAAAGCATCTGCTATTGTTCCAGCTTGATGATTTGGGAGTGGAATTGCTAAAGAGTATTTAGTAAAATTATCCCGAATTGTAAGTATATACTGATTTTGTGCTGAAGTTATTGGTAACTTTCCAACAATACCCATTGAAATTTTCTAAAATGCTGTTCGTGGGGTGTCAGTAATTATTAGAGTGTTTCTTGTTTTAAACCTAACAAGTTTCTTTAGTTGACATTGCAAAAAGAGTTGTATATATTTTTGTTTATCCAATTTCATATTTTCCCAATAATATCTTTGTCTGATTCTATTATAAGTTTTTGTTACTCGTTTATGACCTCCCATAGCAGATGAGTGAGGTTCTTCGATTAATTGATTTCTTTGCTCTTTTGTAGGATATTGTGTGATACCAATACAGATTATTATTTTAATTGTAGAATCCAAAAATTCTATTTTTAATGTAGCCAAAATTTCTTCCCATTAAACATTTTTAATATGTGTAGACTTCGCAATACTTATTGATTTAAGATTCAATTCCTCTACCATAGAATGAGGAGCATAAATTGCTTATTTGATATCTTTAGTTGTTTCTCCTAGAATTGTCTTAGATTCATCTTCAATTGGAAGTGCAAAATGGTATTGAGGTTTTTTTCGTAATTCTTTAAGTATTCCTTTTTGTAAATTTTTTAATTTTAGTAATTTTCCACATTTTTTCAGAGATTTGGAACCTAGGTCACGAGGTTCTCCTTTATTAGTTACAAAATATGCATAATTATCCTTTCATATTGTTAATTGGTCGCGGCATTCAATTATATTCTGTGTTCTAGGCAATCCGGATGTTGAAAGTTGATCAGGGCGTAGCTCCGGGGGTAGCCTTTTTTTAGAATTTTCCATTTCTAGTATATGAGGCTGTTCATTTTTGTTTCCATGTTCTACATTTTGAAAATTTTCCTGCATTTCTTCTTTTTCGTCTTCACTTGAAAAATCAGGATTTGTTTCAAAATTAATTCCTTCATTCAATTCTTCATCTTCATTTTCCTTAAAATGTTTCTTCTTTTTATTTACTTTTGGCTTTTGCTTATTGTCATAATCTGGATCAGAATTGGATTCGTCTTCTGATTCTGTAAATTTACGTTTTCTATTAATCTCAGGTGATTTATTTATACATTTTCTGGGTCTACCTCTCCTTATAATTTGTTTAATTTTTTTGTTAATTTGGATGTTTGTCGTTTTCAACCCCAAGTGCCTAAAAATGTGAATAACTAATTTGAAAAATCAAACGCAGTTCAATACATAAAATTTGGAGACTGAATATTGTAGGATTTAGTGCCAATTAATCAGAAAAAAATTGTCATTCACATACCTAGCGGGGATGTTTGTTGTTTTCAACCCCAAGTGCATTAAAATGTGAATAAAAAATTTGAAACATCAAACGCAGCTCAATACCTAACATTTAATACATCAATATTGTAGTATTCAGTGACAATTACATAAAAATGAATTTTTATCCCCATACGTAGAGGGAATGTTTGACGATTTCAATCCCAAGCGCCTCAAAATGTGAATAAAAAATTTGTGCGTTCAAACCAATCTCGATACCGGAAATTTTATACTTAAGTATTGAAGCATTAAGTGACTTTCAACTACAAAATAATTTTCATTTCTATTGGTAGCGGGAATTTTTGTTTGTTGTTTTCAACGCCAAGTGCCTAAAAATGTGAATAAAAAATTTGAAATATCAAACGCAGCCCAATACGTAAAATTTAAAACTTGAATATTGTAGTATTCTGTGACAATTACCTACAAATGAATTTTTATCCCCATACGTAGAGGGAATTTTTGACGTTTTCAATCCCAAGTGCCTAAAAATGTAAATAAAAAATTGGAAATATCACACGCTGCTCAATACCTAAAATTTTAAACCTGAATATTGTTGAATTAATGCCAATTTCTCAGAAAATTTTTTTTATTGCGATACCTTGCGGGGATGCTTGTCATTTTAATCCCCAATAGCCTAAAAATGTGAATAAAAAATTTAAATTATCAAACACAGCCCAATACCTAAAATTCAACACTTGAATATTGTAGTATTCTGTGACAATTACCTACAAATGAATTTTTATCCCCATACGTAGAGGGAATGTTTGACCTTTTCAATCCCAAGCGCCTCAAAATGTGAATAAAAAATTTGTGCGTTCAAACCAATCTCGATACCGGAAATTTTATACTTAAGTATTGAAGCATTAAGTGACTTTCAACTACAAAATAATTTTCATCTCTATTCGTAGCGGGAATTTTTTTTTTGTTTTCAACCCCAAGTGCCTAAAAATGTGAATAAAAAATTTAAATTATCAAACACAGCCCAATACCTAAAATTTAACACTTGAATATTGTAGTATTCTGTGACAATTACCTAAAAATGAATTTTTATCCCCAGACGTAGAGGGAATGTTGACGTTTTCAATCCCAAATGACTAAAAATGTGAATAAAAAATTTGAAATTTCAAACGCAGCTCAATATCTAATATTTCATACTTCAATATTGTAGTATTCAGTGACAATTACCTACAAATGAATTTTTATCCCCATACGTAGAGGGAATATTTGACGTTTTCAATCCCAAGTGCCAGAAAATGTAAATAAAAAATTTGAAATATCACACGCTGCTCAATACCTAAAATTTTAAACCTGAATATTGTAGTATTCAGTGACAATTACTTACAAATAAATTTTTATCCCCAAACGTAGAGGGGGATCTTTGTCGCTTTCAACCCCAAGTGCCTAAAAATTTGAAATGTCAAACGCAGCTCAATACCTAACATTTTAAATCGGAATATTTTAGAATTTATTGCCAATTTCTCAGAAAATTTTTTTTATTGCGATACCTTGCGGGGATCTTTGTCATTTTAATCCGCAAGTGCCTAAAAATGTGAATAAAAAATTTAAATTATCAAACACAGACCAATACCTAAAATTTAATACTTCAATATTATAGTATTTTGTGACAATTACCTACAAATGAATTTTTATCCCCATACGTAGAGGGAATGCTTGACGTTTTCAAAACCCAAGTGCCTAAAAATGTAAATAAAAAATTTGAAATAACAAACGCAGCTCAATACCTAAAATTATAAACCTGAATATTGTAGAATTTATTGCCAATTTCTCAGAAAATTTTTTTTATTGCGATACCTTGCGGGGATCTTTGTCATTTTAATCCGCAAGTGCCTAAAAATGTGAATAAAAAATTTAAATTATCAAACACAGCCCAATACCTAAAATTTAACACTTGAATATTGTAGTATTCTGTGACAATTACCTACAAATGAATTTTTATCCCCATACGTAGAGGGAATGTTGACGTTTTCAATCCCAAGTGCCTAAAAATGTGAATAAAAAATTTGAAATATAAAACGCAGCTCAATATCTAATATTTCTTCCTTAAATATTGTAGTATTCAGTGACAATTACCTACAAATGAATTTTTATCCCCATACCTAGAGGGAACATTTGACGTTTTCAATCCCAAATGCCTGAAAATGTAAATCAAAAATTTGAAATATCAAACGCAGCTCAATACATAAAATTTGGAGACTGAATATTGTAGTATTCAGTGACAATTACCTACAAATAAATTTTTATCCCCATACGTAGAGGGAATGTTTGACGTTTTCAATCCCAAGTGCCTGAACATGTAAATACAAAATTAGAAATATCAAACGCAGCTCAATACCTAACATTTTAAATCTGAATATTTTAGAATTTATTGCCAATTTCTCAGAAAATTTTTTTTATTGCGATACCTTGCGGGGATGCTTGTCATTTTAATCCCCAATAGCCTAAAAATGTGAATAAAAAATTTAAATTATCAAACACATACCAATACCTAAAATTTAATACTTCAATATTGTAGTATTTTGTGACAATTACCTACAAATAAATTTTTATCCCCATACGTAGAGGGAATGTTTGACGTTTTCAATCCCAAGTGCCTGAAAATGTAAATACAAAATTAGAAATATCATACGCTGCTCAATACCTAAAATTTTGAACCTGAATATTGTTGAATTTAGTGCCAATTTATCGGAAATTTTCCTTTATTACGATACCTTGCGGGGATGCTTGTCATTTTAATCCCCAATAGCCAAAAAATGTGAATAAAAAATTTAAATTATCAAACACAGACCAATACCTAAAATTTAACACTTGAATATTGTAGTATTCTGTGACAATTACCTACAAATGAATTTTTATCCCCATACGTAGAGGGAATGTTGACGTTTTCAATCCCAAGTGACTAAAAATGTGAATAAAAAATTAGAAATATCAAACGCAGCTCAATACCTAAAATGTCATACTTCAATACTGTAGTATTCAGTGACAATTACCTACAAATGAATTTTTATCCCCATACGTAGAGGGAGTGTTTGACGTTTTCAATCCCAAGTGCCTAAAAATGTATATAAACAATTTGAAATATCAAACGCAGCTCAATACCTAAAATTTTAAACCTGAATATTGTAGTATTCAGTGACAATTACCTACAAATGAATTTTTATCCCCATACGTAGAGGGAATGTTTGACGTTTTCAATCCCAAGTGCCAGAAAATGTAAATAAAAAATTTGAAATATCACACGCTGCTCAATACCTAAAATGTAATACTTCAATATTGTAGTATTCAGTGACAATTACCTACAAATGAATTTTTATCCCCACACGTAGAGGGAATGTTTGACGTTTTCAATCCCAAGTGCCTGAAAATGTAAATAAAAAATTTGAAATATCACACGCTGCTCAATACCTAAAATGTAATACTTCAATATTGTAGTATTCAGTGACAATTACCTACAAATGAATTTTTATCCCCATACGTAGAGGGAATGTTTGACGTTTTCAATCCCAAGTGCCAGAAAATGTAAATAAAAAATTTGAAATATCAAACGCAGCTCAATGCCTAAAATTTTAAACCTGAATATTGTAGAATTCAGTAACAATTACCTACAAATGAATTTTTATCCCCATACGTAGAGGGAATGTTGACGTTTTCAATCCCAAGTGACTAAAAATGTGAATAAAAAATTAGAAATATCAAACGCAGCTCAATACCTAAAATGTCATACTTCAATACTGTAGTATTCAGTGACAATTACCTACAAATGAATTTTTATCCCCATACGTAGAGGGAGTGTTTGACGTTTTCAATCCCAAGTGCCTGAAAATGTATATAAAAAATTTGAAATATAAAACGCAGCTCAATACCTAAAATTTGAAACCTGAATATTGTTGAATTTAGTGCCAATTTGTCAGAAATTTTTTTTTATTACGATACCTTGCGGGGATGCTTGTCATTTTAATCCCCAAGTGCCTAAAAATGAGAATAAAAAATTTAAATTATCAAACACAGCCCAAGACGTAAAATTTAATACTTCAATATTGTAGTATTCAGTGACAATTACCTACAAATGAATATTTATCCCCATACGTAGAGGGAATGTTTGACGTTTTCAATCCCAATTGCCTAAAAATGTAAATAAAAGATTTGAAATATCAAACGCAGCTCAATACCTAAAATTTTAAACCTGAATATTGTAGTATTCAGTGACAATTACCTACAAATGAATTTTTATCCCCATACGTAGAGGGAATGTTTGACGTTTTCAATCCCAAGTGCCAGAAAATGTAAATAAAAAATTTGAAATATCACACGCTGCTCAATACCTAAAATGTAATACTTCAATATTGTAGTATTCAGTGACAATTACCTACAAATGAATTTTTATCCCCATACGTAGAGGGAATGTTTGACGTTTTCAATCCCAAGTGCCTGAAAATGTAAATAAAAAATTTGAAATATCACACGCTGCTCAATACCTAAAATGTAATACTTCAATATTGTAGTATTCAGTGACAATTACCTACAAATGAATTTTTATCCCCATACGTAGAGGGAATGTTTGAAGTTTTCAATCCCAATTGCCTGAAAATGTATATAAAAAATTTGAAATATAAAACGCAGCTCAATACCTAAAATTTGAAACCTGAATATTGTTGAATTTAGTGCCAATTTGTCAGAAAATTTTTTTTTTTACGATACCTTGCGGGGATGCTTGTCATTTTAATCCCCAAGTGCCTAAAAATGAGAATAAAAAATTTAAATTATCAAACACAGCCCAAGACGTAAAATTTAATACTTCAATATTGCAGTATTCAGTGACAATTACCTACAAATGAATTTTTTATCCCCACGCGTAGAGGGAATATTTGACGTTTTCAATCCCAAGTGCCAGAAAATGTAAATAAAAAATTTGAAATATCACACGCTGCTCAATACCTAAAATTTTAAACCTGAATATTGTAGTATTCAGTGACAATTACTTACAAATAAATTTTTATCCCCATACGTAGAGGGAATGTTTGACGTTTTCAATCCCAATTGCCAGAAAATGTAAATAAAAAATTTGAAATATCACACGCTGCTCAATACCTAAAATTTTAAACCTGAATATTGTAGTATTCAGTGACAATTACCTGCAAATGAATTTTTATCCCCATACGTAGAGGGAATGTTTGACGTTTTCAATCCCAAGTGACTAAAAATGTGAATAAAAAATTTGAAAAATCAAACGCAGCTCAATATCTAATATTTCAAACTTCAATATTGTAGTATTCAGTGACAATTACCTACAAATGAATTTTTATCCCCATACGTAGAGGGAATTTTTGACGTTTTCAATCCCAAGTGCCCAAAAATGTAAATAAAAAATTTGAACTATCAAACGCAGCTCAATACCTAAAATTTTAAACCTGAATACTGTAGTATTCAGTGACAATTACCTACAAATGAATTTTTATCCCCATACGTAGAGGGAATATTTGACGTTTTCAATCCCAAGTGCCAGAAAATGTAAATAAAAAATTTGAAATATCACACGCTGCTCAATACCTAAAATTTATACCTGAATATTGTAGTATTCAGTAACAATTACCTACAAATGAATTTTTATCCCCATACGTAGAGGAAACGTTTGACGTTTTCAATCCCAAGTGCCTGAAAATGTAAATAAAAAATTATAAATATCAAACGCAGCTCAATACCTAAAATTTTAAACCTGAATATTGTAGAATTTAGTGCCAATTTGTCAGAAAAATTTTTTTATTACGGTTCCTTTGCGGGGATGTTTGTCATTTTAATCCCCAAGTGCCCAAAAATGTGAATAAAAAATTTAAATTATCAAACACAGCCCAATACCTAAAATTTTAAACCTGAATTTTGTAGTATTCAGTGACAATTACCTACAAATGAATATTTATCCCCATACGTAGAGGGAATGTTTGACGTTTTCAATCCCAATTGACTAAAAATGTAAATAAAAGATTTGAAATATCAAACGCAGCTCAATACCTAAAATTTTAAACATGAATATTGTAGTATTCAGTGACAATAACCTACAAATGAATTTTTATCCCCATACGTAGAGGGAATGTATGACGTTTTCAATCCCAAGTGCCTGAAAATGTAAATAAAAAATTAGAAATATCAAACGCAGCTCAATACCTAAAATGTTAAACCTGAATATTGTAGTATTCAGTGACAATTACCTACAAATGAATTTTTATCCCCATACGTAGAGGGAATGTTTGACGTTTTCAATCCCAAGTGCCAGAAAATGTAAATCAAGAATTTGAAATATAAAACGCAGCTCAATACCTAAAATTTTAAACCTGAATATTGTAGTATTCAGTGACAATTACCTACAAATAAATTTTTATCCCCATACGTAGAGGGAATGTTTGACGTTTTCAATCCCAAGTGCCTGAAAATGTAAATAAAAAATTTGAAAAATCAAACGCAGCTCAATATCTAATATTTCATACTTCAATATTGTAGTATTCAGTGACAATTACTTACAAATAAATTTTTATCCCCATACGTAGAGGGAATGTTTGACGTTTTCAATCCCAAGTGCCAGAAAATGTAAATAAAAAATTTGAAATATCAAACGCAGCTCAATACCTAAAATTTTAAACCTGAATATTGTAGTATTCAGTGACAATTACCTACAAATGAATTTTTATCCCCATACGTAGAGGGAATGTTTGACGTTTTCAATCCCAAGTGCCAGAAAATGTAAATAAAAAATTTGAAATATCACACGCTGCTCAATACCTAAAATTTATACCTGAATATTGTAGTATTCAGTAACAATTACCTACAAATGAATTTTTATCCCCATACGTAGAGGAAATGTTTGACGTTTTCAATCCCAAGTGCCTGAAAATGTAAATAAAAAATTATAAATATCAAACGCAGCTCAATACCTAAAATTTTAAACCTGAATATTGTAGAATTTAGTGCCAATTTGTCAGAAAAATTTTTTTATTACGGTTCCTTTGCGGGGATGTTTGTCATTTTAATCCCCAAGTGCCCAAAAATGTGAATAAAAAATTTAAATTATCAAACACAGCCCAATACCTAAAATTTTAAACCTGAATTTTGTAGTATTTAGTGACAATTACCTACAAATGAATTTTTATCCCCATACGTAGAGGGAATATTTGACTTTTTCAATCCCAAGTGCCAGAAAATGTAAATAAAAAATTTGAAATATCACACGCTGCTCAATACCTAAAATTTATACCTGAATATTGTAGTATTCAGTAACAATTACCTACAAATGAATTTTTATCCCCATACGTAGAGGAAATGTTTGACGTTTTCAATCCCAAGTGCCTGAAAATGTAAATAAAAGATTTGAAATATCAAACGCAGCTCAATACCTAAAATTTTAAACATGAATATTGTAGTATTCAGTGACAATAACCTACAAATGAATTTTTATCCCCATACGTAGAGGGAATTTTTGACGTTTTCAATCCCAGGTACCTAAAAATGTGAATAAACAATTTGAAATATCAAACGCAGCTCAATACATAAAATTTTAAAACTGAATATTATAGTATTCAGTGACAATTACCTACAAATGAATTTTTATCCCCATACGTAGAGGGAATGTTTGACGTTTTCAATCCCAAGTGCCAGAAAATGTAAATAAAAAATTTGAAATATCACACGCTGCTCAATACCTAAAATTTTAAACCTGTATATTGTAGTATCCAGTGACAATCACCTACAAATGAATATTTATCACCATACGTAGAGGGAATGTTTGACGTTTTCAATCCCAATTGCCTAAAAATGTAAATAAAAGATTTGAAATATCAAACACAGCCCAATACCTAAAATTTTAAACCTGAATTTTGTAGTATTTAGTGACAATTACCTACAAATGAATATTTATCCCCATACGTAGAGGGAATGTTTGACGTTTTCAATCCCAATTGCCTAAAAATGTAAATAAAAGATTTGAAATATCAAACGCAGCTCAATACCTAAAATTTTAAACATGAATATTGTAGAATTTAGTGCCAATTTGTCAGAAAAATTTTTTTATTACTGTTCCTTTGCGGGGATGTTTGTCATTTTAATCCCCAAGTGCCCAAAAATGTGAATAAAAAATTTAAATTATCAAACACAGCCCAATACCTAAAATTTTAAACCTGAATTTTGTAGTATTTAGTGACAATTACCTACAAATGAATATTTATCCCCATACGTAGAGGGAATGTTTGACGTTTTCAATCCCAATTGCCTAAAAATGTAAATAAAAGATTTAAATTATCAAACACAGCCCAATACCTAAAATTTTAAACCTGAATTTTGTAGTATTTAGTTACAATTACCTACAAATGAATATTTATCCCCATAAGTAGAGGGAATTTTTGACGTTTTCAATCCCAATTGCCTAAAAATGTAAATAAAAGATTTGAAATATCAAACGCAGCTCAATACCTAAAATTTTAAACCTGAATACTGTAGTATTCAGTGACAATTACCTACAAATGAATTTTTATCCCCATACGTAGAGGGAGTGTTTGACGTTTTCAATCCTAAGTGCCTGAAAATGTATATAAAAAATTTGAAATATAAAACGCAGCTCAATACCTAAAATTTTAAACCTGAATATTGTAGTATTCAGTGACAATTACCTACAAATGAATTTTTATCCCCATACGTAGAGGGAATGTTTGACGTTTTCAATCCCAAGTGCCAGAAAATGTAAATAAAAAATTTGAAATAT
Organism: Diplolepis rosae; assembly: GCA_030998225.1. NCBI lineage: Eukaryota > Metazoa > Arthropoda > Insecta > Hymenoptera > Diplolepididae > Diplolepis > Diplolepis rosae. Next base: position 2,568,279 of record JAPYXD010000686.1, on the reverse strand, counting down.
CACACGCTGCTCAATACCTAAAATGTAATACTTCAATATTGTAGTATTCAGTGACAATTACCTACAAATGAATTTTTATCCCCATACGTAGAGGGAATGTTTGACGTTTTCAATCCCAAGTGCCAGAAAATGTAAATAAAAAATTTGAAATATCACACGCTGCTCAATACCTAAAATTTTAAACCTGAATATTGTAGTATTCAGTGACAATTACCTACAAATGAATTTTTATCCCCATACGTAGAGGGAATGTTTGACGTTTTCAATCCCAAGTGCCAGAAAATGTAAATAAAAAATTTGAAATATCACACGCTGCCCAATACCTAAAATTTTAAACCTGAATTTTGTTGTATTTAGTGACAATTACCTACAAATGAATATTTATCCCCATACGTAGAGGGAATGTTTGACGTTTTCAATCCCAATTGCCTAAAAATGTAAATAAAAGATTTGAAATATCAAACGCAGCTCAATACCTAAAATTTTAAACATGAATATTGTAGTATTCAGTGACAATAACCTACAAATGAATTTTTATCCCCATACGTAGAGGGAATGTATGACGTTTTCAATCCCAAGTGCCTGAAAATGTGAATAAAAAATTAGAAATATCAAACGCAGCTCAATGCCTAAAATTTTAAACCTGAATATTGTAGAATTCAGTAACAATTACCTACAAATGAATTATTATCCCCATACGTAGAGGTAATGTAGACGAATTCAATCCCAATTGACTAAAAAAGTAAATAAAAAATTTGAACTATCAAACGCAGCTCAATACCTAAAATTTTAAACCTGAATACTGTAGTATTCAGTGACAATTACCTACAAATGAATTTTTATCCCCATACGTAGAGGGAGTGTTTGACGTTTTCAATCCCAAGTGCCTGAAAATGTATATAAAAAATTTGAAATATAAAACGCAGCTCAATACCTAAAATTTGAAACCTGAATATTGTTGAATTTAGTGCCAATTTGTCAGAAATTTTTTTTTATTACGATACCTTGCGGGGATGCTTGTCATTTTAATCCCCAAGTGCCTAAAAATGAGAATAAAAAATTTAAATTATCAAACACAGCCCAAGACGTAAAATTTAATACTTCAATATTGTAGTATTCAGTGACAATTACCTACAAATGAATTTTTATCCCCACGCGTAGAGGGAATATTTGACGTTTTCAATCCCAAGTGCCAGAAAATGTAAATAAAAAATTTGAAATATCACACGCTGCTCAATACCTCATACTTTAAACCTGAAGGTTGTCGTAGTCAGTGACATTTACCTACAAATGAATTTTTATCCCCATACGTAGAGGGAATGTTTGACGTTTTCAATCCCAAGTGCCAGAAAATGTAAATAAAAAATTTGAAATATCACACGCTGCTCAATACCTAAAATTTTAAACCTGAATATTGTAGTATTCAGTGACAATTACCTACAAATGAATTTTTATCCCCATACGTAGAGGGAATGTTTGACGTTTTCAATCCCAAGTGACTAAAAATGTGAATAAAAAATTTGAAAAATCAAACGCAGCTCAATATCTAATATTTCATACTTCAATATTGTAGTATTCAGTGACAATTACCTACAAATGAATTTTTATCCCCATACGTAGAGGGAATATTTGACGTTTTCAATCCCAAGTGCCAGAAAATGTAAATAAAAAATTTGAAATATCAAACGCAGCTCAATACCTAAAATTTTAAACCTGAATATTGTAGTATTCAGTGACAATTACCTACAAATGAATTTTTATCCCCATACGTAGAGGGAATGTTTGACGTTTTCAATCCCAAGTGCCAGAAAATGTAAATAAAAAATTTGAAATATCACACGCTGCTCAATACCTAAAATTTATACCTGAATATTGTAGTATTCAGTAACAATTACCTACAAATGAATTTTTATCCCCATACGTAGAGGAAACGTTTGACGTTTTCAATCCCAAGTGCCTGAAAATGTAAATAAAAAATTTTAAATATCAAACGCAGCTCAATACCTAAAATTTTAAACCTGAATATTGTAGAATTTAGTGCCAATTTGTCAGAAAAATTTTTTTATTACGGTTCCTTTGCGGGGATGTTTGTCATTTTAATCCCCAAGTGCCCAAAAATGTGAATAAAAAATTTAAATTATCAAACACAGCCCAATACCTAAAATTTTAAACCTGTATATTGTAGTATCCAGTGACAATCACCTACAAATGAATATTTATCACCATACGTAGAGGGAATGTTTGACGTTTTCAATCCCAATTGCCTAAAAATGTAAATAAAAGATTTGAAATATCAAACGCAGCTCAATACCTAAAATTTTAAACATGAATATTGTAGTATTCAGTGACAATAACCTAAAAATGAATTTTTATCCCCATACGTCGAGGGAATGTATGACGTTTTCAATCCCAAGTGCCTGAAAATGTGAATAACAAATTAGAAATATCAAAAGCAGCTCAATACCTAAAATGTTAAACCTGAATATTGTAGTATTCAGTGACAATTACCTACAAATGAATTTTTATCCCCATACGTAGAGGGAATGTTTGACGTTTTCAATCCCAAGTGCCAGAAAATGTAAATCAAGAATTTGAAATATAAAACGCAGCTCAATACCTAAAATTTTAAACCTGAATATTGTAGAATTCAGTGACAATTACCTACAAATGAATTTTTATCCCCATACGTAGAGGGAATATTTGACGTTTTCAATCCCAAGTGCCAGAAAATGTAAATAAAAAATTTGAAATATCACACGCTGCTCAATACCTAAAATTTATACCTGAATATTGTAGTATTCAGTAACAATTACCTACAAATGAATTTTTATCCCCATACGTAGAGGAAATGTTTGACGTTTTCAATCCCAAGTGCCTGAAAATGTAAATAAAAAATTATAAATATCAAACGCAGCTCAATACCTAAAATTTTAAACCTGAATATTGTAGAATTTAGTGCCAATTTGTCAGAAAAATTTTTTTATTACGGTTCCTTTGCGGGGATGTTTGTCATTTTAATCCCCAAGTGCCCAAAAATGTGAATAAAAAATTTAAATTATCAAACACAGCCCAATACCTAAAATTTTAAACCTGAATATTGTAGTATTCAGTGACAATTACCTACAAATGAATTTTTATCCCCATACGTAGAGGGAATATTTGACGTTTTCAATCCCAAGTGCCAGAAAATGTAAATAAAAAATTTGAAATATCACACGCTGCTCAATACCTAAAATTTATACCTGAATATTGTAGTATTCAGTAACAATTACCTACAAATGAATTTTTATCCCCATACGTAGAGGAAATGTTTGACGTTTTCAATCCCAAGTGCCTGAAAATGTAAATAAAAGATTTGAAATATCAAACGCAGCTCAATACCTAAAATTTTAAACATGAATATTGTAGTATTCAGTGACAATAACCTACAAATGAATTTTTATCCCCATACGTAGAGGGAATGTATGACGTTTTCAATCCCAGGTTCCTAAAAATGTGAATAAACAATTTGAAATATCAAACGCAGCTCAATACCTAAAATTTTAAACCTGAATATTGTAGTATTCATTGACAATTACCTACAAATGAATTTTTATCCCCATACGTAGAGGGAGTGTTTGACGTTTTCAATCCCAAGTGCCAGAAAATGTAAATAAAATATTTGAAATATCACACGCTTCTCAATACCTAAAATTTTAAACCTGTATATTGTAGTATCCAGTGACAATCACCTAAAAATGAATATTTATCACCATACGTAGAGGGAATGTTTGACGTTTTCAATCCCAATTGCCTAAAAATGTAAATAAAAGATTTAAATTATCAAACACAGCCCAATACCTAAAATTTTAAACCTGTATATTGTAGTATCCAGTGACAATTACCTACAAATGAATATTTATCCCCATACGTAGAGGGAATGTTTGACGTTTTCAATCCCAATTGCCTAAAAATGTAAATAAAAGATTTGAAATATCAAACGCAGCTCAATACATAAAATTTTAAAACTGAATATTATAGAATTTAGTGCCAATTTGTCAGAAAAATTTTTTTATTACGGTTCCTTTGCGGGGATGTTTGTGATTTTAATCCCCAAGTGCCCAAAAATGTGAATAAAAAATTTAAATTATCAAACACAGCCCAATACCTAAAATTTTAAACCTGAATTTTGTAGTATTTAGTGACAATTACCTACAAATGAATATTTATCCCCATACGTAGAGGGAGTGTTTGACGTTTTCAATCCCAATTGCCTAAAAATGTAAATAAAAGATTTAAATTATCAAACACAGCCCAATACCTAAAATTTTAAACCTGAATTTTGTAGTATTTAGTGACAATTACCTACAAATGAATATTTATCCCCATACGTAGAGGGAATATTTGACGTTTTCAATCCCAATTGCCTAAAAATGTAAATAAAAGATTTGAAATATCAAACGCAGCTCAATACCTAAAATTTTAAACCTGAATATTGTAGTATTCAGTGACAATTACCTAAAAATTAATTTTTATCCCCATACGTAGAGGGAATGTTTGACGTTTTCAATCCCAGGTGCCTAAAAATGTAAATAAACAATTTGAAATATCAAACGCAGCTCAATACCTAAAATTTTAAACCTGAATATTGTAGTATTCAGTGACAATTACCTACAAATGAATTTTTATCCCCATACGTAGAGGGAATGTTTGACGTTTTCAATCCCAAGTGCCAGAAAATGTAAATAAAAAATTTGAAATATCACACGCTGCTCAATACCTAAAATGTAATACTTCAATATTGTAGTATTCAGTGACAATTACCTACAAATGAATTTTTATCCCCATACGTAGAGGGAATGTTTGACGTTTTCAATCCCAAGTGCCAGAAAATGTAAATAAAAAATTTGAAATATCACACGCTGCTCAATACCTAAAATTTTAAACCTGAATATTGTAGTATTCAGTGACAATTACCTACAAATGAATTTTTATCCCCATACGTAGAGGGAATGTTTGACGTTTTCAATCCCAAGTGCCAGAAAATGTAAATAAAAAATTTGAAATATCACACGCTGCTCAATACCTAAAATTTTAAACGTGAATGTTGTTGTATTTAGTGACAATTACCTACAAATGAATATTTATCCCCATACGTAGAGGGAATGTTTGACGTTTTCAATCCCAAGTGCCTGAAAATGTAAATAAAAGATTTGAAATATCAAACGCAGCTCAATACCTAAAATTTTAAACCTGAATATTGTAGTATTCAGTGACAATTACCTACAAATGAATTTTTATCCCCATACGTAGAGGGAATGTTGACGTTTTCAATCCCAAGTGACTAAAAATGTGAATAAAAAATTAGAAATATCAAACGCAGCTCAATACCTAAAATGATAAACCTGAATATTGTAGAAATCAGTGACAATTACCTACAAATGAATTTTTATCCCCATACGTAGAGGGAATGTTTGACGTTTTCAATCCCAAGTGCCTGAAAATGTAAATAAAAAATTTGAAATATCACACGCTGCTCAATACCTAAAATGTAATACTTCAATATTGTAGTATTCAGTGACAATTACCTACAAATGAATTTTTATCCCCATACGTAGAGGGAGTGTTTGACGTTTTCAATCCCAAGTGCCTGAAAATGTATATAAAAAATTTGAAATATAAAACGCAGCTCAATACCTAAAATTTGAAACCTGAATATTGTTGAATTTAGTGCCAATTTGTCAGAAAATTTTTTTTTTACGATACCTTGCGGGGTTGTTTGTCATTTTAATCCCCAAGTGCCTAAAAATGAGAATAAAAAATTTAAATTATCAAACACAGCCCAAGACGTAAAATTTAATACTTCAATATTGTAGTATTCAGTGACAATTACCTACAAATGAATATTTATCCCCATACGTAGAGGGAATGTTTGACGTTTTCAATCCCAATTGCCTAAAAATGTAAATAAAAGATTTGAAATATCAAACGCAGCTCAATACCTAAAATTTTAAACCTGAATATTGTAGTATTCAGTGACAATTACCTACAAATGAATTTTTATCCCCATACGTAGAGGGAATGTTTGACGTTTTCAATCCCAAGTGCCAGAAAATGTAAATAAAAAATTTGAAATATCACACGCTGCTCAATACCTAAAATGTAATACTTCAATATTGTAGTATTCAGTGACAATTACCTACAAATGAATTTTTATCCCCACACGTAGAGGGAATGTTTGACGTTTTCAATCCCAAGTGCCAGAAAATGTAAATAAAAAATTTGAACTATCACACGCTGCTCAATACCTAAAATGTAATACTTCAATATTGTAGTATTCAGTGACAATTACCTACAAATGAATTTTTATCCCCATACGTAGAGGGAGTGTTTGACGTTTTCAATCCCAAGTGCCTGAAAATGTATATAAAAAATTTGAAATATAAAACGCAGCTCAATACCTAAAATTTGAAACCTGAATATTGTTGAATTTAGTGCCAATTTGTCAGAAAATTTTTTTTTTACGATACCTTGCGGGGTTGTTTGTCATTTTAATCCCCAAGTGCCTAAAAATGTGAATAAAAAATTTAAATTATCAAACACAGCCCAACACCTAAAATTTTAAACCTGAATATTGTAGAATTCAGTGACAATTACCTGCAAATGAATTTTTATCCCCATACGTAGAGGGAATGTTTGACGTTTTCAATCCCAAGTGCCTAAAAATGTAAATAAAAAATTTGAAATATCAAACGCAGCTCAATACCTAAAATTTTAAACATGAATATTGTAGAATTTAGTGCCAATTTGTCAGAAAAATTTTTTTATTACGGTTCCTTTGCGGGGATGTTTGTCATTTTAATCCCCAAGTGCCCAAAAATGTGAATAAAAAATTTAAATTATCAAACACAGCCCAATACCTAAAATTTTAAACCTGAATATTGTAGTATTCAGTGACAATTACTTACAAATAAATTTTTATCCCCATACGTAGAGGGAATGTTTGACGTTTTCAATCCCAATTGCCAGAAAATGTAAATAAAAAATTTGAAATATCACACGCTGCTCAATACCTAAAATGTAATACTTCAATATTGTAGTATTCAGTGACAATTACCTACAAATGAATTTTTATCCCCATACGTAGAGGGAATGTTTGACGTTTTCAATCCCAAGTGCCAGAAAATGTAAATAAAAAATTTGAAATATCACACGCTGCTCAATACCTAAAATTTTAAACCTGAATATTGTAGAATTCAGTGACAATTACCTACAAATGAATTTTTATCCCCATACGTAGAAGGAATGTTTGACGTTTTCAATCCCAAGTGCCAGAAAATGTAAATAAAAAATTTGAAATATCACACGCGGCACAATACCTAAAAGTGTAAACCTGAATTTTGTTGTATTTAGTGACAATTACCTACAAATGAATATTTATCCCCATACGTAGAGGGAATGTTTGACGTTTTCAATCCCAATTGCCTAAAAATGTAAATAAAAGATTTGAAATATCAAACGCAGCTCAATACCTAAAATTTTAAACATGAATATTGTAGTATTCAGTGACAATAACCTACAAATGAATTTTTATCCCCATACGTAGAGGGAATGTTTGACGTTTTCAATCCCAAGTGCCTGAAAATGTGAATAAAAAATTAGAAATATCAAACGCAGCTCAATACCTAAAATTTTAAACCTGAATATTGTAGAATTCAGTAACAATTACCTACAAATGAATTTTTATCCCCATACGTAGAGGGAATGTTTGACGTTTTCAATCCCAAGTGCCTGAAAATGTAAATAAAAAATTTGAAATATCACACGCTGCTCAATACCTAAAATGTAATACTTCAATATTGTAGTATTCAGTGACAATTACCTACAAATGAATTTTTATCCCCATACGTAGAGGGAATGTTTGACGTTTTCAATCCCAAGTGCCTGAAAATGTATATAAAAAATTTGAAATATAAAACGCAGCTCAATACCTAAAATTTGAAACCTGAATATTGTTGAATTTAGTGCCAATTTGTCAGAAATTTTTTTTTATTACGATACCTTGCGGGGATGCTTGTCATTTTAATCCCCAAGTGCCTAAAAATGAGAATAAAAAATTTAAATTATCAAACACAGCCCAAGACGTAAAATTTAATACTTCAATATTGTAGTATTCAGTGACAATTACCTACAAATGAATATTTATCCCCATACGTAGAGGGAATGTTTGACGTTTTCAATCGCAATTGCCTAAAAATGTAAATAAAAGATTTGAAATATCAAACGCAGCTCAATACCTAAAATTTTAAACCTGAATATTGTAGTATTCAGTGACAATTACCTACAAATGAATTTTTATCCCCATACGTAGAGGGAATGTTTGACGTTTTCAATCCCAAGTGCCAGAAAATGTAAATAAAAAATTTGAAATATCACACGCTGCTCAATACCTAAAATGTAATACTTCAATATTGTAGTATTCAGTGACAATTACCTACAAATGAATTTTTATCCCCATACGTAGAGGGAATGTTTGACGTTTTCAATCCCAAGTGCCTGAAAATGTAAATAAAAAATTTGAAATATCACACGCTGCTCAATACCTAAAATGTAATACTTCAATATTGTAGTATTCAGTGACAATTACCTACAAATGAATTTTTATCCCCATACGTAGAGGGAGTGTTTGACGTTTTCAATCCCAAGTGCCTGAAAATGTATATAAAAAATTTGAAATATAAAACGCAGCTCAATACCTAAAATTTGAAACCTGAATATTGTTGAATTTAGTGCCAATTTGTCAGAAATTTTTTTTTATTACGATACCTTGCGGGGATGCTTGTCATTTTAATCCCCAAGTGCCTAAAAATGAGAATAAAAAATTTAAATTATCAAACACAGCTCAATACCTAAAATTTTAAACCTGAATATTGTAGAATTCAGTGACAATTACCTACAAATGAATTTTTATCCCCATACGTAGAGGGAATGTTTGATGTTTTCAATCCCAATTGCCTAAAAATGTAAATAAAAGATTTGAAATATCAAACGCAGCTCAATACCTAAAATTTTAAACCTGAATATTGTAGAATTTAGTGCCAATTTGTCAGAAAATTTTTTTTATTACGATACCTTGCGGGGATGTTTATCATTTTAATCCCCAAGTGCCTAAAAATGTGGATAAAAAATTTAAATTATCAAACACAGCCCAATACCTAAAATTTTAAACCTGAATTTTGTAGTATTCAGTGACAGTTACCTACAAATGAATATTTATCCCCATACGTAGAGGGAATGTTTGACGTTTTCAATCCCAATTGCCTAAAAATGTAAATAAAAGATTTGAAATATCAAACGCAGCTCAATACCTAAAATTTTAAACCTGAATATTGTAGTATTCAGTGACAATTACCTACAAATGAATTTTTATCCCCATACGTAGAGGGAATGTTTGACGTTTTCAATCCCAGGTGCCTAAAAATGTAAATAAACAATTTGAAATATCAAACGCAGCTCAATACCTAAAATTTTAAACCTGAATATTGTAGTATTCAGTGACAATTACCTACAAATGAATTTTTATCCCCATACGTAGAGGGAATGTTTGACGTTTTCAATCCCAAGTGCCAGAAAATGTAAATAAAAAATTTGAAATATCACACGCTGCTCAATACCTAAAATGTAATACTTCAATATTGTAGTATTCAGTGACAATTACCTACAAATGAATTTTTATCCCCATACGTAGAGGGAATGTTTGACGTTTTCAATCCCAAGTGCCAGAAAATGTAAATAAAAAATTTGAAATATCACACGCTGCTCAATACCTAAAATTTTAAACCTGAATATTGTAGAATTCAGTGACAATTACCTACAAATGAATTTTTATCCCCATACGTAGAGGGAATGTTTGACGTTTTCAATCCCAAGTGCCAGAAAATGTAAATAAAAAATTTGAAATATCACACGCTGCCCAATACCTAAAATTTTAAACCTGAATTTTGTTGAATTTAGTGACAATCACCTACAAATGAATATTTATCCCCATACGTAGAGGGAATGTTTGACGTTTTCAATCCCAAGTGCCTGAAAATGTAAATAAAAGATTTGAAATATCAAACGCAGCTCATTACCTAAAATTTTAAACCTGAATATTGTAGTAGTCAGTGACAATTACCTACAAATGAATTTTTATCCCCATACGTAGAGGGAATGTTGACGTTTTCAATCCCAAGTGACTAAAAATGTAAATAAAAAATTAGAAATATCAAACGCAGCTCAATGCCTAAAATTTTAAACCTGAATATTGTAGAATTCAGTAACAATTACCTACAAATGAATTTTTATCCCCATACGTAGAGGGAATGTTTGACGTTTTCAATCCCAAGTGCCTGAAAATGTAAATAAAAAATTTGAAATATCACACGCTGCTCAATACCTAAAATGTAATACTTCAATATTGTAGTATTCAGTGACAATTACCTACAAATGAATTTTTATCCCCATACGTAGAGGGAGTGTTTGACGTTTTCAATCCCAAGTGCCTGAAAATGTATATAAAAAATTTGAAATATAAAACGCAGCTCAATACCTAAAATTTGAAACCTGAATATTGTTGAATTTAGTGCCAATTTGTCAGAAATTTTTTTTTATTACGATACCTTGCGGGGATGCTTGTCATTTTAATCCCCAAGTGCCTAAAAATGAGAATAAAAAATTTAAATTATCAAACACAGCCCAAGACGTAAAATTTAATACTTCAATATTGTAGTATTCAGTGACAATTACCTACAAATGAATATTTATCCCCATACGTAGAGGGAATGTTTGACGTTTTCAATCCCAATTGCCTAAAAATGTAAATAAAAGATTTGAAATATCAAACGCAGCTCAATACCTAAAATTTTAAACCTGAATATTGTAGTATTCAGTGACAATTACCTACAAATGAATTTTTATCCCCATACGTAGAAGGAATGTTTGACGTTTTCAATCCCAAGTGCCAGAAAATGTAAATAAAAAATTTGGAATATCACACGCTGCTCAATACCTAAAATGTAATACTTCAATATTGTAGTATTCAGTGACAATTACCTACAAATGAATTTTTATCCCCATACGTAGAGGGAATGTTTGACGTTTTCAATCCCAAGTGCCTGAAAATGTAAATAAAAAATTTGAAATATCACACGCTGCTCAATACCTAAAATGTAATACTTCAATACTGTAGTATTCAGTGACAATTACCTACAAATGAATTTTTATCCCCATACGTAGAGGGAGTGTTTGACGTTTTCAATCCCAAGTGCCTGAAAATGTATATAAAAAATTTGAAATATAAAACGCAGCTCAATACCTAAAATTTGAAACCTGAATATTGTTGAATTTAGTGCCAATTTGTCAGAAATTTTTTTTTATTACGATACCTTGCGGGGATGCTTGTCATTTTAATCCCCAAGTGCCTAAAAATGAGAATAAAAAATTTAAATTATCAAACACAGCCCAAGACGTAAAATTTAATACTTCAATATTGTAGTATTCAGTGACAATTACCTACAAATGAATTTTTATCCCCATACGTAGAGGGAATATTTGACGTTTTCAATCCCAAGTGCCAGAAAATGTAAATAAAAAATTTGAAATATCACACGCTGCTCAATACCTAAAATTTTAAACCTGAATATTGTAGTATTCAGTGACAATTACCTACAAATGAATTTTTATCCCCATACGTAGAGGGAATGTTTGACGTTTTCAATCCCAAGTGCCAGAAAATGTAAATAAAAAATTTGAAATATCACACGCTGCTCAATACCTAAAATTTTAAACCTGAATATTGTAGTATTCAGTGACAATCACCTACAAATGAATTTTTATCCCCATACGTAGAGGGAATGTTTGACGTTTTCAATCCCAAGTGACTAAAAATGTGAATAAAAAATTTGAAAAATCAAACGCAGCTCAATATCTAATATTTCATACTTCAATATTGTAGTATTCAGTGACAATTACCTACAAATGAATTTTTATCCCCATACGTAGAGGGAATGTTTGACGTTTTCAATCCCAAGTGCCAGAAAATGTAAATAAAAAATTTGAAATATCAAACGCAGCTCAATACCTAAAATTTTAAACCTGAATATTGTAGTATTCAGTGACAATTACCTACAAATGAATTTTTATCCCCATACGTAGAGGGAATGTTTGACGTTTTCAATCCCAAGTGCCAGAAAATGTAAATAAAAAATTTGAAATATCACACGCTGCTCAATACCTAAAATTTATACCTGAATATTGTAGTATTCAGTAACAATTACCTACAAATGAATTTTTATCCCCATACGTAGAGGAAATGTTTGACGTTTTCAATCCCAAGTGCCTGAAAATGTAAATAAAAAATTAGAAATATCAAACGCAGCTCAATACCTAAAATTATAAACCTGAATATTGTAGAATTTAGTGCCAATTTGTCAGAAAAATTTTTTTATTACGGTTCCTTTGCGGGGATGTTTGTCATTTTAATCCCCAAGTGCCCAAAAATGTGAATAAAAAATTTAAATTATCAAACACAGCCCAATACCTAAAATTTTAAACCTGAATTTTGTAGTATTTAGTGACAAATACCTACAAATGAATATATATCCCCATACGTAGAAGGAATGTTTGACGTTTTCAATCCCAAGTGCCTGAAAATGTAAATAAAAGATTTGAAATATCAAACGCAGCTCAATACCTAAAATTTTAAACATGAATATTGTAGTATTCAGTGACAATAACCTACAAATGAATTTTTATCCCCATACGTAGAGGGAATGTAGGTCGTTATAAAACACAACTGCAATAAATTCAAAATAAAAAATGTGAAATATCAAACGCAGCTCAATACCTAAAATGTTAAACCTGAATATTGTAGTATTCAGTGACAATTACCTACAAATGAATTTTTATCCCCATACGTAGAGGGAATGTTTGACGTTTTCAATCCCAAGTGCCAGAAAATGTAAATCAAAAATTTGAAATATAAAACGCAGCTCAATACCTAAAATTTTAAACCTGAATATTGTAGTATTCATTGACAATTACCTACAAATAAATTTTTATCCCCATACGTAGAGGGAATGTTTGACGTTTTCAATCCCAAGTGCCTGAAAATGCAAATAAAAAATTAGAAATATCAAACGCAGCTCAATATCTAATATTTCATACTTCAATATTGTAGTATTCAGTGACAATTACTTACAAATAAATTTTTATCCCCATACGTAGAGGGAATGTTTGACGTTTTCAATCCCAATTGCCAGAAAATGTAAATAAAAAATTTGAAATATCAAACGCAGCTCAATACCTAAAATTTTAAACCTGAATATTGTAGTATTCAGTGACAATTACCTACAAATGAATTTTTATCCCCATACGTAGAGGGAATGTATGACGTTTTCAATCCCAAGTGCCTGAAAATGTAAATAAAAAATTAGAAATATCAAACGCAGCTCAATACCTAAAATGCTAAACCTGAATATTGTAGTATTCAGTGACAATTACCTACAAATGAATTTTTATCCCCATACGTAGAGGGAATGTTTGACGTTTTCAATCCCAAGTGCCAGAAAATGTAAATAAAAAATTTGAAATATCACACGCTGCTCAATACCTAAAATTTTAAACCTGTATATTGTAGTATCCAGTGACAATCACCTACAAATGAATATTTATCACCATACGTAGAGGGAATGTTTGACGTTTTCAATCCCAATTGCCAGAAAATGTAAATAAAAAATTTGAAATATCACACGCTGCTCAATACCTAAAATTTTAAACCTGAATATTGTAGTATTCAGTGACAATTACCTGCAAATGAATTTTTATCCCCATACGTAGAGGGAATGTTTGACGTTTTCAATCCCAAGTGACTAAAAATGTGAATAAAAAATTTGAAAAATCAAACGCAGCTCAATATCTAATATTTCATACTTCAATATTGTAGTATTCAGTGACAATTACCTACAAATGAATTTTTATCCCCATACGTAGAGGGAATGTTTGACGTTTTCAATCCCAAGTGCCAGAAAATGTAAATAAAAAATTTGAAATATCAAACGCAGCTCAATGCCTAAAATTTTAAACCTGAATATTGTAGTATTCAGTGACAATTACCTACAAATGAATTTTTATCCCCATACGTAGAGGGAATGTTTGACGTTTTCAATCCCAAGTGCCAGAAAATGTAAATAAAAAATTTGAAATATCACACGCTGCTCAATACCTAAAATTTATACCTGAATATTGTAGTATTCAGTAACAATTACCTACAAATGAATTTTTTATCCCCATACGTAGAGGAAATGTTTGACGTTTTCAATCCCAAGTGCCTGAAAATGTAAATAAAAAATTATAAATATCAAACGCAGCTCAATACCTAAAATTTTAAACCTGAATATTGTAGAATTTAGTGCCAATTTGTCAGAAAAATTTTTTTATTACGGTTCCTTTGCGGGGATGTTTGTCATTTTAATCCCCAAGTGCCCAAAAATGTGAATAAAAAATTTAAATTATCAAACACAGCCCAATACCTAAAATTTTAAACCTGAATTTTGTAGTATTTAGTGACAATTACCTACAAATGAATTTTTATCCCCATACGTAGAGGGAATGCTTGACGTTTTCAAAACCCAAGTGCCTAAAAATGTAAATAAAAAATTTGAAATAACAAACGCAGCTCAATACCTAAAATTATAAACCTGAATATTGTAGAATTTATTGCCAATTTCTCAGAAAATTTTTTTATTGCGATACCTTGCGGGGATCTTTGTCATTTTAATCCGCAAGTGCCTAAAAATGTGAATAAAAAATTTAAATTATCAAACACAGCCCAATACCTAAAATTTAACACTTGAATATTGTAGTATTCTGTGACAATTACCTACAAATGAATTTTTATCCCCATACGTAGAGGGAATGTTGACGTTTTCAATCCCAAGTGCCTAAAAATGTGAATAAAAAATTTGAAATATAAAACGCAGCTCAATATCTAATATTTCTTCCTTAAATATTGTAGTATTCAGTGACAATTACCTACAAATGAATTTTTATCCCCATACCTAGAGGGAACATTTGACGTTTTCAATCCCAAATGCCTGAAAATGTAAATCAAAAATTTGAAATATCAAACGCAGCTCAATACATAAAATTTGGAGACTGAATATTGTAGTATTCAGTGACAATTAC
Organism: Diplolepis rosae; assembly: GCA_030998225.1. NCBI lineage: Eukaryota > Metazoa > Arthropoda > Insecta > Hymenoptera > Diplolepididae > Diplolepis > Diplolepis rosae. The sequence goes on along the minus strand of JAPYXD010000686.1, from coordinate 2,553,075 downwards.
CTACAAATAAATTTTTATCCCCATACGTAGAGGGAATGTTTGACGTTTTCAATCCCAAGTGCCTGAACATGTAAATACAAAATTAGAAATATCAAACGCAGCTCAATACCTAACATTTTAAATCTGAATATTTTAGAATTTATTGCCAATTTCTCAGAAAATTTTTTTTATTGCGATACCTTGCGGGGATGCTTGTCATTTTAATCCCCAATAGCCTAAAAATGTGAATAAAAAATTTAAATTATCAAACACATACCAATACCTAAAATTTAATACTTCAATATTGTAGTATTTTGTGACAATTACCTACAAATAAATTTTTATCCCCATACGTAGAGGGAATGTTTGACGTTTTCAATCCCAAGTGCCTGAAAATGTAAATACAAAATTAGAAATATCATACGCTGCTCAATACCTAAAATTTTGAACCTGAATATTGTTGAATTTAGTGCCAATTTATCGGAAATTTTCCTTTATTACGATACCTTGCGGGGATGCTTGTCATTTTAATCCCCAATAGCCAAAAAATGTGAATAAAAAATTTAAATTATCAAACACAGACCAATACCTAAAATTTAACACTTGAATATTGTAGTATTCTGTGACAATTACCTAAAAATGAATTTTTATCCCCATACGTAGAGGGAATGTTGACGTTTTCAATCCCAAGTGACTAAAAATGTGAATAAAAAATTAGAAATATCAAACGCAGCTCAATACCTAAAATGTCATACTTCAATACTGTAGTATTCAGTGACAATTACCTACAAATGAATTTTTATCCCCATACGTAGAGGGAGTGTTTGACGTTTTCAATCCCAAGTGCCTGAAAATGTAAATAAAAAATTTGAAATATCAAACGCAGCTCAATACCTAAAATTTTAAACCTGAATATTGTAGTATTCAGTGACAATTACTTACAAATAAATTTTTATCCCCATACGTAGAGGGAATGTTTGACGTTTTCAATCCCAATTGCCAGAAAATGTAAATAAAAAATTTGGAATATCACACGCTGCTCAATACCTAAAATGTAATACTTCAATATTGTAGTATTCAGTGACAATTACCTACAAATGAATTTTTATCCCCATACGTAGAGGGAATGTTTGACGTTTTCAATCCCAAGTGCCTGAAAATGTAAATAAAAAATTTGAAATATCACACGCTGCTCAATACCTAAAATGTAATACTTCAATATTGTAGTATTCAGTGACAATTACCTACAAATGAATTTTTATCCCCATACGTAGAGGGAATGTTTGACGTTTTCAATCCCAAGTGCCAGAAAATGTAAATAAAAAATTTGAAATATCAAACGCAGCTCAATGCCTAAAATTTTAAACCTGAATATTGTAGAATTCAGTAACAATTACCTACAAATGAATTTTTATCCCCATACGTAGAGGGAATGTTGACGTTTTCAATCCCAAGTGACTAAAAATGTGAATAAAAAATTAGAAATATCAAACGCAGCTCAATACCTAAAATGTCATACTTCAATACTGTAGTATTCAGTGACAATTACCTACAAATGAATTTTTATCCCCATACGTAGAGGGAGTGTTTGACGTTTTCAATCCCAAGTGCCTGAAAATGTATATAAAAAATTTGAAATATAAAACGCAGCTCAATACCTAAAATTTGAAACCTGAATATTGTTGAATTTAGTGCCAATTTGTCAGAAAATTTTTTTTTTACGATACCTTGCGGGGTTGTTTGTCATTTTAATCCCCAAGTGCCTAAAAATGAGAATAAAAAATTTAAATTATCAAACACAGCCCAAGACGTAAAATTTAATACTTCAATATTGTAGTATTCAGTGACAATTACCTACAAATGAATATTTATCCCCATACGTAGAGGGAATGTTTGACGTTTTCAATCCCAATTGCCTAAAAATGTAAATAAAAGATTTGAAATATCAAACGCAGCTCAATACCTAAAATTTTAAACCTGAATATTGTAGTATTCAGTGACAATTACCTACAAATGAATTTTTATCCCCATACGTAGAGGGAATGTTTGACGTTTTCAATCCCAAGTGCCAGAAAATGTAAATAAAAAATTTGAAATATCACACGCTGCTCAATACCTAAAATGTAATACTTCAATATTGTAGTATTCAGTGACAATTACCTACAAATGAATTTTTATCCCCATACGTAGAGGGAATGTTTGACGTTTTCAATCCCAAGTGCCTGAAAATGTAAATAAAAAATTTGAAATATCACACGCTGCTCAATACCTAAAATGTAATACTTCAATATTGTAGTATTCAGTGACAATTACCTACAAATGAATTTTTATCCCCATACGTAGAGGGAATGTTTGACGTTTTCAATCCCAAGTGCCTGAAAATGTATATAAAAAATTTGAAATATAAAACGCAGCTCAATACCTAAAATTTGAAACCTGAATATTGTTGAATTTAGTGCCAATTTGTCAGAAATTTTTTTTTATTACGATACCTTGCGGGGATGCTTGTCATTTTAATCCCCAAGTGCCTAAAAATGAGAATAAAAAATTTAAATTATCAAACACAGCCCAAGACGTAAAATTTAATACTTCAATATTGCAGTATTCAGTGACAATTACCTACAAATGAATATTTATCCCCATACGTAGAGGGAATATTTGACGTTTTCAATCCCAAGTGCCAGAAAATGTATATAAAAAATTTGAAATATCACACGCTGCTCAATACCTAAAATTTTAAACCTGAATATTGTAGAATTCAGTGACAATTACCTACAAATGAATTTTTATCCCCATACGTAGAAGGAATGTTTGACGTTTTCAATCCCAAGTGCCAGAAAATGTAAATAAAAAATTTGAAATATCACACGCTGCTCAATACCTAAAATTTTAAACCTGAATATTGTAGAATTCAGTGACAATTACCTACAAATGAATTTTTTATCCCCATACGTAGAGGGAATGTTTGACGTTTTCAATCCCAAGTGACTAAAAATGTGAATAAAAAATTTGAAATATCAAACGCAGCTCAATATCTAATATTTGATACTTCAATATTGTAGTATTCAGTGACAATTACCTACAAATAAATTTTTATCCCCATACGTAGAGGGAATTTTTGACGTTTTCAATCCCAAGTGCCAGAAAATGTAAATAAAAAATTTGAAATATCAAACGCAGCTCAATACCTAAAATTTTAAACCTGAATATTGTAGTATTCAGTGACAATTACCTACAAATGAATTTTTATCCCCATACGTAGAGGGAATATTTGACGTTTTCAATCCCAAGTGCCAGAAAATGTAAATAAAAAATTTGAAATATCACACGCTGCTCAATACCTAAAATTTATACCTGAATATTGTAGTATTCAGTAACAATTACCTACAAATGAATTTTTATCCCCATACGTAGAGGAAACGTTTGACGTTTTCAATCCCAAGTGCCTGAAAATGTAAATAAAAAATTATAAATATCAAACGCAGCTCAATACCTAAAATTTTAAACCTGAATATTGTAGAATTTAGTGCCAATTTGTCAGAAAAATTTTTTTATTACGGTTCCTTTGCGGGGATGTTTGTCATTTTAATCCCCAAGTGCCCAAAAATGTGAATAAAAAATTTAAATTATCAAACACAGCCCAATACCTAAAATTTTAAACCTGAATTTTGTAGTATTCAGTGACAATTACCTACAAATGAATTTTTATCCCCATACGTAGAGGAAATGTTTGACGTTTTCAATCCCAAGTGCCTGAAAATGTAAATAAAAGATTTGAAATATCAAACGCAGCTCAATACCTAAAATTTTAAACATGAATATTGTAGTATTCAGTGACAATAACCTACAAATGAATTTTTATCCCCATACGTAGAGGGAATGTATGACGTTTTCAATCCCAAGTGCCTGAAAATGTAAATAAAAAATTAGAAATATCAAACGCAGCTCAATACCTAAAATGCTAAACCTGAATATTGTAGTATTCAGTGACAATTACCTACAAATGAATTTTTATCCCCATACGTAGAGGGAATGTTTGACGTTTTCAATCCCAAGTGCCAGAAAATGTAAATCAAGAATTTGAAATATAAAACGCAGCTCAATACCTAAAATTTTAAACCTGAATATTGTAGTATTCAGTGACAATTACCTACAAATAAATTTTTATCCCCATACGTAGAGGGAATGTTTGACGTTTTCAATCCCAAGTGCCTGAAAATGTAAATAAAAAATTTGAAAAATCAAACGCAGCTCAATATCTAATATTTCATACTTCAATATTGTAGTAATCAGTGACAATTACCTACAAATAAATTTTTATCCCCATACGTAGAGGGAATGTTTGACGTTTTCAATCCCAAGTGCCAGAAAATGTAAATAAAAAATTTGAAATATCAAACGCAGCTCAATACCTAAAATTTTAAACCTGAATATTGTAGTATTCAGTGACAATTACCTACAAATGAATTTTTATCCCCATACGTAGAGGGAATGTTTGACGTTTTCAATCCCAAGTGCCAGAAAATGTAAATAAAAAATTTGAAATATCACACGCTGCTCAATACCTAAAATTTATACCTGAATATTGTAGTATTCAGTAACAATTACCTACAAATGAATTTTTATCCCCATACGTAGAGGAAATGTTTGACGTTTTCAATCCCAAGTGCCTGAAAATGTAAATAAAAAATTATAAATATCAAACGCAGCTCAATACCTAAAATTTTAAACCTGAATATTGTAGAATTTAGTGCCAATTTGTCAGAAAAATTTTTTTATTACGGTTCCTTTGCGGGGATGTTTGTCATTTTAATCCCCAAGTGCCCAAAAATGTGAATAAAAAATTTAAATTATCAAACACAGCCCAATACCTAAAATTTTAAACCTGAATTTTGTAGTATTTAGTGACAATTACCTACAAATGAACATTTATCCCCATACGTAGAGGGAATGTTTGACGTTTTAAATCCCAAGTGCCAGAAAATGTAAATAAAAAATTTGAAATATCACACGCTGCTCAATACCTAAAATTTATACCTGAATATTGTAGTATTCAGTAACAATTACCTACAAATGAATTTTTATCCCCATACGTAGAGGAAATGTTTGACGTTTTCAATCCCAAGTGCCTGAAAATGTAAATAAAAGATTTGAAATATCAAACGCAGCTCAATACCTAAAATTTTAAACATGAATATTGTAGTATTCAGTGACAATTACCTACAAATGAATTTTTATCCCCATACGTAGAGGGAATGTTTGACGTTTTCAATCCCAGGTTCCTAAAAATGTAAATAAAAAATTTGAAATATTACACGCAGCTCAATACCTAAAATTTTAAACTTGAATATTGTAGTATTCTGCGACAATTACCTACAAATGAATTTTTTATCCCCATACGTAGAGGGAATGTTTGACGTTTTCAATCCCAAGTGCCAGAAAATGTAAATAAAAAATTTGAAATATCACACGCTGCTCAATACCTAAAATTTTAAACCTGTATATTGTAGTATCCAGTGACAATCACCTACAAATGAATATTTATCACCATACGTAGAGGGAATGTTTGACGTTTTCAATCCCAATTGCCTAAAAATGTAAATAAAAGATTTAAATTATCAAACACAGCCCAATACCTAAAATTTTAAACATGTATATTGTAGTATCCAGTGACAATCACCTACAAATGAATATTTATCACCATACGTAGAGGGAATGTTTGACGTTTTCAATCCCAATTGCCTAAAAATGTAAATAAAAGATTTGAAATATCAAACGCAGCTCAATACCTAAAATTTTAAACATGAAAATTGTAGAATTTAGTGCCAATTTGTCAGAAAAATTTTTTTATTACTGTTCCTTTGCGGGGATGTTTGTCATTTTAATCCCCAAGTGCCCAAAAATGTGAATAAAAAATTTAAATTATCAAACACAGCCCAATACCTAAAATTTTAAACCTGAATTTTGTAGTATTTAGTTACAATTACCTACAAATGAATATTTATCCCCATACGTAGAGGTAATGTTTGACGTTTTCAATCCCAAGTGCCTAAAAATGTAAATAAAAGATTTGAAATATCAAACGCAGCTCAATACCTAAAAATGTTAAACCTGAATATTGTAGTAATCAGTGACAATTACCTACAAATGAATTTTTATCCCCATACGTAGAGGGAGTGTTTGACGTTTTCAATCCCAAGTGCCTGAAAATGTATATAAAAAATTTGAAATATAAAAACGCAGCTCAATACCTAAAATTTGAAACCTGAATATTGCAGTATTCAGTGACAATTACCTACAAATGAATTTTTATCCCCATACGTAGAGGGAATGTTTGACGTTTTCAATCCCAAGTGCCAGAAAATGTAAATAAAAAATTTGAAATATCACACGCTGCTCAATACCTAAAATGTAATACTTCAATATTGTAGTATTCAGTGACAATTACCTACAAATGAATTTTTATCCCCATACGTAGAGGGAATGTTTGACGTTTTCAATCCCAAGTGCCAGAAAATGTAAATAAAAAATTTGAAATATCACACGCTGCTCAATACCTAAAATTTTAAACCTGAATATTGTAGAATTCAGTGACAATTACCTACAAATGAATTTTTATCCCCATACGTAGAGGGAATGTTTGACGTTTTCAATCCCAAGTGCCAGAAAATGTAAATAAAAAATTTGAAATATCACACGCTGCTCAATACCTAAAATTTTAAACCTGAATTTTGTTGTATTTAGTGACAATTACCTACAAATGAATATTTATCCCCATACGTAGAGGGAATGTTTGACGTTTTCAATCCCAATTGCCTAAAAATGTAAATAAAAGATTTGAAATATCAAACGCAGCTCAATACCTAAAATTTTAAACCTGAATATTGTAGTATTCAGTGACAATAACCTACAAATGAATTTTTATCCCCATACGTAGAGGGAATGTATGACGTTTTCAATCCCAAGTGCCTGAAAATGTAAATAAAAAATTAGAAATATCAAACGCAGCTCAATACCTAAAATTTTAAACCTGAATATTGTAGAATTCAGTAACAATTACCTACAAATGAATTTTTATCCCCATACGTAGAGGGAATGTTGACGTTTTCAATCCCAAGTGACTAAAAATGTGAATAAAAAATTAGAAATATCAAACGCAGCTCAATACCTAAAATTTTAAACCTGAATACTGTAGTATTCAGTGACAATTACCTACAAATGAATTTTTATCCCCATACGTAGAGGGAGTGTTTGACGTTTTCAATCCCAAGTGCCTGAAAATGTATATAAAAAATTTGAAATATAAAACGCAGCTCAATACCTAAAATTTGAAACCTGAATATTGTTGAATTTAGTGCCAATTTGTCAGAAATTTTTTTTTTATTACGATACCTTGCGGGGATGCTTGTCATTTTAATCCCCAAGTGCCTAAAAATGAGAATAAAAAATTTAAATTATCAAACACAGCCCAAGACGTAAAATTTAATACTTCAATATTGTAGTATTCAGTGACAATTACCTACAAATGAATTTTTTATCCCCACGCGTAGAGGGAATATTTGACGTTTTCAATCTCAAGTGCCAGAAAATGTAAATAAAAAATTTGAAATATCACACGCTGCTCAATACCTAAAATTTTAAACCTGAATATTGTCGTATTCAGTGACAATTCCGTACAAATAAATGTTTATCCCCATACGTAGAGAGGAATGTTTGACGTTTTCAATCCCAAGTGCCAGAAAATGTAAATAAAAAATTTGAAATATCACACGCTGCTCAATACCTAAAATTTTAAACCTGAATATTGTAGTATTCAGTGACAATTACCTGCAAATGAATTTTTATCCCCATACGTAGAGGGAATGTTTGACGTTTTCAATCCCAAGTGACTAAAAATGTGAATAAAAAATTTGAAAAATCAAACGCAGCTCAATATCTAATATTTCATACTTCAATATTGTAGTATTCAGTGACAATTACCTACAAATAAATTTTTATCCCCATACGTAGAGGGACTGTTTGACGTTTTCAATCCCAAGTGCCAGAAAATGTAAATAAAAAATTTGAAATATCAAACGCAGCTCAATACCTAAAATTTTAAACCTGAATATTGTAGTATTCAGTGACAATTACCTACAAATGAATTTTTATCCCCATACGTAGAGGGAATGTTTGACGTTTTCAATCCCAAGTGCCAGAAAATGTAAATAAAAAATTTGAAATATCACACGCTGCTCAATACCTAAAATTTATACCTGAATATTGTAGTATTCAGTAACAATTACCTACAAATGAATTTTTATCCCCATACGTAGAGGAAACGTTTGACGTTTTCAATCCCAAGTGCCTGAAAATGTAAATAAAAAATTATAAATATCAAACGCAGCTCAATACCTAAAATTTTAAACCTGAATATTGTAGAATTTAGTGCCAATTTGTCAGAAAAATTTTTTTATTACGGTTCCTTTGCGGGGATGTTTGTCATTTTAATCCCCAAGTGCCCAAAAATGTGAATAAAAAATTTAAATTATCAAACACAGCCCAATACCTAAAATTTTAAACCTGTATATTGTAGTATCCAGTGACAATCACCTACAAATGAATATTTATCACCATACGTAGAGGGAATGTTTGACGTTTTCAATCCCAATTGCCTAAAAATGTAAATAAAAGATTTGAAATATCAAACGCAGCTCAATACCTAAAATTTTAAACATGAATATTGTAGTATTCAGTGCCAATAACCTACAAATGAATTTTTATCCCCATACGTAGAGGGAATGTATGACGTTTTCAAACCCAAGTGCCTGAAAATGTAAATAAAAAATTAGAAATATCAAAAGCATGTCAATACCTAAAATTTTAAACCTGAATATTGTAGTATTCAGTGACAATTACCTACAAATGAATTTTTATCCCCATACGTAGAGGGAATGTTTGACGTTTTCAATCCCAAGTGCCAGAAAATGTAAATCAAGAATTTGAAATATAAAACGCAGCTCAATACCTAAAATTTTAAACCTGAATATTGTAGTATTCAGTGACAATTACTTACAAATAAATTTTTATCCCCATACGTAGAGGGAATGTTTGACGTTTTCAATCCCAATTGCCAGAAAATGTAAATAAAAAATTTGAAATATCACACGCTGCTCAATACCTAAAATTTATACCTGAATATTGTAGTATTCAGTGACAATTACCTACAAATGAATTTTTATCCCCATACGTAGAGGGAATGTTTGACGTTTTCAATCCCAAGTGCCAGAAAATGTAAATCAAGAATTTGAAATATAAAACGCAGCTCAATACCTAAAATTTTAAACCTGAATATTGTAGTATTCAGTGACAATTACTTACAAATAAATTTTTATCCCCATACGTAGAGGGAATGTTTGACGTTTTCAATCCCAAGTGCCAGAAAATGTAAATAAAAAATTTGAAATATCACACGCTGCTCAATACCTAAAATTTATACCTGAATATTGTAGTATTCAGTAACAATTACCTACAAATGAATTTTTATCCCCATACGTAGAGGAAATGTTTGACGTTTTCAATCCCAAGTGCCTGAAAATGTAAATAAAAGATTTGAAATATCAAACGCAGCTCAATACCTAAAATTTTAAACATGAATATTGTAGTATTCAGTGACAATAACCTACAAATGAATTTTTATCCCCATACGTAGAGGGAATGTTTGACGTTTTCAATCCCAAGTACCTAAAAATGTGAATAAACAATTTGAAATATCAAACGCAGCTCAATACCTAAAATTTTAAACGTGAATATTGCAGTATTCAGTGACAATTACCTACAAATGAATTTTTATCCCCATACGTAGAGGGAATGTTTGACGTTTTCAATCGCAAGTGCCAGAAAATGTAAATAAAATATTTGATATATCACACGCTGCTCAATACCTAAAATTTTAAACCTGTATATTGTAGTATCCAGTGACAATCACCTACAAATGAATATTTATCACCATACGTAGAGGGAATGTTTGACGTTTTCAATCCCAATTGCCTAAAAATGTAAATAAAAGATTTGAAATATCAAACACAGCCCAATACCTAAAATTTTAAACCTGAATTTTGTAGTATTTAGTGACAATTACCTACAAATGAATATTTATCCCCATACGTAGAGGGAATGTTTGACGTTTTCAATCCCAATTGCCTAAAAATGTAAATAAAAGATTTGAAATATCAAACGCAGCTCAATACCTAAAATTTTAAACCTGAATATTGTAGAATTTAGTGCCAATTTGTCAGAAAAATTTTTTTATTACGGTTCCTTTGCGGGGATGTTTGTGATTTTAATCCCCAAGTGCCCAAAAATGTGAATAAAAAATTTAAATTATCAAACACAGCCCAATACCTAAAATTTTAAACCTGAATTTTGTAGTATTTAGTGACAATTACCTACAAATGAATATTTATCCCCATACGTAGAGGGAATGTTTGACGTTTTCAATCCCAATTGCCTAAAAATGTAAATAAAAGATTTAAATTATCAAACACAGCCCAATACCTAAAATTTTAAACCTGAATTTTGTAGTATTTAGTTACAATTACCTACAAATGAATATTTATCCCCATACGTAGAGGGAATGTTTGACGTTTTCAATCCCAATTGACTAAAAATGTAAATAAAAGATTTGAAATATCAAACGCAGCTCAATAACTAAAATTTAAAACATCAATATTGTAGTATTCAGTGACAATTACCTACAAATTAATTTTTATCCCCATACGTAGAGGGAATGTTTGACGTTTTCAATCCCAGGTGCCTAAAAATGTAAATAAACAATTTGAAATATCAAACGCAGCTCAATACCTAAAATTTTAAACGTGAATATTGCAGTATTCAGTGACAATTACCTACAAATGAATTTTTATCCCCATACGTAGAGGGAATGTTTGACGTTTTCAATCGCAAGTGCCAGAAAATGTAAATAAAAAATTTGAAATATCACACGCTGCTCAATACCTAAAATGTAATACTTCAATATTGTAGTATTCAGTGACAATTACCTACAAATGAATTTTTATCCCCAAACGTAGAGGGAATGTTGACGTTTTCAATACCAAGTGACTGAAAATGTGAATAAAAAATTTGAAATATCAAACGCTGCTCAATACCTAAAATTTTAAACCTGAATATTGTAGAATTCAGTGACAATTACCTACAAATGAATTTTTATCCCCATACGTAGAGGGAATGTTTGACGTTTTCAATCCCAAGTGCCAGAAAATGTAAATAAAAAATTTGAAATATCACACGCTGCTCAATACCTAAAATTTTAAACCTGAATATTGTAGAATACAGTGACAATTACCTACAAATGAATATTTATCCCCATACGTAGAGGGAATGTTTGACGTTTTCAATCCCAAGTGCCTGAAAATGTAAATAAAAGATTTGAAATATCAAACGCAGCTCAATACCTAAAATTTTAAACATGAATATTGTAGTATTCAGTGACAATAACCTACAAATGAATTTTTATCCCCATACGTAGAGGGAATGTATGACGTTTTCAATCCCAAGTGCCTGAAAATGTAAATAAAAAATTAGAAATATCAAACGCAGCTCAATACCTAAAATGTTAAACCTGAATATTGTAGTATTCAGTGACAATTACCTACAAATGAATTTTTATCCCCATACGTAGAGGGAATGTTTGACGTTTTCAATCCCAAGTGCCTGAAAATGTAAATAAAAAATTTGAAATATCACACGCTGCTCAATACCTAAAATGTAATACTTCAATATTGTAGTATTCAGTGACAATTACCTACAAATGAATTTTTATCCCCATACGTAGAGGGAGTGTTTGACGTTTTCAATCCCAAGTGCCTGAAAATGTATATAAAAAATTTGAAATATAAAACGCAGCTCAATACCTAAAATTTGAAACCTGAATATTGTTGAATTTAGTGCCAATTTGTCAGAAATTTTTTTTTATTACGATACCTTGCGGGGATGCTTGTCATTTTAATCCCCAAGTGCCTAAAAATGAGAATAAAAAATTTAAATTATCAAACACAGCCCAAGACGTAAAATTTAATACTTCAATATTGTAGTATTCAGTGACAATTACCTACAAATGAATATTTATCCCCATACGTAGAGGGAATGTTTGACGTTTTCAATCCCAAGTGCCTGAAAATGTATATAAAAAATTTGAAATATCAAACGCAGCTCAATGCCTAAAATTTTAAACCTGAATATTGTAGAATTCAGTGACAATTACCTACAAATGAATTTTTATCCCCATAAGTAGAGGGAATGTTTGACGTTTTCAATCCCAAGTGCCAGAAAATGTAAATAAAAAATTTGAAATATCACACGCTGCTCAATACCTAAAATGTAATACTTCAATATTGTAGTATTCAGTGACAATTACCTACAAATGAATTTTTATCCCCATACGTAGAGGGAATGTTTGACGTTTTCAATCCCAAGTGCCTGAAAATGTAAATAAAAAATTTGAAATATCACACGCTGCTCAATACCTAAAATGTAATACTTCAATATTGTAGTATTCAGTGACAATTACCTACAAATGAATTTTTATCCCCATACGTAGAGGGAATGTTTGACGTTTTCAATCCCAAGTGCCTGAAAATGTATATAAAAAATTTGAAATATAAAACGCAGCTCAATACCTAAAATTTGAAACCTGAATATTGTTGAATTTAGTGCCAATTTGTCAGAAATTTTTTTTTATTACGATACCTTGCGGGGATGCTTGTCATTTTAATCCCCAAGTGCCTAAAAATGAGAATAAAAAATTTAAATTATCAAACACAGCTCAATACCTAAAATTTTAAACCTGAATATTGTAGAATTCAGTGACAATTACCTACAAATGAATTTTTATCCCCATGCGTAGAGGGAATGTTTGACGTTTTCAATCCCAATTGCCTAAAAATGTAAATAAAAGATTTGAAATATCAAACGCAGCTCAATACCTAAAACTTTAAACATGAATATTGTAGAATTTAGTGCCAATTTGTCAGAAAAATTTTTTTATTACGGTTCCTTTGCGGGGATGTTTGTCATTTTAATCCCCAAGTGCCCAAAAATGTGAATAAAAAATTTAAATTATCAAACACAGCCCAATACCTAAAATTTTAAACCTGAATTTTGTAGTATTCAGTGACAATTACCTACAAATGAATATTTATCCCCATACGTAGAGGGAATGTTTGACGTTTTCAATCCCAATTGCCAGAAAATGTAAATAAAAAATTTGAAATATCACACGCTGCTCAATACCTAAAATGTAATACTTCAATATTGTAGTATTCAGTGACAATTACCTACAAATGAATTTTTATCCCCATACGTAGAGGGAATGTTTGACGTTTTCAATCCCAAGTGCCTGAAAATGTAAATAAAAAATTTGAAATATCACACGCTGCTCAATACCTAAAATTTTAAACCTGAATATTGTAGTATTCAGTGACAATTACCTACAAATGAATTTTTATCCCCATACGTAGAGGGAATGTTTGACGTTTTCAATCCCAAGTGCCAGAAAATGTAAATAAAAAATTTGAAATATCACACGCTGCTCAATACCGAAAATTTTAAACCTGAATTTTGTTGTATTTAGTGACAATTACCTACAAATGAATTTTTATCCCCATACGTAGAGGAAATGTTTGACGTTTTCAATCCCAAGTGCCTGAAAATGTAAATAAAAGATTTGAAATATCAAACGCAGCTCAATACCTAAAATTTTAAACATGAATATTGTAGTATTCAGTGACAATAACCTACAAATGAATTTTTATCCCCATACGTAGAGGGAATGTATGACGTTTTCAATCCCAAGTGCCTGAAAATGTGAATAAAAAATTAGAAATATCAAACGCAGCTCAATACCTAAAATGTTAAACCTGAATATTGTAGTATTCAGTGACAATTACCTACAAATGAATTTTTATCCCCATACGTAGAGGGAATGTTTGACGTTTTCAATCCCAAGTGCCTGAAAATGTAAATAAAAAATTTGAAATATCACACGCTGCTCAATACCTAAAATGTAATACTTCAATATTGTAGTATTCAGTGACAATTACCTACAAATGAATTTTTATCCCCATACGTAGAGGGAGTGTTTGACGTTTTCAATCCCAAGTGCCTGAAAATGTATATAAAAAATTTGAAATATAAAACGCAGCTCAATACCTAAAATTTGAAACCTGAATATTGTTGAATTTAGTGCCAATTTGTCAGAAATTTTTTTTTATTACGATACCTTGCGGGGATGCTTGTCATTTTAATCCCCAAGTGCCTAAAAATGAGAATAAAAAATTTAAATTATCAAACACAGCCCAAGACGTAAAATTTAATACTTCAATATTGTAGTATTCAGTGACAATTACCTACAAATGAATATTTATCCCCATACGTAGAGGGAATGTTTGACGTTTTCAATCCCAATTGCCTAAAAATGTAAATAAAAGATTTGAAATATCAAACGCAGCTCAATACCTAAAATTTTAAACCTGAATATTGTAGTATTCAGTGACAATTACCTACAAATGAATTTTTATCCCCATACGTAGAGGGAATGTTTGACGTTTTCAATCCCAAGTGCCAGAAAATGTAAATAAAAAATTTGAAATATCACACGCTGCTCAATACCTAAAATGTAATACTTCAATATTGTAGTATTCAGTGACAATTACCTACAAATGAATTTTTATCCCCACACGTAGAGGGAATGTTTGACGTTTTCAATCCCAAGTGCCTGAAAATGTAAATAAAAAATTTGAAATATAACACGCTGCTCAATACCTAAAATGTCATACTTCAATACTGTAGTATTCAGTGACAATTACCTACAAATGAATTTTTATCCCCATACGTAGAGGGAGTGTTTGACGTTTTCAATCCCAAGTGCCTGAAAATGTATATAAAAAATTTGAAATATAAAACGCAGCTCAATACCTAAAATTTGAAACCTGAATATTGTTGAATTTAGTGCCAATTTGTCAGAAATTTTTTTTTATTACGATACCTTGCGGGGATGCTTGTCATTTTAATCCCCAAGTGCCTAAAAATGAGAATAAAAAATTTAAATTATCAAACACAGCCCAAGACGTAAAATTTTAAACCTGAATATTGTAGAATTCAGTGACAATTACCTACAAATGAATTTTTATCCCCATGCGTAGAGGGAATGTTTGACGTTTTCAATCCCAATTGCCTAAAAATGTAAATAAAAGATTTGAAATATCAAACGCAGCTCAATACCTAAAATTTTAAACATGAATATTGTAGAATTTAGTGCCAATTTGTCAGAAAAATTTTTTTTATTACGGTTCCTTTGCGGGGATGTTTGTCATTTTAATCCCCAAGTGCCCAAAAATGTGAATAAAAAATTTAAATTATCAAACACAGCCCAATACCTAAAATTTTAAACCTGTATATTGTAGTATCCAGTGACAATCACCTACAAATGAATATTTATCACCATACGTAGAGGGAATGTTTGACGTTTTCAATCCCAATTGCCTAAAAATGTAAATAAAAGATTTGAAATATCAAACGCAGCTCAATACATAAAATCTAAAACCTGAATATTATAGTATTCAGTGACAATTACCTACAAATGAATTTTTATCCCCATACGTAGAGGGAATGTTTGACGTTTTCAATCCCAGGTGCCTAAAAATGTAAATAAACAATTTGAAATATCAAACGCAGCTCAATACCTAAAATTTTAAACCTGAATATTGTAGTATTCAGTGACAATTACCTACAAATGAATTTTTATCCCCATACGTAGAGGGAATGTTTGACGTTTTCAATCCCAAGTGCCAGAAAATGTAAATAAAAAATTTGAAATATCACACGCTGCTCAATACCTAAAATGTAATACTTCAATATTGTAGTATTCAGTGACAATTACCTACAAATGAATTTTTATCCCCATACGTAGAGGGAATGTTTGACGTTTTCAATCCCAAGTGCCAGAAAATGTAAATAAAAAATTTGAAATATCACACGCTGCTCAATACCTAAAATTTTAAACCTGAATATTGTAGTATTCAGTGACAATTACCTACAAATGAATTTTTATCCCCATACGTAGAGGGAATGTTTGACGTTTTCAATCCCAAGTGCCAGAAAATGTAAATAAAAAATTTGAAATATCACACGCTGCCCAATACCTAAAATTTTAAACCTGAATTTTGTTGTATTTAGTGACAATTACCTACAAATGAATATTTATCACCATACGTAGAGGGAATGTTTGACGTTTTCAATCCCAAGTGCCTGAAAATGTAAATAAAAGATTTGAAATATCAAACGCAGCTCAATACCTAAAATTTTAAACATGAATATTGTAGTATTCAGTGACAATAACCTACAAATGAATTTTTATCCCCATACGTAGAGGGAATGTATGACGTTTTCAATCCCAAGTGCCTGAAAATGTAAATAAAAAATTAGAAATATCAAACGCAGCTCAATACCTAAAATTTTAAACCTGAATATTGTAGTATTCAGTGACAATTACTTACAAATGAATTTTTATCCCCATACGTAGAGGGAATGTTTGACGTTTTCAATCCCAAGTGCCTGAAAATGTAAATAAAAAATTTGAAATATCACACGCTGCTCAATACCTAAAATGTAATACTTCAATATTGTAGTATTCAGTGACAATTACCTACAAATGAATTTTTATCCCCATACGTAGAGGGAGTGTTTGACGTTTTCAATCCCAAGTGCCTGAAAATGTATATAAAAAATTTGAAATATAAAACGCAGCTCAATACCTAAAATTTGAAACCTGAATATTGTTGAATTTAGTGCCAATTTGTCAGAAAATTTTTTTTTAAGATACCTTGAGGGGTTGTTTGTCATTTTAATCCCCAAGTGCCTAAAAATGAGAATAAAAAATTTAAATTATCAAACACAGCCCAAGACGTAAAATTTAATACTTCAATATTGTAGTATTCAGTGACAATTACCTACAAATGAATATTTATCCCCATACGTAGAGGGAATATTTGACGTTTTCAATCCCAATTGCCTAAAAATGTAAATAAAAGATTTGAAATATCAAACCCAGCACAATACCTAAAATTTTATACCTGAATATTGTAGTATTCAGTGACAATTACCTACAAATGAATTTTTGTCCCCATACGTAGAAGGAATGTTTGACGTTTTCAATCCCAAGTGCCAGAAAATGTAAATAAAAAATTTAAAATATCACACGCTGCTCAATACCTAAAATGTAATACTTCAATATTGTAGTATTCAGTGACAATTACCTACAAATGAATTTTTATCCCCATACGTAGAGGGAATGTTTGACGTTTTCAATCCCAAGTGCCTGAAAATGTAAATAAAAAATGTGAACAATCAAACGCTCCTCAATACCTAAAATGTAATACTTCAATATTGTAGTATTCAGTGACAATTACCTACAAATGAATTTTTATCCCCATACGTAGAGGGAGTGTTTGACGTTTTCAATCCCAAGTGCCTGAAAATGTATATAAAAAATTTGAAATATAAAACGCAGCTCAATACCTAAAATTTGAAACCTGAATATTGTTGAATTTAGTGCCAATTTGTCAGAAATTTTTTATTACGATACCTTGCGGGGATGCTTGTCATTTTAATCCCCAAGTGCCTAAAAATGAGAATAAAAAATTTAAATTATCAAACACAGCCCAAGACGTAAAATTTAATACTTCAATATTGTAGTATTCAGTGACAATTACCTACAAATGAATTTTTATCCCCATACGTAGAGGGAATATTTGACGTTTTCAATCCCAAGTGCCAGAAAATGTAAATAAAAAATTTGAAATATCACACGCTGCTCAATACCTAAAATTTTAAACCTGAATATTGTAGTATTCAGTGACAATTACCTACAAATGAATTTTTATCCCCATACGTAGAGGGAATGTTTGACGTTTTCAATCCCAAGTGCCAGAAAATGTAAATAAAAAATTTGAAATATCACACGCTGCTCAATACCTAAAATTTTAAACCTGAATATTGTAGTATTCAGTGACAATTACCTGCAAATGAATTTTTATCCCCATACGTAGAGGGAATGTTTGACGTTTTCAATCCCAAGTGACTAAAAATGTGAATAAAAAATTTGAAAAATCAAACGCAGCTCAATATCTAATATTTCATACTTCAATATTGTAGTATTCAGTGACAATTACCTACAAATGAATTTTTATCCCCATACGTAGAGGGAATGTTTGACGTTTTCAATCCCAAGTGCCAGAAAATGTAAATAAAAAATTTGAAATATCAAACGCAGCTCAATACCTAAAATTTTAAACCTGAATATTGTAGAATTCAGTGACAATTACCTACAAATGAATTTTTATCCCCATACGTAGAGGGAATATTTGACGTTTTCAATCCCAAGTGCCAGAAAATGTAAATAAAAAATTTGAAATATCACACGCTGCTCAATACCTAAAATTTATACCTGAATATTGTAGTATTCAGTAACAATTACCTACAAATGAATTTTTATCCCCATACGTAGAGGAAATGTTTGACGTTTTCAATCCCAAGTGCCTGAAAATGTAAATAAAAGATTTGAAATATCAAACGCAGCTCAATACCTAAAATTTTAAACATGAATATTGTAGTATTTAGTGCCAATTTGTCAGAAAAATTTTTTTATTACGGTTCCTTTGCGGGGATGTTTGTCATTTTAATCCCCAAGTGCCCAAAAATGTGAATAAAAAATTTAAATTATCAAACACAGCCCAATACCTAAAATTTTAAACCTGAATTTTGTAGTATTTAGTGACAATTACCTACAAATGAATATATATCCCCATACGTAGAGGGAATGTTTGACGTTTTCAATCCCAAGTGCCTGAAAATGTAAACAAAAGATTTGAAATATCAAACGCAGCTCAATACCTAAAATTTTAAACATGAATATTGTAGTATTCAGTGACAATAACCTACAAATGAATTTTTATCCCCATACGTAGAGGGAATGTATGACGTTTTCAATCCCAAGTGCCTGAAAATGTAAATAAAAAATTAGAAATATCAAACGCAGCTCAATACCTAAAATGTTAAACCTGAATATTGTAGTATTCAGTGACAATTACCTACAAATGAATTTTTATCCCCATACGTAGAGGGAATGTTTGACGTTTTCAATCCCAAGTGCCAGAAAATGTAAATCAAAAATTTGAAATATAAAACGCAGCTCAATACCTAAAATTTTAAACCTGAATATTGTAGTATTCAGTGACAATTACCTACAAATAAATTTTTATCCCCATACGTAGAGGGAATGTTTGACGTTTTCAATCCCAAGTGCCTGAAAATGTAAATAAAAAATTTGAAAAAATCAAACGCAGCTCAATATCTAATATTTCATACTTCAATATTGTAGTATTCAGTGACAATTACCTACAAATGAATTTTTATCCCCATACGTAGAGGGAATGTTTGACGTTTTCAATCCCAAGTGCCAGAAAATGTAAATAAAAAATTTGAAATATCAAACGCAGCTCAATACCTAAAATTTTAAACCTGAATATTGTAGTATTCAGTGACAATTACCTACAAATGAATTTTTATCCCCATACGTAGAGGGAATGTTTGACGTTTTCAATCCCAAGTGCCTGAAAATGTAAATAAAAAATTAGAAATATCAAACGCAGCTCAATACCTAAAATTTTAAACCTGAATATTGTAGTATTCAGTGACAATTACTTACAAATAAATTTTTATCCCCATACGTAGAGGGAATGTTTGACGTTTTCAATCCCAATTGCCAGAAAATGTAAATAAAAAATTTGAAATATCACACGCTGCTCAATACCTAAAATTTTAAACCTGAATATTGTAGAATTCAGTGACAATTACCTACAAATGAATTTTTATCCCCATACGTAGAGGGAATGTTTGACGTTTTCAATCCCAAGTGCCAGAAAATGTAAATAAAAAATTTGAAATATCACACGCTGCTCAATACCTAAAATTTTAAACCTGAATATTGTAGAATTCAGTGACAATTACCTACAAATGAATTTTTATCCCCATACGTAGAGGGAATGTTTGACGTTTTCAATCCCAAGTGACTAAAAATGTGAATAAAAAATTTGAAATATCAAACGCAGCTCAATATCTAATATTTCATACTTCAATATTGTAGTATTCAGTGACAATTACCTACAAATGAATTTTTATCCCCATACGTAGAGGGAATGTTTGACGTTTTCAATCCCAAGTGCCAGAAAATGTAAATAAAAAATTTGAAATATCAAACGCAGCTCAATGCCTAAAATTTTAAACCTGAATATTGTAGAATTCAGTAACAATTACCTACAAATGAATTTTTATCCCCATACGTAGAGGGAATGTTGACGTTTTCAATCCCAAGTGCCAGAAAATGTAAATAAAAAATTTGAAATATCACACGCTGCTCAATACCTAAAATTTATACCTGAATATTGTAGTATTCAGTAACAATTACCTACAAATGAATTTTTATCCCCATACGTAGAGGAAATGTTTGACGTTTTCAATCCCAAGTGCCTGAAAATGTAAATAAAAAATTATAAATATCAAACGCAGCTCAATACCTAAAATTTTAAACCTGAATATTGTAGAATTTAGTGCCAATTTGTCAGAAAAATTTTTTTATTACGGTTCCCTTTGCGGGGATGTTTGTCATTTTAATCCCCAAGTGCCCAAAAATGTGAATAAAAAATTTAAATTATCAAACACAGCCCAATACCTAAAATTTTAAACCTGAATTTTGTAGTATTTAGTGACAATTACCTACAAATGAATATATATCCCCATACGTAGAGGGAATGTTTGACGTTTTCAATCCCAAGTGCCTGAAAATGTAAACAAAAGATTTGAAATATCAAACGCAGCTCAATACCTAAAATTTTAAACATGAATATTGTAGTATTCAGTGACAATAACCTACAAATGAATTTTTATCCCCATACGTAGAGGGAATGTATGACGTTTTCAATCCCAAGTGCCTGAAAATGTAAATAAAAAATTAGAAATATCAAACGCAGCTCAATACCTAAAATTTTAAACCTGAATATTGTAGTATTCAGTGACAATTACCTACAAATGAATTTTTATCCCCATACGTAGAGGGAATGTTTGACGTTTTCAATCCCAAGTGCCAGAAAATGTAAATCAAGAATTTGAAATATAAAACGCAGCTCAATACCTAAAATTTTAAACCTGAATATTGTAGTATTCATTGACAATTACCTACAAATAAATTTTTATCCCCATACGTAGAGGGAATGTTTGACGTTTTCAATCCCAAGTGCCTGAAAATGTAAATAAAAAATTTGAAAAATCAAACGCAGCTCAATATCTAATATTTCATACTTCAATATTGTAGTATTCAGTGACAATTACCTACAAATGAATTTTTATCCCCATACGTAGAGGGAATGTTTGACGTTTTCAATCCCAAGTGCCAGAAAATGTAAATAAAAAATTTGAAATATCAAACGCAGCTCAATACCTAAAATTTTAAACCTGAATATTGTAGTATTCAGTGACAATTACCTACAAATGAATTTTTATCCCCATACGTAGAGGGAATGTTTGACGTTTTCAATCCCAAGTGCCAGAAAATGTAAATAAAAAATTTGAAATATCACACGCTGCTCAATACCTAAAATTTATACCTGAATATTGTAGTATTCAGTAACAATTACCTACAAATGAATTTTTATCCCCATACGTAGAGGAAATGTTTGACGTTTTCAATCCCAAGTGCCTGAAAATGTAAATAAAAAATTTGAAATATCAAACGCAGCTCAATACCTAAAATTTTAAACCTGAATATTGTAGTATTTAGTGCCAATTTGTCAGAAAAATTTTTTATTACGGTTCCTTTGCGGGGATTTTTGTCATTTTAATCCCCAAGTGCCCAAAAATGTGAATAAAAAATTTAAATTATCAAACACAGCCCAATACCTAAAATTTTAAACCTGAATTTTTGTAGTATTTAGTAACAATTACCTACAAATGAATTTTTATCCCCATACGTAGAGGAAATGTTTGACGTTTTCAATCCCAAGTGCCTGAAAATGTAAACAAAAGATTTGAAATATCAAACGCAGCTCAATACCTAAAATTTTAAACATGAATATTGTAGTATTCAGTGACAATAACCTACAAATGAATTTTTATCCCCATACGTAGAGGTAATGTATGACGTTTTCAATCCCAAGTGCCTGAAAATGTAAATAAAAAATTAGAAATATCAAACGCAGCTCAATACCTAAAATGCTAAACCTGAATATTGTAGTATTCAGTGACAATTACCTACAAATGAATTTTTATCCCCATACGTAGAGGGAATGTTTGACGTTTTCAATCCCAAGTGCCAGAAAATGTAAATCAAGAATTTGAAATATAAAACGCAGCTCAATACCTAAAATGTAAAACTTCAATATTGTAGAATTCATTGACAATTACCTACAAATGAATTTTTATCCCCATACGTAGAGGGAATGTATGACGTTTTCAATCCCAAGTGCCTGAAAATGTAAATAAAAAATTAGAAATATCAAACGCAGCTCAATACCTAAAATGTCATACTTCAATATTGTAGTATTCTGTTACAATTACCTACAAATGAATTTTTATCCCCACACGTAGAGGGAATATTTGACGTTTTCAATCCCAAGTGCCTGAAAATGTAAATAAAAAATTTGAAATATCAAACGCAGCTCAATACCTAAAATTTTAAACCTGAATATTGTAGAATTTAGTGCCACTTTGTCAGAAATTTTTCCTTATTACGATACCTTGCGGGGATGCTTGTCATTTTAATCCCCAAGTGCCACAAAATGTGAATAAAAAATTTAAATTATCAAACACAGCCCAATACGTAAAATTTAATACTTGAATATTGTAGTATTCTGTGACAATTACCTAAAAATGAATTTTTATCCCCATGCGTAGAGGGAATGTTGACGTTTTCAATCCCAAGTGCCAGAAAATGTAAATAAAAAATTTGAAATATCACACGCTGCTCAATACCTAAAATTTTAAACCTGAATATTGTAGAATTCAGTGACAATTACCTACAAATGAATTTTTATCCCCATACGTAGAAGGAATGTTTGACGTTTTCAATCCCAAGTGCCAGAAAATGTAAATAAAAAATTTGAAATATCAAACGCAGCTCAATGCCTAAAATTTTAAACCTGAATATTGTAGAATTCAGTAACAATTACCTACAAATGAATTTTTATCCCCATACGTAGAGGGAATGTTTGACGTTTTCAATCCCAAGTGCCTCAAAATGTGAATAAAAAATTAGAAATTTCAAAACGCAGCTCAATACCTAAAACGTCATACTTCAATATTGCAGTATTCAGTGACAACTACCTACAAATGAATTTTTATCCCCATACGTAGAGGGAATGTTTGACGTTTTCAATCCCAAGTGCCTGAAAATGTAAATAAAAAATTTGAAATATCACACGCTGCTGAATACCTAAAATTTTAAACCTGAATTTTGTAGTATTTAGTGACAATTACCTACAAATGAATTTTTATCCCCATACGTAGAGGAAATGTTTGACGTTTTCAATCCCAAGTGCCTGAAAATGTAAATAAAAGATTTGAAATATCAAACGCAGCTCAATACCTAAAATTTTAAACATGAATATTGTAGTATTCAGTGACAATAACCTACAAATGAATTTTTATCCCCATACGTAGAGGGAATGTATGACGTTTTCAATCCCAAGTGCCTGAAAATGTAAATAAAAAATTAGAAATATCAAACGCAGCTCAATACCTAAAATGCTAAACCTGAATATTGTAGTATTCAGTGACAATTACCTACAAATGAATTTTTATCCCCATACGTAGAGGGAATGTTTGACGTTTTCAATCCCAAGTGCCAGAAAATGTAAATCAAGAATTTGAAATATAAAACGCAGCTCAATACCTAAAATTTTAAACCTGAATATTGTAGTATTCAGTGACAATTACCTACAAATAAATTTTTATCCCCATACGTAGAGGGAATGTTTGACGTTTTCAATCCCAAGTGCCTGAAAATGTAAATAGAAAATTAGAAATATCAAACGCAGCTCAATACCTAAAATGTCATACTTCAATATTGTAGTATTCTGCGACAATTACCTACAAATGAATTTTTATCCCCATACGTAGAGGGAATGTTTGACGTTTTCAATCCCAGGTTCCTAAAAATGTAAATAAAAAATTTGAAATATTACACGCAGCTCAATACCTAAAATTTTAAACCTGAATATTGTAGAATTCAGTGACAATTACTTACAAATGAATTTTTATCCCCACACGTAGAGGGAATATTTGACGTTTTCAATCCCAAGTGCCTGAAAATGTAAATAAAAAATTTGAAATATCAAACGCAGCTCAATACCTAAAATTTTAAACCTGAATATTGTAGAATTTAGTGCCACTTTGTCAGAAATTTTTCCTTATTACGATACCTTGCGGGGATGCTTGTCATTTTAATCCCCAAGTGCCACAAAATGTGAATAAAAAATTTAAATTATCAAACACAGCCCAATACGTAAAATTTAATACTTGAATATTGTAGTATTCTGTGACAATTACCTAAAAATGAATTTTTATCCCCATGCGTAGAGGGAATGTTGACGTTTTCAATCCCAAGTGCCAGAAAATGTAAATAAAAAATTTGAAATATCAAACGCAGCTCAATACCTAAAATTTTAAACCTGAATATTGTAGTATTCTGTGACAATTACCTACAAATGAATTTTTATCCCCATACGTAGAGGGAATGTTTGACGTTTTCAATCCCAAGTGCCTGAAAATGTAAATAAAAAATTAGAAATATCAAACGCAGCTCAATACCTAAAATTTAACACTTGAATATTGTAGTATTCAGTGACAATTACCTACAAATGAATTTTTATCCCCATACGTAGAGGGAATGTTTGACGTTTTCAATCCCAAGTGCCTGAAAATGTAAATAAAAAATTAGAAATATCAAACGCAGCTCAATACCTAAAATGTCATACTTCAATATTGCAGTATTCAGTGACAATTACCTACAAATGAATTTTTATCCCCATACGTAGAGGGAATGTTTGACGTTTTCAATCCCAAGTGCCTGAAAATGTAAATAAAAAATTTGAAATATCACACGCTGCTGAATACCTAAAATTTTAAACCTGAATATTGTTGAATTTAGTGCCAATTTTTTAGAAATTTTTTTTTATTACGATACCTTGCGAGGATGCTTGTCATTTTAATCCCCAAGTGCCTAAAAATGTGAATAAAAAATTTAAATTATCAAACACAGCCCAATACGTAAAATTTAATACTTGAATATTGTAGTATTCTGTGACAATTACCTACAAATGAATTTTTATCCCCATACGTAGAGGGAATATTTGACGTTTTCAATCCCAAGTGCCAGAAAATGTAAATAAAAAATTTGAAATATCACATGCTGCTCAATACCTAAAATTTTAAACCTGAATATTGTAGAATTCTGTGACAATTACCTACAAATGAATTTTTATCCCCATACGTAGAGGGAATGTTTGACGTTTTCAATCCCAAGTGCCAGAAAATGTAAATAAAAAATTTGAAATATCAAACGCAGCTCAATATCTAATATTTCATACTTCAATATTGTAGTATTCAGTGACAATTACCTACAAATGAATTTTTATCCCCATACGTAGAGGGAATGTTTGACGTTTTCAATCCCAAGTGCCTAAAAATGTAAATAAAAAATTTGAAATATCAAACGCAGCTCAATACCTAAAATTTTAAACCTGAATATTGTAGTATTCAGTGACAATTACCTACAAATGAATTTTTATCCCCATACGTAGAGGGAATGTTTGACGTTTTCAATCCCAAGTGCCTGAAAATGTAAATAAAAAATTAGAAATATCAAACGCAGCTCAATACCTAAAATGTCATACTTCAATATTGCAGTATTCAGTGACAATTACCTACAAATGAATTTTTATCCCCATACGTAGAGGGAATGTTTGACGTTTTCAATCCCAAGTGCCTGAAAATGTAAATAAAAAATTTGAAATATCACACGCTGCTCAATACCTAAAATTTTAAACCTGAATATTGTTGAATTTAGTGCCAATTTTTTAGAAATTTTTTTTTATTACGATACCTTGCGGGGATGCTTGTCATTTTAATCCCCAAGTGCCTAAAAATGTGAATAAAAAATTTAAATTATCAAACACAGCCCAACACCTAAAATTTAACACTTGAATATTGTAGTATTCTGTGACAATTGCCTAAAAATGAATTTTTATCCCCATACGTAGAGGGAATGTTGACGTTTTCAATCCCAAGTGCCAGAAAATGTAAATAAAAAATTTGAAATATCAAACGCAGCTCAATATCTAATATTTCATACTTCAATATTGTAGTATTCAGTGACAATTACCTACAAATGAATTTTTATCCCCATACGTAGAGGGAATATTTGACGTTTTCAATCCCAAGTGCCAGAAAATGCAAATAAAAAATTTGAAATATCACACGCTGCTCAATACCTAAAATCTAATACTTCAATATTGTAGTATTCTGTGACAATTACCTACAAATGAATTTTTATCCCCATACGTAGAGGGAATGTTTGACGTTTTCAATCCCAAGTGCCAGAAAATGTAAATAAAAAATTTGAAATATCAAACGCAGCTCAATACCTAAAATTTTAAACCTGAATATTGTTGAATTTAGTGCCAATTTTTTAGAAATTTTTTTTTATTACGATACCTTGCGAGGATGCTTGTCATTTTAATCCCCAAGTGCTTAAAAATGTGAATAAAAAATTTAAATTATCAAACACAGCCCAATACGTAAAATGTCATACTTCAATATTGCAGTATTCAGTGACAATTACCTACAAATGAATTTTTATCCCCATACGTAGAGGGAATGTTTGACGTTTTCAATCGCAAGTGCCAGAAAATGTAAATAAAAAATTTGAAATATCACACGCTGCTCAATACCTAAAATGTAATACTTCAATATTGTAGTATTCAGTGACAATTACCTACAAATGAATTTTTATCCCCAAACGTAGAGGGAATGTTGACGTTTTCAATACCAAGTGACTAAAAATGTGAATAAAAAATTTGAAATATCAAACGCAGCTCAATATCTAATATTTGATACTTCAATATTGTAGTATTCTGTGACCATTACCTACAAATTAATTTTTATCCCCATACGTAGAGGGAATGTTTGACGTTTTCAATCCCAAGTGCCTGAAAATGTAAATAAAAGATTTGAAATATCAAACGCAGCTCAATACCTAAAATTTTAAACCTGAATATTGTAGTATTCAGTGACAATTACCTACAAATAAATTTTTATCCCCATACGTAGAGGGAATGTTTGACGTTTTCAATCCCAAGTGCCTCAAAATGTGAATAAAAAATTTAAATTATCAAACACAGCCCAATACGTAAAATTTAATACTTGAATATTGTAGTATTCTGTGACAATTACCTGCAAATGAATTTTTATCCCCATACGTAGAGGGAATTTTTGACGTTTTCAATCCCAAGTGCCTGAAAATGTAAATAAAAAATTTGAAATATCACACGCTGCTCAATACCTTAAATTTTAAACCTGAATATTGTAGAATTTAGTGCCAATTTGTCAGAAAATTTTTTTTTTACGATACCTTGCGGGGATGTTTGTCATTTTAATCCCCAAGTGCCTAAAAATGTGAATAAAAAATTTAAATTATCAAACACAGCGCAACACCTAAAATTTAACACTTGAATATTGTAGTATTCAGTGACAATTACCTACAAATGAATTTTTATCCCCATACGTAGAGGGAATGTTTGACGTTTTCAATCCCAAGTGACTAAAAATGTGAATAAAAAATTTGAAATATCAAACGCAGCTCAATATCTAATATTTGATACTTCAATATTGTAGTATTCAGTGACAATTACCTACAAATAAATTTTTATCCCCATACGTAGAGGGAATGTTTGACGTTTTCAATCCCAATTGCCAGAAAATGTAAATAAAAAATTTGAAATATCACACGCTGCTCAATACCTAAAATTTTAAACCTGAATATTGTAGAATTCAGTGACAATTACCTACAAATGAAGTTTTATCCCCATACGTAGAAGGAATGTTTGACGTTTTCAATCCCAAGTGCCAGAAAATGTAAATAAAAAATTTGAAATATCAAACGCAGCTCAATGCCTAAAATTTTAAACCTGAATATTGTAGAATTCAGTAACAATTACCTACAAATGAATTTTTATCCCCATACGTAGAGGGAATGTTTGACGTTTTCAATCCCAAGTGCCAGAAAATGTAAATAAAAAATTTGAAATATCAAACGCAGCTCAATACCTAAAATTTTAAACCTGAATATTGTAGAATTCAGTGACCATTACCTAAAAATGAATTTTTATCCCCATGCGTAGAGGGAATGTTGACGTTTTCAATCCCAAGTGACTAAAAATGTGAATAAAAAATTTGAAATATCAAACGCAGCTCAATACCTAAAATTTAACACTTGAATATTGTAGTATTCTGTGACAATTACCTAAAAATGAATTTTTATCCCCATGCGTAGAGGGAATGTTGACGTTTTCAATCCCAAGTGACTAAAAATGTGAATAAAAAATTTGAAATATCAAACGCAGCTCAATATCTAATATTTCATACTTCAATATTGTAGTATTCAGTGACAATTACCTACAAATGAATTTTTATCCCCATACGTAGAGGGAATATTTGACGTTTTCAATCCCAAGTGCCAGAAAATGTAAATAAAAAATTTGAAATATCACACGCTGCTCAATACCTAAAATTTTAAACCTGAATATTGTAGAATTCAGTGACAATTACCTACAAATGAATTTTTATCCCCATACGTAGAAGGAATGTTTGACGTTTTCAATCCCAAGTGCCAGAAAATGTAAATAAAAAATTTGAAATATCAAACGCAGCTCAATACCTAAAATTTTAAACCTGAATATTGTAGTATTCAGTGACAATTACCTACAAATAAATTTTTATCCCCATACGTAGAGGGAATGTTTGACGTTTTCAATCCCAAGTGCCTGAAAATGCAAATAAAAAATTAGAAATATCAAACGCAGCTCAATACCTAAAATGTCATACTTCAATACTGTAGTATTCAGTGACAATTACCTACAAATGAATTTTTATCCCCATACGTAGAGGGAATGTTTGACGTTTTCAATCCCAAGTGCCTGAAAATGTAAATAAAAAATTTGAAATATCACACGCTGCTCAATACCTAAAATTTTAAACCTGAATATTGTTGAATTTAGTGCCAATTTTTTAGCAATTTTTTATTACGATACCTTGCGAGGATGCTTGTCATTTTAATCCCCAAGTGCCTAAAAATGTGAATAAAAAATTTAAATTATCAAACACAGCTCAATACCTAAAATTATAAACCTGAATATTGTAGAATTCAGTGACAATTACCTACAAATGAATTTTTATCCCCATACGTAGAGGGAATGTTTGACGTTTTCAATCCCAAGTGCCAGAAAATGTAAATAAAAAATTTGAAATATCAAACGCAGCTCAATACCTAAAATTTTAAACCTGAATATTGTAGTATTCAGTGACAATTACCTACAAATGAATTTTTATCCCCATACGTAGAGGGAATGTTTGACGTTTTCAATCCCAAGTGCCAGAAAATGTAAATAAAAAATTTGAAATATCACACGCTGCTCAATACCTAAAATTTTAAACCTGAATATTGTTGAATTTAGTGTCAATTTTTTAGCAATTTTTTTTATTACGATACCTTGCGAGGATGCTTGTCATTTTAATCCCCAAGTGCCTAAAAATGTGAATAAAAAATTTAAATTATCAAACACAGCTCAATACCTAAAATTTTAAACCTGAATATTGTAGAATTCAGTGACAATTACCTACAAATGAATTTTTATCCCCATACGTAGAGGGAATGTTTGACGTTTTCAATCCCAAGTGCCAGAAAATGTAAATAAAAAATTTGAAATATCAAACGCAGCTCAATACCTAAAATTTTAAACCTGAATATTGTAGAATTCAGTGACAATTACCTACAAAAAAAATTTTTTTCCCCATACGTAGAGGGAATGTTTGACGTTTTCAATCCCAATTGCCGAAAAATGTGAATAAAAAATTTAAATTATCAAACACAGCTCAATACCTAAAATTTTAAACCTGAATATTGTAGTATTCAGTTACAATTACCGTCAATTGACTTTTTATCCGCCTAATTAGAGGGAATGTTTGACGTTTTCAATCCCAAGTGCCAGAAAATGTAAATAAAAAATTTGAAATATCAAACGCAGCTCAATACCTAAAACTTTAAACCTGAATATTGTAGTATTCAGTGACAATTACCTACAAATGAATTTTTATCCCCATACGTAGAGGGAATATTTGACGTTTTCAATCCAAAGTGCCAGAAACAGTAAATAAAAAATTTGAAATATCACACGCTGCTCAATACCTAAAACTTTAAACCTGAATATTGTAGTATTCAGTGACAATTACCTACAAATAAATTTTTATCCCCATAGGTAGAGGGAATGTTTGACGTTTTCAATCCCAATTGCCTCAAAAAATGTGAATAAAAAATTTAAATTATCAAACGCAGCCCAATACGTAAAATTTAATACTTCAATATTGTAGTATTCAGTGACAATTACCTACAAATGAATTTTTATCCCCATACGTCGAGGGAATATTTGACGTTTTCAATCCCAAGTGCCTAAAAATGTGAATAAAAAATTTAAATTATCAAACACAGCTCAATACCTAAAATTTTAAACCTGAATATTGTAGAATTTAGTGCCAATTTTTTAGCAATTTTTTTTTATTACGATACCTTGCGAGGATGCTTGTCATTTTAATCCCCAAGTGCCTAAAAATGTGAATAAAAAATTTAAATTATCAAACACAGCTCAATACCTAAAATTTTAAACCTGAATATTGTAGAATTCAGTGACAATTACCTACAAATGAATTTTTATCCCCATACGTAGAGGGAATGTTTGACGTTTTCAATCCCAAGTGCCAGAAAATGTAAATAAAAAATTTGAAATATCAAACGCAGCTCAATACCTAAAATTTTAAACCTGAATATTGTAGTATTCAGTGACAATTACCTACAAATAAATTTTTATCCCCATACGTAGAGGGAATGTTTGACGTTTTCAATCCCAATTGCCTAAAAATGTAAATAAAAGATTTGAAATATCAAACGCAGCCTAATACGTAAAATTTATTACTTGTATATTGTAGTATTCTGTGACAATTACCTGCAAATGAATTTTTATCCCCATACGTAGAGGGAATTTTTGACGTTTTCAAACCCAAGTGCCTAAAAATGTAAATAAAAAATTTGAAATATCAAACCCAGCTCAATATCTAATAATTCATACTTCAATATTGTAGTATTCAGTGACAATTACCTACAAATAAATTTTTATCCCCATACGTAGAGGGAATATTTGACGTTTTCAATCCCAAGTGCCAGAAAATGTAAATAAAAAATTTGAAATATCACACGCTGCTCAATACCTAAAATTTTAAACCTGAATATTGTAGAATTCAGTGAAAATTACCTACAAATGAATTTTTATCCCCATACGTAGAAGGAATGTTTGACGTTTTCAATCCCAAGTGCCAGAAAATGTAAATAAAAAATTTGAAATATCAAACGCAGCTCAATACCTAAAATTCTAAACCTGAATATTGTAGTATTCAGTGACAATTACCTACAAATAAATTTTTATCCCCATACGTAGAGGGAATGTTTGACGTT
Source organism: Diplolepis rosae (assembly GCA_030998225.1). NCBI lineage: Eukaryota > Metazoa > Arthropoda > Insecta > Hymenoptera > Diplolepididae > Diplolepis > Diplolepis rosae. The sequence goes on along the minus strand of JAPYXD010000686.1, from coordinate 2,521,211 downwards.
TTCAATCCCAAGTGCCTGAAAATGTAAATAAAAAATTAGAAATTTCAAACGCAGCTCAATACCTAAAATGTCATACTTCAATATTGCAGTATTCAGTGACAATTACCTACAAATGAATTTTTATCCCCATACGTAGAGGGAATGTTTGACGTTTTCAATCCCAAGTGCCTGAAAATGTAAATAAAAAATTTGAAATATCACACGCTGCTCAATACCTAAAATTTTAAACCTGAATAGTGTTGAATTTAGTGCCAATTTTTTTAGAAATTTTTTTTTATTACGATACCTTGCGAGAATGCTTGTCATTTTAATCCGCAAGTGCCTAAAAATGTTAATAAAAAATTTAAATTATCAAACACAGCCCAATACGTAAAATGTCATACTTGAATATTGCAGTATTCAGTGACAATTACCTACAAATGAATTTTTATCCCCATACGTAGAGGGAATGTTTGACGTTTTCAATCCCAAGTGCCTGAAAAGGCAAATAAAAAATTTGAAATATCAAACGCAGCTCAATACCTAAAACTTTAAACCTGAATATTGTAGTATTCAGTGACAATTACCTACAAATAAATTTTTATCCCCATACGTTGAGGGAATGTTTGACGTTTTCAATCCCAATTGCCTCAAAATGTGAATAAAAAATTTAAATTATCAAACGCAGCCCAATACTTAAAATTAAATACTTGAATATTGTAGTATTCTGTGACAATTACCTGCAAATGAATTTTTATCCCCATACGTAGAGGGAATTTTTGACGTTTTCAATCCCAAGTGCCTTAAAATGTAAATAAAAAATTTGAAATATCAAACGCAGCTCAATACCTAAAATTTTAAACCCGAATATTGTAGAATTAAGTGCAAATTTGTCAGAATATTTTTTTTTACGATACCTTGCGGGGATGTTTGTCATTTTAATCCCCAAGTGCCTAAAAATGTGAATAAAAAATTTAAATTATCAAACACAGCGCAACACCTAAAATTTAACACTTGAATATTGTAGTATTCAGTGACAATTACTTACAAATAAATTTTTATCCCCATACGTAGAGGGAATGTTTGACGTTTTCAATCCCAAGTGCCTAAAAATGAAAATAAAAAATTTGAAATATCACACGCTGCTCAATACCTAAAATTTTAAACCTGAATATTGTAGAATTCAGTGACAATTACCTACAAATGAATTTTTATCCCCATACGTCGAGGGAATGTTTGACGTTTTCAATCCCAAGTGCCTAAAAATGTGAATAAAAAATTTAAATTATCAAACACAGCCCAATACGTAAAATTTAATACTTGAATATTGTAGTATTCTGTGACAATTACCTACAAATGAATTTTTATCCCCATACGTAGAGGGAATGTTTGACGTTTTCAATCCCAAGTGACTAAAAATGTGAATAAAAAATTTGAAATATCAAACGCAGCTCAATATCTAATATTTGATACTTCAATATTGTAGTATTCTGTGACCATTACCTACAAATTAATTTTTATCCCCATACGTAGAGGGAATGTTTGACGTTTTCAATCCCAAGTGCCTGAAAATGTAAATAAAAGATTTGAAATATCAAACGCAGCTCAATACCTAAAATTTTAAACCTGAATATTGTAGTATTCAGTGACAATTACCTACAAATAAATTTTTATCCCCATACGTAGAGGGAATGTTTGACGTTTTCAATCCCAAGTGCCTCAAAATGTGAATAAAAAATTTAAATTATCAAACACAGCCCAATACGTAAAATTTAATACTTGAATATTGTAGTATTCTGTGACAATTACCTGCAAATGAATTTTTATCCCCATACGTAGAGGGAATTTTTGACGTTTTCAATTCCAAGTGCCCAAAAATGTAAATAAAAAATTTAAATTATCAAACACAGCCCAACACCTAAAATTTAACACTTGAATATTGTAGTATTCTGTGACAATTACCTAAAAATGAATTTTTATCCCCATGCGTAGAGGGAATGTTGACGTTTTCAATCCCAAGTGACTAAAAATGTGAATAAAAAATTTGAAATATCAAACGCAGCTCAATATCTAATATTTCATACTTCAATATTGTAGTATTCAGTGACAATTACCTACAAATGAATTTTTATCCCCATACGTAGAGGGAATATTTGACGTTTTCAATCCCAAGTGCCAGAAAATGTAAATAAAAAATTTGAAATATCACACGCTGCTCAATACCTAAAATTTTAAACCTGAATATTGTAGAATTCAGTGACAATTACCTACAAATGAATTTTTATCCCCATACGTAGAAGGAATGTTTGACGTTTTCAATCCCAAGTGCCAGAAAATGTAAATAAAAAATTTGAAATATCAAACGCAGCTCAATACCTAAAATTTTAAACCTGAATATTGTAGTATTCAGTGACAATTACCTACAAATAAATTTTTATCCCCATACGTAGAGGGAATGTTTGACGTTTTCAATCCCAAGTGCCTGAAAATGCAAATAAAAAATTAGAAATATCAAACGCAGCTCAATACCTAAAATGTCATACTTCAATATTGCAGTATTCAGTGACAATTACCTACAAATGAATTTTTATCCCCATACGTAGAGGGAATGTTTGACGTTTTCAATCCCAAGTGCCTGAAAATGTAAATAAAAAATTTGAAATATCACACGCTGCTCAATACCTAAAATTTTAAACCTGAATATTGTTGAATTTAGTGCCAATTTTTTAGCAATTTTTTTTTATTACGATACCTTGCGAGGATGCTTGTCATTTTAATCCCCAAGTGCCTAAAAATGTGAATAAAAAATTTAAATTATCAAACACAGCTCAATACCTAAAATTATAAACCTGAATATTGTAGAATTCAGTGACAATTACCTACAAATGAATTTTTATCCCCATACGTAGAGGGAATGTTTGACGTTTTCAATCCCAAGTGCCTGAAAATGTAAATAAAAAATTTGAAATATCAAACGCAGCTCAATACCTAAAATTTTAAACCTGAATATTGTAGAATTCAGTGACAATTACCTACAAATGAATTTTTATCCCCATACGTAGAGGGAATGTTTGACGTTTTCAATCCCAAGTGCCTGAAAATGTAAATAAAAAATTTGAAATATCACACGCTGCTCAATACCTATAATTTTAAATCTGAATATTGTTGAATTTAGTGCCAATTTTTTAGCAATTTTTTTTTATTACGATACCTTGCGAGGATGCTTGTCATTTTAATCCCCAAGTGCCTAAAAATGTGAATAAAAAATTTAAATTATCAAACACAGCTCAATACCTAAAATTTTAAACCTGAATATTGTAGAATTCAGTGACAATTACCTACAAATGAATTTTTATCCCCATACGTAGAGGGAATGTTTGACGTTTTCAATCCCAAGTGCCAGAAAATGTAAATAAAAAATTTGAAATATCAAACGCAGCTCAATACCTAAAATTTTAAACCTGAATATTGTAGTATTCAGTGACAATTACCTACAAATAAATTTTTATCCCCATACGTAGAGGGAATGTTTGACGTTTTCAATCCCAATTGCCTAAAAATGTGAATAAAAAATTTAAATTATCAAACACAGCTCAATACCTAAAATTTTAAACCTGAATATTGTAGAATTCAGTGACAATTACCTAAAAATGAATTTTTATCCTCATACGTAGAGGGAATGTTTGACGTTTTCAATCCCAAGTGCCAGAAAATGTAAATAAAAAATTTGAAATATCAAACGCAGCTCAATACCTAAAACTTTAAACCTGAATATTGTAGTATTCAGTGACAATTACCTACAAATGAATTTTTATCCCCATACGTAGAGGGAATATTTGACGTTTTCAATCCAAAGTGCCAGAAACAGTAAATAAAAAATTTGAAATATCACACGCTGCTCAATACCTAAAACTTTAAACCTGAATATTGTAGTATTCAGTGACAATTACCTACAAATAAATTTTTATCCCCATACGTAGAGGGAATGTTTGACGTTTTCAATCCCAAGTGCCTCAAAATGTGAATAAAAAATTTAAATTATCAAACACAGCCCAATACGTAAAATTTAATACTTGAATATTGTAGTATTCTGTGACAATTACCTGCAAATGAATTTTTATCCTCATACGTAGATGGAATTTTTGACGTTTTCAATCCCAAGTGCCTTAAAATGTAAATAAAAAATTTGAAATATCAAACGCCGCTCAGTACCTAAAATTTTAAACCCGAATATTGTAGAATTTAGTGCAAATTTGTCAGAAATTTTTTTTTTACGATACCTTGCGGGGATGTTTGTCATTTTAATCCCCAAGTGCCTAAAAATGTGAATAAAAAATTTAAATTATCAAACACAGCCCAACACCTAAAATTTAACACTTGAATATTGTAGTATTCTGTGACAATTACCTAAAAATGAATTTTCATCCCCATGCGTAGAGGGAATGTTGACGTTTTCAATCCCAAGTGCCTAAAAATGTAAATAAAAAATTTGAAATATCAAACGCAGCTCAATATCTAATATTTCATACTTCAATATTGTAGTATTCAGTGACAATTACCTACAAATAAATTTTTATCCCCATACGTAGAGGGAATATTTGACGTTTTCAATCCCAAGTGCCAGAAAATGTAAATAAAAAATTTGAAAAATCAAACACAGCGCAACACCTAAAATTTAACACTTGAATATTGTAGTATTCAGTGACAATTACTTACAAATAAATTTTTATCCCCATACGTAGAGGGAATGTTTGACGTTTTCAATCCCAATTGCCTAAAAATGAAAATAAAAGATTTGAAATATCAAACGCAGCCCAATACGTAAAATTTATTACTTGTATATTGTAGTATTCTGTGACAATTACCTGCAAATGAATTTTTATCCCCATACGTAGAGGGAATTTTTGACGTTTTCAAACCCAAGTGCCTAAAAATGTAAATAAAAAATTTGAAGTATCTAACGCAGCTCAATATCTAATATTTCATACTTCAATATTGTAGTATTCAGTGACAATTACCTACAAATAAATTTTTATCCCCATACGTAGAGGGAATATTTGACGTTTTCAATCCCAAGTGCCAGAAAATGTAAATAAAAAATTTGAAATATCACACGCTGCTCAATACCTAAAATTTTAAACCTGAATATTGTAGAATTCAGTGAAAATTACCTACAAATGAATTTTTATCCCCATACGTAGAAGGAATGTTTGACGTTTTCAATCCCAAGTGCCAGAAAATGTAAATAAAAAATTTGAAATATCAAACGCAGCTCAATACCTAAAATTCTAAACCTGAATATTGTAGTATTCAGTGACAATTACCTACAAATAAATTTTTATCCCCATACGTAGAGGGAATGTTTGACGTTTTCAATCCCAAGTGCCTGAAAATGTAAATAAAAAATTAGAAATTTCAAACGCAGCTCAATACCTAAAATGTCATACTTCAATATTGCAGTATTCAGTGACAATTACCTACAAATGAATTTTTATCCCCATACGTAGAGGGAATGTTTGACGTTTTCAATCCCAAGTGCCTGAAAATGTAAATAAAAAATTTGAAATATCACACGCTGCTCAATACCTAAAATTTTAAACCTGAATAGTGTTGAATTTAGTGCCAAGTTTTTAGCAATTTTTTTTATTACGATACCTTGCGAGGATGCTTGTCATTTTAATCCCCAAGTGCCTAAAAATGTGAATAAAAAATTTAAATTATCAAACACAGCTCAATACCTAAAATTTTAAACCTGAATATTGTAGAATTCAGTGACAATTACCTACAAATGAATTTTTATCCCCATACGTAGAGGGAATGTTTGACGTTTTCAATCCCAAGTGCCAGAAAATGTAAATAAAAAATTTGAAATATCAAACGCAGCTCAATACCTAAAATTTTAAACCTGAATATTGTAGTATTCAGTGACAATTACCTACAAATGAATTTTTATCCCCATACGTAGAGGGAATGTTTGACGTTTTCAATCCCAAGTGCCTGAAAATGTAAATAAAAAATTTGAAAAATCACACGCTGCTCAATACCTAAAATTTTAAACCTGAATATTGTTGAATTTAGTGTCAATTTTTTAGCAATTTTTTTATTACGATACCTTGCGAGGATGCTTGTCATTTTAATCCCCAAGTGCCTAAAAATGTGAATAAAAAATTTAAATTATCAAACACAGCTCAATACCTAAAATTTTAAACCTGAATATTGTAGAATTCAGTGACAATTACCTACAAATGAATTTTTATCCCCATACGTAGAGGGAATGTTTGACGTTTTCAATCCCAAGTGCCAGAAAATGTAAATAAAAAATTTGAAATATCAAACGCAGCTCAATGCCTAAAATTTTAAACCTGAATATTGTAGAATTCAGTGACAATTACCTACAAATGAATTTTTATCCCCATACGTCGAGGGAATATTTGACGTTTTCAATCCCAAGTGCCTAAAAATGTGAATAAAAAATTTAAATTATCAAACACAGCTCAATACCTAAAATTTTAAACCTGAATATTGTAGAATTCAGTGACAATTACCTACAAATGAATTTTTATCCCCATACGTAGAGGGAATGTTTGACGTTTTCAATCCCAAGTGCCAGAAAATGTAAATAAAAAATTTGAAATATCAAACGCAGCTCAATACCTAAAATTTTAAACCTGAATATTGTAGTATTCAGTGACAATTACCTACAAATGAATTTTTATCCCCATACGTAGAGGGAATATTTGACGTTTTCAATCCAAAGTGCCAGAAACAGTAAATAAAAAATTTGAAATATCAAACGCAGCCCAATACGTAAAATTTATTACTTGTATATTGTAGTATTCTGTGACAATTACCTGCAAATGAATTTTTATCCCCATACGTAGAGGGAATTTTTGACGTTTTCAAACCCAAGTGCCTAAAAATGTAAATAAAAAATTTGAAGTATCTAACGCAGCTCAATATCTAATATTTCATACGTCAATATTGTAGTATTCAGTGACAATTACCTACAAATAAATTTTTATCCCCATACGTAGAGGGAATATTTGACGTTTTCAATCCCAAGTGCCAGAAAATGTAAATAAAAAATTTGAAATATCACACGCTGCTCAATACCTAAAATTTTAAACCTGAATATTGTAGAATTCAGTGAAAATTACCTACAAATGAATTTTTATCCCCATACGTAGAAGGAATGTTTGACGTTTTCAATCCCAAGTGCCAGAAAATGTAAATAAAAAATTTGAAATATCAAACGCAGCTCAATACCTAAAATTCTAAACCTGAATATTGTAGTATTCAGTGACAATTACCTACAAATAAATTTTTATCCCCATACGTAGAGGGAATGTTTGACGTTTTCAATCCCAAGTGCCTGAAAATGTAAATAAAAAATTAGAAATTTCAAACGCAGCTCAATACCTAAAATGTCATACTTCAATATTGCAGTATTCAGTGACAATTACCTACAAATGAATTTTTATCCCCATACGTAGAGGGAATGTTTGACGTTTTCAATCCCAAGTGCCTGAAAATGTAAATAAAAAATTTGAAATATCACACGCTGCTCAATACCTAAAATTTTAAACCTGAATATTGTTGAATTTAGTGCCAATTTTTTAGCAATTTTTTTTTATTACGATACCTTGCGAGGATGCTTGTCATTTTAATCCCCAAGTGCCTAAAAATGTGAATAAAAAATTTAAATTATCAAACACAGCTCAATACCTAAAATTTTAAACCTGAATATTGTAGAATTCAGTGACAATTACCTACAAATGAATTTTTATCCCCATACGTAGAGGGAATGTTTGACGTTTTCAATCCCAAGTGCCAGAAAATGTAAATAAAAAATTTGAAATATCAAACGCAGCTCAATACCTAAAATTTTAAACCTGAATATTGTAGTATTCAGTGACAATTACCTACAAATGAATTTTTATCCCCATACGTAGAGGGAATGTTTGACGTTTTCAATCCCAAGTGCCAGAAAATGTAAATAAAAAATTTGAAATATCACACGCTGCTCAATACCTAAAATTTTAAACCTGAATATTGTTGAATTTAGTGTCAATTTTTTAGCAATTTTTTTATTACGATACCTTGCGAGGATGCTTGTCATTTTAATCCCCAAGTGCCTAAAAATGTGAATAAAAAATTTAAATTATCAAACACAGCTCAATGCCTAAAATTTTAAACCTGAATATTGTAGAATTCAGTAACAATTACCTACAAATGAATTTTTATCCCCATACGTAGAGGGAATGTTGACGTTTTCAATCCCAAGTGACTAAAAATGTAAATAAAAAATTTGAAATATCAAACGCAGCTCAATACCTAAAATTTTAAACCTGAATATTGTAGTATTCAGTGACAATTACCTACAAATAAATTTTTATCCCCATACGTAGAGGGAATGTTTGACGTTTTCAATCCCAAGTGCCAGAAAATGTAAATAAAAAATTTGAAATATCAAACGCAGCTCAATACCTAAAATTTTAAACCTGAATATTGTAGTATTCAGTGACAATTACCTACAAATGAATTTTTATCCCCATACGTAGAGGGAATATTTGACGTTTTCAATCCAAAGTGCCAGAAACTGTAAATAAAAAATTTGAAATATCACACGCTGCTCAATACCTAAAACTTTAAACCTGAATATTGTAGTATTCAGTGACAATTACCTACAAATAAATTTTTATCCCCATACGTAGAGGGAATGTTTGACGTTTTCAATCCCAAGTGCCTCAAAATGTGAATAAAAAATTTAAATTATCAAACACAGCCCAATACGTAAAATTTAATACTTGAATATTGTAGTATTCTGTGACAATTACCTGCAAATGAATTTTTATCCTCATACGTAGATGGAATTTTTGACGTTTTCAATCCCAAGTGCCTTAAAATGTAAATAAAAAATTTGAAATATCAAACGCAGCTCAGTACCTAAAATTTTAAACCCGAATATTGTAGAATTTAGTGCAAATTTGTCAGAAAATTTTTTTTTTACGATACCTTGCGGGGATGTTTGTCATTTTAATCCCCAAGTGCCTAAAAATGTGAATAAAAAATTTAAATTATCAAACACAGCCCAACACCTAAAATTTAACACTTGAATATTGTAGTATTCTGTGACAATTACCTAAAAATGAATTTTCATCCCCATGCGTAGAGGGAATGTTGACGTTTTCAATCCCAAGTGCCTAAAAATGTAAATAAAAAATTTGAAATATCAAACGCAGCTCAATATCTAATATTTCATACTGCAATATTGTAGTATTCAGTGACAATTACCTACAAATAAATTTTTATCCCCATACGTAGAGGGAATATTTGACGTTTTCAATCCCAAGTGCCAGAAAATGTGAATAAAAAATTTGAAAAATCAAACGCTGCGCAATACCTAAAATTTAACACTTGAATATTGTAGTATTCAGTGACAATTACTTACAAATAAATTTTTATCCCCATACGTAGAGGGAATGTTTGACGTTTTCAATCCCAATTGCCTAAAAATGAAAATAAAAGATTTGAAATATCAAACGCAGCCCAATACGTAAAATTTAATACTTGAATATTGTAGTATTCTGTGACAATTACCTGCAAATGAATTTTTATCCCCATACGTAGAGGGAATTTTTGACGTTTTCAATCCCAGGTGCCTAAAAATGTAAATAAAAATTTGAAGTATCTAACGCAGCTCAATATCTAATATTTCATACTGCAATATTGTAGTATTCAGTGACAATTACCTACAAATAAATTTTTATCCCCATACGTAGAGGGAATATTTGACGTTTTCAATCCCAAGTGCCAGAAAATGTAAATAAAAAATTTGAAATATCACACGCTGCTCAATACCTAAAATTTTAAACCTGAATATTGTAGAATTCAGTGAAAATTACCTACAAATGAATTTTTATCCCCATACGTAGAAGGAATGTTTGACGTTTTCAATCCCAAGTGCCAGAAAATGTAAATAAAAAATTTGAAATATCAAACGCAGCTCAATACCTAAAATTCTAAACCTGAATATTGTAGTATTCAGTGACAATTACCTACAAATAAATTTTTATCCCCATACGTAGAGGGAATGTTTGACGTTTTCAATCCCAAGTGCCTGAAAATGTAAATAAAAAATTAGAAATTTCAAACGCAGCTCAATACCTAAAATGTCATACTTCAATATTGCAGTATTCAGTGACAATTACCTACAAATGAATTTTTATCCCCATACGTAGAGGGAATGTTTGACGTTTTCAATCCCAAGTGCCTGAAAATGTAAATAAAAAATTTGAAATATCACACGCTGCTCAATACCTAAAATTTTAAACCTGAATATTGTTGAATTTAGTGCCAATTTTTTAGAAATTTTTTTTTATTACGATACCTTGCGAGGATGCTTGTCATTTTAATCCCCAAGTGCCTAAAAATGTGAATAAAAAATTTAAATTATCAAACACAGCCCAATACGTAAAATTTAATACTTGAATATTGTAGTATTCTGTGACAATTACCTACAAATGAATTTTTATCCCCATACGTAGAGGGAATGTTTGACGTTTTCAAACCCAGGTGCCTAAAAATGTAAATAAACAATTTGAAATATCAAACGCAGCTCAATACCTAAAATTTTAAACCTGAATATTGTTGAATTTAGTGCCAATTTTTTAGAAATTTTTTTTATTACGATACCTTGCGAGAATGCTTGTCATTTTAATCCGCAAGTGCATAAAAATGTGAATAAAAAATTTAAATTATCAAACACAGCCCAATACGTGAAATGTAATACTTCAATATTGCAGTATTCAGTGACAATTACCTACAAATGAATTTTTATCCCCATACGTAGAGGAAATGTTTGACGTTTTCAATCCCAAGTGCCTCAAAAGGCAAATAAAAAATTTGAAATATCACACGCTGCTCAATACCTAAAACTTTAAACCTGAATATTGTAGTATTCAGTGACAATTACCTACAAATAAATTTTTATCCCCATACGTAGATGGAATTTTTGACGTTTTCAATCCCAAGTGCCTTAAAATGTAAATAAAAAATTTGAAATATCAAACGCAGCTCAGTACCTAAAATTTTAAACCCGAATATTGTAGAATTTAGTGCAAATTTGTCAGAAAATTTTTTTTTTACGATACCTTGCGAGGATGCTTGTCATTTTAATCCCCAAGTGCCTAAAAATGTGAATAAAAAATTTAAATTATCAAACACAGCCCAATACGTAAAATGTCATACTTCAATATTGCAGTATTCAGTGACAATTACCTACAAATGAATTTTTATCCCCATACGTAGAGGAAATGTTTGACGTTTTCAATCCCAAGTGCCTCAAAATGTGAATAAAAAATTTAAATTATCAAACACAGCCCAATACGTAAAATTTAATACTTGAATATTGTAGTATTCTGTGACAATTACCTGCAAATGAATTTTTATCCTCATACGTAGATGGAATTTTTGACGTTTTCAATCCCAAGTGCCTTAAAATGTAAATAAAAAATTTGAAATATCAAACGCAGCTCAATACCTAAAATTTTAAACCTGAATATTGTAGAATTTAGTGCCAATTTGTCAGAAAATTTTTTTTTTACGATACCTTGCGGGGATGTTTGTCATTTTAATCCCCAAGTGCCTAAAAATGTGAATAAAAAATTTAAATTATCAAACACAGCCCAACACCTAAAATTTAACACTTGAATATTGTAGTATTCTGTGACAATTACCTAAAAATGAATTTTCATCCCCATGCGTAGAGGGAATGTTGACGTTTTCAATCCCAAGTGCCTAAAAATGTAAATAAAAAATTTGAAATATCAAACGCAGCTCAATATCTAATATTTCATACTGCAATATTGTAGTATTCAGTGACAATTACCTACAAATAAATTTTTATCCCCATACGTAGAGGGAATATTTGACGTTTTCAATCCCAAGTGCCAGAAAATGTAAATAAAAGATTTGAAATATCAAACGCAGCCCAATACGTAAAATTTATTACTTGTATATTGTAGTATTCTGTGACAATTACCTGCAAATGAATTTTTATCCCCATACGTAGAGGGAATTTTTGACGTTTTCAATCCCAAGTGCCTAAAAATGTAAATAAAAAATTTGAAATATCAAACGCAGCTCAATATCTAATATTTCATACTTCAATATTGTAGTATTCAGTGACAATTACCTACAAATAAATTTTTATCCCCATACGTAGAGGGAATATTTGACGTTTTCAATCCCAAGTGCCAGAAAATGTAAATAAAAAATTTGAAATATCACACGCTGCTCAATACCTAAAATTTTAAACCTGAATATTGTAGAATTCAGTGAAAATTACCTACAAATGAATTTTTATCCCCATACGTAGAAGGAATGTTTGACGTTTTCAATCCCAAGTGCCAGAAAATGTAAATAAAAAATTTAAAATATCAAACGCAGCTCAATACCTAAAATTCTAAACCTGAATATTGTAGTATTCAGTGACAATTACCTACAAATAAATTTTTATCCCCATACGTAGAGGGAATGTTTGACGTTTTCAATCCCAAGTGCCTGAAAATGTAAATAAAAAATTAGAAATTTCAAACGCAGCTCAATACCTAAAATGTCATACTTCAATATTGCAGTATTCAGTGACAATTACCTACAAATGAATTTTTATCCCCATACGTAGAGGGAATGTTTGACGTTTTCAATCCCAAGTGCCTGAAAATGTAAATAAAAAATTTGAAATATCACACGCTGCTCAATACCTAAAATTTTAAACCTGAATATTGTTGAATTTAGTGCCAATTTTTTAGCAATTTTTTTTTATTACGATACCTTGCGAGGATGCTTGTCATTTTAATCCCCAAGTGCCTAAAAATGTGAATAAAAAATTTAAATTATCAAACACAGCTCAATACCTAAAATTATAAACCTGAATATTGTAGAATTCAGTGACAATTACCTACAAATGAATTTTTATCCCCATACGTAGAGGGAATGTTTGACGTTTTCAATCCCAAGTTCCAGAAAATGTAAATAAAAAATTTGAAATATCAAACGCAGCTCAATACCTAAAATTTTAAACCTGAATATTGTAGTATTCAGTGACAATTACCTACAAATGAATTTTTATCCCCATACGTAGAGGGAATGTTTGACGTTTTCAATCCCAAGTGCCAGAAAATGTAAATAAAAAATTTGAAATATCACACGCTGCTCAATACCTAAAATTTTAAACCTGAATATTGTTGAATTTAGTGCCAATTTTTTAGCAATTTTTTTTTATTACGATACCTTGCGAGGATGCTTGTCATTTTAATCCCCAAGTGCCTAAAAATGTGAATAAAAAATTTAAATTATCAAACACAGCTCAATACCTAAAATTTTAAACCTGAATATTGTAGAATTCAGTGACAATTACCTACAAATGAATTTTTATCCCCATACGTAGAGGGAATGTTTGACGTTTTCAATCCCAAGTGCCAGAAAATGTAAATAAAAAATTTGAAATATCAAACGCAGCTCAATACCTAAAATTTTAAACCTGAATATTGTAGTATTCAGTGACAATTACCTACAAATAAATTTTTATCCCCATACGTAGAGGGAATGTTTGACGTTTTCAATCCCAATTGCCTAAAAATGTGAATAAAAAATTTAAATTATCAAACACAGCTCAATACCTAAAATTTTAAACCTGAATATTGTAGAATTCAGTGACAATTACCTAAAAATGAATTTTTATCCTCATACGTAGAGGGAATGTTTGACGTTTTCAATCCCAAGTGCCAGAAAATGTAAATAAAAAATTTGAAATATCAAACGCAGCTCAATACCTAAAACTTTAAACCTGAATATTGTAGTATTCAGTGACAATTACCTACAAATGAATTTTTATCCCCATACGTAGAGGGAATATTTGACGTTTTCAATCCAAAGTGCCAGAAACAGTAAATAAAAAATTTGAAATATCACACGCTGCTCAATACCTAAAACTTTAATACGTGAATATTGTAGTATTCAGTGACAATTACCTACAAATGAATTTTTATCCTCATACGTAGATGGAATGTTTGACGTTTTCAATCCCAAGTGCCTTAAAATGTAAATAAAAAAATTTGAAATATCAAACACAGCTCAGTACCTAAAATTTTAAACCCGAATATTGTAGAATTTAGTGCAAATTTGTCAGAAATTTTTTTTTTACGATACCTTGCGGGGTTGTTTGTCATTTTAATCCCCAAGTGCCTAAAAATGTGAATAAAAAATTTAAATTATCAAACACAGCCCAACACCTAAAATTTAACACTTGAATATTGTAGTATTCTGTGACAATTGCCTAAAAATGAATTTTTTATCCCCATGCGTAGAGGGAATGTTGACGTTTTCAAACCCAAGTGCCTAAAAATGTAAATAAAAAATTTGAAATATCAAACGCAGCTCAATATCTAATATTTCATACTTCAATATTGTAGTATTCAGTGACAATTACCTACAAATAAATTTTTATCCCCATACGTAGAGGGAATATTTGACGTTTTCAATCCCAAATGCCCTAAAATGTAAATAAAAAATTTCAAGAATGAAACTAAGCGCAACACCTAAAATTTAACACTTGAATATTGTAGTATTCAGTGACAATTACTTACAAATAAATTTTTATCCCCATACGTAGAGGGAATGTTTGACGTTTTCAATCCCAATTGCCTAAAAATGAAAATAAAAGATTTGAAATATCAAACGCAGCCCAATACGTAAAATTTATTACTTGTATATTGTAGTATTCTGTGACAATTACCTGCAAATGAATTTTTATCCCCATACGCAGAGGGAATTTTTGACGTTTTCAATCCCAAGTGCCTAAAAATGTAAATAAAAATTTGAAGTATCTAACGCAGCTCAATATCTAATATTTCATACTTCAATATTGTAGTATTCAGTGACAATTACCTACAAATAAATTTTTATCCCCATACGTAGAGGGAATATTTGACGTTTTCAATCCCAAGTGCCAGAAAATGTAAATAAAAAATTTGAAATATCACACGCTGCTCAATACCTAAAATTTTAAACCTGAATATTGTAGAATTCAGTGAAAATTACCTACAAATGAATTTTTATCCCCATACGTAGAAGGAATGTTTGACGTTTTCAATCCCAAGTGCCAGAAAATGTAAATAAAAAAATTTGAAATATCAAACGCAGCTCAATACCTAAAATTCTAAACCTGAATATTGTAGTATTCAGTGACAATTACCTACAAATAAATTTTTATCCCCATACGTAGAGGGAATGTTTGACGTTTTCAATCCCAAGTGCCTGAAAATGTAAATAAAAAATTAGAAATTTCAAACGCAGCTCAATACCTAAAATGTCATACTTCAATATTGCAGTATTCAGTGACAATTACCTACAAATGAATTTTTATCCCCATACGTAGAGGGAATGTTTGACGTTTTCAATCCCAAGTGCCTGAAAATGTAAATAAAAAATTTGAAATATCACACGCTGCTGAATACCTAAAATTTTAAACCTGAATATTGTTGAATTTAGTGCCAATTTTTTAGAAATTTTTTTTTATTACGATAACTTGCGAGGATGCTTATCATTTTAATCCCCAAGTGCCTAAAAATGTGAATAAAAAATTTAAATTATCAAACACAGCCCAATACGTAAAATTTAATACTTGAATATTGTAGTATTCTGTGACAATTACCTACAAATGAATTTTTATCCCCATACGTAGAGGGAATGTTGACGTTTTCAAACCCAGGAGCCTAAAAATGTAAATAAACAATTTGATATATCAAACGCAGCTCAATACCTAAAATTTTAAACCTGAATATTGTTGAATTTAGTGCCAATTTTTTAGAAATTTTTTTTTATTACGATACCTTGAGAGTATGATTGTCATTTTAATCCGCAAGTGCCTAAAAATGTTAATAAAAAATTTAAATTATCAAACACAGCCCAATACGTAAAATGTCATACTTGAATATTGCAGTATTCAGTGACAATTACCTACAAATGAATTTTTATCCCCATACGTAGAGGGAATGTTTGACGTTTTCAATCCCAAGTGCCTGAAAAGGCAAATAAAAAATTTGAAATATCACACGCTGCTCAATACCTAAAACTTTAAACCTGAATATTGTAGTATTCAGTGACAATTACCTACAAATAAATTTTTATCCCCATACGTAGATGGAATTTTTGACGTTTTCAATCCCAAGTGCCTTAAAATGTAACTAAAAAATTTGATATATCAAACGCAGCACAGTACCTAAAATTTTAAACCCGAATATTGTAGAATTTAGTGCAAATTTGTCAGAAAATTTTTTTTTTACGATACCTTGCGGGGATGTTTGTCATTTTAATCCCCAAGTGCCTAAAAATGTGAATAAAAAATTTAAATTATCAAACACAGCCCAATACGTAAAATGTCATACTTCAATATTGCAGTATTCAGTGACAATTACCTACAAATGAATTTTTATCCCCATACGTAGAGGAAATGTTTGACGTTTTCAATCCCAAGTGCCTCAAAATGTGAATAAAAAATTTAAATTATCAAACACAGCCCAATACGTAAAATTTAATACTTGAATATTGTAGTATTCTGTGACAATTACCTGCAAATGAATTTTTATCCCCATACGTAGAGGGAATTTTTGACGTTTTCAATCCCAAGTGCCTTAAAATGTAAATAAAAAATTTGAAATATCAAACGCAGCTCAATACCTAAAATTTTAAACCTGAATATTGTAGAATTTAGTGCCAATTTGTCAGAAAATTTTTTTTTTACGATACCTTGCGGGGATGTTTGTCATTTTAATCCCCAAGTGCCTAAAAATGTGAATAAAAAATTTAAATTATAAACACAGCCCATCACCTAATATGTAACACTTCAATATTGTAGTATTCTGTGACAATTGCCTAAAAATGAATTTTTATCCCCATGCGTAGAGGGAATGTTGACGTTTTCAATCCCAAGTGCCTAAAAATGTAAATAAAAAATTTGAAATATCAAACGCAGCTCAATATCTAATATTTCATACTTCAATATTGTAGTATTCAGTGACAATTACCTACAAATAAATTTTTATCCCCATACGTAGAGGGAATGTTTGACGTTTTCAAACCCAGTTGCCAAAAAATGTAAATCAACAATTTGAAATATCACACGCTGCTCAATACCTAAAATTTTAAACCTGAATATTGTAGTATTCTGTGACAATTACCTACAAATTAATTTTTATCCCCATACGTAGAGGGAATGTTTGACGTTTTCAATCCCAAGTGCCTAAAAATGAGAATAAAAAATTTGAAATATCACACGCTGCTCAATACATAAAATTTTAAACCTGAATATTGTAGAATTCAGTGACAATTACCTACAAATGAATTTTTATCCCCATACGTAGAGGGAATGTGACGTTTTCAATCCCAAGTGCCTAAAAATGTGAATAAAAAATTTGAAATATCAAACGCAGCTCAATATCTAATATTTCATACTTCAATATTGTAGTATTCAGTGACAATTACCTACAAATGAATTTTTATCCCCATACGTAGAGGGAATGTTTGACGTTTTCAATCCCAAGTGCCAGAAAATGTAAATAAAAAATTTGAAATATCAAACGCAGCTCAATACCTAAAATTTTAAACCTGAATATTGTAGTATTCAGTGACAATTACTTACAAATAAATTTTTATCCCCATACGTAGAGGGAATGTTTGACGTTTTCAATCCCAATTGCCTAAAAATGAAAATAAAAGATTTGAAATATCAAACGCAGCCCAATACGTAAAATTTATTACTTGTATATTGTAGTATTCTGTGACAATTACCTGCAAATGAATTTTTATCCCCATACGTAGAGGGAATTTTTGACGTTTTCAAACCCAAGTGCCTAAAAATGTAAATAAAAAATTTGAAATATCAAACCCAGCTCAATATCTAATAATTCATACTTCAATATTGTAGTATTCAGTGACAATTACCTACAAATAAATTTTTATCCCCATACGTAGAGGGAATATTTGACGTTTTCAATCCCAAGTGCCAGAAAATGTAAATAAAAAATTTGAAATATCACACGCTGCTCAATACCTAAAATTTTAAACCTGAATATTGTAGAATTCAGTGAAAATTACCTACAAATAAATTTTTATCCCCATACGTAGAGGGAATGTTTGACGTTTTCAATCCCAAGTGCCTGAAAATGTAAATAAAAAATTAGAAATTTCAAACGCAGCTCAATACCTAAAATGTCATACTTCAATATTGCAGTATTCAGTGACAATTACCTACAAATGAATTTTTATCCCCATACGTAGAGGGAATGTTTGACGTTTTCAATACCAAGTGACTAAAAATGTGATTAAAAAATTTGAAATATCAAACACAGCTCAATACCTAAAATTTTAAACCTGAATATTGTAGAATTTAGTGCCAATTTGTCAGAAAATTTTTTTTTTTACGATACCTTGCGGGGATGTTTGTCATTTTAATCCCCAAGTGCCTAAAAATGTGAATAAAAAATTTAAATTATCAAACACAGCCCAACACCTAAAATTTAACACTTGAATATTGTAGTATTCTGTGACAATTGCCTAAAAATGAATTTTTATCCCCATGCGTAGAGGGAATGTTGACGTTTTCAATCCCAAGTGCCTAAAAATGTAAATAAAAAATTTGAAATATCAAACGCAGCTCAATATCTAATATTTCATACTTCAATATTGTAGTATTCAGTGACAATTACCTACAAATAAATTTTTATCCCCATACGTAGAGGGAATATTTGACGTTTTCAATCCCAAGTGCCAGAAAATGTAAATAAAAAATTTGAAATATCAAACGCAGCTCAATACCTAAAACTTTAAACCTGAATATTGTAGTATTCAGTGACAATTACCTACAAATGAATTTTTATCCCCATACGTAGAGGGAATATTTGACGTTTTCAATCCAAAGTGCCAGAAACTGTAAATAAAAAATTTGAAATATCACACGCTGCTCAATACCTAAAACTTTAAACCTGAATATTGTAGTATTCAGTGACAATTACCTACAAATAAATTTTTATCCCCATACGTAGAGGGAATGTTTGACGTTTTCAATCCCAAGTGCCTCAAAATGTGAATAAAAAATTTAAATTATCAAACACAGCCCAATACGTAAAATTTAATACTTGAATATTGTAGTATTCTGTGACAATTACCTGCAAATGAATTTTTATCCTCATACGTAGATGGAATTTTTGACGTTTTCAATCCCAAGTGCCTTAAAATGTAAATAAAAAATTTGAAATATCAAACGCAGCTCAGTACCTAAAATTTTAAACAACAATATTGTAGAATTTAGTGCAAATTTGTCAGAAATTTTTTTTTACGATACCTTGCGGGGATGTTTATCATTTTAATCCCCAAGTGCCTAAAAATGTGAATAAAAAATTTAAATTATCAAACACAGCCCAACACCTAAAATTTAACACTTGAATATTGTAGTATTCTGTGACAATTACCTAAAAATGAATTTTTATCCCCATGCGTAGAGGGAATGTTGACGTTTTCAATCCCAAGTGCCTAAAAATGTAAATAAAAAATTTGAAATATCAAACGCAGCTCAATATCTAATATTTCATACTTCAATATTGTAGTATTCAGTGACAATTACCTACAAATAAATTTTTATCCCCATACGTAGAGGGAATGTTTGACGTTTTCAATCCGAAGTGCCTCAAAATGTGAATAAAGAATTTAAATTATCAAACACAGCCCAATACCTAAAATTTTAAACCTGAATATTGTAGTATTCAGTGACAATTACTTACAAATAAATTTTTATCCCCATACGTAGAGGGAATGTTTGACGTTTTCAATCCCAATTGCCTAAAAATGAAAATAAAAGATTTGAAATATCAAACGCAGCCCAATACGTAAAATTTAATACTTGAATATTGTAGTATTCTGTGACAATTACCTGCAAATGAATTTTTATCCCCATACGTAGAGGGAATTTTTGACGTTTTCAATCCCAGGTGCCTAAAAATGTAAATAAAAATTTGAAGTATCTAACGCAGCTCAATATCTAATATTTCATACTTCAATATTGTAGTATTCAGTGACAATTACCTACAAATAAATTTTTATCCCCATACGTAGAGGGAATATTTGACGTTTTCAATCCCAAGTGCCAGAAAATGTAAATAAAAAATTTGAAATATCACACGCTGCTCAATACCTAAAATTTTAAACCTGAATATTGTAGAATTCAGTGAAAATTACCTACAAATGAATTTTTATCCCCATACGTAGAAGGAATGTTTGACGTTTTCAATCCCAAGTGCCAGAAAATGTAAATAAAAAATTTGAAATATCAAACGCAGCTCAATACCTAAAATTCTAAACCTGAATATTGTAGTATTCAGTGACAATTACCTACAAATAAATTTTTATCCCCATACGTAGAGGGAATGTTTGACGTTTTCAATCCCAAGTGCCTGAAAATGTAAATAAAAAATTAGAAATTTCAAACGCAGCTCAATACCTAAAATGTCATACTTCAATATTGCAGTATTCAGTGACAATTACCTACAAATGAATTTTTATCCCCATACGTAGAGGGAATGTTTGAAGTTTTCAATCCCAAGTGCCTGAAAATGTAAATAAAAAATTTGAAATATCAAACGCAGCTCAGTACCTAAAATTTTAAACCTGAATATTGTAGAATTTAGTGCAAATTTGTCAGAAAATTTTTTTTTTACGATACCTTGCGGGGATGTTTGTCATTTTAATCCCCAAGTGCCTAAAAATGTGAATAAAAAATTTAAATTATCAAACACAGCGCAACACCTAAAATTTAACACTTGAATATTGTAGTATTCTGTGACAATTACCTAAAAATGAATTTTTATCCCCATGCGTAGAGGGAATGTTGACGTTTTCAATCCCAAGTGCCTAAAAATGTAAATAAAAAATTTGAAATATCAAACGCAGCTCAATATCTAATATTTCATACTTCAATATTGTAGTATTCAGTGACAATTACCTACAAATAAATTTTTATCCCCATACGTAGAGGGAATGTTTGACGTTTTCAATCCCAAGTGCCTCAAAATGTAAATAAAAAATTTAAATTATCAAACACAGCGCAATACCTAAAATTTAACACTTGAATATTGTAGTATTCAGTGACAATTACTTACAAATAAATTTTTATCCCCATACGTAGAGGGAATGTTTGACGTTTTCAATCCCAATTGCCTAAAAATGAAAATAAAAGATTTGAAATATCAAACGCAGCCCAATACGTAAAATTTATTACTTGTATATTGTAGTATTCTGTGACAATTACCTGCAAATGAATTTTTATCCCCATACGTAGAGGGAATTTTTGACGTTTTCAATCCCAAGTGCCTAAAAATGTAAATAAAAATTTGAAGTATCTAACGCAGCTCAATATCTAATATTTCATACTTCAATATTGTAGTATTCAGTGACAATTACCTACAAATAAATTTTTATCCCCATACGTAGAGGGAATATTTGACGTTTTCAATCCCAAGTGCCAGAAAATGTAAATAAAAAATTTGAAATATCACACGCTGCTCAATACCTAAAATTTTAAACCTGAATATTGTAGAATTCAGTGAAAATTACCTACAAATGAATTTTTATCCCCATACGTAGAAGGAATGTTTGACGTTTTCAATCCCAAGTGCCAGAAAATGTAAATAAAAAATTTGAAATATCAAACGCAGCTCAATACCTAAAATTCTAAACCTGAATATTGTAGTATTCAGTGACAATTACCTACAAATAAATTTTTATCCCCATACGTAGAGGGAATGTTTGACGTTTTCAATCCCAAGTGCCTGAAAATGTAAATAAAAAATTAGAAATTTCAAACGCAGCTCAATACCTAAAATGTCATACTTCAATATTGCAGTATTCAGTGACAATTACCTACAAATGAATTTTTATCCCCATACGTAGAGGGAATGTTTGACGTTTTCAATCCCAAGTGCCTGAAAATGTAAATAAAAAATTTGAAATATCAAACGCAGCTCAGTACCTAAAATTTTAAACCTGAATATTGTAGAATTTAGTGCAAATTTGTCAGAAAATTTTTTTTTTACGATACCTTGCGGGGATGTTTGTCATTTTAATCCCCAAGTGCCTAAAAATGTGAATAAAAAATTTAAATTATCAAACACAGCCCAACACCTAAAATTTAACACTTGAATATTGTAGTATTCTGTGACAATTACCTAAAAATGAATTTTTATCCCCATGCGTAGAGGGAATGTTGACGTTTTCAATCCCAAGTGCCTAAAAATGTAAATAAAAAATTTGAAATATCAAACGCAGCTCAATATCTAATATTTCATACTTCAATATTGTAGTATTCAGTGACAATTACCTACAAATAAATTTTTATCCCCATACGTAGAGGGAATGTTTGACGTTTTCAATCCCAAGTGCCAGAAAATGTAAATAAAAAATTTGAAATATCAAACGCAGCTCAATACCTAAAACTTTAAACCTGAATATTGTAGTATTCAGTGACAATTACCTACAAATGAATTTTTATCCCCATACGTAGAGGGAATATTTGACGTTTTCAATCCAAAGTGCCAGAAACTGTAAATAAAAAATTTGAAATATCACACGCTGCTCAATACCTAAAACTTTAAACCTGAATATTGTAGTATTCAGTGACAATTACCTACAAATAAATTTTTATCCCCATACGTAGAGGGAATGTTTGACGTTTTCAATCCCAAGTGCCTCAAAATGTGAATAAAAAATTTAAATTATCAAACACAGCCCAATACGTAAAATTTAATACTTGAATATTGTAGTATTCTGTGACAATTACCTGCAAATGAATTTTTATCCTCATACGTAGATGGAATTTTTGACGTTTTCAATCCCAAGTGCCTTAAAATGTAAATAAAAAATTTGAAATATCAAACGCAGCTCAGTACCTAAAATTTTAAACCCGAATATTGTAGAATTTAGTGCAAATTTGTCAGAAATTTTTTTTTTACGATACCTTGCGGGGATGTTTGTCATTTTAATACCCAAGTGCCTAAAAATGTGAATAAAAAATTTAAATTATCAAACACAGCCCAACACCTAAAATTTAACACTTGAATATTGTAGTATTCTGTGACAATTACCTAAAAAATGAATTTTTATCCCCATGCGTAGAGGGAATGTTGACGTTTTCTAATCCCAAGTGCCTAAAAATGTAAATAAAAAATTTGAAATATCAAACGCAGCTCAATATCTAATATTTCATACTTCAATATTGTAGTATTCAGTGACAATTACCTACAAATAAATTTTTATCCCCATACGTAGAGGGAATGTTTGACGTTTTCAATCCCAAGTGCCAGAAAATGTAAATAAAAAATTTGAAAAATCAAACGCAGCTCAATACCTAAAATTTAACACTTGAATATTGTAGTATTCAGTGACAATTACTTACAAATAAATTTTTATCCCCATACGTAGAGGGAATGTTTGACGTTTTCAATCCCAATTGCCTAAAAATGAAAATAAAAGATTTGAAATATCAAACGCAGCCCAATACGTAAAATTTATTACTTGTATATTGTAGTATTCTGTGACAATTACCTGCAAATGAATTTTTATCCCCATACGTAGAGGGAATTTTTGACGTTTTCAATCCCAGGTGCCTAAAAATGTAAATAAAAATTTGAAGTATCTAACGCAGCTCAATACCTAATAATTCATACTTCAATATTGTAGTATTCAGTGACAATTACCTACAAATAAATTTTTATCCCCATACGTAGAGGGAATATTTGACGTTTTCAATCCCAAGTGCCAGAAAATGTAAATAAAAAATTTGAAATATCACACGCTGCTCAATACTTAAAATTTTAAACCTGAATATTGTAGAATTCAGTGAAAATTACCTACAAATGAATTTTTTATCCCCATACGTAGAAGGAATGTTTGACGTTTTCAATCCCAAGTGCCAGAAAATGTAAATAAAAAAATTTAAAATATCAAACGCAGCTCAATACCTAAAATTCTAAACCTGAATATTGTAGTATTCAGTGACAATTACCTACAAATAAATTTTTATCCCCATACGTAGAGGGAATGTTTGACGTTTTCAATCCCAAGTGCCTGAAAATGTAAATAAAAAATTAGAAATTTCAAACGCAGCTCAATACCTAAAATGTCATACTTCAATATTGCAGTATTCAGTGACAACTACCTACAAATGAATTTTTATCCCCATACGTAGAGGGAATGTTTGACGTTTTCAATCCCAAGTGCCTGAAAATGTAAATAAAAAATTTGAAATATCACACGCTGCTGAATACCTAAAATTTTAAACCTGAATATTGTTGAATTTAGTGCCAATTTTTTAGAAATTTTTTTTTATTACGATAACTTGCGAGGATGCTTGTCATTTTAATCCCCAAGTGCCTAAAAATGTGAATAAAAAATTTAAATTATCAAACACAGCCCAATACGTAAAATTTAATACTTGAATATTGTAGTATTCTGTGACAATTACCTACAAATGAATTTTTATCCCCATACGTAGAGGGAATGTTTGACGTTTTCAAACCCAGGAGCCTAAAAATGTAAATAAACAATTTGAAATATCAAACGCAGCTCAATACCTAAAATTTTAAACCTGAATATTGTTGAATTTAGTGCCAATTTTTTAGAAATTTTTTTTTATTACGATACCTTGCGAGAATGCTTGTCATTTTAATCCGCAAGTGCCTAAAAATGTTAATAAAAAATTTAAATTATCAAACACAGCCCAATACGTAAAATGTCATACTTCAATATTGCAGTATTCAGTGACAATTACCTACAAATGAATTTTTATCCCCATACGTAGAGGGAATGTTTGACGTTTTCAATCCCAAGTGCCTGAAAAGGCAAATAAAAAATTTGAAATATCACACGCTGCTCAATACCTAAAACTTTAAACCTGAATATTGTAGTATTCAGTGACAATTACCTACAAATAAATTTTTATCCCCATACGTAGATGGAATTTTTGACGTTTTCAATCCCAAGTGCCTTAAAATGTAAATAAAAAATTTGAAATATCAAACGCAGCTCAGTACCTAAAATTTTAAACCCGAATATTGTAGAATTTAGTGCAAATTTGTCAGAAGATTTTTTTTACGATACCTTGCGAGGATGCTTGTCATTTTAATCCCCAAGTGCTTAAAAATGTGAATAAAAAATTTAAATTATCAAACACAGCCCAATACGTAAAATGTCATACTTCAATATTGCAGTATTCAGTGACAATTACCTACAAATGAATTTTTATCCCCATACGTAGAGGAAATGTTTGACGTTTTCAATCCCAAGTGCCTCAAAATGTGAATAAAAAATTTAAATTATCAAACACAGCCCAATACGTAAAATTTAATACTTGAATATTGTAGTATCCTGTGACAATTACCTGCAAATGAATTTTTATCCCCATACGTAGAGGGAATTTTTGACGTTTTCAATCCCAAGTGCCTTAAAATGTAAATAAAAAATTTGAAATATCAAACGCAGCTCAATACCTAAAATTTTAAACCTGAATATTGTAGAATTTAGTGCCAATTTGTCAGAAAATTTTTTTTTTACGATACCTTGCGGGGATGTTTGTCATTTTAATCCCCAAGTGCCTAAAAATGTGAATAAAAAATTTAAATTATCAAACACAGCCCAACACCTAAAATTTAACACTTGAATATTGTAGTATTCTGTGACAATTACCTAAAAATGAATTTTTATCCCCATGCGTATAGGGAATGTTGACGTTTTCAATCCCAAGTGCCTAAAAATGTAAATGAAAAATTTGAAATATCAAACGCAGCTCAATATCTAATATTTCATACTTCAATATTGTAGTATTCTGTGACAATTACCTACAAATGAATTTTTATCCCCATACGTAGAGGGAATGTTTGACGTTTTCAATCCCAAGTGCCAGAAAATGTAAATAAAAAATTTGAAATATCAAACGCAGCTCAATACCTAAAATTTTAAACCTGAATATTGTAGTATTCAGTGACAATTACCTACAAATAAATTTTTATCCGCATACGTTGAGTGAATGTTTGACGTTTTCAATCCCAAGTGCCTAAAAATTAGAATAAAAAATTTGAAATATCACACGCTGCTCAATACATAAAATTTTAAACCTGAATATTGTAGAATTCAGTGACAATTACCTACAAATGAATTTTTATCCCCATGCGTAGAGGGAATGTGACGTTTTCAAACCCAAGTGCCAAAAAATGTAAATAAAAAATTTGAAATATCAAACGCAGCTCAATATCTAATATTTCATACTTCAATATTGTAGTATTCAGTGACAATTACCTACAAATAAATTTTTATCCCCATACGTAGAGGGAATGTTTGACGTTTTCAATCCCAAGTGCCAGAAAATGTAAATAAAAAATTTGAAATATCAAACGCAGCTCAATACCTAAAATTTTAAACCTGAATATTGTAGTATTCAGTGACAATTACTTACAAATAAATTTTTATCCCCATACGTAGAGGGAATGTTTGACGTTTTCAATCCCAATTGCCAGAAAATGTAAATAAAAAATTTGAAATATCAAACGCAGCCCAATACGTAAAATTTATTACTTGTATATTGTAGTATTCTGTGACAATTACCTGCAAATGAATTTTTATCCCCATACGTAGAGGGAATTTTTGACGTTTTCAAACCCAAGTGCCTAAAAATGTAAATAAAAAATTTGAAATATCAAACGCAGCTCAATATCTAATAATTCATACTTCAATATTGTAGTATTCAGTGACAATTACCTACAAATAAATTTTTATCCCCATACGTAGAGGGAATATTTGACGTTTTCAATCCCAAGTGCCAGAAAATGTAAATAAAAAATTTGAAATATCACACGCTGCTCAATACCTAAAATTTTAAACCTGAATATTGTAGAATTCAGTGAAAATTACCTACAAATGAATTTTTATCCCCATACGTAGAAGGAATGTTTGACGTTTTCAATCCCAAGTGACTAAAAATGTGAATAAAAAATTAGAAATATCAAACGCAGCTCAATACCTAAAATGTCATACTTCAATATTGCAGTATTCAGTGACAATTACCTACAAATGAATTTTTATCCCCATACGTAGAGGGAATGTTTGACGTTTTCAATCCCAAGTGACTAAAAATGTGAATAAAAAATTTGAAATATCAAACGCAGATCAGAACCTAAAATTTTAAACCCGAATATTGTAGAATTTAGTGCAAATTTGTCAGAAATTTTTTTTTTTACGATACCTTGCGGGGTTGTTTGTCATTTTAATCCCCAAGTGCCTAAAAAATGGAAAAAAAAAAATACATTATCACACACAGCGCAAAACCTAAAATTTAACACTTGAATATTGTAGTATTCTGTGACAATTGCCTAAAAATGAATTTTTATCCCCATACGTAGAGGGAATGTTGACGTTTTCAATCCCAAGTGCCTAAAAATGTAAATAAAAAATTTGAAATATCAAACGCAGCTCAATATCTAATATTTGATACTTCAATATTGTAGTATTCAGTGACAATTACCTACAAATGAATTTTTATCCCCATACGTAGAGGGAATGTTTGACGTTTTCAATCCCAAGTGCCAGAAAATGTAAATAAAAAATTTGAAATATCAAACGCAGCTCAATACCTAAAATTTTAAACCTGAATATTGTAGTATTCAGTGACAATTACTTACAAATAAATTTTTATCCCCATACGTAGAGGGAATGTTTGACGTTTTCAATCCCAATTGCCTAAAAATGAAAATAAAAGATTTGAAATATCAAACGCAGCCCAATACGTAAAATTTATTACTTGTATATTGTAGTATTCTGTGACAATTACCTGCAAATGAATTTTTATCCCCATACGTAGAGGGAATTTTTGACGTTTTCAAACCCAAGTGCCTAAAAATGTAAATAAAAAATTTGAAATATCAAACGCAGCTCAATATCTAATAATTCATACTTCAATATTGTAGTATTCAGTGACAATTACTTACAAATAAATTTTTATCCCCAAACGTAGAGGGAATGTTTGACGTTTTCAATCCCAATTGCCAGAAAATGTAAATAAAAAATTTGAAATATCACACGCTGCTCAATACCTAAAATTTTAAACCTGAATATTGTAGAATTCAGTGACAATTACCTACAAATGAATTTTTATCCCCATACGTAGAAGGAATGTTTGACGTTTTCAATCCCAAGTGCCAGAAAATGTAAATAAAAAATTTGAAATATCAAACGCAGCTCAATACCTAAAATTTTAAACCTGAATATTGTAGTATTCAGTGACAATTACTTACAAATAAATTTTTATCCCCATACGTAGAGGGAATGTTTGACGTTTTCAATCCCAATTGCCTAAAAATGAAAATAAAAGATTTGAAATATCAAACGCAGCCCAATACGTAAAATTTAATACTTGAATATTGTAGTATTCTGTGACAATTACCTGCAAATGAATTTTTATCCCCATACGTAGAGGGAATTTTTGACGTTTTCAATCAAAGGTGCCTAAAAATGTAAATAAAAATTTGAAGTATCAAACGCAGCTCAATATCTAATATTTCATACTTCAATATTGTAGTATTCAGTGACAATTACCTACAAAGAAATTTTTATCCCCATACGTAGAAGGAATGTTTGACGTTTTCAATCCCAAGTGCCAGAAAATGTAAATAAAAAATTAGAAATATCAAACGCAGCTCAATACCTAAAATGTCATACTTCAATATTGCAGTATTCAGTGACAACTACCTACAAATGAATTTTTATCCCCATACGTAGAGGGAATGTTTGACGTTTTCAATCCCAAGTGCCTGAAAATGTAAATAAAAAATTTGAAATATCACACGCTGCTGAATACCTAAAATTTTAAACCTGAATATTGTTGAATTTAGTGCCAATTTTTTAGAAATTTTTTTTTATTACGATACCTTGCGAGGATGCTTGTCATTTTAATCCCCAAGTGCCTAAAAATGTGAATAAAAAATTTAAATTATCAAACACAGCCCAATACGTAAAATTTAATACTTGAATATTGTAGTATTCTGTGACAATTACCTACAAATGAATTTTTATCCCCATACGTAGAGGGAATGTTTGACGTTTTCAATCCCAGGTGCCTAAAAATGTAAATAAACAATTTGATATATCAAACGCAGCTCAATACCTAAAATTTTAAACCTGAATATTGTTGAATTTAGTGCCAATTTTTTAGAAATTTTTTTTTATTACGATACCTTGCGAGGATGCTTGTCATTTTAATCCCCAAGTGCCTAAAAATGTGAATAAAAAATTTAAATTATCAAACACAGCCCAATACGTAAAATGTCATACTTCAATATTGCAGTATTCAGTGACAATTACCTACAAATGAATTTTTATCCCCATACGTAGAGGAAATGTTTGACGTTTTCAATCCCAAGTGCCTAAAACAGTAAATAAAAAATTTGAAATATCACACGCTGCTCAATACCTAAAACTTTAAACCTGAATATTGTAGTATTCAGTGACAATTACCTACAAATAAATTTTTATCCCCATACGTAGAGGGAATGTTTGACGTTTTCAATCCCAAGTGCCTCAAAATGTGAATAAAAAATTTAAATTATCAAACACAGCTCAATACTTAAAATTAAATACTTGAATATTGTAGTATTCTGTGACAATTACCTGCAAATGAATTTTTATCCTCATACGTAGATGGAATTTTTGACGTTTTCAATCCCAAGTGCCTTAAAATGTAAATAAAAAATTTGAAATATCAAACGCAGCTCAGTACCTAAAATTTTAAACCCGAATATTGTAGAATTTAGTGCAAATTTGTCAGAAAATTTTTTTTACGATACCTTGCGGGGATGTTTGTCGTTTTCAATCCTCAAGTGCCTAAAAATGTGAATAAAAAATTTAAATTATCAAACACAGCCCAACACCTAAAATTTAACACTTGAATATTGTAGTATTCTGTGACAATTACCTAAAAAATGAATTTTTATCCCCATGCGTAGAGGGAATGTTGACGTTTTCAATCCCAAGTGCCTAAAAATGTAAATGAAAAATTTAAATTATCAAACACAGCCCAATATCTAATATATCATACTTCAATATTGTAGTATTCAGTGACAATTACCTACAAATGAATTTTTATCCCCATACGTAGAGGGAATATTTGACGTTTTCAATCCCAAGTGCCAGAAAATGTAAATAAAAAATTTGAAATATCAAACGCAGCTCAATGCCTAAAATTTTAAACCTGAATATTGTAGTATTCAGTGACAATTACCTACAAATAAATTTTTATCCGCATACGTTGAGGGAATGTTTGACGTTTTCAATCCCAAGTGCCTCAAAATGTGAATAAAAAATTTGAAATATCACACGCTGCTCAATACATAAAATTTTAAACCTGAATATTGTAGTATTCAGTGACAATTACCTAAAAATGAATTTTTATCCCCATGCGTAGAGGGAATGTGACGTTTTCAATCCCAGGTGCCTAAAAATGTAAATAAAAAATTTGAAAGATCAAACGCAGCTCAATATCTAATATTTCATACTTCAATATTGTAGTATTCAGTGACAATTACCTACAAATTAATTTTTATCCCCCTACGTAGTGGGAATATTTGACGTTTTCAATCCCAAGTGCCAGAAAATGTAAATAAAAAATTTGAAATATCAAACGCAGCTCAATGCCTAAAATTTTAAACCTGAATATTGTAGTAGTCAGTGAAAATTACTTACAAATAAATTTTTATCCCCATACGTAGAGGGAATGTTTGACGTTTTCAATCCCAATTGCCTAAAAATGAAAATAAAAGATTTGAAATATCAAACGCAGCCCAATACGTAAAATTTATTACTTGTATATTGTAGTATTCTGTGACAATTACCTGCAAATGAATTTTTATCCCCATACGTAGAGGGAATTTTTGACGTTTTCAAACCCAAGTGCCTAAAAATGTAAATAAAAAATTTGAAATATCAAACGCAGCTCAATATCTAATAATTCATACTTCAATATTGTAGTATTCAGTGACAATTACCTACAAATAAATTTTTATCCCCATACGTAGAGGGAATATTTGACGTTTTCAATCCCAAGTGCCAGAAAATGTAAATAAAAAATTTGAAATATCACACGCTGCTCAATACCTAAAATTTTAAACCTGAATATTGTAGTATTCAGTGACAATTACCTACACACCAACTTATATCCCCATACGTAGAGGGAATGTTTGACGTTTTCAATCCCAAGTGCCTGAAAATGTAAATAAAAAATTAGATATTTCAAACGCAGCTCAATACCTAAAATGTCATACTTCAATATTACAGTATTCAGTGACAATTACCTACAAATGAATTTTTATCCCCATACGTAGAGGGAATGTTTGAAGTTTTCAATCCCAAGTGCCTGAAAATGTAAATAAAAAATTTGAAATATCAAACGCAGCTCAGTACCTAAAATTTTAAACCTGAATATTGTAGAATTTAGTGCAAATTTGTCAGAAATTTTTTTTTACGATACCTTGCGGGGATGCTTGTCATTTTAATCCCCAAGTGCCTAAAAATGTGAATAAAAAATTTAAATTATCAAACACAGCCCAACACCTAAAATTTAACACTTGAATATTGTAGTATTCTGTGACAATTACCTAAAAATGAATTTTCATCCCCATGCGTAGAGGGAATGTTGACGTTTTCAATCCCAAGTGCCTAAAAATGTAAATAAAAAATTTGAAATATCAAACGCAGCTCAATATCTAATATTTCATACTGCAATATTGTAGTATTCAGTGACAATTACCTACAAATTAATTTTTATCCCCATACGTAGAGGGAATGTTTGACGTTTTCAATCCCAAGTGCCAGAAAATGTAAATAAAAAATTTGAAATATCAAACGCAGCTCAATACCTAAAATTTTAAACCTGAATATTGTAGTATTCAGTGACAATTACCTACAAATAAATTTTTATCCCCATACGTAGAGGGAATGTTTGACGTTTTCAATCCCAAGTGCCTCAAAATGTGAATAAAAAATTTGAAATATCAAACGCAGCCCAATACGTAAAATTTATTACATGAATATTGTAGTATTCTGTGACAATTACCTGCAAATGAATTTTTATCCCCATACGTAGTGGGAATTTTTGACGTTTTCAATCCCAAGTGCCTAAAAATGTAAATAAAAAATTTGAAATATCAAACGCAGCTCAATATCTAATATTTCATACTTCAATATTGTAGTATTCAGTGACAATTACCTACAAATAAATTTTTATCCCCATACGTAGAGGGAATGTTTGACGTTTTCAATCCCAAGTGCCAGAAAATGTAAATAAAAAATTTGAAATATCACACGCTGCTCAATACCTAAAATTTTAAACCTGAATATTGTAGAATTCAGTGACAATTACCTACAAATGAATTTTTATCCCCATACGTAGAAGGAATGTTTGACGTTTTCAATCCCAAGTGCCTAAAAATGTAAATAAAAGATTTGAAATATCAAACGCAGCCCAATACCTAAAATTTTAAACCTGAATATTGTTGAATTTAGTGCCAATTTTTTAGAAATTTTTTTTTATTACGATACCTTGCGAGGATGCTTGTCATTTTAATCCCCAAGTGCCTAAAAATGTGAATAAAAAATTTAAATTATCAAACACAGCCCAATACGTAAAATTTAATACTTGAATATTGTAGTATTCTGTGACAATTACCTACAAATGAATTTTTATCCCCATACGTAGAGGGAATGTTTGACGTTTTCAATCCCAAGTGCCTGAAAATGTAAATAAACAATTTGAAATATCAAACGCAGCTCAATACCTAAAATTTTAAACGTGAATATTGCAGTATTCAGTGACAATTACCTACAAATGAATTTTTATCCCCATACGTAGAGGGAATGTTTGACGTTTTCAATCGCAAGTGCCAGAAAATGTAAATAAAAAATTTGAAATATCAAACACAGCTCAGTACCTAAAATTTTAAACCCGAATATTGTTGAATTTAGTGCCAATTTGTCAGAAAATTTTTTTTTTACGATACCTTGCGGGGTTGTTTGTCATTTTAATCCCCAAGTGCCTAAAAATGTGAATAAAAAATTTAAATTATCAAACACAGCCCAACACCTAAAATTTAACACTTGAATATTGTAGTATTCTGTGACAATTGCCTAAAAATGAATTTTTATCCCCATGCGTAGAGGGAATGTTGACGTTTTCAATCCCAAGTGCCTAAAAATGTAAATAAAAAATTTGAAATATCAAACGCAGCTCAATATCTAATATTTCATACTTCAATATTGTAGTATTCAGTGACAATTACCAACAAATAAATTTTTATCCCCATACGTAGAGGGAATGTTTGACGTTTTCAATCCCAAGTGCCAGAAAATGTAAATAAAAAATTTGAAATATCAAACGCAGCTCAATACCTAAAATTTTAAACCTGAATATTGTAGTATTCAGTGACAATTACTTACAAATAAATTTTTATCCCCATACGTAGAGGGAATGTTTGACGTTTTCAATCCCAATTGCCAGAAAATGTAAATAAAAAATTTGAAATATCAAACGCAGCCCAATACGTAAAATTTATTACTTGTATATTGTAGTATTCTGTGACAATTACCTGCAAATGAATTCTTATCCCCATACGTAGAGGGAATTTTTGACGTTTTCAAACCCAAGTGCCTAAAAATGTAAATAAAAAATTTGAAATATCAAACGCAGCTCAATATCTAATAATTCATACTTCAATATTGTAGTATTCAGTGACAATTACCTACAAATAAATTTTTATCCCCATACGTAGAGGGAATGTTTGACGTTTTCAATCCCAATTGCCAGAAAATGTAAATAAAAAATTTGAAATATCACACGCTGCTCAATACCTAAAATTTTAAACCTGAATATTGTAGAATTCAGTGACAATTACCTACAAATGAATTTTTATCCCCATACGTAGAAGGAATGTTTGACGTTTTCAATCCCAAGTGCCAGAAAATGTAAATAAAAAATTTAAAATATCAAACGCAGCTCAATACCTAAAATTCTAAACCTGAATATTGTAGTATTCAGTGACAATTACCTACAAATAAATTTTTATCCCCATACGTAGAGGGAATGTTTGACGTTTTCAATCCCAAGTGCCTGAAAATGTAAATAAAAAATTAGAAATTTCAAACGCAGCTCAATACCTAAAATGTAATACTTCAATATTGCAGTATTCAGTGACAATTACCTACAAATGAATTTTTATCCCCATACGTAGAGGGAATGTTTGACGTTTTCAATCCCAAGTGCCTGAAAATGTAAATAAAAAATTTGAAATATCACACGCTGCTCAATACCTAAAATTTTAAACCTGAATATTGTTGAATTTAGTGCCAATTTTTTAGAAATTTTTTTTTATTACGATACCTTGCGAGGATGCTTGTCATTTTAATCCCCAAGTGCCTAAAAATGTGAATAAAAAATTTAAATTATCAAACACAGCCCAATACGTAAAATTTAATACTTGAATATTGTAGTATTCTGTGACAATTACCTACAAATGAATTTTTATCCCCATACGTAGAGGGAATGTTTGACGTTTTCAAACCCAGGTGCCTAAAAATGTAAATAAACAATTTGAAATATCACACGCTGCTCAATACCTAAAATTTTAAACCTGAATATTGTTGAATTTAGTGCCAATTTTTTAGAAATTTTTTTTTTTACGATACCTTGCGAGGATGCTTGTCATTTTAATCCCCAAGTGCCTAAAAATGTGAATAAAAAATTTAAATTATCAAACACAGCCCAATACGTAAAATGTCATACTTCAATATTGCAGTATTCAGTGACAATTACCTACAAATGAATTTTTATCCCCATACGTAGAGGAAATGTTTGACGTTTTCAATCCCAAGTGCCAGAAAAGGCAAATAAAAAATTTGAAATATCACACGCTGCTCAATACCTAAAACTTTAAACCTGAATATTGTAGTATTCAGTGACAATTACCTACAAATAAATTTTTATCCCCATACGTAGAGGGAATGTTTGACGTTTTCAATCCCAAGTGCCTCAAAATGTGAATAAAAAATTTAAATTATCAAACACAGCCCAATACGTAAAATTTAATACTTGAATATTGTAGTATTCTGTGACAATTACCTGCAAATGAATTTTTATCCTCATACGTAGATGGAATTTTTGACGTTTTCAATCCCAAGTGCCTTAAAATGTAAATAAAAAATTTGAAATATCAAACGCAGCTCAGTACCTAAAATTTTAAACCCGAATATTGTAGAATTTAGTGCAAATTTGTCAGAAAATTTTTTTTTTACGATACCTTGCGGGGATGTTTGTCATTTTAATCCCCAAGTGCCTAAAAATGTGAATAAAAAATTTAAATTATCAAACACAGCCCAACACCTAAAATTTAACACTTGAATATTGTAGTATTCTGTGACAATTACCTAAAAATGAATTTTCATCCCCATGCGTAGAGGGAATGTTGACGTTTTCAATCCCAAGTGCCTAAAAATGTAAATAAAAAATTTGAAATAT
The DNA here is from genome assembly GCA_030998225.1 of Diplolepis rosae. Classification (NCBI taxonomy): domain Eukaryota; kingdom Metazoa; phylum Arthropoda; class Insecta; order Hymenoptera; family Diplolepididae; genus Diplolepis; species Diplolepis rosae. Next base: position 2,485,576 of record JAPYXD010000686.1, on the reverse strand, counting down.
CAAACGCAGCTCAATATCTAATATTTCATACTTCAATATTGTAGTATTCAGTGACAATTACCTACAAATAAATTTTTATCCCCATACGTAGAGGGAATGTTTGACGTTTTCAATCCCAAGTGCCAGAAAATGTAAATAAAAAATTTGAAATATCAAACGCAGCTCAATACCTAAAATTTTAAACCTGAATATTGTAGTATTCAGTGACAATTACTTACAAATAAATTTTTATCCCCATACGTAGAGGGAATGTTTGACGTTTTCAATCCCAAGTGCCTAAAAATGAGAATAAAAAATTTGAAATATCACACGCTGCTCAATACATAAAATTTTAAACCTGAATATTGTAGTATTCTGTGACAATTACCTAAAAATGAATTTTTATCCCCATGCGTAGAGGGAATGTGACGTTTTCAATCCCAAGTGCCTAAAAATGTGAATAAAAAATTTGAAATATCAAACGCAGCTCAATATCTAATATTTCATACTTCAATATTGTAGTATTCAGTGACAATTACCTACAAATGAATTTTTATCCCCATACGTAGAGGGAATGTTTGACGTTTTCAATCCCAAGTGCCAGAAAATGTAAATAAAAAATTTGAAATATCAAACGCAGCTCATTACCTAAAATTTTAAACCTGAATATTGTAGTATTCTGTGACAATTACCTAAAAATGAATTTTTATCCCCATACGTAGAGGAAATGTTTGACGTTTTCAATCCCAATTGCCAGAAAATGTAAATAAAAAATTAGAAATATCAAACGCAGCTCAATACCTAAAATGTCATACTTCAATACTGTAGTATTCAGTGACAATTACCTACAAATGAATTTTTATCCCCATACGTAGAGGGAATGTTTGACGTTTTCAATCCCAAGTGCCAGAAAATGTAAATAAAAAATTTGAAATATCAAACTCAGCCCAATACGTAAAATTTTAAATCCGAATATTGTTGAATTTAGTGCCAATTTGTCAGAAAATTTTTTTTTTACGATACCTTGCGGGGTTGTTTGTCATTTTAATCCCCAAGTGCCTAAAAATGTGAATAAAAAATTTAAATTATCAAACACAGCCCAACACCTAAAATTTAACACTTGAATATTGTAGTATTCTGTGACAATTGCCTAAAAATGAATTTTTATCCCCATACGTAGAGGGAATGTTGACGTTTTCAATCCCAAGTGCCAGAAAATGTAAATAAAAAATTTGAAATATCAAACGCAGCTCAATATCTAATATTTCATACTTCAATATTGTAGTATTCAGTGACAATTACCTACAAATGAATTTTTATCCCCATACGTAGAGGGAATGTTTGACGTTTTCAATCCCAAGTGCCAGAAAATGTAAATAAAAAATTTGAAATATCAAACGCAGCTCAATACCTAAAATTTTAAACCTGAATATTGTAGTATTCAGTGACAATTACTTACAAATAAATTTTTATCCCCATACGTAGAGGGAATGTTTGACGTTTTCAATCCCAATTGCCTAAAAATGAAAATAAAAGATTTGAAATATCAAACGCAGCCCAATACGTAAAATTTAATACTTGAATATTGTAGTATTCTGTGACAATTAGCTGCAAATGAATTCTTATCCCCATACGTAGAGGGAATTTTTGACGTTTTCAAACCCAAGTGCCTAAAAATGTAAATAAAAAATTTGAAATATCAAACCCAGCTCAATATCTAATAATTCATACTTCAATATTGTAGTATTCAGTGACAATTACTTACAAATAAATTTTTATCCCCATACGTAGAGGGAATGTTTGACGTTTTCAATCCCAATTGCCAGAAAATGTAAATAAAAAATTTGAAATATCACACGCTGCTCAATACCTAAAATTTTAAACCTGAATATTGTAGAATTCAGTGACAATTACCTACAAATGAATTTTTATCCCCATACGTAGAAGGAATGTTTGACGTTTTCAATCCCAAGTGCCAGAAAATGTAAATAAAAAATTAGAAATATCAAACGCAGCTCAATACCTAAAATTCTAAACCTGAATATTGTAGTATTCAGTGACAATTACCTACAAATAAATTTTTATCCCCATACGTAGAGGGAATGTTTGACGTTTTCAATCCCAAGTGCCTGAAAATGTAAATAAAAAATTAGAAATTTCAAACGCAGCTCAATACCTAAAATGTCATACTTCAATATTGCAGTATTCAGTGACAATTACCTACAAATGAATTTTTATCCCCATACGTAGAGGGAATGTTTGACGTTTTCAATCCCAAGTGCCTGAAAATGTAAATAAAAAATTTGAAATATCACACGCTGCTCAATACCTAAAATTTTAAACCTGAATATTGTTGAATTTAGTGCCAATTTTTTAGAAATTTTTTTTTATTACGATACCTTGCGAGGATGCTTGTCATTTTAATCCCCAAGTGCCTAAAAATGTGAATAAAAAATTTAAATTATCAAACACAGCCCAATACGTAAAATTTAATACTTGAATATTGTAGTATTCTGTGACAATTACCTACAAATGAATTTTTATCCCCATACGTAGAGGGAATGTTTGACGTTTTCAAACCCAGGTGCCTAAAAATGTAAATAAACAATTTGAAATATCACACGCTGCTCAATACCTAAAATTTTAAACCTGAATATTGTTGAATTTAGTGCCAATTTTTTAGAAATTTTTTTTTTTACGATACCTTGCGAGGATGCTTGTCATTTTAATCCGCAAGTGCCTAAAAATGTTAATAAAAAATTTTAAATATCAAACTCAGCCCAATACGTAAAATTTTATACGTGAATATTGCAGTATTCAGTGACAATTACCTACAAATGAATTTTTATCCCCATACGTAGAGGGAATGTTTGACGTTTTCAATCGCAAGTGCCAGAAAAGGCAAATAAAAAATTTGAAATATCACACGCTGCTCAATACCTAAAACTTTAAACCTGAATATTGTAGTATTCAGTGACAATTACCTACAAATAAATTTTTATCCCCATACGTAGAGGGAATGTTTGACGTTTTCAATCCCAAGTGCCTCAAAATGTGAATAAAAAATTTAAATTATCAAACACAGCCCAATACGTAAAATTTAATACTTGAATATTGTAGTATTCTGTGACAATTACCTGCAAATGAATTTTTATCCTCATACGTAGATGGAATTTTTGACGTTTTCAATCCCAAGTGCCTTAAAATGTAAATAAAAAATTTGAAATATCAAACGCAGCTCAGTACCTAAAATTTTAAACCCGAATATTGTAGAATTTAGTGCAAATTTGTCAGAAAATTTTTTTTTACGATACCTTGCGGGGATGTTTGTCATTTTAATCCCCAAGTGCCTAAAAATGAGAATAAAAAATTTAAATTATCAAACACAGCCCAACACCTAAAATTTAACACTTGAATATTGTAGTATTCTGTGACAATTGCCTAAAAATGAATTTTTATCCCCATGCGTAGAGGGAATGTTGACGTTTTCAATCCCAAGTGCCTAAAAATGTAAATGAAAAATTTGAAATATCAAACACAGCCCAATATCTAATATATCATACTTCAATATTGTAGTATTCAGTGACAATTACCTACAAATGAATTTTTATCCCCATACGTAGAGGGAATATTTGACGTTTTCAATCCCAAGTGCCAGAAAATGTAAATAAAAAATTTGAAATATCAAACGCAGCTCAATGCCTAAAATTTTAAACCTGAATATTGTAGAATTCAGTAACAATTACCTACAAATGAATTTTTATCCCCATACGTAGAGGGAATGTTTGACGTTTTCAATCCCAAGTGCCTAAAAATGAGAATAAAAAATTTGAAATATCACACGCTGCTCAATACATAAAATTTTAAACCTGAATATTGTAGAATTCAGTGACAATTACCTAAAAATGAATTTTTATCCCCATGCGTAGAGGGACTGTTGACGTTTTAAATCCCAAGTGACTAAAAATGTGAATAAAAAATTTGAAATATCAAACGCAGCTCAATATCTAATATTTCATACTTCAATATTGTAGTATTCAGTGACAATTACCTACAAATGAATTTTTATCCCCATACGTAGAGGGAATGTTTGACGTTTTCAATCCCAAGTGCCAGAAAATGTAAATAAAAAATTTGAAATATCAAACGCAGCTCAATACCTAAAATTTTAAACCTGAATATTGTAGTATTCAGTGACAATTACTTACAAATAAATTTTTATCCCCATACGTAGAGGGAATGTTTGACGTTTTCAATCCCAATTGCCTAAAAATGAAAATAAAAGATTTGAAATATCAAACGCAGCCCAATACGTAAAATTTATTACTTGTATATTGTAGTATTCTGTGACAATTACCTGCAAATGAATTTTTATCCCCATACGTAGAGGGAATTTTTGACGTTTTCAAACCCAAGTGCCTAAAAATGTAAATAAAAAATTTGAAATATCAAACGCAGCTCAATATCTAATAATTCATACTTCAATATTGTAGTATTCAGTGACAATTACCTACAAATAAATTTTTATCCCCATACGTAGAGGGAATATTTGACGTTTTCAATCCCAAGTGCCAGAAAATGTAAATAAAAAATTTGAAATATCAAACGCTGCTCAATACCTAAAATTTTAAACCTCAATATTGTAGTATTCAGTGACAATTACCTACAAATAAATTTTTATCCCCATACGTAGAGGGAATGTTTGACGTTTTCAATCCCAAGTGCCTGAAAATGTAAATAAAAAATTAGAAATTTCAAACGCAGCTCAATACCTAAAATGTCATACTTCAATATTGCAGTATTCAGTGACAATTACCTACAAATGAATTTTTATCCCCATACGTAGAGGGAATGTTTGACGTTTTCAATCCCAAGTGCCTGAAAATGTAAATAAAAAATTTGAAATATCACACGCTGCTCAATACCTAAAATTTTAAACCTGAATATTGTTGAATTTAGTGCCAATTTTTTAGAAATTTTTTTTTATTACGATACCTTGCGAGGATGCTTGTCATTTTAATCCCCAAGTGCCTAAAAATGTGAATAAAAAATTTAAATTATCAAACACAGCCCAATACGTAAAATTTAATACTTGAATATTGTAGTATTCTGTGACAATTACCTACAAATGAATTTTTATCCCCATACGTAGAGGGAATGTTTGACGTTTTCAATCCCAAGTGCCTGAAAATGTAAATAAAAAATTAGAAATATCAAACGCAGCTCAATACCTAAAATGTCATACTTCAATATTGCAGTATTCAGTGACAATTACCTACAAATGAATTTTTATCCCCATACGTAGAGGGAATGTTTGACGTTTTCAATCCCAAGTGCCTGAAAATGTAAATAAAAAATTTGAAATATCACACGCTGCTCAATACCTAAAATTTTAAACCTGAATATTGTTGAATTTAGTGCCAATTTTTTAGAAATTTTTTTTTATTACGATACCTTGCGAGGATGCTTGTCATTTTAATCCCCAAGTGCCTAAAAATGTGAATAAAAAATTTAAATTATCAAACACAGCCCAATACGTAAAATTTAATACTTGAATATTGTAGTATTCTGTGACAATTACCTACAAATGAATTTTTATCCCCATACGTAGAGGGAATGTTTGACGTTTTCAAACCCAGGTGCCTAAAAATGTAAATAAACAATTTGAAATATCACACGCTGCTCAATACCTAAAATTTTAAACCTGAATATTGTTGAATTTAGTGCCAATTTTTTAGAAATTTTTTTTTACGATACCTTGCGAGAATGCTTGTCATTTTAATCCGCAAGTGCCTAAAAATGTGAATAAAAAATTTAAATTATCAAACACAGCTCAATATCTAATATTTCATACTTCAATATTGTAGTATTCAGTGACAATTACCTACAAATAAATTTTTATCCCCATACGTAGAGGGAATATTTGACGTTTTCAATCCCAAGTGCCAGAAAATGTAAATAAAAAATTTGAAATATCAAATGCATCTCAATACCTAAAATTTTAAACCTGAATACTGTAGTATTCAGTGACAATTACCTACAAATAAATTTTTATCCCCATACGTAGAGGGAATGTTTGACGTTTTCAATCCCAAGTGCCTGAAAATGCAAATAAAAAATTAGAAATATCAAACGCAGCTCAATACCTAAAATGTCATACTTCAATATTGCAGTATTCAGTGACAATTACCTACAAATGAATTTTTATCCCCATACGTAGAGGGAATGTTTGACGTTTTCAATCCCAAGTGCCAGAAAATGTAAATAAAAAATTTGAAATATCACACGCTGCTCAATACCTAAAATGTAATACTTCAATATTGTAGTATTCAGTGACAATTACCTACAAATGAATTTTTATCCCCAAACGTAGAGGGAATGTTGACGTTTTCAATACCAAGTGACTAAAAATGTGAATAAAAAATTTGAAATATCAAACGCAGCTCAATATCTAATATTTCATACTTCAATATTGTAGTATTCAGTGACAATTACCTACAAATGAATTTTTATCCCCATACGTAGAAGGAATGTTTGACGTTTTCAATCCCAAGTGCCAGAAAATGTAAATAAAAAATTTGAAATATCACACGCTGCTCAATACCTAAAATTTTAAACCTGAATATTGTAGAATTCAGTGACAATTACCTACAAATGAATTTTTATCCCCATACGTAGAGGGAATGTTTGACGTTTTCAATCCCAAGTGACTAAAAATGTGATTAAAAAATTAGAAATATCAAACGCAGCTCAATAACTAAAATGTCATACTTCAATATTGCAGTATTCAGTGACAATTACCTACAAATGAATTTTTATCCCCATACGTAGAGGGAATGTTTGACGTTTTCAATCCCAAGTGCCTGAAAATGTAAATAAAAAATTTGAAATATCACACGCTGCTCAATACCTAAAATTTTAAACCTGAATATTGTTGAATTTAGTGCCAATTTTTTAGAAATTTTTTTTTATTACGATACCTTGCGAGGATGCTTGGCATTTTAATCCCCAAGTGCCTAAAAATGTGAATAAAAAATTTAAATTATCAAACACAGCCCAATACGTAAAATTTAATACTTGAATATTGTAGTATTCTGTGACAATTACCTACAAATGAATTTTTATCCCCATACGTAGAGGGAATGTTTGACGTTTTCAATCCCAGGTGCCTAAAAATGTAAATAAACAATTTGAAATATCAAACGCAGCTCAATACCTAAAATTTTAAACCTGAATATTGTTGAATTTAGTGCCAATTTTTTAGAAATTTTTTTTTATTACGATACCTTGCGAGGATGCTTGTCATTTTAATCCCCAAGTGCTTAAAAATGTGAATAAAAAATTTAAATTATCAAACACAGCCCAATACGTAAAATGTCATACTTCAATATTGCAGTATTCAGTGACAATTACCTACAAATGAATTTTTATCCCCATACGTAGAGGGAATGTTGACGTTTTCAATACCAAGTGACTAAAAATGTGATTAAAAAATTTGAAATATCACACGCTGCTCTATACCTATAATTTTAAACCTGAATATTGTTGAATTTAGTGCCAATTTTTTAGAAATTTTTTTTATTACGATACCTTGCGAGGATGCTTGCCATTTTAATCCCCAAGTGCATAAAAATGTGAATAAAAAATTTAAATTATCAAACACAGCCCAATACGTAAAATTTAATACTTGAATATTGTAGTATTCTGTGACAATTACCTACAAATGAATTTTTATCCCCATACGTAGAGGGAATGTTTGACGTTTTCAATCCCAAGTGCCAGAAAATGTAAATAAAAAATTTAAAATATCACACGCTGCTCAATACCTGAAATGTAATACTTCAATATTGTAGTATTCAGTGACAATTACCTAAAAATGAATTTTTATCCCCATGCGTAGAGGGAATGTGACGTTTTCAATCCCAAGTGCCTAAAAATGTGAATAAAAAATTTGAAATATCAAACGCAGCTCAATATCTAATATTTCAAACTTCAATATTGTAGTATTCAGTGACAATTACCTACAAATGAATTTTTATCCCCATACGTAGAGGGAATGTTTGACGTTTTCAATCCCAAGTGCCTGAAAATGTAAATAAAAAATTTGAAATATCACACGCTGCTCAATACCTAAAATGTAATACTTCAATATTGTAGTATTCAGTGACAATTACCTACAAATGAATTTTTATCCCCAAACGTAGAGGGAATGTTGACGTTTTCAATCCCAAATGACTAAAAATGTGAATAAAAAATTTGAAATTTCAAACGCAGCTCAATATCTAATATTTCATACTTCAATATTGTAGTATTCAGTGACAATTACCTACAAATAAATTTTTATCCCCATACGTAGAGGGAATGTTTGACGTTTTCAATCCGAAGTGCCTCAAAATGTGAATAAAAAATTTAAATTATCAAACACAGCCCAATACGTAAAATTTTAAACCTGAATATTGTAGTATTCAGTGACAATTAGCTACAAATAAATTTTTATCCCCATACGTAGAGGGAATGTTTGACATTTTCAATCCCAAGTGCCTGAAAATGTAAATAAAAATTTAGAAATATCAAACGCAGCTCAATACCTAAAATGTCATACTTCAATATTGCAGTATTCAGTGACAATTACCTACAAATGAATTTTTATCCCCATACGTAGAGGGAATGTTTGACGTTTTCAATCCCAGGTGCCTAAAAATGTAAATAAACAATTTGAAATATCAAACGCAGCTCAATACCTAAAATTTTAAACGTGAATATTGTTGAATTAATTGCCAGTTTTTTTGAAATTTTTTAATATTACTATACCTAGCGTTGATGCTTGTCATTTTAGTCCCCAAGTGCATAAAAATGTGAATAAAAAATTTAACTTATCAAACACAGCCCAATACGTAAAATTTAATACTTGAATATTGTAGTATTCTGTGACAATTACCTACAAATGAATTTTTATCCCCATACGTAGAGGGAATGTTTGACGTTTTCAATCGCAAGTGCCAGAAAATGTAAATAAAAAATTTGAAATATCACACGCTGCTCAATACCTAAAATGTAATACTTCAATATTGTAGTATTCAGTGACATTTACCTACAAATGAATTTTTATGCCCATACGTAGAGGGAATGTTTGACGTTTTCAATCCCAAGTGCCTGAAAATGTAAATAAAAAATTTGAAATATCACACGCTGCTCAATACCTAAAATGTAATACTTCAATATTGTAGTATTCAGTGACAATTACCTACAAATGAATTTTTATCCCCAAACGTAGAGGGAATGTTGACGTTTTCAATACCAAGTGACTAAAAATGTGAATAAAAAATTTGAAATATCAAACGCAGCTCAATATCTAATATTTGATACTTCAATATTGTAGTATTCTGTGACCATTACCTACAAATTAATTTTTATCCCCATACGTAGAGGGAATGTTTGACGTTTTCAATCCCAAGTGCCTCAAAATGTAAATAAAGATTTGAAATATCAAACGCAGCTCAATACCTAAAATTTTAAACCTGAATATTGTAGTATTCAGTGACAATTACCTACAAATAAATTTTTATCCCCATACGTAGAGGGAATGTTTGACGTTTTCAATCCCAAGTGCCTGAAAATGTAAATAAAAAATTAGAAATATCAAACGCAGCTCAGTACCTAAAATTTTAAACCTGAATATTGTAGAATTTAGTGCCAATTTGTCAGAAAATTTTTTTTTTACGATACCTTGCTGGGATGTTTGTCATTTTAATCCCCAAGTGCCTAAAAATGTGAATAAAAAATTTAAATTATCAAACACAGCCCAACACCTAAAATTTAACACTTGAATATTGTAGTATTCTGTGACAATTACCTAAAAATGAATTTTTATCCCCATGCGTAGAGGGAATGTTGACGTTTTCAATCCCAAGTGACTAAAAATGTGAATAAAAAATTTGAAATATCAAACGCAGCTCAATATCTAATATTTCATACTTCAATATTGTAGTATTCAGTGACAATTACCTACAAATGAATTTTTATCCCCATACGTAGAGGGAATATTTGACGTTTTCAATCCCAAGTGCCAGAAAATGTAAATAAAAAATTTGAAATATCACACGCTGCTCAATACCTAAAATTTTAAACCTGAATATTGTAGAATTCAGTGACAATTACCTACAAATGAATTTTTATCCCCATACGTAGAAGGAATGTTTGACGTTTTCAATCCCAAGTGCCAGAAAATGTAAATAAAAAATTTGAAATATCAAACGCAGCTCAATACCTAAAATTTTAAACCTGAATATTGTAGTATTCAGTGACAATTACCTACAAATAAATTTTTATCCCCATACGTAGAGGGAATGTTTGACGTTTTCAATCCCAAGTGCCTGAAAATGTAAATAAAAATTTAGAAATATCAAACGCAGCTCAATACCTAAAATGTCATACTTCAATATTGCAGTATTCAGTGACAATTACCTACAAATGAATTTTTATCCCCATACGTAGAGGGAATGTTTGACGTTTTCAATCCCAAGTGCCTGAAAATGTAAATAAAAAATTTGAAATATCACACGCTGCTCAATACCTAAAATTTTAAACCTGAATATTGTTGAATTTAGTGCCAATTTTTTAGAAATTTTTTTTTATTACGATACCTTGCGAGGATGCTTGGCATTTTAATCCCCAAGTGCCTAAAAATGTGAATAAAAAATTTAAATTATCAAACACAGCCCAATACGTAAAATTTAATACTTGAATATTGTAGTATTCTGTGACAATTACCTACAAATGAATTTTTATCCCCATACGTAGAGGGAATGTTTGACGTTTTCAATCCCAGGTGCCTAAAAATGTAAATAAACAATTTGAAATATCAAACGCAGCTCAATACCTAAAATTTTAAACCTGAATATTGTTGAATTTAGTGCCAATTTTTTAGAAATTTTTTTTATTACGATACCTTGCGAGGATGCTTGTCATTTTAATCCCCAAGTGCTTAGAAATGTGAATAAAAAATTTAAATTATCAAACACAGCTCTATCTCTAATATTTCATACTTCAATATTGTAGTATTCAGTGACAATTACCTACAAATGAATTTGTATCCACATAAGTAGAGGGAATATTTGACGTTTTCAATCCCAAGTGCCAGAAAATGTAAATAAAAAATTTGAAATATCACACGCTGCTCAATACATAAAATTTTAAACCTGAATATTGTTGAATTTAGTGCCAATTTTTTAGAAATTTTTTTTATTACGATACCTTGCGAGGATGCTTGTCATTTTAATCCCCAAGTGCCTAAAAATGTGAATAAAAAATTTAAATTATCAAACACAGCCCAATATCTAATATATCATACTTCAATATTGTAGTATTCAGTGACAATTACCTACAAATGAATTTTTATCCCCATACGTAGAGGGAATATTTGACGTTTTCAATCCCAAGTGCCAGAAAATGTAAATAAAAAATTGGAAAAATCAAATGCATCTCAATACCTAAAATTTTAAACCTGAATATTGTAGTATTCAGTGACAATTAGCTACAAATAAATTTTTATCCCCATACGTAGAGGGAATGTTTGACGTTTTCAATCCCAAGTGCCTGAAAATGTAAATAAAAATTTAGAAATATCAAACGCAGCTCAATACCTAAAATGTCATACTTCAATATTGCAGTATTCAGTGACAATTACCTACAAATGAATTTTTATCCCCATACGTAGAGGGAATGTTTGACGTTTTCAATCCCAAGTGCCTGAAAATGTAAATAAAAAATTTGAAATATCACACGCTGCTCAATACCTAAAATTTTAAACCTGAATATTGTTGAATTTAGTGCCAATTTTTTAGAAATTTTTTTTTATTACGATACCTTGCGAGGATGCTTGGCATTTTAATCCCCAAGTGCCTAAAAATGTGAATAAAAAATTTAAATTATCAAACACAGCCCAATACGTAAAATTTAATACTTGAATATTGTAGTATTCTGTGACAATTACCTACAAATGAATTTTTATCCCCATACGTAGAGGGAATGTTTGACGTTTTCAATCCCAGGTGCCTAAAAATGTAAATAAACAATTTGAAATATCAAACGCAGCTCAATACCTAAAATTTTAAACCTGAATATTGTTGAATTTAGTGCCAATTTTTTAGAAATTTTTTTTTATTACGATACCTTGCGAGGATGCTTGTCATTTTAATCCCCAAGTGCCTAAAAATGTAAATAAAAAATTTAAATTATCAAACACAGCCCAATACGTAAAATTTAATACTTGAATATTGTAGTATTCTGTGACAATTACCTACAAATGAATTTTTATCCCCATACGTAGAGGGAATGTTTGACGTTTTCAATCCCAAGTGCCAGAAAATGTAAATAAAAAATTTAAAATATCACACGCTGCTCAATACCTGAAATGTAATACTTCAATATTGTAGTATTCAGTGACAATTACCTACAAATGAATTTTTATGCCCATACGTAGAGGGAATGTTTGACGTTTTCAATCCCAAGTGCCTGAAAATGTAAATAAAAAATTTGAAATATCACACGCTGCTCAATACCTAAAATGTAATACTTCAATATTGTAGTATTCAGTGACAATTACCTACAAATGAATTTTTATCCCCATACGTAGAGGGAATGTTGACGTTTTCAATACCAAGTGACTAAAAATGTGATTAAAAAATTTGAAATATCAAACGCAGCTCAATATCTAATATTTGATACTTCAATATTGTAGCATTCTGTGACCATTACCTACAAATTAATTTTTATCCCCATACGTAGAGGGAATGTTTGACGTTTTCAATCCCAAGTGCCTGAAAATGTAAATAAAAGATTTGAAATATCAAACGCAGCTCAATACCTAAAATTTTAAACCTGAATACTGTAGTATTCAGTGACAATTACCTACAAATGAATTTTTATCCCCATACGTAGAGGGAGTGTTTGACGTTTTCAATCCCAAGTGCCTGAAAATGTATATAAAAAATTTGAAATATCAAACGCAGCTCAATACCTAAAATTTTAAACCTGAATATTGTTGAATTTAGTGCCAATTTGTCAGAAAATTTTTTTTTTACGATACCTTGCGGGGTTGTTTGTCATTTTAATCCCCAAGTGCCTAAAAATGTGAATAAAAAATTTAAATTATCAAACACAGCCCAACACCTAAAATTTAACACTTGAATATTGTAGTATTCTGTGACAATTGCCTAAAAATGAATTTTTATCCCCATACGTAGAGGGAATGTTGACGTTTTCAATCCCAAGTGACTAAAAATGTGAATAAAAAATTTGAAATATCAAACGCAGCTCAATATCTAATATTTCATACTTCAATATTGTAGTATTCAGTGACAATTACCTACAAATGAATTTTTATCCCCATACGTAGAGGGAATGTTTGACGTTTTCAATCCCAAGTGCCAGAAAATGTAAATAAAAAATTTGAAATATCACACGCTGCTCAATACCTAAAATTTTAAACCTGAATATTGTAGAATTCAGTGACAATTACCTACAAATGAATTTTTATCCCCATACGTAGAAGGAATGTTTGACGTTTTCAATCCCAAGTGCCAGAAAATGTAAATAAAAAATTTGAAATATCAAACGCAGCTCAATACCTAAAATTTTAAACCTGAATATTGTAGTATTCAGTGACAATTACCTACAAATAAATTTTTATCCCCATACGTAGAGGGAATGTTTGACGTTTTCAATCCCAAGTGCCTGAAAATGTAAATAAAAATTTAGAAATATCAAACGCAGCTCAATACCTAAAATGTCATACTTCAATATTGCAGTATTCAGTGACAATTACCTACAAATGAATTTTTATCCCCATACGTAGAGGGAATGTTTGACGTTTTCAATCCCAAGTGCCTGAAAATGTAAATAAAAAATTTGAAATATCACACGCTGCTCAATACCTAAAATTTTAAACCTGAATATTGTTGAATTTAGTGCCAATTTTTTAGAAATTTTTTTTTATTACGATACCTTGCGAGGATGCTTGGCATTTTAATCCCCAAGTGCCTAAAAATGTGAATAAAAAATTTAAATTATCAAACACAGCCCAATACGTAAAATTTAATACTTGAATATTGTAGTATTCTGTGACAATTACCTGCAAATGAATTTTTATCCCCATACGTAGAGGGAATTTTTGACGTTTTCAATCCCAAGTGCCTGAAAATGTAAATAAAAAATTTGAAATATCACACGCTGCTCAATACCTAAAATTTTAAACCTGAATATTGTTGAATTTAGTGCCAATTTTTTAGAAATTTTTTTTATTACGATACCTTGCGAGGATGCTTGGCATTTTAATCCCCAAGTGCCTAAAAATGTGAATAAAAAATTTAAATTATCAAACACAGCCCAATACGTAAAATTTAATACTTGAATATTGTAGTATTCTGTGACAATTACCTACAAATGAATTTTTATCCCCATACGTAGAGGGAATGTTTGACGTTTTCAATCCCAGGTGCCTAAAAATGTAAATAAACAATTTGAAATATCAAACGCAGCTCAATACCTAAAATTTTAAACGTGAATATTGTTGAATTTAGTGCCAATTTTTTAGAAATTTTTTTTATTACGATACCTTTCGAGGATGCTTGTCATTTTAGTCCCCAAGTGCATAAAAATGTGAATAAAAAATTTAAATTATCAAACACAGCCCAATACGTAAAATTTAATACTTGAATATTGTAGTATTCTGTGACAATTACCTACAAATGAATTTTTATCCCCATACGTAGAGGGAATGTTTGACGTTTTCAATCGCAAGTGCCAGAAAATGTAAATAAAAAATTTGAAATATCACACGCTGCTCAATACCTAAAATGTAATACTTCAATATTGTAGTATTCAGTGACAATTACCTACAAATGAATTTTTATGCCCATACGTAGAGGGAATGTTTGACGTTTTCAATCCCAAGTGCCTGAAAATGTAAATAAAAAATTTGAAATATCACACGCTGCTCAATACCTAAAATGTAATACTTCAATATTGTAGTATTCAGTGACAATTACCTACAAATGAATTTTTATCCCCAAACGTAGAGGGAATGTTGACGTTTTCAATACCAAGTGACTAAAAATGTGAATAAAAAATTTGAAATATCAAACGCAGCTCAATATCTAATATTTGATACTTCAATATTGTAGTATTCTGTGACCATTACCTACAAATTAATTTTTATCCCCATACGTAGAGGGAATGTTTGACGTTTTCAATCCCAAGTGCCTGAAAATGTAAATAGAAGATTTGAAATATCAAACGCAGCTCAATACCTAAAATTTTAAACCTGAATATTGTAGTATTCAGTGACAATTACCTACAAATAAATTTTTATCCCCATACGTAGAGGGAATGTTTGACGTTTTCAATCCCAAGTGCCTGAAAATGTAAATAAAAAATTAGAAATATCAAACGCAGCTCAATACCTAAAATTTTAAACCTGAATATTGTAGAATTTAGTGCCAATTTGTCAGAAAATTTTTTTACGATACCTTGCTGGGATGTTTGTCATTTTAATCCCCAAGTGCCTAAAAATGTGAATAAAAAATTTAAATTATCAAACACAGCCCAACACCTAAAATTTAACACTTGAATATTGTAGTATTCTGTGACAATTACCTAAAAATGAATTTTTATCCCCATGCGTATAGGGAATGTTGACGTTTTCAATCCCAAGTGACTAAAAATGTGAATAAAAAATTTGAAATATCAAACGCAGCTCAATATCTAATATTTCATACTTCAATATTGTAGTATTCAGTGACAATTACCTACAAATGAATTTTTATCCCCATACGTAGAGGGAATATTTGACGTTTTCAATCCCAAGTGCCAGAAAATGTAAATAAAAAATTTGAAATATCACACGCTGCTCAATACCTAAAATTTTAAACCTGAATATTGTAGAATTCAGTGACAATTACCTACAAATGAATTTTTATCCCCATACGTAGAAGGAATGTTTGACGTTTTCAATCCCAAGTGCCAGAAAATGTAAATAAAAAATTTGAAATATCAAACGCAGCTCAATACCTAAAATTTTAAACCTGAATATTGTAGTATTCAGTGACAATTACCTACAAATAAATTTTTATCCCCATACGTAGAGGGAATGTTTGACGTTTTCAATCCCAAGTGCCTGAAAATGTAAATAAAAATTTAGAAATATCAAACGCAGCTCAATACCTAAAATGTCATACTTCAATATTGCAGTATTCAGTGACAATTACCTACAAATGAATTTTTATCCCCATACGTAGAGGGAATGTTTGACGTTTTCAATCCCAAGTGCCTGAAAATGTAAATAAAAAATTTGAAATATCACACGCTGCTCAATACCTAAAATTTTAAACCTGAATATTGTTGAATTTAGTGCCAATTTTTTAGAAATTTTTTTTTATTACGATACCTTGCGAGGATGCTTGGCATTTTAATCCCCAAGTGCCTAAAAATGTGAATAAAAAATTTAAATTATCAAACACAGCCCAATACGTAAAATTTAATACTTGAATATTGTAGTATTCTGTGACAATTACCTACAAATGAATTTTTATCCCCATACGTAGAGGGAATGTTTGACGTTTTCAATCCCAGGTGCCTAAAAATGTAAATAAACAATTTGAAATATCAAACGCAGCTCAATACCTAAAATTTTAAACCTGAATATTGTTGAATTTAGTGCCAATTTTTTAGAAATTTTTTTTTATTACGATACCTTGCGAGGATGCTTGTCATTTTAATCCCCAAGTGCCTAAAAATGAGAATAAAAAATTTAAATTATCAAACACAGCTCAATATCTAATATTTCATACTTCAATATTGTAGTATTCAGTGACAATTACCTACAAATGAATTTGTATCCACATAAGTAGAGGGAATATTTGACGTTTTCAATCCCAAGTGCCAGAAAATGTAAATAAAAAATTTGAAATATCACACGCTGCTCAATACATAAAATTTTAAACCTGAATATTGTTGAATTTAGTGCCAATTTTTTAGAAATTTTTTTTATTACGATACCTTGCGAGGATGCTTGTCATTTTAATCCCCAAGTGCCTAAAAATGAGAATAAAAAATTTAAATTATCAAACACAGCTCAATATCTAATATTTCATACTTCAATATTGTAGTATTCAGTGACAATTACCTACAAATGAATTTTTATCCCCATAAGTAGAGGGAATGTTTGACGTTTTCAATCCCAAGTGCCAGAAAATGTAAATAAAAAATTTGAAATATCAAACGCAGCTCAATACCTAAAATTTTAAACATTAATAGTGTCGTATTCAGTGACAGTTACCTACAAATGAATTTTTTATCCCCATACGTAGAGGGAATGTTGACGTTTTCAATCCCAATTGCTTGAAAATGTAAATAAAAAATTTGAAATATCACACGCTGCTCAATACCTAAAATGTAATACTTCAATATTGTAGTATTCTGTGACAATTACCTACAAATTAATTTTTATCCCCATACGTAGAGGGAATTTTTGACGTTTTCAATCCCAAGTGCCTGAAAATGTAAATAAAAAATTTGAAATATCAAACGCAGCTCAATACCTAAAATTTTAAACCTGAATATTGTTGAATTTAGTGCCAATTTTTTAGAAATTTTTTTTTATTACGATACCTTGCGAGGATGCTTGTCATTTTAATCCCCAAGTGCTTAAAAATGTGAATAAAAAATTTAAATTATCAAACACAGCCCAATACGTAAAATGTCATACTTCAATATTGCAGTATTCAGTGACAATTACCTACAAATGAATTTTTATCCCCATACGTAGAGGGAATGTTTGACGTTTTCAATCCCAAGTGCCTGAAAATGTAAATAAAAGATTTGAAATATCAAACGCAGCTCAATACCTAAAATTTTAAACCTGAATATTGTAGTATTCAGTGACAATTACCTACAAATAAATTTTTATCCCCATACGTAGAGGGAATGTTTGACGTTTTCAATCCCAAGTGCCTGAAAATGTAAATAAAAAATTAGAAATTTCAAACGCAGCTCAATACCTAAAATGTCATACTTCAATATTGCAGTATTCAGTGACAATTACCTACAAATGAATTTTTATCCCCATACGTAGAGGGAATGTTTGAAGTTTTCAATCCCAAGTGCCTGAAAATGTAAATAAAAAATTTGAAATATCAAACGCAGCTCAGTACCTAAAATTTTAAACCTGAATATTGTAGAATTTAGTGCAAATTTGTCAGAAAATTTTTTTTTTACGATACCTTGCGGGGATGTTTGTCATTTTAATCCCCAAGTGCCTAAAAATGTGAATAAAAAATTTAAATTATCAAACACAGCCCAACACCTAAAATTTAACACTTGAATATTGTAGTATTCTGTGACAATTACCTAAAAATGAATTTTTATCCCCATGCGTATAGGGAATGTTGACGTTTTCAATCCCAAGTGACTAAAAATGTGAATAAAAAATTTGAAATATCAAACGCAGCTCAATATCTAATATTTCATACTTCAATATTGTAGTATTCAGTGACAATTACCTACAAATAAATTTTTATCCCCATACGTAGAGGGAATGTTTGACGTTTTCAAACCCAGGTGCCTAAAAATGTAAATCAACAATTTGAAATATCACACGCTGCTCAATACCTAAAATTTTAAACCTGAATATTGTTGAATTTAGTGCCAATTTTTTAGAAATTTTTTTTTATTACGATACCTTGCGAGGATGCTTGTCATTTTAATCCCCAAGTGCTTAAAAATGTGAATAAAAAATTTAAATTATCAAACACAGCTCAATATCTAATATTTCATACTTCAATATTGTAGTATTCAGTGACAATTACCTACAAATGAATTTGTATCCACATAAGTAGAGGGAATATTTGACGTTTTCAATCCCAAGTGCCAGAAAATGTAAATAAAAAATTTGAAATATCACACGCTGCTCAATACCTATAATTTTAAATCTGAATATTGTTGAATTTAGTGCCAATTTTTTAGAAATTTTTTTTTATTACGATACCTTGCGAGGATGCTTGGCATTTTAATCCCCAAGTGCCTAAAAATGTGAATAAAAAATTTGAAATATCAAACGCAGCTCAATATCTAATATTTGATACTTCAATATTGTAGTATTCTGTGACCATTACCTACAAATTAATTTTTATCCCCATACGTAGAGGGAATGTTTGACGTTTTCAATCCCAAGTGCCAGAAAATGTAAATAAAAAATTTGGAATATCAAACGCAGCTCAATACCTAAAATTTTAAACCTGAACATTGCAGTATTCAGTGACAGTTACCTACAAATGAATTTTTATCCCCATACGTAGAGGGAATGTTGACGTTTTAAATCCCAATTGCTTGAAAATGTAAATAAAAAATTTGAAATATCACACGCTGCTCAATACCTAAAATCTAATACTTCAATATTGTAGTATTCTGTGACAATTACCTACAAATTAATTTTTATCCCCATACGTAGAGGGAATGTTTGACGTTTTCAATCCCAAGTGCCTGAAAATGTAAATAAAAGATTTGAAATATCAAACGCAGCTCAATACCTAAAATTTTAAACCTGAATATTGTAGTATTCAGTGACAATTACCTACAAATAAATTTTTATCCCCATACGTAGAGGGAATGTTTGACGTTTTCAATCCCAAGTGCCTCAAAATGTGAATAAAAAATTTAAATTATCAAACACAGCCCAATACGTAAAATTTAATACTTGAATATTGTAGTATTCTGTGACAATTACCTGCAAATGAATTTTTATCCCCATACGTAGAGGGAATGTTTGACGTTTTCAATCCCAAGTGCCTGAAAATGTAAATAAAAAATTTGAAATATCAAACGCAGCTCAGTACCTAAAATTTTAAACCTGAATATTGTAGAATTTAGTGCAAATTTGTCAGAAAATTTTTTTTTTACGATACCTTGCGGGGATGTTTGTCATTTTAATCCCCAAGTGCCTAAAAATGTGAATAAAAAATTTAAATTATCAAACACAGCCCAACACCTAAAATTTAACACTTGAATATTGTAGTATTCTGTGACAATTACCTAAAAATGAATTTTTATCCCCATGCGTATAGGGAATGTTGACGTTTTCAATCCCAAGTGACTAAAAATGTGAATAAAAAATTTGAAATATCAAACGCAGCTCAATATCTAATATTTCATACTTCAATATTGTAGTATTCAGTGACAATTACCTACAAATGAATTTTTATCCCCATACGTAGAGGGAATATTTGACGTTTTCAATCCCAAGTGCCAGAAAATGTAAATAAAAAATTTGAAATATCAAACGCAGCTCAATACCTAAAATTTTAAACCTGAATATTGTAGAATTTAGTGCCAATTTGTCAGAAAATTTTTTTTTACGATACCTTGCTGGGATGTTTGTCATTTTAATCCCCAAGTGCCTAAAAATGTGAATAAAAAATTTAAATTATCAAACACAGCCCAACACCTAAAATTTAACACTTGAATATTGTAGTATTCTGTGACAATTACCTAAAAATGAATTTTTATCCCCATGCGTAGAGGGAATGTTGACGTTTTCAATCCCAAGTGACTAAAAATGTGAATAAAAAATTTGAAATATCAAACGCAGCTCAATATCTAATATTTCATACTTCAATATTGTAGTATTCAGTGACAATTACCTACAAATGAATTTTTATCCCCATACGTAGAGGGAATATTTGACGTTTTCAATCCCAAGTGCCAGAAAATGTAAATAAAAAATTTGAAATATCACACGCTGCTCAATACCTAAAATTTTAAACCTGAATATTGTAGTATTCAGTGACAATTACCTACAAATGAATTTTTATCCCCATACGTAGAAGGAATGTTTGACGTTTTCAATCCCAAGTGCCAGAAAATGTAAATAAAAAATTTGAAATATCACACGCTGCTCAATACCTAAAATGTAATACTTCAATATTGTAGTATTCTGTGACAATTACCTACAAATTAATTTTTATCCCCATACGTAGATGGAATGTTTGACGTTTTCAATCCCAAGTGCCAGAAAATGTGAATAAAAAATTTGAAATATCACACGCTGCTCAATACCTAAAATTTTAAACCTGAATATTGTAGTATTCAGTGACAATTACCTACAAATGAATTTTTATCCCCATACGTAGAAGGAATTTTTGACGTTTTCAATCCCAAGTGCCTGAAAATGTAAATAAAAAATTTGAAATATCACACGCTGCTCAATACCTTAAATTTTAAACCTGAATAATGTTGAATTTAGTGCCAATTTTTTAGAAATTTTTTTTTATTACGATACCTTGCGAGGATGCTTGGCATTTTAATCCCCAAGTGCCTAAAAATGTGAATAAAAAATTTAAATTATCAAACACAGCCCAATACGTAAAATTTAATACTTGAATATTGTAGTATTCTGTGACAATTACCTACAAATGAATTTTTATCCCCATACGTAGAGGGAATGTTTGACGTTTTCAATCCCAGGTGCCTAAAAATGTAAATAAACAATTTGATATATCAAACGCAGCTCAATACCTAAAATTTTAAACCTGAATATTGTTGAATTTAGTGCCAATTTTTTAGAAATTTTTTTTTATTACGATACCTTGCGAGGATGCTTGTCATTTTAATCCCCAAGTGCTTAAAAATGTGAATAAAAAATTTAAATTATCAAACACAGCTCAATATCTAATATTTCATACTTCAATATTGTAGTATTCAGTGACAATTACCTACAAATGAATTTGTATCCACATAAGTAGAGGGAATATTTGACGTTTTCAATCCCAAGTGCCAGAAAATGTAAATAAAAAATTTGAAATATCACACGCTGCTCAATACCTAAAATTTTAAACCTGAATATTGTTGAATTTAGTGCCAATTTTTTTAGAAATTTTTTTTATTACGATACCTTGCGAGGATGCTTGTCATTTTAATCCCCAAGTGCCTAAAAATGAGAATAAAAAATTTAAATTATCAAACACAGCTCAATATCTAATATTTCATACTTCAATATTGTAGTATTCAGTGACAATTACCTACAAATGAATTTTTATCCCCATAAGTAGAGGGAATATTTGACGTTTTCAATCCCAAGTGCCAGAAAATGTAAATAAAAAATTTGAAATATCAAACGCAGCTCAATACCTAAAATTTTAAACCTGAATATTGCAGTATTCAGTGACAGTTACCTACAAATGAATTTTTATCCCCATACGTAGAGGGAATGTTGACGTTTTCAATCCCAATGGCTTGAAAATGTAAATAAAAAATTTGAAATATCACACGCTGCTCAATACCTAAAATGTAATACTTCAATATTGTAGTATTCTGTGACAATTACCTACAAATTAATTTTTTATGCCCATACGTAGAGGGAATGTTTGACGTTTTCAATCCCAAGTGCCTAAAAATGTAAATAAAATATTTTAAATATCAAACGCAGCTCAATACCTAAAATTTTAAACCTGAATATTGTTGAATTTAGTGCCAATTTTTTAGAAATTTTTTTTATTACGATACCTTGCGAGGATGCTTGTCATTTAAATCCCCAAGTGCTTAAAAATGTGAATAAAAAATTTAAATTATCAAACACAGCCCAATACGTAAAATGTCATACTTCAATATTGCAGTATTCAGTGACAATTACCTACAAATGAATTTTTATCCCCATACGTAGAGGGAATGTTTGACGTTTTCAATCCCAAGTGCCTGAAAATGTAAATAAAAAATTTGAAATATCACACGCTGCTCAATACCTTAAATTTTAAACCTGAATAATGTTGAATTTAGTGCCAATTTTTTAGAAATTTTTTTATTACGATCCCTTGCGAGGATGCTTGTCATTTTAATCCCCAAGTGCCTAAAAATGTGAATAAACAATTTGAAATATCAAACGCAGCTCAATACCTAAAATTTTAAACCTGAATATTGCAGTATTCAGTGACAGTTACCTACAAATTAATTTTTTATCCCCATACGTAGAGGGAATGTTGACGTTTTCAATCCCAAGTGCTTGAAAATGTAAATAAAAAATTTGAAATATCACACGCTGCTCAATACCTAAAATCTAATACTTCAATATTGTAGTATTCTGTGACAATTACATACAAATTAATTTTTATCCCCATACGTAGATGGAATGTTTGACGTTTTCAATCCCAAGTGCCTGAAAATGTAAATAAAAGATTTGAAATATCAAACGCAGCTCAATACCTAAAATTTTAAACCTGAATATTGTAGTATTCTGTGACAATTACCTACAAATTTATTTTTATCCCCATACGTAGAGGGAATGTTTGACGTTTTCAATCCCAAGTGCCAGAAAATGTAAATAAAAGATTTGAAATATCAAACGCAGCTCAATGCCTAAAATTTTAAACCTGAATATTGTAGAATTCAGTAACAATTACCTACAAATGAATTTTTATCCCCATACGTAGAGGGAATGTTGACGTTTTCAATCCCAAGTGACTAAAAATGTGAATAAAAAATTAGAAATATCAAACGCAGCTCAATACCTAAAATTTGAAACCTGAATATTGTTGAATTTAGTGCCAATTTGTCAGAAAATTTTTTTTTTACGATACCTTGCGGGGTTGTTTGTCATTTTAATCCCCAAGTGCCTAAAAATGTGAATAAAAAATTTGAAATATCAAACGCAGCTCAATATCTAATATTTCATACTTCAATATTGTAGTATTCAGTGACAATTACCTACAAATGAATTTTTATCCCCATACGTAGAGGGAATATTTGACGTTTTCAATCCCAAGTGCCAGAAAATGTAAATAAAAAATTTGAAATATCACACGCTGCTCAATACCTAAAATTTTAAACCTGAATATTGTAGAATTCAGTGACAATTACCTACAAATGAATTTTTATCCCCATACGTAGAAGGAATGTTTGACGTTTTCAATCCCAAGTGCCAGAAAATGTAAATAAAAAATTTAAAATATCAAACGCAGCTCAATACCTAAAATTTTAAACCTGAATATTGTAGTATTCAGTGACAATTACCTACAAATAAATTTTTATCCCCATACGTAGAGGGAATGATTGACGTTTTCAATCCCAAGTGCCTGAAAATGTAAATAAAAAATTAGAAATATCAAACGCAGCTCAATACCTAAAATGTCATACTTCAATATTGCAGTATTCAGTGACAACTACCTACAAATTAATTTTTATCCGCATACGTAGAGGGAATATTTGACGTTTTCAATCCCAAGTGCCAGAAAATGTAAATAAAAAATTTGAAATATCACACGCTGCTCAATACATAAAATTTTAAACCTGAATATTGTAGAATTCAGTGACAATTACCTACAAATGAATTTTTATCCCCATACGTAGAAGGAATGTTTGACGTTTTCAATCCCAAGTGCCAGAAAATGTAAATAAAAAATTTAAAATATCAAACGCAGCTCAATACCTAAAATTTTAAACCTGAATATTGTAGTATTCAGTGACAATTACCTACAAATAAATTTTTATCCCCATACGTAGAGGGAATGATTGACGTTTTCAATCCCAAGTGCCTGAAAATGTAAATAAAAAATTAGAAATATCAAACGCAGCTCAATACCTAAAATGTCATACTTCAATATTGCAGTATTCAGTGACAACTACCTACAAATGAATTTTTATCCCCATACGTAGATGGAATGTTTGACGTTTTCAATCCCAAGTGCCTAAAAATGTAAATAAAAAATTTGAAATATCAAACACAGCCCAATACGTAAAATTTAATACTTGAATATTGTAGTATTCTGTGACAATTACCTGCAAATGAATTTTTATTCCCATACGTAGAGGGAATTTTTGACGTTTTCAATCCCAAGTGCCTAAAAATGTAAATAAAAAATTTGAAATATCAAACACAGCCCAATACGTAAAATTTAATACTTGAATATTGTAGTATTCTGTGACAATTACCTACAAATGAATTTTTATCCCCATACGTAGAGGGAATGTTTGACGTTTTCAATCCCAGGTGCCTAAAAATGTAAATAAACAATTTGAAATATCAAACGCAGCTCAATACCTAAAATTTTAAACCTGAATATTGTAGAATTCAGTGACAATTACCTACAAATGAATTTTTATCCCCATACGTAGAGGGAATGTTTGACGTTTTCAATCCCAAGTGCCTCAAAATGTGAATAAAAAATTTAAATTATCAAACACAGCCCAATACGTAAAATTTAATACTTGAATATTGTAGTATTCTGTGACAATTACCTGCAAATGAATTTTTATCCCCATACGTAGAGGGAATGTTTGACGTTTTCAATCCCAAGTGCCTGAAAATGTAAATAAAAAATTTGAAATATCAAACGCAGCTCAATACCTAAAATTTTAAACCTGAATATTGTAGAATTTAGTGCAAATTTGTCAGAAAATTTTTTTTTTACGATACCTTGCGGGGATGTTTGTCATTTTTAATCCCCAAGTGCCTAAAAATGTGAATAAAAAATTTAAATTATCAAACACAGGCCAACACCTAAAACTTAACACTTGAATATTGTAGTATTCTGTGACAATTACCTACAAATTAATTTTTATCCCCATACGTAGAGGGAATGTTGACGTTTTCAATACCAAGTGACTAAAAATGTGAATAAAAAATTTGAAATATCAAACGCAGCTCAATATCTAATATTTCATACTTCAATATTGTAGTATTCAGTGACAATTACCTACAAATGAATTTTTATCCCCATACGTAGAGGGAATATTTGACGTTTTCAATCCCAAGTGCCAGAAAATGTAAATAAAAAATTTGAAATATCAAACGCAGCTCAATACCTAAAATTTTAAACCTGAATATTGTAGAATTTAGTGCCAATTTGTCAGAAAATTTTTTTTTTACGATACCTTGCGGGGATGTTTGTCATTTTAATCCCCAAGTGCCTAAAAATGTGAATAAAAAATTTAAATTATCAAACACAGCCCAACACCTAAAATTTAACACTTGAATATTGTAGTATTCTGTGACAATTACCTAAAAATGAATTTTTATCCCCATGCGTAGAGGGAATGTTGACGTTTTCAATCCCAAGTGACTAAAAATGTGAATAAAAAATTTGAAATATCAAACGCAGCTCAATATCTAATATTTCATACTTCAATATTGTAGTATTCAGTGACAATTACCTACAAATGAATTTTTATCCCCATACGTAGAGGGAATATTTGACGTTTTCAATCCCAAGTGCCAGAAAATGTAAATAAAAAATTTGAAATATCACACGCTGCTCAATACCTAAAATTTTAAACCTGAATATTGTAGTATTCAGTGACAATTACCTACAAATGAATTTTTATCCCCATACGTAGAAGGAATGTTTGACGTTTTCAATCCCAAGTGCCAGAAAATGTAAATAAAAAATTTGAAATATCACACGCTGCTCAATACCTAAAATGTAATACTTCAATATTGTAGTATTCTGTGACAATTACCTACAAATGAATTTTTATCCCCATACGTAGAGGGAATATTTGACGTTTTCAATCCCAAGTGCCAGAAAATGTAAATAAAAAATTTGAAATATCACACGCTGCTCAATACCTAAAATTTTAAACCTGAATATTGTAGTATTCAGTGACAATTACCTACAAATGAATTTTTATCCCCATACGTAGAAGGAATGTTTGACGTTTTCAATCCCAAGTGCCTGAAAATGTAAATAAAAAATTTGAAATATCACACGCTGCTCAATACCTAAAATTTTAAACCTGAATAATGTTGAATTTAGTGCCAATTTTTTAGAAATTTTTTTTTATTACGATACCTTGCGAGGATGCTTGGCATTTTAATCCCCAAGTGCCTAAAAATGTGAATAAAAAATTTAAATTATCAAACACAGCCCAATACGTAAAATTTAATACTTGAATATTGTAGTATTCTGTGACAATTACCTACAAATGAATTTTTATCCCCATACGTAGAGGGAATGTTTGACGTTTTCAATCCCAGGTGCCTAAAAATGTAAATAAACAATTTGATATATCAAACGCAGCTCAATACCTAAAATTTTAAACCTGAATATTGTTGAATTTAGTGCCAATTTTTTAGAAATTTTTTTTTATTACGATACCTTGCGAGGATGCTTGTCATTTTAATCCCCAAGTGCTTAAAAATGTGAATAAAAAATTTAAAATATCAAACGCAGCTCAATATCTAATATTTGATACTTCAATATTGTAGTATTCAGTGACAATTACCTACAAATGAATTTGTATCCACATAAGTAGAGGGAATATTTGACGTTTTCAATCCCAAGTGCCAGAAAATGTAAATAAAAAATTTGAAATATCACACGCTGCTCAATACCTAAAATTTTAAACCTGAATATTGTTGAATTTAGTGCCAATTTTTTAGAAATTTTTTTTATTACGATACCTTGCGAGGATGCTTGTCATTTTAATCCCCAAGTGCTTAAAAAATGTGAATAAAAAATATAAATTATCAAACTCAGCTCAATATCTAATATTTCGTACTTCAATATTGTAGTATTCAGTGACAATTACCTACAAATGAATTTGTATCCCCATAAGTAGAGGGAATATTTGACGTTTTCAATCCCAAGTGCCAGAAAATGTAAATAAAAAATTTAAAATATCAAACGCAGCTCAATACCTAAAATTTTAAACGTGAATATTGCAGTATTCAGTGACAATTACCTACAAATGAATTTTTATCCCCATACGTAGAGGGAATGTTGACGTTTTCAATCCCAATGGCTTGAAAATGTAAATAAAAAATTTGAAATATCACACGCTGCTCAATACCTAAAATGTAATACTTCAATATTGTAGTATTCTGTGACCATTACCTACAAATTAATTTTTATCCCCATACGTAGAGGGAATGTTTGACGTTTTCAATCCCAAGTGCCTGAAAATGTAAATAAAAAATTTGAAATATCAAACGCAGCTCAATACCTAAAATTTTAAACCTGAATATTGTTGAATTTAGTGCCAATTTTTTAGAAATTTTTTTTTATTACGATACCTTGCGAGGATGCTTGTCATTTTAATCCCCAAGTGCATAAAAATGTGAATAAAAAATTTTAAATATCAAACACAGCCCAATACGTAAAATTTCATACTTGAATATTGTAGTATTCTGTGACAATTACCTGCAAATGAATTTTTATCCCCATACGTAGAGGGAATTTTTGACGTTTTCAATCCCAAGTGCCTGAAAATGTAAATAAAAAATTTGAAATATCACACGCTGCTCAATACCTTAAATTTTAAACCTGAATAATGTTGAATTTAGTGCCAATTTTTTAGAAATTTTTTTTTATTACGATACCTTGCGAGGATGCTTGGCATTTTAATCCCCAAGTGCCTAAAAATGTGAATAAAAAATTTGAAATATCAAACGCAGCTCAATAGCTAAAATTTTAAACCTGAATATTGCAGTATTCAGTGACAGTTACCTACAAATGAATTTTTATCCCCATACGTAGAGGGAATGTTGTCGTTTTCAATCCCAAGTGCTTGAAAATGTAAATAAAAAATTTGAAATATCACACGCTGCTCAATACCTAAAATGTAATACTTCAATATTGTAGTATTCTGTGACCATTACCTACAAATTAATTTTTATCCCCATACGTAGAGGGAATGTTTGACGTTTTCAATCCCAAGTGCCTGAAAATGTAAATAAAAGATTTGAAATATCAAACGCAGCTCAATACCTAAAATTTTAAACCTGAATATTGTAGTATTCTGTGACAATTACCTACAAATTAATTTTTATCCCCATACGTAGAGGGAATGTTTGACGTTTTCAATCCCAAGTGCCTGAAAATGTAAATAAAAGATTTGAAATATCAAACGCAGCTCAATACCTAAAATTTTAAACCTGAATATTGTAGTATTCAGTGACAATTACCTACAAATAAATTTTTATCCCCATACGTAGAGGGAATGTTTGACGTTTTCAATCCCAAGTGCCTAAAAATGCAAATAAAAAATTTGAAATATCAAACGCAGCTCAATACCTAAAATTTTAAACCTGAATATTGTAGAATTTAGTGCCAATTTGTCAGAAAATTTTTTTTATTACGATACCTTGCGGGGATGTTTGTCATTTTAATCCCCAAGTGCCTAAAAATGTGAATAAAAAATTTAAAATATCAAACACAGCTCAATATCTAATATTTCGTACTTCAATATTGTAGTATTCAGTGACAATTACCTACAAATGAATTTGTATCCCCATAAGTGGAGGGAATATTTGACGTTTTCAATCCCAAGTGCCAGAAAATGTAAATAAAAAATTTGAAATATCACACGCTGCTCAATACATAAAATTTTAAACCTGAATATTGTAGAATTCAGTGACAATTACCTACAAATGAATTTTTATCCCCATACGTAGAAGGAATGTTTGACGTTTTCAATCCCAAGTGCCAGAAAATGTAAATAAAAAATTTAAAATATCAAACGCAGCTCAATACCTAAAATTTTAAACCTGAATATTGTAGTATTCAGTGACAATTACCTACAAATAAATTTTTATCCCCATACGTAGAGGGAATGATTGACGTTTTCAATCCCAAGTGCCTGAAAATGTAAATAAAAAATTAGAAATATCAAACGCAGCTCAATACCTAAAATGTCATACTTCAATATTGCAGTATTCAGTGACAACTACCTACAAATGAATTTGTATCCCCATAAGTAGAGGGAATATTTGACGTTTTCAATCCCAAGTGCCAGAAAATGTAAATAAAAAATTTGAAATATCACACGCTGCTCAATACCTAAAATTTTAAACCTGAATATTGTAGAATTCAGTGACAATTACCTACAAATGAATTTTTATCCCCATACGTAGAAGGAATGTTTGACGTTTTCAATCCCAAGTGCCAGAAAATGTAAATAAAAAATTTGAAATATCAAACGCAGCTCAATACCTAAAATTTTAAACCTGAATATTGTAGAATTCAGTAACAATTACCTACAAATAAATTTTTATCCCCATACGTAGAGGGAATGATTGACGTTTTCAATCCCAAGTGCCTGAAAATGTAAATAAAAAATTAGAAATATCAAACGCAGCTCAATACCTAAAATGTCATACTTCAATATTGCAGTATTCAGTGACAACTACCTACAAATGAATTTTTATCCCCATACGTAGATGGAATGTTTGACGTTTTCAATCCCAAGTGACTAAAAATGTGAATAAAAAATTTGAAATATCAAACACAGCCCAATACGTAAAATTTAATACTTGAATATTGTAGTATTCTGTGACCATTACCTACAAATTCATTTTTATCCCCATACGTAGAGGGAATGTTTGACGTTTTCAATCCCAAGTGCCAGAAAATGTAAATAAAAAATTTGAAATATCAAACGCAGCTCAATACCTAAAATTTTAAACCTGAATATTGTAGAATTTAGTGCCAATTTGTCAGAAAATTTTTTTTATTACGATACCTTGCGGGGATGTTTATCATTTTAATCCCCAAGTGCCTAAAAATGTGAATAAAAAATTTAAATTATCAAACACAGCTCATTACCTAAAATTTTAAACCTGAATATTGTAGTATTCTGTGACAATTACCTAAAAATGAATTTTTATCCCCATACGTAGAGGGAATGTTGACGTTTTCAATCCCAAGTGACTAAAAATGTGAATAAAAAATTTAAAATATCAAACGCAGCTCAATATCTAATATTTCATACTTCAATATTGTAGTATTCAGTGACAATTACCTACAATTGAATCTTTATCCCCATACGTAGAGGGAATATTTGACGTTTTCAATCCCAAGTGCCAGAAAATGTAAATAAAAAATTTGAAATATCACACGCTGCTCAATACATAAAATTTTAAACCTGCATATTGTAGAATTCAGTGACAATTACCTACAAATGAATTTTTATCCCCATACGTAGAAGGTATGTTTGACGTTTTCAATCCCAAGTGCCAGAAAATGTAAATAAAAAATTTAAAATATCAAACGCAGCTCAATACCTAAAATTTTAAACCTGAATATTGTAGGATTCAGTGACAATTACATACAAATGAATTTTTATCCCCAAACGTAGAGGGAATGTTTGACGTTTTCAATCCCAAGTGCCTGAAAATGTAAATAAAAAATTTGAAATATCACACGCTGCTCAATACCTAAAATCTAATACTTCAATATTGTAGTATTCTGTGACAATTACCTACAAATTAATTTTTATCCCCATACGTAGAGGGAATGTTGACGTTTTCAATACCAAGTGACTAAAAATGTGAATAAAAAATTTAAATTATCAAACACAGCCCAATACGTAAAATTTAATACTTGAATATTGTAGTATTCTGTGACAATTACCTGCAAATGAATTTTTATCCCCATACGTAGAGGGAATTTTTGACGTTTTCAATCCCAAGTGCCTAAAAATGTAAATAAAAAATTTGAAATATCAAACGCAGCTCAATACCTAAAATTTTAAACATGAATATTGTAGAATTTAGTGCCAATTTGTCAGAAAATTTTTTTTATTACGATACCTTGCGGGGATGTTTGTCATTTTAATCCCCAAGTGCCTAAAAATGTGAATAAAAAATTTAAATTATCAAACACAGCCCAATACCTAAAATTTAACACTTGAATATTGTAGTATTCTGTGACAATTACCCAGAAATGAATTTTTATCCCCATACGTAGAGGGAATGTTGACGTTTTCAATCCCAAGTGACTAAAAATGTGAATAAAAAATTTAAAATATCAAACGCAGCTCAATATCTAATATTTCATACTTCAATATTGTAGTATTCAGTGACAATTACCTGCAAATGAATTTTTATCCCCATACGTAGAGGGAATATTTGACGTTAACAATCCCAAGTGCCAGAAAATGTAAATAAAAAATTTGAAATATCACACGCTGCTCAATACATAAAATTTTAAACCTGAATATTGTAGAATTCAGTTACAATTACCTACAAATGAATATTTATCCCCATACTTAGAAGGAATGTTTGACGTTTTCAATCCCAAGTGCCTGAAAATGTAAATAAAAAATTAGAAATATCAAACGCAGCTCAATATCTAATATTTCATACTTCAATATTGTAGTATTCTGTGACAATTACCTAAAAATGAATTTTTATCCCCATACGTAGAGGGAATGTTGACGTTTTCAATCCCAAGTGACTAAAAATGTGAATAAAAAATTTAAAATATCAAACGCAGCTCAATATCTAATATTTCATACTTCAATATTGTAGTATTCAGTGACAATTACCTACAAATGAATTTTTATCCCCATACGTAGAGGGAATATTTGACGTTTTCAATCCCAAGTGCCTGAAAATGTAAATAAAAGATTTGAAATATCAAACGCAGCTCAATACCTAAAATTTTAAACCTGAATATTGTAGTATTCAGTGACAATTACCTACAAATAAATTTTTATCCCCATACGTAGAGGGAATGTTTGACGTTTTCAATCCCAAGTGCCTGAAAATGTATATAAAAGATTTGAAATATCAAACTTAGCTCAATACCTAAAATTTTAAACCTGAATATTGTTGAATTTAGTGCCAATTTTTTAGAAATTTTTTTTTATTACGATACCTTGCGAGGATGCTTGTCATTTTAATCCCCAAGTGCTTAAAAATGTGAATAAAAAATTTAAATTATCAAACACAGCCCAATACGTAAAATGTCATACTTCAATATTGCAGTATTCAGTGACAATTACCTACAAATGAATTTTTATCCCCATACGTAGAGGGAATGTTGACGTTTTCAATACCAAGTGACTAAAAATGTGATTAAAAAATTTGAAATATCAAACGCAGCTCAATACCTAAAATTTTAAACCTGAATATTGTAGAATTTAGTGCCAATTTGTCAGAAAATTTTTTTTATTACGATACCTTGCGGGGATGTTTGTCATTTTAATCCCCATGTGCCTAAAAATGTGAATAAAAAATTTAAATTATCAAACACAGCTCATTACCTAAAATTTTAAACCTGAATATTGTAGTATTCTGTGACAATTACCTAAAAATGAATTTTTATCCCCATACGTAGAGGGAATGTTGACGTTTTCAATCCCAAGTGACTAAAAATGTGAATAAAAAATTTAAAATATCAAACGCAGCTCAATATCTAATATTTCATACTTCAATATTGTAGTATTCAGTGACAATTACCTACAATTGAATCTTTATCCCCATACGTAGAGGGAATATTTGACGTTTTCAATCCCAAGTGCCAGAAAATGTAAATAAAAAATTTGAAATATCACACGCTGCTCAATACATAAAATTTTAAACCTGCATATTGTAGAATTCAGTGACAATTACCTACAAATGAATTTTTATCCCCATACGTAGAAGTTATGTTTGACGTTTTCAATCCCAAGTGCCAGAAAATGTAAATAAAAAATTTTAAATATCAAACGCAGCTCAATACCTAAAATTTTAAACCTGAATATTGTAGGATTCAGTGACAATTACATACAAATGAATTTTTATCCCCAAACGTAGAGGGAATGTTTGACGTTTTCAATCCCAAGTGCCTGAAAATGTAAATAAAAAATTTGAAATATCACACGCTGCTCAATACCTAAAATCTAATACTTCAATATTGTAGTATTCTGTGACAATTACATACAAATTAATTTTTATCCCCATACGTAGAGGGAATGTTGACGTTTTCAATACCAAGTGACTAAAAATGTGAATAAAAAATTTGAAATATCAAACGCAGCTCAATATCTAATATCTGATACTTCAATATTGTAGTATTCTGTGACCATTACCTACAAATTAATTTTTATCCCCATACGTAGAGGGAATGTTTGACGTTTTCAATCCCAACTGCCTCAAAATGTGAATAAAAAATTTAAATTATCAAACACAGCCCAATACGTAAAATTTAATACTTGAATATTGTAGTATTCTGTGACAATTACCTGCAAATGAATTTTTATCCCCATACGTAGAGGGAATTTTTGACGTTTTCAATCCCAAGTGCCTAAAAATGTAAATAAAAAATTTGAAATATCAAACGCAGCTCAATACCTAAAATTTTAAACATGAATATTGTAGAATTTAGTGCCAATTTGTCAGAAAAATTTTTTTATTACGATACCTTGCGGGGATGTTTGTCATTTTAATCCCCAAGTGCCTAAAAATGTGAATAAAAAATTTAAATTATCAAACACAGCCCAATACCTAAAATTTAACACTTGAATATTGTAGTATTCTGTGACAATTACCTAGAAATGAATTTTTATCCGCATACGTAGAGGGAATGTTGACGTTTTCAATCCCAAGTGACTAAAAATGTGAATAAAAAATTTAAAATATCAAACGCAGCTCAATATCTAATATTTCATACTTCAATATTGTAGTATTCAGTGACAATTACCTGCAAATGAATTTTTATCCCCATACGTAGAGGGAATATTTGACGTTAACAATCCCAAGTGCCAGAAAATGTAAATAAAAAATTTGAAATATCACACGCTGCTCAATACATAAAATTTTAAACCTGAATATTGTAGAATTCAGTGACAATTACCTACAAATGAATTTTTATCCCCATACGTAGAAGGAATGTTTGACGTTTTCAATCCCAAGTGCCAGAAAATGTAAATAAAAAATTAGAAATATCAAACGCAGCTCAATATCTAATATGTCATACTTCAATATTGCAGTATTCAGTGACAACTACCTACAAATGAATTTTTATCCCCATACGTCGAGGGAATATTTGACGTTTTCAATCCCAAGTGCCTGAAAATGTAAATAAAAGATTTGAAATATCAAACGCAGCTCAATACCTAAAATTTTAAACCTGAATATTGTAGTATTCAGTGACAATTACCTACAAATAAATTTTTATCCCCATACGTAGAGGGAATGTTTGACGTTTTCAATCCCAAGTGCCTGAAAATGTAAATAAAAGATTTGAAATATCAAACTTAGCTCAATACCTAAAATTTTAAACCTGAATATTGTTGAATTTAGTGCCAATTTTTTAGAAATTTTTTTTTATTACGATACCTTGCGAGGATGCTTGTCATTTTAATCCCCAAGTGCTTAAAAATGTGAATAAAAAATTTAAATTATCAAACACAGCCCAATACGTAAAATGTCATACTTCAATATTGCAGTATTCAGTGACAATTACCTACAAATGAATTTTTATCCCCATACGTAGAGGGAATGTTGACGTTTTCAATACCAAGTGACTAAAAATGTGAATAAAAAATTTGAAATATCAAACGCAGCTCATTACCTAAAATTTTAAACCTGAATATTGTAGTATTCTGTGACAATTACCTAAAAATGAATTTTTATCCCCATACGTAGAAGGAATGTTGACGTTTTCAATACCAAGTGCCTAAAAATGTGAATAAAAGATTTGAAATATCAAACGCAGCTCATTACCTAAAATTTTAAACCTGAATATTGTAGTATTCTGTGACAATTACCTGCAAATGAATTTTTATCCCCATACGTAGAGGGAATTTTTGACGTTTTCAATCCCAAGTGCCTAAAAATGTAAATAAAAAATTTGAAATATCAAACGCAGCTCAATACCTAAAATTTTAAACCTGAATATTGTAGTATTCAGTGACAATTACCTACAAATAAATTTTTATCCCCATACGTAGAGGGAATGTTTGACGTTTTCAATCCCAAGTGCCTGAAAATGTAAATAAAAAATTAGAAATATCAAACGCAGCTCAATACCTAAAATGTCATACTTCAATATTGCAGTATTCAGTGACAACTACCTACAAATGAATTTTTATCCCCATACGTAGATGGAATGTTTGACGTTTTCAATCCCAAGTGCCAGAAAATGTGAATAAAAAATTTGAAATATCACACGCTGCTCAATACCTAAAATCTAATACTTCAATATTGTAGTATTCTGTGACAATTACCTACAAATGAATTTTTATCCCCATACGTAGAGGGAATGTTGACGTTTTCAATACCAAGTGACTAAAAATGTGAATAAAAAATTTGAAATATCAAACGCAGCTCAATATCTAATATTTGATACTTCAATATTGTAGCATTCTGTGACCATTACCTACAAATTAATTTTTATCCCCATACGTAGAGGGAATGTTTGACGTTTTCAATCCCAAGTGCCTGAAAATGTAAATAAAAGATTTGAAATATCAAACGCAGCTCATTACCTAAAATTTTAAACCTGAATATTGTAGTATTCTGTGACAATTACCTGCAAATGAATTTTTATCCCCATACGTAGAGGGAATTTTTGACGTTTTCAATCCCAAGTGCCTAAAAATGTAAATAAAAAATTTGAAATATCAAACGCAGCTCAATACCTAAAATTTTAAACATGAATATTGTAGAATTTAGTGCCAATTTGTCAGAAAATTTTTTTTATTACGATACCTTGCGGGGATGTTTGTCATTTTAATCCCCAAGTGCCTAAAAATGTGAATAAAAAATTCAAATTATCAAACACAGCCCAATACCTAAAATTTAACACTTGAATATTATAGTATTCTGTGACAATTACCCAGAAATGAATTTTTATCCCCATACGTAGAGGGAATGTTGACGTTTTCAATCCCAAGTGACTAAAAAT
This sequence comes from Diplolepis rosae, assembly GCA_030998225.1. Taxonomy (NCBI): domain Eukaryota; kingdom Metazoa; phylum Arthropoda; class Insecta; order Hymenoptera; family Diplolepididae; genus Diplolepis; species Diplolepis rosae. The sequence continues at coordinate 2,448,944 of JAPYXD010000686.1, read as the reverse complement.
GTGAATAAAAAATTTAAAATATCAAACGCAGCTCAATATCTAATATTTCATACTTCAATATTGTAGTATTCAGTGACAATTACCTACAAATGAATTTTTATCCCCATACGTAGAGGGAATATTTGACGTTAACAATCCCAAGTGCCAGAAAATGTAAATAAAAAATTTGAAATATCACACGCTGCTCAATACATAAAATTTTAAACCTGAATATTGTAGAATTCAGTGACAATTACCTACAAATGAATATTTATCCCCATACTTAGAAGGAATGTTTGACGTTTTCAATCCCAAGTGCCTGAAAATGTAAATAAAAAATTAGAAATATCAAACGCAGCTCAATATCTAATATTTCATACTTCAATATTGTAGTATTCTGTGACAATTACCTAAAAATGAATTTTTATCCCCAGACGTAGAGGGAATGTTGACGTTTTCAATCCCAAATGACTAAAAATGTGAATAAAAAATTTGAAATATCAAACGCTGCTCAATACCTAAAATTTTAAACCTGAATATTGTAGAATTCAGTGACAATTACCTACAAATGAATTTTTATCCCCATACGTAGAGGGAATGTTTGACGTTTTCAATCCCAAGTGCCTCAAAATGTGAATAAAAGATTTGAAATATCAAACTTAGCTCAATACCTAAAATTTTAAACCTGAATATTGTTGAATTTAGTGCCAATTTTTTAGAAATTTTTTTTTATTACGATACCTTGCGAGGATGCTTGTCATTTTAATCCCCAAGTGCTTAAAAATGTGAATAAAAAATTTAAATTATCAAACACAGCCCAATACGTAAAATGTCATACTTCAATATTGCAGTATTCAGTGACAATTACCTACAAATGAATTTTTATCCCCATACGTAGAGGGAATTTTTGACGTTTTCAATCCCAAGTGCCTGAAAATGTAAATAAAAAATTTGAAATATCACACGCTGCTCAATACCTTAAATTTTAAACCTGAATAATGTTGAATTTAGTGCCAATTTTTTAGAAATTTTTTTTTATTACGATACCTTGCGAGGATGCTTGGCATTTTAATCCCCAAGTGCCTAAAAATGTGAATAAACAATTTGAAATATCAAACGCAGCTCAATACCTAAAATTTTAAACGTGAATATTGCAGTATTCAGTGACAATTACCTACAAATGAATTTTTATCCCCATACGTAGAGGGAATGTTTGACGTTTTCAATCCCAAGTGCCTGAAAATGTAAATAAAAGATTTGAAATATCAAACGCAGCTCAATACCTAAAATTTTAAACCTGAATATTGTAGTATTCAGTGACAATTACCTACAAATAAATTTTTATCCCCATACGTAGAGGGAATGTTTGACGTTTTCAATCCCAAGTGCCTCAAAATGTGAATAAAAAATTTGAAATATCACACGCTGCTCAATACCTAAAATCTAATACTTCAATATTGTAGTATTCTGTGACAATTACCTACAAATTAATTTTTATCCCCATACGTAGAGGGAATGTTTGACGTTTTCAATCCCAAGTGCCTGAAAATGTAAATAAAAGATTTGAAATATCAAACGCAGCTCAATACCTAAAATTTTAAACATGAATATTGTAGTATTCAGTGACAATTACCTACAAATAAATTTTTATCCCCATACGTAGAGGGAATGTTTGACGTTTTCAATCCCAAGTGCCTGAAAATGTGAATAAAAAATTTAAATTATCAAACACAGCCCAATACGTAAAATTTAGTACTTGAATATTGTAGTATTCTGTTACAATTACCTGCAAATGAATTTTTATCCCCATGCGTAGAGGGAATTTTTGACGTTTTCAATCCCAAGTGCCTAAAAATGTTAATAAAAAATTTGAAATATCAAACGCAGCTCAATACCTAAAATTTTAAACCTGAATATTGTAGAATTTAGTGCCAATTTGTCAGAAAATTTTTTTTATTACGATACCTTGCGGGGATGTTTGTCATTTTAATCCCCATGTGCCTAAAAATGAGAATAAAAAATTTAAATTATCAAACACAGCTCAATATCTAATATTTCGTACTTCAATATTGTAGTATTCAGTGACAATTACCTACAAATGAATTTGTATCCCCATAAGTGGAGGGAATATTTGACGTTTTCAATCCCAAGTGCCAGAAAATGTAAATAAAAAATTTGAAATATCACACGCTGCTCAATACATAAAATTTTAAACCTGAATATTGTAGAATTCAGTGACAATTACCTACAAATGAATTTTTATCCCCATACGTAGAAGGAATGTTTGACGTTTTCAATCCCAAGTGCCAGAAAATGTAAATAAAAAATTAGAAATATCAAACGCAGCTCAATATCTAATATGTCATACTTCAATATTGCAGTATTCAGTGACAATTACCTACAAATAAATTTTTATCCCCATACGTAGAGGGAATGATTGACGTTTTCAATCCCAAGTGCCTGAAAATGTAAATAAAAAATTAGAAATATCAAACGCAGCTCAATACCTAAAATGTCATACTTCAATATTGCAGTATTCAGTGACAACTACCTACAAACGAATTTATATCCCCATACGTAGATGGAATGTTTGACGTTTTCAATCCCAAGTGCCAGAAAATGTGAATAAAAAATTTGAAATATCACACGCTGCTCAATACCTAAAATCTAATACTTCAATATTGTAGAATTCTGTGACAATTACCTACAAATTAATTTTTATCCCCATACGTAGAGGGAATGTTGACGTTTTCAATACCAAGTGACTAAAAATGTGAATAAAAAATTTGAAATATCAAACGCAGCTCAATATCTAATATTTGATACTTCAATATTGTAGTATTCTCTGACCATTACCTACAAATTCATTTTTATCCCCATACGTAGAGGGAATGTTTGACGTTTTCAATCCCAAGTGCCTGAAAATGTATATAAAAGATTTGAAATATCAAACGCAGCTCATTACCTAAAATTTTAAACCTGAATATTGTAGTATTCTGTGACAATTACCTGCAAATGAATTTTTATCCCCATACGTAGAGGGAATTTTTGACGTTTTCAATCCCAAGTGCCTAAAAATGTAAATAAAAAATTTGAAATATCAAACGCAGCTCAATACCTAAAATTTTAAACCTGAATATTGTAGAATTTAGTGCCAATTTGTCAGAAAATTTTTTTTATTACGATACCTTGCGGGGATGTTTATCATTTTAATCCCCAAGTGCCTAAAAATGTGGATAAAAAATTTAAATTATCAAACACAGCCCAATACCTAAAATTTAACACTTGAATATTATAGTATTCTGTGACAATTACCTAAAAATGAATTTTTATCCCCATACGTAGAGGGAATGTTGACGTTTTCAATCCCAAGTGACTAAAAATGTGAATAAAAAATTTAAAATATCAAACGCAGCTCAATATCTAATATTTCATACTTCAATATTGTAGTATTCAGTGACAATTACCTACAAATGAATTTTTATCCCCATACGTAGAGGGAATATTTGACGTTAACAATCCCAAGTGCCAGAAAATGTAAATAAAAAATTTGAAATATCACACGCTGCTCAATACATAAAATTTTAAACCTGAATATTGTAGAATTCAGTGACAATTACCTACAAATGAATATTTATCCCCATACTTAGAAGGAATGTTTGACGTTTTCAATCCCAAGTGCCTGAAAATGTAAATAAAAAATTAGAAATATCAAACGCAGCTCAATATCTAATATTTCATACTTCAATATTGTAGTATTCTGTGACAATTACCTAAAAATGAATTTTTATCCCCATACGTAGAGGGAATGTTGACGTTTTCAATCCCAAGTGACTAAAAATGTGAATAAAAAATTTAAAATATCGAACGCAGCTCAATATCTAATATATCATACTTCAATATTGTAGTATTCAGTGACAATTACCTACAATTGAATCTTTATCCCCATACGTAGAGGGAATATTTGACGTTTTCAATCCCAAGTGCCAGAAAAATGTAAATAAAAGATTTGAAATATCAAACGCAGCTCAATACCTAAAATTTTAAACCTGAATATTGTTGAATTTAGTGCCAATTTTTTAGAAATTTTTTTTTATTACGATACCTTGCGAGGATGCTTGTCATTTTAATCCCCAAGTGCTTAAAAATGTGAATAAAAAATTTAAATTATCAAACACAGCCCAATACGTAAAATGTCATACTTCAATATTGCAGTATTCAGTGACAATTACCTACAAATGAATTTTTATCCCCATACGTAGAGGGAATGTTGACGTTTTCAATCCCAAGTGCCTAAAAATGAGAATAAAAAATTTGAAATATCACACGCTGCTCAATACATAAAATTTTAAACCTGAATATTGTTGAATTTAGTGCCTATTTTTTAGAAATTTTTTTTTATTACGATACCTTGCGAGGATGGTTGTCATTTTAATCCCCAAGTGCCTAAAAATGTGAATAAACAATTTGAAATATCAAACGCAGCTCAATAGCTAAAATTTTAAACCTGAATATTGCAGTATTCAGTGACAGTTACCTACAAATGAATTTTTATCCCCATACGTAGAGGGAATGTTGACGTTTTCAATCCCAAGTGCTTGAAAATGTAAATAAAAAATTAGAAATATCAAACGCAGCTCAATACCTAAAATGTCATACTTCAATATTGTAGTATTCTGTGACAATTACCTACAAATTAATTTTTATCCCCATACGTAGAGGGAATGTTGACGTTTTCAATACCAAGTGACTAAAAATGTGAATAAAAAATTTGAAATATCAAACGCAGCTCAATATCTAATATTTGATACTTCAATATTGTAGTATTCTCTGACCATTACCTACAAATTTATTTTTATCCCCATACGTAGAGGGAATGTTTGACGTTTTCAATCCCAAGTGCCTGAAAATGTAAATAAAAGATTTGAAATATCAAACGCAGCTCATTACCTAAAATTTTAAACCTGAATATTGTAGTATTCTGTGACAATTACCTGCAAATGAATTTTTATCCCCATACGTAGAGGGAATTTTTGACGTTTTCAATCCCAAGTGCCTAAAAATGTAAATAAAAAATTTGAAATATCAAACGCAGCTCAATACCTAAAATTTTAAACCTGAATATTGTAGAATTTAGTGCCAATTTGTCAGAAAATTTTTTTTATTACGATACCTTGCGGGGATGTTTATCATTTTAATCCCCAAGTGCCTAAAAATGTGGATAAAAAATTTAAATTATCAAACACAGCCCAATACCTAAAATTTAACACTTGAATATTGTAGTATTCTGTGACAATTACCTAGAAATGAATTTTTATCCCCATACGTAGAGGGAATGTTGACGTTTTCAATCCCAAGTGACTAAAAATGTGAATAAAAAATTTAAAATATCAAACGCAGCTCAATATCTAATATTTCATACTTCAATATTGTAGTATTCAGTGACAATTACCTACAAATGAATTTTTATCCCCATACGTAGAGGGAATATTTGACGTTAACAATCCCAAGTGCCAGAAAATGTAAATAAAAAATTTGAAATATCACACGCTGCTCAATACATAAAATTTTAAACCTGAATATTGTAGAATTCAGTGACAATTACCTACAAATGAATATTTATCCCCATACTTAGAAGGAATGTTTGACGTTTTCAATCCCAAGTGCCTGAAAATGTAAATAAAAAATTAGAAATATCAAACGCAGCTCAATATCTAATATTTCATACTTCAATATTGTAGTATTCTGTGACAATTACCTAAAAATGAATTTTTATCCCCATACGTAGAGGGAATGTTGACGTTTTCAATCCCAAGTGACTAAAAATGTGAATAAAAAATTTAAAATATCAAACGCAGCTCAATATCTAATATTTCATACTTCAATATTGTAGTATTCAGTGACAATTACCTACAAATTAATTTTTATCCCCATACGTAGAGGGAATGTTGACGTTTTCAATACCAAGTGACTAAAAATGTGAATAAAAAATTTGAAATATCAAACGCAGCTCAATACCTAAAATTTTAAACCTGAATATTGTTGAATTTAGTGCCAATTTTTTAGAAATTTTTTTTTATTACGATACCTTGCGAGGATGCTTGTCATTTTAATCCCCAAGTGCTTAAAAATGTGAATAAAAAATTTAAATTATCAAACACAGCCCAATACGTAAAATGTCATACTTCAATATTGCAGTATTCAGTGACAATTACCTACAAATGAATTTTTATCCCCATACGTAGAGGGAATGTTTGACGTTTTCAATCCCAAGTGCCTGAAAATGTAAATAAAAAATTTGAAATATCACACGCTGCTCAATACCTTAAATTTTAAACCTGAATAATGTTGAATTTAGTGCCGATTTTTTAGAAATTTTTTTTATTACGATACCTTGCGAGGATGGTTGTCATTTTAATCCCCAAGTGCCTAAAAATGTGAATAAACAATTTGAAATATCAAACGCAGCTCAATACCTAAAATTTAACACTTGAATATTGCAGTATTCAGTGACAGTTACCTACAAATGAATTTTTATCCCCATACGTAGAGGGAATGTTGTCGTTTTCAATCCCAAGTGCTTGAAAATGTAAATAAAAAATTTGAAATATCACACGCTGCTCAATACCTAAAATGTAATACTTCAATATTGTAGTATTCAGTGACAATTACCTACAAATGAATTTTTATCCCCATACGTAGAGGGAATGTTGACGTTTTCAATACCAAGTGACTAAAAATGTGATTAAAAAATTTGAAATATCAAACGCAGCTCAATATCTAATATTTGATACTTCAATATTGTAGCATTCTGTGACCATTACCTACTGTGACCGGGGTCGCAAACTGAGGAGGGGAAAAGGAAGGGACGCCGAGAAGGTGCACACCAAATAAAAATCACAATCGCGGTAACTAGATTTATTAAAACTTACAAGTCGGTGCGCGACACTCCGAAGCACAGTCTAAAGGCACAACGAAAAAGGTAGTCAACTTGTATTGACACGCTGACCTAGATCCTAACTACTAGCAGCCGGTAACCGGCGACGGCGCCTCATCGTAGGGCATGCCGGGCCAAGTTCCCCCGAATTCCGGTCGCAGGGCTGTGTCCTCCCGGGACGCTAGTGTACCCTCGGTACAACCCCCTCCCTCCTGATCGGGTTGTGGTTTATTCCCTATATTTTTGTATTTTTTGTATTTCTTCCTCGAACTCCAGCCAGATTGGGTCTGTTTCGATGTCTAGTGTAATGTATGTGTCTTCTCCGCTCTGGCTGTTTTCGTTCGTTGGTTTTGTTTTCTTTTTCACGCTAATTTCTATGGTTTTCTTGAATTTTCTACTTATATCCATCCATCCGCCCCTCATATATCTGGTTTTCGCGCTGTTTGGTGTTGTATAGTAGTTTCTGATCCTGTTTGGTGTTTTCTTGCAGAAGGTGTCATGGAATATATATAACTCTTTTGGCACTCTTCTTTCGCAGAACCTGCACTCCCACATCTCGATGTCTTCCATTGCCGTACCTGAAATTAAATAGTTTATCTACTTCTAAACATTTATACTATTATTTTATTGTAAACAAGACGATTTGCTTGATTTTATTTATTTATTTTAATTATTTATACAACGAGAAAAAAAAATTTTTATTATTTTGATTCTTCTTTGAATTCGGTCGATGTATAAACGAATCGAAATAGAAAAAAGAAAATATTTTATCTTATTTTGATCCTTTTCCATTAATTTAATGTACATTTTTTATTAATTTTAGTTCTTATTTACTATGTAAATAATCGTTTTCGTTGAATCATCAGATTCTGTGTCGCTGTCCTGTCTGTGTCTTTTTCTAATTCTTCAAGTGTTTTTCTTAGTTCTTTTTCTTTTTCTTCGCGTTCTTTCTTCTCCCTCAGTTCTTTCTTTTTTCTTTCTATTCCTTCGTTCCATGTTCTTCTTTCCCTTTCTTCTTTTTCCTCTCTTATTTTTTGGAACATTATCTTTTCTTCTTTCTCTTTTTCTCTTTCTTCTTTCCAGGCCCTCCTTTCCTGCTCTTGATTTTCTTCCCATCGTCTAAGCTCTTCTCTCTGTTTCTTCCATTCTTTATCGCATTTTTCTTGTTCTCTTTTCCTGTCTTCTTCTTTTAGTTCGTTTGTATATATTCTTTGCAGTTTTTCTTTCCTCCATTTTATAAAGTCTTCTTCTTGTTTCTTCTTTTCTTCCCATTCTTTTTTTTCCTCTTCATAGCTTTTTATTCCCATTTTTTCTCTGGTTTCTTTGATTATCTTTAGTATTTCTTCTTGCAATTTCTTTTCTTTTTTCCCTTCGGGCTCTTTTCCTTCCTGTTTCAGTTTTTCCTCTCTATGTATCTTCTTAAACTCATTCTTCAATTCTATTTCTCTTCTTGCTTCCTCTCTTCTTCTTATTTCTTCTTTTCTCTGTTTTTCTTCTTCTGGTGATTCTGGGACAAGCGGGGTCTGGATTAGGTCAAGAAGTCTCGGGCATTTGTGTTTTAAAGCTTCTGCCACTGTTATCTCTCGATAACATCGCTCGCACTTTAGGTTTAGTTTCTGCTCCATCATCTGTTAACATAATTATTTTCGTTGTGTCTCTGTATCGGTTTGTCAATTTACTATTTTATGTGTGTTTCTATTTGTTTACTTAATTTTTTCTACATATTTTTTAATGTCTTTTATGTTCCAATTGCCAAGTGACTTACCTTTCTTGTTTTTTATTTCGTAAATTGTCGGTGAGACTTTTGTTTTTATGAAAAATGGGCCCTCAAAATTTTTATTTAATTTTTTTGCTATATTATCTGCTTTATTTGACAACGTTTTTTCGCTTCTTAGTACCTTTTCCCCTATCTCGTAGCTAATTGGTCTACGTCTTAAGTTATAATATTTTGCCTGCCTTTCATTTGCTAAATCTAAATTTTTCTGTACCTCGTCTTTTATTATTTTCAACCTGTTTAGTCTTTCTACCCATTCCCCTACTTCTTGTGCTTCTATTCCTTCTATGTTTATTAAGTCTTTGTTTAAGGTTTGAATTGGTTCTAATTCCCTTCCAAGGTTTAAGAATGCTGGTGTGAACCCTGTTGACGCATGTTTACTAGTGTTTAACGCGAATTGTAGGTCTTCTAAATTTTCATCCCATTCTCTATGGTCTTTTTCTAGGTATGCTTTGATCGCTGTTTTTATTGATCTGTTACATCTTTCTGTTGGGTTTGATTGTGGGTGGTATCGTGGTGTTTTCGAATGTCGTATTCCGAAGTTTTGCGTTAACTTTACCATGATTTTGTTCACGAATTCTTTGCCGTTGTCTGTGAATAATATTCTTGGTGTTCCCCATTTCGATATGATTCTTCTGTGGAATTCCTTTTCTATTGTTGTTGCTACCTTGTTTTTTACTGGAATTATTTCCACCCATTTGGTGAACATGTCCACGCAAACAAGTATATATTGGTTTTTTGCTTTCGACCTCGGCAGTGGGCCCATTATGTCTGCTGCTACTACTGTCCATGGTTCTTCGATTATTCTTTTTCCCAGTAGTCCTACTTGATTGTTTACTTTTGGTTTGATTCTTTGGCATGTGTCGCATTCTTTTACGTATTTTAATGTTTCTGAATACATACCTGGCCAGAAATAGTTCTCTGCGATTCTTGCATATGTTTTCTCCATGCCCAAATGTCCTGCTTGTTTATTATCGTGGTTCTCTTTTAACACTTGTTCTCTTAATTCCTTCGGTATTGTTAATTTCCATGGACTATTATCCAGGTTCAAGCTTGATTTTAACGGATCTGGTCTGAAGAAATAAAGTTGGTCGTCTCTTATTCGCCAGTTTGGGTTTTCTGTTGGTTTTTCCTTTACTTGTTTTAGTTTGTGACTATACCATTCGTCGTTGGTTTCTTTGCTTTTCTCTTTTTCTTTTTCTTTTGCCATTGATAACGTACTTGCTACCGAGTCCAACTTTTCGCGTGTTCTTGATAATGCGTCTGGTGCGTAATTTAGTGAGCCTTTTCTGTATACTATCTCGTAGTCGTATTCGAGTAGTTCCAGTGCCCATCTTGCTAGTCGTCCCGTCGGGTTTTTTAAATTATGCAGCCATTTTAAAGCTATATGGTCTGTTAGTACTTTGAAGGTATATCCTTCTAGGTAAGGTCTGAATTTCCGTATTGCCCATACTACTGCTAAGCATTCCTTTTCTGATGTTGAATATTTTTTTTCTGCTTCGTTGAGGCTTCTGCTTGCGAACGCTATTACGTAGTTTTCGTTATTTATATTTTGGGTTAAGACGGCTCCTAATCCCGTATCGCTCGCATCGGTTTCAAGTTGAAATGGATGATGAAAGTTTGGGCATGCCAGTATTGGTTTTGTTGTTAGTAATTTTTTTATTTTTTCTAATGCCTGTTCTTGTTCTATGTCCCATTTCCACTCTATTCCTTTCTTTAATAGTGTGTATAAAGGTTCCATTATTTCCGAAAATTTTGGTATAAATCTTCTGTACCATGATGTCATTCCTGTAATTCTTTGCAGTTGTTACACATTTTTTGGTGTTGGGAATTCTAGTATAGGTTTTATTTTTTTCGTCCATTAATAGTCCTTTTTCGTTTACTACAAATCCTAAGTATTTCACTTCCGAGCATCCAAATTCGCACTTTTCCAGATTTATTGTTAATCTTGCTTGGTTTATTTTTTCTAGAACTATTTCTAAATTTTTCAAATGTTCTTCGAAGTTTTCTGTTACTATAATTATGTCATCGAGGTAGCAGAATACGTTAGGTTTTAAGTCTGGTGTTATTATTTTATCCATTAAACGCTGGAACGTAGCTGGAGCGTTTGTTAAACCGAATGGCATTCTTTTAAATTGGTACATTCCTTTTCCTGGTACTGTGAATGCTGTTATTTTTCTTGATTCTTCTTCTAGTGGTATTTGGTGGTATGCTGAGCGGAGATCAATTTTTGATATGTATCTTGCTGACCTTAATGCATCTAAAATTTCTGCCATGATTGGTATTGGGTACAGGTCTTTTTTTGTTATTTTATTTACTTTTCTGAAATCCAAGCAGAATCTATATTTTCCGTTGGGTTTCTTTATCATAACTACCGGGTTTGACCAATCGCTGTCTGAGGGTTCAATTATGTCTTCTTCCAACATTTTATCTATTTCTTCGTACATGTACTCTCTTACTTTGGGTGAGACATGGTAATATCTTTGTTTTATTGGTTCGTGGCCCTGTACGTTTATTTTGTGTTCTGTCATGTGTGTAGGTTCTAGTTTTATTCCTGTTTTGTTAACCTTTCTTTCGATTAATTTTCTTAATTGTTGTCCTTGGTTTTCATTTAGTTCAATTATTCCCTCGCATTTTTCGTTTTCTGTTTCTTTTCTTTCCCTCGATACTTCTTAATTCTTGCTTTCTTCGTTTCGTTCTCTTTTCAGTTTTAATTTATTTTTTATTTCCTTTTCGGGTTCTTTCTCTATTTCCTTTACTCTTTGTTTATCTTCACTCTTGATTTTTGCTTTGAGAGCTGTTTGTATTACGTTTTCTTCTTCTAAGGGACTAAAACTAGTGACTTCTTGCCTCTGTTTTTTATTTTCTTGTGGGATTAGACTTCTCTGTCTTACTGGTATTTTGGACCCTTTTGTGTCCCTTGTCTGGACGACTACAGGCCGGGTATGGTTGGTTGGGGTACTAGTGGGTATTTCTCTCCATTGTAAGTTGCTTGTTTTTCTCTGTTCTCCTATTCTTTCCTTTTCGTTTTCTCTTATTTCGTTTTCCTTGGGGTTTGTTTCTATTTTGTATTTTATTTGTGGTTTTTCTGGTAGCCACCAGTTTCTCTTTTCGAAATCTAACTTTAATCCCAGTCTTTCTATCATATCTGTTCCTAAGATTCCTGTGGATTGCAGTTCGGGTACTAATCTAAATAATAAATACTTTTTAATGTGGCCTACCTCAATCGGAATCAGTACTTGTCCCGTTATCTCTAATTTCTGGCCATTTGCAACTATTAATTTGTCGTTGCTTGGTTTTTTGATTTCGTAGTCCGATTTTTCTATCTGTTTAAAGAATTCTTTGCTGATATATGAGTGGGTTGCACCTGTGTCCACTAATACTTTATATTTTGTTTTTTCCCATTTTATTATTATGTGCATTCTTGTTTCGTCTGGTGTGTTGTTTGTTTCGGTTTTCTTTGGCGATCTGATTTGGTATTTCTGCGGGCTACTATTCGCCTCTAGTAGCCTCCGTTTGCGTTTCCCTGACTGTACCAACAGTCGCGTTGCATATGTCCTTTGCCTCCGCAATTATAACATTTTATTAGCTGTTGTGCTGTATTGCTGCTGTTTTCTCCTTTTTGTTCCCTGTACTGGGTGAATTCTCTTGCCTTTGGGTTCAACTCCCATTTATTATTTTCTTGATATCTTCCTTTATTGTTGTCATTTGTTTCCTGTTTGTTCTGTTCCATGTCCTCTAGTTCCTTTCTTTGGTTTTCGTCTCTTAGGTTGTATGTTAGTTCTGGTAATTTGGGGTTCCCTTCGAGCTGTTGTCTGTTGCTGTATCTGGCTATTTGATTTTCCTCTTTCATAAACCAATTGTTTGGATTTGGGTATCTGTAATTTTGGTTATAGTTAACTCCTACTCTATTTTGAAATTTGTTAATACCTCGGTTTTGTGGGTATGTGTTTTGGCTTCTTTGGTTGTTATAGAAATATTTGGTCCCGTTGTTGGCATATCTTGGCTGGAATTGTTGTCTGCTTTGTATGTTGTATAATTCGTATTTACTATTATTTTGTCTTTCATAATTATTTTCATGGCTTTGATTGTTTTGTTGCTCTTGGTTTCTCTCTTGTTCTCTTATATACAATCTGTCATTCCTATTGTTCTCCCATATTTTAATTTCTTGCCCTTTCATTCTTGATTTTGCCATTTCTGCTTCCCATTCGCGTCCTAATATTTCTAATTCTGTAAAATTTTTGAATGAATTTCTTGTAATGTAAATTTTATATTCGAGTCTTAAATTCCCGTAAACTTTTTTTAATTGCCATTCCAAGCTGGGAAGTGGTTCTAATTTCTCGAATAACTGTCTCATTTCTATTATGAAACTGTGAATTTCTTGATTTTTCTTTTGATTACAATATCTTATTTTGTTATGAATTACTTCTAGGTACTTTTCATTCAAATAGACCTGTTTGAATTCTTGTATGAAATCTTCCAAGTTATGCCAATTTCTTTTATTTACTTGGTACCAACATTGAGCTTCTCCTATCAATACGGCGTCTAAATTTTCTAAAGTATCCTCTTCTTTGATTTTGTATCCCCTTTTAAACCTTAATAAATTACTTAAGAAAATTGTTGGGCTGTCATTTGTATTATTTCCGAATTTAATCGGCCAATTCGACATAATTTGGAAAGGTGTTTGGACCATTCCGAATGGGAAAAGCGATGCTCGCATTGTTTGTAATTCGTCGTCCTGTACGTCTTCATCGGTTAGATTATTATTTTCTCCACTTTGGTCGTTGTATCTTTCGACTTGCGTCTCGTTTTGTTTATTTTCCGTGGTGGTTATTATCGCATTTCTTATTAATTTCCGGGGAGCTGGTGTTGGTAATTTAAACGTACTTTGGTCTTCTTCGTTTTCTTCTACTCTTCTGTTATCTGACCCTTTGTCCGTTTTTGTTATTCTATTTCTATTTACTTTTATTTGGCCTTCTACTGTAGGGCTAACTATGGTCTGTGCGTTGTGTATTTCTAAAGTTTTATTTTGCGTATTATTTAGGATTTGTTCCATTTTTTCCTTTAAAGATTTTATTTCTAGGGTTAATTCTAGGATTTTTGATTTGTTGTTCTTTGGTTCCTCGTTTTCAATTAGTATTTCTGCTTCTTTCCAAAATTCCTTATTCGTTTCTATAAATGAGTCTATTTCGAATGTTTTATCCTTTTCATCCCTTTGCGTTCTTTTGTATATTTCTAGCTCTAATTTATCCTTTTCCAATTTTTCCCTAATTATTTTTTCGATCTCTACCCTCTCCTTATCTAGTTTTTTCATTTCGTTTCTTCTTATTTCGCGTTCTCTCTCTAAGTACTCTAATTCTAATTCCCGACCTTTTATTTTATCTAAATCTAAATTTTCTTCTTCCTCTAATATTCGCCAATAACCTACCGTATTTTCCGTATTAGGAGATAGCATGCCTTTGTAAGTACTATTTATTATTTCTGTGTCCATGTTGTGTTTCTGTAATATGTCCTTGCTTCGTCCGTCTTTGTCGCGTGGTTTTGAAATTGTCTCTATGCTACGTATTGTGGCTTTCGGTATTGTGCCTGTTTTGTTGGCATGCTGTCTCTCTCTAATCTCTAATTCTACTTCTTTCATTTTATTTTCCGTTATTTCTTCATTTTCACTCTTTTCCCCCCTTAATTCATTCTTTGATAATTTATTTTCCAATTCTATTTCTTTTATTTTTTCACTTTCGATAACTTTATTTTTATTGGCCATTTTTCTATTCTTTTTTACTTTTCCGGACCTTAATCTCATCGACTTATTTTACGTTACTTACTCGTGATGTCTGCTATTCCTTTATTTTATTTTTGTTTTTCACTTAATTTTTCACCGCACTGTATTTTTCTTTTGTCACTTGGCAATTTTATTACTTTGTGTTTTCTCGGCTGGAGGATTTTCCACTATTTGGCTAAATAGGATTTTCGTGGGTTTTTTGGTTGGGCGCCAAGTTTGTGACCGGGGTCGCAAACTGAGGAGGGGAAAAGGAAGGGACGCCGAGAAGGTGCACACCAAATAAAAATCACAATCGCGGTAACTAGATTTATTAAAACTTACAAGTCGGTGCGCGACACTCCGAAGCACAGTCTACAGGCACAACGAAAAAGGTAGTCAACTTGTATTGACACGCTGACCTAGATCCTAACTACTAGCAGCCGGTAACCGGCGACGGCGCGTCATCGTAGGGCATGCCGGGCCAAGTTCCCCCGAATTCCGGTCGCAGGGCTGTGTCCTCCCGGGGCGCTAGTGTACCCTCGTTACACTACAAATTCATTTTTATCCCCATACGTAGAGGGAATGTTTGACGTTTTCAATCCCAAGTGCCTGAAAATGTAAATAAAAGATTAGAAATATCAAACGCAGCTCATTAACTAAAATTTTAAACCTGAATATTGTAGTATTCTGTGACAATTACCTGCAAATGAATTTTTATCCCCATACGTAGAGGGAATTTTTGACGTTTTCAATCCCAAGTGCCTTAAAATGTAAATAAAAAATTTGAAATATCAAACGCAGCTCAATACCTAAAATTTTAAACCTGAATATTGTAGAATTTAGTGCCAATTTGTCAGAAAATTTTTTTTTTACGATACCTTGCGGGGATGTTTGTCATTTTAATCCCCAAGTGCCTAAAAATGTGAATAAAAAATTTAAATTATCAAACACAGCGCAACACCTAAAATTTAACACTTGAATATTGCAGTATTCAGTGACAATTACCTACAAATGAATTTTTATCCCCATACGTAGAGGGAATGTTGACGTTTTCAATCCCAAGTGACTAAAAATGTGAATAAAAAATTTAAAATATCAAACGCAGCTCAATATCTAATATTTCATACTTCAATATTGTAGTATTCAGTGACAATTACCTACAAATGAATTTTTATCCCCATACGTAGAGGGAATATTTGACGTTAACAATCCCAAGTGCCAGAAAATGTAAATAAAAAATTTGAAATATCACACGCTGCTCAATACATAAAATTTTAAACCTGAATATTGTAGAATTCAGTGACAATTACCTACAAATGAATATTTATCCCCATACTTAGAAGGAATGTTTGACGTTTTCAATCCCAAGTGCCTGAAAATGTAAATGAAAAATTAGAAATATCAAACGCAGCTCAATATCTAATATTTCATACTTCAATATTGTAGTATTCTGTGACAATTACCTAAAAATGAATTTTTATCCCCATACGTAGAGGGAATGTTGACGTTTTCAATCCCAAGTGACTAAAAATGTGAATAAAAAATTTAAAATATCAAACGCAGCTCAATATCTAATATTTCATACTTCAATATTGTAGTATTCAGTGACAATTACCTACAAATGAATTTTTATCCCCATTCGTAGAGGGAATATTTGACGTTTTCAATCCCAAGTGCCTGAAAATGTAAATAAAAGATTTGAAATATCAAACGCAGCTCAATGCCTAAAATTTTAAACCTGAATATTGTTGAATTTAGTGCCAATTTTTTAGAAATTTTTTTTTATTACGATACCTTGCGACGATGCTTGTCATTTTAATCCCCAAGTGCTTAAAAATGTGAATAAAAAATTTAAATTATCAAACACAGCCCAATACGTAAAATGTCATACTTCAATATTGCAGTATTCAGTGACAATTACCTACAAATGAATTTTTATCCCCATACGTAGAGGAAATGTTTGACGTTTTCAATCCCAAGTGCCTGAAAATGTAAATAAAAAATTTGAAATATCACACGCTGCTCCAAACCTTATAATTTAGACCTGAATAATGGTGGATTTAGTGCCAATTTTTTAGAAATTTTTTTTATTACGATACCTTGCGAGGATGCTTGTCATTTTAATCCTCAAGTGCCTAAAAATGTGAATAAACAATTTGAAATATCAAACGCAGCTCAATAGCTAAAATTTTAAACCTGAATATTGCAGTATTCAGTGACAGTTACCTACAAATGAATTTTTATCCCCATACGTAGAGGGAATGTTGTCGTTTTCAATCCCAAGTGCTTGAAAATGTAAATAAAAAATTTGAAATATCACACGCTGCTCAATACCTAAAATGTAATACTTCAATATTGTAGTATTCAGTGACAATTACCTACAAATGAATTTTTATCCCCATACGTAGAGGGAATGTTGACGTTTTCAATACCAAGTGACTAAAAATGTGATTAAAAAATTTGAAATATCAAACGCAGCTCAATATCTAATATTTGATACTTCAATATTGTAGCATTCTGTGACCATTACCTACAAATTAATTTTTATCCCCATACGTAGAGGGAATGTTTGACGTTTTCAATCCCAAGTGCCTGAAAATGTAAATAAAAGATAAGAAATATCAAACGCAGCTCATTACCTAAAATTTTAAACCTGAATATTGTAGTATTCTGTGACAATTACCTGCAAATGAATTTTTATCCCCATACGTAGAGGGAATTTTTGACGTTTTCAATCCCAAGTGCCTAAAAATGTAAATAAAAAATTTGAAATATCAAACGCAGCTCAATACCTAAAATTTTAAACCTGAATATTGTAGAATTTAGTGCCAATTTGTCAGAAAATTTTTTTTTTACGATACCTTGCGGGGATGTTTGTCATTTTAATCCCCAAGTGCCTAAAAATGTGAATAAAAAATTTAAATTATCAAACACAGCCCAATACCTAAAATTTAACACTTGAATATTGTAGTATTCTGTGACAATTACCTAGAAATGGATTTTTATCCGCATACGTAGAGGGAATGTTGACGTTTTCAATCCCAAGTGACTAAAAATGTGAATAAAAAATTTAAAATATCAAACGCAGCTCAATATCTAATATTTCATACTTCAATATTGTAGTATTCAGTGACAATTACCTGCAAATGAATTTTTATCCCCATACGTAGAGGGAATATTTGACGTTAACAATCCCAAGTGCCAGAAAATGTAAATAAAAAATTTGAAATATCACACGCTGCTCAATACATAAAATTTTAAACCTGAATATTGTAGAATTCAGTGACAATTACCTACAAATGAATATTTATCCCCATACTTAGAAGGAATGTTTGACGTTTTCAATCCCAAGTGCCTGAAAATGTAAATAAAAAATTAGAAATATCAAACGCAGCTCAATATCTAATATTTCATACTTCAATATTGTAGTATTCTGTGACAATTACCTAAAAATGAATTTTTATCCCCATACGTAGAGGGAATGTTGACGTTTTCAATCCCAAGTGACTAAAAATGTGAATAAAAAATTTAAAATATCAAACGCAGCTCAATATCTAATATTTCATACTTCAATATTGTAGTATTCAGTGACAATTACCTACAAATGAATTTTTATCCCCATTCGTAGAGGGAATATTTGACGTTTTCAATCCCAAGTGCCTGAAAATGTAAATAAAAGATTTGAAATATCACACGCTGCTCAATACATAAAATTTTAAACCTGAATATTGTAGAATTCAGTGACAATTTTTTAGAAATTTTTTTTATTACGATACCTTGCGACGATGCTTGTCATTTTAATCCCCAAGTGCTTAAAAATGTGAATAAAAATTTAAATTATCAAACACAGCCCAATACGTAAAATGTCATACTTCAATATTGCAGTATTCAGTGACAATTACCTGCAAATGAATTTTTATCCCCATACGTAGAGGGAATTTTTGACGTTTTCAATCCCAAGTGCCTGAAAATGTAAATAAAAAATTTGAAATATCACACGCTGCTCAATACCTTAAATTTTAAACCTGAATAATGTTGAATTTAGTGCCAATTTTTTAGAAATTTTTTTTTATTACGATACCTTGCGAGGATGCTTGGCATTTTAATACACAAGTGCCTAAAAATGTGAATAAAAAATTTGAAATATCAAAAGAATCTCAATAGCTAAAATTTTAAACCTGAATATTGCAGTATTCAGTGACAGTTACCTACAAATGAATTTTTATCCCCATACGTAGAGGGAATGTTGTCGTTTTCAATCCCAAGTGCTTGAAAATGTAAATAAAAAATTTGAAATATCACACGCTGCTCAATACCTAAAATGTAATACTTCAATATTGTAGTATTCTGTGACAATTACCTACAAATTAATTTTTATCCCCATACGTAGAGGGAATGTTGACGTTTTCAATACCAAGTGACTAAAAATGTGATTAAAAAATTTGAAATATCAAACGCAGCTCAATATCTAATATTTGATACTTCAATATTGTAGCATTCTGTGACCATTACCTACAAATTAATTTTTATCCCCATACGTAGAGGGAATGTTTGACGTTTTCAATCCCAAGTGCCTGAAAATGTAAATAAAAAATTTGAAATATCAAACGCAGCTCAATATCTAATATTTCATACTTCAATATTGTAGTATTCAGTGACAATTACCTACAAATGAATTTTTATCCCCATACGTAGAGGGAATATTTGACGTTAACAATCCCAAGTGCCAGAAAATGTAAATAAAAAATTTGAAATATCACACGCTGCTCAATACATAAAATTTTAAACCTGAATATTGTAGAATTCAGTGACAATTACCTACAAATGAATTTTTATCCCCATACGTAGAAGGAATGTTTGACGTTTTCAATCCCAAGTGCCAGAAAATGTAAATAAAAAATTAGAAATATCAAACGCAGCTCAATATCTAATATGTCATACTTCAATATTGCAGTATTCAGTGACAACTACCTACAAATGAATTTTTATCCCCATACGTAGAGGGAATTTTTGACGTTTTCAATCCCAAGTGCCTAAAAATGTAAATAAAAAATTTGAAATATCAAACGCAGCTCAATACCTAAAATTTTAAACCTGAATATTGTAGAATTTAGTGCCAATTTGTCAGAAAATTTTTTTTTTACGATACCTTGCGGGGATGTTTGTCATTTTAATCCCCAAGTGCCTAAAAATGTGAATAAAAAATTTAAATTATCAAACACAGCGCAACACCTAAAATTTAACACTTGAATATTGTAGTATTCAGTGACAATTACCTAGAAATGAATTTTTATCCCCATACGTAGAGGGAATGTTGACGTTTTCAATCCCAAGTGACTAAAAATGTGAATAAAAAATTTAAAATATCAAACGCAGCTCAATATCTAATATTTCATACTTCAATATTGTAGTATTCAGTGACAATTACCTGCAAATGAATTTTTATCCCCATACGTAGAGGGAATATTTGACGTTAACAATCCCAAGTGCCAGAAAATGTAAATAAAAAATTTGAAATATCACACGCTGCTCAATACATAAAATTTTAAACCTGCATATTGTAGAATTCAGTGACAATTACCTACAAATGAATTTTTATCCCCATACGTAGAGGGAATGTTTGACGTTTTCAATCCCAAGTGCCTCAAAATGTGAATAAAAAATTTAAATTATCAAACACAGCCCAATATCTAATATATCATACTTCAATATTGTAGTATTCAGTGACAATTACCTACAAATGAATTTTTATCCCCATACGTAGAGGGAATATTTGACGTTTTCAATCCCAAGTGCCTGAAAATGTAAATAAAAAATTTGAAATATCAAACGCAGCTCAATACCTAAAATTTTAAACCTGAATATTGTAGAATTTAGTGCCAATTTTTTAGAAATTTTTTTTATTACGATACCTTGCGACGATGCTTGTCATTTTAATCCCCAAGTGCTTAAAAATGTGAATAAAAAATTTAAATTATCAATCACAGCCCAATACGTAAAATGTCATACTTCAATATTGCAGTATTCAGTGACAATTACCTACAAATGAATTTTTATCCCCATACGTAGAGGGAATGTTTGACGTTTTCAATCCCAAGTGCCTGAAAATGTAAATAAAAAATTTGAAATATCACACGCTGCTCAATACCTTAAATTTTAAACCTGAATAATGTTGAATTTAGTGCCGATTTTTTAGAAATTTTTTTTTATTACGATACCTTGCGAGGATGGTTGTCATTTTAATCCCCAAGTGCCTAAAAATGTGAATAAACAATTTGAAATATCAAACGCAGCTCAATAGCTAAAATTTTAAACCTGAATATTGCAGTATTCAGTGACAGTTACCTACAAATGAATTTTTATCCCCATACGTAGAGGGAATGTTGTCGTTTTCAATCCCAAGTGCTTGAAAATGTAAATAAAAAATTTGAAATATCACACGCTGCTCAATACCTAAAATGTAATACTTCAATATTGTAGTATTCTGTGACAATTACCTACAAATTAATTTTTATCCCCATACGTAGAGGGAATGTTGACGTTTTCAATACCAAGTGACTAAAAATGTGAATAAAAAATTTGATATATCAAAAGCATCTCAATATCTAATATTTGATACTTCAATATTGTAGTATTCTCTGACCATTACCTACAAATTTATTTTTATCCCCATACGTAGAGGGAATGTTTGACGTTTTCAATCCCAAGTGCCTGAAAATGTAAATAAAAGATTTGAAATATCAAACGCAGCTCATTACCTAAAATTTTAAACCTGAATATTGTAGTATTCTGTGACAATTACCTGCAAATGAATTTTTATCCCCATACGTAGAGGGAATTTTTGACGTTTTCAATCCCAAGTGCCTTAAAATGTAAATAAAAAATTTGAAATATCAAACGCAGCTCAATACCTAAAATTTTAAACCTGAATATTGTAGAATTTAGTGCCAATTTGTCAGAAAATTTTTTTTTTACGATACCTTGCGGGGATGTTTGTCATTTTAATCCCCAAGTGCCTAAAAATGTGAATAAAAAATTTAAATTATCAAACACAGCCCAATACCTAAAATTTAACACTTGAATATTGTAGTATTCTGTGACAATTACCTAGAAATGGATTTTTATCCGCATACGTAGAGGGAATGTTGACGTTTTCAATCCCAAGTGACTAAAAATGTGAATAAAAAATTTAAAATATCAAACGCAGCTCAATATCTAATATTTCATACTTCAATATTGTAGTATTCAGTGACAATTACCTACAATTGAATCTTTATCCCCATACGTAGAGGGAATATTTGACGTTAACAATCCCAAGTGCCAGAAAATGTAAATAAAAAATTTGAAATATCACACGCTGCTCAATACCTTAAATTTTAAACCTGAATAATGTTGAATTTAGTGCCGATTTTTTAGAAATTTTTTTTTATTACGATACCTTGCGAGGATGCTTGTCATTTTAATCCCAAGTGCCTAAAAATGTAAATAAACAATTTGAAATATCAAACGCAGCTCAATACCTAAAATTTTAAACGTGAATATTGCAGTATTCAGTGACAATTACCTACAAATGAATTTTTATCCCCATACGTAGAGGGAATGTTTGACGTTTTCAATCCCAAGTGCCTGAAAATGTAAATAAAAAATTAGAAATATCAAACGCAGCTCAATACCTAAAATGTCATACTTCAATATTGTAGAATTCTGTGACAATTACCTACAAATTAATTTTTATCCCCATACGTAGAGGGAATGTTGACGTTTTCAATACCAAGTGACTAAAAATGTGAATAAAAAATTTGAAATATCAAACGCAGCTCAATATCTAATATTTGATACTTCAATATTGTAGTATTCTTTGACCATTACCTACAAATTAATTTTTATCCCCATACGTAGAGGGAATGTTTGACGTTTTCAATCCCAAGTGCCTGAAAATGTAAATAAAAGATTTGAAATATCAAACGCAGCTCATTACCTAAAATTTTAAACCTGAATATTGTAGTATTCTGTGACAATTACCTGCAAATGAATTTTTATCCCCATACGTAGAGGGAATTTTTGACGTTTTCAATCCCAAGTGCCTAAAAATGTAAATAAAAAATTTGAAATATCAAACGCAGCTCAATACCTAAAATTTTAAACCTGAATATTGTAGAATTTAGTGCCAATTTGTCAGAAAATTTTTTTTTTACGATACCTTGCGGGGATGTTTGTCATTTTAATCCCCAAGTGCCTAAAAATGTGAATAAAAAATTTAAATTATCAAACACAGCCCAATACCTAAAATTTAACACTTGAATATTGTAGTATTCTGTGACAATTACCTAGAAATGAATTTTTATCCGCATACGTAGAGGGAATGTTGACGTTTTCAATCCCAAGTGACTAAAAATGTGAATAAAAAATTTAAAATATCAAACGCAGCTCAATATCTAATATTTCATACTTCAATATTGTAGTATTCAGTGACAATTACCTGCAAATGAATTTTTATCCCCATACGTAGAGGGAATATTTGACGTTAACAATCCCAAGTGCCAGAAAATGTAAATAAAAAATTTGAAATATCACACGCTGCTCAATACATAAAATTTTAAACCTGAATATTGTAGAATTCAGTGACAATTACCTACAAATGAATTTTTATCCCCATACGTAGAAGGAATGTTTGACGTTTTCAATCCCAAGTGCCAGAAAATGTAAATAAAAAATTAGAAATATCAAACGCAGCTCAATACCTAAAATGTCATACTTCAATATTGTAGAATTCTGTGACAATTACCTACAAATTAATTTTTATCCCCATACGTAGAGGGAATGTTGACGTTTTCAATCCCAAGTGACTAAAAATGTGAATAAAAAATTTGAAATATCAAACGCAGCTCAATAACTAAAATTTCATACTTCAATACTGTAGTATTCAGTGTCAATTACCTAAAAATGAATTTTTATCCCCATACGTAGAGGGAATGTTGACGTTTTCAATCCCAAGTGACTGAAAATGTAAATAAAAAATTTGAAATATCAAACGCAGCTCAATACCTAAAATTTTAAACCTGAATATTGTTGAATTTAGTGCCAATTTTTTAGAAATTTTTTTTATTACGATACCTTGCGAGGATGCTTGTCATTTTAATCCCCAAGTGCTTAAAAATGTGAATAAAAAATTTGAAATATAAAACGCAGCTCAATACCTAAAAATTTAAAACTGAATATTGTATCATTTAGTGCCAATTTGTCAGAAAATTTTTTTTTTACGATACCTTGCGGGGATGTTTGTCATTTTAATCCCCAAGTGCCTAAAAATGTGAATAAAAAATTTAAATTATCAAACACAGCCCAATACCTAAAATTTAACACTTGAATATTGTAGTATTCTGTGACAATTACCTAGAAATGAATTTTTATCCGCATACGTAGAGGGAATGTTGACGTTTTCAATCCCAAGTGCCAGAAAATGTAAATAAAAAATTTGAAATATCAAACGCAGCTCAATACCTAAAATTTTAAACCTGAATATTGTAGAATTTAGTGCCAATTTGTCAGAAAATTTTTTTTATTACGATACCTTGCGGGGATGTTTATCATTTTAATCCCCAAGTGCCTAAAAATGTGGATAAAAAAATTCAAATTATCAAACACAGCCCAATACCTAAAATTTAACACTTGAATATTATAGTATTCTGTGACAATTACCCAGAAATGAATTTTTATCCCCATACGTAGAGGGAATGTTGACGTTTTCAATCCCAAGTGACTAAAAATGTGAATAAAAAATTTAAAATATCAAACGCAGCTCAATATCTAATATTTCATACTTCAATATTGTAGTATTCAGTGACAATTACCTACAAATGAATTTTTATCCCCATACGTAGAGGGAATATTTGACGTTAACAATCCCAAGTGCCAGAAAATGTAAATAAAAAATTTGAAATATCACACGCTGCTCAATACATAAAATTTTAAACCTGAATATTGTAGAATTCAGTGACAATTACCTACAAATGAATTTTTATCCCCATACGTAGAAGGAATGTTTGACGTTTTCAATCCCAAGTGCCAGAAAATGTAAATAAAAAATTAGAAATATCAAACGCAGCTCAATATCTAATATGTCATACTTCAATATTGTAGTATTCTGTGACAATTACCTAAAAATGAAGTTTTATCCCCATACGTAGAGGGAATGTTGACGTTTTCAATCCCAAGTGACTAAAAATGTGAATAAAAAATTTAAAATATCAAACGCAGCTCAATATCTAATATTTCATAGTTCAATATTGTAGTATTCAGTGACAATTACCTAAAAATGAATTTTTATCCCAATACGTAGTGGGAATGTTGACGTTTTCAATCCCAAGTGACTAAAAATGTGAATAAAAAATTTGAAATATCAAACGCAGCTCAATACCTAAAATTTTAAACCTGAATATTGTTGAATTTAGTGCCAATTTTTTAGAAATTTTTTTTTATTACGATACCTTGCGAGGATGCTTGTCATTTTAATCCCCAAGTGCTTAAAAATGTGAATAAAAAATTTAAATTATCAAACACAGCCCAATACGTAAAATGTCATACTTCAATATTGCAGTATTCAGTGACAATTACCTACAAATGAATTTTTATCCCCATACGTAGAGGGAATGTTTGACGTTTTCAATCCCAAGTGCCTGAAAATGTAAATAAAAAATTTGAAATATCACACGCTGCTCAATACCTTAAATTTTAAACCTGAATAATGTTGAATTTAGTGCCAATTTTTTAGAAATTTTTTTTTATTACGATACCTTGCGAGGATGCTTGGCATTTTAATCCCCAAGTGCCTAAAAATGTGAATAAAAAATTTGAAATATCAAACGCAGCTCAATAGCTAAAATTTTAAACCTGAATATTGCAGTATTCAGTGACAGTTACCTACAAATGAATTTTTATCCCCATACGTAGAGGGAATGTTGTCGTTTTCAATCCCAAGTGCTTGAAAATGTAAATAAAAAATTTGAAATATCACACGCTGCTCAATACCTAAAATGTAATACTTCAATATTGTAGTATTCTGTGACAATTACCTACAAATTAATTTTTATCCCCATACGTAGAGGGAATGTTTGACGTTTTCAATCCCAAGTGCCTGAAAATGTAAATAAAAGATTTGAAATATCAAACGCAGCTCAATACCTAAAATTTTAAACCTGAATATTGTAGTATTCAGTGAAAATTACCTACAAATAAATTTTTATCCCCATACGTAGAGGGAATGTTTGACGTTTTCAATCCCAAGTGCCTCAAAATGTGAATAAAAAATTTAAATTATCAAACACAGCCCAATACGTAAAATTTAATACTTGAATATTGTAGTATTCTGTGACAATTACCTGCAAATGAATTTTTATCCCCATGCGTAGAGGGAATTTTTGACGTTTTCAATCCCAAGTGCCTAAAAATGTAAATAAAAAATTTGAAATATCAAACGCAGCTCAATACCTAAAATTTTAAACCTGAATATTGTAGAATTTAGAGCCAATTTGTCAGAAAATTTTTTTTATTACGATACCTTGCGGGGATGTTTGTCATTTTAATCCCCAAGTGCCTAAAAATGTGAATAAAAAATTTAAATTATCAAACACAGCTTAATATCTAATATTTCATACTTCAATATTGTAGTATTCAGTGACAATTACCTACAAATGAATTTTTATCCCCATAAGTAGAGGGAATATTTGACGTTTTCAATCCCAAGTGCCAGAAAATGTAAATAAAAAATTTGAAATATCACACGCTGCTCAATACATAAAATTTTAAACCTGAATATTGTAGAATTCAGTGACAATTACCTACAAATGAATTTTTATCCCCATACGTAGAAGGAATGTTTGACGTTTTCAATCCCAAGTGCCAGAAAATGTAAATAAAAAATTTAAAATATCAAACGCAGCTCAATACCTAAAATTTTAAACCTGAATATTGTAGTATTCAGTGCCAATTACCTACAAATAAATTTTTATCCCCATACGTAGAGGGAATGATTGACGTTTTCAATCCCAAGTGCCTGAAAATGTAAATAAAAAATTAGAAATATCAAACGCAGCTCAATATCTAATATGTCATACTTCAATATTGCAGTATTCAGTGACAACTACCTACAAATGAATTTTTATCCCCATACGTAGATGGAATGTTTGACGTTTTCAATCCCAAGTGCCAGAAAATGTGAATAAAAAATTTGAAATATCACACGCTGCTCAATACCTAAAATCTAATACTTCAATATTGTAGAATTCTGTGACAATTACCTACAAATTAATTTTTATCCCCATACGTAGAGGGAATGTTTACTTTTTAAATACCAAGTGAATAAAATTTGAATAAAAAATTTTAAATATCAAACGCAGCTCAATATCTAATATTTGATACTTCAATATTGTAGTATTCTCTGACCATTACCTACAAATTCATTTTTATCCCCATACGTAGAGGAAATGTTGACGTTTTCAATACCAAGTGACTAAAAATGTGAATAAAAAATTTGAAATCTCAAACACAGCTCAATATCTAATATTTCATACTTCAATATTGTAGTATTCAGTGACAATTACCTACAAATGAATTTGTATCCACATAAGTAGAGGGAATATTTGACGTTTTCAATCCCAAGTGCCAGAAAATGTAAATAAAAAATTTGAAATATCACACGCTGCTCAATACATAAAATTTTAAACCTGAATATTGTAGAATTCAGTGACAATTACCTACAAATGAATTTTTATCCCATAAGTAGCAGGAAATTTTGACGTTTTCAATCCCCAGTGCCCGAAAATGTAAATAAAAAATTTAAAATATAAAACGCAGCTCAATACCTAAAATTTTGAACCTGTATATTGTAGTATTCAGTGACAATTAACTACATATGAATTTTTTTCGCCATTCGTAGAAGGAATGTTTGACGTTTTCAATCCCAAGTGCCAGAAAATGTAAATAAAAAATTAGAAATATCAAACGCAGCTCAATATCTAATATGTCATACTTCAATATTGCAGTATTCAGTGACAACTACCTACAAACGAATTTATATCCCCATACGTAGATGGAATGTTTGACGTTTTCAATCCCAAGTGCCAGAAAATGTGAATAAAAAATTTGAAATATCACACGCTGCTCAATACCTAAAATCTAATACTTCAATATTGTAGAATTCTGTGACAATTACCTACAAATTAATTTTTATCCCCATGCGTATAGGGAATGTTGACGTTTTCAATCCCAAGTGCCTGAAAATGTAAATAAAAAGATTTGAAATATCAAACGCAGCTCATTACCTAAAATTTTAAACCTGAATATTGTAGTATTCTGTGACAATTACCTGCAAATGAATTTTTATCCCCATACGTAGAGGGAATTTTTGACGTTTTCAATCCCAAGTGCCTGAAAATGTAAATAAAAAATTAGAAATATCAAACGCAGCTCAATACGTAAAATTTAATACTTGAATATTGTAGTATTCTGTGACAATTACCTAAAAATGAATTTTTATCCCCATACGTAGAAGGAATGTTGACGTTTTCAATCCCAAGTGACTAAAAATGTGAATAAAAAATTTAAAATATCAAACGCAGCTCAATATCTAATATTTCATACTTCAATATTGTAGTATTCAGTGACAATTACCTACAATTGAATCTTTATCCCCATCCGTATAGGTAATGTTGACGTTTTCAATCCCAAGTGCCTGAAAATGTAAATAAAAGATTTGAAATATCAAACGCAGCTCAATACCTAAAATTTTAAACCTGAATATTGTTGAATTTAGTGCCAATTTTTTAGAAATTTTTTTTTTATTACGATACCTTGCGAGGATGCTTGTCATTTTAATCCCCAAGTGCTTAAAAATGTGAATAAAAAATTTAAATTATCAAACACAGCCCAATACGTTAATTGTCATACTTCTATCTTGCTGTATTCTGTGACCATTACCTACAAATTAATTTTTATCCCCATACGTAGAGGGAATTTTTGACGTTTTCAATCCCAAGTGCCTGAAAATGTAAATAAAAAATTTGAAATATCACACGCTGCTCAATACCTTAAATTTTAAACCTGAATAATGTTGAATTTAGTGCCAATTTTTTAGAAATTTTTTTTTATTACGATACCTTGCGAGGATGCTTGGCATTTTAATCCCCAAGTGCCTAAAAATGTGAATAAAAAATTTGAAATATCAAACGCAGCTCAATACCTAAAATTTTAAACCTGAATATTGCAGTATTCAGTGACAGTTACCTACAAATGAATTTTTATCCCCATACGTAGAGGGAATGTTGTCGTTTTCAATCCCAAGTGCTTGAAAATGTAAATAAAAAATTTGAAATATCACACGCTGCTCAATACCTAAAATGTAATACTTCAATATTGTAGTATTCTGTGACAATTACCTACAAATTAATTTTTATCCCCATACGTAGAGGGAATGTTTGACGTTTTCAATCCCAAGTGCCTGAAAATGTAAATAAAAGATTTGAAATATCAAACGCAGCTCAATACCTAAAATTTTAAACCTGAATATTGTAGTATTCAGTGAAAATTACCTACAAATAAATTTTTATCCCCATACGTAGAGGGAATGTTTGACGTTTTCAATCCCAAGTGCCTCAAAATGTGAATAAAAAATTTAAATTATCAAACACAGCCCAATACGTAAAATTTAATACTTGAATATTGTAGTATTCTGTGACAATTACCTGCAAATGAATTTTTATCCCCATGCGTAGAGGGAATTTTTGACGTTTTCAATCCCAAGTGCCTAAAAATGTAAATAAAAAATTTGAAATATCAAACGCAGCTCAATACCTAAAATTTTAAACCTGAATATTGTAGAATTTAGTGCCAATTTGTCAGAAAATTTTTTTTATTACGATACCTTGCGGGGATGTTTGTCATTTTAATCCCCAAGTGACTAAAAATGTGAATAAAAAATTTAAATTATCAAACACAGCTCAATATCTAATATTTCATACTTCAATATTGTAGTATTCAGTGACAATTACCTACAAATGAATTTGTATCCCCATAAGTGGAGGGAATATTTGACGTTTTCAATCCCAAGTGCCAGAAAATGTAAATAAAAAATTTGAAATATCACACGCTGCTCAATACATAAAATTTTAAACCTGAATATTGTAGAATTCAGTGACAATTACCTACAAATGAATTTTTATCCCCATACGTAGAAGGAATGTTTGACGTTTTCAATCCCAAGTGCCAGAAAATGTAAATAAAAAATTTAAAATATCAAACGCAGCTCAATACCTAAAATTTTAAACCTGAATATTGTAGTATTCAGTGACAATTACCTACAAATAAATTTTTATCCCCATACGTAGAGGGAATGATTGACGTTTTCAATCCCAAGTGCCAGAAAATGTAAATAAAAAATTAGAAATATCAAACGCAGCTCAATATCTAATATGTCATACTTCAATATTGCAGTATTCAGTGACAACTACCTACAAATGAATTTTTATCCCCATACGTAGATGGAATGTTTGACGTTTTCAATCCCAAGTGCCAGAAAATGTGAATAAAAAATTTGAAATATCACACGCTGCTCAATACCTAAAATCTAATACTTCAATATTGTAGAATTCTGTGACAATTACCTACAAATTAATTTTTATCCCCATACGTAGAGGGAATGTTGACGTTTTCAATACCAAGTGACTAAAAATGTGAATAAAAAATTTGAAATATCAAACGCAGCTCAATATCTAATATTTGATACTTCAATATTGTAGTATTCCGTGTCAAGTACCTACAAATGAATTTTTATCCCCATACGTAGAGGGAATGTTGACGTTTTCAATACCAAGTGACTAAAAATGTGATTAAAAAATTTGAAATATCAAACGCAGCTCAATATCTAATATTTGATACTTCAATATTGTAGCATTCTGTGACCATTACCTACAAAATGAATTTGTATCCACATAAGTAGAGGGAATATTTGACGTTTTCAATCCCAAGTGCCAGAAAATGTAAATAAAAAATTTGAAATATCACACGCTGCTCAATACATAAAATTTTAAACCTGAATATTGTAGAATTCAGTGACAATTACCTACAAATGAATTTTTATCCCCATACGTAGAAGGAATGTTTGACGTTTTCAATCCCAAGTGCCAGAAAATGTAAATAAAAAATTAGAAATATCAAACGCTGCTCAATACCTAAAATTTTGAACCTGAATATTGTAGTATTCAGTGACAATTACCTACAAATAAATTTTTATCCCCATACGTAGAGGGAATGATTGACGTTTTCAATCCCAAGTGCCTGAAAATGTAAATAAAAAATTAGAAATATCAAACGCAGCTCAATACCTAAAATGTCATACTTCAATATTGCAGTATTCAGTGACAACTACCTACAAATGAATTTTTATCCCCATACGTAGATGGAATGTTTGACGTTTTCAATCCCAAGTGCCAGAAAATGTGAATAAAAAATTTGAAATATCACACGCTGCTCAATACCTAAAATCTAATACTTCAATATTGTAGAATTCTGTGACAATTACCTACAAATGAATTTTTATCCCCATACGTAGAGGGAATGTTTGACGTTTTCAATCCCAAGTGCCTGAAAATGTAAATAAAAGATTTGAAATATCAAACGCAGCTCATTACCTAAAATTTTAAACCTGAATATTGTAGTATTCTGTGACAATTACCTGCAAATGAATTTTTATCCCCATACGTAGAGGGAATTTTTGACGTTTTCAATCCCAAGTGCCTGAAAATGTAAATAAAAAATTTGAAATATCAAACGCAGCTCATTACCTAAAATTTTATACTTCAATATTGTAGTATTCTGTGACAATTACCTAAAAATGAATTTTTATCCCCATACGTAGAAGGAATGTTGACGTTTTCAATCCCAAGTGACTAAAAATGTGAATAAAAAATTTAAAATATCAAACGCAGCTCAATATCTAATATTTCATACTTCAATATTGTAGTATTCTGTGACAATTACCTAAAAATGAATTTTTATCCCCATGCGTATAGGGAATGTTGACGTTTTCAATCCCAAGTGACTAAAAATGTGAATAAAAAATTTGAAATATCAAACGCAGCTCAATACCTAAAATTTTAAACCTGAATATTGTTGAATTTAGTGCCAATTTTTTAGAAATTTTTTTTTATTACGATACCTTGCGAGGATGCTTGTCATTTTAATCCCCAAGTGCTTAAAAATGTGAATAAAAAATTTAAATTATCAAACACAGCCCAATACGTAAAATGTCATACTTCAATATTGCAGTATTCAGTGACAATTACCTACAAATGAATTTTTATCCCCATACGTAGAGGGAATGTTTGACGTTTTCAATCCCAAGTGCCTGAAAATGTAAATAAAAAATTTGAAATATCACACGCTGCTCAATACCTTAAATTTTAAACCTGAATAATGTTGAATTTAGTGCCAATTTTTTAGAAATTTTTTTTTATTACGATACCTTGCGAGGATGGTTGTCATTTTAATCCCCAAGTGCCTAAAAATGTGAATAAACAATTTGAAATATCAAACGCAGCTCAATAGCTAAAATTTTAAACCTGAATATTGCAGTATTCAGTGACAGTTACCTACAAATGAATTTTTATCCCCATACGTAGAGGGAATGTTGTCGTTTTCAATCCCAAGTGCTTGAAAATGTAAATAAAAAATTTGAAATATCACACGCTGCTCAATACCTAAAATGTAATACTTCAATATTGTAGTATTCTGTGACAATTACCTACAAATTAATTTTTATCCCCATACGTAGAGGGAATGTTTGACGTTTTCAATCCCAAGTGCCTGAAAATGTAAATAAAAGATTTGAAATATCAAACGCAGCTCAATACCTAAAATTTTAAACCTGAATATTGTAGTATTCAGTGACAATTACCTACAAATAAATTTTTATCCCCATACGTAGAGGGAATGTTTGACGTTTTCAATCCCAAGTGCCTCAAAATGTGAATAAAAAATTTAAATTATCAAACACAGCCCAATACGTAAAATTTAATACTTGAATATTGTAGTATTCTGTGACAATTACCTGCAAATGAATTTTTATCCCCATGCGTAGAGGGAATTTTTGACGTTTTCAATCCCAAGTGCCTGAAAATGTAAATAAAAAATTTGAAATATCAAACGCAGCTCAATACCTAAAATTTTAAACCTGAATATTGTAGAATTTAGTGCCAATTTGTCAGAAAATTTTTTTTTTACGATACCTTGCTGGGATGTTTGTCATTTTAATCCCCAAGTGCCTAAAAATGTGAATAAAAAATTTAAAATATCAAACGCAGCTCAATATCTAATATTTCATACTTCAATATTGTAGTATTCAGTGACAATTACCTACAAATGAATTTGTATCCCCATAAGTAGAGGGAATATTTGACGTTTTCAATCCCAAGTGCCAGAAAATGTAAATAAAAAATTTGAAATATCACACGCTGCTCAATACATAAAATTTTAAACCTGAATATTGTAGAATTCAGTGACAATTACCTACAAATGAATTTTTATCCCCATACGTAGAAGGAATGTTTGACGTTTTCAATCCCAAGTGCCAGAAAATGTAAATAAAAAATTTAAAATATCAAACGCAGCTCAATACCTAAAATTTTAAACCTGAATATTGTAGTATTCAGTGACAATTACCTACAAATAAATTTTTATCCCCATACGTAGAGGGAATGATTGACGTTTTCAATCCCAAGTGCCTGAAAATGTAAATAAAAAATTAGAAATATCAAACGCAGCTCAATACCTAAAATGTCATACTTCAATATTGCAGTATTCAGTGACAATTACCTACAAATTAATTTTTTATCCCCATACGTAGAAGGAATGTTTGACGTTTTCAATCCCAAGTGCCAGAAAATGTGAATAAAAAATTTGAAATATCACACGCTGCTCAATACCTAAAATCTAATACTTCAATATTGTAGAATTCTGTGACAATTACCTACAAATTAATTTTTATCCCCATACGTAGAGGGAATGTTGACGTTTTCAATACCAAGTGACTAAAAATGTGAATAAAAAATTTGAAATATCAAACGCAGCTCAATATCTAATATTTGATACTTCAATATTGTAGCATTCTGTGACCATTACCTACAAATTAATTTTTATCCCCATACGTAGAGGGAATGTTTGACGTTTTCAATCCCAAGTGCCTAAAAATGAGAATAAAAAATTTGAAATATCACACGCTGCTCAATACATAAAATTTTAAACCTGAATATTGTAGAATTCAGTGACAATTACCTACAAATGAATTTTTATCCCCATACGTAGAAGGAATGTTTGACGTTTTCAATCCCAAGTGCCAGAAAATGTAAATAAAAAATTTAAAATATCAAACGCAGCTCAATACCTAAAATTTTAAACCTGAATATTGTAGTATTCAGTGATAATTACCTACAAATAAATTTTTATCCCCATACGTAGAGGGAATGATTGACGTTTTCAATCCCAAGTGCCTGAAAATGTAAATAAAAAATTAGAAATATCAAACGCAGCTCAATACCTAAAATGTCATACTTCAATATTGCAGTATTCAGTGACAACTACCTACAAATGAATTTTTATCCCCATACGTAGATGGAATGTTTGACGTTTTCAATCCCAAGTGCCAGAAAATGTGAATAAAAAATTTGAAATATCACACGCTGCTCAATACCTAAAATCTAATACTTCAATATTGTAGAATTCTGTGACAATTACCTACAAATGAATTTTTATCCCCATACGTAGAGGGAATGTTTGACGTTTTCAATCCCAACTGCCTCAAAATGTGAATAAAAAATTTAAATTATCAAACACAGCTCATTACCTAAAATTTTAAACCTGAATATTGTAGTATTCTGTGACAATTACCTAAAAATGAATTTTTATCGCCATACGTAGAGGGAATGTTGACGTTTTCAATCCCAAGTGACTAAAAATGTGAATAAAAAATTTAAAATATCAAACGCAGCTCAATATCTAATATTTCATACTTCAATATTGTAGTATTCAGTGACAATTACCTACAAATGAATTTTTATCCCCATACGTAGAGGGAATATTTGACGTTAACAATCCCAAGTGCCAGAAAATGTAAATAAAAAATTTGAAATATCACACGCTGCTCAATACATAAAATTTTAAACCTGAATATTGTAGAATTCAGTGACAATTACCTACAAATGAATTTTTATCCCCATACGTAGAAGGAATGTTTGACGTTTTCAATCCCAAGTGCCTGAAAATGTAAATAAAAAATTAGAAATATCAAACGCAGCTCAATATCTAATATTTCATACTTCAATATTGTAGTATTCTGTGACAATTACCTAAAAATGAATTTTTATCCCCATACGTAGAGGGAATGTTGACGTTTTCAATCCCAAGTGACTAAAAATGTAAATAAAAAATTTGAAATATCAAACGCAGCTCAATATCTAATATTTCATACTTCAATATTGTAGTATTCAGTGACAATTACCTACAAATGAATATTTATCCCCATACGTAGAGGGAATGTTTGACGTTTTCAATCCCAATTGCCTAAAAATGTAAATAAAAGATTTGAAATATCACACGATGCTCAATACCTAAAATTTTAAAACCTGAATATTGTAGTATTCAGTGACAATTACCTACAAATAAATTTTTATCCCCATACGTAGAGGGAATGTTTGACGTTTTCAATCCCAAGTGCCTGAAAATGTAAATAAAAGATTTGAAATATCAAACTTAGCTCAATACCTAAAATTTTAAACCTGAATATTGTTGAATTTAGTGCCAATTTTTTAGAAATTTTTTTTTATTACGATACCTTGCGAGGATGCTTGTCATTTTAATCCCCAATTGCTTAAAAATGTGAATAAAAAATTTAAATTATAAAACACAGCCCAATACGTAAAATGTCATACTTCATTATTGCAGTATTCAGTGACAATTACCTACAAATGAATTTTTATCCCCATACGTAGAGGGAATGTTTGACGTTTTCAATCCCAAGTGCCTGAAAATGTAAATAAAAAATTTGAAATATCACACGCTGCTCAATACCTTAAATTTTAAACCTGAATAATGTTGAATTTAGTGCCAATTTTTTAGAAATTTTTTTTTATTACGATACCTTGCGAGGATGCTTGTCATTTTAATCCCCAAGTGCCTAAAAATGTGAATAAACAATTTGAAATATCAAACGCAGCTCAATAGCTAAAATTTTAAACCTGAATATTGCAGTATTCAGTGACAGTTACCTACAAATGAATTTTTATCCCCATACGTAGAGGGAATGTTGTCGTTTTCAATCCCAAGTGCTTGAAAATGTAAATAAAAAATTTGAAATATCACACGCTGCTCAATACCTAAAATGTAATACTTCAATATTGTAGTATTCTGTGACAATTACCTACAAATTAATTTTTATCCCCATACGTAGAGGGAATGTTGACGTTTTCAATACCAAGTGACTAAAAATGTGAATAAAAAATTTGAAATATCAAACGCAGCTCAATATCTAATATTTGATACTTCAATATTGTAGTATTCTCTGACCATTACCTACAAATTTATTTTTATCCCCATACGTAGAGGGAATGTTTGACGTTTTCAATCCCAAGTGCCTGAAAATGTAAATAAAAGATTTGAAATATCAAACGCAGCTCATTACCTAAAATTTTAAACCTGAATATTGTAGTATTCTGTGACAATTACCTGCAAATGAATTTTTATCCCCATACGTAGAGGGAATTTTTGACGTTTTCAATCCCAAGTGCCTTAAAATGTAAATAAAAAATTTGAAATATCAAACGCAGCTCAATACCTAAAATTTTAAACCTGAATATTGTAGAATTTAGTGCCAATTTGTCAGAAAATTTTTTTTTATTACGATACCTTGCGGGGATGTTTGTCATTTTAATCCCCAAGTGCCTAAAAATGTGAATAAAAAATTCAAATTATCAAACACAGCCCAATACCTAAAATTTAACACTTGAATATTATAGTATTCTGTGACAATTACCCAGAAATGAATTTTTATCCCCATACGTAGAGGGAATGTTGACGTTTTCAATCCCAAGTGACTAAAAATGTGAATAAAAAATTTAAAATATCAAACGCAGCTCAATATCTAATATTTCATACTTCAATATTGTAGTATTCAGTGACAATTACCTACAAATGAATTTTTATCCCCATACGTAGAGGGAATATTTGACGTTAACAATCCCAAGTGCCAGAAAATGTAAATAAAAAATTTGAAATATCACACGCTGCTCAATACATAAAATTTTAAACCTGAATATTGTAGAATTCAGTGACAATTACCTACAAATGAATATTTATCCCCATACTTAGAAGGAATGTTTGACGTTTTCAATCCCAAGTGCCTGAAAATGTAAATAAAAAATTAGAAATATCAAACGCAGCTCAATATCTAATATTTCATACTTCAATATTGTAGTATTCTGTGACAATTACCTAAAAATGAAGTTTTATCCCCATACGTAGAGGGAATGTTGACGTTTTCAATCCCAAGTGACTAAAAATGTGAATAAAATATTTGAAATATCAAACGAATCTCAATATCTAATATTTCAAACTTCAATATTGTAGTATTGAGTGACAATTACCTAAAAATGAATATTTATCCCCATACGTAGATGGAATGTTTGACGTTTTCAATCCCAAGTGCCTGAAAATGTAAATAAAAGATTTGAAATATCAAACGCAAGCTCAATACCTTAAATTTTAAACCTGAATATTGTTGAATTTAGTGCCAATTTTTTAGAAATTTTTTTTTATTACGATACCTTGCGAGGATGCTTGTCATTTTAATCCCCAAGTGCTTAAAAATGTGAATAAAAAATTTAAATTATCAAACACAGCCCAATACGTAAAATGTCATACTTCAATATTGCAGTATTCAGTGACAATTACCTACAAATGAATTTTTATCCCCATACGTAGAGGAAATGTTTGACGTTTTCAATCCCAAGTGCCTGAAAATGTAAATAAAAAATTTGAAATATCACACGCTGCTCAATACCTTAAATTTTAAACCTGAATAATGTTGAATTTAGTGCCAATTTTTTAGAAATTTTTTTTTATTACGATACCTTGCGAGGATGCTTGGCATTTTAATCCCCAAGTGCCTAAAAATGTGAATAAAAAATTTGAAATATCAAACGCAGCTCAATAGCTAAAATTTTAAACCTGAATATTGCAGTATTCAGTGACAGTTACCTACAAATGAATTTTTATCCCCATACGTAGAGGGAATGTTGTCGTTTTCAATCCCAAGTGCTTGAAAATGTAAATAAAAAATTTGAAATATCACACGCTGCTCAATACCTAAAATGTAATACTTCAATATTGTAGTATTCTGTGACAATTACCTACAAATTAATTTTTATCCCCATACGTAGAGGGAATGTTTGACGTTTTCAATCCCAAGTGCCTGAAAATGTAAATAAAAGATTTGAAATATCAAACGCAGCTCAATACCTAAAATTTTAAACCTGAATATTGTAGAATTCAGTGACAATTACCTACAAATAAATTTTTATCCCCATACGTAGAGGGAATGTTTGACGTTTTCAATCCCAAGTGCCTCAAAATGTGAATAAAAAATTTAAATTATCAAACACAGCCCAATACGTAAAATTTAATACTTGAATATTGTAGTATTCTGTGACAATTACCTGCAAATGAATTTTTATCCCCATGCGTAGAGGGAATTTTTGACGTTTTCAATCCCAAGTGCCTAAAAATGTAAATAAAAAATTTGAAATATCAAACGCAGCTCAATACCTAAAATTTTAAACCTGAATATTGTAGAATTTAGTGCCAATTTGTCAGAAAATTTTTTTTATTACGATACCTTGCGGGGATGTTTGTCATTTTAATCCCCAAGTGACTAAAAATGTGAATAAAAAATTTAAATTATCAAACACAGCTTAATATCTAATATTTCATACTTCAATATTGTAGTATTCAGTGACAATTACCTACAAATGAATTTTTATCCCCATAAGTAGAGGGAATATTTGACGTTTTCAATCCCAAGTGCCAGAAAATGTAAATAAAAAATTTGAAATATCACACGCTGCTCAATACATAAAATTTTAAACCTGAATATTGTAGAATTCAGTGACAATTACCTACAAATGAATTTTTATCCCCATACGTAGAAGGAATGTTTGACGTTTTCAATCCCAAGTGCCAGAAAATGTAAATAAAAAATTTAAAATATCAAACGCAGCTCAATACCTAAAATTTTAAACCTGAATATTGTAGTATTCAGTGACAATTACCTACAAATAAATTTTTATCCCCATACGTAGAGGGAATGATTGACGTTTTCAATCCCAAGTGCCAGAAAATGTAAATAAAAAATTAGAAATATCAAACGCAGCTCAATATCTAATATGTCATACTTCAATATTGCAGTATTCAGTGACAACTACCTACAAATGAATTTTTATCCCCATACGTAGATGGAATGTTTGACGTTTTCAATCCCAAGTGCCAGAAAATGTGAATAAAAAATTTGAAATATCACACGCTG
The DNA here is from genome assembly GCA_030998225.1 of Diplolepis rosae. NCBI lineage: Eukaryota > Metazoa > Arthropoda > Insecta > Hymenoptera > Diplolepididae > Diplolepis > Diplolepis rosae. The sequence goes on along the minus strand of JAPYXD010000686.1, from coordinate 2,409,874 downwards.
CTCAATACCTAAAATCTAATACTTCAATATTGTAGAATTCTGTGACAATTACCTACAAATTAATTTTTATCCCCATACGTAGAGGGAATGTTGACGTTTTCAATACCAAGTGACTAAAAATGTGAATAAAAAATTTGAAATATCAAACGCAGCTCAATATCTAATATTTGATACTTCAATATTGTAGTATTCTCTGACCATTACCTACAAATTAATTTTTATCCCCATACGTAGAGGGAATGTTGACGTTTTCAATACCAAGTGACTAAAAATGTGAATAAAAAATTTGAAATATCAAACGCAGCTCAATATCTAATATTTCATACTTCAATATTGTAGTATTCAGTGACAATTACCTACAAATGAATTTGTATCCACATAAGTAGAGGGAATATTTGACGTTTTCAATCCCAAGTGCCAGAAAATGTAAATAAAAAATTTGAAATATCACACGCTGCTCAATACATAAAATTTTAAACCTGAATATTGTAGAATTCAGTGACAATTACCTACAAATGAATTTTTATCCCCATACGTAGAAGGAATGTTTGACGTTTTCAATCCCAAGTGCCAGAAAATGTAAATAAAAAATTTAAAATATCAAACGCAGCTCAATACCTAAAATTTTAAACCTGAATATTGTAGTATTCAGTGATAATTACCTACAAATAAATTTTTATCCCCATACGTAGAGGGAATGATTGACGTTTTCAATCCCAAGTGCCTGAAAATGTAAATAAAAAATTAGAAATATCAAACGCAGCTCAATACCTAAAATGTCATACTTCAATATTGCAGTATTCAGTGACAACTACCTACAAATGAATTTTTATCCCCATACGTAGATGGAATGTTTGACGTTTTCAATCCCAAGTGCCAGAAAATGTGAATAAAAAATTTGAAATATCACACGCTGCTCAATACCTAAAATCTAATACTTCAATATTGTAGAATTCTGTGACAATTACCTACAAATGAATTTTTATCCCCATACGTAGAGGGAATGTTTGACGTTTTCAATCCCAAGTGCCAGAAAATGTGAATAAAAAATTTGAAATATCAAACGCAGCTCATTACCTAAAATTTTAAACCTGAATATTGTAGTATTCTGTGACAATTACCTGCAAATGAATTTTTATCCCCATACGTAGAGGGAATTTTTGACGTTTTCAATCCCAAGTGCCTAAAAATGTAAATAAAAAATTTGAAATATCAAACGCAGCTCAATACCTAAAATTTTAAACCTGAATATTGTAGAATTTAGTGCCAATTTGTCAGAAAATTTTTTTTTTACGATACCTTGCGGGGATGTTTGTCATTTTAATCCCCAAGTGCCTGAAAATGTGAATAAAAAATTTAAATTATCAAACACAGCCCAATACCTAAAATTTTAAACTTGAATATTGTAGTATTCTGTGACAATTACCTATAAATGAATTTTTATCCCCATACGTAGAGGGAATGTTGACGTTTTCAATCCCAAGTGACTAAAAATGTGAATAAAAAATTTAAAATATCAAACGCAGCTCAATATCTAATATTTCATACTTCAATATTGTAGTATTCAGTGACAATTACCTACAAATGAATTTTTATCCCCATACGTAGAGGGAATATTTGACGTTAACAATCCCAAGTGCCAGAAAATGTAAATAAAAAATTTGAAATATCACACGCTGCTCAATACATAAAATTTTAAACCTGAATATTGTAGAATTCAGTGACAATTACCTACAAATGAATATTTATCCCCATACTTAGAAGGAATGTTTGACGTTTTCAATCCCAAGTGCCTGAAAATGTAAATAAAAAATTAGAAATATCAAACGCAGCTCAATATCTAATATTTCATACTTCAATATTGTAGTATTCTGTGACAATTACCTAAAAATGAATTTTTATCCCCATACGTAGAGGGAATGTTGACGTTTTCAATCCCAAGTGACTAAAAATGTGAATAAAAAATTTAAAATATCAAACGCAGCTCAATATCTAATATTTCATACTTCAATATTGTAGTATTCAGTGACAATTACCTACAAATGAATTTTTATCCCCATTCGTAGAGGGAATATTTGACGTTTTCAATCCCAAGTGCCTGAAAATGTAAATAAAAGATTTGAAATATCAAACGCAGCTCAATACCTAAAATTTTAAACCTGAATATTGTAGTATTCAGTGACAATTACCTACAAATAAATTTTTATCCCCATACGTAGAGGGAATGTTTGACGTTTTCAATCCCAAGTGCCTGAAAATGTAAATAAAAGATTTGAAATATCAAACTTAGCTCAATACCTAAAATTTTAAACCTGAATATTGTTGAATTTAGTGCCAATTTTTTAGAAATTTTTTTTATTACGATACCTTGCGAGGATGCTTGTCATTTTAATCCCCAAGTGCTTAAAAATGTGAATAAAAAATTTAAATTATCAAACACAGCCCAATACGTAAAATGTCATACTTCAATATTGCAGTATTCAGTGACAATTACCTACAAATGAATTTTTATCCCCATACGTAGAGGGAATTTTTGACGTTTTCAATCCCAAGTGCCTGAAAATGTAAATAAAAAATTTGAAATATCACACGCTGCTCAATACCTTAAATTTTAAACCTGAATAATGTTGAATTTAGTGCCAATTTTTTAGAAATTTTTTTTTATTACGATACCTTGCGAGGATGCTTGGCATTTTAATCCCCAAGTGCCTAAAAATGTGAATAAACAATTTGAAATATCAAACGCAGCTCAATACCTAAAATTTTAAACCTGAATATTGCAGTATTCAGTGACAGTTACCTACAAATGAATTTTTATCCCCATACGTAGAGGGAATGTTGACGTTTTCAATCCCAAGTGCCAGAAAATGTGAATAAAAAATTAGAAATATCAAACGCAGCTCAATACCTAAAATGTCATACTTCAATACTGTAGTATTCAGTGACAATTACCTACAAATGAATTTTTATCCCCATACGTAGAGGGAGTGTTTGACGTTTTCAATCCCAAGTGCCTGAAAATGTATATAAAAAATTTGAAATATCAAACGCAGCTCAATACCTAAAATTTTAAACCTGAATATTGTTGAATTTAGTGCCAATTTGTCAGAAAATTTTTTTTTTACGATACCTTGCGGGGTTGTTTGTCATTTTAATCCCCAAGTGCCTAAAAATGTGAATAAAAAATTTGAAATATCAAACGCAGCTCAATATCTAATATTTCATACTTCAATATTGTAGTATTCAGTGACAATTACCTACAAATGAATTTGTATCCACATAAGTAGAGGGAATATTTGACGTTTTCAATCCCAAGTGCCAGAAAATGTAAATAAAAAATTTGAAATATCACACGCTGCTCAATACATAAAATTTTAAACCTGAATATTGTAGAATTCAGTGACAATTACCTACAAATGAATTTTTATCCCCATACGTAGAAGGAATTTTTGACGTTTTCAATCCCAAGTGCCAGAAAATGTAAATAAAAAATTTAAAATATCAAACGCAGCTCAATACCTAAAATTTTAAACCTGAATATTGTAGTATTCAGTGACAATTACCTACAAATAAATTTTTATCCCCATACGTAGAGGGAATGATTGACGTTTTCAATCCCAAGTGCCTGAAAATGTAAATAAAAAATTAGAAATATCAAACGCAGCTCAATATCTAATATGTCATACTTCAATATTGCAGTATTCAGTGACAACTACCTACAAATGAATTTTTATCCCCATACGTAGATGGAATGTTTGACGTTTTCAATCCCAAGTGCCAGAAAATGTGAATAAAAAATTTGAAATATCACACGCTGCTCAATACCTAAAATCTAATACTTCAATATTGTAGAATTCTGTGACAATTACCTACAAATTAATTTTTATCCCCATACGTAGAGGGAATGTTGACGTTTTCAATACCAAGTGACTAAAAATGTGAATAAAAAATTTGAAATATCAAACGCAGCTCAATATCTAATATTTGATACTTCAATATTGTAGTATTCTCTGACCATTACCTACAAATTTATTTTTATCCCCATACGTAGAGGGAATGTTTGACGTTTTCAATCCCAAGTGCCTGAAAATGTAAATAAAAGATTTGAAATATCAAACGCAGCTCATTACCTAAAATTTTAAACCTGAATATTGTAGTATTCTGTGACAATTACCTGCAAATGAATTTTTATCCCCATACGTAGAGGGAATGTTTGACGTTTTCAATCCCAAGTGCCAGAAAATGTAAATAAAAAATTTGAAATATCAAACGCAGCTCAATACCTAAAATTTTAAACCTGAATATTGTAGAATTTAGTGCCAATTTGTCAGAAAATTTTTTTTATTACGATACCTTGCGGGGATGTTTATCATTTTAATCCCCAAGTGCCTAAAAATGTGGATAAAAAATTTAAATTATCAAACACAGCCCAATACCTAAAATTTAACACTTGAATATTGTAGTATTCTGTGACAATTACCTAAAAATGAATTTTTATCCCCAGACGTAGAGGGAATGTTGACGTTTTCAATCCCAAATGACTAAAAATGTGAATAAAAAATTTGAAATTTCAAACGCAGCTCAATATCTAATATTTCATACTTCAATATTGTAGTATTCAGTGACAATTACCTACAAATGAATTTTTATCCCCATACGTAGAAGGTATGTTTGACGTTTTCAATCCCAAGTGCCAGAAAATGTAAATAAAAAATTTAAAATATCAAACGCAGCTCAATACCTAAAATTTTAAACCTGAATATTGTAGGATTCAGTGACAATTACATACAAATGAATTTTTATCCCCAAACGTAGAGGGAATGTTTGACGTTTTCAATCCCAAGTGCCTGAAAATGTAAATAAAAAATTTGAAATATCACACGCTGCTCAATACCTAAAATCTAATACTTCAATATTGTAGTATTCTGTGACAATTACCTACAAATTAATTTTTATCCCCATACGTAGAGGGAATGTTGACGTTTTCAATACCAAGTGACTAAAAATGTGAATAAAAAATTTGAAATATCAAACGCAGCTCAATATCTAATATCTGATACTTCAATATTGTAGTATTCTGTGACCATTACCTACAAATTAATTTTTATCCCCATACGTAGAGGGAATGTTTGACGTTTTCAATCCCAAGTGCCTCAAAATGTGAATAAAAAATTTAAATTATCAAACACAGCCCAATACGTAAAATTTAATACTTGAATATTGTAGTATTCTGTGACAATTACCTGCAAATGAATTTTTATCCCCATACGTAGAGGGAATTTTTGACGTTTTCAATCCCAAGTGCCTAAAAATGTAAATAAAAAATTTGAAATATCAAACGCAGCTCAATACCTAAAATTTTAAACCTGAATATTGTAGTATTCAGTGACAATTACCTACAAATGAATTTTTATCCCCATACGTAGAGGGAATGTTTGACGTTTTCAATCCCAAGTGCCTCAAAATGTGAATAAAAAATTTAAATTATCAAACACAGCCCAATACCTAAAATTTAACACTTGAATATTGTAGTATTCTGTGACAATTACCTAGAAATGGATTTTTATCCGCATACGTAGAGGGAATGTTGACGTTTTCAATCCCAAGTGACTAAAAATGTGAATAAAAAATTTAAAATATCAAACGCAGCTCAATATCTAATATTTCATACTTCAATATTGTAGTATTCAGTGACAATTACCTACAAATGAATTTTTATCCCCATACGTAGAGGGAATATTTGACGTTAACAATCCCAAGTGCCAGAAAATGTAAATAAAAAATTTGAAATATCACACGCTGCTCAATACATAAAATTTTAAACCTGAATATTGTAGAATTCAGTGACAATTACCTACAAATGAATATTTATCCCCATACTTAGAAGGAATGTTTGACGTTTTCAATCCCAAGTGCCTGAAAATGTAAATAAAAAATTAGAAATATCAAACGCAGCTCAATATCTAATATTTCATACTTCAATATTGTAGTATTCTGTGACAATTACCTAAAAATGAATTTTTATCCCCATACGTAGAGGGAATGTTGACGTTTTCAATCCCAAGTGACTAAAAATGTGAATAAAAAATTTAAAATATCAAACGCAGCTCAATATCTAATATTTCATTCTTCAATATTGTAGTATTCAGTGACAATTACCTACAAATGAATTTTTATCCCCATTCGTAGAGGGAATATTTGACGTTTTCAATCCCAAGTGCCTGAAAATGTAAATAAAAGATTTGAAATATCAAACGCAGCTCAATACCTAAAATTTTAAACCTGAATATTGTAGTATTCAGTGACAATTACCTACAAATAAATTTTTATCCCCATACGTAGAGGGAATGTTTGACGTTTTCAATCCCAAGTGCCTAAAAATGAGAATAAAAAATTTAAATTATCAAACACAGCTCAATATCTAATATTTCATACTTCAATATTGTAGTATTCAGTGACAATTACCTACAAATGAATTTTTATCCCCATACGTAGAGGGAATATTTGACGTTTTCAATCCCAAGTGCCAGAAAATGTAAATAAAAAATTTGAAATATCACACGCTGCTCAATACATAAAATTTTAAACCTGAATATTGTAGAATTCAGTGACAATTACCTACAAATGAATTTTTATCTCCATACGTAGAAGGAATGTTTGACGTTTTCAATCCCAAGTGCCAGAAAATGTAAATAAAAAATTTAAAATATCAAACGCAGCTCAATACCTAAAATTTTAAACCTGAATATTGTAGGATTCAGTGACAATTACCTACAAATGAATTTTTATCCCCAAACGTAGAGGGAATGTTTGACGTTTTCAATCCCAAGTGCCTGAAAATGTAAATAAAAAATTTGAAATATCAAACGCAGCTCAATACCTAAAATTTTAAACCTGAAGATTGTATGAATTTAGTGCCAATTTGTCAGAAAAAAATTTTCATTTCCATACCTAGCGGAGATGTTTGTCATTTACAGTCCCAAGTGCCTTAAAATGTAAATAAAAAATTTGAAATATCACCCGCAGCTCAATACCTAAAATTTTAAACCTGAATATTGTAGAATTCAGTGACAATTACATACAAATGAATTTTTATCCCCATACGTAGACGGAATGTTTGACGTTTTCAACCCAAGCGCCTCAAAATGTGAATACAAAATTTGTGCGTTCAAACTAATCTCGATACCGGAAATTTTATACTCAAATATTGTAGCATTGAGTGACTTTCAACTACAAAATAATTTTCATCTCTGTTCGTACCGGGAATTTTTGTCCTTTTCAACCCCAAGTGCCTAAAAATGTGAAATATCAAACGCAGCTCAATACTTAAAATTTAATACTTCAATATTGTAGTATTCATTGACAATTACCTACAAATGAATTTTCATCCCCATTCGTAGAGGGAATATTTGACTTTTTCAATCTCAAGCGCCTCAAAATGTGAATAAAAAATTTGAAATATCAAAAGCAGCTCAATACTATTTACAAAAGATTGAGAAATTCTTTGGAAGGTATAAAATATTTTGTAGAAAAATTCAAGTAAGTTCAAGTTATATTATATTTCTTTATTTACTTATCATTAAGATGAGATCAATCTCTCATAAGAAAAAACAATGGAAAAAAATTAACCTTTGAAATAGGAAAACTGAATCAAAAATTTTAAACTCATAATAATTCTTTCAGAGGACATTCAACAAGTAGACTAAAGAATCTTGGTGAAGGGACTCTCGAATGGTACTTTGGAAGATATCAGTCATCACTATTGCCACGACTAGCTGATTCAGTCTCTTCCACAGATTCAAACCGCTTCTTGAGTTTTGGACGGATGTCAACTAACTTCTGGCGGAGAGCACACTTCAATTTGTCCCTATCATGAGATGGTTTCCAGTCTTTCGTCTTTTGTCGGGCTATGGCCACGTCTGAAAGGAGATGAAAATATTAAAATTATACAAATGAAGTTATGAGAGAAACAACGATAGCAGAAGCATTAAATAGGCCATAGCTTACCAATTATAACGCTAATTGCATTTTGATCCAGTTGGGGCTTCCGCACAATGTTAGCCTTTCCTCCAGCTCGGTATTCATCATTATCATCCGAAAAAATTCCCTCCAGTAGGCACCTCGAAAAAACTTTGGCATTTGTGGCACCTCTAGCTGTCTTTAATGCTGAGATGCCAATGTAAACAGTATTGTTTTCAACCGAACTCTTCAGAGCAGCCACCTGTATTAACACAAAAAGACACAGTTCAATTAGCTGAACATAGTCTTAGACCTGAATGGATCGAAAGAAAACTGACTCACATCTGGATCATCACTAGAGTATCTGAACATTACTTCAGAAAACGTTGGAGCAGGTGACGACTCACACTTTTCCTTTCTATTTTTCCCTTTATCCTTGTCATGACCTAGAATGCAAAACACAAGGCCCAGAATGAGTTTCAAAACTTCACAACACAAGCTGTGCATAAATCATTACTTCATGTGCTTGCTAAAAGATGTTACACAAAAAGATGACAGTTGTAATCTTACCTTCCTCTTGTTCAGAATCAGAGAGAGCCCCTAAACCAAAAACAGGCACCTTTGGAGCTGAAAACAAGAACACAAAACAAACTTGAATTCCATGACATTCACAATTAACATAAGGATTCCCTGAATACCACAAAATATAAATAGCCTAAGCAAAATTCTGACAAAAACTTGTAAGAAAGATTGAACAAAATAGGATTGCTCACATTTTTGTTTCCCTGGTGATTGAGGAGTAAGTGAACGCCCTTTGTCCTCGGATGGCTTTGCTTGATCAACAGGGTCCTTTTCATCTCCACTTCCGTGGCTTCTAATTTTATTTTCTTCTTGCTGTGAGGCATTACTTCTCTTCCTAGAATTATGCATAATGTTACTTATATCCTTAAGTTCTTCCGTCAACAACTTAGATTTTTTATGTACTTTCACACTGCTTTTCCCTTTTCTTGTCCTTTCGAGTCCTTTCGAATTCGACAAACACAATTGGGCGCTCTCTTCACTCTTATCCTCACTTTCCTCTCCGAAAACTGTGTGCTTCCACACATAGAATAGATCAATTTCATCCTTCTTGCCTCTGCTTTTCCGAATCTTTTTGGATCCTGTGCTCCTCAACACATTGTCATTTGAATCAGTATCACGAAAAACATTCTCAGTTTCTTTAGGGTTAACCTGAAATTGCCATAAAGTAACTTGCTCTGCAATCGCGTGAACTATATGGTCTCAAGGCAAAGTACTGAATCAATTCAAAGAGTCAACAAAACAGAATATGAACTTACCCGCATTGACTCACGGTGTTTACTTTCATCAATACTCTCAGGTTTTGGAGAGGATGGAGGAGGTTTAAATGATGAGAAGGTATCAGTATCAGAATACTCACTCTCAAGTAGCTGATGCACAGAGAAAGAATTCATCACTTAAAATTCACAAAGTATAACCTTAGCAAGAGGTTTCATTCCGGTTGATGGACCAGCCTTAACATTATCTTCCCGAACAGGGTTAAAGAAACAGTTACTTGAGACACATGACTCTAAAGGACACAAGCAGAAAAGATAATTTAGAAGACACTAGAAACTTACGTTTTTTCTATGACTTTTAGTTGTAACTGTAGATTTGGCTGCAGACAGAGTCTTCTTCGTACATCTATCTTGCTTTTAATTCATAGCTAAAGTTTCCTGGGATTTAACTGCAGAGCGGCGAGGTCTGTCAACATGGAATGATGGCTTTTTCTCCTTATTCGATGCATTTGACTCCTTGAGCTTCTTCACTAGTTCATTATATTATATTCGTCGTTAACTTTTAATTGTTCGAGGTCACAAAATAAATCGTCATCACGTAGAAGCGAATGTGATTTATCAGTTTCACACCAAACTATTATCCATTGGACCATGATGGCTATCAATTTTCTTGGATTACCACAATAACTTTGGCACCCGGTCTAGGCAGCTTTGGCAGAAACTCGACAAGATAGCGTCGGGCAGGCTCCAACTTCGTCCCTGCCAACACTTGAACAATGTTTTACAAACTATTAAAAAGTTTCTAGGGAAACAGTTGCGAACCAAAAAGGAATCCATTTGAAAAAGTTAAACGGGTTATACAGGGTGTTTCATCCTTGGAGAGCACGACAAAAGGTTTGTCAGAAAACCTGCTCTATCTGCAAAATTTAAACGTATGAGGGACATTCCTTTTTCAAAGTAAAGTGATACAAATAACACAATAACCTCCTTATTTACATACAACACATGCTTGCTTTCCTGCAGAAAAATTGTCATCCAAAAAGGACTGAGCAAGATCAGTATAATTAAATGAATGTTACAATGGAATCGCTCAGTAAGATAACTCCTGCATATACTAGGTTGTTCAAAAAGTTTTGAAAGCGACATCTATAGAGCAGTAGAAGAACCAAAATTTCTACGCCATTTTAAGATTTCATCTTTCATATGAACATACCCAAAGTGTCATTCCACTCTGTCAATTCATTGTTTGTTTACAAGCCATTTGAAGTTGACGTTTCAGTGTATTTTTGTACAATGGAAAAAACCGAATATCGTGCAGTGATAAAATTCTTTGTTTTGGAAGGTTTATCAGCAACGGAAATTCATACAAAAATGGTGAAAGTGTTGTGAATGCGACTTTCTGAGCAACATTTGGAGCGTTTTCGAAAGGATAAAAAGGATTTTTTGCGTCGATTCATCACTATGGATGAGACTTGGGTCTTCCATCATGATCCTGAATCAAAAAAAGAGGCTAAGGAGTGGTGTGAACCAGGCACTTCGGTACTGAAGCGAGTTCGTGTCCAGAAATCGGCGAAGGTGTTAGCATCAGTTTTTTGGGATGCAAAAGGGATTTCGTTGGTGGATTATCGCCAAACTGGCAAAACAATAAATTCTGAATATTATTGTAACCTTTTAAATCAATTGGATGCAAAAATTCGTGAAAAAAGACCCGGTATGCAGAAGAAAAAAATCCTTTTTCATCAAGACAATGCACCCGCTCACACATCTCAAAAAACCATCACTAAAATAACCGAATTAAAGTACGAATTGTTGCAGCATCCACCTTATTCGCCTGATTTAGCTCCCTCTGACTTCTAGCTGTTCCCACACCTCAAGAAATTCCTTCGTGGGAAGCATTTTTCATCAAACGAAGAGGTTATAGCCGTCGTAGAGGAGTATTTTGCAGGACTTGCAGAAAGTCATTTCCATGATGGGATAAATAAGTTGGAAGACCGTTGGACCACATGTATTGATCTTATGGGAGATATACTGACCAATAAAAGTGATTTCACCAAAAAAAACGTATTTTCATTTCCGCTTTCAAAACTCTTTTAACAACCTAGTAAGATTTCGTTTCTTAATTATTTTCTGGATAGGAATAGTATTACTTTTCTTATTATAAAAGATGCTGGTTTGCGATCAATGAGGGTCAAATATAAAGAAGAAAACTCTTCATAATGTCATAATTGTTGCGACGATTCGTTGGCTATGGGTTTGCCAACCTCATCAGGCTTTATTAAATTAAAGAAAAAACACCAAATAGTAAAATTGTCACACACAAGAAAAATAAAAATTAAATTAACTTAATATCAAAAACACACAAAATTTTTAATTTTACCTTTATAAAAGAAGGTTAACTCATAATGAGTAATGTCGAGAACATAAAATTATAAAAAAATTAATGATTTTACTAATAAAATGACGTGATGTCATGGAGTCGAGGACACTTTGTCTACTAAATTATTAGATTCAGACAGTTAACATTAAATATCGACAACAGTTACTGTAAACATAGAATTTGAAATGTAAACAGACATCATTTGGAAAGCTATCATGAATTTAATCTATTAAGTAATGAAAAATAAATTCTATTCAAAGTAAATATGTCTTACCTAAAATCCACAAACAAGATACACCTCTTCATCCCATAATCTCTTTGATCAATAGCCCCACTCATTTTTTAGCAAAAATACTATATGATGAATTAAAAGACAGTATAAAAGTCCCAAAATTCACATTTAAATGACAGTTTAGATCTTAAAAGAAAATTGGAAGATCTCGTTGTAGATGATAATCATGCTCTGCTTTCACTAGATGTCAGTTCATTATTTACAAATGTACCCTGTGATTCGGTCCTAAAGAGTTTAGACCGAAGATATCAGCTTATTCATAATAACTGTAGAATTCCATTTGATGAAATTATAAATTGTACTAAATTTCTTTTCGAAAACACATACTTTACCTTTAATAATAATATTTATTTGCAAATTTTTGGCACTCCAATGGGTTCACCAATTTCACCTCTATTCGCAGACATTGTCATGGATGATTTGGAAAATGATTGCCTACGAATTTTATAAGACAAACATAATTGCTCTCCTTTATTTTATTACAAATTTATAGATGACACTATTCTGTGTGTACAAAAGAAATTTATTGACTTGATTTTAAACCATTTTAATTCACAAGATAAGAACTTACAATTCACCTTTGAGGTTCAACAAAATAATCAAATTAACTTTGTGGACTTGTCATTAATTATAAAAGAAAATAAAATTATTTCTAATTTGTTTCAAAAACCTACCTCATCAAATAGAACAATTAATTACTTTTCCAATCATACAATTTGTCAGAAAAAAAATATTGTTTATAACTTAGTTGACCGAGCGATATCTTTATCTCAAAAAAGGTTTCATAACGACAATTTGAAGATTGTTAAACAAATATTATTAAACAACGATTATCCAAATAGCTTTATCGATAAAAATATAAAAAGTCGTATGAATAAAATTGAATACAGCTCTCCAAATTCTCGAAATAAAAAAAACCGTTCAGATTTATACAGACATCAACCAAAAGTATGTTTGCCATACAACGTAACAAACTTCACTAAAGTGTCTAATATTTTCAAAAAATACAATATGTCAACTGTCCCGGTCGTCAAAAAAACTTTGAAATCAATCATAAAATTAGGTAAAGACTCCACAAACAAATGGGAACAAACTAATATTGTGTACAAATTTAATTGTAAAAATTGCCCTGCGACTTATATTGGTTAATCAAAGAGAGCATTAAGAGTTCGTATTAATGAACACAAAAATAAAAAAAACAGTGAATCCGTAGTCTGTGAACATCAATTGGAATTCAACCATGAATTTGATTGGGAAAATAATAAGATTGTTGATTATGTCTCTGACTATCGGAAAAGATTAACATCAGAGATGATCAATATAAAATTTAATAAACTTAGTATAAATAAAAAAGAAGACATATTTACTTTGAATAGAATTTATTTTTCATGACTTAATAGATTAAATTCATAATAGCCTTCCAAATGATGTCTGTTTACATTTCAAATTCTATGTCTACAATAACTGTTGTCAATATTTAAAGTTAACTGTCTGAATCTAATAATTTAGTAGACAAAGTGTCGTCGACTCCATAACATCACGTCATTTTATTGGTAAAATCATGACTTTTATTATAATTTTATATTCTCCACATTACACATTATGAGTTAACCTTCTTTTATAAAGGTAAAATTTAAAATTTTGTGTGTTTTTGATATTAAGTGAATTTAATTTTTATTTTTTTGTGTGTGACAATTTTACTATTTGGTGTTTTTTTTTTAATTTAATAAAGCCTGATGAGGTTGGCAAACCCCGTAGACTTGACTGTCCGTGTCGTTCGGGGGAGGAATGTGTACGTTTCTCCCCTGGGTGGCGCGGCTAGTCGGTTATCCTAGTGGGCGTGTGGCCGCGGATGGAAGTTCCGAGCGAACGGATGACGGAAGAGTCGTACGCGACTTTAATGGAACCAACCACCCGTGAAGTTTAAAGCCGAAAGGCGGTTCCGCGGGTGGTGTCAAATGCTGGCTAGAAGCCGACTTAGGGATTTATGCCGAGCGTTCGCGCGGTACTGGTATAGTACTGCCCCAGTATGGAGTCAAATGTTGTCTAGAAACTGTCTTAGGGATTTATGCCTAGCTTTGGCACGGTACTGGAATAGTACTGCCCCAGTATGGAGTAAAATGCTGTCTAGAAACTGACTTAGGGATTTATGCCGAGACTTCGCCCGGTACTGGTATAGTACTGCCCCAGTATGGAGTCAAATGCTGTCTAGAAACTGACTTAGGGAATTATGCCGAGCTTTCGCGCGATACTGGTATAGTGCTGCCCCAGTATGGAGTCAAATGCTGTCTAGAAACTGTCTTAGGGATGTATGTCTAGCTTTGGCACGGTACTGGTATATTAATGCCCCAGTATGGAGTCAAATGCTGGCTAGAAGGCGACTTAGGGATTTAAGCAGAGCGTTCGCGCGGCACTGGTAGAGTACTGCCCCAGTATGGAGTCAAATGCTGTCTAGAAGATGTATGAGGGATTTCGGCCTAGCGCTCGCGCGGTACTGGTATAATACTGCCCCAGTACGGAGTCAAATGCTGTCTAGAAACTGACTTAGGGATTTATGCCCAGCGTTCGCGCGGTACTGGTATAGTACTGCCCCAGTATGGAGTCAAATGCTGTCTAGAAGATGACTGAGGGATTTCGGACTAGCGATCGCGCGGTACTGGTATAATACTGCCCCAGTACGGAGTCAAATGCTGTCTAGAAACTGACTTAGGGATTTATGCCCAGCGTTGGCGCGGTACTGGTATAGTACTGCCCCAGTATGGAGTCAAATGCTGTCTAGAAGCCGACTGAGAGATTTGTGACCAGCGTTGGCCCGGTACTGGTGTAGTACTGACCCAGCTGGAGTCAAATGCTGTCCAGAAACCGACTGTGGGATTTATGCCGAGCGTTGGCGCTGTACTGGTATAGTACTGCCCCGGTATGGAGTCAAATGCTGTCTAGAAGCCGACTGAGAGATTTGTGACCAGCGTTGGCCCGGTACTGGTGTAGTACTGACCCAGTATGGAGTCAAATGCTGTCTAGAAGCCGACTGAGAGATTTGTGACCAGCGTTGGCCCGGTACTGGTGTAGTACTGACCCAGCTGGAGTCAAATGCTGTCCAGAAACCGACTGTGGGATTTATGACGAGCGTTGGCACGGTACTGGTATAGTACTGCCCCAGTATGGAGTCAAATGCTGGCTAGAAGGCGACTTAGGGATTTATGCCGAGCGTTCGCGCGGCACTGGTATAGTACTGCCCCAGTATGGAGTCAAATGCTGTCTAGAAGATGTATGAGGGATTTCGGACTAGCGCTCGCGCGGTACTGGTATAATACTGCCCCAGTACGGAGTCAAATGCTGTCTAGAAACTGACTTAGGGATTTATGCCCAGCGTTGGCGCTGTACTGGTATAGTACTGCCACAGTATGGAGTCAAATGCTGTCTAGAAACTGACTTAGGGATTTATGCCGAGCGTTCGCGCGGTACTGGTATAGTACTGCCCCAGTATGGAGTCAAATGCTGTCTAGAAACTGTCTTAGGGATTTATGCCTAGCTTTGGCACGGTACTGGAACGGTACTGCCCCAGTATGGAGTAAAATGCTGTCTAGAAACTGACTTAGGGATTTATGCCGAGATTTCGCCCGGTACTGGTATAGTACTGCCCCAGTATGGAGTCAAATGCTGTCTAGAAACTGACTTAGGGAATTATGCCGAGCTTTCGCGCGATACTGGTATAGTGCTGCCCCAGTATGGAGTCAAATGCTGTCTAGAAACTGTCTTAGGGATGTATGTCTAGCTTTGGCACGGTACTGGTATATTAATGCCCCAGTATGGAGTCAAATGCTGGCTAGAAGGCGACTTAGGGATTTAAGCAGAGCGTTCGCGCGGCACTGGTAGAGTACTGCCCCAGTATGGAGTCAAATGCTGTCTAGAAGATGACTGAGGGATTTCGGACTAGCGATCGCGCGGTACTGGTATAATACTGCCCCAGTACGGAGTCAAATGCTGTGTAGAAACTGACTTAGGGATTTATGCCCAGCGTTCGCGCGGCACTGGTATAGAATTGCCCCAGTATGGAGTCAAATGCTGTCTAGAAGATGACTGAGGGATTTCGGACTAGCGATCGCGCGGTACTGGTATAATACTGCCCCAGTACGGAGTCAAATGCTGTCTAGAAACTGACTCAGGGATTTATGTCCATCGTTGGCGCAGTACTGGTATAGTACTGCCCAAGTATGGATTCAAATGCTGTCTAGAATACGACTGAGAGATTTGTGACCAGCGTTGGCCCGGTACTGGTGTAGTACTGACCCAGCTGGAGTCAAATGCTGTCCAGAAACCGACTGTGGGATTTATGCCGAGCGTTGGCGCTGTACTGGTATAGTACTGCCCCGGTATGGAGTCAAATGCTGTCTAGAAGCCGACTGAGAGATTTGTGACCAGCGTTGGCCCGGTACTGGTGTAGTACTGACCCAGTATGGAGTCAAATGCTGTCTAGAAGCCGACTGAGAGATTTGTGACCAGCGTTGGCCCGGTACTGGTGTAGTACTGACCCAGTATGGAGTCAAATGCTGTCTAGAAGCCGACTGAGAGATTTGTGACCAGCGTTGGCCCGGTACTGGTGTAGTACTGACCCAGTATGGAGTCAAATGCTGTCTAGAAGCCGACTGAGAGATTTATGCCCAGCGTTGGCGCTGTACTGGTATAGTACTGCCACAGTATGGAGTCAAATGCTGTCTAGAAACTGACTTAGGGATTTATGCCGAGCGTTCGTGCGGTACTGGTATAGTACTGCCCCAGTATGGAGTCAAATGCTGTCTAGAAACTGTCTTAGGGATTTATGCCTAGCTTTGGCACGGTACTGGAACAGTACTGCCCCAGTATGGAGTAAAATGCTGTCTAGAAGCCGCCTTAGGGATTTATGCCGAGCGTTCGCGCGGCACTGGTATAGTACTGCCCCAGTATGGAGTCAAATGCTGTCTAGAAGCCGACTTAGGGATTTATGCCTAGCTTTGGCACGGTACTGGAATATTACGGCCCCAGTATGGAGTACAATGCTGTCTAGAATCTGACTTAGGGATTTATGACGAGCGTTCGCCCGGTACTGGTATAGTACTGCCCCAGTATGGAGTCAAATGCTGTCTAGAAACTGACTTAGGGAATTATGCCGAGCTTTCGCGCGATACTGGTATAGTACTGCCCCAGCTGGAGTCAAATGCTGTCCAGAAACCGACTGTGGGATTTATGCCGAGCGTTGGCACGGTACTGGAATATTACTGCCCCAGTATGGAGTAAAATGCTGTCTAGAAACTGACTTAGGGATTTATGCCCATCGTTGGGGATGTACTGGTATAGTACTGCCCCAGTATGGAGAAAAATGCTGGCTAGAAGCCGACTTAGGGATTTATGCCTAGCTTTGGGTCGGTACTGGAATATTACTGCCCCAGTATGGAGTCAAATGCTGTCTAGAAACTGACTTAGGGATTTATGCCGAGATTTCGCCCGGTACTGGTATAGTACTGCCCCAGTATGGAGTCAAATGCTGTCTAGAAACTGACTTAGGGATTTATGCCGAGCGTTCGCGCGGTACTGGTATAGTACTGCCCCAGTATGGAGTCAAATGCTGTCTAGAAACTGTCTTAGGGATTTATGCCTAGCTTTGGCACGGTACTGGAATATTACTGCCCCAGTATGGAGTAAAATGCTGTCTAGAAACTGACTTAGGGAATTATGCCGAGCTTTCGCGCGATACTGTCATAGTACTGCCCCAGTACGGAGTCAAATGCTGTCTAGAAGCTGACTTAGGGATTTATGCCCATCGTTGGCGCTGTACTGGTATAGCAATGCCCCAGTATGGAGTCAAATGCTGTCTAGAAGCCGACTGAGAGATTTGTGACCAGCGTTGGCCCGGTACTGGTGTAGTACTGCCCCAGCTGGAGTCAAATGCTGTCCAGAAACCGACTGTGGGATTTATGCCGAGCGTTGGCGCTGTACTGGTATAGTATTGCCCCAGTATGGAGTCAAATGCTGTCTAGAAGCTGACTGAGGGATTAATGCCGACCGTTGGCGTGGTATTGTTATAGTAATGCGCCAGTATGGAGTCAAATGCTGGCTAGAAGCCGACTGAGAAATTCCTCCCTAGCTTTGGCACGGTACTGGTGTAGTACTGACCCAGTATGGAGTTAAATGCTGTCTAGAAGCAGCCTTAGGGATTTATGCCGAGCGTTCGCGCGGTACCGGTATAGTATTGACCCAGTATGGAGTCAAATGCTGTCTAGAAGCCGACTGAGGGATTAATGCCGAGCGTTGGCGTGGTACTGGTATAGTACTGCCCCAGTATGGATTCAAATGCTGTCCAGAAGCCGACTGAGGGATTAATGCCGAGCGTTGGCGTGGTACTGTTATGATAATGCGCCAGTATGGACTCAAATGCTGGCTAGAAGCGGACTGAGAAATTCCTCCCTTGCTTTGGCACGGTACTGGTGTAGTACTGACCCAGTATGGAGTCAAATGCTGTCTAGAATACTACTGAGAGATTTATGCCCTGTTTGGCGCAGTACTGGTATAGTACTGCCCTAGTATGGATTCAAATGCTGTCTAGAATACGACTGAGAGATTTCTGCCGCGCGTTGGCGTGGTATTGTTATAGTAATGTCCCAGTATCGAGTCAAATGCTGGCTAGAAGCCGACTTAGGGATTTATGCCCTGTTTGGCGCAGTACTGGTATAGTACTGCCCTAGTATGGATTCAAATGCTGTCTAGAATACGCCTGAGAGATTTGTGACCAGCGTTGGCCAGGTACTGGTGTAGTACTGACCGAGTATGGAGTCAAATGCTGTCTAGAAGCCGACTGAGAGATTTGTGACCAGCGTTGGCCCGGTACTGGTGTAGTACTGACCCAGTATGGAGTCAAATGCTGTCTAGAAGCCGACTGAGAGATTTGTGACCAGCGTTGGCCCGGTACTTGTGTAGTACTGACCCAGTATGGAGTCAAATGCTGTCTAGAATGCGACTGATAGATTTATGCCCTGTTTGGCGCAGTACTGGTATAGTACTGCCCCAGTATGGAGTCAAATGCTGGCTAGAAGGCGACTTAGGGATTTATGCCGAGCGATCGCGCGGCACTGGTATAGTACTGCCCCAGTATGGAGTCAAATGCTGTCTAGAAGCCGACTTAGGGATTTATGCCGAGCGTTCGCGCGGTACTGGTATAGTATTGCCCCAGTATGGATTCAAATGCTGTCTAGAATACGACTGAGAGATTTATGCCCTGTTTGGCGCAGTACTGGTATAGTACTGCCCCAGTATGGAGTCAAATGCTGTCTAGAATCCGACTGAGAGATTTATGCCCTGTTTGGCGCAGTACTGGTATAGTACTGCCCCAGTATGGTGTCAAATGCTGGCTAGAAGGCGACTTAGGGATTTATGCCGAGCGATCGCGCGGCACTGGTATAGTACTGCCCCAGTATGGAGTCAAATGCTGTCTAGAAGCCGACTTAGGGATTTATGCCGAGCGTTCGCGCGGTACTGGTATAGTATTGCCCCAGTATGGATTCAAATGCTGTCTAGAATACGACTGAGCGATTTATGCCCTGTTTGGCGCAGTACTGGTATAGTACTGCCCAAGTATGGATTCAAATGCTGTCTAGAATACGACTGAGAGATTTGTGACCAGCGTTGGCCCGGTACTGGTGTAGTACTGACCCAGTATGGAGTCAAATGCTGTCTAGAAGCCGACTGAGAGATTTGTGACCTGCGTTGGCCCGGTACTGGTGTAGTACTGACCCAGTATGGAGTCAAATGCTGTCTAGAAGCCGACTGAGAGATTTGTGACCAGCGTTGGCCCGGTACTGGTATAGTACTGCCCCAGTATGGAGTAAAATGCTGTCTAGAAGCCGCCTTAGGGATTTATGCCGAGCGTTCGCGCGGTACGGGTATAGTATTGCCCCAGTACGGAGTCAAATGCTGTCTAGAAACTGACTCAGGGATTTATGCCCATCGTTGGCGCGGTACTGGTATAGTACTGCCCCAGTATGAAGGAAAATGCTGTCCAGAAGCCGACTGAGGGATTAATGCCGAGCGTTGGCGTGGTACTGTTATGATAATGCACCAGTTTGGACTCAAATGCTGGCTAGAAGCGGACTGAGAAATTCCTCCCTTGCTTTGGCACGGTACTGGTGTAGTACTGACACAGTATGGAGTCAAATGCTGTCTAGAATACTACTGAGAGATTTATGCCCTGTTTGGCGCAGTACTGGTATAGTACTGCCCCAGTATGGAGTCAAATGCTGGCTAGAAGGCGACTTAGGGATTTATGCCGAGCGATCGCGCGGCACTGGTATAGTACTGCCCCAGTATGGAGTCAAATGCTGTCTAGAAGCCGACTTAGGGATTTATGCCGAGCGTTCGCGCGGTACTGGTATAGTATTGCCCCAGTATGGATTCAAATGCTGTCTAGAATACTACTGAGAGATTTATGCCCTGTTTGGCGCAGTACTGGTATAGTACTGCCCCAGTATGGAGTGAAATGCTGTCTAGAATACGACTGAGAGATTTATGCCCTGTTTGGCGCAGTACTGGTATAGTACTGCCCCAGTATGGAGTCAAATGCTGGCTAGAAGGCGAATTAGGGATTTATGCCGAGCGATCGCGCGGCACTGGTATAGTACTGCCCCAGTATGGAGTGAAATGCTGTCTAGAAGCCGACTTAGGGATTTATGCCGAGCGTTCGCGCGGTACTGGTATAGTATTGCCCCAGTATGGATTCAAATGCTGTCTAGAATACGACTGAGCGATTTATGCCCTGTTTGGCGCAGTACTGGTATAGTACTGCCCAAGTATGGATTCAAATGCTGTCTAGAATACGACTGAGAGATTTGTGACCAGCGTTGGCCCGGTACTGGTGTAGTACTGACCCAGTATGGAGTCAAATGCTGTCTAGAAGCCGACTGAGAGATTTGTGACCAGCGTTGGCCCGGTACTGGTGTAGTACTGACCCAGTATGGAGTCAAATGCTGTCTAGAAGCCGACTGAGAGATTTGTGACCAGCGTTGGCCCGGTACTGGTATAGTACTGCCCCAGTATGGAGTAAAATGCTGTCTAGAAGCCGCCTTAGGGATTTATGCCGAGCGTTCGCGCGGTACCGGTATAGTATTGCCCCAGTACGGAGTCAAATGCTGTCTAGAAACTGACTCAGGGATTTATGTCCATCGTTGGCGCGGTACTGGTGTAGTACTGCCCCAGTATGAAGGAAAATGCTGTCTAGAAGCTGACTGAGGGATTAATGCCGAGCGTTGGCGTGGTACTGTTATAGTAATGCGCCAGTATGGACTCAAATGCTGGCTAGAAGCGGACTGAGAAATTCCTCCCTTGCTTTGGCACGGTACTGGTGTAGTACTGACCCAGTATGGAGTCAAATGCTGTCTAGAATACTACTGAGAGATTTATGCCCTGTTTGGCGCAGTACTGGTATAGTACTGCCCCAGTATGGTGTCAAATGCTGGCTAGAAGGCGACTTAGGGATTTATGCCGAGCGATCGCGCGGCACTGGTATAGTACTGCCCCAGTATGGAGTCAAATGCTGTCTAGAAGCCGACTTAGGGATTTATGCCGAGCGTTCGCGCGGTACTGGTATAGTACTGCCCCAGTATGGAGTCAAATGCTGTCTAGAAACTGTCTTAGGGATTTATGCCTAGCTTTGGCACGGTACTGGAATATTACTGCCCCAGTATGGAGTAAAATGCTGTCTAGAAACTGACTTAGGGATTTATGCCGAGATTTCGCCCGGTACTGGTATAGTACTGCCCCAGTAGGGAGTCAAATGCTGTCTAGAAACTGACTTAGGGAATTATGCCGAGCTTTCGCGCGATACTGTCATAGTACTGCCCCAGTACGGAGTCAAATGCTGTCTAGAAACTGACTTAGGGATTTATGCCCATCGTTGGCGCTGTACTGGTATAGCAATGCCCCAGTATGGAGTCAAATGCTGTCTAGAAGCCGACTGAGAGATTTGTGACCAGCGTTGGCCCGGTACTGGTGTAGTACTGCCCCAGCTGGAGTCAAATGCTGTCCAGAAACCGACTGTGGGATTTATGACGAGCGTTGGCACGGTACTGGAATATTACTGCCCCAGTATGGAGTAAAATGCTGTCTAGAAACTGACTTAGGGATTTATGCCGAGATTTCGCCCGGTACTGGTATAGTACTGCCCCAGTATGGAGTCAAATGCTGGCTAGAAGCGGACTGAGAAATTCCTCCCTTGCTTTGGCACGGTACTGGTGTAGTACTGACCCAGTATGGAGTCAAATGCTGTCTAGAATACTACTGAGAGATTTATGCCCTGTTTGGCGCAGTACTGGTATAGTACTGCCCCAGTATGGTGTCAAATGCTGGCTAGAAGGCGACTTAGGGATTTATGCCGAGCGTTCGCGCGGTACTGGTATAGTACTGCCCCAGTATGGATTCAAATGCTGTCTAGAATACGACTGAGAGATTTATGCCCTGTTTGGCGCAGTACTGGTATAGTACTGCCCAAGTATGGATTCAAATGCTGTCTAGAATACGACTGAGAGATTTGTGACCAGCGTTGGCCCGGTACTGGTGTAGTACTGACCCAGTATGGAGTCAAATGCTGTCTAGAAGCCGACTGAGCGATTTATGCCCTGTTTGGCGCAGTACTGGTATAGTACTGCCCAAGTATGGATTCAAATGCTGTCTAGAATACGACTGAGAGATTTGTGACCAGCGTTGGCCCGGTACTGGTGTAGTACTGACCCAGTATGGAGTCAAATGCTGTCTAGAAGCCGACTGAGAGATTTGTGACCAGCGTTGGCCCGGTACTGGTGTAGTACTGACCCAGTATGGAGTCAAATGCTGTCTAGAATGCGACTGATAGATTTATGCCCTGTTTGGCGCAGTACTGGTATAGTACTGCCCCAGTATGGAGTCAAATGCTGGCTAGAAGGCGACTGAGGGATTTATGCCCTGTTCGGCGCAGTACTGGTATAGTACTGACCCAGTATGGAGACAAAATGCTGTCTAGAAGCCGACTGAGAGATTTATGCCCTGTTTGGCGCAGTACTGGTATAGTATTGCCCCAGTATGGATTCAAATGCTGTCTAGAATACGACTGAGAGATTTGTGACCAGCGTTGGCCCGGTTCTGGTATAGTACTGCCCCAGTATGGAGTCAAATGCTATCTAGAAGCCGACTGAGAAATTCCTCCCTAGCTTTGGCACGGTACTGGTGTAGTACTGACCCAGTATGGAGTCAAATGCTGTCTAGAATACGACTGAGAGATTTATGCCCTGTTTGGCGCAGTACTGGTATAGTACTGCCCCAGTATGGAGTCAAATGCTGTCTAGAAGCCGACTTAGGGATTTATGCCGAGCGTTCGCGCGGTACTGGTATAGTATTGCCCCAGTATGGATTCAAATGCTGTCTAGAATACGACTGAGAGATTTATGCCCTGTTTGGCGCAGTACTGGTATAGTACTGCCCTAGTATGGATTCAAATGCTGTCTAGAATACGACTGAGAGATTTGTGACCAGCGTTGGCCCGGTACTGGTGTAGTACTGACCCAGTATGGAGTCAAATGCTGTCTAGAAGCCGACTGAGAGATTTGTGACCAGCGTTGGCCCGGTACTGGTGTAGTACTGACCCAGTATGGAGTCAAATGCTGTCTAGAAGCCGACTGAGAGATTTGTGACCAGCGTTGGCCCGGTACTGGTATAGTACTGCCACAGTATGGAGTCAAATGCTGTCTAGAAACAGACTTAGGGATTTATGCCGAGCGTTCGCGCGGTACTGGTATAGTACTGCCCCAGTATGGAGTCAAATGCTGTCTAGAAACTGTCTTAGGGATTTATGCCTAGCTTTGGCACGGTACTGGAATATTACTGCCCCAGTATGGAGTCAAATGCTGGCTAGAAGGCGACTTAGGGATTTATGCCGAGCGTTCGCGCGGTACTGGTATAGTACTGCCCCAGTATGGATTCAAATGCTGTCTAGAAGCCGACTTAGGGATTTATGCCTAGCTTTGGCACGGTACTGGAATATTACTGCCCCAGTATGGAGTAAAATGCTGTCTAGAAACTGACTTAGGGATTTATGCCGAGATTTCGCCCGGTACTGGTATAGTACTGCCCCAGTATGGAGTCAAATGCTGTCTAGAAACTGACTTAGGGAATTATGCCGAGCTTTCGCGCGATACTGGTATAGTACTGCCCCAGTACGGAGTCAAATGCTGTCTAGAAACTGACTTAGGGATTTATGCCGAGCGTTGGCGCGGTACTGGTATAGTACTGCCCCAGTATGGAGTCAAATGCTGTCTAGAAGCCGACTTAGGGATTTATGCCTAGCTTTGGCACGGTACTGGAATATTACTGCCCCAGTATGGAGTAAAATGCTGTCTAGAAACTGACTTAGGGATTTATGCCGAGATTTCGCCCGGTACTGGTATAGTACTGCCCCAGTAGGGAGTCAAATGCTGTCTAGAAACTGACTTAGGGAATTATGCCGAGCTTTCGCGCGATACTGTCATAGTACTGCCACAGTATGGAGTCAAATGCTGTCTAGAAGCTGACTTAGGGATTTATGCCTAGCTTTGGCACGGTACTGGAATATTACGGCCCCAGTATGGAGTAAAATGCTGTCTAGACACCGACTTAGGGATTTATGCCGAGATTTCGCCCGGTACTGGTATAGTACTGCCCCAGTATGGAGTCAAATGCTGTCTAGAAACTGACTTAGGGAATTATGCCGAGCTTTCGCGCGATACTGTCATAGTACTGCCCCAGTACGGAGTCAAATGGTGTCTAGAAACTGACTTAGGGATTTATGCCCATCGTTGGCGCTGTACTGGTATAGCAATGCCCCAGTATGGAGTCAAATGCTGTCTAGAAGCCGACTGAGAGATTTGTGACCAGCGTTGGCCCGGTACTGGTGTAGTACTGCCCCAGCTGGAGTCAAATGCTGTCCAGAAACCGACTGTGGGATTTATGCCGAGCGTTGGCGCTGTACTGGTATAGTAATGCCCCAGTATGGAGTCAAATGCTGTCTAGAAGCTGACTGAGGGATTAATGCCGAGCGTTGGCGTGGTATTGTTATAGTAATGCGCCAGTATGGACTCAAATGCTGGCTAGAAGCGGACTGAGAAATTCCTCCCTTGCTTTGGCACGGTACTGGTGTAGTACTGACCCAGTATGGAGTCAAATGCTGTCTAGAAACCGACTTAGGGATTTATGCCGAGCGTTCGCGCGGTACTGGTATAGTATTGCCCCAGTATGGAGTCAAATGCTGTCTAGAAACTGACTTAGGGATTTATGTCCATCGTTGGCGCGGTACTGGTGTAGTACTGCCCCAGTATGAAGGAAAATGCTGTCCAGAAGCCGACTGAGGGATTAATGCCGAGCGTTGGCGTGGTACTGTTATGATAATGCACCAGTTTGGAGTCAAATACTGTCTAGAAGCTGACTGAGGGATTAATGCCGAGCGTTGGCGTGGTATTGTTATAGTAATGCGCCAGTATGGACTCAAATGCTGGCTAGAAGCGGACTGAGAAATTCCTCCCTTGCTTTGGCACGGTACTGGTGTAGTACTGACCCAGTATGGAGTCAAATGCTGTCTAGAATACTACTGAGAGATTTATGCCCTGTTTGGCGCAGTACTGGTATAGTACTGCCCCAGTATGGAGTCAAATGCTGGCTAGAAGGCGACTTAGGGATTTATGCCGAGCGATCGCGCGGCACTGGTATAGTACTGCCCCAGTATGGAGTCAAATGCTGTCTAGAAGCCGACTTAGGGATTTATGCCGAGCGTTCGCGCGGTACTGGTATAATATTGCCCCAGTATGGATTCAAATGCTGTCTAGAATACGACTGAGAGATTTATGCCCTGTTTGGCGCAGTACTGGTATAGTACTGCCCTAGTATGGATACAAATGCTGTCTAGAATACGACTGAGAGATTTGTGACCAGCGTTGGCCCGGTACTGGTGTAGTACTGACCCAGTATGGAGTCAAATGCTGTCTAGAAGCCGACTGAGAGATTTGTGACCTGCGTTGGCCCGGTACTGGTGTAGTACTGACCCAGTATGGAGTCAAATGCTGTCTAGAAGCCGACTGAGAGATTTGTGACCAGCGTTGGCCCGGTACTGGTATAGTACTGCCACAGTATGGAGTCAAACGCTGTCTAGAAACTGACTTAGATATTTAAGCCGAGCGTTCGCGCGGTACTGATATAGTACTGCCCCAGTATGGAGTCAAATGCTGTCTAGAAACTGAATTAGGGAATAATGCCTAGCTTTGGCACGGTACTGGAATATTACTGCCCCAGTATGGAGTAAAATGCTGTCTAGAAACTGACTTAGGGAATTATGCCGAGCTTTCGCGCGATACTGTCATAGTACTGCCCCAGTACGGAGTCAAATGCTGTCTAGAAGCTGACTGAGGGATTTCTGCCCATCGCTGGCGCTGTACTGGTATATCAATGCCACAGTATGGAGTCAAATGCTGTCTAGAAGCCGACTGAGAGATTTGTGACCAGCGTTGGCCCGGTACTGGTGTAGTACTGCCCCAGCTGGAGTCAAATGCTGTCCAGAAACCGACTGTGGGATTTATGCCGAGCGTTGGCGCTGTACTGGTATAGTATTGCCCCAGTATGGAGTCAAATGCTGTCTAGAAGCTGACTGAGGGATTAATGCCGAGCGTTGGCGTGGTATTGTTATAGTAATGCGCCAGTATGGACTCAAATGCTGGCTAGAAGCCGACTGAGAAATTCCTCCCTAGCTTTGGCACGGTACTGGTGTAGTACTGACCCAGTATGGAGTCAAATGCTGTCTAGAAGCAGACTTAGGGATTTATGCCGAGCGTTCGCGCGGTACCGGTATAGTATTGCCCCAGTGCGGAGTCAAATGCTGTCTAGAAACTGACTCAGGGATTTATGTCCATCGTTGGCGCGGTACTGGTGTAGTACTGCCCCGGTATGGAGTCAAATGCTGTCTAGAAGCCGACTGAGGTATTCATCCCTAGCTTTGGCACGGTACTGGGGTAGTTCTGCCCCAGTATGGAGTTAAATGCTGTCTAGAAGCAGCCTTAGGGATTTATGCCGAGCGTTCGCGCGGTACCGGTATAGTATTGCCCCTGTATGGAGTCAAATGCTGTCTAGAAACTGACTCAGGGATTTATGTCCATCGTTGGCGCGGTACTGGTGTAGTACTGCCCCGGTATGGAGTCAATTGCTGTCTAGAAGCCGACTTAGGGATTAATGCCGAGCGTTGGCGTGGTATTGTTATAGTAATGCGCCAGTATGGAGTCAAATGCTGGCTAGAAGCCGACTGAGAAATTCCTCCCTAGCTTTGGCACGGTACTGGTGTAGTACTGACCCAGTATGGAGTCAAATGCTGTCTAGAATACTACTGAGAGATTTATGCCCTGTTTGGCGCAGTACTGGTATAGTACTGCCCCAGTATGGTGTCAAATGCTGGCTAGAAGGCGACTTAGGGATTTATGCCGAGCGATCGCGCGGCACTGGTATAGTACTGCCCCAGTATGGAGTAAAATGCTGTCTAGAAGCCGACTTAGGGATTTATGCCGAGCGTTCGCGCGGTACTGGTGTAGTACTGACCCAGTATGGAGTGAAATGCTGTCTAGAAACTGTCTTAGGGAATTATGCCGAGCTTTGGGACGGTACTGGAATATTACTGCCCCAGTATGGAGTAAAATGCTGTCTAGAAACTGACTTAGGGATTTATGCCGAGCGTTCGCGCGGTACTGGTGTAGTACTGACCCAGTATGGAGTGAAATGCTGTCTAGAAACTGTCTTAGGGAATTATGCCGAGCTTTCGCGCGATACTGGTATAGTACTGCCCCAGTACGGAGTCAAATGCTGTGTAGAAACTGACTTAGGGATTTATGCCCATCGTTGGCGCTGTACTGGTATAGCAATGCCCCAGTATGGAGTCAAATGCTGTCTAGAAGCCGACTGAGAGATTTGTGACCAGCGTTGGCCCGGTACTGGTGTAGTACTGCCCCAGCTGGAGTCAAATGCTGTCCAGAAACCGACTGTGGGATTTATGCCGAGCGTTGGCGCTGTACTGGTATAGTATTGCCCCAGTATGGAGTCAAATGCTGTCTAGAAGCTGACTGAGGGATTAATGCCGAGCGTTGGCGTGGTATTGTTATAGTAATGCGCCAGTATGGACTCAAATGCTGGCTAGAAGCGGACTGAGAAATTCCTCCCTTGCTTTGGCACGGTACTGGTGTAGTACTGACCCAGTATGGAGTCAAATGCTGTCTAGAAACTGTCTTAGGGATTTATGCCTAGCTTTGGGACGGTACTGGAATATTACTGCCCCAGTATGGAGTAAAATGCTGTCTAGAAACTGACTTAGGGATTTATGCCGAGATTTCGCCCGGTACTGGTATAGTACTGCCCCAGTATGGAGTCAAATGCTATCTAGAAGATGTATGAGGGATTTCGGACTAGCGCTCGCGCGGTACTGGTATAATACTGCCCCAGTACGGAGTCAAATGCTGTCTAGAAACTGACTTAGGGATTTATGCCCAGCGTTGGCGCTGTACTGGTATAGTACTGCCACAGTATGGAGTCAAATGCTGTCTAGAATACGACTGAGAGATTTGTGACCAGCGTTGGCCCGGTACTGGTGTAGTACTGACCCAGTATG
The DNA here is from genome assembly GCA_030998225.1 of Diplolepis rosae. Lineage (NCBI taxonomy): Eukaryota > Metazoa > Arthropoda > Insecta > Hymenoptera > Diplolepididae > Diplolepis > Diplolepis rosae. The sequence continues at coordinate 2,381,288 of JAPYXD010000686.1, read as the reverse complement.
GAGTCAAATGCTGGCTAGAAGCCGACTGAGAGATTTGTGACCAGCGTTGGCCCGGTACTGGTATAGTACTGCCACAGTATGGAGTCAAATGCTGTCTAGAAACTGACTTAGATATTTATGCCGAGCGTTCGCGCGGTACTGGTATAGTACTGCCCCAGTATGGAGTCAAATGCTGTCTAGAAACTGTCTTAGGGATTTATGCCTAGCTTTGGCACGGTACTGGAATATTACTGCCCCAGTATGGAGTAAAATGCTGTCTAGAAACTGACTTAGGGAATTATGCCGAGCTTTCGCGCGATACTGTCATAGTACTGCCACAGTATGGAGTCAAATGCTGTCTAGAAACTGACTTAGGGATTTATGCCCAGCGTTGGCGCTGTACTGGTATAGCAATGCCCCAGTATGGAGTCAAATGCTGTCTAGAAGCCGACTGAGAGATTTGTGACCAGCGTTGGCCCGGTACTGGTGTAGTACTGCCCCAGCTGGAGTCAAATGCTGTCCAGAAACCGACTGTGGGATTTATGCCGAGCGTTGGCGCTGTATTGGTATAGTATTGCCCCAGTATGGAGTCAAATGCTGTCTAGAAGCTGACTGAGGGATTAATGCCGAGCGTTGGCGTGGTATTGTTATAGTAATGCGCCAGTATGGACTCAAATGCTGGCTAGAAGCGGACTGAGAAATTCCTCCCTTGCTTTGGCACGGTACTGGTGTAGTACTGACCCAGTATGGAGTCAAATGCTGTCTAGAAGCAGCCTTAGGGATTTATGCCGAGCGTTCGCGCGGTACCGGTATAGTATTGACCCAGTATGGAGTCAAATGCTGTCTAGAAACTGACTGAGGGATTAATGCCGATCGTTGGCGTGGTACTGGTATAGTACTGCCCCAGTATGAAGGAAAATGCTGTCCAGAAGCCGACTGAGGGATTAATGCCGAGCGTTGGCGTTGTACTGTTATGATAATGCGCCACTATGGACTCAAATGCTGGCTAGAAGCGGACTGAGAAATTCCTCCCTTGCTTTGGCACGGTACTGGTGTAGTACTGACCCAGTATGGAGTCAAATGCTGTCTAGAATACTACTGAGAGATTTATGCCCTGTTTGGCGCAGTACTGGTATAGTACTGCCCCAGTATGGTGTCAAATGCTGGCTAGAAGGCGACTTAGGGATTTATGCCGAGCGATCGCGCGGCACTGGTATAGTACTGCCCCAGTATGGAGTCAAATGCTGTCTAGAAGCCGACTTAGGGATTTATGCCGAGCGTTCGCGCGGTACTGGTATAGTACTGCCCCAGTATGGAGTCAAATGCTGTCTAGAAACTGTCTTAGGGATTTATGCCTAGCTTTGGCACGGTACTGGAATATTACTGCCCCAGTATGGAGTAAAATGCTGTCTAGAAACTGACTTAGGGATTTATGCCGAGATTTCGCCCGGTACTGGTATAGTACTGCCCCAGTAGGGAGTCAAATGCTGTCTAGAAACTGACTTAGGGAATTATGCCGAGCTTTCGCGCGATACTGTCATAGTACTGCCCCAGTACGGAGTCAAATGGTGTCTAGAAACTGACTTAGGGATTTATGCCCATCGTTGGCGCTGTACTGGTATAGCAATGCCCCAGTATGGAGTCAAATGCTGTCTAGAAGCCGACTGAGAGATTTGTGACCAGCGTTGGCCCGGTACTGGTGTAGTACTGCCCCAGCTGGAGTCAAATGCTGTCCAGAAACCGACTGTGGGATTTATGCCGAGCGTTGGCGCTGTACTGGTATAGTATTGCCCCAGTATGGAGTCAAATGCTGTCTAGAAGCTGACTGAGGGATTAATGCCGAGCGTTGGCGTGGTATTGTTATAGTAATGCGCCAGTATGGACTCAAATGCTGGCTAGAAGCGGACTGAGAAATTCCTCCCTTGCTTTGGCACGGTACTGGTGTAGTACTGACCCAGTATGGAGTCAAATGCTGTCTAGAAACTGTCTTAGGGAGTCATGCCTAGCTTTGGGACGGTACTGGAATATTACTGCCCCAGTATGGAGTAAAATGCTGTCTAGAAACTGACTTAGGGATTTATGCCGAGATTTCGCCCGGTACTGGTATAGTACTGCCCCAGTATGGAGTCAAATGCTGTCTAGAAGATGTATGAGGGATTTCGGACTAGCGCTCGCGCGGTACTGGTATAGTACTGCCCCAGTACGGAGTCAAATGCTGTGTAGAAACTGACTTAGGGATTTATGCCCAGCGTTCGCGCGGCACTGGTATAGAATTGCCCCAGTATGGAGTCAAATGCTGTCTAGAATACGACTGAGAGATTTGTGACCAGCGTTGGCCCGGTACTGGTGTAGTACTGAACCAGTATGGAGTCAAATGCTGTCTAGAAGCCGACTGAGAGATTTGTGACCAGCGTTGGCCCGGTACTGGTATAGTACTGCCACAGTATGGAGTCAAATGCTGTCTAGAAACTGACTTAGGGATTTATGCCGAGCGTTCGCGCGGTACTGGTATAGTACTGCCCCAGTATGGAGTCAAATGCTGTCTAGAAACTGTCTTAGGGATTTATGCCTAGCTTTGGCACGGTACTGGAATATTACTGCCCCAGTATGGAGTAAAATGCTGTCTAGAAACTGACTTAGGGATTTATGCCGAGATTTCGCCCGGGACTGGTATAGTACTGCCCCAGTATGGAGTCAAATGCTGTCTAGAAGATGTATGAGGGATTTCGGACTAGCGCTCGCGCGGTACTGGTATAATACTGCCCCAGTACGGAGTCAAATGCTGTCTAGAAACTGACTTAGGGATTTATGCCCAGCGTTGGCGCTGTACTGGTATAGTACTGCCCCAGTATGGAGTCAAATGCTGTCTAGAAACTGACTTAGGGATTTATGCCGAGCGTTCGCGCGGTACTGGTATAGTACTGCCCCAGTATGGAGTCAAATGCTGTCTAGAAACTGTCTTAGGGATTTATGCCTAGCTTTGGCACGGTACTGGAATATTACTGCCCCAGTATGGAGTAAAATGCTGTCTAGAAACTGACTTAGGGATTTATGCCGAGATTTCGCCCGGTACTGGTATAGTACTGCCCCAGTAGGGAGTCAAATGCTGTCTAGAAACTGACTTAGGGAATTATGCCGAGCTTTCGCGCGATACTGTCATAGTACTGCCCCAGTACGGAGTCAAATGGTGTCTAGAAACTGACTTAGGGATTTATGCCCATCGTTGGCGCTGTACTGGTATAGCAATGCCCCAGTATGGAGTCAAATGCTGTCTAGAAGCCGACTGAGAGATTTGTGACCAGCGTTGGCCCGGTACTGGTGTAGTACTGCCCCAGTATGAAGGAAAATGCTGTCCAGAAGCCGACTGAGGGATTAATGCCGAGCGTTGGCGTGGTACTGTTATGATAATGCACCAGTTTGGAGTCAAATACTGTCTAGAAGCTGACTGAGGGATTAATGCCGAGCGTTGGCGTGGTATTGTTATAGTACTGCCCCAGTACGGAGTCAAATGGTGTCTAGAATACTACTGAGAGATTTATGCCCTGTTTGGCGCAGTACTGGTATAGTACTGCCCCAGTATGGTGTCAAATGCTGGCTAGAAGGCGACTTAGGGATTTATGCCGAGCGATCGCGCGGCACTGGTATAGTACTGCCCCAGTATGGAGTCAAATGCTGTCTAGAAGCCGACTTAGGGATTTATGCCGAGCGTTCGCGCGGTACTGGTGTAGTACTGACCCAGTATGGAGTCAAATGCTGTCTAGAAACTGTCTTAGGGATTCATGCCTAGCTTTGGGACGGTACTGGAATATTACTGCCCCAGTATGGAGTAAAATGCTGTCTAGAAACTGACTTAGGGATTTATGCCGAGATTTCGCCCGGTACTGGTATAGTACTGCCCCAGTATGGAGTCAAATGCTGTCTAGAAACTGTCTTAGGGAATTATGCCGAGCTTTCGCGCGATACTGGTATAGTACTGCCCCAGTACGGAGTCAAATGCTGTGTAGAAACTGACTTAGGGATTTATGCCCAGCGTTCGCGCGGCACTGGTATAGAATTGCCCCAGTATGGAGTCAAATGCTGTCTAGAAGCCGACTGAGAGATTTGTGACCAGCGTTGGCCCGGTACTGGTGTAGTACTGCCCCAGCTGGAGTCAAATGCTGTCCAGAAACCGACTGTGGGATTTATGCCGAGCGTTGGCGCTGTACTGGTATAGAATTGCCCCAGTATGGAGTCAAATGCTGTCTAGAAGATGACTGAGGGATTTCGGACTAGCGATCGCGCGGTACTGGTATAATACTGCCCCAGTACGGAGTCAAATGCTGTCTAGAAACTGTCTTAGGGATTCATGCCTAGCTTTGGGACGGTACTGGAATATTACTGCCCCAGTATGGAGTAAAATGCTGTCTAGAAACTGACTTAGGGATTTATGCCGAGATTTCGCCCGGTACTGGTATAGTACTGCCCCAGTATGGAGTCAAATGCTGTCTAGAAGATGTATGAGGGATTTCGGACTAGCGCTCGCGCGGTACTGGTATAATACTGCCCCAGTACGGAGTCAAATGCTGTCTAGAAGCTGACTTAGGGATTTATGCCCAGCGTTCGCGCGGCACTGGTATAGAATTGCCCCAGTATGGAGTCAAATGCTGTCTAGAAGCCGACTGAGAGATTTGTGACCAGCGTTGGCCCGGTACTGGTGTAGTACTGACCCAGTATGGAGTCAAATGCTGTCTAGAAGCCGACTGAGAGATTTGTGACCAGCGTTGGCCCGGTACTGGTATAGTACTGCCCCAGTATGGAGTCAAATGCTGTCTAGAAACTGACTTAGGGATTTATGCCGAGCGTTCGCGCGGTACTGGTATAGTACTGCCCCAGTATGGAGTCAAATGCTGTCTAGAAACTGTCTTAGGGATTTATGCCTAGCTTTGGCACGGTACTGGAATATTACTGCCCCAGTATGGAGTAAAATGCTGTCTAGAAACTGACTTAGGGATTTATGCCGAGATTTCGCCCGGTTCTGGTATAGTACTGCCCCAGTATGGAGTCAAATGCTATCTAGAAGATGTATGAGGGATTTCGGACTAGCGCTCGCGCGGTACTGGTATAATACTGCCCCAGTACGGAGTCAAATGCTGTCTAGAAACTGACTTAGGGATTTATGCCCAGCGTTGGCGCTGTACTGGTATAGTACTGCCACAGTATGGAGTCAAATGCTGTCTAGAAACTGACTTAGGGATTTATGCCGAGCGTTCGCGCGGTACTGGTATAGTACTGCCCCAGTATGGAGTCAAATGCTGTCTAGAAACTGTCTTAGGGATTTATGCCTAGCTTTGGCACGGTACTGGAATATTACTGCCCCAGTATGGAGTAAAATGCTGTCTAGAAACTGACTTAGGGATTTATGCCGAGCTTTCGCGCGATACTGGTATAGTACTGCCCCAGTACGGAGTCAAATGCTGTCTAGAAACTGACTTAGGGATTTATGCCCATCGTTGGCGCTGTACTGGTATAGCAATGCCCCAGTATGGAGTCAAATGCTGTCTAGAAGCCGACTGAGAGATTTGTGACCAGCGTTGGCGCTGTATTGGTATAGTATTGCCCCAGTTTGGAGTCAAATACTGTCTAGAAGCTGACTGAGGGATTAATGCCGAGCGTTGGCGTGGTATTGTTATAGCAATGCACCAGTATGGAGTCAAATGCTGGCTAGACGCCGACTGAGAAATTCCTCCCTAGCTTTGGCACGGTACTGGTGTAGTACTGACCCAGTATGGAGTCAAATGCTGTCTAGAATACGACTGATAGATTTATGCCGAGCTTTCGCGCGATACTGTTATAGTACTGCCCCAGTACGGAGTCAAATGGTGTCTAGAAGGCGACTTAGGGATTTATGCCGAGCGATCGCGCGGCACTGGTATAGTACTGCCCCAGTATGGAGTCAAATGCTGTCTAGAAGCCGACTTAGGGATTTATGCCGAGCGTTCGCGCGGTACTGGTATAATATTGCCCCAGTATGGATTCAAATGCTGTCTAGAATACGACTGAGAGATTTATGCCCTGTTTGGCGCAGTACTGGTATAGTACTGCCCTAGTATGGATACAAATGCTGTCTAGAATACGACTGAGAGATTTGTGACCAGCGTTGGCCCGGTACTGGTGTAGTACTGAACCAGTATGGAGTCAAATGCTGTCTAGAAGCCGACTGAGAGATTTGTGACCAGCGTTGGCCCGGTACTGGTGTAGTACTGAACCAGTATGGAGTCAAATGCTGTCTAGAAGCCGACTGAGAGATTTGTGACCAGCGTTGGCCCGGTACTGGTATAGTACTGCCACAGTATGGAGTCAAATGCTGTCTAGAAACAGACTTAGGGATTTATGCCGAGCGTTCGCGCGGTACTGGTATAGTACTGCCCCAGTATGGAGTCAAATGCTGTCTAGAAACTGTCTTAGGGATTTATGCCTAGCTTTGGCACGGTACTGGAATATTACTGCCCCAGTATGGAGTCAAATGCTGGCTAGAAGGCGACTTAGGGATTTATGCCGAGCGATCGCGCGGCACTGGTATAGTACTGCCCCAGTATGGAGTCAAATGCTGTCTAGAAACTGTCTTAGGGATTTATGCCTAGCTTTGGCACGGTACTGGAACAGTACTGCCCCAGTATGGAGTAAAATGCTGTCTAGAAACTGACTTAGGGATTTATGCCGAGATTTCGCCCGGTACTGGTATAGTACTGCCCCAGTATGGAGTCAAATGCTGTCTAGAAGATGTATGAGGGATTTCGGACTAGCGCTCGCGCGGTACTGGTATAATACTGCCCCAGTACGGAGTCAAATGCTGTCTAGAAACTGACTTAGGGATTTATGCCCAGCGTTCGCGCGGCACTGGTATAGAATTGCCCCAGTATGGAGTCAAATGCTGTCTAGAAGATGACTGAGGGATTTCGGACTAGCGATCGCGCGGTACTGGTATAATACTGCCCCAGTACGGAGTCAAATGCTGTCTAGAAACTGACTCAGGGATTTATGTCCATCGTTGGCGCAGTACTGGTATAGTACTGCCCAAGTATGGATTCAAATGCTGTCTAGAATACGACTGAGAGATTTGTGACCAGCGTTGGCCCGGTACTGGTGTAGTACTGACCCAGCTGGAGTCAAATGCTGTCCAGAAACCGACTGTGGGATTTATGCCGAGCGTTGGCGCTGTACTGGTATAGTACTGCCCCGGTATGGAGTCAAATGCTGTCTAGAAGCCGACTGAGAGATTTGTGACCAGCGTTGGCCCGGTACTGGTGTAGTACTGACCCAGTATGGAGTCAAATGCTGTCTAGAAGCCGACTGAGAGATTTGTGACCAGCGTTGGCCCGGTACTGGTGTAGTACTGACCCAGCTGGAGTCAAATGCTGTCCAGAAACCGACTGTGGGATTTATGACGAGCGTTGGCACGGTACTGGTATAGTACTGCCCCAGTATGGAGTCAAATGCTGGCTAGAAGGCGACTTAGGGATTTATGCCGAGCGTTCGCGCGGCACTGGTATAGTACTGCCCCAGTATGGAGTCAAATGCTGTCTAGAAGATGTATGAGGGATTTCGGACTAGCGCTCGCGCGGTACTGGTATAATACTGCCCCAGTATGGAGTCAAATGCTGTCTAGAAACTGACTTAGGGATTTATGCCCAGCGTTCGCGCGGTACTGGTATAGTACTGCCCCAGTATGGAGTCAAATGCTGTCTAGAAACTGACTTAGGGATTTATGCCGAGATTTCGCCCGGTACTGGTATAGTACTGCCCCAGTATGGAGTCAAATGCTGTCTAGAAACTGTCTTAGGGATTTATGCCTAGCTTTGGCACGGTACTGGAACGGTACTGCCCCAGTATGGAGTCAAATGCTGTCTAGAAACTGTCTTAGGGATTTATGCCGAGCTTTCGCGCGGTACCGGTATAGTATTGCCCCAGTACGGAGTCAAATGCTGTCTAGAAACTGACTTAGGGATTTATGCCCATCGTTGGCGCTGTACTGGTATAGCAATGCCCCAGTATGGAGTCAAATGCTGTCTAGAAGCCGACTGAGAGATTTGTGACCAGCGTTGGCCCGGTACTGGTGTAGTACTGCCCCAGCTGGAGTCAAATGCTGTCCAGAAACCGACTGTGGGATTTATGCCTAGCTTTGGCACGGTACTGGAATATTACTGCACAGTATGGAGTAAAATGCTGTCTAGAAACTGACTTAGGGATTTATGCCGAGATTTCGCCCGGTACTGGTATAGTACTGCCCCAGTAGGGAGTCAAATGCTGTCTAGAAACTGACTTAGGGAATTATGCCGAGCTTTCGCGCGATACTGTCATAGTACTGCCCCAGTACGGAGTCAAATGGTGTCTAGAAACTGACTTAGGGATTTATGCCCATCGTTGGCGCTGTACTGGTATAGCAATGCCCCAGTATGGAGTCAAATGCTGTCTAGAAGCCGACTGAGAGATTTGTGACCAGCGTTGGCCCGGTACTGGTGTAGTACTGACCCAGCTGGAGTCAAATGCTGTCCAGAAACCGACTGTGGGATTTATGCCGAGCGTTGGCGCTGTATTGGTATAGTATTGCCCCAGTATGGAGTCAAATGCTGTCTAGAAGCTGACTGAGGGATTAATGCCGAGCGTTGGCGTGGTATTGTTATAGTAATGCGCCAGTATGGACTCAAATGCTGGCTAGAAGCGGACTGAGAAATTCCTCCCTTGCTTTGGCACGGTACTGGTGTAGTACTGACCCAGTATGGAGTCAAATGCTGTCTAGAAGCCGACGTAGGGATTTATGACGAGCGTTCGCGCGGTACTGGTATAGTATTGCTCCAGTATGGAGTCAAATGCTGTCTAGAAACTGACTTAGGGATTTATGCCCATCGTTGGCGATGTACTGGTATAGTACTGCCCCAGTATGGAGTAAAATGCTGTCTAGAAGCCGACTTAGGGATTTATGCCGAGCGTTGGCGTGGTATTGTTATAGCAATGCACCAGTATGGAGTGAAATGCTGTCTAGAAACTGTCTTAGGGAATTATGCCGAGCTTTCGCGCGATACTGGTATAGTACTGCCCCAGTACGGAGTCAAATGCTGTCTAGAAACTGACTTAGGGATTTATGCCGAGATTTCGCCCGGTACTGGTATAGTACTGCCCCAGTAGGGAGTCAAATGCTGTCTAGAAACTGACTTAGGGAATTATGCCGAGCTTTCGCGCGATACTGTCATAGTACTGCCCCAGTACGGAGTCAAATGCTGTCTAGAAGCTGACTGAGGGATTAATGCCGAGCGTTGGCGTGGTATTGTTATAGTAATGCGCCAGTATGGACTCAAATGCTGGCTAGAAGCGGACTGAGAAATTCCTCCCTTGCTTTGGCACGGTACTGGTGTAGTACTGACCCAGTATGGAGTCAAATGCTGTCTAGAAGCCGCCTTAGGGATTTATGCCGAGCGTTCGCGCGGTACCGGTATAGTATTGCCCCAGTACGGAGTCAAATGCTGTCTAGAAACTGACTCAGGGATTTATGTCCATCGTTGGCGCGGTACTGGTGTAGTACTGCCCCAGTATGAAGGAAAATGCTGTCTAGAAGCCGACTGAGAGATTTGTGCCGAGCGTTCGCGTGGTAGTGTTATGATAATGCACCAGTTTGGAGTCAAATACTGTCTAGAAGCTGAGTAAGGGATTAATGCCGAGCGTTGGCGTGGTATTGTTATAGCAATGCGCCTGTATGGAGTCAAATGCTGGCTAGACGCCGACTGAGAAATTCCTCCCTAGCTTTGGCACGGTACTGGTGCAGTACTGCCCCAGTATGGAGTAAAATGCTGTCTAGATGCCGCCTTAGGGATTTATGTCGAGCGTTCGCGCGGTACCGGTATAGTATTGCCCCAGTACGGAGTCAAATGCTGTCTAGAAACTGACTGAGAGATTTGTGACCAGCGTTGGCCCGGTACTGGTGTAGTACTGACCCAGCTGGAGTCAAATGCTGTCCAGAAACCGACTGTGGGATTTATGCCGAGCGTTGGCGCTGTATTGGTATAGTATTGCCCCAGTATGGAGTCAAATGCTGTCTAGAAGCTGACTGAGGGATTAATGCCGAGCGTTGGCGTGGTATTGTTATAGTAATGCGCCAGTATGGACTCAAATGCTGGCTAGAAGCGGACTGAGAAATTCCTCCCTTGCTTTGGCACGGTACTGGTGTAGTACTGACCCAGTATGGAGTCAAATGCTGTCTAGAAACTGACTTAGGGAATTATGCCGAGCTTTCGCGCGATACTGGTATAGTACTGCCCCAGTATGGAGTCAAATGCTGTCTAGAAGCCGACTGAGAGATTTGTGACCAGCGTTGGCCCGGTACTGGTGTAGTACTGCCCCAGCTGGAGTCAAATGCTGTCCAGAAACCGACTGTGGGATTTATGCCGAGCGTTGGCGCTGTACTGGTATAGTATTGCCCCAGTATGGAGTCAAATGCTGTCTAGAAGCTGACTGAGGGATTAATGCCGACCGTTGGCGTGGTATTGTTATAGTAATGCGCCAGTATGGAGTCAAATGCTGGCTAGAAGCCGACTGAGAAATTCCTCCCTAGCTTTGGCACGGTACTGGTGTAGTACTGACCCAGTATGGAGTCAAATGCTGTCTAGAAGCCGACTTAGGGATTTATGACGAGCGTTCGCGCGGTACTGGTATAGTATTGCTCCAGTATGGAGTCAAATGCTGTCTAGAAACTGACTTAGGGATTTATGCCCATCGTTGGCGATGTACTGGTATAGTACTGCCCCAGTATGGAGTAAAATGCTGTCCAGTAGCCGAGTGAGGGATTAATGCCGAGCGTTGGCGTGGTACTGTTATGATAATGCAACAGTATGGAGTGAAATGCTGTCTAGAAACTGTCTTAGGGAATTATGCCGAGCTTTCGCGCGATACTGGTATAGTACTGCCCCAGTACGGAGTCAAATGCTGTGTAGAAACTGACTTAGGGATTTATGCCGAGCTTTCGCGCGGTACTGGTATAGTACTGCCCCAGTAGGGAGTCAAATGCTGTCTAGAAACTGACTTAGGGAATTATGCCGAGCTTTCGCGCGATACTGTCATAGTACTGCCCCAGTACGGAGTCAAATGCTGTCTAGAAGCTGACTGAGGGATTAATGCCGAGCGTTGGCGTGGTATTGTTATAGTAATGCGCCAGTATGGACTCAAATGCTGGCTAGAAGCGGACTGAGAAATTCCTCCCTTGCTTTGGCACGGTACTGGTGTAGTACTGCCCCAGTATGGAGTAAAATGCTGTCTAGAAGCCGCCTTAGGGATTTATGCCGAGCGTTCGCGCGGTACCGGTATAGTATTGCCCCAGTACGGAGTCAAATGCTGTCTAGAAACTGACTCAGGGATTTATGTCCATCGTTGGCGCGGTACTGGTGTAGTACTGCCCCAGTATGAAGGAAAATGCTGTCAAGAAGCCGACTGAGGGATTTATGCCGAGCGTTCGCGGGGTACTGTTATAATAATGCACCAGTATGGAGTCCAATGCTGTCTAGAAGCTGAGTAAGGGATTAATGCCGAGCGTTGGCGTGGTATTGTTATAGCAATGCACCAGTATGGAGTCAAATGCTGGCTAGACGCCGACTGAGAAATTCCTCCCTAGCTTTGGCACGGTACTGGTGTAGTACTGACCCAGTATGGAGTCAAATGCTGTCTAGAATACGACTGATAGATTTATGCCCTGTTTGGCGCAGTACTGGTATAGTACTGCCCCAGTATGGAGTCAAATGCTGGCTAGAAGGCGACTTAGGGATTTATGCCGAGCGATCGCGCGGCACTGGTATAGTACTGCCCCAGTATGGAGTCAAATGCTGTCTAGAAGCCGACTTAGGGATTTATGCCGAGCGTTCGCGCGGTACTGGTATAATATTGCCCCAGTATGGATTCAAATGCTGTCTAGAATACGACTGAGAGATTTATGCCCTGTTTGGCGCAGTACTGGTATAGTACTGCCCTAGTATGGATACAAATGCTGTCTAGAATACGACTGAGAGATTTGTGACCAGCGTTGGCCCGGTACTGGTGTAGTACTGAACCAGTATGGAGTCAAATGCTGTCTAGAAGCCGACTGAGAGATTTGTGACCAGCGTTGGCCCGGTACTGGTGTAGTACTGACCCAGTATGGAGTCAAATGCTGTCTAGAAGCCGACTGAGAGATTTGTGACCAGCGTTGGCCCGGTACTGGTATAGTACTGCCACAGTATGGAGTCAAATGCTGTCTAGAAACTGACTTAGGGATTTATGCCGAGCGTTCGCGCGGTACTGGTATAGTACTGCCCCAGTATGGAGTCAAATGCTGTCTAGAAACTGTCTTAGGGATTTATGCCTAGCTTTGGCACGGTACTGGAATATTACTGCCCCAGTATGGAGTCAAATGCTGTCTAGAAGGCGACTTAGGGATTTATGCCGAGCGATCGCGCGGCACTGGTATAGTACTGCCCCAGTATGGAGTCAAATGCTGTCTAGAAGCTGACTGAGGGATTTATGCCTAGCTTTGGCACGGTACTGGAATATTACTGCCCCAGTATGGAGTAAAATGCTGTCTAGAAACTGACTTAGGGATTTATGCCGAGATTTCGCCCGGTACTGGTATAGTACTGCCCCAGTAGGGAGTCAAATGCTGTCTAGAAACTGACTTAGGGAATTATGCCGAGCTTTCGCGCGGTACTGGTATAGTACTGCCCCAGTATGGAGTCAAATGCTGTCTAGAAGCCGACTGAGAGATTTGTGACCAGCGTTGGCCCGGTACTGGTGTAGTACTGCCCCAGCTGGAGTCAAATGCTGTCCAGAAACCGACTGTGGGATTTATGCCGAGCGTTGGCGCTGTACTGGTATAGTATTGCCCCAGTATGGAGTCAAATGCTGTCTAGAAGCTGACTGAGGGATTAATGCCGAGCGTTGGCGTGGTATTGTTATAGTAATGCGCCAGTATGGACTCAAATGCTGGCTAGAAGCGGACTGAGAAATTCCTCCCTTGCTTTGGCACGGTACTGGTGTAGTACTGACCCAGTATGGAGTCAAATGCTGTCTAGAAGCCGACTTAGGGATTTATGACGAGCGTTCGCGCGGTACTGGTATAGTATTGCCCCAGTATGGAGTCAAATGCTGTCTAGAAACTGACTTAGGGATTTATGCCCATCGTTGGCGATGTACTGGTATAGTACTGCCCCAGTATGGAGTAAAATGCTGTCTAGAAGCCGACTGAGGGATTAATGCCGAGCGTTGGCGTGGTACTGTTATGATAATGCACCAGTTTGGAGTGAAATGCTGTCTAGAAACTGACTTAGGGAATTATGCCGAGCTTTCGCGCGATACTGGTATAGTACTGCCCCAGTACGGAGTCAAATGCTGTCTAGAAACTGACTTAGGGATTTATGCCGAGCGTTCGCGCGGTACTGGTATAGTACTGCCCCAGTATGGAGTCAAATGCTGTCTAGAAACTGTCTTAGGGAATTATGCCGAGCTTTCGCGCGATACTGTCATAGTACTGCCCCAGTACGGAGTCAAATGCTGTCTAGAAGCTGACTGAGGGATTAATGCCGAGCGTTGGCGTGGTATTGTTATAGTAATGCGCCAGTATGGACTCAAATGCTGGCTAGAAGCGGACTGAGAAATTCCTCCCTTGCTTTGGCACGGTACTGGTGTAGTACTGACCCAGTATGGAGTCAAATGCTGTCTAGAAACTGACTTAGGGAATTATGCCGAGCGTTGGCGCGGTACCGGTATAGTATTGCCCCAGTACGGAGTCAAATGCTGTCTAGAAACTGACTTAGGGATTTATGTCCATCGTTGGCGCGGTACTGGTGTAGTACTGCCCCAGTATGAAGGAAAATGCTGTCTAGAAGCCGACTGAGGGATTAATGCCGAGCGTTGGCGTGGTAGTGTTATAACAATGCACCAGTTTGGAGTCAAATACTGTCTAGAAGCAGACTGAGGGATTAATGCCTAGCGTTGGCGTGGTATTGTTATAGTAATGCGCCAGTATGGAGTCAAATGCTGGCTAGAAGCGGACTGAGAAATTCCTCCCTTGCTTTGGCACGGTACTGGTGTAGTACTGACCCAGTATGGAGTGAAATGCTGTCTAGATGCCGCCTTAGGGATTTATGCCGAGCGTTCGCGCGGTACCGGTATAGTATTGCCCCAGTGCGGAGTCAAATGCTGTCTAGAAACTGACTCAGGGATTTATGTCCATCGTTGGCGCGGTACTGGTGTAGTACTGCCCCAGTATGAAGGAAAATGCTGTCTAGAAGCCGACTGAGGGATTTATGCCGAGCGTTCGCGTGGTAGTGTTATGATAATGCACCAGTTTGGAGTCAAATACTGTCTAGAAGCTGAGTAAGGGATTTATGCCGAGCGTTGGCGAGGTATTGGTATAGAAATGCCCCAGTATGGAGTCAAATGCTGGCTAGACGCCGACTGAGAAATTCCTCCCTAGCTTTGGCACGGTACTGGTGTAGTACTGACCCAGTATGGAGTCAAATGCTGTCTAGAATACGACTGATAGATTTATGCCGAGCGTTCGCGCGGTACTGGTATAGTACTGCCCCAGTATGGAGTCAAATGCTGTCTAGAAACTGTCTTAGGGATTTATGCCTAGCTTTGGCACGGTACTGGAATATTACTGCCCCAGTATGGAGTCAAATGCTGTCTAGAAGGCGACTTAGGGATTTATGCCGAGCGATCGCGCGGCACTGGTATAGTACTGCCCCAGTATGGAGTCAAATGCTGTCTAGAAGCCGACTTAGGGATTTATGCCTAGCTTTGGCGCGGTACTGGAATATTACTGCCCCAGTATGGAGTAAAATGCTGTCTAGAAACTGACTTAGGGATTTATGCCGAGATTTCGCCCGGTACTGGTATAGTACTGCCCCAGTATGGAGTCAAATGCTGTCTAGAAACTGACTGAGGGATTTATGTCCATCGTTGGCGCGGTACTGGTGTAGTACTGCCCCAGTATGAAGGAAAATGCTGTCCAGAAGCCGACTGAGGGATTAATGCCGAGCGTTGGCGTGGTACTGTTATGATAATGCACCAGTTTGGAGTCAAATACTGTCTAGAAGCTGACTGAGGGATTAATGCCGAGCGTTGGCGTGGTATTGTTATAGTAATGCGCCAGTATGGACTCAAATGCTGGCTAGAAGCGGACTGAGAAATTCCTCCCTTGCTTTGGCACGGTACTGGTGTAGTACTGACCCAGTATGGATTGAAATGCTGTGTAGAAACTGACTTAGGGATTTATGCCCAGCGTTCGCGCGGCACTGGTATAGAATTGCCCCAGTATGGAGTCAAATGCTGTCTAGAAGATGACTGAGAACTTCCTCCCTTGCTTTGGCACGGTACTGGTGTAGTACTGACCCAGTATGGAGTCAAATGCTGTCTAGAATACTACTGAGAGATTTATGCCCTGTTTGGCGCAGTACTGGTATAGTACTGCCCCAGTATGGAGTCAAATGCTGGCTAGAAGCCGACTTAGGGATTTATGCCGAGCGTTCGCGCGGTACTGGTATAGTATTGCCCCAGTATGGATTCAAATGCTGTCTAGAATACGACTGAGCGATTTATGCCCTGTTTGGCGCAGTACTGGTATAGTACTGCCCAAGTATGGATTCAAATGCTGTCTAGAATACGACTGAGAGATTTGTGACCAGCGTTGGCCCGGTACTGGTGTAGTACTGACCCAGTATGGAGTCAAATGCTGTCTAGAAGCCGACTGAGCGATTTATGCCCTGTTTGGCGCAGTACTGGTATAGTACTGCCCAAGTATGGATTCAAATGCTGTCTAGAATACGACTGAGAGATTTGTGACCAGCGTTGGCCCGGTACTGGTGTAGTACTGACCCAGTATGGAGTCAAATGCTGTCTAGAAGCCGACTGAGAGATTTGTGACCAGCGTTGGCCCGGTACTGGTGTAGTACTGACCCAGTATGGAGTCAAATGCTGTCTAGAATGCGACTGATAGATTTATGCCCTGTTTGGCGCAGTACTGGTATAGTACTGCCCCAGTATGGAGTCAAATGCTGGCTAGAAGGCGACTTAGGGATTTATGCCGAGCGTTCGCGCGGTACTGGTATAGTATTGCCCCAGTATGGATTCAAATGCTGTCTAGAATACGACTGAGAGATTTATGCCCTGTTTGGCGCAGTACTGGTATAGTACTGCCCAAGTATGGATTCAAATGCTGTCTAGAATACGACTGAGAGATCTGTGACCAGCGTTGGTCCGGTACTGGTGTAGTACTGACCCAGTATGGAGTCAAATGCTGTCTAGAAGCCGACTGAGAGATTTATGCCCTGTTTGGCGCAGTACTGGTATAGTACTGCCCCAGTATGGATTCAAATGCTGTCTAGAATACGACTGAGAGATTTGTGACCAGCGTTGGCCCGGTTCTGGTATAGTACTGCCCCAGTATGGAGTCAAATGCTATCTAGAAGCCGACTGAGAAATTCCTCCCTAGCTTTGGCACGGTACTGGTGTAGTACTGACCCAGTATGGAGTCAAATGCTGTCTAGAATACGACTGATAGATTTATGCCCTGTTTGGCGCAGTACTTGTCTAGTACTGCCCCAGTATGGAGTCAACTGCTGTCTAGAAGCCGACTTAGGGATTTATGCCGAGCGTTCGCGCGGTACTGGTATAATATTGCCCCAGTATGGATTCAAATGCTGTCTAGAATACGACTGAGAGATTTATGCCCTGTTTGGCGCAGTACTGGTATAGTACTGCCCTAGTATGGATACAAATGCTGTCTAGAATACGACTGAGAGATTTGTGACCAGCGTTGGCCCGGTACTGGTGTAGTACTGAACCAGTATGGAGTCAAATGCTGTCTAGAAGCCGACTGAGAGATTTGTGACCAGCGTTGGCCCGGTACTGGTGTAGTACTGACCCAGTATGGAGTCAAATGCTGTCTAGAAGCCGACTGAGAGATTTGTGACCAGCGTTGGCCCGGTACTGGTATAGTACTGCCACAGTATGGAGTCAAATGCTGTCTAGAAACAGACTTAGGGATTTATGCCGAGCGTTCGCGCGGTACTGGTATAGTACTGCCCCAGTATGGAGTCAAATGCTGTCTAGAAACTGTCTTAGGGATTTATGCCTAGCTTTGGCACGGTACTGGAATATTACTGCCCCAGTATGGAGTCAAATGCTGTCTAGAAGCTGACTGAGGGATTTATGCCGAGCGTTGGCGCGGTACCGGTATAGTATTGCCCCAGTACGGAGTCAAATGCTGTCTAGAAGCTGACTGAGGGATTTATGCCTAGCTTTGGCACGGTACTGGAATATTACTGCCCCAGTATGGAGTAAAATGCTGTCTAGAAACTGACTTAGGGATTTATGCCGAGATTTCGCCCGGTACTGGTATAGTACTGCCCCAGTATGGAGTCAAATGCTGTCTAGAAACTGACTTAGGGAATTATGCCGAGCTTTCGCGCGATACTGTTATAGTACTGCCCCAGTACGGAGTCAAATGCTGTCCAGAAACCGACTGTGGGATTTATGCCGAGCGTTGGCGCTGTACTGGTATAGTACTGCCCCAGTATGGAGTCAAATGCTGGCTAGAAGCCGACTTAGGGATTTATGACGATCGTTCGCGCGGTACTGGAATATTACTGCCCCAGTATGGAGTAAAATGCTGTCTAGAAACTGACTTAGGGATTTATGCCGAGATTTCGCCCGGTACTGGTATAGTACTGCCCCAGTAGGGAGTCAAATGCTGTCTAGAAACTGACTTAGGGAATTATGCCGAGCTTTCGCGCGATACTGTCATAGTACTGCCACAGTATGGAGTCAAATGCTGTCTAGAAACTGACTTAGGGATTTATGCCGAGCGTTCGCGCGGTACTGGAATATTACTGCCCCAGTATGGAGTAAAATGCTGTCTAGAAACTGACTTAGGGATTTATGCCGAGCTTTCGCGCGGTACTGGTATAGTACTGCCCCAGTACGGAGTCAAATGCTGTCTAGAAACTGACTTAGGGAATTATGCCGAGCTTTCGCGCGATACTGTCATAGTACTGCCCCAGTACGGAGTCAAATGGTGTCTAGAAACTGACTTAGGGATTTATGCCCATCGTTGGCGCTGTACTGGTATAGCAATGCCCCAGTATGGAGTCAAATGCTGTCTAGAAGCCGACTGAGAGATTTGTGACCAGCGTTGGCCCGGTACTGGTGTAGTACTGCCCCAGCTGGAGTCAAATGCTGTCCAGAAACCGACTGTGGGATTTATGCCGAGCGTTGGCGCTGTATTGGTATAGTATTGCCCCAGTATGGAGTCAAATGCTGTCTAGAAGCTGACTGAGGGATTAATGCCGAGCGTTGGCGTGGTATTGTTATAGTAATGCGCCAGTATGGACTCAAATGCTGGCTAGAAGCGGACTGAGAAATTCCTCCCTTGCTTTGGCACGGTACTGGTGTAGTACTGACCCAGTATGGAGTCAAATGCTGTCTAGAAACTGACTTAGGGATTTATGACGAGCGTTCGCGCGGTACTGGTATAGTATTGCCCCAGTATGGAGTCAAATGCTGTCTAGAAACTGACTTAGGGATTTATGCCCATCGTTGGCGATGTACTGGTGTAGTACTGCCCCAGTATGAAGGAAAATGCTGTCCAGAAGCCGACTGAGGGATTAATGCCGAGCGTTGGCGTGGTACTGTTATGATAATGCACCAGTTTGGAGTCAAATACTGTCTAGAAGCTGACTGAGGGATTAATGCCGAGCGTTGGCGTGGTATTGTTATAGTAATGCGCCAGTATGGACTCAAATGCTGGCTAGAAGCGGACTGAGAAATTCCTCCCTTGCTTTGGCACGGTACTGGTGTAGTACTGACCCAGTATGGAGTCAAATGCTGTCTAGAATACTACTGAGAGATTTATGCCCTGTTTGGCGCAGTACTGGTATAGTACTGCCCCAGTATGGAGTCAAATGCTGGCTAGAAGGCGACTTAGGGATTTATGCCGAGCGATCGCGCGGCACTGGTATAGTACTGCCCCAGTATGGAGTCAAATGCTGTCTAGAAGCCGACTTAGGGATTTATGCCGAGCGTTCGCGCGGTACTGGTATAATATTGCCCCAGTATGGATTCAAATGCTGTCTAGAATACGACTGAGAGATTTATGCCCTGTTTGGCGCAGTACTGGTATAGTACTGCCCTAGTATGGATTCAAATGCTGTCTAGAATACGACTGAGAGATTTGTGACCAGCGTTGGCCAGGTACTGGTGTAGTACTGACCCAGTATGGAGTCAAATGCTGTCTAGAAGCCGACTGAGAGATTTGTGACCTGCGTTGGCCCGGTACTGGTGTAGTACTGACCCAGTATGGAGTCAAATGCTGTCTAGAAGCCGACTGAGAGATTTGTGACCAGCGTTGGCCCGGTACTGGTATAGTACTGCCACAGTATGGAGTCAAACGCTGTCTAGAAACTGACTTAGATATTTATGCCGAGCGTTCGCGCGGTACTGGTATAGTACTGCCCCAGTATGGAGTCAAATGCTGTCTAGAAACTGTCTTAGGGATTTATGCCTAGCTTTGGCACGGTACTGGAATATTACTGCCCCAGTATGGAGTAAAATGCTGTCTAGAAACTGACTTAGGGAATTATGCCGAGCTTTCGCGCGATACTGTCATAGTACTGCCCCAGTACGGAGTCAAATGCTGTGTAGAAACTGACTTAGGGATTTATGTCCATCGTTGGCGCGGTACTGGTGTATCAATGCCACAGTATGGAGTCAAATGCTGTCTAGAAGCCGACTGAGAGATTTGTGACCAGCGTTGGCCCGGTACTGGTGTAGTACTGCCCCAGCTGGAGTCAAATGCTGTCCAGAAACCGACTGTGGGATTTATGCCGAGCGTTGGCGCTGTACTGGTATAGTATTGCCCCAGTATGGAGTCAAATGCTGTCTAGAAGCTGACTGAGGGATTAATGCCGAGCGTTGGCGTGGTATTGTTATAGTAATGCGCCAGTATGGACTCAAATGCTGGCTAGAAGCGGACTGAGAAATTCCTCCCTTGCTTTGGCACGGTACTGGTGTAGTACTGACCCAGTATGGAGTCAAATGCTGTCTAGAAGCAGACTTAGGGATTTATGCCGAGCGTTCGCGCGGTACCGGTATAGTATTGACCCAGTATGGAGTCAAATGCTGTCTAGAAACTGACTTAGGGATTTATGTCCATCGTTGGCGCGGTACTGGTGTAGTACTGCCCCAGTATGAAGGAAAATGCTGTCTAGGAGCCGACTGAGGGATTCCTCCCTAGCTTTGGCACGGTACTGGTGTAGTACTGACCCAGTATGGAGTAAAATGCTGTCTAGAAGCCGACTTAGGGATTTATGACGAGCGTTCGCGCGGTACTGGTATAGGACTGCCCCAGTATGGAGTCAAATGCTGTCTAGAAACTGACTTAGGGATTTATGTCCATCGTTGGCGCGGTACTGGTGTAGTACTGCCCCAGTATGGAGGAAAATGCTGTCCAGAAGCCGACTGAGGGATTAATGCCGAGCGTTGGCGTGGTATTGTTATAGTAATGCGCCAGTATGGAGTCAAATGCTGGCTAGAAGCCGACTGAGAAATTCCTCCCTAGCTTTGGCACGGTACTGGTGTAGTACTGACCCAGTATGGAGTCAAATGCTGTCTAGAATACGACTGATAGATTTATGCCCTGTTTGGCGCAGTTAGTGTATAGTACTGCCCCAGTATGGTGTCAAATGCTGTCTAGAAGGCGACTTAGGGATTTATGCCGAGCGATCGCGCGGCACTGGTATAGTACTGCCCCAGTATGGAGTCAAATGCTGTCTAGAAGCCGACTTAGGGATTTATGCCGAGCGTTCGCGCGGTACTGGTATAGTACTGCCCCAGTATGGAGTCAAATGCTGTCTAGAAACTGTCTTAGGGATTTATGCCTAGCTTTGGCACGGTACTGGAATATTACTGCCCCAGTATGGAGTAAAATGCTGTCTAGAAACTGACTTAGGGATTTATGCCGAGATTTCGCCCGGTACTGGTATAGTACTGCCCCAGTAGGGAGTCAAATGCTGTCTAGAAACTGACTTAGGGAATTATGCCGAGCTTTCGCGCGATACTGTCATAGTACTGCCCCAGTACGGAGTCAAATGGTGTCTAGAAACTGACTTAGGGATTTATGCCCATCGTTGGCGCTGTACTGGTATAGCAATGCCCCAGTATGGAGTCAAATGCTGTCTAGAAGCCGACTGAGAGATTTGTGACCAGCGTTGGCCCGGTACTGGTGTAGTACTGCCCCAGCTGGAGTCAAATGCTGTCCAGAAACCGACTGTGGGATTTATGCCGAGCGTTGGCGCTGTATTGGTATAGTATTGCCCCAGTATGGAGTCAAATGCTGTCTAGAAGCTGACTGAGGGATTAATGCCGAGCGTTGGCGTGGTATTGTTATAGTAATGCGCCAGTATGGACTCAAATGCTGGCTAGAAGCGGACTGAGAAATTCCTCCCTTGCTTTGGCACGGTACTGGTGTAGTACTGACCCAGTATGGAGTCAAATGCTGTCTAGAAACTGACTTAGGGAATTATGCCTAGCGTTGGCCCGGTACGGGTATATTACTGCCCCAGTATGGAGTAAAATGCTTTCTAGAAACTGACTTAGGGATTTATGCCGAGATTTCGCCCGGTACTGGTATAGTACTGCCCCAGTATGGAGTCAAATGCTATCTAGAAGATGTATGAGGGATTTCGGACTAGCGCTCGCGCGGTACTGGTATAATACTGCCCCAGTACGGAGTCAAATGCTGTCTAGAAACTGACTTAGGGATTTATGCCCAGCGTTGGCGCGGTACTGGTATAGTACTGCCCCAGTATGGAGTCAAATGCTGTCTAGAATACGACTGAGAGATTTGTGACCAGCATTGGCGCGGTACTGGTGTAGTACTGACCCAGTATGGAGTAAAATGCTGTCTAGAAGCCGACTGAGAGATTTGTGACCAGCGTTGGCCCGGTACTGGTATAGTACTGCCACAGTATGGAGTCAAATGCTGTCTAGAAACTGACTTAGATATTTATGCCGAGCGTTCGCGCGGTACTGGTATAGTACTGCCCCAGTATGGAGTCAAATGCTGTCTAGAAACTGTCTTAGGGATTTATGCCTAGCTTTGGCACGGTACTGGAATATTACTGCCCCAGTATGGAGTAAAATGCTGTCTAGAAACTGACTTAGGGAATTATGCCGAGCTTTCGCGCGATACTGTCATAGTACTGCCACAGTATGGAGTCAAATGCTGTCTAGAAACTGACTTAGGGATTTATGCCCAGCGTTGGCGCTGTACTGGTATAGTACTGCCACAGTATGGAGTCAAATGCTGTCTAGAAGCCGACTGAGAGATTTGTGACCAGCGTTGGCCCGGTACTGGTGTAGTACTGCCCCAGCTGGAGTCAAATGCTGTCCAGAAACCGACTGTGGGGTTTATGCCGAGCGTTGAAGCTGTACTGGTATAGTACTGCCCCAGTATGGAGTCAAATGCTGTCTAGAAGCTGACTGAGGGATTAATGCCGAGCGTTGGCGTGGTATTGTTATAGTAATGCGCCAGTATGGACTCAAATGCTGGCTAGAAGCGGACTGAGAAATTCCTCCCTTGCTTTGGCACGGTACTGGTGTAGTACTGACCCAGTATGGAGTCAAATGCTGTCTAGATGCCGCCTTAGGGATTTATGCCGAGCGTTCGCGCGGTACCGGTATAGTATTGCCCCAGTATGGAGTCAAATGCTGTCTAGAAACTGACTTAGGGATTTATGCCGATCGTTGGCGCGGTACTGGTATAGTACTGCCCCAGTATGGAGTAAAATGCTGTCTAGGAGCCGACTGAGGGATTAATGCCGAGCGTTGGCGTTGTACTGTTATGATAATGCGCCAGTATGGACTCAAATGCTGGCTAGAAGCGGACTGAGAAATTCCTCCCTTGCTTTGGCACGGTACTGGTGTAGTACTGACCCAGTATGGAGTCAAATGCTGTCTAGAATACTACTGAGAGATTTATGCCCTGTTTGGCGCAGTACTGGTATAGTACTGCCCCAGTATGGTGTCAAATGCTGGCTAGAAGGCGACTTAGGGATTTATGCCGAGCGATCGCGCGGCACTGGTATAGTACTGCCCCAGTATGGAGTCAAATGCTGTCTAGAAGCCGACTTAGGGATTTATGCCGAGCGTTCGCGCGGTACTGGTATAGTACTGCCCCAGTATGGAGTCAAATGCTGTCTAGAAACTGTCTTAGGGATTTATGCCTAGCTTTGGCACGGTACTGGAATATTACTGCCCCAGTATGGAGTAAAATGCTGTCTAGAAACTGACTTAGGGATTTATGCCGAGATTTCGCCCGGTACTGGTATAGTACTGCCCCAGTAGGGAGTCAAATGCTGTCTAGAAACTGACTTAGGGAATTATGCCGAGCTTTCGCGCGATACTGTCATAGTACTGCCCCAGTACGGAGTCAAATGCTGTCTAGAAACTGACTTAGGGATTTATGCCCATCGTTGGCGCTGTACTGGTATAGCAATGCCCCAGTATGGAGTCAAATGCTGTCTAGAAGCCGACTGAGAGATTTGTGACCAGCGTTGGCCCGGTACTGGTGTAGTACTGCCCCAGCTGGAGTCAAATGCTGTCCAGAAACCGACTGTGGGATTTATGCCGAGCGTTGGCGCTGTACTGGTATAGTACTGCCCCAGTATGGAGTAAAATGCTGTCTAGAAGCTGACTGAGGGATTAATGCCGAGCGTTGGCGTGGTATTGTTATAGTAATGCGCCAGTATGGACTCAAATGCTGGCTAGAAGCGGACTGAGAAATTCCTCCCTTGCTTTGGCACGGTACTGGTGTAGTACTGACCCAGTATGGAGTCAAATGCTGTCTAGAAACTGTCTTAGGGATTTATGCCTAGCTTTGGCACGGTACTGGAATATTACTGCCCCAGTATGGAGTAAAATGCTGTCTAGAAACTGACTTAGGGATTTATGCCGAGATTTCGCCCGGTACTGGTATAGTACTGCCCCAGTATGGAGTCAAATGCTGTCTAGAAGATGTCTGAGGGAATTATGACGAGCGTTGGCGCGGTACTGGTATAGTACTGCCCCAGTAGGGAGTCAAATGCTGTCTAGAAACTGACTTAGGGATTTATGCCGAACTTTCGCGCGGTACTGGTATAGTACTGCCCCAGTATGGAGTCAAATGCTGTCTAGAAACTGTCTTAGGGATTTATGCCTAGCTTTGGCACGGTACTGGAATATTACTGCCCCAGTATGGAGTCAAATGCTGGCTAGAAGGCGACTTAGGGATTTATGCCGAGCGATCGCGCGGCACTGGTATAATACTGCCCCAGTATGGAGTCAAATGCTGTCTAGAAACTGTCTTAGGGATTTATGCCTAGCTTTGGGACGGTACTGGAATATTACTGCCCCAGTATGGAGTAAAATGCTGTCTAGAAACTGACTTAGGGATTTATGCCGAGATTTCGCCCGGTACTGGTATAGTACTGCCCCAGTAGGGAGTCAAATGCTGTCTAGAAACTGACTTAGGGAATTATGCCGAGCTTTCGCGCGATACTGTCATAGTACTGCCCCAGTACGGAGTCAAATGCTGTCTAGAAACTGACTGAGAGATTTGTGACCAGCGTTGGCCCGGTACTGGTGTAGTACTGCCCCAGCTGGAGTCAAATGCTGTCCAGAAACCGACTGTGGGATTTATGCCGAGCGTTGGCGCTGTATTGGTATAGTATTGCCCCAGTATGGAGTCAAATGCTGTCTAGAAGCTGACTGAGGGATTAATGCCGAGCGTTGGCGTGGTATTGTTATAGTAATGCGCCAGTATGGACTCAAATGCTGGCTAGAAGCGGACTGAGAAATTCCTCCCTTGCTTTGGCACGGTACTGGTGTAGTACTGACCCAGTATGGAGTCAAATGCTGTCTAGAAGCAGCCTTAGGGATTTATGCCGAGCGTTCGCGCGGTACCGGTATAGTATTGCCCCAGTATGGAGTCAAATGCTGTCTAGAAACTGACTTAGGGATTTATGTCCATCGTTGGCGATGTACTGGTATAGTACTGCCCCAGTATGAAGGAAAATGCTGTCCAGAAGCCGACTGAGGGATTAATGCCGAGCGTTGGCGTGGTACTGTTACGATAATGCAACAGTATGGAGTCAAATGCTGTCTAGAAACTGACTTAGGGAATTATGCCGAGCTTTCGCGCGATACTGTCATAGTACTGCCACAGTATGGAGTCAAATGCTGTCTAGAAACTGACTTAGGGATTTATGCCGAGCGTTCGCGCGGTACTGGTATAGTACTGCCCCAGTATGGAGTCAAATGCTGTCTAGAAACTGACTTAGGGAATTATGCCGAGCTTTCGCGCGATACTGTCATAGTACTGCCCCAGTACGGAGTCAAATGCTGTCTAGAAGCTGACTGAGGGATTAATGCCGAGCGTTGGCGTGGTATTGTTATAGTAATGCGCCAGTATGGACTCAAATGCTGGCTAGAAGCGGACTGAGAAATTCCTCCCTTGCTTTGGCACGGTACTGGTGTAGTACTGACCCAGTATGGAGTCAAATGCTGTCTAGAAGCCGACTTAGGGATTTATGCCGAGCGTTCGCGCGGTACTGGTGTAGTACTGACCCAGTATGGAGTCAAATGCTGTCTAGAAACTGACTCAGGGATTTATGTCCATCGTTGGCGCGGTACTGGTGTAGTACTGCCCCGGTATGGAGTCAAATGCTGTCTAGAAGCCGACTGAGGGATTTATGCCGAGCGTTCGCGTGGTAGTGTTATGATAATGCACCAGTTTGGAGTCAAATACTGTCTAGAAGCTGACTGAGGGATTAATGCCGAGCGTTGGCGTGGTATTGTTATAGTAATGCGCCAGTATGGAGTCAAATGCTGGCTAGAAGCGGACTGAGAAATTCCTCCCTAGCTTTGGCACGGTACTGGTGTAGTACTGACCCAGTATGGAGTGAAATGCTGTCTAGAAGCCGCCTTAGGGATTTATGCCGAGCGTTCGCGCGGTACCGGTATAGTATTGCCCCAGTACGGAGTCAAATGCTGTCTAGAAACTGACTCAGGGATTTATGTCCATCGTTGGCGCGGTACTGGTATAGTACTGCCCCAGTATGGAGTCAAATGCTGTCTAGAAGCCGACTTAGGGATTTATGCCGAGCGTTCGCGCGGTAGTGTTATGATAATGCACCAGTTTGGAGTCAAATACTGTCTAGAAGCTGAGTAAGGGATTAATGCCGAGCGTTGGCGTGATATTGTTATAGCAATGCGCCAGTATGGAGTCAAATGCTGGCTAGACGCCGACTGAGAAATTCCTCCCTAGCTTTGGCACGGTACTGGTGTAGTACTGACCCAGTATGGATTGAAATGCTGTCTAGAAAATGATTCAGGGATTTATGCCGAGCGTTCGCGCGGTACTGGTATAGTACTGCCCCAGTATGGAGTCAAATGCTGTCTAGAAACTGTCTTAGGGATTTATGCCTAGCTTTGGCACGGTACTGGAATATTACTGCCCCAGTATGGAGTCAAATGCTGGCTAGAAGGCGACTTAGGGATTTATGCCGAGCGATCGCGCGGCACTGGTATAGTACTGCCCCAGTATGGAGTCAAATGCTGTCTAGAAGCCGACTGAGGGATTTATGCCTAGCTTTGGCACGGTACTGGAATATTACTGCCCCAGTATGGAGTAAAATGCTGTCTAGAAACTGACTTAGGGATTTATGCCGAGATTTCGCCCGGTACTGGTATAGTACTGCCCCAGTACGGAGTCAAATGCTGTGTAGAAACTGACTTAGGGATTTATGTCCATCGTTGGCGCGGTACTGGTGTAGTACTGCCCCAGTATGAAGGAAAATGCTGTCCAGAAGCCGACTGAGGGATTAATGCCGAGCGTTGGCGTGGTACTGTTATGATAATGCACCAGTTTGGAGTCAAATACTGTCTAGAAGCTGACTGAGGGATTAATGCCGAGCGTTGGCGTGGTATTGTTATAGTAATGCGCCAGTATGGACTCAAATGCTGGCTAGAAGCGGACTGAGAAATTCCTCCCTTGCTTTGGCACGGTACTGGTGTAGTACTGACCCAGTATGGAGTCAAATGCTGTCTAGAAACAGACTTAGGGATTTATGCCGAGCGTTCGCGCGGTACTGGTATAGTACTGCCCCAGTATGGAGTCAAATGCTGTCTAGAAACTGACTTAGGGATTTATGCCGAGATTTCGCCCGGTACTGGTATAGTACTGCCCCAGCTGGAGTCAAATGCTGTCCAGAAACCGACTGTGGGATTTATGCCGAGCGTTGGCGCTGTACTGGTATAGTATTGCCCCAGTATGGAGTCAAATGCTGTCTAGAAGCTGACTGAGGGATTAATGCCGACCGTTGGCGTGGTATTGTTATAGTAATGCGCCAGTATGGAGTCAAATGCTGGCTAGAAGCCGACTGAGAAATTCCTCCCTAGCTTTGGCACGGTACTGGTGTAGTACTGACCCAGTATCGAGTCAAATGCTGGCTAGAAGCCGACTTAGGGATTTATGACGAGCGTTCGCGCGGTACTGGTATAGTATTGCCCCAGTATGGAGTCAAATGCTGTCTAGAAACTGACTTAGGGATTTATGCCCATCGTTGGCGATGTACTGGTATAGTACTGCCCCAGTATGGAGTAAAATGCTGTCCAGAAGCCGACTGAGGGATTAATGCCGAGCGTTGGCGTGGTACTGTTATGATAATGCACCAGTTTGGAGTCAAATACTGTCTAGAAGCTGACTGAGGGATTAATGCCGAGCGTTGGCGTGGTATTGTTATAGTAATGCGCCAGTATGGACTCAAATGCTGGCTAGAAGCGGACTGAGAAATTCCTCCCTTGCTTTGGCACGGTACTGGTGTAGTACTGACCCAGTATGGAGTCAAATGCTGTCTAGAATACTACTGAGAGATTTATGCCCTGTTTGGCGCAGTACTGGTATAGTACTGCCCCAGTATGGTGTCAAATGCTGGCTAGAAGGCGACTTAGGGATTTATGCCGAGCGATCGCCGGGCACTGGTATAGTACTGCCCTAGTATGGAGTCAAATGCTGTCTAGAAGCCGACTTAGGGATTTATGCCGAGCGTTCGCGCGGTACTGGTATAATATTGCCCCAGTATGGATTCAAATGCTGTCTAGAATACGACTGAGAGATTTATGCCCTGTTTGGCGCAGTACTGGTATAGTACTGCCCTAGTATGGATTCAAATGCTGTCTAGAATACGCCTGAGAGATTTGTGACCAGCGTTGGCCAGGTACTGGTGTAGTACTGACCGAGTATGGAGTCAAATGCTGTCTAGAAGCCGACTGAGAGATTTGTGACCAGCGTTGGCCCGGTACTGGTGTAGTACTGACCCAGTATGGAGTCAAATGCTGTCTAGAAGCCGACTGAGAGATTTGTGACCAGCGTTGGCCCGGTACTGGTATAGTACTGCCACAGTATGGAGTCAAACGCTGTCTAGAAACTGACTTAGATATTTAAGCCGAGCGTTCGCGCGGTACTGATATAGTACTGCCCCAGTATGGAGTCAAATGCTGTCTAGAAACTGTCTTAGGGATTTATGCCTGGCTTTGGCACGGTACTGGAATATTACTGCCCCAGTATGGAGTAAAATGCTGTCTAGAAACTGACTTAGGGAATTATGCCGAGCTTTCGCGCGATACTGGTATAGTACTGCCCCAGTACGGAGTCAAATGCTGTGTAGAAACTGACTTAGGGATTTATGCCCAGCGTTCGCGCGGTACTGGTATAGTATTGCCCCAGTATGGAGTCAAATGCTGTCTAGAATGCGACTGAGAGATTTGTGACCAGCGTTTGCCCGGTACTGGTGTAGTACTGCCCCAGCTGGAGTCAAATGCTGTCCAGAAACCGACTGTGGGATTTATGCCGAGCGTTGGCGCGGTACTGGTATAGTATTGCCCCATTATGGAGTCAAATGCTGTCTAGAAGCTGACTGAGGGATTAATGCCGAGCGTTGGCGTGGTATTGTTATAGTAATGCGCCAGTATGGAGTCAAATGCTGGCTAGAAGCCGACTGAGAAATTCCTCCCTTGCTTTGGCACGGTACTGGTGTAGTACTGACCCAGTATGGAGTCAAATGCTGTCTAGAAACTGGCTTAGGGATTTATGCCGAGCGTTCGCGCGGTACCGGTATAGTATTGCCCCAGTACGGAGTCAAATGCTGTCTAGAAACTGACTCAGGGATTTATGTCCATCGTTGGCGCGGTACTGGTATAGTACTGCCCCAGTATGAAGTAAAATGCTGTCTAGGAGCCGACTGAGGGATTAATGCCTAGCGTTGGCGTGGTACTGTTATGATAATGCACCAGTTTGGAGTCAAATGCTGGCTAGAAGCGGACTGAGAAATTCCTCCCTTGCTTTGGCACGGTACTGGTGTAGTACTGACCCAGTATGGAGTCAAATGCTGTCTAGAATACTACTGAGAGATTTATGCCGCGCGTTGGCGTGGTATTGTTATAGTAATGTCCCAGTATCGAGTCAAATGCTGGCTAGAAGCCGACTTAGGGATTTATGCCGAGCGATCGCGCGGCACTGGTATAGTACTGCCCCAGTATGGAGTAAAATGCTGTCTAGAAGCCGACTTAGGGATTTATGCCGAGCGTTCGCGCGGTACTGGTATAGTACTGCCCCAGTATGGAGTCAAATGCTGTCTAGAAACTGTCTTAGGGATTTATGCCTAGCTTTGGCACGGTACTGGAATATTACTGCCCCAGTATGGAGTAAAATGCTGTCTAGAAACTGACTTAGGGATTTATGCCGAGCGTTCGCGCGGTACTGGTGTAGTACTGACCCAGTATGGAGTGAAATGCTGTCTAGAAACTGTCTTAGGGAATTATGCCGAGCTTTCGCGCGATACTGGTATAGTACTGCCCCAGTACGGAGTCAAATGCTGTGTAGAAACTGACTTAGGGATTTATGCCCATCGTTGGCGCTGTACTGGTATAGCAATGCCCCAGTATGGAGTCAAATGCTGTCTAGAAGCTGACTGAGGGATTAATGCCGAGCGTTGGCGTGGTATTGTTATAGTAATGTCCCAGTATCGAGTCAAATGCTGGCTAGAAGCCGACTTAGACATTCCTCCCTTGCTTTGGCACGGTACTGGTGTAGTACTGACCCAGTATGGAGTTAAATGCTGTCTAGAAACTGTCTTAGGGATTCATGCCTAGCTTTGGGTCGGTACTGGACTATTTCTGCCCCAGTATGGAGTACACTGCTGTCTAGAAACTGACTTAGGGATTTATGCCGAGATTTCGCCCGGTTCTGGTATAGTACTGCCCCAGTATGGAGTCAAATGCTGTCTAGAAGATGTATGAGGGATTTCGGACTAGCGCTCGCGCGGTACTGGTATAATACTGCCCCAGTACGGAGTCAAATGCTGTCTAGAAACTGACTTAGGGATTTATGCCCAGCGTTGGCGCTGTACTGGTATAGTACTGCCACAGTATGGAGTCAAATGCTGTCTAGAATACGACTGAGAGATTTGTGACCAGCGTTGGCCCGGTACTGGTGTAGTACTGAACCAGTATGGAGTCAAATGCTGTCTAGAAGCCGACTGAGAGATTTGTGACCAGCGTTGGCCCGGTACTGGTATAGTACTGCCACAGTATGGAGTCAAATGCTGTCTAGAAACTGACTTAGGGATTTATGCCGAGCGTTCGCGCGGTACTGGTATAGTACTGCCCCAGTATGGAGTCAAATGCTGTCTAGAAACTGTCTTAGGGATTTATGCCTAGCTTTGGCACGGTACTGGAATATTACTGCCCCAGTATGGAGTAAAATGCTGTCTAGAAACTGACTTAGGGATTTATGCCGAGATTTCGCCCGGTACTGGTATAGTACTGCCCCAGTATGGAGTCAAATGCTATCTAGAAGATGTATGAGGGATTTCGGACTAGCGCTCGCGCGGTACTGGTATAATACTGCCCCATTACGGAGTCAAATGCTGTCTAGAAACTGACTTAGGGATTTATGCCCAGCGTTGGCGCTGTACTGGTATAGTACTGCCACAGTATGGAGTCAAATGCTGTCTAGAAACTGACTTAGGGATTTATGCCGAGCGTTCGCGCGGTACTGGTATAGTACTGCCCCAGTATGGATTCAAATGCTGTCTAGAAACTGTCTTAGGGATTTATGCCTAGCTTTGGCACGGTACTGGAATATTACTGCCCCATTATGGTGTCAAATGCTGTCTAGAAACTGACTTAGGGATTTATGCCGAGCGTTCGCGCGGTACTGGTATAGTACTGCCCCAGTATGGAGTGAAATGCTGTCTAGAAACTGTCTTAGGGAATTATGCCGAGCTTTCGCGCGATACTGGTATAGTACTGCCCCAGTACGGAGTCAAATGCTGTGTAGAAACTGACTTAGGGATTTATGCCCATCGTTGGCGATGTACTGGTATAGTACTGCCCCAGTATGGAGTCAAATGCTGTCTAGAAGCCGACTGAGAGATTTGTGACCAGCGTTGGCCCGGTACTGGTGTAGTACTGCCCCAGTATGAAGGAAAATGCTGTCCAGAAGCCGACTGAGGGATTAATGCCGAGCGTTGGCGTGGTACTGTTATGATAATGCACCAGTTTGGAGTCAAATACTGTCTAGAAGCTGACTGAGGGATTAATGCCGAGCGTTGGCGTGGTATTGTTATAGCAATGCACCAGTATGGAGTCAAATGCTGGCTAGACGCCGACTGAGAAATTCCTCCCTAGCTTTGGCACGGTACTGGTGTAGTACTGACACAGTATGGAGTCAAATGCTGTCTAGAATACTACTGAGAGATTTATGCCCTGTTTGGCGCAGTACTGGTATAGTACTGCCCCAGTATGGAGTGAAATGCTGTCTAGAAACTGTCTTAGGGAATTATGCCGAGCTTTCGCGCGATACTGGTATAGTACTGCCCCAGTATGGAGTCAAATGCTGTCTAGAAACTGACTTAGGGATTTATGCCGAGCGTTCGCGCGGTACTGGTATAGTATTGCCCCAGTATGGATTCAAATGCTGTCTAGAATACGACTGAGAGATTTATGCCCTGTTTGGCGCAGTACTGGTATAGTACTGCCCTAGTATGGATTCAAATGCTGTCTAGAATACGACTGAGAGATTTGTGACCAGCGTTGGCCCGGTACTTGAGTAGTACTGACCCAGTATGGAGTCAAATGCTGTCTAGAAGCCGACTGAGAGATTTGTGACCAGCGTTGGCCCGGTACTGGTATAGTACTGCCACAGTATGGAGTCAAATGCTGTCTAGAAACTGACTTAGGGATTTATGCCCAGCGTTGGCGCTGTACTGGTATAGTACTGCCCCAGTATGGAGTCAAATGCTGTCTAGAAACTGACTTAGGGATTTATGCCGAGCGTTCGCGCGGTACTGGTATAGTACTGCCCCAGTATGGAGTCAAATGCTGTCTAGAAACTGTCTTAGGGATTTATGCCTAGCTTTGGCACGGTACTGGAATATTACTGCCCCAGTATGGAGTAAAATGCTGTCTAGAAGCCGACTTAGGGATTTATGCCGAGCGTTCGCGCGGTACTGGTGTAGTACTGACCCAGTATGGAGTGAAATGCTGTCTAGAAACTGTCTTAGGGAATTATGCCGAGCTTTCGCGCGATACTGGTATAGTACTGCCCCAGTACGGAGTCAAATGCTGTGTAGAAACTGACTTAGGGATTTATGCCCATCGTTGGCGCTGTACTGGTATAGCAATGCCCCAGTATGGAGTCAAATGCTGTCTAGAAGCCGACTGAGAGATTTGTGACCAGCGTTGGCCCGGTACTGGTGTAGTACTGCCCCAGTATGAAGGAAAATGCTGTCCAGAAGCCGACTGAGGGATTAATGCCGAGCGTTGGCGTGGTACTGTTATGATAATGCACCAGTTTGGAGTCAAATACTGTCTAGAAGCTGACTGAGGGATTAATGCCGAGCGTTGGCGTGGTATTGTTATAGCAATGCACCAGTATGGAGTCAAATGCTGGCTAGACGCCGACTGAGAAATTCCTCCCTAGCTTTGGCACGGTACTGGTGTAGTACTGACCCAGTATGGAGTCAAATGCTGTCTAGAATACTACTGAGAGATTTATGCCCTGTTTGGCGCAGTACTGGTATAGTACTGCCCCAGTATGGAGTCAAATGCTGGCTAGAAGGCGACTTAGGGATTTATGCCGAGCGATCGCGCGGCACTGGTATAGTACTGCCCCAGTATGGAGTCAAATGCTGTCTAGAAGCCGACTTAGGGATTTATGCCGAGCGTTCGCGCGGTACTGGTATAGTACTGCCCCAGTATGGAGTCAAATGCTGTCTAGAATACGACTGAGAGATTTATGCCCTGTTTGGCGCAGTACTGGTATAGTACTGCCCTAGTATGGATTCAAATGCTGTCTAGAATACGACTGAGAGATTTGTGACCAGCGTTGGCCCGGTACTTGAGTAGTACTGACCCAGTATGGAGTCAAATGCTGTCTAGAAGCCGACTGAGAGATTTATGCCGAGCGTTGGCGCGGTACTGGTATAGTACTGCCCCAGTATGGAGTCAAATGCTGTCTAGAAGCCGACTTAGGGATTTATGCCGAGCGTTCGCGCGGTACTGGTATAGTATTGCCCCAGTATGGATTCAAATGCTGTCTAGAATACGACTGAGAGATTTATGCCCTGTTTGGCGCAGTACTGGTATAGTACTGCCCTAGTATGGATTCAAATGCTGTCTAGAATACGACTGAGAGATTTGTGACCAGCGTTGGCCCGGTACTGGTGTAGTACTGACCCAGTATGGAGTCAAATGCTGTCTAGAAGCCGACTGAGAGATTTGTGACCAGCGTTGGCCCGGTACTGGTGTAGTACTGACCCAGTATGGAGTCAAATGCTGTCTAGAAGCCGACTGAGAGATTTGTGACCAGCGTTGGCCCGGTACTGGTATAGTACTGCCACAGTATGGAGTCAAATGCTGTCTAGAAACAGACTTAGGGATTTATGCCGAGCGTTCGCGCGGTACTGGTATAGTACTGCCCCAGTATGGAGTCAAATGCTGTCTAGAAACTGTCTTAGGGATTTATGCCTAGCTTTGGCACGGTACTGGAATATTACTGCCCCAGTATGGAGTCAAATGCTGGCTAGAAGGCGACTTAGGGATTTATGCCGAGCGATCGCGCGGCACTGGTATAGTACTGCCCCAGTATGGAGTCAAATGCTGTCTAGAAACTGTCTTAGGGATTTATGCCTAGCTTTGGCACGGTACTGGAATATTACTGCCCCAGTATGGAGTAAAATGCTGTCTAGAAACTGACTTAGGGATTTATGCCGAGATTTCGCCCGGTACTGGTATAGTACTGCCCCAGTATGGAGTCAAATGCTGGCTAGAAGGCGACTTAGGGATTTATGCCGAGCGTTCGCGCGGTACTGGTATAGTACTGCCCCAGTATGGAGTCAAATGCTGTCTAGAAACTGTCTTAGGGATTTATGCCTAGCTTTGGCACGGTACTGGAATATTACTGCCCCAGTATGGAGTAAAATGCTGTCTAGAAACTGACTTAGGGATTTATGCCGAGATTTCGCCCGGTACTGGTATAGTACTGCCCCAGTATGGAGTCAAATGCTGTCTAGAAGATGTATGAGGGATTTCGGACTAGCGCTCGCGCGGTACTGGTATAATACTGCCCCAGTACGGAGTCAAATGCTGTCTAGAAACTGACTTAGGGATTTATGCCCATCGTTGGCGCTGTACTGGTATAGCAATGCCCCAGTATGGAGTCAAATGCTGTCTAGAAGCCGACTGAGAGATTTGTGACCAGCGTTGGCCCGGTACTGGTGTAGTACTGCCCCAGCTGGAGTCAAATGCTGTCCAGAAACCGACTGTGGGATTTATGCCGAGCGTTGGCGCTGTACTGGTATAGTATTGCCCCAGTATGGAGTCAAATGCTGTCTAGAAGCTGACTGAGGGATTAATGCCGAGCGTTGGCGTGGTATTGTTATAGTAATGCGCCAGTATGGACTCAAATGCTGGCTAGAAGCGGACTGAGAAATTCCTCCCTTGCTTTGGCACGGTACTGGTGTAGTACTGACCCAGTATGGAGTAAAATGCTGTCTAGAAGCCGACTTAGGGATTTATGCCGAGCGTTCGCGCGGTACTGGTGTAGTACTGACCCAGTATGGAGTGAAATGCTGTGTAGAAACTGTCTTAGGGAATTATGCCGAGCTTTCGCGCGATACTGGTATAGTACTGCCCCAGTATGGTGTCAAATGCTGGCTAGAAGGCGACTTAGGGATTTATGCCGAGCGATCGCGCGGCACTGGTATAGTACTGCCCTAGTATGGATTCAAATGCTGTCTAGAATACGACTGAGAGATTTATGCCCTGTTTGGCGCAGTACTGGTATAGTACTGCCCTAGTATGGATTCAAATGCTGTCTAGAATACGACTGAGAGATTTCTGCCGCGCGTTGGCGTGGTATTGTTATAGTAATGTCCCAGTATCGAGTCAAATGCTGGCTAGAAGCCGACTTAGGGATTTATGACGAGCGTTCGCGCGGTACTGGTATAGTATTGCCCCAGTATGGAGTCAAATGCTGTCTAGAATACGACTGAGAGATTTATGCCCTGTTTGGCGCAGTACTGGTATAGTACTGCCCAAGTATGGATTCAAATGCTGTCTAGAATACGACTGAGAGATTTGTGACCAGCGTTGGCCCGGTACTGGTGTAGTACTGACCCAGTATGGAGTCAAATGCTGTCTAGAAGCCGACTGAGAGATTTGTGACCAGCGTTGGCCCGGTACTGGTGTAGTACTGACCCAGTATGGAGTCAAATGCTGTCTAGAAGCCGACTGAGAGATTTGTGACCAGCGTTGGCCCGGTACTGGTGTAGTACTGCCCCAGTATGGAGTCAAATGCTGTCTAGAAACTGACTTAGGGATTTATGCCGAGCGTTCGCGCGGTACTGGTATAGTACTGCCCCAGTATGGAGTCAAATGCTGTCTAGAAACTGTCTTAGGGATTTATGCCTAGCTTTGGCACGGTACTGGAACAGTACTGCCCCAGTATGGAGTCAAATGCTGGCTAGAAGGCGACTTAGGGATTTATGCCGAGCGATCGCGCGGCACTGGTATAGTACTGCCCCAGTATGGAGTCAAATGCTGTCTAGAAGCCGACTTAGGGATTTATGCCGAGCGTTCGCGCGGTACTGGTATAGTATTGCCCCAGTATGGATTCAAATGCTGTCTAGAATACGACTGAGAGATTTATGCCCTGTTTGGCGCAGTACTGGTATAGTACTGCCCTAGTATGGATTCAAATGCTGTCTAGAATACGACTGAGAGATTTGTGACCAGCGTTGGCCCGGTACTTGAGTAGTACTGACCCAGTATGGAGTCAAATGCTGTCTAGAAGCCGACTGAGAGATTTGTGACCAGCGTTGGCCCGGCACTGGTATAGTACTGCCCCAGTATGGAGTCAAATGCTGTCTAGAAGCCGACTGAGAGATTTATGCCTAGCTTTGGCGCGGTACTGGAATATTACTGCCCCAGTATGGAGTAAAATGCTGTCTAGAAGCCGACTTAGGGATTTATGCCGAGCGTTCGCGCGGTACTGGTGTAGTACTGACCCAGTATGGAGTGAAATGCTGTCTAGAAACTGTCTTAGGGAATTATGCCGAGCTTTCGCGCGATACTGGTATAGTACTGCCCCAGTACGGAGTCAAATGCTGTGTAGAAACTGACTTAGGGATTTATGCCCAGCGTTCGCGCGGCACTGGTATAGAATTGCCCCAGTATGGAGTCAAATGCTGTCTAGAATACGACTGAGAGATTTGTGACCAGCGTTGGCCCGGTACTGGTGTAGTACTGCCCCAGCTGGAGTCAAATGCTGTCCAGAAACCGACTGTGGGATTTATGCCGAGCGTTGGCGCTGTATTGGTATAGTACTGCCCCAGTATGGAGTCAAATGCTGTCTAGAAGCCGACTGAGAGATTTATGCCCTGTTTGGCGCAGTACTGGTATAGTACTGCCCCAGTATGGAGTCAAATGCTGTCTAGAAGGCGACTTAGGGATTTATGCCGAGCGATCGCGCGGCACTGGTGTAGTACTGACCCAGTATGGAGTCAAATGCTGTCTAGAATACGACTGATAGATTTATGCCGAGCTTTCGCGCGATACTGTTATAGTACTGCCCCAGTACGGAGTCAAATGGTGTCTAGAAGGCGACTTAGGGATTTATGCCGAGCGATCGCGCGGCACTGGTATAGTACTGCCCCAGTATGGAGTCAAATGCTGTCTAGAAGCCGACTTAGGGATTTATGCCGAGCGTTCGCGCGGTACTGGTATAATATTGCCCCAGTATGGATTCAAATGCTGTCTAGAATACGACTGAGAGATTTATGCCCTGTTTGGCGCAGTACTGGTATAGTACTGCCCTAGTATGGATACAAATGCTGTCTAGAATACGACTGAGAGATTTGTGACCAGCGTTGGCCCGGTACTGGTGTAGTACTGAACCAGTATGGAGTCAAATGCTGTCTAGAAGCCGACTGAGAGATTTGTGACCAGCGTTGGCCCGGTACTGGTGTAGTACTGACCCAGTATGGAGTCAAATGCTGTCTAGAAGCCGACTGAGAGATTTGTGACCAGCGTTGGCCCGGTACTGGTATAGTACTGCCACAGTATGGAGTCAAATGCTGTCTAGAAGCCGACTGAGAGATTTGTGACCAGCGTTGGCCCGGTACTGGTGTAGTACTGACCCAGTATGGAGTAAAATGCTGTCTAGAAGCCGACTGAGAGATTTGTGACCAGCGTTGGCCCGGTACTGGTATAGTACTGCCACAGTATGGAGTCAAATGCTGTCTAGAAACTGACTTAGATATTTATGCCGAGCGTTCGCGCGGTACTGGTATAGTACTGCCCCAGTATGGAGTCAAATGCTGTCTAGAAACTGTCTTAGGGATTTATGCCTAGCTTTGGCACGGTACTGGAATATTACTGCCCCAGTATGGAGTAAAATGCTGTCTAGAAACTGACTTAGGGATTTATGCCGAGATTTCGCCCGGTACTGGTATAGTACTGCCCCAGTATGGAGTCAAATGCTGTCTAGAAGATGTATGAGGGATTTCGGACTAGCGCTCGCGCGGTACTGGTATAATACTGCCCCATTACGGAGTCAAATGCTGTCTAGAAACTGACTTAGGGATTTATGCCCAGCGTTGACGCTGTACTGGTATAGTATTGCCCCAGTACGGAGTCAAATGCTGTCTAGAAACTGACTTAGGGATTTATGCCGAGAGTTCGCGCGGTACTGGTATAGTACTGCCCCAGTATGGAGTCAAATGCTGTCTAGAAACTGTCCTAGGGATTTATGCCTAGCTTTGGCACGGTACTGGAATATTACTGCCCAGTATGGAGTAAAATGCTGTCTAGAAACTGACTTAGGGATTTATGCCGAGCGTTCGCGCGGTACTGGTATAATACTGCCCCAGTACGGAGTCAAATGCTGTCTAGAAACTGACTTAGGGATTTATGCCCAGCGTTGGCTCTGTACTGGTATAGTACTGCCACAGTATGGAGTCAAATGCTGTCTAGAAACTGACTTAGGGATTTATGCCGAGCGTTCGCGCGGTACTGGTATAGTACTGCCCCAGTATGGAGTCAAATGCTGTCTAGAAACTGACTTAGGGATTTATGCCTAGCTTTGGCCCGGTACTGGAATATTACTGCCCCAGGATGGAGTCAAATGGTGCCTAGAAACTGACTTAGGGATTTATGCCCATCGCTGGCGCTGTACTGGTATAGCAATGCCCCAGTATGGAGTCAAATGCTGTCTAGAAGCCGACTGAGAGATTTGTGACCAGCGTTGGCCCGGTACTGGTATAGTACTGCCCCAGTACGGAGTCAAATGCTGTCTAGAAACTGACTTAGGGATTTATGCCCAGCGTTGGCGCTGTACTGGTATAGTACTGCCACAGTATGGAGTCAAATGCTGTCTAGAAACTGACTTAGGGATTTATGCCGAGCGTTCGCGCGGTACTGGTATAGTACTGCCCCAGTATGGAGTCAAATGCTGTCTAGAAACTGTCTTAGGGATTTATGCCGAGCGTTCGCGCGGTACTGGTATAGTACTGCCCCAGTATGGAGTCAAATGCTGTCTAGAAACTGTCTTAGGGATTTATGCCTAGCTTTGGCACGGTACTGGAATATTACTGCCCCAGTATGGAGTCAAATGCTGGCTAGAAGGCGACTTAGGGATTTATGCCGAGCGATCGCGCGGCACTGGTATAGTACTGCCCCAGTATGGAGTCAAATGCTGTCTAGAAGCCGACTTAGGGATTTATGCCGAGCGTTCGCGCGGTACTGGTATAGTATTGCCCCAGTATGGATTCAAATGCTGTCTAGAATACGACTGAGAGATTTATGCCCTGTTTGGCGCAGTACTGGTATAGTACTGCCCAAGTATGGATTCAAATGCTGTCTAGAATACGACTGAGAGATTTGTGACCAGCGTTGGCCCGGTACTGGTGTAGTACTGACCCAGTATGGAGTCAAATGCTGTCTAGAAGCCGACTGAGAGATTTGTGACCAGCGTTGGCCCGGTACTGGTGTAGTACTGACCCAGTATGGAGTCAAATGCTGTCTAGAAGCCGACTGAGAGATTTATGCCCTGTTTGGCGCAGTACTGGTATAGTACTGCCCCAGTATGGAGTCAAATGCTGTCTAGAAGGCGACTTAGGGATTTATGCCGAGCGATCGCGCGGCACTGGTGTAGTACTGACCCAGTATGGAGTCAAATGCTGTCTAGAATACGACTGATAGATTTATGCCGAGCTTTCGCGCGATACTGTTATAGTACTGCCCCAGTACGGAGTCAAATGGTGTCTAGAAGGCGACTTAGGGATTTATGCCGAGCGATCGCGCGGCACTGGTATAGTACTGCCCCAGTATGGAGTCAAATGCTGTCTAGAAGCCGACTTAGGGATTTATGCCGAGCGTTCGCGCGGTACTGGTATAATATTGCCCCAGTATGGATTCAAATGCTGTCTAGAATACGACTGAGAGATTTATGCCCTGTTTGGCGCAGTACTGGTATAGTACTGCCCTAGTATGGATACAAATGCTGTCTAGAATACGACTGAGAGATTTGTGACCAGCGTTGGCCCGGTACTGGTGTAGTACTGAACCAGTATGGAGTCAAATGCTGTCTAGAAGCCGACTGAGAGATTTGTGACCAGCGTTGGCCCGGTACTGGTGTAGTACTGACCCAGTATGGAGTCAAATGCTGTCTAGAAGCCGACTGAGAGATTTGTGACCAGCGTTGGCCCGGTACTGGTATAGTACTGCCACAGTATGGAGTCAAATGCTGTCTAGAAACTGACTTAGATATTTATGCCGAGCGTTCGCCCGGTACTGGTATAGTACTGCCCCAGTATGGAGTCAAATGCTGTCTAGAAACTGTCTTAGGGATTTATGCCTAGCTTTGGCGCGGTACTGGAATATTACTGCCCCAGTATGGAGTAAAATGCTGTCTAGAAACTGACTTAGGGATTTATGCCGAGATTTCGCCCGGGACTGGTATAGTACTGCCCCAGTATGGAGTCAAATGCTGTCTAGAAGATGTATGAGGGATTTCGGACTAGCGCTCGCGCGGTACTGGTATAATACTGCCCCATTACGGAGTCAAATGCTGTCTAGAAACTGACTTAGGGATTTATGCCCAGCGTTGACGCTGTACTGGTATAGTACTGCCACAGTATGGAGTCAAATGCTGTCTAGAAACTGACTTAGGGATTTATGCCGAGCGTTCGCGCGGTACTGGTATAGTACTGCCCCAGTATGGAGTCAAATGCTGTCTAGAAACTGTCTTAGGGATTTATGCCTAGCTTTGGCACGGTACTGGAATATTACTGCCCCAGTATGGAGTAAAATGCTGTCTAGAAACTGACTTAGGGATTTATGCCGAGATTTCGCGCGGTACTGGTATAATACTGCCCCATTACGGAGTCAAATGCTGTCTAGAAACTGACTTAGGGATTTATGCCCAGCGTTGACGCTGTACTGGTATAGTACTGCCACAGTATGGAGTCAAATGCTGTCTAGAAACTGACTTAGGGATTTATGCCGAGCGTTCGCGCGGTACTGGTATAGTACTGCCCCAGTATGGAGTCAAATGCTGTCTAGAAACTGACTTAGGGATTTATGCCTAGCTTTGGCACGGTACTGGAATATTACTGCCCCAGTACGGAGTCAAATGGTGCCTAGAAACTGACTTAGGGATTTATGCCCATCGCTGGCGCTGTACTGGTATAGCAATGCCACAGTATGGAGTCAAATGCTGTCTAGAAGCCGACTGAGAGATTTGTGACCAGCGTTGGCGCTGTACTGGTATAATACTGCCCCAGTACGGAGTCAAATGCTGTCTAGAAACTGACTTAGGGATTTATGCCCAGCGTTGGCGCTGTACTGGTATAGTACTGCCACAGTATGGAGTCAAATGCTGTCTAGAAACTGACTTAGGGATTTATGCCGAGCGTTCGCGCGGTACTGGTATAGTACTGCCCCAGTATGGAGTCAAATGCTGTCTAGAAACTGTCTTAGGGATTTATGCCGAGCGTTCGCGCGATACTGGTATAGTACTGCCCCAGTACGGAGTCAAATGCTGTCTAGAAACTGTCTTAGGGATTTATGCCTAGCTTTGGCACGGTACTGGAATATTACTGCCCCAGTATGGAGTCAAATGCTGGCTAGAAGGCGACTTAGGGATTTATGCCGAGCGATCGCGCGGCACTGGTATAGTACTGCCCCAGTATGGAGTAAAATGCTGTCTAGAAGCCGACTTAGGGATTTATGCCGAGCGTTCGCGCGGTACTGGTATAGTATTGCCCCAGTATGGATTCAAATGCTGTCTAGAATACGACTGAGAGATTTATGCCCTGTTTGGCGCAGTACTGGTATAGTACTGCCCAAGTATGGATTCAAATGCTGTCTAGAATACGACTGAGAGATTTGTGACCAGCGTTGGCCCGGTACTGGTGTAGTACTGACCCAGTATGGAGTCAAATGCTGTCTAGAAGCCGACTGAGAGATTTGTGACCAGCGTTGGCCCGGTACTGGTGTAGTACTGACCCAGTATGGAGTCAAATGCTGTCTAGAAACTGACTTAGGGATTTATGCCCATCGTTGGCGCGGTACTGGTATAGTACTGCCCCAGTATGGAGTCAAATGCTGTCTAGAAACTGACTTAGGGATTTATGCCGAGCGTTCGCGCGGTACTGGTATAGTACTGCCCCAGTATGGAGTCAAATGCTGTCTAGAAACTGTCTTAGGGATTTATGCCTAGCTTTGGCACGGTACTGGAACGGTACTGCCCCAGTATGGAGTCAAATGCTGTCTAGAAACTGTCTTAGGGATTTATGCCTAGCTTTGGCACGGTACTGGAACAGTACTGCCCCAGTATGGAGTAAAATGCTGTCTAGAAACTGACTTAGGGATTTATGCCGAGATTTCGCCCGGTACTGGTATAGTACTGCCCCAGTATGGAGTCAAATGCTGTCTAGAAGCCGACTGAGAGATTTGTGACCAGCGTTGGCCCGGTACTGGTGTAGTACTGACCCAGTATGGAGTCAAATGCTGTCTAGAAGATGACTGAGGGATTTATGCCTAGCTTTGGCACGGTACTGGAATATTACTGCCCCAGTATGGAGTAAAATGCTGTCTAGAAACTGACTTAGGGATTTATGCCGAGATTTCGCCCGGTACTGGTATAGTACTGCCCCAGTATGGAGTCAAATGCTGTCTAGAAACTGACTTAGGGATTTATGCCGAGCGTTCGTGCGGTACTGGTATAGTACTGCCCCAGTATGGAGTCAAATGCTGTCTAGAAACTGTCTTAGGGATTTATGCCTAGCTTTGGCACGGTACTGGAACAGTACTGCCCCAGTATGGAGTCAAATGCTGTCTAGAAACTGACTCAGGGATTTATGTCCATCGTTGGAGCGGTACTGGTGTAGTACTGCCCCAGTATGAAGGAAAATGCTGTCTAGAATACGACTGAGAGATTTATGCCCTGTTTGGCGCAGTACTGGTATAGTACTGCCCCAGTATGGAGTCAAATGCTGGCTAGAAGGCGACTTAGGGATTTATGCCGAGCGATCGCGCGGCACTGGTATAGTACTGCCCCAGTATGGAGTCAAATGCTGTCTAGAAGCCGACTTAGGGATTTATGCCGAGCGTTCGCGCGGTACTGGTATAGTATTGCCCCAGTATGGAGTCAAATGCTGTCTAGAATACGACTGAGCGATTTATGCCCTGTTTGGCGCAGTACTGGTATAGTACTGCCCAAGTATGGATTCAAATGCTGTCTAGAATACGACTGAGAGATTTGTGACCAGCGTTGGCCCGGTACTGGTGTAGTACTGACCCAGTATGGAGTCAAATGCTGTCTAGAAGCCGACTGAGAGATTTGTGACCAGCGTTGGCCCGGTACTGGTGTAGTACTGACCCAGTATGGAGTCAAATGCTGTCTAGAAGCCGACTGAGAGATTTGTGACCAGCGTTGGCCCGGTACTGGTATAGTACTGCCACAGTATGGAGTCAAATGCTGTCTAGAAACTGACTTAGGGATTTATGCCGAGCGTTCGCGC
Source organism: Diplolepis rosae (assembly GCA_030998225.1). NCBI lineage: Eukaryota > Metazoa > Arthropoda > Insecta > Hymenoptera > Diplolepididae > Diplolepis > Diplolepis rosae. The sequence goes on along the minus strand of JAPYXD010000686.1, from coordinate 2,337,633 downwards.
GGTACTGGTATAGTACTGCCCCAGTATGGAGTCAAATGCTGTCTAGAAACTGTCTTAGGGATTTATGCCTAGCTTTGGCACGGTACTGGAATAGCACTGCCCCAGTATGGAGTCAAATGCTGTCTAGAAGGCGACTTAGGGATTTATGCCGAGCGATCGCGCGGCACTGGTATAGTACTGCCCCAGTATGGAGTCAAATGCTGTCTAGAAGCCGACTTAGGGATTTATGCCGAGCGTTCGCGCGGTACTGGTATAGTATTGCCCCAGTATGGATTCAAATGCTGTCTAGAATACGACTGAGCGATTTATGCCCTGTTTGGCGCAGTACTGGTATAGTACTGCCCAAGTATGGATTCAAATGCTGTCTAGAATACGACTGAGAGATTTGTGACCAGCGTTGGCCCGGTACTGGTGTAGTACTGACCCAGTATGGAGTCAAATGCTGTCTAGAAGCCGACTGAGAGATTTGTGACCAGCGTTGGCCCGGTACTGGTGTAGTACTGACCCAGTATGGAGTCAAATGCTGTCTAGAAGCCGACTGAGAGATTTGTGACCAGCGTTGGCCCGGTACTGGTATAGTACTGCCCCAGTATGGAGTCAAATGCTGTCTAGAAACTGTCTTAGGGAATTATGCCGAGCTTTCGCGCGATACTGGTATAGTACTGCCCCAGTACGGAGTCAAATGCTGTGTAGAAACTGACTTAGGGATTTATGCCCAGCGTTCGCGCGGTACTGGTATAGTACTGCCCCAGTATGGAGTCAAATGCTGTCTAGAAGCCGACTGAGAGATTTGTGACCAGCGTTGGCCCGGTACTGGTGTAGTACTGCCCCAGCTGGAGTCAAATGCTGTCCAGAAACCGACTGTGGGATTTATGCCGAGCGTTGGCGCTGTACTGGTATAGTACTGCCCCAGTATGGAGTAAAATGCTGTCTAGAAGCCGCCTTAGGGATTTATGCCGAGCGTTGGCGTGGTATTGTTATAGTAATGCGCCAGTATGGACTCAAATGCTGGCTAGAAGCGGACTGAGAAATTCCTCCCTAGCTTTGGCACGGTACTGGAACAGTACTGCCCCAGTATGGAGTAAAATGCTGTCTAGAAGCCGCCTTAGGGATTTATGCCGAGCGTTCGCGCGGTACCGGTATAGTATTGCCCCAGTACGGAGTCAAATGCTGTCTAGAAACTGACTCAGGGATTTATGTCCATCGTTGGCGCGGTACTGGTATAGTATTGCCCCAGTATGGATTCAAATGCTGTCTAGAAGCCGACTTAGGGATTTATGCCGAGCGTTCGCGCGGTACTGTTATGATAATGCACCAGTTTGGAGTCAAATACTGTCTAGAAGCTGACTGAGGGATTAATGCCGAGCGTTGGCGTGGTATTGTTATAGCAATGTGCCAGTATGGAGTCAAATGCTGGCTAGACGCCGACTGAGAAATTCCTCCCTAGCTTTGGCACGGTACTGGTGTAGTACTGACCCAGTATGGAGTCAAATGCTGTCTAGAATACGACTGATAGATTTATGCCCTGTTTGGCGCAGTACTGGTATAGTACTGCCCTAGTATGGATTCAAATGCTGTCTAGAATACGACTGAGAGATTTGTGACCAGCGTTGGCCCGGTACTGGTGTAGTACTGACCCAGTATGGAGTCAAATGCTGTCTAGAAGCCGACTGAGAGATTTGTGACCAGCGTTGGCCCGGTACTGGTGTAGTACTGACCCAGCTGGAGTCAAATGCTGTCTAGAAGCCGACTGAGAGATTTGTGACCAGCGTTGGCCCGGTACTGGTATAGTACTGCCCCAGTATGGAGTCAAATGCTGTCTAGAAACTGACTTAGGGATTTATGCCGAGCGTTCGCGCGGTACTGGTATAGTACTGCCCCAGTATGGAGTCAAATGCTGTCTAGAAACTGTCTTAGGGATTTATGCCTAGCTTTGGCACGGTACTGGAATATTACTGCCCCAGTATGGAGTCAAATGCTGGCTAGAAGGCGACTTAGGGATTTATGCCGAGCGATCGCGCGGCACTGGTATAGTACTGCCCCAGTATGGAGTCAAATGCTGTCTAGAAGCCGACTTAGGGATTTATGCCGAGCGTTCGCGCGGTACTGGTATAGTATTGCCCCAGTATGGATTCAAATGCTGTCTAGAATACGACTGAGCGATTTATGCCCTGTTTGGCGCAGTACTGGTATAGTACTGCCCAAGTATGGATTCAAAAGCTGGCTAGAATACGACTGAGAGATTTGTGACCAGCGTTGGCCCGGTACTGGTGTAGTACTGACCCAGTATGGAGTCAAATGCTGTCTAGAAGCCGACTGAGAGATTTGTGACCAGCGTTGGCCCGGTACTGGTGTAGTACTGACCCAGTATGGAGTCAAATGCTGTCTAGAAACTGACTTAGGGATTTATGCCCATCGTTGGCGATGTACTGGTATAGTACTGCCCCAGTATGGAGTAAAATGCTGTGTAGAAACTGACTTAGGGATTTATGCCCAGCGTTCGCGCGGCACTGGTATAGTACTGCCCCAGTATGGAGTCAAATGCTGTCTAGAAACTGTCTTAGGGATTTATGCCTAGCTTTGGCACGGTACTGGAACGGTACTGCCCCAGTATGGAGTCAAATGCTGTCTAGAAACTGTCTTAGGGATTTATGCCTAGCTTTCGCACGGTACTGGAACAGTACTGCCCCAGTATGGAGTAAAATGCTGTCTAGAAACTGACTTAGGGATTTATGCCGAGATTTCACCCGGTACTGGTATAGTACTGCCCCAGTATGGAGTCAAATGCTGTCTAGAAGATGTATGAGGGATTTCGGACTAGCGCTCGCGCGGTACTGGTATAATACTGCCCCGGTATGGAGTCAAATGCTGTCTAGAAACTGACTCAGGGATTTATGTCCATCGTTGGCGCGGTACTGGTGTAGTACTGCCCCGGTATGGAGTCAAATGCTGTCTAGAAGCCGACTGAGAGATTTGTGACCAGCGTTGGCCCGGTACTCGTGTAGTACTGACCCAGTATGGAGTCAAATGCTGTCTAGAAACTGACTCAGGGATTTATGCCTAGCTTTGGCACGGTACTGGAATATTACTGCCCCAGTATGGAGTAAAATGCTGTCTAGAAACTGACTTAGGGATTTATGCCGAGCGTTCGTGCGGTACTGGTATAGTACTGCCACAGTATGGAGTCAAATGCTGTCTAGAAACTGACTTAGGGATTTATGCCGAGCGTTCGTGCGGTACTGGTATAGTACTGCCCCAGTATGGAGTCAAATGCTGTCTAGAAACTGTCTTAGGGATTTATGCCTAGCTTTGGCACGGTACTGGAACAGTACTGCCCCAGTATGGAGTAAAATGCTGTCTAGAAGCCGCCTTAGGGATTTATGCCGAGCGTTCGCGCGGTACTGGTGTAGTACTGCCCCAGTATGAAGGAAAATGCTGTCTAGAATACGACTGAGAGATTTATGCCCTGTTTGGCGCAGTACTGGTATAGTACTGCCCCAGTATGGAGTCAAATGCTGGCTAGAAGGCGAATTAGGGATTTATGCCGAGCGATCGCGCGGCACTGGTATAGTACTGCCCCAGTATGGAGTCAAATGCTGTCTAGAAGCCGACTTAGGGATTTATGCCGAGCGTTCGCGCGGTACTGGTATAGTATTGCCCCAGTATGGAGTCAAATGCTGTCTAGAATACGACTGAGAGATTTATGCCCTGTTTGGCGCAGTACTGGTATAGTACTGCCCAAGTATGGATTCAAATGCTGTCTAGAATACGACTGAGAGATTTGTGACCAGCGTTGGCCCGGTACTGGTGTAGTACTGACCCAGTATGGAGTCAAATGCTGTCTAGAAGCCGACTGAGAGATTTGTGACCAGCGTTGGCCCGGTACTGGTGTAGTACTGACCCAGTATGGAGTCAAATGCTGTCTAGAAGCCGACTGAGAGATTTGTGACCAGCGTTGGCGCTGTACTGGTATAGTATTGCCCCAGTATGGAGTCAAATGCTGTCTAGAAACTGACTTAGGGATTTATGCCGAGCGTTCGCGCGGTACTGGTATAGTACTGCCCCAGTATGGAGTCAAATGCTGTCTAGAAACTGTCTTAGGGATTTATGCCTAGCTTTGGCACGGTACTGGAACAGTACTGCCCCAGTATGGAGTCAAATGCTGGCTAGAAGGCGACTTAGGGATTTATGCCGAGCGATCGCGCGGCACTGGTATAGTACTGCCCCAGTATGGAGTCAAATGCTGTCTAGAAGCCGACTTAGGGATTTATGCCGAGCGTTCGCGCGGTACTGGTATAGTATTGCCCCAGTATGGATTCAAATGCTGTCTAGAATACGACTGAGAGATTTATGCCCTGTTTGGCGCAGTACTGGTATAGTACTGCCCTAGTATGGATACAAATGCTGTCTAGAATACGACTGAGAGATTTGTGACCAGCGTTGGCCCGGTACTGGTGTAGTACTGACCCAGTATGGAGTCAAATGCTGTCTAGAAGCCGACTGAGAGATTTGTGACCAGCGTTGGCCCGGTACTGGTGTAGTACTGACCCAGTATGGAGTCAAATGCTGTCTAGAAGCCGACTGAGAGATTTGTGACCAGCGTTGGCCCGGTACTGGTATAGTACTGCCCCAGTATGGAGTCAAATGCTGTCTAGAAACTGTCTTAGGGATTTATGCCTAGCTTTGGCGCGGTACTGGAATATTACTGCCCCAGTATGGAGTAAAATGCTGTCTAGAAACTGACTTAGGGATTTATGCCGAGATTTCGCCCGGTTCTGGTATAGTACTGCCCCAGTATGGAGTCAAATGCTATCTAGAAGATGTATGAGGGATTTCGGACTAGCGCTCGCGCGGTACTGGTATAATACTGCCCCAGTACGGAGTCAAATGCTGTCTAGAAACTGACTTAGGGATTTATGCCCAGCGTTGGCGCTGTACTGGTATAGTACTGCCCCAGTATGGAGTCAAATGCTGTCTAGAAACTGACTTAGGGATTTATGCCGAGCGTTCGCGCGGTACTGGAATATTACTGCCCCAGTATGGAGTAAAATGCTGTCTAGAAACTGACTTAGGGATTTATGCCGAGATTTCGCACGGTACTGGTATAGTACTGCCCCAGTATGGAGTCAAATGCTGTCTAGAACTGACTTAGGGATTTATGCCCAGCGTTAAAGCTGTACTGGTATAGTACTGCCACAGTATGGAGTCAAATGCTGTCTAGAAACTGACTTAGGGATTTATGCCGAGCGTTCGCGCGGTACTGGTATAGTACTGCCCCAGTATGGAGTCAAATGCTGTCTAGAAACTGTCTTAGGGATTTATGCCTAGCTTTGGCACGGTACTGGAATATTACTGCCCCAGTATGGAGTCAAATGCTGTCTAGAAACTGACTTAGGGATTTATGCCCATCGTTGGCGATGTACTGGTATAGTAATGCCCCAGTATGGAGTAAAATGCTGTCTAGAAGCCGACTTAGGGATTTATGCCGAGCGTTCGCGCGGTACTGGTATAGTATTGCCCCAGTATGGATTCAAATGCTGTCTAGAATACGACTGAGAGATTTATGCCCTGTTTGGCGCAGTACTGGTATAGTACTGCCCTAGTATGGATTCAAATGCTGTCTAGAATACGACTGAGAGATTTGTGACCAGCGTTGGCCCGGTACTGGTGTAGTACTGACCCAGTATGGAGTAAAATGCTGTCTAGAAACTGACTTAGGGATTTATGCCGAGATTTCGCCCGGGACTGGTATAGTACTGCCCCAGTATGGAGTCAAATGCTGTCTAGAAGATGTATGAGGGATTTCGGACTAGCGCTCGCGCGGTACTGGTATAATACTGCCCCAGTACGGAGTCAAATGCTGTCTAGAAACTGACTTAGGGATTTATGCCCAGCGTTGGCGCTGTACTGGTATAGTACTGCCCCAGTATGGAGTCAAATGCTGTCTAGAAACTGACTTAGGGATTTATGCCTAGCTTTGGCACGGTACTGGAATATTACTGCCCCAGTATGGAGTAAAATGCTGTCTAGAAACTGACTTAGGGATTTATGCCGAGATTTCGCCCGGTACTGGTATAGTACTGCCCCAGTAGGGAGTCAAATGCTATCTAGAAGATGTATGAGGGACTTCGGACTAGCGCTCGCGTGGTACTGGTATAGAACTGCCCCAGTAAGGAGTCAAATGCTGTCTAGAAACTGATTCAGGGATTCATGCCCAGCGTTGGCGCGGTACTTGTATACTACTGCCCCGGTATGGAGTCAAATGCTGTCTAGAAGCCGACTGAGAGATTTGTGACCAGCGTTGGCCCGGTACTCGTGTAGTACTGACCCAGTATGGAGTCAAATGCTGTCTAGAAGATGACTTAGGGATTTATGCCTAGCTTTGGGACGGTACTGGAATATTACTGCCCCAGTATGGAGTAAAATGCTGTCTAGAAACTGACTTAGGGATTTATGCCGAGATTTCGCCCGGTACTGGTATAGTACTGCCCCAGTATGGAGTCAAATGCTGTCTAGAAACTGACTTAGGGATTTATGCCGAGCGTTCGCGCGGTACTGGTATAGTACTGCCCCAGTATGGAGTCAAATGCTGTCTAGAAACTGTCTTAGGGATTTATGCCTAGCTTTGCACGGTACTGGAACAGTACTGCCCCAGTATGGAGTAAAATGCTGTCTAGAAGCCACCTTAGGGATTTATGCCGAGCGTTGGCACGGTACTGGTGTAGTACTGCCCCAGTATGAAGGAAAATGCTGTCTAGAATACGACTGAGAGATTTATGCCCTGTTTGGCGCTGCACTGGTATAGTACTGCCCCAGTATGGAGTAAAATGCTGTCTAGAAGCCGACTTAGGGATTTATGCCGAGCGTTCGCGCGGTACTGGTATAGTATTGCCCCAGTATGGATTCAAATGCTGTCTAGAATACGACTGAGCGATTTATGCCCTGTTTGGCGCAGTACTGGTATAGTACTGCCCAAGTATGGATTCAAATGCTGTCTAGAATACGACTGAGAGATTTGTGACCAGCGTTGGCCCGGTACTGGTGTAGTACTGACCCAGTATGGAGTCAAATGCTGTCTAGAAGCCGACTGAGAGATTTGTGACCAGCGTTGGCCCGGTACTGGTGTAGTACTGACCCAGTATGGAGTCAAATGCTGTCTAGAAGCCGACTGAGAGATTTGTGACCAGCGTTGGCCCGGTACTGGTATAGTACTGCCCCAGTATGGAGTCAAATGCTGTCTAGAAACTGTCTTAGGGATTTATGCCTAGCTTTGGCACGGTACTGGAATATTACTGCCCCAGTATGGAGTAAAATGCTGTCTAGAAACTGACTTAGGGATTTATGCCGAGATTTCGCCCGGTACTGGTATAGTACTGCCCCAGTATGGAGTCAAATGCTATCTAGAAGATGTATGAGGGATTTCTGACTAGCTTTCGCGCGGTACTGGTATAGTATTGCCCCAGTATGGAGTCAAATGCTGTCTAGAAACTGACTTAGGGATTTATGCCCAGCGTTGGCGCAGTACTGGTATAGTACTGCCCCAGTATGGAGTCAAATGCTGTCTAGAAACAGACTTAGGGATTTATGCCGAGCGTTCGCGCGGTACTGGTATAATACTGCCCCAGTACGGAGTCAAATGCTGTCTAGAAACTGTCTTAGGGATTTATGCCTAGCTTTGGCACGGTACTGGTATAGTACTGCCCCAGTATGGAGTCAAATGCTGTCTAGAAACTGACTTAGGGAATTATGCCGAGCTTTCGCGCGATACTGTCATAGTACTGCCACAGTATGGAGTCAAATGCTGTCTAGAAACTGTCTTAGGGATTTATGCCTAGCTTTGGCACGGTACTGGAATATTACTGCCCCAGTATGGAGTAAAATGCTGTCTAGAAACTGACTTAGGGATTTATGCCGAGATTTCGCCCGGTACTGGTATAGTACTGCCCCAGTAGGGAGTCAAATGCTATCAAGAAGATGTATGAGGGAATTCGGTCTAGCGCTCGCGCGGTACTGGTATAGTACTGCCACAGTATGGAGTCAAATGCTGTCTAGAAACTGACTTAGGGATTTATGCCGAGCGTTGGCGCTGTACTGGTATAGTACTGCCCCGGTATGGAGTCAAATGCTGTCTAGAAGCCGACTGAGAGATTTGTGACCAGCGTTGGCCCGGTACTGGTGTAGTACTGACCCAGTATGGAGTCAAATGCTGTCTAGAAACTGTCCTAGGGATTTATGCCTAGCTTTGGCACGGTACTGGAATATTACTGCCCCAGTATGGAGTCAAATGCTGTCTAGAAACTGACTTAGGGATTTATGCCGAGATTTCGCCCGGTACTGGTATAGTACTGCCCCAGTATGGAGTCAAATGCTGTCTAGAAACTGACTTAGGGATTTATGCCGAGCGTTCGCGCGGTACTGGTATAGTACTGCCCCAGTATGGAGTCAAATGCTGTCTAGAAACTGTCTTAGGGATTTATGCCTAGCTTTGGCACGGTACTGGAATATTACTGCCCCAGTATGGAGTAAAATGCTGTCTAGAAACTGACTTAGGGATTTATGCCGAGATTTCGCCCGGTACTGGTATAGTACTGCCCCAGTATGGAGTCAAATGCTGTCTAGAAACTGACTTAGGGAATTATGCCGAGCTTTCGCGCGATACTGTCATAGTACTGCCCCAGTATGGAGTCAAATGCTGTCTAGAAACTGACTTAGGGATTTATGCCGAGCGTTCGCGCGGTACTGGAATAGCAATGCCCCAGTATGGAGTCAAATGCTGTCTAGAAGCCGACTGAGAGATTTGTGACCAGCGTTGGCCCGGTACTGGTGTAGTACTGCCCCAGCTGGAGTCAAATGCTGTCCAGAAACCGACTGTGGGATTTATGTCCATCGTTGGCGCGGTACTGGTGTAGTACTGCCCCAGTATGAAGGAAAATGCTGTCCAGAAGCCGACTGAGGGATTAATGCCGAGCGTTGGCGTGGTACTGTTATGATAATGCACCAGTTTGGAGTCAAATACTGTCTAGAAGCTGACTGAGGGATTAATGCCGAGCGTTGGCGTGGTATTGTTATAGCAATGCACCAGTATGGAGTCAAATGCTGGCTAGACGCCGACTGAGAAATTCCTCCCTAGCTTTGGCACGGTACTGGTGTAGTACTGACCCAGTATGGAGTCAAATGCTGTCTAGAATACGACTGATAGATTTATGCCCTGTTTGGCGCAGTACTGGTATAGTACTGCCCCAGTATGGAGTCAAATGCTGGCTAGAATACGACTGAGAGATTTGTGACCAGCGTTGGCCCGGTACTGGTGTAGTACTGCCCTAGTATGGATACAAATGCTGTCTAGAATACGACTGAGAGATTTGTGACCAGCGTTGGCCCGGTACTGGTGTAGTACTGACCCAGTATGGAGTCAAATGCTGTCTAGAAGCCGACTGAGAGATTTGTGACCAGCGTTGGCCCGGTACTGGTGTAGTACTGACCCAGTATGGAGTCAAATGCTGTCTAGAAGCCGACTGAGAGATTTGTGACCAGCGTTGGCCCGGTACTGGTATAGTACTGCCCCAGTATGGATTCAAATGCTGTCTAGAATACGACTGAGAGATTTGTGACCAGCGTTGGCCCGGTACTGGTGTAGTACTGACCCAGTATGGAGTCAAATGCTGTCTAGAAGCCGACTGAGAGATTTGTGACCAGCGTTGGCCCGGTACTGGTGTAGTACTGACCCAGTATGGAGTCAAATGCTGTCTAGAAGATGACTGAGGGATTTATGAGCACCGTTAGCGCGGTACTGGTATAGTATTGCCCCAGTATGGATTCAAATGCTGTCTAGAATACGACTGAGCGATTTATGCCCTGTTTGGCGCAGTACTGGTATAGTACTGCCCAAGTATGGATTCAAATGCTGTCTAGAATACGACTGAGAGATTTGTGACCAGCGTTGGCCCGGTACTGGTGTAGTACTGACCCAGTATGGATTGAAATGCTGTGTAGAAACTGACTTAGGGATTTATGCCCAGCGTTCGCGCGGCACTGGTATAGAATTGCCCCAGTATGGAGTCAAATGCTGTCTAGAAACTGTCTTAGGGATTTATGCCTAGCTTTGGCACGGTACTGGAACAGTACTGCCCCAGTATGGAGTAAAATGCTGTCTAGAAACTGACTTAGGGATTTATGCCGAGATTTCGCCCGGGACTGGTATAGTACTGCCCCAGTATGGAGTCAAATGCTGTCTAGAAGATGTATGAGGGATTTCGGACTAGCGCTCGCGCGGTACTGGTATAATACTGCCCCAGTACGGAGTCAAATGCTGTCTAGAAGCTGACTTAGGGATTTATGCCGAGCGTTGGCGCAGTACTGGTATAGTACTGCCCCAGTATGGAGTCAAATGCTGGCTAGAAGGCGACTTAGGGATTTATGCCGAGCGATCGCGCGGCACTGGTATAGTACTGCCCCAGTACGGAGTCAAATGCTGTCTAGAAACTGACTTAGGGATTTATGCCCATCGTTGGCGCTGTACTGGTATAGTACTGCCCCAGTATGGAGTCAAATGCTGTCTAGAAGCCGACTGAGAGATTTGTGACCAGCGTTGGCCCGGTACTGGTGTAGTACTGACCCAGTATGGAGTCAAATGCTGTCTAGAAGCCGACTGAGAGATTTGTGACCAGCGTTGGCCCGGTACTGGTATAGTACTGCCACAGTATGGATGCAACTGCTTTCGAGAACCAGACTTCGGGATTTATGCCGAGCGTTCGCGCGGTACTGGTATAGTACTGCCCCAGTATGGAGTCAAATGCTGTCTAGAAACTGTCTTAGGGATTTATGCCTAGCTTTGGCACGGTACTGGAATATTACTGCCCCAGTATGGAGTAAAATGCTGTCTAGAAACTGACTTAGGGATTTATGCCGAGATTTCGCCCGGTACTGGTATAGTACTGCCCCAGTATGGAGTCAAATGCTCTCGAGAAGATGTATGAGGGATTTCGGACTAGCGCTCGCGCGGTACTGGTATAATACTGCCCCAGTACGGAGTCAAATGCTGTCTAGAAACTGACTTAGGGATTTATGCCCAGCGTTGGCGCTGTACTGGTATAGTACTGCCACAGTATGGAGTCAAATGCTGTCTAGAAACTGACTTAGGGATTTATGCCGAGCGTTCGCGCGGTACTGGTATAGTACTGCCCCAGTATGGAGTCAAATGCTGTCTAGAAACTGTCTTAGGGATTTATGCCTAGCTTTGGCACGGTACTGGAATATTACTGCCCCAGTATGGAGTCAAATGCTGTCTAGAAGATGACTGAGGGATTTATGCCGAGATTTCGCCAAGTACTGGTATAGTACTGCCCCAGTAGGGAGTCAAATGCTGTCTAGAAACTGACTTAGGGAATTATGCCGAGCTTTCGCGCGATACTGTCATAGTACTGCCCCAGTACGGAGTCAAATGGTGTCTAGAAACTGACTTAGGGATTTATGCCCATCGTTGGCGCTGTACTGGTATAGCAATGCCCCAGTATGGAGTCAAATGCTGTCTAGAAGCCGACTGAGAGATTTGTGACCAGCGTTGGCCCGGTACTGGTGTAGTACTGCCCCAGTATGGAGTCAAATGCTGTCTAGAAGCCGACTTAGGGATTTATGACGAGCGTTCGCGCGGTACTGGTATAGTATTGCCCCAGTATGGAGTCAAATGCTGTCTAGAAGCTGACTGAGGGATTAATGCCGACCGTTGGCGTGGTATTGTTATAGTAATGCGCCAGTATGGACTCAAATGCTGGCTAGAAGCGGACTGAGAAATTCCTCCCTTGCTTTGGCACGGTACTGGTGTAGTACTGACCCAGTATGGAGTCAAATGCTGTCTAGAATACGACTTAGGGATTTATGCCGAGCTTTCGCGCGATACTGGTATAGTACTGCCCCAGTACGGAGTCAGATGCTGTGTAGAAACTGACTTAGGGATTTATGTCCATCGTTGGCCCGGTACTGGTGTAGTACTGCCCCAGCTGGAGTCAAATGCTGTCCAGAAACCGACTGTGGGATTTATGCCGAGCGTTGGCGCTGTACTGGTATAGTATTGCCCCAGTATGGAGTCAAATGCTGTCTAGAAGCTGACTGAGGGATTAATGCCGAGCGTTGGCGTGGTATTGTTATAGTAATGCGCCAGTATGAAGGAAAATGCTGTCCAGAAGCCGACTGAGGGATTAATGCCGAGCGTTGGCGTGGTACTGTTATGATAATGCACCAGTTTGGAGTCAAATACTGTCTAGAAGCTGACTGAGGGATTAATGCCGAGCGTTGGCGTGGTATTGTTATAGCAATGCACCAGTATGGAGTCAAATGCTGGCTAGACGCCGACTGAGAAATTCCTCCCTAGCTTTGGCACGGTACTGGTGTAGTACTGACCCAGTATGGAGTCAAATGCTGTCTAGAATACTACTGAGAGATTTATGCCCTGTTTGGCGCAGTACTGGTATAGTACTGCCCCAGTATGGTGTCAAATGCTGGCTAGAAGGCGACTTAGGGATTTATGCCGAGCGATCGCGCGGCACTGGTATAGTACTGCCCCAGTATGGAGTCAAATGCTGTCTAGAAGCCGACTGAGAGATTTGTGACCAGCGTTGGCCCGGTACTGGTGTAGTACTGACCCAGTATGGAGTCAAATGCTGTCTAGAAGCCGACTGAGAGATTTGTGACCAGCGTTGGCCCGGTACTGGTATAGTACTGCCACAGTATGGAGTCAAATGCTGTCTAGAAACTGACTTAGGGATTTATGCCGAGCGTTCGCGCGGTACTGGTATAGTACTGCCCCAGTATGGAGTCAAATGCTGTCTAGAAACTGTCTTAGGGATTTATGCCTAGCTTTGGCACGGTACTGGAATAGCACTGCCCCAGTATGGAGTCAAATGGTGTCTAGAAACTGACTTAGGGATTTATGCCCATCGTTGGCGCTGTACTGGTATAGCAATGACCCAGTATGGAGTCAAATGCTGTCTAGAAGCCGACTGAGAGATTTGTGACCAGCGTTGGCCCGGTACTGGTGTAGTACTGCCCCAGCTGGAGTCAAATGCTGTCCAGAAACCGACTGTGGGATTTATGCCGAGCGTTGGCGCTGTACTGGTATAGTATTGCCCCAGTATGGAGTCAAATGCTGTCTAGAAGCTGACTGAGGGATTAATGCCGAGCGTTGGCGTGGTATTGTTATAGTAATGCGCCAGTATGGACTCAAATGCTGGCTAGAAGCGGACTGAGAAATTCCTCCCTTGCTTTGGCACGGTACTGGTGTAGTACTGACCCAGTATGGAGTTAAATGCTGTCTAGAAGCAGCCTTAGGGATTTATGCCGAGCGTTCGCGCGGTACCGGTATAGTATTGCCCCAGTACGGAGTCAAATGCTGTGTAGAAACTGACTTAGGGATTTATGTCCATCGTTGGCGCGGTACTGGTGTAGTACTGCCCCAGTATGAAGGAAAATGCTGTCCAGAAGCCGACTGAGGGATTAATGCCGAGCGTTGGCGTGGTACTGTTATGATAATGCACCAGTTAGGAGTCAAATGCTGGCTAGAAGCCGACTGAGAAATTCCTCCCTAGCTTTGGCACGGTACTGGTGTAGTACTGACCCAGTATGGAGTCAAATGCTGTCTAGAATACGACTGATAGATTTATGCCCTGTTTGGCGCAGTACTGGTATAGTACTGCCCCAGTATGGAGTCAAATGCTGTCTAGAATGCGACTTAGGGATTTATGCCGAGCGCTCGCGCGGCACTGGTATAGTACTGCCCCAGTATGGAGTCAAATGCTGTCTAGAAGCCGACTTAGGGATTTATGCCGAGCGTTCGCGCGGTACTGGTATAATATTGCCCCAGTATGGATTCAAATGCTGTCTAGAATACGACTGAGAGATTTATGCCCTGTTTGGCGCAGTACTGGTATAGTACTGCCCTAGTATGGATTCAAATGCTGTCTAGAATACGACTGAGAGATTTGTGACCAGCGTTGGCCCGGTACTGGAGTAGTACTGACCCAGTATGGAGTTAAATGCTGTCTAGAAACTGACTTAGGGATTTATGCCGAGATTTCGCCCGGTACTGGTATAGTACTGCCCCAGTATGGAGTCAAATGCTGTCTAGAAGATGTATGAGGGACTTCGGACTAGCGCTCGCGCGGTACTGGTATAATACTGCCCCAGTACGGAGTCAAATGCTGTCTAGAAACTGACTTAGGGATTTATGCCCAGCGTTGGCGCTGTACTGGTATAGTACTGCCACAGTATGGAGTCAAATGCTGTCTAGAAACTGACTTAGGGATTTATGCCTAGCTTTGGGACGGTACTGGTATATTACATCCCCAGTATGGAGTAAAATGCTGTCTAGAAACTGACTTAGGGATTTATGCCGAGATTTCGCCCGGTACTGGTATAGTACTGCCCCAGTATGGAGTCAAATGCTGTCTAGAAAATGTCTGAGGGGTTTCGGACTAGCGATCGCGCGGTACTGGTATAATACTGCCCCAGTAAGGAGTCAAATGCTGGCTAGAAACTGACATAGGGATTTATGCCCAGCGTTGGCGCTGTACTGGTATAGGAATGCCACAGTATGGAGTCAAATGCTGTCTAGAAGCCTACTGAGAGATTTGTGACCAGCGCTGGCCCGGTACTGGTGTAGTACTGACCCAGTATGGAGTGAAATGCTGTGTAGAAACTGACTTAGGGATTTATGCCTAGCTTTGGCACGGTACTGGAATATTACTGCCCCAGTATGGAGTAAAATGCTGTCTAGAAACTGACTTAGGGATTTATGCCGAGATTTCGCCCGGTACTGGTATAGTACTGCCCCAGTATGGAGTCAAATGCTGTCTAGAAACTGACTTAGGGATTTATGCCGAGCGTTCGCGCGGTACTGGTATAGTACTGCCCCAGTATGGAGTCAAATGCTGTCTAGAAACTGTCTTAGGGATTTATGCCTAGCTTTGGCACGGTACTGGAACAGTACTGCCCCAGTATGGAGTAAAATGCTGTCTAGAAACTGACTTAGGGATTTATGCCGAGATTTCGCAAGGTACTGGTATAGTACTGCCCCAGTATGGAGTCAAATGCTGTCTAGAATACGACTGAGAGATTTATGCCCTGTTTGGCGCAGTACTGGTATAGTACTGCCCCAGTATGGAGTCAAATGCTGGCTAGAAGGCGACTTAGGGATTTATGCCGAGCGATCGCGCGGCACTGGTATAGAAATGCCCCAGTATGGAGTGAAATGCTGTCTAGATGCCGACTTAGGGATTTATGCCGAGCGTTCGCGCGGTACTGGTATAGTATTGCCCCAGTATGGATTCAAATGCTGTCTAGAATACGACTGAGCGATTTATGCCCTGTTTGGCGCAGTACTGGTATAGTACTGCCCAAGTATGGATTCAAATGCTGTCTAGAATACGACTGAGAGATTTGTGACCAGCGTTGGCCCGGTACTGGTGTAGTACTGCCCCGGTATGGAGTCAAATGCTGTCTAGAAGCCGACTGAGAGATTTGTGACCAGCGTTGGCCCGGTACTGGTGTAGTACTGACCCAGTATGGAGTCAAATGCTGTCTAGAAGCCGACTGAGAGATTTGTGACCAGCGTTGGCCCGGTACTGGTATAGTACTGCCCCAGTATGGAGTCAAATGCTGTCTAGAAACTGTCTTAGGGATTTATGCCTAGCTTTGGCACGGTACTGGAATATTACTGCCCCAGTATGGAGTAAAATGCTGTCTAGAAACTGACTTAGGGATTTATGCCGAGATTTCGCCCGGTTCTGGTATAGTACTGCCCCAGTATGGAGTCAAATGCTATCTAGAAGATGTATGAGGGATTTCGGACTAGCGCTCGCGCGGTACTGGTATAATACTGCCCCAGTACGGAGTCAAATGCTGTCTAGAAACTGACTTAGGGATTTATGCCCAGCGTTGGCGCTGTACTGGTATAGTACTGCCCCAGTATGGAGTCAAATGCTGTCTAGAAACTGACTTAGGGATTTATGCCGAGCGTTCGCGCGGTACTGGAATATTACTGCCCCAGTATGGAGTCAAATGCTGTCTAGAAACTGTCTTAGGGATTTATGCCGAGCTTCCGCGCTGTACTGGTATAGTACTGCCCCAGTATGGAGTCAAATGCTGTCTAGAAACTGACTTAGGGAATTATGCCGAGCTTTCGCGCGATACTGTCATAGTACTGCCACAGTATGGAGTCAAATGCTGTCTAGAAACTGTCTTAGGGATTTATGCCTAGCTTTGGCACGGTACTGGAATATTACTGCCCCAGTATGGAGTAAAATGCTGTCTAGAAACTGACTTAGGGATTTATGCCGAGATTTCGCCCGGTACTGGTATAGTACTGCCCCAGTATGGAGTCAAATGCTGTCTAGAAACTGTCTTAGGGATTTATGCCTAGCTTTGGCACGGTACTGGAATATTACTGCCCCAGTATGGAGTAAAATGCTGTCTAGAAACTGACTTAGGGATTTATGCCGAGATTTCGCCCGGTACTGGTATAGTACTGCCCCAGTATGGAGTCAAATGCTATCTAGAAGATGTATGAGGGATTTCGGACTAGCGCTCGCGCGGTACTGGTATAATACTGCCCCAGTACGGAGTCAAATGCTGTCTAGAAACTGACTTAGGGATTTATGCCCAGCGTTGGCGCTGTACTGGTATAGTACTGCCCCAGTATGGAGTCAAATGCTGTCTAGAAACTGACTTAGGGATTTATGCCGAGCGTTCGCGCGGTACTGGTATATTACTGCCCCAGTATGGAGTCAAATGCTGTCTAGAAACTGTCTTAGGGATTTATGCCGAGCGTTGGCGCGGTACTGGTATAGTACTGCCCCAGTAGGGAGTCAAATGCTGTCTAGAAACTGACTTAGGGAATTATGCCGAGCTTTCGCGCGATACTGGTATAGTACTGCCCCAGTATGGAGTCAAATGCTGTCTAGAAACTGTCTTAGGGATTTATGCCTAGCTTTGGCACGGTACTGGAATATTACTGCCCCAGTATGGAGTAAAATGCTGTCTAGAAACTGACTTAGGGATTTATGCCGAGATTTCGCCCGGTACTGGTATAGTACTGCCCCAGTATGGAGTCAAATGCTGTCTAGAAGATGTATGAGGGAATTCGGTCTAGCGTTCGCGCGGTACTGGTATAATACTGCCCCAGTACGGAGTCAAATGCTGTCTAGAAACTGACTTAGGGATTTATGCCGAGCGTTGGCGCTGTACTGGTATAGTACTGCCACAGTATGGAGTCAAATGCTGTCTAGAAGCCGACTGAGAGATTTGTGACCAGCGTTGGCCCGGTACTGGTGTAGTACTGACCCAGTATGGAGTCAAATGCTGTCTAGAAACTGACTTAGGGATTTATGCCTAGCTTTGGCACGGTACTGGAATATTACTGCCCCATTATGGAGTAAAATGCTGTCTAGAAACTGACTTAGGGATTTATGCCGAGATTTCGCCCGGTACTGGTATAGTACTGCCCCAGTATGGAGTCAAATGCTGTCTAGAAACTGACTTAGGGATTTATGCCGAGCGTTCGCGCGGTACTGGTATAGTACTGCCCCAGTATGGAGTCAAATGCTGTCTAGAAACTGACTTAGGGATTTATGCCGAGCGTTCGCGCGGTACTGGTATAGTACTGCCCCAGTATGGAGTCAAATGCTGTCTAGAAACTGTCTTAGGGATTTATGCCTAGCTTTGGCACGGTACTGGAACGGTACTGCCCCAGTATGGAGCCAAATGCTGTCTAGAAACTGTCTTAGGGATTTATGCCTAGCTTTGGCACGGTACTGGAACAGTACTGCCCCAGTATGGAGTAAAATGCTGTCTAGAAACTGACTTAGGGATTTATGCCGAGATTTCGCCCGGTACTGGTATAGTACTGCCCCAGTATGGAGTCAAATGCTGTCTAGAAACTGACTTAGGGATTTATGCCGAGCGTTCGCGCGGTACTGGTATAGTACTGCCCCAGTATGGAGTCAAATGCTGTCTAGAAACTGACTTAGGGATTTATGCCCAGCGTTGGCGATGTACTGGTATAGTACTGCCCCAGTATGGTGTAAAATGCTGTCTAGAAGGCGACTTAGGGATTTATGCCGAGCGATCGCGCGGCACTGGTATAGTACTGCCCCAGTATGGAGTCAAATGCTGTCTAGAAACTGACTTAGGGATTTATGCCCATCGTTGGCGCTGTACTGGTATAGCAATGCCCCAGTATGGAGTCAAATGCTGTCTAGAAGCCGACTGAGAGATTTGTGACCAGCGTTGGCCCGGTACTGGTGTAGTACTGACCCAGTATGGAGTCAAATGCTGTCTAGAAGCCGACTGAGAGATTTGTGACCAGCGTTGGCCCGGTACTGGTATAGTACTGCCACAGTATGGAGGCAAATGCTGTGTAGAAACTGACTTAGGGATTTATGCCGAGCGTTCGCGCGGTACTGGTATAGTACTGCCCCAGTATGGAGTCAAATGCTGTCTAGAAACTGTCTTAGGGATTTATGCCTAGCTTTGGCACGGTACTGGAATATTACTGCCCCAGTATGGAGTAAAATGCTGTCTAGAAACTGACTTAGGGATTTATGCCGAGATTTCGCCCGGTACTGGTATAGTACTGCCCCAGTAGGGAGTCAAATGCTGTCTAGAAGGTGTATGAGGGATTTCGGACTAGCGCTCGCGCGGTACTGGTATAATACTGCCCCAGTACGGAGTCAAATGCTGTCTAGAAACTGACTTAGGGATTTATGCCCAGCGTTGGCGCTGTACTGGTATAGTACTGCCACAGTATGGAGTCAAATGCTGTCTAGAAACTGACTTAGGGATTTATGCCGAGCGTTCGCGCGGTACTGGTATAGTACTGCCCCAGTATGGAGTCAAATGCTGTCTAGAAACTGTCTTAGGGATTTATGCCTAGCTTTGGCACGGTACTGGAATATTACTGCCCCAGTATGGAGTAAAATGCTGTCTAGAAGATGACTGAGGGATTTATGCCGAGATTTCGCCCGGTACTGGTATAGTACTGCCCCAGTAGGGAGTCAAATGCTGTCTAGAAACTGACTTAGGGAATTATGCCGAGCTTTCGCGCGATACTGTCATAGTACTGCCCCAGTACGGAGTCAAATGGTGTCTAGAAACTGACTTAGGGATTTATGCCCATCGTTGGCGCTGTACTGGTATAGCAATGCCCCAGTATGGAGTCAAATGCTGTCTAGAAGCCGACTGAGAGATTTGTGACCAGCGATGGCCCGGTACTGGTGTAGTACTGACCCAGCTGGAGTCAAATGCTGTCTAGAAGCCGACTGAGAGATTTATGACGAGCGTTGGCGCTGTATTGGTATAGTATTGCCCCAGTATGGAGTCAAATGCTGTCTAGAAGCTGACTGAGGGATTAATGCCGAGCGTTGGCGTGGTATTGTTATAGTAATGCGCCAGTATGGACTCAAATGCTGGCTAGAAGCGGACTGAGAAATTCCTCCCTTGCTTTGGCACGGTACTGGTGTAGTACTGACCCAGTATGGAGTAAAATGCTGTCTAGAAGCCGCCTTAGGGATTTATGCCGAGCGTTCGCGCGGTACCGGTATAGTATTGCCCCAGTACGGAGTCAAATGCTGTCTAGAAACTGACTTAGGGATTTATGTCCATCGTTGGCGCGGTACTGGTGTAGTACTGCCCCAGTATGAAGGAAAATGCTGTCCAGAAGCCGACTGAGGGATTAATGCCGAGCGTTGGCGTGGTACTGTTATGATAATGCACCAGTTTGGAGTCAAATACTGTCTAGAAGCTGACTGAGGGATTAATGCCGAGCGTTGGCGTGGTATTGTTATAGCAATGCACCAGTATGGAGTCAAATGCTGGCTAGACGCCGACTGAGAAATTCCTCCCTAGCTTTGGCACGGTACTGGTGTAGTACTGACCCAGTATGGAGTCAAATGCTGTCTAGAATACGACTGATAGATTTATGCCCTGTTTGGCGCAGTACTGGTATAGTACTGCCCCAGTATGGAGTCAAATGCTGGCTAGAAGGCGACTTAGGGATTTATGCCGAGCGATCGCGCGGCACTGGTATAGTACTGCCCCAGTATGGAGTCAAATGCTGTCTAGAAGCCGACTGAGAGATTTGTGACCAGCGTTGGCCCGGTACTGGTGTAGTACTGACCCAGTATGGAGTCAAATGCTGTCTAGAAGCCGACTGAGAGATTTGTGACCAGCGTTGGCCCGGTACTGGTATAGTACTGCCACAGTATGGAGTCAAATGCTGTCTAGAAACTGATTTAGGGATTTATGCCGAGCGTTCGTGCGGTACTGGTATAGTACTGCCCCAGTATGGAGTCAAATGCTGTCTAGAAACTGTCTTAGGGATTTATGCCTAGCTTTGGCACGGTACTGGAACAGTACTGCCCCAGTATGGAGTCAAATGGTGTCAAGTACCCGACTGTGGGATTTATTCCGAGCGTTGGCGCTGTACTGGTATAGTACTGCCACAGTATGGAGTCAAATGCTGTCTAGAAGCCGACTGAGAGATTTGTGACCAGCGTTGGCCCGGTACTGGTGTAGTACTGCCCCAGCTGGAGTCAAATGCTGTCCAGAAACCGACTGTGGGATTTATGCCGAGCGTTGGCGCTGTACTGGTATAGTATTGCCCCAGTATGGAGTCAAATGCTGTCTAGAAGCTGACTGAGGGATTAATGCCGACCGTTGGCGTGGTATTGTTATAGTAATGCGCCAGTATGGAGTCAAATGCTGGCTAGAAGCCGACTGAGAAATTCCTCCCTAGCTTTGGCACGGTACTGGTGTAGTACTGACCCAGTATGGAGTAAAATGCTGTCTAGAAGCCGCCTTAGGGATTTATGCCGAGCGTTCGCGCGGTACCGGTATAGTATTGCCCCAGTACGGAGTCAAATGCTGTCTAGAAACTGACTCAGGGATTTATGTCCATCGTTGGCGCGGTACTGGTGTAGTACTGCCCCAGTATGAAGGAAAATGCTGTCTAGAAGCCGACTGAGGGATTAATGCCGAGCGTTGGCGTGGTACTGTTATGATAATGCACCAGTATGGAGTCAAATGCTGGCTAGAAGCCGACTGAGAAATTCCTCCCTAGCTTTGGCACGGTACTGGTGTAGTACTGACCCAGTATGGAGTCAAATGCTGTCTAGAATACGACTGATAGATTTATGCCCTGTTTGGCGCAGTACTGGTATAGTACTGCCCCAGTATGGAGTCAAATGCTGTCTAGAAGCCGACTTAGGGATTTATGCCGAGCGATCGCGCGGTACTGGTATAGTACTGCCCCAGTATGGAGTCAAATGCTGTCTAGAAGCCGACTTAGGGATTTATGCCGAGCGTTCGCGCGGTACTGGTATAGTATTGCCCCAGTATGGATTCAAATGCTGTCTAGAATACGACTGAGAGATTTATGCCCTGTTTGGCGCAGTACTGGTATAGTACTGCCCTAGTATGGATTCAAATGCTGTCTAGAATACGACTGAGAGATTTCTGCCGCGCGTTGGCGCGGTACTGGTGTAGTACTGACCCAGTATGGAGTCAAATGCTGTCTAGAAACTGACTTAGGGATTTATGCCGAGATTTCGCCCGGTACTGGTATAGTACTGCCCCAGTATGGAGTCAAATGCTATCTAGAAGATGTATGAGGGATTTCGGACTAGCGCTCGCGCGGTACTGGTATAATACTGCCCCAGTACGGAGTCAAATGCTGTCTAGAAACTGACTTAGGGATTTATGCCCAGCGTTGGCGCTGTACTGGTATAGTACTGCCACAGTATGGAGTCAAATGCTGTCTAGAAACTGACTTAGGGATTTATGCCTAGCTTTGGCACGGTACTGGAATATTACAGCCCCAGTATGGAGTAAAATGCTGTCTAGAAACTGACTTAGGGATTTATGCCGAGATTTCGCCCGGTACTGGTATAGTACTGCCCCAGTATGGAGTCAAATGCTATCTAGAAGATGTATGAGGGATTTCGGCCTAGCGCTCGCGCGGTACTGCTATAATAAAGCCCCAAAAAGGAGACAAATGCTGTCTAGAAACTGACTTAGGGATTTATGCCCAGCGTTGGCGCTGTACTGGTATAGTACTGCCACAGTATGGAGTCAAATGCTGTCTAGAAGCCGACTGAGAGATTTGTGACCAGCGTTGGCCCGGTACTGGTGTAGTACTGACCCAGTATGGAGTCAAATGCTGTCTAGAAACTGACTTAGGGATTTATGCCTAGCTTTGGCACGGTACTGGAATATTACTGCCCCAGTATGGAGTAAAATGCTGTCTAGAAACTGACTTAGGGATTTATGCCGAGATTTCGCCCGGTACTGGTATAGTACTGCCCCAGTAGGGAGTCAAATGCTGTCTAGAAACTGACTTAGGGATTTATGCCGAGCGTTCGCGCGGTACTGGTATAGTACTGCCCCAGTATGGAGTCAAATGCTGTCTAGAAACTGTCTTAGGGATTTATGCCTAGCTTTGGGACGGTACTGGAATATTACTGCCCCAGTATGGAGTAAAATGCTGTCTAGAAACTGACTTAGGGATTTATGCCCAGCGTTCGCGCGGCACTGGTATAGTACTGCCCCAGTATGGAGTCAAATGCTGTCTAGAATACGACTGAGCGATTTATGCCCTGTTTGGCGCAGTACTGGTATAGTACTGCCCCAGTATGGAGTCAAATGCTGGCTAGAAGGCGACTTAGGGATTTATGCCGAGCGATCGCGCGGCACTGGTATAGTACTGCCCCAGTATGGAGTCAAATGCTGTCTAGAAGCCGACTTAGGGATTTATGCCGAGCGTTCGCGCGGTACTGGTATAGTATTGCCCCAGTATGGATTCAAATGCTGTCTAGAATACGACTGAGAGATTTATGCCCTGTTTGGCGCAGTACTGGTATAGTACTGCCCTAGTATGGATACAAATGCTGTCTAGAATACGACTGAGAGATTTGTGACCAGCGTTGGCCCGGTACTGGTGTAGTACTGACCCAGTATGGAGTCAAATGCTGTCTAGAAGCCGACTGAGAGATTTGTGACCAGCGTTGGCCCGGTACTGGTGTAGTACTGACCCAGTATGGAGTCAAATGCTGTCTAGAAGCCGACTGAGAGATTTGTGACCAGCGTTGGCCCGGTACTGGTATAGTACTGCCCCAGTATGGAGTCAAATGCTGTCTAGAAACTGTCTTAGGGATTTATGCCTAGCTTTGGCACGGTACTGGAATATTACTGCCCCAGTATGGAGTAAAATGCTGTCTAGAAACTGACTTAGGGATTTATGCCGAGATTTCGCCCGGTTCTGGTATAGTACTGCCCCAGTATGGAGTCAAATGCTATCTAGAAGATGTATGAGGGATTTCGGACTAGCGCTCGCGCGGTACTGGTATAATACTGCCCCAGTACGGAGTCAAATGCTGTCTAGAAACTGACTTAGGGATTTATGCCCAGCGTTGGCGCTGTACTGGTATAGTATTGCCCCAGTATGGAGTCAAATGCTGTCTAGAAACTGACTTAGGGATTTATGCCGAGCGTTCGCGCGGTACTGGTATAGTACTGCCCCAGTATGGAGTCAAATGCTGTCTAGAAACTGTCTTAGGGATTTATGCCTAGCTTTGGCACGGTACTGGAGTAGTACTGACCCAGTATGGAGTCAAATGCTGTCTAGAAACTGTCTTAGGGAATTATGCCGAGCTTTCGCGCGATACTGGTATAGTACTGCCCCAGTATGGAGTCAAATGCTGTCTAGAAACTGTCTTAGGGATTTATGCCTAGCTTTGGCACGGTACTGGAATATTACTGCCCCAGTATGGAGTAAAATGCTGTCTAGAAACTGACTTAGGGATTTATGCCGAGATTTCGCCCGGTACTGGTATAGTACTGCCCCAGTATGGAGTCAAATGCTGTCTAGAAGATGTATGAGGGATTTCGGACTAGCGCTCGCGCGGTACTGGTATAATACTGCCCCAGTACGGAGTAAAATGCTGTATAGAAACTGACTCAGTGATTTATGCCCAGCGTTGGCGCTGTACTGGTATAGTACTGCCACAGTATGGAGTCAAATGCTGTCTAGAAGCCTACTGAGAGATTTGTGACCAGCGTTGGCCCGGTACTGGTGTAGTACTGACCCAGTATGGAGTCAAATGCTGTGTAGAAACTGACTTAGGGATTTATGCCTAGCTTTGGGACGGTACTGGAATATTACTGCCCCAGTATGGAGTAAAATGCTGTCTAGAAACTGACTTAGGGATTTATGCCGAGATTTCGCCCGGTACTGGTATAGTACTGCCCCAGTATGGAGTCAAATGCTGTCTAGAAACTGACTTAGGGATTTATGCCGAGCGTTCGCGCGGTACTGGTATAGTACTGCCCCAGTATGGAGTCAAATGCTGTCTAGAAACTGACTTAGGGATTTATGCCGAGCGTTCGCGCGGTACTGGTATAGTACTGCCCCAGTATGGAGTCAAATGCTGTCTAGAAACTGACTTAGGGATTTATGCCTAGCTTTGGCACGGTACTGGAACGGTACTGCCCCAGTATGGAGCCAAATGCTGTCTAGAAACTGTCTTAGGGATTTATGCCTAGCTTTGGCACGGTACTGGAACAGTACTGCCCCAGTATGGAGTAAAATGCTGTCTAGAAACTGACTTAGGGATTTATGCCGAGATTTCGCCCGGTACTGGTATAGTACTGCCCCAGTATGGAGTCAAATGCTGTCTAGAAACTGACTTAGGGATTTATGCCGAGCGTTCGCGCGGTACTGGTATAGTACTGCCCCAGTATGGAGTCAAATGCTGTCTAGAAACTGACTTAGGGATTTATGCCGAGCGTTGGCACGGTACTGGTATAGTACTGCCCCAGTATGGAGTCAAATGCTGGCTAGAAGGCGACTTAGGGATTTATGCCGAGCGATCGCGCGGCACTGGTATAGTACTGCCCCAGTATGGAGTCAAATGCTGTCTAGAAACTGACTTAGGGATTTATGCCCATCGTTGGCGCTGTACTGGTATAGCAATGCCCCAGTATGGAGTCAAATGCTGTCTAGAAGCCGACTGAGAGATTTGTGACCAGCGTTGGCCCGGTACTGGTGTAGTACTGACCCAGTATGGAGTCAAATGCTGTCTAGAAGCCGACTGAGAGATTTGTGACCAGCGTTGGCCCGGTACTGGTATAGTACTGCCCCAGTATGGAGTCAAATGCTGTCTAGAAGATGTATGAGGGATTTCGGACGAGCGCTCGCGCGGTACTGGTATAGTACTGCCCCAGTATGGAGTCAAATGCTGTCTAGAAACTGTCTTAGGGATTTATGCCTAGCTTTGGCACGGTACTGGAATATTACTGCCCCAGTATGGAGTAAAATGCTGTCTAGAAACTGACTTAGGGATTTATGCCGAGATTTCGCCCGGTACTGGTATACTACTGCCCCAGTATGGAGTCAAATGCTATCTAGAAGATGTATGAGGGACTTCGGACTAGCGCTCGCGCGGTACTGGTATAATACTGCCCCAGTACGGAGTCAAATGCTGTCTAGAAACTGACTTAGGGAATTATGCCGAGCGTTGGCGCGATACTGTCATAGTACTGCCACAGTATGGAGTCAAATGCTGTCTAGAAACTGACTTAGGGATTTATGCCGAGCGTTCGCGCGGTACTGGTATAGTACTGCCCCAGTATGGAGTCAAATGCTGTCTAGAAACTGTCTTAGGGATTTATGCCTAGCTTTGGCACGGTACTGGAATATAACTGCACCAGTATGGACTAAAATTCTGTCTAGAAAATGACTTAGGGATTTATGCCGAGATTTCGCCCGGTACTGGTATAGTACTGCCCCAGTAGGGAGTCAAATGCTGTCTAGAAACTGACTTAGGGAATTATGCCGAGCTTTCGCGCGATACTGTCATAGTACTGCCCCAGTACGGAGTCAAATGCTGTCTAGAAACTGACTTAGGGATTTATGCCCAGCGTTGGCGCTGTACTGGTATAGTACTGCCCCAGTATGGAGTCAAATGCTGTCTAGAAGCCGACTGAGAGATTTGTGATCAGCGTTGGCCCGGTACTGGTGTAGTACTGCCCAAGCTGGAGTCAAATGCCGTCTAGAAGCCGACTTAGGGATTTATGACGAGCGTTCGCGCGGTACTGGTATAGTATTGCCCCAGTATGGAGTCAAATGCTGTCTAGAAGCTGACTGAGGGATTAATGCCGAGCGTTGGCGTGGTATTGTTATAGTAATGCGCCAGTATGGACTCAAATGCTGGCTAGAAGCGGACTGAGAAATTCCTCCCTTGCTTTGGCACGGTACTGGTGTAGTACTGACCCAGTATGGAGTAAAATGCTGTCTAGAAGCCGCCTTAGGGATTTATGCCGAGCGTTCGCGCGGTACCGGTATAGTATTGCCCCAGTACGGAGTCAAATGCTGTCTAGAAACTGACTTAGGGATTTATGTCCATCGTTGGCGCGGTACTGGTGTAGTACTGCCCCAGTATGAAGGAAAATGCTGTCCAGAAGCCGACTGAGGGATTAATGCCGAGCGTTGGCGTGGTACTGTTATGATAATGCACCAGTTTGGAGTCAAATACTGTCTAGAAGCTGACTGAGGGATTAATGCCGAGCGTTGGCGTGGTATTGTTATAGCAATGCACCAGTATGGAGTCAAATGCTGGCTAGACGCCGACTGAGAAATTCCTCCCTAGCTTTGGCACGGTACTGGTGTAGTACTGACCCAGTATGGAGTCAAATGCTGTCTAGAATACGACTGATAGATTTATGCCCTGTTTGGCGCAGTACTGGTATAGTACTGCCCCAGTATGGAGTCAAATGCTGGCTAGAAGGCGACTTAGGGATTTATGCCGAGCGATCGCGCGGCACTGGTATAGTACTGCCCCAGTATGGAGTCAAATGCTGTCTAGAAGCCGACTGAGAGATTTGTGACCAGCGTTGGCCCGGTACTGGTGTAGTACTGACCCAGTATGGAGTCAAATGCTGTCTAGAAGCCGACTGAGAGATTTGTGACCAGCGTTGGCCCGGTACTGGTATAGTACTGCCACAGTATGGAGTCAAATGCTGTCTAGAAACTGACTTAGGGATTTATGCCGAGCGTTCGCGCGGTACTGGTATAGTACTGCCCCAGTATGGAGTCAAATGCTGTCTAGAAACTGTCTTAGGGATTTATGCCTAGCTTTGGCACGGTACTGGAATAGCACTGCCCCAGTAAGGAGTCACATGCTGTCTAGAAACTGTCTTAGGGATTTATGCCTAGCTTTGGCACGGTACTGGAATAGCAATGCCCCAGTATGGAGTCAAATGCTGTCTAGAAGCCGACTGAGAGATTTGTGACCAGCGTTGGCCCGGTACTGGTGTAGTACTGCCCCAGCTGGAGTCAAATGCTGTCCAGAAACCGACTGTGGGATTTATGCCGAGCGTTGGCGCTGTACTGGTATAGTATTGCCCCAGTATGGAGTCAAATGCTGTCTAGAAGCTGACTGAGGGATTAATGCCGAGCGTTGGCGTGGTATTGTTATAGTAATGCGCCAGTATGGACTCAAATGCTGGCTAGAAGCGGACTGAGAAATTCCTCCCTTGCTTTGGCACGGTACTGGTGTAGTACTGACCCAGTATGGAGTAAAATGCTGTCTAGATGCCGCCTTAGGGATTTATGCCGAGCGTTCGCGCGGTACCGGTATAGTATTGCCCCAGTACGGAGTCAAATGCTGTCTAGAAACTGACTCAGGGATTTATGTCCATCGTTGGCGCGGTACTGGTGTAGTACTGCCCCAGTATGAAGGAAAATGCTGTCCAGAAGCCGACTGAGGGATTAATGCCGAGCGTTGGCGTGGTACTGTTATAGTAATGCACCAGTATGGAGTCAAATGCTGGCTAGAAGCCGACTGAGAAATTCCTCCCTAGCTTTGGCACGGTACTGGTGTAGTACTGACCCAGTATGGAGTCAAATGCTGTCTAGAATACGACTGATAGATTTATGCCCTGTTTGGCGCAGTACTGGTATAGTACTGCCCCAGTATGGAGTCAAATGGTGTCTAGAATGCGACTTAGGGATTTATGCCGAGCGATCGCGCGGCACTGGTATAGTACTGCCCCAGTATGGAGTCAAATGCTGTCTAGAAGCCGACTTAGGGATTTATGCCGAGCGTTCGCGCGGTACTGGTATAGTATTGCCCCAGTATGGATTCAAATGCTGTCTAGAATACGACTGAGAGATTTATGCCCTGTTTGGCGCAGTACTGGTATAGTACTGCCCTAGTATGGATTCAAATGCTGTCTAGAATACGACTGAGAGATTTGTGACCAGCGTTGGCGTGGTATTGTTATAGTAATGTCCCAGTATGGATTCAAATGCTGTCTAGAATCCGACTTAGGGATTTATGCCGAGCGTTCGCCCGGTTCTGGTATAGTACTGCCCCAGTATGGAGTCAAATGCTATCTAGAAGATGTATGAGGGATTTCGGACTAGCGCTCGCGCGGTACTGGTATAGTACTGCCCCAGTACGGAGTCAAATGCTGTCTAGAAACTGACTTAGGGATTTATGCCCAGCGTTCGCGCGGCACTGGTATAGAATTGCCCCAGTATGGAGTCAAATGCTGTCTAGAAGATGACTGAGGGATTTATGCCTAGCTTTGGCACGGTACTGGAATATTACAGCCCCAGTATGGAGTAAAATGCTGTCTAGAAACTGACTTAGGGATTTATGCCGAGATTTCGCCCGGTACTGGTATAGTTCTGCCCCAGTATGGAGTCAAATGCTATCAAGAAGATGTATGAGGGATTTCGGACTAGCGCTCGCGTGGTACTGGTATAATACTGCCCCAGTAAGGAGTCAAATGCTGTCTAGAAACTGACTTAGGGATTCATGCCGAGCGTTGGCGCTGTACTGGTATAGTACTGCCCCGGTATGGAGTCAAATGCTGTCTAGAAGCCGACTGAGAGATTTGTGACCAGCGTTGGCCCGGTACTGGTGTAGTACTGACCCAGTATGGAGTCAAATGCTGTCTAGAAGATGACTGAGGGATTTATGCCTAGCTTTGGCACGGTACTGGAATATTACTGCCCCAGTATGGAGTAAAATGCTGTCTAGAAACTGACTTAGGGATTTATGCCGAGATTTCGCCCGGTACTGGTATAGTATTGCCCCAGTACGGAGTCAAATGCTGTCTAGAAACTGACTTAGGGATTTATGCCGAGCGTTCGCGCGGTACTGGTATAATACTGCCCCAGTACGGAGTCAAATGCTGTCTAGAAACTGTCTTAGGGATTTATGCCTAGCTTTGGCACGGTACTGGAATATTACTGCCCCAGTATGGAGTAAAATGCTGTCTAGAAACTGATTCAGGGATTTATGCCCAGCGTTGGCGCGGTACTGGTATAGTACTGCCCCAGTATGGAGTCAAATGCTGTCTAGAATACGACTGAGCGATTTATGCCCTGTTTGGCGCAGTACTGGTATAGTACTGCCCCAGTATGGAGTCAAATGCTGGCTAGAAGGCGACTTAGGGATTTATGCCGAGCGATCGCGCGGCACTGGTATAGTACTGCCCCAGTATGGAGTCAAATGCTGTCTAGAAGCCGACTTAGGGATTTATGCCGAGCGTTCGCGCGGTACTGGTATAGTATTGCCCCAGTATGGATTCAAATGCTGTCTAGAATACGACTGAGAGATTTATGCCCTGTTTGGCGCAGTACTGGTATAGTACTGCCCTAGTATGGATACAAATGCTGTCTAGAATACGACTGAGAGATTTGTGACCAGCGTTGGCCCGGTACTGGTGTAGTACTGACCCAGTATGGAGTCAAATGCTGTCTAGAAGCCGACTGAGAGATTTGTGACCAGCGTTGGCCCGGTACTGGTGTAGTACTGACCCAGTATGGAGTCAAATGCTGTCTAGAAGCCGACTGAGAGATTTGTGACCAGCGTTGGCCCGGTACTGGTATAGTACTGCCCCAGTATGGAGTCAAATGCTGTCTAGAAACTGTCTTAGGGATTTATGCCTAGCTTTGGCACGGTACTGGAATATTACTGCCCCAGTATGGAGTAAAATGCTGTCTAGAAACTGACTTAGGGATTTATGCCGAGATTTCGCCCGGTTCTGGTATAGTACTGCCCCAGTATGGAGTCAAATGCTATCTAGAAGATGTATGAGGGATTTCTGACTAGCGCTCGCGCGGTACTGGTATAATACTGCCCCAGTACGGAGTCAAATGCTGTCTAGAAACTGACTTAGGGATTTATGCCCAGCGTTGGCGCTGTACTGGTATAGTACTGCCACAGTATGGAGTCAAATGCTGTCTAGAAACTGACTTAGGGATTTATGCCGAGCGTTCGCGCGGTACTGGAATATTACTGCCCCAGTATGGAGTGAAATGCTGTCTAGAAACTGTCTTAGGGAATTATGCCGAGCTTTCGCGCGATACTGGTATAGTACTGCCCCAGTAGGGAGTCAAATGCTGTCTAGAAACTGACTTAGGGAATTATGCCGAGCTTTCGCGCGATACTGTCATAGTACTGCCACAGTATGGAGTCAAATGCTGTCTAGAAACTGTCTTAGGGATTTATGCCTAGCTTTGGCACGGTACTGGAATATTACTGCCCCAGTATGGAGTAAAATGCTGTCTAGAAACTGACTTAGGGATTTATGCCGAGATTTCGCCCGGTACTGGTATAGTACTGCCCCAGTAGGGAGTCAAATGCTATCAAGAAGATGTATGAGGGAATTCGGTCTAGCGCTCGCGTGGTACTGGTATAATACTGCCCCAGTACGGAGTCAAATCCTGTCTAGAAACTGACATAGGGATTTATGCCCAGCGTTGGCGCTGTACTGGTATAGTACTGCCACAGTATGGAGTCAAATGCTGTCTAGAAGCCTACTGAGAGATTTGTGACCAGCGTTGGCCCGGTACTGGTGTAGTATTGACCCAGTATGGAGTCAAATGCTGTCTAGAAACTGTCTTAGGGATTTATGCCTAGCTTTGGCATGGTACTGGAATATTACTGCCCCAGTATGGAGTAAAATGCTGTCTAGAAACTGACTTAGGGATTTATGCCGAGATTTCGCCCGGTACTGGTATAGTACTGCCCCAGTATGGAGTCAAATGCTGTCTAGAAACTGACTTAGGGATTTATGCCGAGCGTTCGCGCGGTACTGGTATAGTACTGCCCCAGTATGGAGTCAAATGCTGTCTAGAAACTGTCTTAGGTAATTATGCCGAGCGTTGGCGCTGTACTGGTATAGTATTGCCCCAGTATGGAGTCAAATGCTGTCTAGAAACTGACTTAGGGATTAATGCCGAGCGTTCGCGCGGTACTGGTGTAGTACTGACCCAGTATGGAGTGAAATGCTGTCTAGAAACTGTCTTAGGGAATTATGCCGAGCTTTCGCGCGATACTGGTATAGTACTGCCCCAGTACGGAGTCAAATGGTGTCTAGAAACTGACTTAGGGATTTATGCCCATCGTTGGCGCTGTACTGGTATAGCAATGCCCCAGTATGGAGTCAAATGCTGTCTAGAAGCCGACTGAGAGATTTGTGACCAGCGTTGGCCCGGTACTGGTGTAGTACTGCCCCAGCTGGAGTCAAATGCTGTCCAGAAACCGACTGTGGGATTTATGTCCATCGTTGGCGCGGTACTGGTGTAGTACTGCCCCAGTATGAAGGAAAATGCTGTCCAGAAGCCGACTGAGGGATTAATGCCGAGCGTTGGCGTGGTACTGTTATGATAATGCACCAGTTTGGAGTCAAATACTGTCTAGAAGCTGACTGAGGGATTAATGCCGAGCGTTGGCGTGGTATTGTTATAGCAATGCACCAGTATGGAGTCAAATGCTGGCTAGAAGCCGACTGAGAAATTCCTCCCTAGCTTTGGCACGGTACTGGTGTAGTACTGACCCAGTATGGAGTCAAATGCTGTCTAGAATACGACTGATAGATTTATGCCCTGTTTGGCGCAGTACTGGTATAGTACTGCCCCAGTATGGAGTCAAATGCTGGCTAGAATACGACTGAGAGATTTGTGACCAGCGTTGGCCCGGTACTGGTGTAGTACTGACCCAGTATGGAGTCAAATGCTGTCTAGAATACGACTGAGAGATTTGTGACCAGCGTTGGCCCGGTACTGGAATATTACTGCGCCAGTATGGAGTCAAATGCTGGCTAGAAGCCGACTGAGAAATTCCTCCCTAGCTTTGGCACGGTACTGGTGTAGTACTGACCCAGTATGGAGTCAAATGCTGTCTAGAATACTACTGAGAGATTTATGCCCTGTTTGGCGCAGTACTGGTATAGTACTGCCCCAGTATGGTGTCAAATGCTGGCTAGAAGGCGACTTAGGGATTTATGCCGAGCGATCGCGCGGCACTGGTATAGTACTGCCCCAGTATGGAGTCAAATGCTGTCTAGAAGCCGACTGAGAGATTTGTGACCAGCGTTGGCCCGGTACTGGTGTAGTACTGCCCCAGCTGGAGTCAAATGCTGTCCAGAAACTGACTTAGGGAATTATGCCGAGCTTTCGCGCGGTACTGGTATAGTACTGACCCAGTATGGAGTCAAATGCTGTCTAGAATACGACTGATAGATTTATGCCCTGTTTGGCGCAGTACTGGTATAGTACTGCCCTAGTATGGATTCAAATGCTGTCTAGAATACGACTGAGAGATTTCTGCCGCGCGTTGGCGTGGTATTGTTATAGTAATGTCCCAGTATGGAGTCAAATGCTGTCTAGAAACTGACTTAGGGATTTATGCCCATCGTTGGCGATGTACTGGTATAGTACTGCCCCAGTATGGAGTAAAATGCTGTCTAGAAGCCGACTTAGGGATTTATGCCGAGCGTTCGCGCGGTACTGGTGTAGTACTGACCCAGTATGGAGTGAAATGCTGTCTAGAAGCCGACTGAGGGATTAATGCCGAGCGTTGGCGTGGTACTGTTATGATAATGCACCAGTTTGGAGTCAAATACTGTCTAGAAGCTGACTGAGGGATTAATGCCGAGCGTTGGCGTGGTATTGTTATAGCAATGCACCAGTATGGAGTCAAATGCTGGCTAGACGCCGACTGAGAAATTCCTCCCTAGCTTTGGCACGGTACTGGTGTAGTACTGACCCAGTATGGAGTCAAATGCTGTCTAGAATACGACTGATAGATTTATGCCCTGTTTGGCGCAGTACTGGTATAGTACTGCCCCAGTATGGAGTCAAATGCTGGCTAGAATACGACTGAGAGATTTGTGACCAGCGTTGGCCCGGTACTGGTATAGTACTGCCCAAGTATGGATTCAAATGCTGTCTAGAATACGACTGAGAGATTTGTGACCAGCGTTGGCCCGGTACCGGTGTAGTACTGACCCAGCTGGAGTCAAATGCTGGCTAGAAGCCGACTGAGAAATTCCTCCCTAGCTTTGGCACGGTACTGGTGTAGTACTGACCCAGTATGGAGTCAAATGCTGTCTAGAATACTACTGAGAGATTTATGCCCTGTTTGGCGCAGTACTGGTATAGTACTGCCCCAGTATGGAGTCAAATGCTGGCTAGAAGGCGACTTAGGGATTTATGCCGAGCGATCGCGCGGCACTGGTATAGTACTGCCCCAGTATGGAGTCAAATGCTGTCTAGAAGCCGACTGAGAGATTTGTGACCAGCGTTGGCCCGGTACTGGTGTAGTACTGCCCCAGTATGGAGTCAAATGCTGTCTAGAAACTGACTTAGGGAATTATGCCGAGCTTTCGCGCGGTACTGGTATAGTATTGCCCCAGTATGGATTCAAATGCTGTCTAGAATACGACTGAGAGATTTATGCCCTGTTTGGCGCAGTACTGGTATAGTACTGCCCTAGTATGGATACAAATGCTGTCTAGAATACGACTGAGAGATTTGTGACCAGCGTTGGCGTGGTAGTGGTATAGTAATGGCCCAGTATCGAGTCAAATGCTGGCTAGAAGCCGACTTAGGGATTTATGACGAGCGTTCGCGCGGTACTGGTATAGTACTGCCCCAGTATGGAGTCAAATGCTGTCTAGAAACTGTCTTAGGGATTTATGCCTAGCTTTGGCGCGGTACTGGAATATTACTGCCCCAGTATGGAGTAAAATGCTGTCTAGAAACTGACTTAGGGATTTATGCCGAGATTTCGCCCGGTTCTGGTATACTACTGCCCCAGTATGGAGTCAAATGCTATCTAGAAGATGTATGAGGGACTTCGGACTAGCGCTCGCGCGGTACTGGTATAATACTGCCCCAGTACGGAGTCAAATGCTGTCTAGAAACTGACTTAGGGATTTATGCCGAGCGTTGGCGCAGTACTGGTATAGTACTGCCCCAGTATCGAGTCAAATGCTGGCTAGAAGTCGACTTAGGGATTTATGACGAGCGTTCGCGCGGTACTGGTATAGTATTGCCCCAGTATGGAGTCAAATGCTGTCTAGAAACTGACTTAGGGATTTATGCCCATCGTTGGCGATGTACTGGTATAGTACTGCCCCAGTATGGAGTAAAATGCTGTCTAGAAGCCGACTGAGAGATTTGTGACCAGCGTTGGCCCGGTACTGGTGTAGTACTGAACCAGTATGGAGTCAAATGCTGTCTAGAAGCCGACTGAGAGATTTGTGACCAGCGTTGGCCCGGTACTGGTATAGTACTGCCACAGTATGGAGTCAAATGCTGTCTAGAAACAGACTTAGGGATTTATGCCGAGCGTTCGCGCGGTACTGGTATAGTACTGCCCCAGTATGGAGTCAAATGCTGTCTAGAAACTGTCTTAGGGATTTATGCCTAGCTTTGGCGCGGTACTGGAATATTACTGCCCCAGTATGGAGTAAAATGCTGTCTAGAAACTGACTTAGGGATTTATGCCGAGATTTCGCCCGGTTCTGGTATACTACTGCCCCAGTATGGAGTCAAATGCTATCCAGAAGATGTATGAGGGACTTCGGACTAGCGCTCGCGCGGTACTGGTATAATACTGCCCCAGTACGGAGTCAAATGCTGTCTAGAAACTGACTTAGGGATTTATGCCCAGCGTTGGCGCTGTACTGGTATAGTACTGCCACAGTATGGAGTCAAATGCTGTCTAGAAACTGACTTAGGGATTTATGCCGAGCGTTCGCGCGGTACTGGTATAGTACTGCCCCAGTATGGAGTCAAATGCTGTCTAGAAACTGTCTTAGGGATTTATGCCTAGCTTTGGCACGGTACTGGAATATTACTGCCCCATTATGGAGTAAAATGCTGTCTAGAAAATGACTTAGGGATTTATGCCGAGATTTCGCCCGGTACTGGTGTAGTACTGACCCAGTATGGAGTCAAATGCTGTCTAGAATACGTCTGAGAGATTTATGCCGAGCTTTCGCGCGATACTGGTATAGTACTGCCCCAGTACGGAGTCAAATGGTGTCTAGAAACTGACTTAGGGATTTATGCCCATCGTTGGCGCTGTACTGGTATAGCAATGCCCCAGTATGGAGTCAAATGCTGTCTAGAAGCCGACTGAGAGATTTGTGACCTGCGTTGGCCCGGTACTGGTGTAGTACTGACCCAGCTGGAGTCAAATGCTGTCCAGAAACCGACTGTGGGATTTATGACGAGCGTTCGCGCGGTACTGGTATAGTATTGCCCCAGTATGGAGTCAAATGCTGTCTAGAAGCTGACTGAGGGATTAATGCCGAGCGTTGGCGTGGTATTGTTATAGTAATGCGCCAGTATGGACTCAAATGCTGGCTAGAAGCGGACTGAGAAATTCCTCCCTTGCTTTGGCACGGTACTGGTGTAGTACTGACCCAGTATGGAGTCAAATGCTGTCTAGAAGCCACCTTAGGGATTTATGCCGAGCGTTCGCGCGATACCGGTATAGTATTGCCCCAGTACGGAGTCAAATGCTGTCTAGAAACTGACTCAGGGATTTATGTCCATCGTTGGCGCGGTACTGGTGTAGTACTGCCCCAGTATGAAGGAAAATGCTGTCCAGAAGCCGACTGAGGGATTAATGCCGAGCGTTGGCGTGGTACTGTTATGATAATGCACCAGTTTGGAGTCAAATACTGTCTAGAAGCTGACTGAGGGATTAATGCCGAGCGTTGGCGTGGTATTGTTATAGCAATGCACCAGTATGGAGTCAAATGCTGGCTAGACGCCGACTGAGAAATTCCTCCCTAGCTTTGGCACGGTACTGGTGTAGTACTGACCCAGTATGGAGTCAAATGCTGTCTAGAATACGACTGATAGATTTATGCCCTGTTTGGCGCAGTACTGGTATAGTACTGCCCCAGTATGGAGTCAAATGCTGGCTAGAAGGCGACTTAGGGATTTATGCCGAGCGATCGCGCGGCACTGGTATAGTACTGCCCCAGTATGGAGTCAAATGCTGTCTAGAAGCCGACTGAGAGATTTGTGACCAGCGTTGGCCCGGTACTGGTGTAGTACTGCCCCAGTTGGAGTCAAATGCTGTCTAGAAACTGTCTTAGGGAATTATGCCGAGCTTTCGCGCGGTACTGGTATAGTATTGCCCCAGTACGGAGTCAAATGCTGTCTAGAAACTGACTTAGGGATTTATGTCCATCGTTGGCGCGGTACTGGTGTAGTACTGCCCCAGTATGGAGTCAAATGCTGTCTAGAAACAGACTGAGGGATTTATGTCAATCGTTGGCGCGGTACTGGAATATTACTGCCCCAGTATGGAGTAAAATGCTGTCTAGAAACTGACTTAGGGATTTATGCCGAGATTTCGCCCGGTTCTGGTATACTACTGCCCCAGTATGGAGTCAAATGCTATCTAGAAGATGTATGAGGGACTTCGGACTAGCGCTCGCGCGGTACTGGTATAATACTGCCCCAGTACGGAGTCAAATGCTGTCTAGAAACCGACTGTGGGATTTATGCCGAGCGTTGGCGCAGTACTGGTATAGTACTGCCCCAGTATGGAGTCAAATGCTGGCTAGAAGGCGACTTAGGGATTTATGCCGAGCGATCGCGCGGCACTGGTATAGTACTGCCCCAGTATGGAGTCAAATGCTGTCTAGAAGCCGACTGAGAGATTTGTGACCAGCGTTGGCCCGGTACTGGTGTAGTACTGACCCAGTATGGAGTCAAATGCTGTCTAGAAGCCGACTGAGAGATTTGTGACCAGCGTTGGCCCGGTACTGGTATAGTACTGCCACAGTATGGAGTCAAATGCTGTCTAGAAACAGACTTAGGGATTTATGCCGAGCCTTCGCGCGGGACTGGTATTGTACTGCCCCAGTATGGAGTCAAATGCTGTCTAGAAACTGTCTTAGGGATTTATGCCTAGCTTTGGCACGGTACTGGAATATTACTGCCCCAGTATGGAGTAAAATGCTGTCTAGAAACTGACTTAGGGATTTATGCCGAGATTTCGCCCGGTACTGGTATAGTACTGCCCCAGTATGGAGTCAAATGCTGTCTAGAAGATGTATGAGGGATTTCGGACTAGCGCTCGCGCGGTACTGGTATAATACTGCCCCAGTACGGAGTCAAATGCTGTCTAGAAGCTGACTGAGGGATTAATGCCGAGCGTTGGCGCGGTACTGGTATAGTACTGCCCCAGTATGGAGTCAAATGCTGGCTAGAAGGCGACTTAGGGATTTATGCCGAGCGCTCGCGCGGTACCGGTATAGTATTGCCCCAGTACGGAGTCAAATGCTGTCTAGAAACTGACTTAGGGATTTATGCCGAGCGTTCGCGCGGTACTGGTATAGTACTGCCCCAGTATGGAGTCAAATGCTGTCTAGAAACTGTCTTAGGGATTTATGCCTAGCTTTGGCACGGTACTGGAATATTACTGCCCCAGTATGGAGTAAAATGCTGTCTAGAAACTGACTTAGGGATTTATGCCGAGATTTCGCCCGGTACTGGTATAGTACTGCCCCAGTAGGGAGTCAAATGCTGTCTAGAAGATGTATGAGGGATTTGTGACCAGCGTTGGCCCGGTACTGGTATAGTACTGCCCCAGTATGGAGTCAAATGCTGTCTAGAAACCGACTGTGGGATTTATGCCGAGCGTTGGCACGGTACTGGTATAGTACTGCCCCAGTATGGAGTCAAATGCTGGCTAGAAGGCGACTTAGGGATTTATGCCGAGCGATCGCGCGGCACTGGTATAATACTGCCCCAGTACGGAGTCAAATGCTGTCTAGAAACTGACTTAGGGATTTATGCCCAGCGTTGGCGCAGTACTGGTATAGTACTGCCCCAGTATGGAGTCAAATGCTGGCTAGAAGGCGACTTAGGGATTTATGCCGAGCGATCGCGCGGCACTGGTATAGTACTGCCCCAGTATGGAGTCAAATGCTGTCTAGAAACAGACTTAGGGATTTATGCCGAGCGTTCGCGCGGTACTGGTATAGTACTGCCCCAGTATGGAGTCAAATGCTGTCTAGAAACTGACTTAGGGATTTATGCCGAGCGTTCGCGCGGTACTGGTATAGTACTGCCCCAGTATGGAGTCAAATGCTGTCTAGAAACTGTCTTAGGGATTTATGCCTAGCTTTGGCACGGTACTGGAATAGCAATGCCCCAGTATGGAGTCAAATGCTGTCTAGAAGCCGACTGAGAGATTTGTGACCAGCGTTGGCCCGGTACTGGTGTAGTACTGCCCCAGTATGGAGTGAAATGCTGTCTAGAAACTGTCTTAGGGAATTATGCCGAGCTTTCGCGCGATACTGGTATAGTACTGCCCCAGTACGGAGTCAAATGCTGTGTAGAAACTGACTTAGGGATTTATGTCCATCGTTGGCGCGGTACTGGTGTAGTACTGCCCCAGTATGAAGGAAAATGCTGTCCAGAAGCCGACTGAGGGATTAATGCCGAGCGTTGGCGTGGTACTGTTATGATAATGCACCAGTTTGGAGTCAAATACTGTCTAGAAGCTGACTGAGGGATTAATGCCGAGCGTTGGCGTGGTATTGTTATAGCAATGCACCAGTATGGAGTCAAATGCTGGCTAGACGCCGACTGAGAAATTCCTCCCTAGCTTTGGCACGGTACTGGTGTAGTACTGACCCAGTATGGAGTCAAATGCTGTCTAGAATACGACTGATAGATTTATGCCCTGTTTGGCGCAGTACTGGTATAGTACTGCCCCAGTATGGAGTCAAATGCTGGCTAGAAGGCGACTTAGGGATTTATGCCGAGCGATCGCGCGGCACTGGTATAGTACTGCCCCAGTATGGAGTCAAATGCTGTCTAGAAGCCGACTGAGAGATTTGTGACCAGCGTTGGCCCGGTACTGGTGTAGTACTGCCCCAGTTGGAGTCAAATGCTGTCTAGAAACTGTCTTAGGGAATTATGCCGAGCTTTCGCGCGGTACTGGTATAGTACTGCCCCAGTACGGAGTCAAATGCTGTGTAGAAACTGACTTAGGGATTTATGTCCATCGTTGGCGCGGTACTGGTGTAGTACTGCCCAAGTATGGATTCAAATGCTGTCTAGAAACTGACTTAGGGATTTATGTCCATCGTTGGCGATGTACTGGTATAGTACTGCCCCAGTATGGAGTAAAATGCTGTCTAGAAGCCGACTTAGGGATTTATGCCGAGATTTCGCCCGGTACTGGTATAGTACTGCCCCAGTATGGAGTCAAATGCTGTCTAGAAGATGTATGAGGGACTTCGGACTAGCGCTCGCGCGGTACTGGTATAATACTGCCCCAGTACGGAGTCAAATGCTGTCCAGAAACCGACTGTGGGATTTATGCCGAGCGTTGGCGCAGTACTGGTATAGTACTGCCCCAGTATGGTGTCAAATGCTGGCTAGAAGGCGACTTAGGGATTTATGCCGAGCGATCGCGCGGCACTGGTATAGTACTGCCCCAGTATGGAGTCAAATGCTGTCTAGAAGCCGACTGAGAGATTTGTGACCAGCGTTGGCCCGGTACTGGTGTAGTACTGACCCAGTATGGAGTCAAATGCTGTCTAGAAGCCGACTGAGAGATTTGTGACCAGCGTTGGCGCTGTACTGGTATAGTATTGCCCCAGTATGGAGTCAAATGCTGTCTAGAAACTGACTTAGGGATTAATGCCGAGCGTTCGCGCGGTACTGGTGTAGTACTGACCCAGTATGGAGTGAAATGCTGTCTAGAAACTGTCTTAGGGATTCATGCCTAGCTTTGGGACGGTACTGGAATAGTACTGCCCCAGTATGGAGTCAAATGCTGTCTAGAAACTGACTTAGGGATTAATGCCGAGCGTTCGCGCGGTACTGGTGTAGTACTGACCCAGTATGGAGTGAAATGCTGTCTAGAAGATGTATGAGGGACTTCGGACTAGCGCTCGCGCGGTACTGGTATAATACTGCCCCAGTACGGAGTCAAATGCTGTCTAGAAACTGACTTAGGGATTTATGCCCAGCGTTGGCGCTGTACTGGTATAGTACTGCCCCAGTATGGAGTCAAATGCTGGCTAGAAGGCGACTTAGGGATTTATGCCGAGCGTTCGCGCGGTACTGGTATAGTACTGCCCCAGTACGGAGTCAAATGCTGTCTAGAAACTGACTTAGGGATTTATGCCGAGCGTTCGCGCGGTACTGGTATAGTACTGCCCCAGTATGGAGTCAAATGCTGTCTAGAAACTGTCTTAGGGATTTATGCCTAGCTTTGGCACGGTACTGGAATATTACTGCCCCAGTATGGAGTAAAATGCTGTCTAGAAACGGACTTAGGGATTTATGCCGAGATTTCGCCCGGTACTGGTATAGTACTGCCCCAGTAGGGAGTCAAATGCTGTCTAGAATCTGTATGAGGGATTTCTGACTAGCGTTGGCTCGGTACTGGTATAGTACTGCCCCAGTATGGAGTCAAATGCTGTCTAGAAACTGACTTAGGGATTTATGCCGAGCGTTGGCGCAGTACTGGTATAGTACTGCCCCAGTATGGAGTCAAATGCTGGCTAGAAGGCGACTTAGGGATTTATGCCGAGCGATCGCGCGGCACTGGTATAATACTGCCCCAGTACGGAGTCAAATGCTGTCTAGAAACTGACTTAGGGATTTATGCCCAGCGTTGGCGCAGTACTGGTATAGTACTGCCCCAGTATGGAGTCAAATGCTGGCTAGAAACAGACTTAGGGATTTATGCCGAGCGTTCGCGCGGTACTGGTATAGTACTGCCCCAGTACGGAGTCAAATGCTGTCTAGAAACTGACTTAGGGATTTATGCCGAGCGTTCGCGCGGTACTGGTATAGTACTGCCCCAGTATGGAGTCAAATGCTGTCTAGAAACTGACTTAGGGATTTATGCCCAGCGTTGGCGCTGTACTGGTATAGTACTGCCCCAGTATGGAGTCAAATGCTGTCTAGAAACTGTCTTAGGGATTTATGCCTAGCTTTGGCACGGTACTGGAATAGCAATGCCCCAGTATGGAGTCAAATGCTGTCTAGAAGCCGACTGAGAGATTTGTGACCAGCGTTGGCCCGGTACTGGTGTAGTACTGCCCCAGTATGGAGTGAAATGCTGTCTAGAAACTGTCTTAGGGAATTATGCCGAGCGTTCGCGCGGTACCGGTATAGTATTGCCCCAGTGCGGAGTCAAATGCTGTCTAGAAACTGACTCAGGGATTTATGTCCATCGTTGGCGCGGTACTGGTGTAGTACTGCCCCGGTATGGAGTCAAATGCTGTCTAGAAACTGACTCAGGGATTTATGTCCATCGTTGGCGCGGTACTGGTGTAGTACTGCCCCGGTATGGAGTCAAATGCTGTCTAGAAGCCGACTGAGAGATTTATGCCGAGCGTTGGCGTGGTACTGTTATGATAATGCACCAGTTTGGAGTCAAATACTGTCTAGAAGCTGACTGAGGGATTAATGCCGACCGTTGGCGTGGTATTGTTATAGTAATGCGCCAGTATGGAGTCAAATGCTGGCTAGAAGCCGACTGAGAAATTCCTCCCTAGCTTTGGCACGGTACTGGTGTAGTACTGACCCAGTATGGAGTCAAATGCTGTCTAGAATACGACTGATAGATTTATGCCGAGCGATTGCGCGGCACTGGTATAGTACTGCCCCAGTATGGAGTCAAATGCTGTCTAGAAGCCGACTGAGAGATTTGTGACCAGCGTTGGCCCGGTACTGGTGTAGTACTGACCCAGTATGGAGTCAAATGCTGTCTAGAAGCCGACTGAGAGATTTGTGACCAGCGTTGGCCCGGTACTGGTATAGTACTGCCACAGTATGGAGTCAAATGCTGTCTAGAAACTGACTTAGGGATTTATGCCGAGCGTTCGCGCGGTACTGGTATAGTACTGCCCCAGTATGGAGTCAAATGCTGTCTAGAAACTGTCTTAGGGATTTATGCCTAGCTTTGGCACGGTACTGGAATAGCACTGCCCCAGTATGGAGTCAAATGCTGTCTAGAAGGCGACTTAGGGATTTATGCCGAGCGTTCGCGCGGTACTGGTATAGTACTGCCCCAGTATGGAGTCAAATGCTGTCTAGAAGCCGCCTTAGGGATTTATGCCGAGCGTTCGCGCGGTACCGGTATAGTATTGCCCCAGTACGGAGTCAAATGCTGTCTAGAAACTGACTCAGGGATTTATGTCCATCGTTGGAGCGGTACTGGTGTAGTACTGCCCCAGTATGAAGGAAAATGCTGTCTAGAATACGACTGAGAGATTTATGCCGAGCGTTGGCGTGGTACTGTTATGATAATGCCCCAGTATGGAGTCAAATGCTGTCTAGAAACTGACTTAGGGATTTATGCCGAGCGTTCGCGCGGTACTGGTATAGTACTGCCCCAGTACGGAGTCAAATGCTGTCTAGAAACTGACTTAGGGATTTATGCCCATCGTTGGCGCTGTACTGGTATAGCAATGCCCCAGTATGGAGTCAAATGCTGTCTAGAAGCCGACTGAGAGATTTGTGACCAGCGTTGGCCCGGTACTGGTGTAGTACTGCCCCAGCTGGAGTCAAATGCTGTCCAGAAACCGACTGTGGGATTTATGCCGAGCGTTGGCGCTGTACTGGTATAGTATTGCCCCAGTATGGAGTCAAATGCTGTCTAGAAACTGACTTAGGGATTTATGTCCATCGTTGGCGCGGTACTGGTGTAGTACTGCCCCAGTATGAAGGAAAATGCTGTCTAGAAGCCGACTGAGAGATTTATGCCTAGCGTTGGCGTGGTACTGTTATGATAATGCCACAGTATGGAGTGAAATGCTGTGTAGAAACTGACTTAGGGATTTATGCCCAGCGTTCGCGCGGCACTGGTATAGAATTGCCCCAGTATGGAGTCAAATGCTGTCTAGAAACTGTCTTAGGGATTTATGCCTAGCTTTGGCACGGTACTGGAATATTACTGCCCCAGTATGGAGTAAAATGCTGTCTAGAAACTGACTTAGGGATTTATGCCGAGATTTCGCCCGGTACTGGTATAGTACTGCCCCAGTATGGAGTCAAATGCTGTCTAGAAGATGTATGAGGGATTTCGGACTAGCGCTCGCGCGGTACTGGTATAATACTGCCCCAGTACGGAGTCAAATGCTGTCTAGAAGCTGACTTAGGGATTTATGCCGAGCGATAGCGCTGCACTGGTATAGTACTGCCCCAGTATGGAGTCAAATGCTGGCTAGAAGCCGACTTAGGGATTTATGCCGAGCGTTCGCGCGGTACTGGTATAGTACTGCCCCAGTATGGAGTCAAATGCTGTCTAGAAACTGACTTAGGGATTTATGCCCAGCGTTGGCGCTGTACTGGTATAGTACTGCCACAGTATGGAGTCAAATGCTGTCTAGAATACGACTGAGAGATTTGTGACCAGCGTTGGCCCGGTACTGGTGTAGTACTGAACCAGTATGGAGTCAAATGCTGTCTAGAAGCCGACTGAGAGATTTGTGACCAGCGTTGGCCCGGTACTGGTATAGTACT
Organism: Diplolepis rosae; assembly: GCA_030998225.1. Lineage (NCBI taxonomy): Eukaryota > Metazoa > Arthropoda > Insecta > Hymenoptera > Diplolepididae > Diplolepis > Diplolepis rosae. The sequence continues at coordinate 2,293,766 of JAPYXD010000686.1, read as the reverse complement.
GCCACAGTATGGAGTCAAATGCTGTCTAGAAACTGTCTTAGGGATTTATGCCTAGCTTTGGCGCGGTACTGGAATATTACTGCCCCAGTATGGAGTAAAATGCTGTCTAGAAACTGACTTAGGGATTTATGCCGAGATTTCGCCCGGTACTGGTATAGTACTGCCCCAGTATGGAGTCAAATGCTATCTAGAAGATGTATGAGGGATTTCGGACTAGCTTTCGCGCGGTACTGGTATAATACTGCCCCAGTACGGAGTCAAATGCTGTCTAGAAACTGACTTAGGGATTTATGCCCAGCGTTGGCGCTGTACTGGTATAGTACTGCCACAGTATGGAGTCAAATGCTGTCTAGAAACTGACTTAGGGATTTATGCCGAGCGTTCGCGCGGTACTGGTATAGTACTGCCCCAGTATGGAGTCAAATGCTGTCTAGAAACTGTCTTAGGGATTTATGCCTAGCTTTGGCACGGTACTGGAATATTACTGCCCCAGTATGGAGTAAAATGCTGTCTAGAAACTGACTTAGGGATTTATGCCGAGATTTCGCCCGGTACTGGTATAGTACTGCCCCAGTAGGGAGTCAAATGCTGTCTAGAAACTGACTTAGGGAATTATGCCGAGCTTTCGCGCGATACTGTCATAGTACTGCCCCAGTACGGAGTCAAATGCTGTCTAGAAACTGACTTAGGGATTTATGCCCATCGTTGGCGCTGTACTGGTATAGCAATGCCCCAGTATGGAGTCAAATGCTGTCTAGAAGCCGACTGAGAGATTTGTGACCAGCGTTGGCCCGGTACTGGTGTAGTACTGCCCCAGCTGGAGTCAAATGCTGTCCAGAAACCGACTGTGGGATTTATGCCGAGCGTTGGCGCTGTACTGGTATAGTATTGCCCCAGTATGGAGTCAAATGCTGTCTAGAAACTGACTGAGGGATTAATGCCGAGCGTTGGCGTGGTATTGTTATAGTAATGCGCCAGTAGTAGTACTGACCCAGTATGGAGTGAAATGCTGTCTAGAAACTGACTTAGGGATTTATGTCCATCGTTGGCGGGGTACTGGTGTAGTTCTGCCCCATTTTGCCTGAAAATGCTGTCCAGAAGCCGACTGAGGGATTAATGCCGAGCGTTGGCGTGGTACTGTTATGATAATGCACCAGTTTGGAGTCAAATACTGTCTAGAAGCTGACTGAGGGATTAATGCCGAGCGTTGGCGTGGTATTGTTATAGTAATGTCCCAGTATCGAGTCAAATGCTGGCTAGAAGCCGACTTAGGGATTTATGCCGAGCGTTCGCGCGGTACTGGTGTAGTACTGACCCAGTATGGAGTGAAATGCTGTCTAGAAACTGTCTTAGGGAATTATGCCGAGCTTTCGCGCGATACTGGTATAGTACTGCCCCAGTACGGAGTCAAATGCTGTGTAGAAACTGACTTAGGGATTTATGCCCATCGTTGGCGATGTACTGGTATAGCAATGCCCCAGTATGGAGTCAAATGCTGTCTAGAAGCCGACTGAGAGATTTGTGACCAGCGTTGGCCCGGTACTGGTGTAGTACTGCCCCAGCTGGAGTCAAATGCTGTCCAGAAACCGACTGTGGGATTTATGCCGAGCGTTGGCGCTGTACTGGTATAGTATTGCCCCAGTATGGAGTCAAATGCTGTCTAGAAACTGACTTAGGGATTTATGCCCATCGTTGGCGCTGTACTGGTATAGTACTGCCCCAGTATGGAGTCAAATGCTGTCTAGAAGCCGACTGAGGGATTTATGCCGAGCGTTGGCGTGGTACTGTTATGATAATGCCCCAGTATGGAGTCAAATGCTGTCTAGAAACCGACTTAGGGATTTATGCCGAGCGATCGCGCGGCACTGGTATAGTACTGCCCCAGTACGGAGTCAAATGCTGTCTAGAAACTGACTCAGGGATTTATGTCCATCGTTGGCGCTGTACTGGTATAGTACTGCCCCAGTATGGATTCAAATGCTGTCTAGAATACGACTGAGAGATTTGTGACCAGCGTTGGCCCGGTACTAGTGTAGTACTGACCCAGTATGGAGTCAAATGCTGTCTAGAAGCCGACTGAGAGATTTGTGACCAGCGTTGGCCCGGTACTGGTGTAGTACTGACCCAGCTGGAGTCAAATGCTGTCTAGAAACTGTCTTAGGGATTTATGCCTAGCTTTGGCGCGGTACTGGAATATTACTGCCCCAGTATGGAGTAAAATGCTGTCTAGAAACTGACTTAGGGATTTATGCCGAGATTTCGCCCGGTACTGGTATAGTACTGCCCCAGTATGGAGTCAAATGCTGTCTAGAAGATGTATGAGGGATTTCGGACTAGCGCTCGCGCGGTACTGGTATAATACTGCCCCAGTACGGAGTCAAATGCTGTCTAGAAGCTGACTGAGGGATTAATGCCGAGCGTTGGCGCGGTACCGGTATAGTATTGCCCCAGTACGGAGTCAAATGCTGTCTAGAAACTGACTTAGGGATTTATGCCGAGCGTTCGCGCGGTACTGGTATAGTACTGCCCCAGTATGGAGTCAAATGCTGTCTAGAAACTGTCTTAGGGATTTATGCCTAGCTTTGGCACGGTACTGGAATATTACTGCCCCAGTATGGAGTAAAATGCTGTCTAGAAACTGACTTAGGGATTTATGCCGAGATTTCGCCCGGTACTGGTATAGTACTGCCCCAGTAGGGAGTCAAATGCTGTCTAGAAACTGACTTAGGGAATTATGCCGAGCTTTCGCGCGATACTGTCATAGTACTGCCCCAGTACGGAGTCAAATGGTGTCTAGAAACTGACTTAGGGATTTATGCCCATCGTTGGCGCTGTACTGGTATAGCAATGCCCCAGTATGGAGTCAAATGCTGTCTAGAAGCCGACTGAGAGATTTGTGACCAGCGTTGGCCCGGTACTGGTGTAGTACTGCCCCAGCTGGAGTCAAATGCTGTCCAGAAACCGACTGTGGGATTTATGCCGAGCGTTGGCGCTGTACTGGTATAGTATTGCCCCAGTATGGAGTCAAATGCTGTCTAGAAACTGACTTAGGGATTAATGCCGAGCGTTGGCGTGGTATTGTTATAGTAATGCGCCAGTAGTAGTACTGACCCAGTATGGAGTTAAATGCTGTCTAGAAACTGACTTAGGGATTTATGTCCATCGTTGGCGAGGTACTTGTGTAGTACTGCCCCATTATGAAGGAAAATGCTGTCCAGAAGCCGACTGAGGGATTAATGCCGAGCGTTGGCGTGGTACTGTTATGATAATGCACCAGTTTGGAGTCAAATACTGTCTAGAAGCTGACTGAGGGATTAATGCCGAGCGTTGGCGTGGTATTGTTATAGTAATGCGCCAGTATGGAGTCAAATGCTGGCTAGAAGCCGACTGAGAGATTTGTGACCAGCGTTGGCCCGGTACTGGTGTAGTACTGACCCAGTATGGAGTGAAATGCTGTCTAGAAACTGTCTTAGGGAATTATGCCGAGCTTTCGCGCGATACTGGTATAGTACTGCCCCAGTACGGAGTCAAATGCTGTGTAGAAACTGACTTAGGGATTTATGTCCATCGTTGGCGCTGTACTGGTATAGCAATGCCCCAGTATGGAGTCAAATGCTGTCTAGAAGCCGACTGAGAGATTTGTGACCAGCGTTGGCCCGGTACTGGTGTAGTACTGCCCCAGCTGGAGTCAAATGCTGTCCAGAAACCGACTGTGGGATTTATGCCGAGCGTTGGCGCGGTACTGGTATAGTATTGCCCCAGTATGGAGTCAAATGCTGTCTAGAAACTGACTTAGGGATTTATGCCCATCGTTGGCGCGGTACTGGTATAGTACTGCCCCAGTATGAAGGAAAATGCTGTCTAGAAGCCGACTGAGGGATTAATGCCTAGCGTTGGCGTGGTACTGTTATGATAATGCCACAGTATGGAGTCAAATGCTGTCTAGAAACTGACTTAGGGATTTATGCCGAGCGTTCGCGCGGTACTGGTATAGTACTGCCCCAGTATGGAGTCAAATGCTGTCTAGAAACTGTCTTAGGGATTTATGCCTAGCTTTGGCACGGTACTGGAATATTACTGCCCCAGTATGGAGTAAAATGCTGTCTAGAAACGGACTTAGGGATTTATGCCGAGATTTCGCCCGGTTCTGGTATACTACTGCCCCAGTATGGAGTCAAATGCTATCTAGAAGATGTATGAGGGACTTCGGACTAGCGCTCGCGCGGTACTGGTATAATACTGCCCCAGTACGGAGTCAAATGCTGTCTAGAAACTGACTCAGGGATTTATGTCCATCGTTGGCGCAGTACTGGTATAGTACTGCCCCAGTATGGAGTCAAATGCTGTCTAGAAGCCGACTGAGAGATTTGTGACCAGCGTTGGCCCGGTACTGGTGTAGTACTGCCCCAGCTGGAGTCAAATGCTGTCCAGAAACCGACTGTGGGATTTATGCCGAGCGTTGGCGCTGTACTGGTATAGTATTGCCCCAGTATGGAGTCAAATGCTGTCTAGAAACTGACTTAGGGATTAATGCCGAGCGTTGGCGCGGTACTGGTGTAGTACTGCCCCAGTATGGAGTAAAATGCTGTCTAGAAGCCGCCTTAGGGATTTATGCCGAGCGTTCGCGCGGTACCGGTATAGTATTGCCCCAGTACGGAGTCAAATGCTGTCTAGAAACTGACTCAGGGATTTATGTCCATCGTTGGCGCGGTACTGGTGTAGTACTGCCCCAGTATGAAGGAAAATGCTGTCTAGAAGCCGACTGAGGGATTAATGCCGAGCGTTGGCGTGGTACTGTTATGATAATGCACCAGTTTGGAGTCAAATACTGTCTAGAAGCTGACTGAGGGATTAATGCCGAGCGTTGGCGTGGTATTGTTATAGCAATGCACCAGTATGGAGTCAAATGCTGGCTAGACGCCGACTGAGAAATTCCTCCCTAGCTTTGGCACGGTACTGGTGTAGTACTGACCCAGTATGGAGTCAAATGCTGTCTAGAATACGACTGATGGATTTATGCCGAGCGATTGCGCGGCACTGGTATAGTACTGCCCCAGTATGGAGTGAAATGCTGTCTAGAAGCCGACTGAGAGATTTGTGACCAGCGTTGGCCCGGTACTGGTGTAGTACTGACCCAGTATGGAGTCAAATGCTGTCTAGAAGCCGACTGAGAGATTTGTGACCAGCGTTGGCCCGGTACTGGTATAGTACTGCCACAGTATGGAGTCAAATGCTGTCTAGAAACTGACTTAGGGATTTATGCCGAGCGTTCGCGCGGTACTGGTATAGTACTGCCCCAGTATGGAGTCAAATGCTGTCTAGAAACTGTCTTAGGGATTTATGCCTAGCTTTGGCGCGGTACTGGTATAGTACTGCCCCAGTATGGAGTCAAATGCTGGCTAGAAGGCGACTTAGGGATTTATGCCGAGCGTTCGCGCGGCGCTGGTATAGTACTGCCCCAGTATGGAGTCAAATGCTGTCTAGAAGCCGACTTAGGGATTTATGCCGAGCGTTCGCGCGGTACTGGTATAGTATTGCCCCAGTATGGATTCAAATGCTGTCTAGAATACGACTGAGAGATTTGTGACCAGCGTTGGCCCGGTACTGGTGTAGTACTGACCCAGTATGGAGTCAAATGCTGTCTAGAAGCCGACTGAGAGATTTGTGACCAGCGTTGGCCCGGTACTGGTGTAGTACTGACCCAGTATGGAGTCAAATGCTGTCTAGAAGCCGACTGAGAGATTTGTGACCAGCGTTGGCCCGGTACTGGTGTAGTACTGCCCCAGTATGGAGTCAAATGCTGTCTAGAAACTGTCTTAGGGAATTATGCCGAGCTTTCGCGCGATACTGGTATAGTACTGCCCCAGTACGGAGTCAAATGCTGTCTAGAAACTGACTTAGGGATTTATGCCCATCGTTGGCGCTGTACTGGTATAGTACTGCCCCAGTATGGAGTCAAATGCTGTCTAGAAGCCGACTGAGAGATTTGTGACCAGCGTTGGCCCGGTACTGGTGTAGTACTGACCCAGCTGGAGTCAAATGCTGTCCAGAAACCGACTGTGGGATTTATGCCGAGCGTTGGCGCGGCACTGTTATAGTACTGCCCCAGTATGGAGTCAAATGCTGTCTAGAAACTGTCTTAGGGATTTACGCCTAGCTTTGCACGGTACTGGAACAGTACTGCCCCAGTATGGAGTAAAATGCTGTCTAGAAACTGACTTAGGGATTTATGCCGAGATTTCGCCCGGTACTGGTATAGTACTGCCCCAGTATGGAGTCAAATGCTGTCTAGAAGATGTATGAGGGATTTCGGACTAGCGCTCGCGCGGTACTGGTATAATACTGCCCCAGTACGGAGTCAAATGCTGTCTAGAAGCTGACTTAGGGATTTATGCCGAGCGTTGGCGCTGTACTGGTATAGTATTGCCCCAGTATGGAGTCAAATGCTGTCTAGAAACTGACTTAGGGATTTATGCCGAGCGTTCGCGCTGTACTGGTATAGTACTGCCCCAGTATGGAGTCAAATGCTGTCTAGAAACTGTCTTAGGGATTTATGCCTAGCTTTGGCACGGTACTGGAATATTACTGCCCCAGTATGGAGTAAAATGCTGTCTAGAAACTGACTTAGGGATTTATGCCGAGATTTCGCCCGGTACTGGTATAGTACTGCCCCAGTAGGGAGTCAAATGCTGTCTAGAAACTGACTTAGGGAATTATGCCGAGCTTTCGCGCGATACTGTCATAGTACTGCCCCAGTACGGAGTCAAATGGTGTCTAGAAACTGACTTAGGGATTTATGCCCATCGTTGGCGCTGTACTGGTATAGCAATGCCCCAGTATGGAGTCAAATGCTGTCTAGAAGCCGACTGAGAGATTTGTGACCAGCGTTGGCCCGGTACTGGTGTAGTACTGCCCCAGCTGGAGTCAAATGCTGTCCAGAAACCGACTGTGGGATTTATGCCGAGCGTTGGCGCTGTACTGGTATAGTATTGCCCCAGTATGGAGTCAAATGCTGTCTAGAAACTGACTTAGGGATTAATGCCGAGCGTTGGCCGGGTACTGTTATAGTAATGCGCCAGTAGTAGTACTGACCCAGTATGGAGTTAAATGCAGTGTAGAAACTGACTTAGTGATTTATGTCCATCGTTGGCGCGGTTCTGGTGTAGTACTGCCCCATTATGAAGGAATATGGTGTCCAGAAGCCGACTGAGGGATTAATGCCGAGCGTTGGCGTGGTACTGTTATGATAATGCACCAGTTTGGAGTCAAATACTGTCTAGAAGCTGACTGAGGGATTAATGCCGAGCGTTGGCGTGGTATTGTTATAGCAATGCACCAGTATGAGTCAAATGCTGGCTAGACGCCGACTGAGAGATTTGTGACCAGCGTTCGCGCGGTACTGGTGTAGTACTGACCCAGTATGGAGTGAAATGCTGTCTAGAAACTGTCTTAGGGAATTATGCCGAGCTTTCGCGCGATACTGGTATAGTACTGCCCCAGTACGGAGTCAAATGCTGTGTAGAAACTGACTTAGGGATTTATGTCCATCGTTGGCGCTGTACTGGTATAGCAATGCCCCAGTATGGAGTCAAATGCTGTCTAGAAGCCGACTGAGAGATTTGTGACCAGCGTTGGCCCGGTACTGGTGTAGTACTGCCCCAGCTGGAGTCAAATGCTGTCCAGAAACCGACTGTGGGATTTATGCCGAGCGTTGGCGCGGTACCGGTATAGTATTGCCCCAGTACGGAGTCAAATGCTGTCTAGAAACTGACTGAGGGATTAATGCCGACCGTTGGCGTGGTATTGTTATAGTAATGCGCCACTATGGAGTCAAATGCTGGCTAGAAACTGACTTAGGGATTTATGTCCATCGTTGGCGCGGTACTGGTGTAGTACTGCCCCAGTATGAAGGAAAATGCTGTCCAGAAGCCGACTGAGGGATTAATGCCGAGCGTTGGCGTGGTACTGTTATGATAATGCACCAGTTTGGAGTGAAATACTGTCTAGAAGCTGACTGAGGGATTAATGCCGAGCGTTGGCGTGGTATTGTTATAGCAATGCACCCGTATGGAGTCAAATGCTGGCTAGACGCCGACTGAGTGATTTTTGACCAGCGTTGGCCCGGTACTGGTGTAGTACTGACCCAGTATGGAGTGAAATGCTGTCTAGAAACTGTCTTAGGGAATTATGCCGAGCTTTCGCGCGATACTGGTATAGTACTGCCCCAGTACGGAGTCAAATGCTGTGTAGAAACTGACTTAGGGATTTATGTCCATCGTTGGCGATGTACTGGTATAGTACTGCCCCAGTATGGAGTCAAATGCTGTCTAGAAGCCGACTGAGAGATTTGTGACCAGCGTTGGCCCGGTACTGGTGTAGTACTGCCCCAGCTGGAGTCAAATGCTGTCCAGAAACCGACTGTGGGATTTATGCCGAGCGTTGGCGCTGTACTGGTATAGTATTGCCCCAGTATGGAGTCAAATGCTGTCTAGAAACTGACTTAGGGATTAATGCCGAGCGTTGGCGCGGTACTGGTTAGTAGTAGTACTGACCCAGTATGGAGTGAAATGCTGTGTAGAAACTGACTTAGGGATTTATGTCCATCGTTGGCGCGGTACTGGTGTAGTACTGCCCCAGTATGAAGGAAAATGCTGTCCAGAAGCCGACTGAGGGATTAATGCCGAGCGTTGGCGTGGTACTGTTATGATAATGCACCAGTTTGGAGTCAAATACTGTCTAGAAGCTGACTGAGGGATTAATGCCGAGCGTTGGCGTGGTATTGTTATAGCAATGCGCCAGTATGGAGTCAAATGCTGGCTAGAAGCCGACTGAGAGATTTGTGACCAGCGTTCGCGCGGTACTGGTGTAGTACTGACCCAGTATGGAGTGAAATGCTGTCTAGAAACTGTCTTAGGGAATTATGCCGAGCTTTCGCGCGATACTGGTATAGTACTGCCCCAGTACGGAGTCAAATGCTGTGTAGAAACTGACTTAGGGATTTATGCCCAGCGTTCGCGCGGCACTGGTATAGAATTGCCCCAGTATGGAGTCAAATGCTGTCTAGAAGCCGACTGAGAGATTTGTGACCAGCGTTGGCCCGGTACTGGTGTAGTACTGCCCCAGCTGGAGTCAAATGCTGTCCAGAAACCGACTGTGGGATTTATGCCGAGCGTTCGCGCGGTACTGGTATAGTACTGCCCCAGTACGGAGTCAAATGCTGTCTAGAAACTGTCTTAGGGATTCATGCCTAGCTTTGGGACGGTACTGGAATATTACTGCCCCAGTATGGAGTAAAATGCTGTCTAGAAACTGACTTAGGGATTTATGCCGAGATTTCGCCCGGTACTGGTATAGTACTGCCCCAGTATGGAGTCAAATGCTGTCTAGAAGATGTATGAGGGATTTCGGACTAGCGCTCGCGCGGTACTGGTATAATACTGCCCCAGTACGGAGTCAAATGCTGTCTAGAAGCTGACTGAGGGATTTATGCCGAGCGTTGGCGCGGTACTGGTATAGTACTGCCCCAGTATGGAGTCAAATGCTGTCTAGAAGCCGACTGAGAGATTTGTGACCAGCGTTGGCCCGGTACTGGTGTAGTACTGCCCCAGCTGGAGTCAAATGCTGTCTAGAAGCTGACTGAGGGATTTATGCCGAGCGTTGGCGCTGTATTGGTATAGTATTGCCCCAGTATGGAGTCAAATGCTGCCTAGAAGCTGACTGAGGGATTAATGCCGAGCGTTGGCGTGGTATTGTTATAGTAATGCGCCAGGTAGTACTGCCCCAGTATGGAGTAAAATGCTGTCTAGAAGCCGCCTTAGGGATTTATGCCGAGCGTTCGCGCGGTACCGGTATAGTATTGCCCCAGTACGGAGTCAAATGCTGTCTAGAAACTGACTCAGGGATTTATGTCCATCGTTGGCGCGGTACTGGTGTAGTACTGCCCCAGTATGAAGGAAAATGCTGTCCAGAAGCCGACTGAGGGATTAATGCCGAGCGTTGGCGTGGTACTGTTATGATAATGCACCAGTTTGGAGTCAAATACTGTCTAGAAGCTGACTGAGGGATTAATGCCGAGCGTTGGCGTGGTATTGTTATAGCAATGCACCAGTATGGAGTCAAATGCTGGCTAGACGCCGACTGAGAGATTTGTGACCAGCGTTGGCCCGGTACTGGTGTAGTACTGACCCAGTATGGAGTCAAATGCTGTCTAGAAGCCGACTGAGAGATTTGTGACCAGCGTTGGCCCGGTACTGGTATAGTACTGCCACAGTATGGAGTCAAATGCTGTCTAGAAACTGACTTAGGGATTTATGCCGAGCGTTCGCGCGGTACTGGTATAGTACTGCCCCAGTATGGAGTCAAATGCTGTCTAGAAGCTGACTGAGGGATTAATGCCGAGCGTTGGCGTGGTATTGTTATAGTACTGCCCCAGTACGGAGTCAAATGGTGTCTAGAAGGCGACTTAGGGATTTATGCCGAGCGATCGCGCGGCACTGGTATAGTACTGCCCCAGTATGGAGTCAAATGCTGTCTAGAAGCCGACTGAGAGATTTGTGACCAGCGTTGGCCCGGTACTGGTGTAGTACTGACCCAGTATGGAGTCAAATGCTGTCTAGAAGCCGACTGAGAGATTTGTGACCAGCGTTGGCCCGGTACTGGTATAGTACTGCCACAGTATGGAGTCAAATGCTGTCTAGAAACTGACTTAGGGATTTATGCCGAGCGTTCGCGCGGTACTGGTATAGTACTGCCCCAGTATGGAGTCAAATGCTGTCTAGAAACTGTCTTAGGGATTTATGCCTAGCTTTGGCACGGTACTGGAATATTACTGCCCCAGTATGGAGTCAAATGCTGGCTAGAAGGCGACTTAGGGATTTATGCCGAGCGATCGCGCGGCACTGGTATAGTACTGCCCCAGTATGGAGTCAAATGCTGTCTAGAAGCCGACTTAGGGATTTATGCCGAGCGTTCGCGCGGTACTGGTATAGTATTGCCCCAGTATGGATTCAAATGCTGTCTAGAATACGACTGAGAGATTTGTGACCAGCGTTGGCCCGGTACTGGTGTAGTACTGACCCAGTATGGAGTCAAATGCTGTCTAGAAGCCGACTGAGAGATTTGTGACCAGCGTTGGCCCGGTACTGGTGTAGTACTGACCCAGTATGGAGTCAAATGCTGTCTAGAAGCCGACTGAGAGATTTGTGACCAGCGTTGGCCCGGTACTGGTATAGTACTGCCCCAGTATGGAGTCAAATGCTGTCTAGAAACTGACTTAGGGAATTATGCCGAGCTTTCGCGCGATACTGTCATAGTACTGCCCCAGTACGGAGTCAAATGGTGTCTAGAAACTGACTTAGGGATTTATGCCCATCGTTGGCGCTGTACTGGTATAGCAATGCCCCAGTATGGAGTCAAATGCTGTCTAGAAGCCGACTGAGAGATTTGTGACCAGCGTTGGCCCGGTACTGGTGTAGTACTGCCCCAGCTGGAGTCAAATGCTGTCCAGAAACCGACTGTGGGATTTATGCCGAGCGTTGGCGCTGTACTGGTATAGTATTGCCCCAGTATGGAGTCAAATGCTGTCTAGAAACTGACTTAGGGATTTATGCCCATCGTTGGCGCTGTACTGGTATAGTACTGCCCCAGTATGGAGTAAAATGCTGTCTAGAATACGACTGAGTGATTTATGCCGAGCGTTGGCGTGGTACTGGTATAGTAATGCCCCAGTATGGAGTCAAATGCTGTCTAGAAACTGACTTAGGGATTTATGCCGAGCGTTCGCGCGGTACTGGTATAGTACTGCCCCAGTATGGAGTCAAATGCTGTCTAGAAACTGTCTTAGGGATTTATGCCTAGCTTTGGCACGGTACTGGAATATTACTGCCCCAGTATGGAGTAAAATGCTGTCTAGAAACTGACTTAGGGATTTATGCCGAGATTTCGCCCGGTACTGGTATAGTACTGCCCCAGTATGGAGTCAAATGCTATATAGAAGATGTATGAGGGATTTAGGACTAGCGCTCGCGCGTTACTGGTATAATACTGCCCCAGTACGGAGTCAAATGCTGTCCAGAAACCGACTGTGGGATTTATGCCGAGCGTTGGCGCAGTACTGGTATAGTACTGCCCCAGTATGGAGTCAAATGCTGGCTAGAAGGCGACTTAGGGATTTATGCCGAGCGTTCGCGCGGTACTGGTATAGTACTGCCCCAGTATGGAGTCAAATGCTGTCTAGAAACTGACTTAGGGATTTATGCCCATCGTTGGCGATGTACTGGTATAGTACTGCCCCAGTATGGAGTAAAATGCTGTCTAGAATACGACTGAGAGATTTGTGACCAGCGTTGGCCCGGTACTGGTGTAGTACTGAACCAGTATGGAGTCAAATGCTGTCTAGAAGCCGACTGAGAGATTTGTGACCAGCGTTGGCCCGGTACTGGTATAGTACTGCCACAGCTGGAGTCAAATGCTGTCTAGAAACTGTCTTAGGGATTTATGCCTAGCTTTGGCACGGTACTGGAATATTACTGCCCCAGTATGGAGTAAAATGCTGTCTAGAAACTGACTTAGGGATTTATGCCGAGATTTCGCCCGGTACTGGTATAGTACTGCCCCAGTATGGAGTCAAATGCTGTCTAGAAGATGTATGAGGGATTTCGGACTAGCGCTCGCGCGGTACTGGTATAATACTGCCCCAGTACGGAGTCAAATGCTGTCTAGAAACTGACTTAGGGATTTATGCCCAGCGTTGGCGCTGTACTGGTATAGTACTGCCACAGTATGGAGTCAAATGCTGTCTAGAAACTGACTTAGGGATTTATGCCGAGCGTTCGCGCGGTACTGGTATAGTACTGCCCCAGTATGGAGTCAAATGCTGTCTAGAAACTGTCTTAGGGATTTATGCCTAGCTTTGGCACGGTACTGGAATATTACTGCCCCAGTATGGAGTAAAATGCTGTCTAGAAACTGACTTAGGGATTTATGCCGAGATTTCGCCCGGTACTGGTATAGTACTGCCCCAGTAGGGAGTCAAATGCTGTCTAGAAACTGACTTAGGGAATTATGCCGAGCTTTCGCGCGATACTGTCATAGTACTGCCCCAGTACGGAGTCAAATGGTGTCTAGAAACTGACTTAGGGATTTATGCCCATCGTTGGCGCTGTACTAGTATAGCAATGCCCCAGTATGGAGTCAAATGCTGTCTAGAAGCCGACTGAGAGATTTGTGACCAGCGTTGGCCCGGTACTGGTGTAGTACTGCCCCAGCTGGAGTCAAATGCTGTCCAGAAACCGACTGTGGGATTTATGCCGAGCGTTGGCGCTGTACTGGTATAGTATTGCCCCAGTATGGAGTCAAATGCTGTCTAGAAGCTGACTGAGGGATTAATGCCGAGCGTTGGCGTGGTATTGTTATAGTAATGCGCCAGTAGTAGTACTGACCCAGTATGGAGTTAAATGCTGTCTATAAACTGACTTAGTGATTTATGTCCATCGTTGGCGCGGTACTGGTTTAGTACTGCCCCATTATGTAGGAAAATGCTGTCCAGAAGCCGACTGAGGGATTAATGCCGAGCGTTGGCGTGGTACTGTTATGATAATGCACCAGTTTGGAGTCAAATACTGTCTAGAAGCTGACTGAGGGATTAATGCCGAGCGTTGGCGTGGTATTGTTATAGCAATGCACCAGTATGGAGTCAAATGCTGGCTAGAAGCCGACTGAGAGATTTGTGACCAGCGTTGGCTCGGTACTGGTGTAGTACTGACCCAGTATGGAGTGAAATGCTGTCTAGAAACTGTCTTAGGGAATTATGCCGAGCTTTCGCGCGATACTGGTATAGTACTGCCCCAGTACGGAGTCAAATGCTGTCTAGAAACTGACTTAGGGATTTATGCCCATCGTTGGCGCTGTACTGGTATAGCAATGCCCCAGTATGGAGTCAAATGCTGTCTAGAAGCCGACTGAGAGATTTGTGACCAGCGTTGGCCCGGTACTGGTGTAGTACTGCCCCAGCTGGAGTCAAATGCTGTCCAGAAACCGACTGTGGGATTTATGCCGAGCGTTGGCGCTGTACTGGTATAGTATTGCCCCAGTATGGAGTCAAATGCTGTCTAGAAACTGACTTAGGGATTTATGCCCATCGTTGGCGCTGTACTGGTATAGTACTGCCCCAGTATGGAGTAAAATGCTGTCTAGAAGCCGACTTAGGGATTTATGCCGAGCGTTGGCGTGGTACTGTTATGATACTGCCCCAGTATGGAGTCAAATGCTGTCTAGAAACTGACTTAGGGATTTATGCCGAGCTTTGGCCCGGTACTGGTACGGTACTGCCCCAGTATGGAGTCAAATGCTGTCTAGAAACTGTCTTAGGGATTTATGCCTAGCTTTGGCACGGTACTGGAATATTACTGCCCCAGTATGGAGTAAAATGCTGTCTAGAAACTGACTTAGGGATTTATGCCGAGATTTCGCCCGGTACTGGTATAGTACTGCCCCAGTATGGAGTCAAATGCTGTCTAGAAGATGTATGAGGGATTTCGGACTAGCGCTCGCGCGGTACTGGTATAATACTGCCCCAGTACGGAGTCAAATGCTGTCTAGAAGCTGACTGAGGGATTAATGCCGAGCGTTGGCGCGGTACTGGTATAGTACTGCCCCAGTATGGAGTCAAATGCTGGCTAGAAGGCGACTTAGGGATTTATGCCGAGCGATCGCGCGGCACTGGTATAGTACTGCCCCAGTATGGAGTCAAATGCTGTCTAGAAACTGACTTAGGGATTTATGCCCATCGTTGGCGAGGTACTGGTATAGTACTGCCCAAGTATGGATTCAAATGCTGTCTAGAATACGACTGAGAGATTTGTGACCAGCGTTGGCCCGGTACTTGAGTAGTACTGACCCAGTATGGAGTCAAATGCTGTCTAGAAGCCGACTGAGAGATTTGTGACCAGCGTTGGCCCGGCACTGGTATAGTACTGCCCCAGTGTGGAGTAAAATGGTGTCTAGAAACTGTCTTAGGGATTTATGCCTAGCTTTGGGTCGGTACTGGTATAATACTGCCCCAGTACGGAGTCAAATGCTGTCTAGAAACTGACTTAGGGATTTATGCCGAGATTTCGCCCGGTTCTGGTATAGTACTGCCCCAGTATGGAGTCAAATGCTATCTAGAAGATGTATGAGGGATTTCGGACTAGCGCTCGCGCGGTACTGGTATAATACTGCCCCAGTACGGAGTCAAATGCTGTCTAGAAACTGACTTAGGGATTTATGCCCAGCGTTGGCGCTGTACTGGTATAGTACTGCCACAGTATGGAGTCAAATGCTGTCTAGAAACTGACTTAGGGATTTATGCCGATCGTTCGTGCGGTACTGGTATAGTACTGCCACAGTATGGAGTCAAATGCTGTCTAGAAACTGATTTAGGGATTTATGCCGAGCGTTCGTGCGGTACTGGTATAGTACTGCCCCAGTATGGAGTCAAATGCTGTCTAGAAACTGACTTAGGGATTTATTCCCAGCGTTGGCGCTGTACTGGTATAGTACTGCCACAGTATGGAGTCAAATGCTGTCTAGAAGCTGACTTAGGGATTTATGCCCAGCGTTGGCGCTGTACTGGTATAGTACTGCCACCGTATGGAGTCAAATGCTGTCTAGAAACTGACTTAGGGATTTATGCCGAGCGTTGGCGCTGTACTGGTATAGTACTGCCACAGTATGGAGTCAAATGCTGTCTAGAAACTGACTTAGGGATTTATGCCCAGCGTTGGCGCTGTACTGGTATAGTACTGCCACAGTATGGAGTCAAATGCTGTCTAGAAACTGACTTAGGGATTTATGCCGATCGTTCGCGCGGTACTGGAATATTACTGCCCCAGTATGGAGTCAAATGCTGTCTAGAAACTGTCTTAGGGATTTATGCCTAGCTTTGGCACGGTACTGGAATATTACTGCCCCAGTATGGAGTAAAATGCTGTCTAGAAACTGACTTAGGGATTTATGCCGAGATTTCGCCCGGTACTGGTATAGTACTGCCCCAGTATGGAGTCAAATGCTGTCTAGAAGCCGACTTAGGGATTTATGACGATCGTTCGCGCGGTACTGGAATATTACTGCCCCAGTATGGAGTAAAATGCTGTCTAGAAACTGACTTAGGGATTTATGCCCAGCGTTGGCGCTGTACTGGTATAGTACTGCCCCAGTATGGAGTCAAATGCTGTCTAGAAACTGACTTAGGGATTTATGCCGAGCGTTGGCGCGGTACTGGTATAATACTGCCCCAGTACGGAGTCAAATGCTGTCTAGAAACTGACTTAGGGATTTATGCCCAGCGTTGGCGCTGTACTGGTATAGTACTGCCCCAGTATGGAGTCAAATGCTGTCTAGAAACTGACTTAGGGATTAATGCCGAGCGTTGGCGCGGTACCGGTATAGTATTGCCCCAGTACGGAGTCAAATGCTGTCTAGAAACTGACTTAGGGATTTATGCCGAGCGTTCGCGCGGTACTGGAATATTACTGCCCCAGTATGGAGTCAAATGCTGTCTAGAAACTGTCTTAGGGATTTATGCCTAGCTTTGGCACGGTACTGGAATATTACTGCCCCAGTATGGAGTAAAATGCTGTCTAGAAACTGACTTAGGGATTTATGCCGAGATTTCGCCCGGTACTGGTATAGTACTGCCCCAGTAGGGAGTCAAATGCTGTCTAGAAACTGACTTAGGGAATTATGCCGAGCTTTCGCGCGATACTGTCATAGTACTGCCACAGTATGGAGTCAAATGCTGTCTAGAAACTGACTTAGGGATTTATGCCCATCGTTGGCGCTGTACTGGTATAGCAATGCCCCAGTATGGAGTCAAATGCTGTCTAGAAGCCGACTGAGAGATTTGTGACCAGCGTTGGCCCGGTACTGGTGTAGTACTGCCCCAGCTGGAGTCAAATGCTGTCCAGAAACCGACTGTGGGATTTATGCCGAGCGTTGGCGCTGTACTGGTATAGTACTGCCCCAGTATGGAGTCAAATGCTGTCTAGAAGCTGACTGAGGGATTTATGCCGAGCGTTGGCGTGGTATTGTTATAGTAATGCGCCAGTAGTAGTACTGCCCCAGTATGGAGTAAAATGCTGTCTAGAAGCCGCCTTAGGGATTTATGCCGAGCGTTCGCGCGATACCGGTATAGTATTGCCCCAGTACGGAGTCAAATGCTGTCTAGAAACTGACTCAGGGATTTATGTCCATCGTTGGCGCGGTACTGGTATAGTACTGCCCCATTATGGAGGAAAATGCTGTCTAGAAGCCGACTGAGGGATTAATGCCGAGCGTTGGCGTGGTACTGTTATGATAATGCACCAGTTTGGAGTCAAATACTGTCTAGAAGATGACTGAGGGATTAATGCCGAGCGTTGGCGTGGTATTGTTATAGTAATGCGCCAGTATGGACTCAAATGCTGGCTAGAAGCGGACTGAGAAATTCCTCCCTTGCTTTGGCACGGTACTGGTGTAGTACTGACCCAGTATGGAGTCAAATGCTGTCTAGAAACTGACTTAGGGATTTATGCCCATCGTTGGCGCTGTACTGGTATAGCAATGCCCCAGTATGGAGTCAAATGCTGTCTAGAAACTGTCTTAGGGATTCATGCCTAGCTTTGGCACGTTACTGGAATATTACTGCCCCATTATGGAGTAAAATGCTGTCTAGAAACTGACTTAGGGATTTATGCCGAGATTTCGCGCGGTACTGGTGTAGTACTGAACCAGTATGGAGTCAAATGCTGTCTAGAAGCCGACTGAGAGATTTGTGACCAGCGTTGGCCCGGTACTGGTATAGTACTGCCACAGTATGGAGTCAAATGCTGTCTAGAAACAGACTTAGGGATTTATGCCGAGCGTTCGCGCGGTACTGGTATAGTACTGCCCCAGTAGGGAGTCAAATGCTGTCTAGAAACTGTCTTAGGGATTTATGCCTAGCTTTGGCACGGTACTGGAATATTACTGCCCCAGTATGGAGTAAAATGCTGTCTAGAAACTGACTTAGGGATTTATGCCGAGATTTCGCCCGGTACTGGTATAGTACTGCCCCAGTATGGAGTCAAATGCTGTCTAGAAACTGACTTAGGGAATTATGCCGAGCTTTCGCGCGATACTGTCATAGTACTGCCCCAGTACGGAGTCAAATGCTGTGTAGAAACTGACTTAGGGATTTATGTCCATCGTTGGCACGGTACTGGAATAGCAATGCCCCAGTATGGAGTCAAATGCTGTCTAGAAGCCGACTGAGAGATTTGTGACCAGCGTTGGCCCGGTACTGGTGTAGTACTGCCCCAGCTGGAGTCAAATGCTGTCCAGAAACCGACTGTGGGATTTATGCCGAGCGTTGGCGCTGTACTGGTATAGTATTGCCCCAGTATGGAGTCAAATGCTGTCTAGAAGCTGACTTAGGGATTAATGCCGAGCGTTGGCGTGGTATTGTTATAGTAATGCGCCAGTAGTAGTACTGACCCAGTATGGAGTTAAATGCTGTCTAGAAGCAGCCTTAGGGATTTATGCCGAGCGTTCGCGCGGTACCGGTATAGTATTGCCCCAGTATGGAGTCAAATGCTGTGTAGAAACTGACTTAGGGATTTATGTCCATCGTTGGCGCGGTACTGGTGTAGTACTGCCCCAGTATGAAGGAAAATGCTGTCCAGAAGCCGACTGAGGGATTAATGCCGAGCGTTGGCGTGGTACTGTTATGATAATGCACCAGTTTGGAGTCAAATACTGTCTAGAAGCTGACTGAGGGATTAATGCCGAGCGTTGGCGTGGTATTGTTATAGTAATGCGCCAGTATGGACTCAAATGCTGGCTAGAAGCGGACTGAGAAATTCCTCCCTTGCTTTGGCACGGTACTGGTGTAGTACTGACCCAGTATGGAGTCAAATGCTGTCTAGAAACTGACTTAGGGATTTATGCCCATCGTTGGCGATGTACTGGTATAGTACTGCCCCAGTATGGAGTAAAATGCTGTCTAGAAACTGTCTTAGGGATTTATGCCTAGCTTTGGGACGGTACTGGAATATTACTGCCCCAGTATGGAGTAAAATGCTGTCTAGAAGCTGACTTAGGGATTTATGCCGAGAGTTCGCCCGGTACTGGTGTAGTACTGACCCAGTATGGAGTCAAATGCTGTCTAGAAGCCGACTGAGAGATTTATGCCCAGCGTTGGCGCTGTACTGGTATAGTACTGCCACAGTATGGAGTCAAATGCTGTCTAGAAACTGACTTAGGGATTTATGCCGAGCGTTCGCGCGGTACTGGTATAGTACTGCCCCAGTATGGAGTCAAATGCTGTCTAGAAACTGTCTTAGGGATTTATGCCTAGCTTTGGCACGGTACTGGAATATTACTGCCCCAGTATGGAGTCAAATGCTGTCTAGAAACTGTCTTAGGGATTTATGCCGAGCTTTCGCACGGTACTGGAACGGTACTGCCCCAGTATGGAGTCAAATGCTGTCTAGAAACTGTCTTAGGGATTTATGCCTAGCTTTGGCACGGTACTGGAATATTACTGCCCCAGTATGGAGTAAAATGCTGTCTAGAAACTGACTTAGGGATTTATGCCGAGATTTCGCCCGGTTCTGGTATACTACTGCCCCAGTATGGAGTCAAATGCTATCTAGAAGATGTATGAGGGATTTCGGACTAGCGCTCGCGCGGTACTGGTATAATACTGCCCCAGTACGGAGTCAAATGCTGTCTAGAAACTGACTTAGGGATTTATGCCGAGATTTCGCCCGGTACTGGTATAGTACTGCCCCAGTATGGAGTCAAATGCTGGCTAGAAGGCGACTTAGGGATTTATGCCGAGCGATCGCGCGGCACTGGTATAGTACTGCCCCAGTACGGAGTCAAATGCTGTCTAGAAACTGACTTAGGGATTTATGCCCATCGTTGGCGCTGTACTGGTATAGTACTGCCCCAGTATGGAGTCAAATGCTGTCTAGAAGCCGACTGAGAGATTTGTGACCAGCGTTGGCCCGGTACTGGTGTAGTACTGAACCAGTATGGAGTCAAATGCTGTCTAGAAGCCGACTGAGAGATTTGTGACCAGCGTTGGCCCGGTACTGGTATAGTACTGCCACAGTATGGAGTCAAATGCTGTCTAGAAACAGACTTAGGGATTTATGCCGAGCGTTGGCGCGGTACTGGTATAGTACTGCCCCAGTATGGAGTCAAATGCTGTCTAGAAACTGTCTTAGGGATTTATGCCTAGCTTTGGCACGGTACTGGAATATTACTGCCCCAGTATGGAGTAAAATGCTGTCTAGAAACTGACTTAGGGATTTATGCCGAGATTTCGCCCGGTTCTGGTATACTACTGCCCCAGTATGGAGTCAAATGCTATCTAGAAGATGTATGAGGGACTTCGGACTAGCGCTCGCGCGGTACTGGTATAATACTGCCCCAGTACGGAGTCAAATGCTGTCTAGAAACTGACTTAGGGATTTATGCCCAGCGTTGGCGCTGTACTGGTATAGTACTGCCACAGTATGGAGTCAAATGCTGTCTAGAAACTGACTTAGGGATTTATGCCGAGCGTTCGCGCGGTACTGGTATAGTACTGCCCCAGTATGGAGTCAAATGCTGTCTAGAAACTGTCTTAGGGATTTATGCCTAGCTTTGGCACGGTACTGGAATATTACTGCCCCAGTATGGAGTAAAATGCTGTCTAGAAACGGACTTAGGGATTTATGCCGAGATTTCGCCCGGTACTGGTATAGTTCTGCCCCAGTAGGGAGTCAAATGCTGTCTAGAAACTGACTTAGGGAATTATGCCGAGCTTTCGCGCGATACTGTCATAGTACTGCCCCAGTACGGAGTCAAATGGTGTCTAGAAACTGACTTAGGGATTTATGCCCATCGTTGGCGCTGTACTGGTATAGCAATGCCCCAGTATGGAGTCAAATGCTGTCTAGAAGCCGACTGAGAGATTTGTGACCAGCGTTGGCCCGGTACTGGTGTAGTACTGCCCCAGCTGGAGTCAAATGCTGTCCAGAAACCGACTGTGGGATTTATGCCGAGCGTTGGCGCTGTACTGGTATAGTATTGCCCCAGTATGGAGTCAAATGCTGTCTAGAAGCTGACTGAGGGATTAATGCCGAGCGTTGGCGTGGTATTGTTATAGTAATGCGCCAGTATGGACTCAAATGCTGGCTAGAAGCGGACTGAGAAATTCCTCCCTTGCTTTGGCACGGTACTGGTGTAGTACTGACCCAGTATGGAGTCAAATGCTGTCTAGAAGCCGCCTTAGGGATTTATGCCGAGCGTTCGCGCGATACTGGTATAGTACTGCCCCAGTACGGAGTCAAATGCTGTGTAGAAACTGACTTAGGGATTTATGTCCATCGTTGGCGCGGTACTGGTGTAGTACTGCCCCAGTATGAAGGAAAATGCTGTCCAGAAGCCGACTGAGGGATTAATGCCGAGCGTTGGCGTGGTACTGTTATGATAATGCACCAGTATGGAGTCAAATGCTGTCTAGAAACTGACTCAGGGTTTTATGTCCATCGTTGGAGCGGTACTGGTGTAGTACTGCCCCAGTATGAAGGAAAATGCTGTCTAGAATACGACTGAGAGATTTATGCCCTGTTTGGCGCAGTACTGGTATAGTACTGCCCCAGTATGGAGTCAAATGCTGTCTAGAATACGACTGAGAGATTTGTGACCAGCGTTGGCCCGGTACTGGTGTAGTACTGACCCAGTATGGAGTCAAATGCTGTCTAGAAGCCGACTGAGAGATTTATGCCCAGCGTTGGCGGGGTACTGGTATAGTACTGCCCCGGTATGGAGTCAAATGCTGTCTAGAAGCCGACTGAGAGATTTGTGACCAGCGTTGGCCCGGTACTGGTGTAGTACTGACCCAGTATGGAGTCAAATGCTGTCTAGAAGCCGACTGAGAGATTTGTGACCAGCGTTGGCCCGGTACTGGTATAGTACTGCCACAGTATGGAGTCAAATGCTGTCTAGAAACTGACTTAGGGATTTATGCCGAGCGTTCGCGCGGTACTGGTATAGTACTGCCCCAGTATGGAGTCAAATGCTGTCTAGAAACTGTCTTAGGGATTTATGCCTAGCTTTGGCATGGTACTGGAATATTACTGCCCCAGTATGGAGTAAAATGCTGTCTAGAAACTGACTTAGGGATTTATGCCGAGATTTCGCCCGGTTCTGGTATACTACTGCCCCAGTATGGAGTCAAATGCTATCTAGAAGATGTATGAGGGACTTCGGACTAGCGCTCGCGCGGTACTGGTATAATACTGCCCCAGTACGGAGTCAAATGCTGTCTAGAAGCTGACTGAGGGATTAATGCCGAGCGTTGGCGCGGTACCGGTATAGTATTGCCCCAGTACGGAGTCAAATGCTGTCTAGAAACTGACTTAGGGATTTATGCCGAGCGTTCGCGCGGTACTGGTATAGTACTGCCCCAGTATGGAGTCAAATGCTGTCTAGAAACTGTCTTAGGGATTTATGCCTAGCTTTGGCACGGTACTGGAATATTACTGCCCCAGTATGGAGTAAAATGCTGTCTAGAAACTGACTTAGGGATTTATGCCGAGATTTCGCCCGGTACTGGTATAGTACTGCCCCAGTAGGGAGTCAAATGCTGTCTAGAAACTGACTTAGGGAATTATGCCGAGCTTTCGCGCGATACTGTCATAGTACTGCCCCAGTACGGAGTCAAATGGTGTCTAGAAACTGACTTAGGGATTTATGCCCATCGTTGGCGCTGTACTGGTATAGCAATGCCCCAGTATGGAGTCAAATGCTGTCTAGAAGCCGACTGAGAGATTTGTGACCAGCGTTGGCCCGGTACTGGTGTAGTACTGCCCCAGCTGGAGTCAAATGCTGTCCAGAAACCGACTGTGGGATTTATGCCGAGCGTTGGCGCTGTACTGGTATAGTATTGCCCCAGTATGGAGTCAAATGCTGTCTAGAAACTGACTTAGGGATTAATGCCGAGCGTTGGCGTGGTATTGTTATAGGTAGTACTGACCCAGTATGGAGTAAAATGCTGTCTAGAAGCCGCCTTAGGGATTTATGCCGAGCGTTCGCGCGGTACCGGTATAGTATTGCCCCAGTACGGAGTCAAATGCTGTCTAGAAACTGACTCAGGGATTTATGTCCATCGTTGGCGCGGTACTGGTGTAGTACTGCCCCAGTATGAAGGAAAATGCTGTCCAGAAGCCGACTGAGGGATTAATGCCGAGCGTTGGCGTGGTACTGTTATGATAATGCACCAGTTTGGAGTCAAATACTGTCTAGAAGCTGACTGAGGGATTAATGCCGAGCGTTGGCGTGGTATTGTTATAGTAATGCGCCAGTATGGACTCAAATGCTGGCTAGAAGCGGACTGAGAAATTCCTCCCTTGCTTTGGCACGGTACTGGTGTAGTACTGACCCAGTATGGAGTCAAATGCTGTCTAGAAGCAGCCTTAGGGATTTATGCCCATCGTTGGCGCTGTACTGGTATAGCAATGCCCCAGTATGGAGTCAAATGCTGTCTAGAAGCCGACTGAGAGATTTGTGACCAGCGTTGGCCCGGTACTGGTGTAGTACTGCCCCAGCTGGAGTCAAATGCTGTCCAGAAACCGACTGTGGGATTTATGCCGAGCGTTGGCGCTGTACTGGTATAGTATTGC
This sequence comes from Diplolepis rosae, assembly GCA_030998225.1. Taxonomy (NCBI): domain Eukaryota; kingdom Metazoa; phylum Arthropoda; class Insecta; order Hymenoptera; family Diplolepididae; genus Diplolepis; species Diplolepis rosae. Next base: position 2,270,091 of record JAPYXD010000686.1, on the reverse strand, counting down.
CCCAGTATGGAGTCAAATGCTGTCTAGAAGCTGACTGAGGGATTAATGCCGCGCGTTGGCGTGGTATTGTTATAGTAATGTCCCAGTATCGAGTCAAATGCTGGCTAGAAGCCGACTTAGGGATTTATGACGAGCGTTCGCGCGGTACTGGTATAGTATTGCCCCAGTATGGAGTCAAATGCTGTCTAGAAACTGACTGAGGGATTAATGCCGAGCGTTGGCGTGGTATTGTTATAGCAATGCACCAGTATGGAGTCAAATGCTAGCTAGACGCCGACTGAGAAATTCCTCCCTAGCTTTGGCACGGTACTGGTGTAGTACTGACCCAGTATGGAGTCAAATGCTGTCTAGAATACTACTGAGAGATTTATGCCCTGTTTGGCGCAGTACTGGTATAGTACTGCCCCAGTATGGTGTCAAATGCTGGCTAGAAGGCGACTTAGGGATTTATGCCGAGCGATCGCGCGGCACTGGTATAGTACTGCCCCAGTATGGAGTCAAATGCTGTCTAGAAGCCGACTGAGAGATTTGTGACCAGCGTTGGCCCGGTACTGGTGTAGTACTGACCCAGTATGGAGTCAAATGCTGTCTAGAAGCCGACTGAGAGATTTATGCCCAGCGTTGGCGCTGTACTGGTATAGTACTGCCACAGTATGGAGTCAAATGCTGTCTAGAAACTGACTTAGGGATTTATGCCGAGCGTTCGCGCGGTACTGGTATAGTACTGCCCCAGTATGGAGTCAAATGCTGTCTAGAAACTGTCTTAGGGATTTATGCCGAGCGTTCGCGCGGTACTGGTATAGTATTGCCCCAGTACGGAGTCAAATGCTGTCTAAAAAGGACTGAGGGTTTAATTCCCAGCGTTGGCACGGTACTGTTATAGCAATTCCCCAGTATGGAGTCAAATGCTGGCTAGAAGCCGACTGATGGATTAATGCCGACCGTTAATGTGGTACTGTTATAGTAATGCCCCAGTATGGAGTCAAATGCTGTCTTGAAGCTGACGTAGGGATTTATGCCCACCGTTGGCAAGGTACTGGTATAGAAACGCCCCAGTATGGAGTCCAAATGACGGCTTGAAGCCGACTTAGGGATTTATGCCGAGCGTTATCGTGGTACTAGTATAGTACTGCCCCAGTATGGAGTCAAATGCTGTGTAGAAACTGACTTAGGGATTTATGCCCAGCGTTCGCGCGGCACTGGTATAGAATTGCCCCAGTATGGAGTCAAATGCTGTCTAGAAGATGACTGAGGGATTTATGCGCACCGTTAGCACGGTACTGGTATAGAAATGCCCCAGTATGGAGTCCCAATGCTGTCTAGAAGCCGACTGATGGATTAATGCCGAGCGTTAGTGTGGTACTGTTATAGTAATGCCCCAGTATGGAGTCAAATGCTGTCTTGAAGCTGACGTAGGGATTTATGCCCACCGTTGGCGCGGTACTGGTGTAGTACTGCCACACTATGGAGTCAAATGCTTGTCTAGAAGACGACTTAGGGATCTATGCCCACCGTTGTCGCGGTACTGGTGTAGTACTGCCACCAGTATGGAGTCAAATGCTGTCAAGAAGCCGACTGACGGATTAATTCCGTGCGTTTGTGTGGTACTGTTATAGTAATGCCCCAGTATGGAGTCAAATGCTATCTTGAAGCTGACGTAGGGATTTATGCCCACCGTTGGCGCGGTACTGGTCTAGTACTGCCCCACTATGGAGTCAAATGCTTGCTAGAAGACGACTTAGGGATCTATGCCCACCGTTGTCGCGGTACTGGTGTAGTACTGCCACAGTATGGAGTCAAATGCTGTCTAGAAGCCGACTGAAGGATTAATGCCGAGCGTTAGCGTGGTACTGGTATAGTTCTGCTTCAGTATGGAGTCAAATGCTTGCTAGAAGACGACTTAGGGATTTATGCCGAGTGTTCGCGCGGTACTGATATAGTACTGTCCCAGTATGGAGTCAAATGCTGTCTAGAAGCCGACTGAAGGATTAATGCCGAGCGTTAGCGTGGTACTGGTATAGTTCTGCTTCAGTATGGAGTCAAATGCTTGCTAGAAGACGACTTAGGGATTTATGCCGAGTGTTCGCGCGGTACTGCTATAGTACTGTCCCAGTATGGAGTCAAATGCTGTCTAGAACGGACTGAGGGATTTATTCCCAGCGTTGGCACGGTACTGGTATGGTACTGCACCAGTATGTAGTCAAATGCTGTCTAGAAGCCGACTTAGGGATTTATGCCCAGCGGTGAAGCGGTACTGGTATAGAACTGCCCCAGTATGGAGTCAAGTGCTTTCTAGAAACTGTCTTAGGGATTTATGCCTAGCTTTGGCGCAGTACTGGTATAGAACTACCCCAGTATGGTGTCTTATGCTGTCTACAAACTGATTCAGGGATTTATGCCCATCGTTGGCGCTGTACTGGTATAGTAGTGCCCCAGTATGGAGTAAAATGCTGTCTAGAAGCCGACTTATGGATTTATGCCGAGCGTTCGCGCGGTACTGGTATAGTACTGCCCCAGTATGGAGTCAAATGCTGTCTAGAAGCTGACTTAGGGATTTACGCCCAGCGCTGTTGCGGTACTGGTATAGTACTGCCCCAGTATGGAGTCAAATGCTGTCTAGAAGCAGACTTAGGGATTAATTCCGTGCGTTAGCGTGGTACTGGTATAGTTATGCCCCAGTATGGAGTGAAATACTTGCTAGGACACGACTTAGGGATTTATTCCGAGCGTTCGCGCGGTACTGATATAGTACTGTCCCAGTATGGAGTCAAATGCTGTCTAGAAACTGACTTAGGGATTTATTCCCAGCGTTGGCACGGTACTGCTATAGCAATGCCCCAGTATGGAGTCAAATACTGGGTAGAAGCCGACGTAGGGAATCATGCCCAGCGTTGGCGCAGTACTGGTGTAGTACTGCCCCACTATGGAGTCAAATGCTTGCTAGAAGACGACTTAGGTATTTATGCCGAGCGTTGGCGCGGTACTGATATAGTACTGTCCCAGTATGGAATCAAATGCTGTCTAGAAGCGGACTGATGGATTAATGGCCAACGTTGGCACGGTACTTGTATAGTATTGTGCCAGTATGGAGTCCAATGCTGTCTAGAAGATGACTGAGGGATTTATGCCCACTGTTGGCACGGTACTGGTATAGAAACGCCCCAGTATGGAGTCCAAATGACGGCTTGAAGCCGACTTAGGGATTTATGCCGAGCGTTCGCGCGGTACTGGTATAGTAATGCCCCAGTATGGAGTCAAATGCTTTCTAGAAGCCGACTTAGGGATTTATGCCTAGCTTTGGCGCAGTACTGGTATAGAACTACCCCAGTATGGTGTCTTATGCTGTCTACAAACTGATTCAGGGATTTATGCCCATCGTTGGCGCGGTACTGGTATATTACTGCCCCAGTATGGAGTCTAATGCTGTCCAGAAGATGACTGAGGTATTTATGCCCAGCGTTCGCGCGGTACTGGTATAGTACTGCCCCAGTATGGAGTCAAATGCTGGCTAGAAGGCGACTTAGGGATTTATGCCGAGCGTTCGCGCGGCACTGGTATAGTACTGCCCCAGTATGGATTCAAATGCTGTCTAGAATACGACTGAGAGATTTATGCCCTGTTTGGCGCAGTACTGGTATAGTACTGCCCTAGTATGGATACAAATGCTGTCTAGAATACGACTGAGAGATTTGTGACCAGCGTTGGCCCGGTACTGGTGTAGTACTGAACCAGTATGGAGTCAAATGCTGTCTAGAAGCCGACTGAGAGATTTGTGACCAGCGTTGGCCCGGTACTGGTATAGTACTGACCCAGTATGGAGTCAAATGCTGTCTAGAAGCCGACTGAGAGATTTGTGACCAGCGTTGGCCCGGTACTGGTGTAGTACTGACCCAGTATGGAGTCAAATGCTGTCTAGAAGCCGACTGAGAGATTTGTGACCAGCGTTGGCCCGGTACTGGTATAGTACTGCCACAGTATGGAGTCAAATGCTGTCTAGAAGCCGACTTAGGGATTTATGCCGAGCGTTCGCGCGGTACTGGTATAGTACTGCCCCAGTATGGAGTCAAATGCTGTCTAGAAACTGTCTTAGGGATTTATGCCTAGCTTTGGCGCGGTACTGGAATATTACTGCCCCAGTATGGAGTAAAATGCTGTCTAGAAACTGACTTAGGGATTTATGCCGAGATTTCGCCCGGTTCTGGTATACTACTGCCCCAGTATGGAGTCAAATGCTATCTAGAAGATGTATGAGGGACTTCGGACTAGCGCTCGCGCGGTACTGGTATAATACTGCCCCAGTACGGAGTCAAATGCTGTCTAGAAACTGACTTAGGGATTTATGCCCAGCGTTGGCGCTGTACTGGTATAGTACTGCCACAGTATGGAGTCAAATGCTGTCTAGAAACTGACTTAGGGATTTATGCCGAGCGTTCGCGCGGTACTGGTATAGTACTGCCCCAGTATGGAGTCAAATGCTGTCTAGAAACTGTCTTAGGGATTTATGCCTAGCTTTGGCACGGTACTGGAATATTACTGCCCCAGTATGGAGTAAAATGCTGTCTAGAAACGGACTTAGGGATTTATGCCGAGATTTCGCCCGGTACTGGTATAGTACTGCCCCAGTAGGGAGTCAAATGCTGTCTAGAAACTGACTTAGGGAATTATGCCGAGCTTTCGCGCGATACTGTCATAGTACTGCCCCAGTACGGAGTCAAATGCTGTCTAGAAACTGACTTAGGGATTTATGCCGAGCGTTGGCGCGGTACTAGTATAGCAAGGCCCCAGTATGGATTCAAATGCTGTCTAGAAGCCGACTGAGAGATTTGTGACCAGCGTTGGCCCGGTACTGGTGTAGTACTGCCCCAGCTGGAGTCAAATGCTGTCCAGAAACCGACTGTGGGATTTATGCCGAGCGTTGGCGCTGTACTGGTATAGTATTGCCCCAGTATGGAGTCAAATGCTGTCTAGAAGCTGACTGAGGGATTAATGCCGAGCGTTGGCGTGGTATTGTTATAGTAATGCGCCAGTAGTAGTACTGCCCCAGTATGGAGTAAAATGCTGTCTAGAAGCCGCCTTAGGGATTTATGCCGAGCGTTCGCGCGGTACCGGTATAGTATTGCCCCAGTACGGAGTCAAATGCTGTCTAGAAACTGACTCAGGGATTTATGTCCATCGTTGGCGCGGTACTGGTGTAGTACTGCCCCAGTATGAAGGAAAATGCTGTCCAGAAGCCGACTGAGGGATTAATGCCGAGCGTTGGCGTGGTACTGTTATGATAATGCACCAGTTTGGAGTCAAATACTGTCTAGAAGCTGACTGAGGGATTAATGCCGAGCGTTGGCGTGGTATTGTTATAGTAATGCGCCAGTATGGAGTCAAATGCTGGCTAGACGCCGACTGAGAAATTCCTCCCTAGCTTTGGCACGGTACTGGTGTAGTACTGACCCAGTATGGAGTCAAATGCTGTCTAGAAACTGACTTAGGGATTTATGCCCATCGTAGGCGCTGTACTGGAATAGCAATGCCCCAGTATGGAGTCAAATGCTGTCTAGAAGCCGACTGAGAGATTTGTGACCAGCGTTGGCCCGGTACTGGTGTAGTACTGCCCCAGCTGGAGTCAAATGCTGTCCAGAAACCGACTGTGGGATTTATGCCGAGCGTTGGCGCTGTACTGGTATAGTATTGCCCCAGTATGGAGTCAAATGCTGTCTAGAAGCTGACTGAGGGATTAATGCCGCGCGTTGGCGTGGTATTGTTATAGTAATGTCCCAGTATCGAGTCAAATGCTGGCTAGAAGCCGACTTAGGGATTTATGACGAGCGTTCGCGCGGTACTGGTATAGTATTGCCCCAGTATGGAGTCAAATGCTGTCTAGAAACTGACTTAGGGATTTATGCCGAGCGTTGGCGTGGTATTGTTATAGTAATGCGCCAGTATGGAGTCAAATGCTGGCTAGAAGCGGACTGAGAAATTCCTCCCTTGCTTTGGCACGGTACTGGTGTAGTACTGACCCAGTATGGAGTCAAATGCTGTCTAGAATACTACTGAGAGATTTATGCCCTGTTTGGCGCAGTACTGGTATAGTACTGCCCCAGTATGGTGTCAAATGCTGGCTAGAAGGCGACTTAGGGATTTATGCCGAGCGATCGCGCGGCACTGGTATAGTACTGCCCCAGTATGGAGTCAAATGCTGTCTAGAAGCCGACTGAGAGATTTGTGACCAGCGTTGGCCCGGTACTGGTGTAGTACTGACCCAGTATGGAGTCAAATGCTGTCTAGAAGCCGACTGAGAGATTTATGCCCAGCGTTGGCGCTGTACTGGTATAGTATTGCCCCAGTATGGAGTCAAATGCTGTCTAGAAACTGACTTAGGGATTAATGCCGAGCGTTCGCGCGGTACTGGTGTAGTACTGAACCCAGTATGGAGTGAAATGCTGTCTAGAAACTGTCTTAGGGAATTATGCCGAGCGTTGGCGCGGAACTGATATAGTACTGTCACAGTATGGAGTCAAATACTGTCTAAAAAGGACTGAGGGTTTAATTCCCAGCGTTGGCACGGTACTGTTATAGCAATTCCCCAGTATGGAGTCAAATGCTGGCTAGAAGCCGACTGATGGATTAATGCCGACCGTTAATGTGGTACTGTTATAGTAATGCCCCAGTATGGAGTCAAATGCTGTCTTGAAGCTGACGTAGGGATTTATGCCCACCGTTGGCAAGGTACTGGTATAGAAACGCCCCAGTATGGAGTCCAAATGACGGCTTGAAGCCGACTTAGGGATTTATGCCGAGCGTTATCGTGGTACTAGTATAGTTCTGCCCCTGTATGGAGTCAAATGCTGTCTAGAAACTGATTTAGGGATTTATGCCCAGCGTTCGTGCGGTACTGGTATAGTACTGCCCCAGTATGGAGTCAAATGCTGTCTAGAAGATGACTGAGGGATTTATGCGCACAGTTAGCACGGTACTGGTATAGAAATGCCCCAGTATGGAGTCCCAATGCTGTCTAGAAGCCGACTGATGGATTAATGCCGAGCGTTAGTGTGGTACTGTTATAGTAATGCCCCAGTATGGAGTCAAATGCTGTCTTGAAGCTGACGTAGGGATTTATGCCCACCGTTGGCGCGGTACTGGTGTAGTACTGCCACACTATGGAGTCAAATGCTTGCTAGAAGACGACTTAGGGATCTATGCCCACCGTTGTCGCGGTACTGGTGTAGTACTGCCACAGTATGGAGTCAAATGCTGTCAAGAAGCCGACTGACGGATTAATTCCGTGCGTTTGTGTGGTACTGTTATAGTAATGCCCCAGTATGGAGTCAAATGCTATCTTGAAGCTGACGTAGGGATTTATGCCCACCGTTGGCGCGGTACTGGTGTAGTACTGCCCCACTATGGAGTCAAATGCTTGCTAGAAGACGACTTAGGGATCTATGCCCACCGTTGTCGCGGTACTGGTGTAGTACTGCCACAGTATGGAGTCAAATGCTGTCTAGAAGCCGACTGAAGGATTAATGCCGAGCGTTAGCGTGGTACTGGTATAGTTCTGCTTCAGTATGGAGTCAAATGCTTGCTAGAAGACGACTTAGGGATTTATGCCGAGTGTTCGCGCGGTACTGATATAGTACTGTCCCAGTATGGAGTCAAATGCTGTCTAGAAGCCGACTGAAGGATTAATGCCGAGCGTTAGCGTGGTACTGGTATAGTTCTGCTTCAGTATGGAGTCAAATGCTTGCTAGAAGACGACTTAGGGATTTATGCCGAGTGTTCGCGCGGTACTGCTATAGTACTGTCCCAGTATGGAGTCAAATGCTGTCTAGAACGGACTGAGGGATTTATTCCCAGCGTTGGCACGGTACTGGTATGGTACTGCACCAGTATGTAGTCAAATGCTGTCTAGAAGCCGACTTAGGGATTTATGCCCAGCGGTGAAGCGGTACTGGTATAGAACTGCCCCAGTATGAAGTCAAGTGCTTTCTAGAAACTGTCTTAGGGATTTATGCCTAGCTTTGGCGCAGTACTGGTATAGAACTACCCCAGTATGGTGTCTTATGCTGTCTACAAACTGATTCAGGGATTTATGCCCATAGTTGGCGCGGTACTGGTATATTACTGCCCCAGTATGGAGTAGAATGCTGTCTAGAAACTGACTTATGGATTTATGCCGAGCGTTCGCGCGGTACTGGTATAGTACTGCCCCAGTATGAAGTCAAATGCTGTCTTGAAGCTGACGTAGGGATTTATGCCCACCGTTGTCGCGGTACTGGTGTAGTACTGCCACAGTATGGAGACAAATGCTGTCAAGAAGCCGACTGACGGATTAATTCCGTGCGTTAGCGTGGTACTGGTATAGTTATGCCCCAGTATGGAGTGAAATACTTGCTAGGACACGACTTAGGGATTTATTCCGAGCGTTCGCGCGGTACTGATATAGTACTGTCCCAGTATGGAGTCAAATGCTGTCTAGAAAGGACTTAGGGATTTATTCCCAGCGTTGGCACGGTACTGCTATAGCAATGCCCCAGTATGGAGTCAAATACTGGGTAGAAGCCGACGTAGGGAATCATGCCCAGCGTTGGCGCAGTACTGGTGTAGTACTGCCCCACTATGGAGTCAAATGCTTGCTAGAAGACGACTTAGGTATTTATGCCGAGCGTTGGCGCGGTACTGATATAGTACTGTCCCAGTATGGAATCAAATGCTGTCTAGAAGCGGACTGATGGATTAATGGCCAACGTTGGCACGGTACTTGTATAGTATTGTGCCAGTATGGAGTCCAATGCTGTCTAGAAGATGACTGAGGGATTTATGCCCACTGTTGGCACGGTACTGGTATAGAAACGCCCCAGTATGGAGTCCAAATGACGGCTTGAAGCCGACTTAGGGATTTATGCCGAGCGTTCGCGCGGTACTGCTATAGTACTGCCCCAGTATGAAGTCAAGTGCTTTCTAGAAACTGTCTTAGGGATTTATGCCTAGCTTTGGCGCAGTACTGGTATAGAACTACCCCAGTATGGTGTCTTATGCTGTCTACAAACTGTTTCAGGATTTATGCCCATCGTTGGCGCGGTACTGGTATATTACTGCCCCAGTATGGAGTCTAATGCTGTCCAGAAGATGACTGAGGTATTTATGCCCAGCGTTCGCGCGGTACTGGTATAGTACTGCCCCAGTATGGAGTCAAATTCTGGCTAGAAGACGACTTAGGAATTTATGCCGAGCGTTCGCGCGGTACTGGTATAGTACTGCCCCAGTATGGAGTCAAATGCTGTCTAGAAGATGACTGAGGGATTTCTGCCCACCGCTGGCACGGCACTGGTATAGTATTGCCCCAGAATGGAGTCCAAATGCTGTCTAGAAGCTGACTGATGGATTAATGCCGAGCGTTAGTGTGGTAATGTTATAGTAATGCCCCAGTATGGAGTCAAATGCTGTCTTGAAGCTGCGTAGGGATTTATGCCCACCGTTTTCGCGGTACTGGTGTAGTAATGCCCCAGTATGGAGTTAAAAGCCGTCTAGAAGCCGACTGACGGATTAATGCCGAGCGTTAGCGTGGTACTAGTATAGTACTGCCCCAGTACGGAGTCAAATGCTGTGTAGAAACTGACTTAGGGATTTATGCCCAGCGTTCGCGCGGCACTGGTATAGAATTGCCCCAGTATGGAGTCAAATGCTGTCTAGAAGATGACTGAGGGATTTCGGACTAGCGATCGCGCGGTACTGGTATAATACTGCCCCAGTACGGAGTCAAATGCTGTCTAGAAACTGTCTTAGGGATTCATGCCTAGCGTTGGCGGTACTGGTATAGTACTGCCCCAGTATGGAGTCAAATGTTGTCTAGAAATTGTCTTAGGGATTTATGCCTAGCTTTGGCACGGTACTGGTATAGTACTGCCCCAGTATGGAGTCAAATGCTGGCTAGAAGGCGACTTAGGGATTTATGCCGAGCGTTCGCGCGGCACTGGTATAGAATTGCCCCAGTATGGAGTCAAATGCTGTCTAGAAGATGACTGAGGGATTTCGGACTAGCGCTCGCGCGGTACTGGTATAATACTGCCCCAGTACGGAGTCAAATGCTGTCTAGAAGCTGACTGAGGGATTAATGCCGAGCGTTGGCGCGGTACCGGTATAGTATTGCCCCAGTATGGAGTCAAATGCTGTCTAGAAACTGTCTTAGGGATTTATGCCTAGCTTTGGGACGGTACTGGTATAGTACTGCCCCAGTATGGAGTCAAATGCTGTCTAGAAGATGACTGAGGGATTTATGACGAGCGTTCGCGCGGTACTGGTATAGTACTGCGCAAGTATGGAGTCAAATGATGTCTAGAAGTCGACTGATGGATTAATGCCGAGCGTTAGTGTGGTACTGTTATAGGAATGCCCCAGTATGGAGTCAAATGCTGTCTTGAAGCTGACTTAGGAATCTATGCCGAGCGTTGGCACGGTACTGGTAGAGTACTGCCCCAGTATGGAGTAAAAAGCTGTCTAGATGCCGCCTTACGGATTTATGCCCAGCGTTCGCGCGGCACTGGTATAGAATTGCCCCAGTATGGAGTCAAATGCTGTCTAGAAGATGACTGAGGGATTTATGCGCACCGTTAGCACGGTACTGGTATAGAAATGCCCCAGTATGGAGTGAAATGCTGTCTAGAAACTGATTCAGGGATTCATGCCCAGCGTTGGCGCGGTACTTGTATAGTACTGCCCCAGTATGGAGTCAAATGCTGTCTAGAAACTGTCTTAGGGATTTATGCCTAGCGTTCGCGCGGTACTGGTATAGTACTGCCCAAGTATGTAGTCAAATGATGTCTAGAAGCCGACTTAGGGATTTATGCCCGGCGGTGACGCTGTACTGGTATAGAAATGCCCCAGTATGGAGTGAAATGCTGTCTAGAAACTGATTCAGGGATTCATGCCCAGCGTTGGCGCGGTACTTGTATACTACTGCCCCGGTATGGAGTCAAATGCTGTCTAGAAGCCGACTGATGGATTAATGCCGAGCGTTAGTGTGGTACTGTTATAGTAATGCCCCAGTATGGAATCAAATGCTGTCTTGAAACTGACTTAGGGATTCATGTTCACCGTGGCCGCGGTACTGGTGTAGTACTGCCACAGTATGAAGTGAAATGCTGTCTGGAAACTGATTCAGGAATTTATGCCGAGCGTTCGCGCGGTACTGATATAGTACTGCCACAGTATGGAGTCAAATACTGTCTTGAAATTGACTTAGTGATTCATGTTCACCGTGGCCGCGGTACTGGTGTAGTACTGCCACAGTATGGAGTCAAATGCTGTCTAGAAGCCGACTGACGGATTAATGCCGAGCGTTAGCGTGGTACTGGTATAGTTCTGCCTCAGTATGGAGTCAAATGCTTGCTAGAAGACGACTTAGGGATTTATGCCGAGTGTTCGCGCGGTACTGATATAGTACTGTCCCAGTATGGAGTCAAATGCTGTCTAGAACGGACTGAGGGATTTATTCCCAGCGTTGGCACGGTACTGGTATGGTACTGCACCAGTATGTAGTCAAATGCTGTCTAGAAGCCGACTTAGGGATTTATGCCCAGCGGTGACGCGGTACTGGTATAGAACTGCCCCAGTATGGTGTCCAATGCTGTCTAGAAACTGATTCAGGGATTTATGACCAGCGTTAGCGCGGTACTGGTATAGTACTTCCCCAGTATGGAGTCAAATGCTGTCTAGAAGATGACTGAGGTATTAATGCCCACCGTTGGCACGGCACTTGTATAGTATTGCCCCAGTATGGAGTCTAATGCTGTCTGGAAGCCGACTGATGGATTAATGCCGAGCGTTAGTGTGGTACTGTTATAGTAATGCCCCAGTATGGAGTCAAATGCTGTCTTGAAACTGACTTAGGGATTCATGTTCACCGTGGCCGCGGTACTGGTGTAGTACTGCCACAGTATGAAGTGAAATGCTGTCTGGAAACTGATTCAGGAATTTATGCCGAGCGTTCGCGCGGTACTGATATAGTACTGCCACAGTATGGAGTCAAATACTGTCTTGAAATTGACTTAGTGATTCATGTTCACCGTGGCCGCGGTACTGGTGTAGTACTGCCACAGTATGGAGTCAAATGCTGTCTAGAAGCCGACTGACGGATTAATTCCGAGCGTTAGCGTGGTACTGGTATAGTTCTGCCTCAGTATGGAGTCAAATGCTGTCTAGAAACTGTCTTAGGGATTTATGCCTAGCTTTGGCACGGTACTGGAATAGTACTGCCCCAGTACGGAGTCAAATGTTGTCTAGAAACTGACTTAGGGATTTATGCCCAGCGTTGGCGCTGTAATGGTATAGTACTGCCACAGTATGGAGTCAAATGCTGTCTAGAAGCCGACTTAGGGATTTATGCACAGCGGTGACGCGGTACTGGTATAGAAATGCCCCAGTATGGAGTGAAATGCTGTCTAGAAACTGATTCAGGGATTCATGCCCAGCGTTGGCGCGGTACTTGTATAGGACTGCCCCGGTATGGAGTCAAATGCTGTCTAGAAGATGACTGAGGTATTAATGCCCACCGTTGGCACGGCACTTGTATAGTACTGCCCCAGTATGGAGTCAAATGCTTGCTAGAAGACGACTTAGGTATTTATACCGACCGGTGGCGCGGTACTAATGTAGTACTGCCCAGTATGGAGTCAAATGCTGTCTAGAAACTGTCTTAGGGATTTATGCCTAGCTTTGGCGCGGTACTGGTATAATACTGCCCCAGTACGGAGTCAAATGCTGTCTAGAAACTGACTTAGGGATTTATGCCCAGCGTTGGCGCTGTACTGGTATAGTACTGCCACAGTATGGAGTCAAATGCTGTCTAGAAGCCGACTTAGGGATTTTTGCGCAGCGTTTGCACGGTACTGGTATAGAAATGCCCCAGTATGGAGTGAAATGCTGTCTAGAAACTGATTCAGGGATTCATGCCCAGCGTTGGCGCGGTACTTGTATACTACTGCCCCGGTATGGAGTCAAATGCTGTCTAGAAGATGACTGAGGTATTAATGCCCACCGTTGGCACGGCACTTGTATAGTACTGCCCCAGTATGGAGTCAAATGCTTGCTAGAAGACGACTTAGGTATTTATGCCGAGCGTTGGCGCGGTACTGGTATAGAAATGCCCCAGTATGGAGTGAAATGCTGTCTAGAAACTGATTCAGGGATTCATGCCCAGCGTTGGCGCGGTACTTGTATACTACTGCCCCGGTATGGAGTCAAATGCTGTCTAGATGCCGACTTAGGGATTTATGCCGAGCGTTCGCGCGGTACTGGTATAGTATTGCCCCAGTATGGATTCAAATGCTTGCTAGAAGACGACGTAGGGGTTTATGCCGAGCGTTGGCGCGGAACTGATATAGTACTGTCACAGTATGGAGTCAAATGCTGTCTAAAAAGGACTGAGGGTTTAATTCCCAGCGTTGGCACGGTACTGTTATAGCAATGCCCCAGTATGGAGTCAAATGCTGGCTAGAAGCCGACTGATGGATTAATGCCGACCGTTAATGTGGTACTGTTATAGTAATGCCCCAGTATGGAGTCAAATGCTGTCTTGAAGCTGACGTAGGGATTTATGCCCACCGTTGGCAAGGTACTGGTATAGAAACGCCCCAGTATGGAGTCCAAATGACGGCTTGAAGCCGACTTAGGGATTTATGCCGAGCGTTGGCACGGTACTGGTACAGTACTGCCCCAGTATGGAGTAAAAAGCTGTCTAGATGCCGCCTTACGGATTTATGCCCAGCGTTCGCGCAGCACTGGTATAGAATTGCCCCAGTATGGAGTCAAATGCTGTCTAGAAGATGACTGAGGGATTTATGCGCACAGTTAGCACGGTACTGGTATAGAAATGCCCCAGTATGGAGTCCCAATGCTGTCTAGAAGCCGACTGATGGATTAATGCCGAGCGTTAGTGTGGTACTGTTATAGTAATACCCCAGTATGGAGTCAAATTCTGTCTTGAAGATGACGTAGGGATTTATGCCCACCGTTGTCGCGGTACTGGTGTAGTACTGCCACAGTATGGAGTCAAATGCTGTCAAGAAGCCGACTGTCGGATTAATTCCGTGCGTTAGCATGGTACTGGTATAGTTCTGCCCCAGTCTGGAGTCAAATGCTTGCTAGAAGACGACTTAGGGATCTATGCCCACCGTTGTCGCGGTACTGGTGTAGTACTGCCACAGTATGGAGTCAAATGCTGTCAAGAAGCCGACTGACGGATTAATTCCGTGCGTTAGCGTGGTACTGTTATAGTAATGCCCCAGTATGGAGTCAAATGCTGTCTAGAAACTGTCTTAGGGATTTATGCCTAGCTTTGGCACGGTACTGGTATAGTACTGCCCCAGTATGGAGTCAAATGCTGTCTAGAAACTGTCTTAGGGATTTATGCCTAGCTTTGGCACGGTACTGGAACAGTACTGCCCCAGTATGGAGTAAAATGCTGTCTAGATGCCGCCTTAGGGATTTATGCCGAGCGTTCGCGCGGTACCGGTATAGTATTGCCCCAGTACGGAGTCAAATGCTGTCTAGAAACTGACTCAGGGATTAATGCCGAGCGTTGGCGTGGTATTGTTATAGAAATGCACCAGTATGGAGTCAAATGCTGTCTAGAAGATGACTGAGGGATTTCGGACTAGCGATCGCGCGGTACTGGTATAATACTGCCCCAGTACGGAGTCAAATGCTGTCTAGAAACTGTCTTAGGGATTCATGCCGAGCGTTGGCGCGGTACCGGTATAGTATTGCCCCAGTATGGAGTAAAATGCTGTCTAGAAACTGTCTTAGGGATTTATGCCGAGCTTTGACTCGGTACTGGTACAGTACTGCCCCAGTATGGAGTAAAATGCTGTCTAGATGCCGCCTTACGGATTTATGCCGAGCGTTCGCGCGGTAGTGGTATAGTATTGCGCCAGTATGGAGTCAAATGCTGTCTAGAACGGACTGAGGGATTTATTCCCAGCGTTGGCACGGTACTGGTATGGTACTGCACCAGTATGTAGTCAAATGCTGTCTAGAAGCCGACTGAGCGATTTCTGCCGAGCGTTGGCGCGGTACTGGTATAGAAATGCCCCAGTATGGAGTGAAATGCTGTCTAGAAACTGATTCAGGGATTCATGCCCAGCGTTGGCGCGGTACTTGTATAGTACTGCCCCGGTATGGAGTCAAATGCTGTCTAGAAGATGACTGAGGTATTAATGCCCACCGTTGGCACGGCACTTGTATAGTATTGCCCCAGTATGGAGTCTAATGCTGTCTGGAAGCCGACGGATGGATTAATGCCGAGCGTTAGTGTGGTACTGTTATAGTAATGCCCCAGTATGGAGTCAAATGCTGTCTTGAAACTGACTTAGGGATTCATGTTCACCGTGGCCGCGGTACTGGTGTAGTACTGCCACAGTATGAAGTGAAATGCTGTCTGGAAACTGATTCAGGAATTTATGCCGAGCGTTCGCGCGGTACTGATATAGTACTGCCACAGTATGGAGTCAAATACTGTCTTGAAATTGACTTAGTGATTCATGTTCACCGTGGCCGCGGTACTGGTGTAGTACTGCCACAGTATGGAGTCAAATGCTGTCTAGAAGCCGACTGACGGATTAATGCCGAGCGTTAGCGTGGTACTGGTATAGTTCTGCCTCAGTATGGAGTCAAATGCTGTCTAGAAACTGTCTTAGGGATTTATGCCTAGCTTTGGCTCGGTACCGGTATAGTACTGCCCCAGTACGGAGTCAAATGCTGTCTAGAAACTGACTTAGGGATTTATGCCCAGCGTTGGCGCTGTACTGGTATAGTACTGCCACAGTATGGAGTCAAATGCTGTCTAGAAGCCGACTTAGGGATTTATGCACAGCGGTGACGCGGTACTGGTATAGAAATGCCCCAGTATGGAGTGAAATGCTGTCTAGAAACTGATTCAGGGATTCATGCCCAGCGTTGGCGCGGTACTTGTATAGTACTGCCCCAGTATGGAGTCAAATGCTGGCTAGAATACGACTTAGCGATTTATGCCGAGCGTTCGCGCGGTACTGGTATAGTACTGCCCCAGTATGGAGTTAAATGCTTGCTAGAAGACGACTTAGGTATTTATGCCGAGCGTTGGCGCGGCACTGTTATAGTACTGCCCAGTATGGAGTCAAATGCTGTCTAGAAACTGTCTTAGGGATTCATGCCTAGCTTTGGGACGGTACTGGTATAGTATTGCCCCAGTATGGAGTCAAATGCTGTCTAGAAACTGACTTAGGGATTTATGCCCATCGTTGGCGATGTACTGGTATAGTACTGCCCCAGTATGGAGTAAAATGCTGTCTAGAAGCCGACTTAGGGATTTATGCACAGCGGTGACGCGGTACTGGTATAGAACTGCCCCAGTATGGTGTCCAATGCTGTCTAGAAACTGATTCAGGGATTTATGACCAGCGTTGGCGCGGTACTGGTATAGTACTTCCCCAGTATGGAGTCAAATGCTGTCTAGAAGATGACTGAGGTATTAATGCCCACCGTTGGCACGGCACTTGTATAGTACTGCCCCCGTATGGAGTCAAATGCTTGCTAGAAGACGACTTAGGTATTTATGCCGAGCGTTGGCGCGGTACTGATATAGTACTGTCCCAGTACGGAGTCAAATGCTGTCTAGAAACTGTCTTAGGGATTTATGCCTAGCTTTGGCACGGTACTGGAATAGCAATGCCCCAGTATGGAGTCAAATGCTGTCTAGAAACTGAATTAGGTATTTATGCCCAGAGTTGGCGCTGTAATGGTATAGTACTGCCACAGTATGGAGTCAAATGCTGTCTAGAAGCCGACTTAGGGATTTATGCACAGCGGTGACGCGGTACTGGTATAGAACTGCCCCAGTATGGTGTCCAATGCTGTCTAGAAACTGATTCAGGGATTTATGACCAGCGTTGGCGAGGTACTGGTATAGTACTGCCCCAGTATGGAGTCAAATGCTGTCTAGAAGATGACTGAGGTATTAATGCCCACCGTTGGCACGGCACTTGTATAGTACTGCCCCAGTATGGAGTCAAATGCTTGCTAGAAGACGACTTAGGTATTTATGCCGAGCGGTGACGCGGTACTGGTATAGAAATGCCCCAGTATGGAGTGAAATGCTGTCTAGAAACTGATTCAGGGATTCATGCCCAGCGTTGGCGCGGTACTTGTATACTACTGCCCCGGTATGGAGTCAAATGCTGTCTAGATGCCGACTTAGGGATTTATGCCGAGCGTTCGCGCGGTACTGGTATAGTATTGCCCCAGTATGGAGTCAAATGCTGTCTAGAAGACGACGTAGGGGTTTATGCCGAGCGTTGGCGCGGAACTGATATAGTACTGTCACAGTATGGAGTCAAATGCTGTCTAAAAAGGACTGAGGGTTTAATTCCCAGCGTTGGCACGGTACTGTTATAGCAATGCCCCAGTATGGAGTCAAATGCTGGCTAGAAGCCGACTGATGGATTAATGCCGACCGTTAATGTGGTACTGTTATAGTAATGCCCCAGTATGGAGTCAAATGCTGTCTTGAAGCTGACGTAGGGATTTATGCCCACCGTTGGCAAGGTACTGGTATAGAAACGCCCCAGTATGGAGTCCAAATGACGGCTTGAAGCCGACTTAGGGATTTATGCCGAGCGTTAGCGTGGTACTAGTATAGTTCTGCCCCAGTATGGAGTCAAATGCTGTCTAGAAGCCGACTGATGGATTAATGCCCAGCGTTGGCACGGTACTTGTATAGTATTGCCCCAGTATGGAGTCAAATGCTGTCTAGAAGATGACTGAGGGATTTATGCCCACCGCTGGCACGGTACTGGTATAGAAATGCTCCAGTATGGAGTCCCAATGCTGTCTAGAAGCCGACTGATGGATTAATGCCGAGCGTTAGTGTGGTACTGTTATAGTAATACCCCAGTATGGAGTCAAATTCTGTCTTGAAGATGACGTAGGGATTTATGCCCACCGTTGTCGCGGTACTGGTGTAGTACTGCCACAGTATGGAGTCAAATGCTGTCAAGAAGCCGACTGTCGGATTAATTCCGTGCGTTAGCATGGTACTGGTATAGTTCTGCCCCAGTCTGGAGTCAAATGCTTGCTAGAAGACGACTTAGGGATCTATGCCCACCGTTGTCGCGGTACTGGTGTAGTACTGCCACAGTATGGAGTCAAATGCTGTCAAGAAGCCGACTGACGGATTAATTCCGTGCGTTAGCGTGGTACTGTTATAGTAATGCCCCAGTATGGAGTCAAATGCTGTCTAGAAGATGGCTGAGGGATTTATGCCCACCGCTGGCACGGTACTGGTATAGAAATGCCCCAGTATGGAGTCCAAATGCTGTCTAGAAGCCGACTGATGGATTAATGCCGAGCGTTAGTGTGGTACTGTTATAGTAATATCCCAGTATGGAGTCAAATTCTGTCTTGAAGCTGACGTAGGGATTTATGCCCACCGTTGTCGCGGTACTGGTGTAGTACTGCCACAGTATGGAGGCAAATGCTGTCAAGAAGCCGACTGTCGGATTAATTCCGTGCGTTAGCGTGGTACTGGTATAGTTCTGCCCCAGTCTGGAGTCAAATGCTTGCTAGAAGACGACTTAGGGATTTATGCCGAGCGTTCGCGCTGTACTGGTATAGTACTGTCCCAGTATGAAGTCAAATGCTGTCTAGAACGGACTGAGGGATTTATTCCCAGAGTTGGCACGGTACTGCTATAGCAATGCCCCAGTGTGGAGTCAAATACTGGCTAGAATCCGACGTAGGGATTTATGCCCACCGTTGTCGCGGTACTGGTGTAGTACTGCCACAGAATGGAGACAACTGCTGTCAAGAAGCCGACTGTCGGATTAATTCCGTGTGTTAGCGTGGTACTGGTATAGTTCTGCCCCAGAATGGAGTCAAATGCTGGCTAGAAGATGACTGAGGTATTAATGCCCACCGTTGGCACGGAACTTGTATAGTACTGCCCCAGTATGGAGTCAAAAGATGGCTAGAAGGCGACTTAGGGATTTATGCCCAGCGTTCGCGCGGCACTGGTATAGTACTGCCCCAGTATGGAATCAAATAATGTCTAGCAGCCGACTGAGAGATTTGTGACCAGCGTTGTCCCGTTACTGGTGTAGTACTGCCCCAGCTGGTGTCAAATGCTGTCCA
Source organism: Diplolepis rosae (assembly GCA_030998225.1). NCBI lineage: Eukaryota > Metazoa > Arthropoda > Insecta > Hymenoptera > Diplolepididae > Diplolepis > Diplolepis rosae. Next base: position 2,250,939 of record JAPYXD010000686.1, on the reverse strand, counting down.
GAAACCGACTATGGGATTTGTGACCAGCGTTGGCACGGTACTGGTATCGTACTGCCCCAGTATGGAGTCAAATGCTGGCTAGAAGGCGACTTAGGGATTTAAGCCGAGCGTTCGCGCGGCACTGTTATAGTACTGCCCCAGTATGGAGTGAAATGCTGTCTAGAAGATGTATGAGGGATTTCGGACTAGCGCTCGCGCGGTACTGGTATAGTACTGCCCCAGTATGGAGTCAAATGCTGTCTAGAAACTGACTTAGGGATTTATGCCCATCGTTGGCGATGTACTGGTATAGTACTGCCCCAGTATGGAGTAAAATGCTGTCTAGAAACTGTCTTAGGGATTCATGCCTAGCTTTGGGACGGTACTGGTATAGTACTGCCCCAGTATGGAGTCAAATGCTGTCTAGAAGATGTATGAGGTTTTTATGCCCAGCCTTCGCGCGGAACTGGAATAGTACTGCCCCAGTATGGAGTTAAAAGCTGTCTAGATGCCGCCTTACGGATTTATGCCCAGCGTTCGCGCGGCACTGGTATAGAATTGCCCCAGTATGGAGTCAAATGCTGTCTAGAAGATGACTGAGGGATTTATGCCGAGATTTCGCCAGGTACTGGTATAGTACTGCCCCAGTATGGAGTCAAATGCTGGCTAGAAGCCGACTGATGGATTAATGCCGAGCGTTAGTGTGGTACTGTTATAGGAATGCCCCAGTATGGAGTCAAATGCTGTCTTGAAGCTGACTTAGGAATCTATGCCGAGCGTTGGCGCGGTACTGGTGTAGTACTGCCCCAGTATGGAGTGAAATGCTGTCTAGAAACTGACTTAGGGATTTATGCCCAGCGTTCGCGCGGCACTGGTATAGAATTGCCCCAGTATGGAGTCAAATGCTGTCTAGAAGATGACTGAGGGATTTATGCGCACAGTTAGCACGGTACTGGTATAGAAATGCCCCAGTATGGAGTGAAATGCTGTCTAGATGCCGACTTAGGGATTTATGCCGAGCGTTCGCGCGGTACTGGTATAGTATTGCCCCAGTATGGATTCAAATGCTGTCTAGAATACGACTTAGGGATTTATGCCGAGCGTTAGTGTGGTACTGTTATAGTAATACCCCAGTATGGAGTCAAATTCTGTCTTGAAGCTGACGTAGGGATTTATGTCCATCGTTGGCGCGGTACTGGTGTAGTACTGCCCCGGTATGGAGTCAAATGCTGTCTAGAAGCCGACTGTCGGATTAATTCCGTGCGTTAGCGTGGTACTGGTATAGTTCTGCCCCAGTCTGGAGTCAAATGCTTGCTAGAAGACAACTTAGGGATTTATGACGAGAGTTCGCGCTGTACTGTTATAGTATTGCCCCTGTATGGAGTCAATTGCTGTCTAGAAGCCGACGTAGGGATTTATGCCCACCGTTGTCGCGGTACTGGTGTAGTACTGCCACAGAATGGAGACAACTGCTGTCAAGAAGCCGACTGTCGGATTAATTCCGTGTGTTAGCGTGGTACTGGTATAGTTCTGCCCCAGTATGGAGTCAAATGCTTGCTAGAACACGACTTAGGGATTTATGCCGAGCGTTCGCGCGGTACTGATATAGTATTGTCCCACTATGGAGTTAAATGCTTGCTAGAAGACGACTTAGGGGTTTATGCCGAGCGTTGGCGCGGTACTGATATAGTACTGTCCCAGTATGGAGTCAAATGCTGTCTAGAAGCGGACTGAGGGTTTAATTCCCAGCGTTGGCATGGTACTGTTATAGCAATGCCCCAGTATGGAGTCAAATGCTGGCTAGAAGCCGACTGATGGATTAATGCCGAGCGTTAATGTGGTACTGTTATCGTAATGCCCCAGTATGGAGTCAAATCCTGTCTTGAAGCTGACGTAGGAATTTATGCCCTCCGTTGGCGCGGTAATGGTGTAGTACTGCCCCACTATGGAGTCAAATGCTTGCTAGAACGCGACTTAGGGGTTTATTCCGAGCGTTGGCGAGGTACTGATATAGTACTGTCCAAGTATGGAGTCAAATGCTGTCTAGAAGCGGACTGAGGGTTTAATTCCCAGCATTGGCACGGTCCTGTTATAGCAATGCCCCAGTATGGAGTCAAATGCTGGCTAGAAGCCGACTGATGGATTAATGCCGAGCGTTAATGTGGTACTGTTTTAGTAATGCCCCAGTATGGAGTCAAATGCTGTCTTGAAGCTGACGTAGGGATTTATGCCCACCGTTGTCGCGGTACTGGTGTAGTACTGCCACAGTATGGAGTCAAATGCTGTCAAGAAGCCGACTGACGGATTAATTCCGTGCGTTAGCGTGGTACTGGTATAGTTCTGCCCCAGTCTGGAGTCAAATGCTTGCTAGAAGACGACTTAGGGATTTATGCCGAGCGTTCGCGCTGTACTGATATAGTACTGTCCCAGTATGGAGTCAAATGCTGGCTAGATGCCGACTGATGGATTAATGCCGAGCGTTAGTGTGGTACTGTTATAGTAATGCCCCAGTATGGAGTCAATTGCTGGCTAGAAGACGACGTAGGGATTTATAACCACCGGTGGCGCGGTACTAATGTAGTACTGCCCAGTATGGAGTTAAATGCTTGCTAGAAGACGACTTAGGGGTTTATGCCGAGCGTTGGCGCGGTACTGATATAGTACTGTCCCAGTATGGAGTCAAATGCTGTCTAAAGGGGACTGAGGGTTTAATTCCCAGCGTTGGCACGGTACTGTTATAGCAATGCCCCAGTATGGAGTCAAATGCTGGCTAGATGCCGACTGATGGATTAATGCCGAGCGTTAGTGTGGTACTGTTATAGTAATGCCCCAGTATGGAGTCAAATGCTGTCTTGAAGCTGACGTAGGGATTTATGCCCACCGTTTTCGCGGTACTGGTGTAGTAATGCCCCAGTATGGAGTTAAATGCCGTCTAGAAGCCGACTAACGGATTAATGCCGATCGTTAGCGTGGTACTAGTATAGTTCTGCCCCAGTATGGCGTCAAATGCTGTCTAGAAGCCGACTGATGGATTAATGCCCAGCGTTGGCCCGGTACTGGTGTAGTACTGACCCAGTATGGAGTCAAATTCTGTCTAGAAGATGACTGAGTGATTTATGAGCACAGTTAGCACGGTACTGGTATAGAAATGCCCCAGTATGGAGTGAAATGCTGTCTAGAAGCCGACTGATGGATTAATGCCGAGCGTTAGTGTGGTACTGTTATAGTAATACCCCAGTATGGAGTCAAATTCTGTCTTGAAGCTGACGTAGGGATTTATGCCCACCGTTGTCGCGGTACTGGTGTAGTACTGCCACAGTATGGAGTCAAATGCTGTCAAGAAGCCGACTGTCGGATTAATTCCGTGCGTTAGCGTGGTACTGGTATAGTTCTGCCCCAGTCTGGAGTCAAATGCTTGCTAGAAGACGACTTAGGGATTTATACCGAGCGTTCGCGCTGTACTGGTATAGTACTGTCCCAGTATGGAGTCAAATGCTGGCTAGAAGCCGACGTAGGGATTTATGCCCACCGTTGTCGCGGTACTGGTGTAGTACTGCCACAGAATGGAGACAACTGCTGTCAAGAAGCCGACTGTCGGATTAATTCCGTGTGTTAGCGTGGTACTGGTATAGTTCTGCCCCAGTATGGAGTCAAATGCTTGCTAGAACACGACTTAGGGATTTATGCCGAGCGTTCGCGCTGTACTGATATAGTATTGTCCCACTATGGAGTTAAATGCTTGCTAGAAGACGACTTAGGGGTTTATGCCGAGCGTTGGCGCGGTACTGATATAGTACTGTCCCAGTATGGAGTCAAATGCTGTCTAGAAGCGGACTGAGGGTTTAATTCCCAGCGTTGGCATGGTACTGTTATAGCAATGCCCCAGTATGGAGTCAAATGCTGGCTAGAAGCCGACTGATGGATTAATGCCGAGCGTTAATGTGGTACTGTTATCGTAATGCCCCAGTATGGAGTCAAATCCTGTCTTGAAGCTGACGTAGGGATTTATGCCCACCGTTGGCGCGGTAATGGTGTAGTACTGCCCCACTATGGAGTCAAATGCTTGCTAGAACGCGACTTAGGGGTTTATTCCGAGCGTTGGCGCGGTACTGATATAGTACTGTCCAAGTATGGAGTCAAATGCTGTCTAGAAGCGGACTGAGGGTTTAATTCCCAGCGTTGGCACGGTCCTGTTATAGCAATGCCCCAGTATGGAGTCAAATGCTGGCTAGAAGCCGACTGATGGATTAATGCCGAGCGTTAATGTGGTACTGTTGTAGTAATGCCCCAGTATGGAGTCAAATGCTGTCTTGAAGCTGACGTAGGGATTTATGCCCACCGTTGGCGCGGTACTGGTGTAGTACTGCCCCACTATGGAGTCAAATGCTTGCTAGAAGACGACTTAGGGGTTTATTCCGAGCGTTGGCGCGGTACTGATATAGTACTGTCCCAGTATGGAGTCAAATGCGGTCTAGAAGCGGAATGAGTCTTTAATTCCCAGCGTTGGCACGGTACTGTTATAGCAATGCCCCAGTATGGAGTCAAATGCTGGCTAGATGCCGACTGATGGATTAATGCCGAGCGTTAGTGTGGTACTGTTATAGTAATGCCCCAGTATGGAGTCAAATGCTGTCTTGAAGCTGACGTAGGGATTTATGCCCACCGCTGTCGCGGTACTGGTGTAGTAATGCCCCAGTATGGAGTTAAATGCCGTCTAGAAGCCGACTGACGGATTAATTCTGTGCGTTAGCGTGGTACTGGTATAGTTCTGCCCCAGTATGGAGTCAAATGCTTGCTAGAAGACGACTTAGGGATTTATGCCGAGCGTTCGTGCTGCACTGTTATAGTACTGTCCCAGTATGGAGTCAAATGCTGTCTAGAACGGACTGAGGGATTTATTCCCAGCGTTGGCACGGTACTGCTATAGCAATGCCCCAGTATGGAGTCAAATGCTGGCTAGAAGCCGACTGATGGATTAATGCCGAGCGTTAATGTGGTACTGCTATAGCAATGCCCCAGTATGGAGTCAAATACTGGCTAGAAGACGACTTAGGGATTTATGCCGAGCGTTAATGTGGTACTGCTATAGCAATGCCCCAGTATGGAGTCAAATACTGGCTAGAAGACGACTGATGGATTATTGCCGAGCGTTAGTGTGGTACTGTTATAGTAATGCCCCAGTACGGAGTCAAATGCTGTCTTGAAGCTGACGTAGGGATTTATGCCCACCGTTGTCGCGGTACTGGTGTAGTAATGCCCCAGTATGGAGTTAAATGCCGTCTAGAAGCCGACTGACGGATTAATTCTGTGCGTTAGCGTGGTACTGGTATAGTTCTGCCACAGTATGGAGTCAAATGCTTGCTGGAAGACGACTTAGGGATTTATGCCGAGCGTTCGCGCTGTACTGATATAGTACTTTCCCAGTATGGAGTCAAATGCTGTCTAGAACGGACTGAGGGATTTATTCCCAGCGTTGGCACGGTACTGCTATAGCAATGCCCCAGTATGGAGTCAAATACTGGCTAGAAGCCGACTGATGGATTAATGTCGAGCGTTAGTGTGGTACTGTTATAGTAATGCCCCAGTATGGAGTCAAATGCTGTCTTGAAGCTGACGTAGGGATTTATGCCCACCGTTGGCGCGGTACTGGTGTAGTACTGCCCCACTATGGAGTCAAATGCTGTCCTGAAGCTGACGTAGGGATATATGCCCTCCGTTGTCGCGGTACTGGTGTAGTACTGCCACAGTATGGAGTCAAATGCTGTCAAGAAGCCGACTGACGGATTAATTCCGTGCGTTAGCGTGGTACTGGTATAGTTCTGCCCCAGTATGGCGTCAAATGCTGTCTAGAAGCCGACTGATGGATTTATGCCCAGCGTTCGCGCGGTACAGGTATAGAATTGCCCCAGTATGGAGTCAAATGCTGTCTAGAAGATGACTGAGGGATTTATGAGCACAGTTGGCACGGTACTGGTATAGAAATGCCCCAGTATGGAGTGAAATGCTATCTAGAAGCCGACTGATGGATTAATGCCGAGCGTTAGTGTGGTACTCTTATAGTAATGCCCTAGTATGGAGTCAAATGCTGTCTTGAAGCTGACGTAGGGATTTATGCCCACCGTTGTCGCGGTACTGGTCTAGTACTGCCACAGTATGGAGTCAAATGCTGTCAAGAAGCCGACTGACGGATTAATTCCGTGCGTTAGAGGGTACTGGTATAGTTCTGCCCCAGTCTGGAGTAAAATGCTTGCTAGAAGACGACTTAGGGATTTATGCCGAGCGTTCGCGCTGTACTGATATAGTACTGTCCCAGTATGGAGTCAAATGCTGTCTAGAAAGGACTGAGGGATTTATTACCAGCGTTGGCAAGGCACTGCTATAGCAATGCCCCAGTATGGAGTCAAATACTGGCTAGAAGCCGACGTAGGGATTTATGCCCACCGTTGTCGCGGTACTGGTGTAGTACTGCCACAGAATGGAGTCAACTGCTGTCAAGAAGCCGACTGTCGGATTAATTCCGTGTGTTAGCGTGGTACTGGTATAGTTCTGCCACAGTATGGAGTCAAATGCTTGCTAGAACACGACTTAGGGATTTATGCCGAGCGTTCGCGCGGTACTGATATAGTACTGTCCCACTATGGAGTCAAATGCTTGCTAGAAGACGACTTAGGTATTTATGCCGAGCGTTGGCGCGGTACTGATATAGTACTGTCCCAGTATGGAGTCAAATGCTGTCTAGAAGCGGACTGATGGAATAATGGCCAACGTTGGCACGGTACTTGTATAGTATTGCCCCAGTATGGAGTCCAATGCTGTCTAGAAGATGACGTAGGGATTCATGCCCAGCGTTGGCGCGGTACTGGTGTAGAACTGCCCCACTATGAAGTCAAAAGCTGTCTAGAAGCCGACTGATGGATTAATGGCCAACGTTGGCACGGTACTTGTATAGTATTGCCCCAGTATGGAGTCAAATGCTATCTAGAAGATGACTGAGGGATTTATGCCCACTGTTGGCACGGTACTGGTATAGAAACGCCCCAGTATGGAGTCCAAATGACGGCTTGAAGCCGACTTTGGGATTAATGCCGAGCGTTCGCGCGGTACTGCTATAGTACTGCCCCAGTATGAAGTCAAGTGCTTTCTAGAAACTGTCTTAGGGATTTATGCCTAGCTTTGGGGCAGTACTGGTATAGAACTACCCCAGTATGGTGTCAAATGCTGTCTACAAACTGATTCAGGGATTTATGCCCATCGTTGGCGCGGTACTGGTATAGTACTGCAGCAGTATGGAGTCAAATTCTGGCTAGAAGACGACTTAGGAATTTTTGCCGAGCATTCGCGCGGTACTGATATAGTACTGCCCCAGTATGGAGTTAAATGCTTGCTAGAAGACGACTTAGGGGTTTATGCCGAGAGTTGGCGCGGTACTGATATAGTACTGTCCCATTATGGAGTCAAATGCTGTCTAGAAGCGGACTGAGGGTTTAATTCCCAGCGTTGGCATGGTACTGTTATAGCAATGCCCCAGTATGGAGTCAAATGCTGGCTAGAAGCCGACTGATGGATTAATGCCGAGCGTTAATGTGGTACTGTTCTAGTAATGCCCCAGTATGGAGTCAAATCCTGTCTTGAAGCTGACGTAGGGATTTATGCCCACCGTTGGCGCGGTAATGGTGTAGTACTGCCCCACTATGGAGTCAAATGCTTGCTAGAAGACGACTTAGGGGTTTATTCCGAGCGTTGGCGCGGTACTGATATAGTACTCTCCCAGTATGGAGTCAAATGCTGTCTAGAAGCGGACTGAGGGTTTAATTCCCAGCGTTGGCACGGTCCTGTTATAGTACTGCCCCAGTATGGAGTCAAATTCTGGCTAGAAGACGACTTAGGAATTTTTGCCGAGCATTCGCGCGGTACTGATATAGTACTGCCCCAGTATGGAGTCAAATGCTGTCTTGAAGCTGACGTAGCGATTTATGCCCACCGTTGTCGCGGTACTGGTGTAGTACTGCCACAGTATGGAGTCAAATGCTGTCAAGAAGCGGACTGAGGGTTTAATTCCCAGCGTTTGCATGGTACTGTTATAGCAATGCCCCAGTATGGAATCAAATGCTGGCTAGAAGCCGACTGATGGATTAATGCCGAGCGTTAATGTGGTACTGCTATAGCAATGCCCCAGTATGGAGTCAAATACTGGCTAGAAGACGACTTAGGGATTTATGCCGAGCGTTAATGTGGTACTGCTATAGCAATGCCCCAGTATGGAGTCAAATACTGGCTAGAAGACGACTGATGGATTATTGCCGAGCGTTAGTGTGGTACTGTTATAGTAATGCCCCAGTACGGAGTCAAATGCTGTCTTGAAGCTGACGTAGGGATTTATGCCCACCGTTGTCGCGGTACTGGTGTAGTAATGCCCCAGTATGGAGTTAAATGCCGTCTAGAAGCCGACTGACGGATTAATTCTGTGCGTTAGCGTGGTACTGGTATAGTTCTGCCACAGTATGGGAGTCAAATGCTTGCTGGAAGACGACTTAGGGATTTATGCCGAGCGTTCGCGCTGTACTGATATAGTACTTTCCCAGTATGGAGTCAAATGCTGTCTAGAACGGACTGAGGGATTTATTCCCAGCGTTGGCACGGTACTGCTATAGCAATGCCCCAGTATGGAGTCAAATACTGGCTAGAAGCCGACTGATGGATTAATGTCGAGCGTTAGTGTGGTACTGTTATAGTAATGCCCCAGTATGGAGTCAAATGCTGTCTTGAAGCTGACGTAGGGATTTATGCCCACCGTTGGCGCGGTACTGGTGTAGTACTGCCCCACTATGGAGTCAAATGCTGTCCTGAAGCTGACGTAGGGATATATGCCCTCCGTTGTCGCGGTACTGGTGTAGTACTGCCACAGTATGGAGTCAAATGCTGTCAAGAAGCCGACTGACGGATTAATTCCGTGCGTTAGCGTGGTACTGGTATAGTTCTGCCCCAGTATGGCGTCAAATGCTGTCTAGAAGCCGACTGATGGATTAATGCCCAGCGTTCGCACGGTACTTGTATAGTATTGCCCCAGTATGGAGTCAAATGCTGTCTAGAAGATGACTGAGTGATTTATGCCCACCGCTGGCACGGTACTGGTATAGAAATGCCCCAGTATGGAGTCCAAATGCTGTCTAGAAGCCGACTGATGGATTAATGCCGAGCGTTAGTGTGGTACTCTTATAGTAATGCCCTAGTATGGAGTCAAATGCTGTCTTGAAGCTGACGTAGGGATTTATGCCCACCGTTGTCGCGGTACTGGTCTAGTACTGCCACAGTATGGAGTCAAATGCTGTCAAGAAGCCGACTGACGGATTAATTTCGTGCGTTAGAGGGTACTGGTATAGTTCTGCCCCAGTCTGGAGTAAAATGCTTGCTAGAAGACGACTTAGGGATTTATGCCGAGCGTTCGCGCTGTACTGATATAGTACGGTCCCAGTATGGAGTCAAATGCTGTCTAGAAAGGACTGAGGGATTTATTACCAGCGTTGGCAAGGCACTGCTATAGCAATGCCCCAGTATGGAGTCAAATACTGGCTAGAAGCCGACGTAGGGATTTATGCCCACCGTTGTCGCGGTACTGGTGTAGTACTGCCACAGAATGGAGTCAACTGCTGTCAAGAAGCCGACTGTCGGATTAATTCCGTGTGTTAGCGTGGTACTGGTATAGTTCTGCCACAGTATGGAGTCAAATGCTTGCTAGAACACGACTTAGGGATTTATGCCGAGCGTTCGCGCGGTACTGATATAGTACTGTCCCACTATGGAGTCAAATGCTTGCTAGAAGACGACTTAGGTATTTATGCCGAGCGTTGGCGCGGTACTGATATAGTACTGTCCCAGTATGGAGTCAAATGCTGTCTAGAAGCGGACTGATGGAATAATGGCCAACGTTGGCACGGTACTTGTATAGTATTGCCCCAGTATGGAGTCCAATGCTGTCTAGAAGATGACGTAGGGATTCATGCCCAGCGTTGGCGCGGTACTGGTGTAGAACTGCCCCACTATGAAGTCAAAAGCTGTCTAGAAGCCGACTGATGGATTAATGGCCAACGTTGGCACGGTACTTGTATAGTATTGCCCCAGTATGGAGTCAAATGCTATCTAGAAGATGACTGAGGGATTTATGCCCACTGTTGGCACGGCACTGGTATAGAAACGCCCCAGTATGGAGTCCAAATGACGGCTTGAAGCCGACTTTGGGATTAATGCCGAGCGTTCGCGCGGTACTGCTATAGTACTGCCCCAGTATGAAGTCAAGTGCTTTCTAGAAACTGTCGTAGGGATTTATGCCTAGCTTTGGGGCCGTACTGGTATAGAACTACCCCAGTATGGTGTCAAATGCTGTCTACAAACTGATTCAGGGATTTATGCCCATCGTTGGCGCGGTACTGGTATAGTACTGCACCAGTATGGAGTCAAATTCTGGCTAGAAGACGACTTAGGAATTTTTGTCGAGCATTCGCGCGGTACTGATATAGTACTGCCCCAGTATGGAGTTAAATGCTTGCTAGAAGACGACTTAGGGGTTTATGCCGAGAGTTGGCGCGGTACTGATATAGTACTGTCCCATTATGGAGTCAAATGCTGTCTAGAAGCGGACTGAGGGTTTAATTCCCAGCGTTGGCATGGTACTGTTATAGCAATGCCCCAGTATGGAGTCAAATGCTGGCTAGAAGCCGACTGATGGATTAATGCCGAGCGTTAATGTGGTACTGTTCTAGTAATGCCCCAGTATGGAGTCAAATCCTGTCTTGAAGCTGACGTAGGGATTTATGCCCACCGTTGGCGCGGTAATGGTGTAGTACTGCCCCACTATGGAGTCAAATGCTTGCTAGAAGACGACTTAGGGGTTTATTCCGAGCGTTGGCGCGGTACTGATATAGTACTCTCCCAGTATGGAGTCAAATGCTGTCTAGAAGCGGACTGAGGTTTTAATTCCCAGCGTTGGCACGGTCCTGTTATAGTACTGCCCCAGTATGGAGTCAAATTCTGGCTAGAAGACGACTTAGGAATTTTTGCCGAGCATTCGCGCGGTACTGATATAGTACTGCCCCAGTATGGAGTCAAATGCTGTCTTGAAGCTGACGTAGCGATTTATGCCCACCGTTGTCGCGGTACTGGTGTAGTACTGCCACAGTATGGAGTCAAATGCTGTCAAGAAGCGGACTGAGGGTTTAATTCCCAGCGTTTGCATGGTACTGTTATAGCAATGCCCCAGTATGGAATCAAATGCTGGCTAGAAGCCGACTGATGGATTAATGCCGAGCGTTAATGTGGTACTGTTATAGTAATGCCCCAGTATGGAGTCAAATCCTGTCTTGAAGCTGACGTAGGGATTTATGCCCACCGTTGGCGCGGTAATGGTGTAGTACTGCCCCAGGATGGAGTCAAATGCTTGCTAGAAGACGACTTAGGGATTTATGCCGAGCGTTCGCGCTGTACTGATATAGTACTGTCCCAGTATGGAGTCAAATGCTGTCTTGAACGGACTGAGGGATTTATTCCCAGCGTTGGCACGGTACTGCTATAGCAATGCCCCAGTATGGAGTCAAATACTGGCTAGAGGCCGACTGATGGATTAGTGCCGAGCGTTAGTGTGGTACTGTTATAGTAATGCCCCAGTACGGAGTGAAATGCTGTCTTGAAGCTGACGTAGGGATTTATGCCCACCGTTGTCGCGGTACTGGTGTAGTAATGCCCCAGTATGGACTTAAATGCTTGCTAGAAGACGACTTAGGGGTTTATGCCGAGCGTTGGCGCGGTACTGATATAGTACTGTCCCAGTATGGAGTCAAATGCTGTCTAGAAGCGGACTGAGGGTTTAATTCCCAGCTTTGGCACGGTACTGTTATAGCAATGCCCCAGTATGGAGTCAAATGCTGGCTAGAAGCCGACGTAGGGATTTATGCCCACCGTTGTCGCGGTACTGGTGTAGTACTGCCACAGCATGGAGTCATCTGCTGTCAAGAAGCCGACTGACGGATTAATTCCGTGCGTTAGCGTGGTACTGGTATAGTTCTGCCCCAGTATGGAGTCAAATGCTTGCTAGAATACGACTTAGGGATTTATGCCGAGCGTTCGCGCGGTACTGATATAGTACTGTCCCAGTATGTAGTCAAATGCTGTCTAGAACGGACTTAGGGATTTATTCCCATCGTTGGCACGGTACTGCTATAGCAATGCCCCAGTATGGAGTCAAATACTGGCTAGAAGCCGACTGATGGATTAATGTCGAGCGTTAGTGTGGTACTGTTATAGTAATGCCCCAGTATGGAGTCAAATGCTGTCTTGAAGCTGACGTAGGGATTTATGCCCACCGTTGGCGCGGTACTGGTGTAGTACTGCCACAGCATGGAGTCATCTGCTGTCAAGAAGCCGACTGACGGATTAATTCCGTGCGTTAGCGTGGTACTGGTATAGTTCTGCCCCAGTATGGAGTCAAATGCTTGCTAGAATACGACTTAGGGATTTATGCCGAGCGTTCGCGCGGTACTGATATAGTACTGTCCCAGTATGGAGTCAAATGCTGTCTAGAACGGACTTAGGGATTTATTCCCAGCGTTGGCACGGTACTGCTATAGCAATACCCCAGTATGGAGTCAAATGCTGTCTAGAAGCCGACTGATGGATTAATGCCCAGCGTTCGCACGGTACTTGTATAGTATTGACCCAGTATGGAGTCAAATGCTGTCTAGAAGATGACTGAGTGATTTATGCCCACCGCTGGCACGGTACTGGTATAGAAATGCCCCAGTATGGAGTCCAAATGCTGTCTAGAAGCCGACTGATGGATTAATGCCGAGCGTTAGTGTGGTACTGTTATAGTAATACCCCAGTATGGAGTCAAATTCTGTCTTGAAGCGGACGTAGGGATTTATGCCCACCGTTGTCGCGGTACTGGTGTAGTACTGCCACAGTATGGAGTCAAATGCTGTCAAGAAGCCGACTGTCGGATTAATTCCGTGCGTTAGCGTGGTACTGGTATAGTTCTGCCCCAGTCTGGAGTCAAATGCTTGCTAGAAGACGACTTAGGGATTTATGCCGAGCGTTCGCGCTGTACTGGTATAGTACTGTCCCAGTATGGAGTCAAATGCTGGCTAGAAGCCGACGTAGGGATTTATGCCCACCGTTGTCGCGGTACTGGTGTAGTACTGCCACAGAATGGAGACAACTGCTGTCAAGAAGCCGACTGTCGGATTAATTCCGTGTGTTAGCGTGGTACTGGTATAGTTCTGCCCCAGTATGGAGTCAAATGCTTGCTAGAACACGACTTAGGGATTTATGCCGAGCGTTCGCGCGGTACTGATATAGTACTGTCCCACTATGGAGTTAAATGCTTGCTAGAAGACGACTTAGGGGTTTATGCCGAGCGTTGGCGCGGTACTGATATAGTACTGTCCCAGTATGGAGTCAAATGCTGTCTAGAAGCGGACTGAGGGTTTAATTCCCAGCGTTGGCACGGTACTGTTATAGCAATGCCCCAGTATGGAGTCAAATGCTGGCTAGAAGCCGACTGATGGATTAATGCCGAGCGTTAATGTGGTACTGTTATCGTAATGCCCCAGTATGGAGTCAAATCCTGTCTTGAAGCTGACGTAGGGATTTATGCCCACCGTTGGCGCGGTAATGGTGTAGTACTGCCCCACTATGGAGTCAAATGCTTGCTAGAACGCGACTTAGGGGTTTATTCCGAGCGTTGGCGCGGTACTGATATAGTACTCTCCAAGTATGGAGTCAAATGCTGTCTAGAAGCGGACTGAGGGTTTAATTCCCAGCGTTGGCACGGTCCTGTTATAGCAATGCCCCAGTATGGAGTCAAATGCTGGCTAGAAGCCGACTGATGGATTAATGCCGAGCGTTAATGTGGTACTGTTGTAGTAATGCCCCAGTATGGAGTCAAATGCTGTCTTGAAGCTGACGTAGGGATTTATGCCCACCGTTGGCGCGGTACTGGTGTAGTACTGCCCCACTATGGAGTCAAATGCTTGCTAGAAGACGACTTAGGGGATTATTCCGAGCGTTGGCGCGGTACTGATATAGTACTGTCCCAGTATGGAGTCAAATGCGGTCTAGAAGCGGAATGAGTGTTTAATTCACAGCGTTGGCACGGTACTGTTATAGCAATGCCCCAGTATGGAGTCAAATGCTGGCTAGAAGCCGACTGATGGATTAATGCCGAGCGTTAATGTGGTACTGTTATCGTAATGCCCCAGTATGGAGTCAAATCCTGTCTTGAAGCTGACGTAGGGATTTATGCCCACCGTTGGCGCGGTAATGGTGTAGTACTGCCCCACTATGGAGTCAAATGCTTGCTAGAACGCGACTTAGGGGTTTATTCCGAGCGTTGGCGCGGTACTGATATAGTACTGTCCAAGTATGGAGTCAAATGCTGTCTAGAAGCGGACTGAGGGTTTAATTCCCAGCGTTGGCACGGTCCTGTTATAGCAATGCCCCAGTATGGAGTCAAATGCTGGCTAGAAGCCGACTGATGGATTAATGCCGAGCGTTAATGTGGTACTGTTGTTGTAATGCCCCAGTATGGAGTCAAATGCTGTCTTGAAGCTGACGTAGGGATTTATGCCCACCGTTGGCGCGGTACTGGTGTAGTACTGCCCCACTATGGAGTCAAATGCTTGCTAGAAGACGACTTAGGGGATTATTCCGAGCGTTGGCGCGGTACTGATATAGTACTGTCCCAGTATGGAGTCAAATGCGGTCTAGAAGCGGAATGAGGGTTTAATTCACAGCGTTGGCACGGTACTGTTATAGCAATGCCCCAGTATGGAGTCAAATGCTGGCTAGATGCCGACTGATGGATTAATGCCGAGCGTTAGTGTGGTACTGTTATAGTAATGCCCCAGTATGGAGTCAAATGCTGTCTTGAAGCTGACGTAGGGATTTATGCCCACCGTTGTCGCGGTACTGGTGTAGTAATGCCCCAGTATGGAGTCAAATGCTGGCTAGAAGCCGACTGATGGATTAATGCCGAGCGTTAATGTGGTACTGCTATAGCAATGCCCCAGTATGGAGTCAAATACTGGCTAGAAGACGACTTAGGGATTTATGCCGAGCGTTAATGTGGTACTGCTATAGCAATGCCCCAGTATGGAGTCAAATACTGGCTAGAAGACGACTGATGGATTATTGCCGAGCGTTAGTGTGGTATTGTTATAGTAATGTCCCAGTATCGAGTCAAATGCTGTCTAGAAGATGACTGAGGGATTTATGCCCACTGTTGGCACGGCACTGGTATAGAAACGCCCCAGTATGGAGTCCAAATGACGGCTTGAAGCCGACTTAGGGATTTATGCCGAGCGTTCGCGCGGTACTGCTATAGTACTGCCCCAGTATGAAGTCAAGTGCTTTCTAGAAACTGTCTTAGCGATTTATGCCTAGCTTTGGCGCAGTACTGGTATAGAACTACCCCAGTATGGTGTCAAATGCTGTCTACAAACTGTTTCAGGATTTATGCCCATCGTTGGCGCGGTACTGGTATATTACTGCCCCAGTATGGAGTCTAATGCTGTCCAGAAGATGACTGAGGTATTTATGCCCAGCGTTCGCGCGGTACTGGTATAGTACTGCCCCAGTATGGAGTCAAATTCTGGCTAGAAGACGACTTAGGAATTTATGCCGAGCGTTCGCGCGGTACTGATATAGTACTGCCCCAGTATTGAGTCAAATGCTGTCTAGAAACCGATGTAGGGATTTATGCCCACCGCTGTCGCGGTACTGGTGTAGTAATGCCCCAGTATGGAGTTAAATGCCGTCTAGAAGCCGACTGACGGATTAATGCCGAGCGTTAGCGTGGTACTAGCATAGTTCTGCCCCAGTATGGAGTCAAATGCTGTATTGAAGCTGACGTAGGGATTTATGCCCACCGTTGTCGCGGTACTGGTGTAGTACTGCCACAGTATGGAGTCAAATGCTTGCTGGAAGACGACTTAGGGATTTATGCCGAGCGTTCGCGCTGTACTGATATAGTACTTTCCCAGTATGGAGTCAAATGCTGTCTAGAACGGACTGAGGGATTTATTCCCAGCGTTGGCACGGTACTGCTATAGCAATGCCCCAGTATGGAGTCAAATACTGGCTAGAAGCCGACTGATGGATTAATGTCGAGCGTTAGTGTGGTACTGTTATAGTAATGCCCCAGTATGGAGTCAAATGCTGTCCTGAAGCTGACGTAGGGATATATGCCCTCCGTTGTCGCGGTACTGGTGTAGTACTGCCACAGTATGGAGTCAAATGCTGTCAAGAAGCCGACTGACGGATTAATTCCGTGCGTTAGCGTGGTACTGGTATAGTTCTGCCCCAGTATGGCGTCAAATGCTGTCTAGAAGCCGACTGATGGATTAATGCCCAGCGTTCGCGCGGCACTGGTATAGAATTGCCCCAGTATGGAGTCAAATGCTGTCTAGAAGATGACTGAGGGATTTATGCGCACCGTTAGCACGGTACTGGTATAGAAATGCCCCAGTATGGAGTGAAATGCTGTCTAGAAACTGAGGGATTCATGCCGAGCGTTAGTGTGGTACTCTTATAGTAATGCCCTAGTATGGAGTCAAATGCTGTCTTGAAGCTGACGTAGGGATTTATGCCCACCGTTGTCGCGGTACTGGTCTAGTACTGCCACAGTATGGAGTCAAATGCTGTCAAGAAGCCGACTGACGGATTAATTCCGTGCGTTAGAGGGTACTGGTATAGTTCTGCCCCAGTCTGGAGTAAAATGCTTGCTAGAAGACGACTTAGGGATTTATGCCGAGCGTTCGCGCTGTACTGATATAGTACTGTCCCAGTATGGAGTCAAATGCTGTCTAGAAAGGACTGAGGGATTTATTACCAGCGTTGGCAAGGCACTGCTATAGCAATGCCCCAGTATGGAGTCAAATACTGGCTAGAAGCCGACGTAGGGATTTATGCCCACCGTTGTCGCGGTACTGGTGTAGTACTGCCACAGAATGGAGTCAACTGCTGTCAAGAAGCCGACTGTCGGATTAATTCCGTGTGTTAGCGTGGTACTGGTATAGTTCTGCCACAGTATGGAGTCAAATGCTTGCTAGAACACGACTTAGGGATTTATGCCGAGCGTTCGCGCGGTACTGATATAGTACTGTCCCACTATGGAGTCAAATGCTTGCTAGAAGACGACTTAGGTATTTATGCCGAGCGTTGGCGCGGTACTGATATAGTACTGTCCCAGTATGGAGTCAAATGCTGTCTAGAAGCGGACTGATGGATTAATGGCCAACGTTTGCACGGTACTTGTATAGTATTGCCCCAGTATGGAGTCCAATGCTGTCTAGAAGATGACGTAGGGATTCATGCCCAGCGTTGGCGCGGTACTGGTGTAGAACTGCCCCACTATGAAGTCAAAAGCTGTCTAGAAGCCGACTGATGGATTAATGGCCAACGTTGGCACGGTACTTGTATAGTATTGCCCCAGTATGGAGTCAAATGCTATCTAGAAGATGACTGAGGGATTTATGCCCACTGTTGGCACGGTACTGGTATAGAAACGCCCCAGTATGGAGTCCAAATGACGGCTTGAAGCCGACTTTGGGATTAATGCCGAGCGTTCGCGCGGTACTGCTATAGTACTGCCCCAGTATGAAGTCAAGTGCTTTCTAGAAACTGTCTTAGGGATTTATGCCTAGCTTTGGGGCAGTACTGGTATAGAACTACCCCAGTATGGTGTCAAATGCTGTCTACAAACTGATTCAGGGATTTATGCCCATCGTTGGCGCGGTACTGGTATAGTACTGCACCAGTATGGAGTAAAATGCTGTCTAGTAGACGACTTAGGAATTTTTGCCGAGCATTCGCGCGGTACTGATATAGTACTGCCCCAGTATGGAGTTAAATGCTTGCTAGAAGACGACTTAGGGGTTTATGCCGAGAGTTGGCGCGGTACTGATATAGTACTGTCCCATTATGTAGTCAAATGCTGTCTAGAAGCGGACTGAGGGTTTAATTCCCAGCGTTGGCATGGTACTGTTATAGCAATGCCCCAGTATGGAGTCAAATGCTGGCTAGAAGCCGACTGATGGATTAATGCCGAGCGTTAATGTGGTACTGTTATAGTAATGCCCCAGTATGGAGTCAAATCCTGTCTTGAAGCTGACGTAGGGATTTATGCCCACCGTTGGCGCGGTAATGGTGTAGTACTGCCCCACTATGGAGTCAAATGCTTGCTAGAAGACGACTTAGGGGTTTATTCCGAGCGTTGGCGCGGTACTGATATAGTACTCTCCCAGTATGGAGTCAAATGCTGTCTAGAAGCGGACTGAGGGTTTAATTCCCAGCGTTGGCACGGTCCTGTTATAGTACTGCCCCAGTATGGAGTCAAATTCTGGCTAGAAGACGACTTAGGAATTTTTGCCGAGCATTCGCGCGGTACTGATATAGTACTGCCCCAGTATGGAGTCAAATGCTGTCTTGAAGCTGACGTAGCGATTTATGCCCACCGTTGTCGCGGTACTGGTGTAGTACTGCCACAGTATGGAGTCAAATGCTGTCAAGAAGCGGACTGAGGGTTTAATTCCCAGCGTTTGCATGGTACTGTTATAGCAATGCCCCAGTATGGAGTCAAATGCTGGCTAGAAGCCGACTGATGGATTAATGCCGAGCGTTAATGTGGTACTGTTATAGTAATGCCCCAGTATGGAGTCAAATCCTGTCTTGAAGCTGACGTAGGGATTTATGCCCACCGTTGGCGCGGTAATGGTGTAGTACTGCCCCAGGATGGAGTCAAATGCTTGCTAGAAGACGACTTAGGGATTTATGCCGAGCGTTCGCGCTGTACTGATATAGTACTGTCCCAGTATGGAGTCAAATGCTGTCTTGAACGGACTGAGGGATTTATTCCCAGCGTTGGCACGGTACTGCTATAGCAATGCCCCAGTATGGAGTCAAATACTGGCTAGAGGCCGACTGATGGATTAGTGCCGAGCGTTAGTGTGGTACTGTTATAGTAATGCCCCAGTACGGAGTGAAATGCTGTCTTGAAGCTGACGTAGGGATTTATGCCCACCGTTGTCGCGGTACTGGTGTAGTAATGCCCCAGTATGGACTTAAATGCTTGCTAGAAGACGACTTAGGGGTTTATGCCGAGCGTTGGCGCGGTACTGATATAGTACTGTCCCAGTATGGAGTCAAATGCTGTCTAGAAGCGGACTGAGGGTTTAATTCCCAGCTTTGGCACGGTACTGTTATAGCAATGCCCCAGTATGGAGTCAAATGCTGGCTAGAAGCCGACGTAGGGATTTATGCCCACCGTTGTCGCGGTACTGGTGTAGTACTGCCACAGCATGGAGTCATCTGCTGTCAAGAAGCCGACTGACGGATTAATTCCGTGCGTTAGCGTGGTACTGGTATAGTTCTGCCCCAGTATGGAGTCAAATGCTGGCTAGAATACGACTTAGGGATTTATGCCGAGCGTTCGCGCGGTACTGATATAGTACTGTCCCAGTATGGAGTCAAATGCTGTCTAGAACGGACTTAGGGATTTATTCCCAGCGTTGGCACGGTACTGCTATAGCAATGCCCCAGTATGGAGTCAAATACTGGCTAGAAGCCGACTGATGGATTAATGTCGAGCGTTAGTGTGGTACTGTTATAGTAATGCCCCAGTATGGAGTCAAATGCTGTCTTGAAGCTGACGTAGGGATTTATGCCCACCGTTGGCGCGGTACTGGTGTAGTACTGCCACAGCATGGAGTCATCTGCTGTCAAGAAGCCGACTGACGGATTAATTCCGTGCGTTAGCGTGGTACTGGTATAGTTCTGCCCCAGTATGGAGTCAAATGCTTGCTAGAATACGACTTAGGGATTTATGCCGAGCGTTCGCGCGGTACTGATATAGTACTGTCCCAGTATGGAGTCAAATGCTGTCTAGAACGGACTTAGGGATTTATTCCCAGCGTTGGCACGGTACTGCTATAGCAATACCCCAGTATGGAGTCAAATGCTGTCTAGAAGCCGACTGATGGATTAATGCCCAGCGTTCGCACGGTACTTGTATAGTATTGACCCAGTATGGAGTCAAATGCTGTCTAGAAGATGACTGAGTGATTTATGCCCACCGCTGGCACGGTACTGGTATAGAAATGCCCCAGTATGGAGTCCAAATGCTGTCTAGAAGCCGACTGATGGATTAATGCCGAGCGTTAGTGTGGTACTGTTATAGTAATACCCCAGTATGGAGTCAAATTCTGTCTTGAAGCGGACGTAGGGATTTATGCCCACGGTTGTCGCGGTACTGGTGTAGTACTGCCACAGTATGGAGTCAAATGCTGTCAAGAAGCCGACTGTCGGATTAATTCCGTGCGTTAGCGTGGTACTGGTATAGTTCTGCCCCAGTCTGGAGTCAAATGCTTGCTAGAAGACGACTTAGGGATTTATGCCGAGCGTTCGCGCTGTACTGGTATAGTACTGTCCCAGTATGGAGTCAAATGCTGGCTAGAAGCCGACGTAGGGATTTATGCCCACCGTTGTCGCGGTACTGGTGTAGTACTGCCACAGAATGGAGACAACTGCTGTCAAGAAGCCGACTGTCGGATTAATTCCGTGTGTTAGCGTGGTACTGGTATAGTTCTGCCCCAGTATGGAGTCAAATGCTTGCTAGAACACGACTTAGGGATTTATGCCGAGACTTCGCGCGGTACTGATATAGTACTGTCCCACTATGGATTTAATTGCTTGCTAGAAGACGACTTAGGGGTTTATGCCGAGCGTTGGCGCGGTACTGATATAGTACTGTCCCAGTATGGAGTCAAATGCTGTCTAGAAGCGGACTGAGGGTTTAATTCCCAGCGTTGGCATGGTACTGTTATAGCAATGCCCCAGTATGGAGTCAAATGCTGGCTAGAAGCCGACTGATGGATTAATGCCGAGCGTTAATGTGGTACTGTTATCGTAATGCCCCAGTATGGAGTCAAATCCTGTCTTGAAGCTGACGTAGGGATTTATGCCCACCGTTGGCGCGGTAATGGTGTAGTACTGCCCCACTATGGAGTCAAATGCTTGCTAGAACGCGACTTAGGGGTTTATTCCGAGCGTTGGCGCGGTACTGATATAGTACTCTCCAAGTATGGAGTCAAATGCTGTCTAGAAGCGGACTGAGGGTTTAATTCCCAGCGTTGGCACGGTCCTGTTATAGCAATGCCCCAGTATGGAGTCAAATGCTGGCTAGAAGCCGACTGATGGATTAATGCCGAGCGTTAATGTGGTACTGTTGTAGTAATGCCCCAGTATGGAGTCAAATGCTGTCTTGAAGCTGACGTAGGGATTTATGCCCACCGTTGGCGCGGTACTGGTGTAGTACTGCCCCACTATGGAGTCAAATGCTTGCTAGAAGACGACTTAGGGGATTATTCCGAGCGTTGGCGCGGTACTGATATAGTACTGTCCCAGTATGGAGTCAAATGCGGTCTAGAAGCGGAATGAGGGTTTAATTCACAGCGTTGGCACGGTACTGTTATAGCAATGCCCCAGTATGGAGTCAAATGCTGGCTAGAAGCCGACTGATGGATTAATGCCGAGCGTTAATGTGGTACTGTTATCGTAATGCCCCAGTATGGAGTCAAATCCTGTCTTGAAGCTGACGTAGGGATTTATGCCCACCGTTGGCGCGGTAATGGTGTAGTACTGCCCCACTATGGAGTCAAATGCTTGCTAGAACGCGACTTAGGGGTTTATTCCGAGCGTTGGCGCGGTACTGATATAGTACTGTCCAAGTATGGAGTCAAATGCTGTCTAGAAGCGGACTGAGGGTTTAATTCCCAGCGTTGGCACGGTCCTGTTATAGCAATGCCCCAGTATGGAGTCAAATGCTGGCTAGAAGCCGACTGATGGATTAATGCCGAGCGTTAATGTGGTACTGTTGTAGTAATGCCCCAGTATGGAGTCAAATGCTGTCTTGAAGCTGACGTAGGGATTTATGCCCACCGTTGGCGCGGTACTGGTGTAGTACTGCCCCACTATGGAGTCAAATGCTTGCTAGAAGACGACTTAGGGGATTATTCCGAGCGTTGGCGCGGTACTGATATAGTACTGTCCCAGTATGGAGTCAAATGCGGTCTAGAAGCGGAATGAGGGTTTAATTCACAGCGTTGGCACGGTACTGTTATAGCAATGCCCCAGTATGGAGTCAAATGCTGGCTAGATGCCGACTGATGGATTAATGCCGAGCGTTAGTGTGGTACTGTTATAGTAATGCCCCAGTATGGAGTCAAATGCTGTCTTGAAGCTGACGTAGGGATTTATGCCCACCGTTGTCGCGGTACTGGTGTAGTAATGCCCCAGTATGGAGTCAAATGCTGGCTAGAAGCAGAATGATGGATTAATGCCGAGCGTTAATGTGGTACTGCTATAGCAATGCCCCAGTATGGAGTCAAATACTGGCTAGAAGACGACTTAGGGATTTATGCCGAGCGTTAATGTGGTACTGCTATAGCAATGCCCCAGTATGGAGTCAAATACTGGCTAGAAGACGACTGATGGATTATTGCAGAGCGTTAGTGTGGTACTGTTATAGTAATGCCCCAGTACGGAGTCAAATGCTGTCTTGAAGCTGACGTAGGGATTTATGCCGAGCGTTGTCGCGGTACTGGTGTAGTAATGCCCCAGTATGGAGTTAAATGCTTGCTTGAAGCCGACTTAGGGATTTATGCCGAGCGTTCGTGCGGTACTGGTATAGTACTGCCCCAGTACGGAGTCAAATGCTGTCTAGAAGATGACTGAGGGATTTATGCGCACAGTTAGCACGGTACTGGTATAGAAATGCCCCAGTATGGAGTCCAAATGACGGCTTGAAGCCGACTTAGGGATTTATGCCGAGCGTTCGCGCGGTACTGCTATAGTACTGCCCCAGTATGAAGTCAAGTGCTTTCTAGAAACTGTCTTAGGGATTTATGCCTAGCTTTGGCGCAGTACTGGTATAGAACTACCCCAGTATGGTGTCAAATGCTGTCTACAAACTGTTTCAGGATTTATGCCCATCGTTGGCGCGGTACTGGTATATTACTGCCCCAGTATGGAGTCTAATGCTGTCCAGAAGATGACTGAGGTATTTATGCCCAGCGTTCGCGCGGTAGTGGTATAGTACTGCCCCAGTATGGAGTCAAATTCTGGCTAGAAGACGACTTAGGAATTTTTGCCGAGCGTTCGCGCGGTACTGATATAGTACTGCCCCAGTATGGAGTCAAATGCTGTCTAGAAACCGATGTAGGGATTTATGCCCACCGCTGTCGCGGTACTGGTGTAGTAATGCCCCAGTATGGAGTTAAATGCCGTCTAGAAGCCGACTGACGGATTAATGCCGAGCGTTAGCGTGGTACTAGTATAGTTCTGCCCCAGTATGGAGTCAAATGCTGTCTTGAAGCTGACGTAGGGATTTATGCCCACCGTTGTCGCGGTACTGGTGTAGTACTGCCACAGTATGGAGTCAAATGCTTGCTGGAAGACGACTTAGGGATTTATGCCGATCGTTCGCGCTGTACTGATATAGTACTGTCCCAGTATGGAGTCAAATGCTGTCTAGAACGGACTGAGGGATTTATTCCCAGCGTTGGCACGGTACTGCTATAGCAATGCCCCAGTATGGAGTCAAATACTGGCTAGAAGCCGACTGATGGATTAATGTCGAGCGTTAGTGTGGTACTGTTATAGTAATGCCCCAGTATGTAGTCAAATGCTGTCTTGAAGCTGACGTAGGGATTTATGCCCACCGTTGGCGCGGTACTGGTGTAGTACTGCCCCACTATGGAGTCAAATGCTGTCCTGAAGCTGACGTAGGGATATATGCCCTCCGTTGTCGCGGTACTGGTGTAGTACTGCCACAGTATGGAGTCAAATGCTGTCAAGAAGCCGACTGACGGATTAATTCCGTGCGTTAGCGTGGTACTGGTATAGTTCTGCCCCAGTATGGCGTCAAATGCTGTCTAGAAGCCGACTGATGGATTAATGCCGAGCGTTAGTGTGGTACTCTTATAGTAATGCCCTAGTATGGAGTCAAATGCTGTCTTGAAGCTGACGTAGGGATTTATGCCCACCGTTGTCGCGGTACTGGTGTAGTACTGCCACAGTATGGAGTCAAATGCTGTCAAGAAGCCGACTGACGGATTAATTCCGTGCGTTAGAGGGTACTGGTATAGTTCTGCCCCAGTCTGGAGTCAAATGCTTGCTAGAAGACGACTTAGGGATTTATGCCGAGCGTTCGCGCTGTACTGATATAGTACTGTCCCAGTATGGAGTCAAATGGTGTCTAGAAGCCGACGTAGGGATTTATGCCCACCGTTGTCGCGGTACTGGTGTAGTACTGCCACAGAATGGAGACAACTGCTGTCAAGAAGCCGACTGTCGGATTAATTCCGTGTGTTAGCGTGGTACTGGTATAGTTCTGCCCCAGTATGGAGTCAAATGCTTGCTAGAACACGACTTAGGGATTTATGCCGAGCGTTCGCGCGGTACTGATATAGTACTGTCCCACTATGGAGTTAAATGCTTGCTAGAAGACGACTTAGGGGTTTATGCCGAGCGTTGGCGCGGTACTGATATAGTACTGTCCCAGTATGGAGTCAAATGCTGTCTAGAAGCGGACTGAGGGTTTAATTCCCAGCGTTGGCATGGTACTGTTATAGCAATGCCCCAGTATGGAGTCAAATGCTGGCTAGAAGCCGACTGATGGATTAATGCCGAGCGTTAATGTGGTACTGTTATCGTAATGCCCCAGTATGGAGTCAAATCCTGTCTTGAAGCTGACGTAGGGATTTATGCCCACCGTTGGCGCGGTAATGGTGTAGTACTGCCCCACTATGGAGTCAAATGCTTGCTAGAACGCGACTTAGGGGTTTATTCCGAGCGTTGGCGCGGTACTGATATAGTACTCTCCAAGTATGGAGTCAAATGCTGTCTAGAACGGACTGAGGGATTTATTCCCAGCGTTGGCACGGTACTGCTATAGCAATACCCCAGTATGGAGTCAAATGCTGTCTAGAAGCCGACTGAGAGATTTGTGACCAGCGTTGGCCCGGTACTCGTGTAGTACTGACCCAGTATGGAGTCAAATGCTGTCTAGAAGATGACTGAGGGATTTATGCGCACAGTTAGCACGGTACTGGTATAGAAATGCCCCAGTATGGAGTGAAATGCTGTCTAGATGCCGACTTAGGGATTTATGCCGAGCGTTAGTGTGGTACTGTTATAGTAATACCCCAGTATGGAGTCAAATTCTGTCTTGAAGCGGACGTAGGGATTTATGCCCACCGTTGTCGCGGTACTGGTGTAGTACTGCCACAGTATGGAGTCAAATGCTGTCAAGAAGCCGACTGTCGGATTAATTCCGTGCGTTAGCGTGGTACTGGTATAGTTCTGCCCCAGTCTGGAGTCAAATGCTTGCTAGAAGACGACTTAGGGATTTATGCCGAGCGTTCGCGCTGTACTGGTATAGTACTGTCCCAGTATGGAGTCAAATGCTGGCTAGAAGCCGACGTAGGGATTTATGCCCACCGTTGTCGCGGTACTGGTGTAGTACTGCCACAGAATGGAGACAACTGCTGTCAAGAAGCCGACTGTCGGATTAATTCCGTGTGTTAGCGTGGTACTGGTATAGTTCTGCCCCAGTATGGAGTCAAATGCTTGCTAGAACACGACTTAGGGATTTATGCCGAGCGTTCGCGCGGTACTGATATAGTACTGTCCCACTATGGAGTTAAATGCTTGCTAGAAGACGACTTAGGGGTTTATGCCGAGCGTTGGCGCGGTACTGATATAGTACTGTCCCAGTATGGAGTCAAATGCTGTCTAGAAGCGGACTGAGGGTTTAATTCCCAGCGTTGGCATGGTACTGTTATAGCAATGCCCCAGTATGGAGTCAAGTGCTGGCTAGAAGCCGACTGATGGATTAATGCCGAGCGTTAATGTGGTACTGTTATCGTAATGCCCCAGTATGGAGTCAAATCCTGTCTTGAAGCTGACGTAGGGATTTATGCCCACCGTTGGCGCGGTAATGGTGTAGTACTGCCCCACTATGGAGTCAAATGCTTGCTAGAACGCGACTTAGGGGTTTATTCCGAGCGTTGGCGCGGTACTGATATAGTACTCTCCAAGTATGGAGTCAAATGCTGTCTAGAAGCGGACTGAGGGTTTAATTCCCAGCGTTGGCACGGTCCTGTTATAGCAATGCCCCAGTATGGAGACAAATGCTGGCTAGAAGCCGACTGATGGATTAATGCCGAGCGTTAATGTGGTACTGTTGTAGTAATGCCCCAGTATGGAGTCAAATGCTGTCTTGAAGCTGACGTAGGGATTTATGCCCACCGTTGGCGCGGTACTGGTGTAGTACTGCCCCACTATGGAGTCAAATGCTTGCTAGAAGACGACTTAGGGGATTATTCCGAGCGTTGGCGCGGTACTGATATAGTACTGTCCCAGTATGGAGTCAAATGCGGTCTAGAAGCGGAATGAGGGTTTAATTCACAGCGTTGGCACGTTACTGTTATAGCAATGCCCCAGTATGGAGTCAAATGCTGGCTAGAAGCCGACTGATGGATTAATGCCGAGCGTTAATGTGGTACTGTTATCGTAATGCCCCAGTATGGAGTCAAATCCTGTCTTGAAGCTGACGTAGGGATTTATGCCCACCGTTGGCGCGGTAATGGTGTAGTACTGCCCCACTATGGAGTCAAATGCTTGCTAGAACGCGACTTAGGGGTTTATTCCGAGCGTTGGCGCGGTACTGATATAGTACTGTCCAAGTATGGAGTCAAATGCTGTCTAGAAGCGGACTGAGGGTTTAATTCCCAGCGTTGGCACGGTCCTGTTATAGCAATGCCCCAGTATGGAGTCAAATGCTGGCTAGAAGCCGACTGATGGATTAATGCCGAGCGTTAATGTGGTACTGTTGTAGTAATGCCCCAGTATGGAGTCAAATGCTGTCTTGAAGCTGACGTAGGGATTTATGCCCACCGTTGGCGCGGTACTGGTGTAGTACTGCCCCACTATGGAGTCAAATGCTTGCTAGAAGACGACTTAGGGGATTATTCCGAGCGTTGGCGCGGTACTGATATAGTACTGTCCCAGTATGGAGTCAAATGCGGTCTAGAAGCGGAATGAGGGTTTAATTCACAGCGTTGGCACGGTACTGTTATAGCAATGCCCCAGTATGGAGTCAAATGCTGGCTAGATGCCGACTGATGGATTAATGCCGAGCGTTAGTGT
Organism: Diplolepis rosae; assembly: GCA_030998225.1. Lineage (NCBI taxonomy): Eukaryota > Metazoa > Arthropoda > Insecta > Hymenoptera > Diplolepididae > Diplolepis > Diplolepis rosae. The sequence continues at coordinate 2,223,705 of JAPYXD010000686.1, read as the reverse complement.
GGTACTGTTATAGTAATGCCCCAGTATGGAGTCAAATGCTGTCTTGAAGCTGACGTAGGGATTTATGCCCACCGTTGTCGCGGTACTGGTGTAGTAATGCCCCAGTATGGAGTCAAATGCTGGCTAGAAGCCGAATGATGGATTAATGCCGAGCGTTAATGTGGTACTGCTATAGCAATGCCCCAGTATGGAGTCAAATACTGGCTAGAAGACGACTTAGGGATTTATGCCGAGCGTTAATGTGGTACTGCTATAGCAATGCCCCAGTATGGAGTCAAATACTGGCTAGAAGACGACTGATGGATTATTGCAGAGCGTTAGTGTGGTACTGTTATAGTAATGCCCCAGTACGGAGTCAAATGCTGTCTTGAAGCTGACGTAGGGATTTATGCCCACCGTTGTCGCGGTACTGGTGTAGTAATGCCCCAGTATGGAGTTAAATGCTTGCTAGAAGACGACTTAGGGGTTTATGCCGAGCGTTGGCGCGGTACTGATATAGTACTGTCCCAGTATGGAGTCAAATGCTGTCTAGAAGATGACTGAGGGATTTATGCCCACTGTTGGCACGGCACTGGTATAGAAACGCCCCAGTATGGAGTCCAAATGACGGCTTGAAGCCGACTTAGGGATTTATGCCGAGCGTTCGCGCGGTACTGCTATAGTACTGCCCCAGTATGAAGTCAAGTGCTTTCTAGAAACTGTCTTAGCGATTTATGCCTAGCTTTGGCGCAGTACTGGTATAGAAATACCCCAGTATGGTGTCAAATGCTGTCTAGAAACTGACTCAGGGATTTATGTCCATCGTTGGCGCGGTACTGGTATAGTATTGCCCCAGTATGGATTCAAATGCTGTCTAGAAGCCGACTTAGGGATTTATGCCCAGCGTTCGCGCGGTACTGGTATAGTATTGCCCCAGTATGGAGTCAAATTCTGGCTAGAAGACGACTTAGGAATTTTTGCCGAGCGTTCGCGCGGTAATGATATAGTACTGCCCCAGTATGGAGTCAAATGCTGTCTAGAAACCGATGTAGGGATTTATGCCCACCGCTGTCGCGGTACTGGTGTAGTAATGCCCCAGTATGGAGTTAAATGCCGTCTAGAAGCCGACTGACGGATTAATGCCGAGCGTTAGCGTGGTACTAGTATAGTTCTGCCCCAGTATGGAGTCAAATGCTGTCTTGAAGCTGACGTAGGGATTTATGCCCACCGTTGTCGCGGTACTGGTGTAGTACTGCCACAGTATGGAGTCAAATGCTTGCTGGAAGACGACTTAGGGATTTATGCCGAGCGTTCGCGCTGTACTGATATAGTACTGTCCCAGTATGGAGTCAAATGCTGTCTAGAACGGACTGAGGGATTTATTCCCAGCGTTGGCACGGTACTGCTATAGCAATTCCCCAGTATGGAGTCAAATACTGGCTAGAAGCCGACTGATGGATTAATGTCGAGCGTTAGTGTGGTACTGTTATAGTAATGCCCCAGTATGTAGTCAAATGCTGTCTTGAAGCTGACGTAGGGATTTATGCCCACCGTTGGCGCGGTACTGGTGTAGTACTGCCCCACTATGGAGTCAAATGCTGTCCTGAAGCTGACGTAGGGATATATGCCCTCCGTTGTCGCGGTACTGGTGTAGTACTGCCACAGTATGGAGTCAAATGCTGTCAAGAAGCCGACTGACGGATTAATTCCGTGCGTTAGCGTGGTACTGGTATAGTTCTGCCCCAGTATGGCGTCAAATGCTGTCTAGAAGCCGACTGATGGATTAATGCCGAGCGTTAGTGTGGTACTCTTATAGTAATGCCCTAGTATGGAGTCAAATGCTGTCTTGAAGCTGACGTAGGGATTTATGCCCACCGTTGTCGCGGTACTGGTGTAGTACTGCCACAGTATGGAGTCAAATGCTGTCAAGAAGCCGACTGACGGATTAATTCCGTGCGTTAGAGGGTACTGGTATAGTTCTGCCCCAGTCTGGAGTCAAATGCTTGCTAGAAGACGACTTAGGGATTTATGCCGAGCGTTCGCGCTGTACTGATATAGTACTGTCCCAGTATGGAGTCAAATGGTGTCTAGAAAGGACTGAGGGATTTATTCCCAGCGTTGGCACGGCACTGCTATAGCAATGCCCCAGTATGGAGTCAAATACTGGCTAGAAGCCGACGTAGGGATTTATGCCCACCGTTGTCGCGGTACTGATGTAGTACTGCCACAGAATGGAGTCAACTGCTGTCAAGAAGCCGACTGTCGGATTAATTCCGTGTGTTAGCGTGGTACTGGTATAGTTCTGCCCTAGTATGGAGTCAAATGCTTGCTAGAACACGACTTAGGGATTTATGCCGAGCGTTCGCGCGGTACTGATATAGTACTGTCCCACTATGGAGTCAAATGCTTGCTAGAAGACGACTTAGGTATTTATGCCGAGCGTTGGCGCGGTACTGATATAGTACTGTCCCAGTATGGAGTCAAATGCTGTCTAGAAGCGGACTGATGGATTAATGGCCAACGTTGGCACGGTACTTGTATAGTATTGCCCCAGTATGGAGTCCAATGCTGTCTAGAAGATGACGTAGGGATTCATGCCCAGCGTTGGCGCGGTACTGGTGTAGAACTGCCCCACTATGAAGTCAAAAGCTGTCTAGAAGCCGACTGATGGATTAATGGCCAACGTTGGCACGGTACTTGTATAGTATTGCCCCAGTATGGAGTCAAATGCTATCTAGAAGATGACTGAGGGATTTATGCCCACTGTTGGCACGGTACTGGTATAGAAACGCCCCAGTATGGAGTCCAAATGACGGCTTGAAGCCGACTTTGGGATTAATGCCGAGCGTTCGCGCGGTACTGCTATAGTACTGCCCCAGTATGAAGTCAAGTGCTTTCTAGAAACTGTCTTAGGGATTTATGCCTAGCTTTGGCGCAGTACTGGTATAGAACTACCCCAGTATGGTGTCAAATGCTGTCTACAAACTGATTCGGGGATTTATGTCCATCGTTGGCGCGGTACTGGTATAGTACTGCCCCAGTATGGAGTCAAATTCTGGCTAGAAGACGACTTAGGAATTTTTTCCGAGCATTCGCGCGGTACTGATATAGTACTGCCCCAGTATGGAGTTAAATGCTTGCTAGAAGACGACTTAGGGGTTTATGCCGAGAGTTGGCGCGGTACTGATATAGTACTGTCCCATTATGGAGTCAAATGCTGTCTAGAAGCGGACTGAGGGTTTAATTCCCAGCGTTGGCATGGTACTGTTATAGCAATGCCCCAGTATGGAGTCAAATGCTGGCTAGAAGCCGACTGATGGATTAATGCCGAGCGTTAATGTGGTACTGTTATAGTAATGCCCCAGTATGGAGTCAAATCCTGTCTTGAAGCTGACGTAGGGATTTATGCCCACCGTTGGCGCGGTAATGGTGTAGTACTGCCCCACTATGGAGTCAAATGCTTGCTAGAAGACGACTTAGGGGTTTATTCCGAGCGTTGGCGCGGTACTGATATAGTACTCTCACAGTATGGAGTCAAATGCTGTCTAGAAGCGGACTGAGGGTTTAATTCCCAGCGTTGGCACGGTCCTGTTATAGTACTGCCCCAGTATGGAGTCAAATTCTGGCTAGAAGACGACTTAGGAATTTTTGCCGAGCATTCGCGCGGTACTGATATAGTACTGCCCCAGTATGGAGTCAAATGCTGTCTTGAAGCTGACGTAGGCTTTATGCCCACCGTTGTCGCGGTACTGGTGTAGTACTGCCACAGTATGGAGTCAAATGCTGTCAAGAAGCGGACTGAGGGTTTAATTCCCAGCGTTTGCATGGTACTGTTATAGCAATGCCCCAGTATGGAGTCAAATGCTGGCTAGAAGCCGACTGATGGATTAATGCCGAGCGTTAATGTGGTACTGTTATAGTAATGCCCCAGTATGGAGTCAAATCCTGTCTTGAAGCTGACGTAGGGATTTATGCCCACCGTTGGCGCGGTAATGGTGTAGTACTGCCCCAGGATGGAGTCAAATGCTTGCTAGAAGACGACTTAGGGATTTATGCCGAGCGTTCGCGCTGTACTGATATAGTACTGTCCCAGTATGGAGTCAAATGCTGTCTTGAACGGACTGAGGGATTTATTCCCAGCGTTGGCACGGTACTGCTATAGCAATGCCCCAGTATGGAGTCAAATACTGGCTAGAGGCCGACTGATGGATTAGTGCCGAGCGTTAGTGTGGTACTGTTATAGTAATGCCCCAGTACGGAGTCAAATGCTGTCTTGAAGCTGACGTAGGGATTTATGCCCACCGTTGTCGCGGTACTGGTGTAGTAATGCCCCAGTATGGAGTTAAATGCTTGCTAGAAGACGACTTAGGGGTTTATGCCGAGCGTTGGCGCGGTACTGATATAGTACTGTCCCAGTATGGAGTCAAATGCTGTCTAGAAGCGGACTGAGGGTTTAATTCCCAGCTTTGGCACGGTACTGTTATAGCAATGCCCCAGTATGGAGTCAAATGCTGGCTAGAAGCCGACTGATGGATTTATGCCCACCGTTGTCGCGGTACTGGTGTAGTACTGCCACAGCATGGAGTCATCTGCTGTCAAGAAGCCGACTGACGGATTAATTCCGTGCGTTAGCGTGGTACTGGTATAGTTCTGCCCCAGTATGGAGTCAAATGCTTGCTAGAATACGACTTAGGGATTTATGCCGAGCGTTCGCGCGGTACTGATATAGTACTGTCCCAGTATGGAGTCAAATGCTGTCTAGAACGGACTTAGGGATTTATTCCCAGCGTTGGCACGGTACTGCTATAGCAATACCCCAGTATGGAGTCAAATACTGGCTATAAGCCGACGTAGGGATTCATGTCGAGCGTAGGCGCGGTACTGGTGTAGGACTGCCCCACTATGGAGTCAAATGCTTGCTAGAGGACGACTTAGGTATTTATGCCGAGCGATGGCGCGGTACTGATATAGTACTGTCCCAGTATGGAGTCAAATGCTGTCTAGAACGGACTTAGGGATTTATTCCCAGGGTTGGCACGGTACTGCTATAGCAATAGCCCAGTATGGAGTCAAATACTGGCTAGAAGACGACGTAGGGATTTATGCCGAGCGTTGTCGCGGTACTGGTGTAGTAATGCCCCAGTATGGAGTTAAATGCTTGCTTGAAGCCGACTTAGGGATTTATGCCTAGCTTTGGCGCAGTACTGGTATAGAACTACCCCAGTATGGTGTCAAATGCTGTCTACAAACTGTTTCAGGATTTATGCCCATCGTTGGCGCGGTACTGGTATATTACTGCCCCAGTATGGAGTCTAATGCTGTCCAGAAGATGACTGAGGTATTTATGCCCAGCGTTCGCGCGGTACTGGTATAGTACTGCCCCAGTATGGAGTCAAATTCTGGCTAGAAGACGACTTAGGAATTTATGCCGAGCGTTCGCGCGGTACTGATATAGTACTGCCCCAGTATTGAGTCAAATGCTGTCTAGAAACCGATGTAGGGATTTATGCCCACCGCTGTCGCGGTACTGGTGTAGTAATGCCGCAGTATGGAGTTAAATGCCGTCTACAAGCCGACTGACGGATTAATGCCGAGCGTTAGCGTGGTACTAGTATAGTTCTGCCCCAGTATGGAGTCAAATGCTGTCTTGAAGCTGACGTAGGGATTTATGCCCACCGTTGTCGCGGTACTGGTGTAGTACTGCCACAGTATGGAGTCAAATGCTTGCTAGAAGACGACTTAGGGATTTATGCCGAGCGTTCGCGCTGTACTGATATAGTACTGTCCCAGTATGGAGTCAAATGCTGTCTAGAACGGACTGAGGGATTTATTCCCAGCGTTGGCACGGTACTGCTATAGAAATGCCCCAGTATGGAGTCAAATACTGGCTAGAAGCCGACTGATGGATTAATGTCGAGCGTTAGTGTGGTACTGTTATAGTAATGCCCCAGTATGGAGTCAAATGCTGTCTTGAAGCTGACGTAGGGATTTATGCCCACCGTTGGCGCGGTACTGGTGTAGTACTGCCCCACTATGGAGTCAAATGCTGTCCTGAAGCTGACGTAGGGATATATGCCCTCCGTTGTCGCGGTACTGGTGTAGTACTGCCACAGTATGGAGTCAAATGCTGTCAAGAAGCCGACTGACGGATTAATTCCGTGCGTTAGCGTGGTACTGGTATAGTTCTGCCCCAGTATGGCGTCAAATGCTGTCTAGAAGCCGACTGATGGATTAATGCCCAGCGTTCGCACAGTACTTGTATAGTATTGCCCCAGTATGGAGTCAAATGCTGTCTCGAAGATGACTGAGTGATTTATGCCCACCGCTGGCACGGTACTGGTATAGAAATGCCCCAGTATGGAGTCCAAATGCTGTCTAGAAGCCGACTGATGGATTAATGCCGAGCGTTAGTGTGGTACTCTTATAGTAATGCCCTAGTATGGAGTCAAATGCTGTCTTGATGCTGACGTAGGGATTTATGCCCACCGTTGTCGCGGTACTGGTGTAGTACTGCCACAGTATGGAGTCAAATGCTGTCAAGAAGCCGACTGACGGATTAATTCCGTGCGTTAGAGGGTACTGGTATAGTTCTGCCCCAGTCTGGAGTCAAATGCTTGCTAGAAGACGACTTAGGGATTTATGCCGAGCGTTCGCGCGGTACTGATATAGTACTGTCCCACTATGGAGTCAAATGCTTGCTAGAAGACGACTTAGGTATTTATGCCGAGCGTTGGCGCGGTACTGATATAGTACTGTCCCAGTATGGAGTCAAATGGTGTCTAGAAAGGACTGAGGGATTTATTCCCAGCGTTGGCACGGCACTGCTATAGCAATGCCCCAGTATGGAGTCAAATACTGGCTAGAAGCCGACGTAGGGATTTATGCCCACCGTTGTCGCGGTACTGGTGTAGTACTGCCACAGAATGGAGTCAACTGCTGTCAAGAAGCCGATTGTCGGATTAATTCCGTGTGTTAGCGTGGTACTGGTATAGTTCTGCCCCAGTATGGAGTCAAATGCTTGCTAGAACACGACTTACGGATTTTTGCCGAGCATTCGCGCGGTACTGATATAGTACTGCCCCAGTATGGAGTTAAATGCTTGCTAGAAGACGACTTAGGGATTTATGCCGAGCGTTCGCGCTGTACTGATATAGTACTGTCCCAGTATGGAGTCAAATGGTGTCTAGAAAGGACTGAGGGATTTATTCCCAGCGTTGGCACGGCACTGCTATAGCAATGCCCCAGTATGGAGTCAAATACTGGCTAGAAGCCGACGTAGGGATTTATGCCCACCGTTGTCGCGGTACTGGTGTAGTACTGCCACAGAATGGAGTCAACTGCTGTCAAGAAGCCGATTGTCGGATTAATTCCGTGTGTTAGCGTGGTACTGGTATAGTTCTGCCCCAGTATGGAGTCAAATGCTTGCTAGAACACGACTTAGGGATTTATGCCGAGCGTTCGCGCGGTACTGATATAGTACTGTCCCACTATGGAGTCAAATGCTTGCTAGAAGACGACTTAGGTATTTATGCCGAGCGTTGGCGCGGTACTGATATAGTACTGTCCCAGTATGGAGTCAAATGCTGTCTAGAAGCGGACTGATGGATTAATGGCCAACGTTGGCACGGTACTTGTATAGTATTGCCCCAGTATGGAGTCCAATGCTGTCTAGAAGATGACGTAGGGATTCATGCCCAGCGTTGGCGCGGTACTGGTGTAGAACTGCCCCACTATGAAGTCAAAAGCTGTCTAGAAGCCGACTGATGGATTAATGGCCAACGTTGGCACGGTACTTGTATAGTATTGCCCCAGTATGGAGTCAAATGCTATCTAGAAGATGACTGAGGGATTTATGCCCACTGTTGGCACGGTACTGGTATAGAAACGCCCCAGTATGGAGTCCAAATGACGGCTTGAAGCCGACTTTGGGATTAATGCCGAGCGTTCGCGCGGTACTGCTATAGTACTGTCCCAGTATGAAGTCAAGTGCTTTCTAAAAACTGTCTTAGGGATTTATGCCTAGCTTTGGCGCAGTACTGTTATAGAACTACCCCAGTATGGTGTCAAATGCTGTCTACAAACTGTTTCAGGATTTATGCCCATCGTTGGCGCGGTACTGGTATATTACTGCCCCAGTATGGAGTCTAATGCTGTCCAGAAGATGACTGAGGTATTTATGCCCAGCGTTCGCGCGGTACTGGTATAGTACTGCCCCAGTATGGAGTCAAATTCTGGCTAGAAGACGACTTAGGAATTTATGCCGAGCGTTCGCGCGGTACTGATATAGTACTGCCCCAGTATGGAGTCAAATGCTGTCTAGAAACCGATGTAGGGATTTATGCCCACCGCTGTCGCGGTACTGGTGTAGTAATGCCCCAGTATGGAGTTAAATGCCGTCTACAAGCCGACTGACGGATTAATGCCGAGCGTTAGCGTGGTACTAGTATAGTTCTGCCCCAGTATGGAGTCAAATGCTGTCTTGAAGCTGACGTAGGGATTTATGCCCACCGTTGTCGCGGTACTGGTGTAGTACTGCCACAGTATGGAGTCAAATGCTTGCTAGAAGACGACTTAGGGATTTATGCCGAGCGTTCGCGCTGTACTGATATAGTACTGTCCCAGTATGGAGTCAAATGCTGTCTAGAACGGACTGAGGGATTTATTCCCAGCGTTGGCACGGTACTGCTATAGCAATGCCCCAGTATGGAGTCAAATACTGGCTAGAAGCCGACTGATGGATTAATGTCGAGCCGTAGTGTGGTACTGTTATAGTAATGCCCCAGTATGGAGTCAAATGCTGTCTTGAAGCTGACGTAGGGATTTATGCCCACCGTTGGCGCGGTACTGGTGTAGTACTGCCCCACTATGGAGTCAAATGCTGTCCTGAAGCTGACGTAGGGATATATGCCCTCCGTTGTCGCGGTACTGGTGTAGTACTGCCACAGTATGGAGTCAAATGCTGTCAAGAAGCCGACTGACGGATTAATTCCGTGCGTTAGCGTGGTACTGGTATAGTTCTGCCCCAGTATGGCGTCAAATGCTGTCTAGAAGCCGACTGATGGATTAATGCCCAGCGTTCGCACGGTACTTGTATAGTATTGCCCCAGTATGGAGTCAAATGCTGTCTCGAAGATGACTGAGTGATTTATGCCCACCGCTGGCACGGTACTGGTATAGAAATGCCCCAGTATGGAGTCCAAATGCTGTCTAGAAGCCGACTGATGGATTAATGCCGAGCGTTAGTGTGGTACTCTTATAGTAATGCCCTAGTATGGAGTCAAATGCTGTCTTGAAGCTGACGTAGGGATTTATGCCCACCGTTGTCGCGGTACTGGTGTAGTACTGCCACAGTATGGAGTCAAATGCTGTCAAGAAGCCGACTGACGGATTAATTCCGTGCGTTAGAGGGTACTGGTATAGTTCTGCCCCAGTCTGGAGTCAAATGCTTGCTAGAAGACGACTTAGGGATTTATGCCGAGCGTTCGCGCTGTACTGATATAGTACTGTCCCAGTATGGAGTCAAATGGTGTCTAGAAAGGACTGAGGGATTTATTCCCAGCGTTGGCACGGCACTGCTATAGCAATGCCCCAGTATGGAGTCAAATACGGGCTAGAAGCCGACGTAGGGATTTATGCCCACCGTTGTCGCGGTACTGGTGTAGTACTGCCACAGAATGGAGTCAACTGCTGTCAAGAAGCCGATTGTCGGATTAATTCCGTGTGTTAGCGTGGTACTGGTATAGTTCTGCCCCAGTATGGAGTCAAATGCTTGCTAGAACACGACTTAGGGATTTATGCCGAGCGTTCGCGCGGTACTGATATAGTACTGTCCCACTATGGAGTCAAATGCTTGCTAGAAGACGACTTAGGTATTTATGCCGAGCGTTGGCGCGGTACTGATATAGTACTGTCCCAGTATGGAGTCAAATGCTGTCTAGAAGCGGACTGATGGATTAATGGCCAACGTTGGCACGGTACTTGTATAGTATTGCCCCAGTATGGAGTCCAATGCTGTCTAGAAGATGACGTAGGGATTCATGCCCAGCGTTGGCGCGGTACTGGTGTAGAACTGCACCACTATGAAGTCAAAAGCTGTCTAGAAGCCGACTGATGGATTAATGGCCAACGTTGGCACGGTACTTGTATAGTATTGCCCCAGTATGGAGTCAAATGCTATCTAGAAGATGACTGAGGGATTTATGCCCACTGTTGGCACGGTACTGGTATAGAAACGCCCCAGTATGGAGTCCAAATGACGGCTTGAAGCCGACTTTGGGATTAATGCCGAGCGTTCGCGCGGTACTGCTATAGAACTGCCCCAGTATGAAGTCAAGTGCTTTCTAGAAACTGTCTTAGGGATTTATGCCTAGCTTTGGCGCAGTACTGGTATAGAACTACCCCAGTATGGTGTCAAATGCTGTCTACAAACTGATTCGGGGATTTATGCCCAACGTTGGCGCGGTACTGGTATAGTACTGCCCCAGTATGGAGTCAAATTCTGGCTAGAAGACGACTTAGGAATTTTTTCCGAGCATTCGCGCGGTACTGATATAGTACTGCCCCAGTATGGAGTTAAATGCTTGCTAGAAGACGACTTAGGGGTTTATGCCGAGAGTTGGCGCGGTACTGATATAGTACTGTCCCATTATGGAGTCAAATGCTGTCTAGAAGCGGACTGAGGGTTTAATTCCCAGCGTTGGCATGGTACTGTTATAGCAATGCCCCAGTATGGAGTCAAATGCTGGCTAGAAGCCGACTGATGGATTAATGCCGAGCGTTAATGTGGTACTGTTATAGTAATGCCCCAGTATGGAGTCAAATCCTGTCTTGAAGCTGACGTAGGGATTTATGCCCACCGTTGGCGCGGTAATGGTGTAGTACTGCCCCAGGATGGAGTCAAATGCTTGCTAGAAGACGACTTAGGGGTTTATTCCGAGCGTTGGCGCGGTACTGATATAGTACTCTCACAGTATGGAGTCAAATGCTGTCTAGAAGCGGACTGAGGGTTTAATTCCCAGCGTTGGCACGGTCCTGTTATAGTACTGCCCCAGTATGGAGTCAAATTCTGGCTAGAAGACGACTTAGGAATTTTTGCCGAGCATTCGCGCGGTACTGATATAGTACTGCCCCAGTATGGAGTCAAATGCTGTCTTGAAGCGGACTGAGGGTTTAATTCCCAGCGTTTGCATGGTACTGTTATATCAATGCCCCAGTATGGAGTCAAATGCTGGCTAGAAGCCGACTGATGGATTAATGTCGAGCGTTAATGTGGTACTGTTATAGTAATGCCCCAGTATGGAGTCAAATCCTGTCTTGAAGCTGACGTAGGGATTTATGCCCACCGTTGGCGCGGTAATGGTGTAGTACTGCCCCAGGATGGAGTCAAATGCTTGCTAGAAGACGACTTAGGGATTTATGCCGAGCGTTCGCGCTGTACTGATATAGTACTGTCCCAGTATGGAGTCAAATGCTGTCTTGAACGGACTGAGGGATTTATTCCCAGCGTTGGCACGGTACTGCTATAGCAATGCCCCAGTATGGAGTCAAATACTGGCTAGAGGCCGACTGATGGATTAGTGCCGAGCGTTAGTGTGGTACTGTTATAGTAATGCCCCAGTACGGAGTCAAATGCTGTCTTGAAGCTGACGTAGGGATTTATGCCCACCGTTGTCGCGGTACTGGTGTAGTAATGCCCCAGTATGGAGTTAAATGCTTGCTAGAAGACGACTTAGGGGTTTATGCCGAGCGTTGGCGCGGTACTGATATAGTACTGTCCCAGTATGGAGTCAAGTGCTGTCTAGAAGCGGACTGAGGGTTTAATTCCCAGCTTTGGCACGGTACTGTTATAGCAATGCCCCAGTATGGAGTCAAATGCTGGCTAGAAGCCGACTGATGGATTTATGCCCACCGTTGTCGCGGTACTCGTGTAGTACTGCCACAGCATGGAGTCATCTGCTGTCAAGAAGCCGACTGACGGATTAATTCCGTGCGTTAGCGTGGTACTGGTATAGTTCTGCCCCAGTATGGAGTCAAATGCTTGCTAGAATACGACTTAGGGATTTATGCCGAGCGTTCGCGCGGTACTGATATAGTACTGTCCCAGTATGGAGTCAAATGCTGTCTAGAACGGACTTAGGGATTTATTCCCAGCGTTGGCACGGTACTGCTATAGCAATACCCCAGTATGGAGTCAAATACTGGCTAGAAGCCGACGTAGGGATTCATGCCCAGCGTTGGCGCGGTACTGGTGTAGTACTGCCCCACTATGGAGTCAAATGCTTGCTAGAGGACGACTTAGGTATTTATGCCGAGCGATGGCGCGGTACTGATATAGTACTGTCCCAGTATGGAGTCAAATGCTGTCTAGAACGGACTTAGGGATTTATTCCCAGCGTTGGCACGGTACTGCTATAGCAATAGCCCAGTATGGAGTCAAATACTGGCTAGAAGCCGACGTAGGGATTCATGCCCAGCGTTGGAGCGGTACTGGTGTAGTAATGCCCCAGTATGGAGTTAAATGCTTGCTTGAAGCCGACTTAGGGATTTATGCCTAGCTTTGGCGCAGTACTGGTATAGAACTACCCCAGTATGGTGTCAAATGCTGTCTACAAACTGTTTCAGGATTTATGCCCATCGTTGGCGCGGTACTGGTATATTACTGCCCCAGTATGGAGTCTAATGCTGTCCAGAAGATGACCGAGGTATTTATGCCCAGCGTTCGCGCGGTACTGGTATAGTACTGCCCCAGTCGGGAGTCAAATTCGGGCTAGAACACGTCTTAGGAATTTTTGCCGAGCGTTCGCGCGGTACTGATATAGTACTGCCCCAGTATGGAGTCAAATGCTGTCTAGAAACCGATGTAGGGATTTATGCCCACCGCTGTCGCGGTACTGGTGTAGTAATGCCCCAGTATGGAGTTAAATGCCGTCTACAAGCCGACTGACGGATTAATGCCGAGCGTTAGCGTGGTACTAGTATAGTTCTGCCCCAGTATGGAGTCAAATGCTGTCTTGAAGCTGACGTAGGGATTTATGCCCACCGTTGTCGCGGTACTGGTGTAGTACTGCCACAGTATGGAGTCAAATGCTTGCTAGAAGACGATTTAGGGATTTATGCCGAGCGTTCGCGCTGTACTGATATAGTACTGTCCCAGTATGGAGTCAAATGCTGTCTAGAACGGACTGAGGGATTTATTCCCAGCGTTGGCACGGTACTGCTATAGCAATGCCCCAGTATGGTGTCAAATACTGGCTAGAAGCCGACTGATGGATTAATGTCGAGCGTTAGTGTGGTACTGTTATAGTAATGCCCCAGTATGGAGTCAAATGCTGTCTTGAAGCTGACGTAGGGATTTATGCCCACCGTTGGCGCGGTACTGGTGTAGTACTGCCCCACTATGGAGTCAAATGCTTGCTAGAAGACGACTTAGGGGTTTACGCCGAGCGTTGGCGCGGTACTGATATAGTCTTGTCCCAGTATGGAGTCAAATGCTGTCTAGAAGCGGACTGTGTGTTTAATTCCCAGCGTTGGCACGGTACTGGTATAGTTCTGCCCCAGTATGGAGTCAAATGCTTGCTAGAAGACGACTTAGGGATTTATGCCGAGCGTTCGCGCGGTACTGATATAGTACTGTCCCAGTATGGAATCAAATGCTGTCTATAACGGACTGAGGGATTTATTCCCAGCGTTGGCACGGTACTGCTATAGCAATGCCCCAGTATGGAGTCAAATACTCGCTACAAGCCGACGTAGGGATTCATGCCCAGCGTTGGCGCGGTACTGTTGTAGTACTGCCCCACTATGGAGTCAAATGCTTGCTATAAGACGACTTAGGGATTTATGCCGAGCGTTGGCGCGGTACTGATATAGTACTGTCCCAGTATGGATTCAAATGCTGTCTAGAAGCGGACTGAGGGATTAATTCCCAGCGTTGGCACGGTACTGTTATAGCAATGCCCCAGTATGGAGTCAAATGCTGGCTAGACGCCGAAGTAGGGATTCATGCCCAGCGTTGGCGCGGTACTGGTATAGAAATGCCCCAGTATGGAGTCCAAATGACGGCTTGAAGCCGACTTAGGGATTTATGCCGAGCGTTCGCGCGGTACTGCTATAGTACTGTCCCAGTTTGAAGTCATGTGCTTTCTAGAAACTGTCTTAGGGATTTATGCCTAGCTTTGGCGCAGTACTGGTATAGAACTACCCCAGTATGGTGTCAAATGCTGTCTACAAACTGTTTCAGGATTTATGCCCATCGTTGGCGCGGTACTGGTATATTACTGCCCCAGTATGGAGTCTAATGCTGTCCAGAAGATGACTGAGGTATTTATGCCCAGCGTTCGCGCGGTACTGGTATAGTACTGCCCCAGTATGGAGTCAAATTCTGGCTAGAAGACGACTTAGGAATTTATGCCGAGCGTTCGCGCGGTACTGATATAGTACTGCCCCAGTATTGAGTCAAATGCTGTCTAGAAGCCGACTGAGGGATTAATGCCTAGCGTCAGCGCGGTACTGTTATGGTAATGCCCCATTATGTAGTCAAATGCTGGGTATAAGCCGACGTAGGAATTTATGCCCAGCGTTGACGCGGTACTGGTATAGTACTGCGCCAGTATTGTGTGAAATGCCGTCTATAAACTGACTTAGGGATTTATGCAGCGCGTTGGCGCCGTACTGGTATAGTACTGCCCCAGTATGTAGTCAAATTCTGTCTGGAACCTGACTGAGGGATTTATGCCCAGCTTTGGCGCGGTACTGGTATAGTGCTGCCCCAGTATGGAGTCAAATGCTGACTAGAAGCCGACTTAGGGATTTATGCCGAGCGTTCGCGCTGTACTCTTGTAGTACTGCCCCAGTATGGACTCCAGATGCTGGCTAGAAGCTGACTTAGGTATTTATGCCCAGCGTTGCCGCGGTACTGGTGTAGTACCCAGGTGGAAAAGTCGGACTTATGCCGAATCTTACGAACGGCATTCTACCGCGCTAGTTTTAAATGACGAGCAAGGCCAGTACTGATCATTAGTTCCGCACTGAGCGTTGGCGCAGTACTGATTATTACTGCCCTAGTATGGAGTCGATGTGTACTTTTTTTTTAATAGTACTTCATAATTTGGAATAACTTATCGCGAACTTGAATGCATAATTTCGTTATGAGATAATTTTCTTGATTCCAAAGTTTCATCATATTTTTGTAATTGGAAAAACTCAAAATTTTTAGATTCTTAACATAACACGTGGATCAATAAGTCCCGGGACTAACCAGGAAAATCACATTTTTTTGGTAAAACTCGACTTTATTCATCAACATAGTCTCCTTCAAAACCAAAAATATCAGTCCAGCTCTTCTCTAACATTTCAATACCTTTGTAGTAGTGCGATTTATCTTTGGCCTCGAAATAAGTGTTCGTTTCGGTGATGACTTCCTCGTAGGAGTAGAATCTCTTTCCTTGGAGCATTTTTTGAGGTCTGCAAACAGATAGTAGTCGCTGGGGTCCAGATCCGGTGAATATGATGGGTGCGGAAGCAATTCGAAGATCAATTCATTCAATTTCATTATGGTAGCGAGCGACCTGTGACACAGCGCATTGTCTTGGTGAAAGAGCACTTTTTTCTTCTTCATTTGTAGCCGTTTCTCACCGATTTCATTGTTCAAACGCAGTATAGTGATCGATCCAGGTTTCGTCCATTGTCACATACCGACGCAAAAAATTCGGTTTATTTCGGCGAAGCAACTCCAAACAGCGCTCGGAATCTACGACACGTTGTCGTGTTTGATCCACCGTGAGCAAACGCGGCACCCACTGTGAGAACAGCTCCCTCATAGACAAATGTTCATGCAAAATAGCATATATACTGCCGTATGATATCTTTAAAATGTCAGTTATCTCACGGAATTTTAATTTACGGTTTTCGAAAACGAATCAATGGACTTTTTTGATGGTTTCCAGTGTAACTACCGGATTTGGCCGGCCGGAGCGTTCAGCGTCTTCATTGTCTGTACGACCACGTTTAAACTCAGCATACCACGGACAAATGGTTGTTTTTCATGGAGCAGAGTCCCCGTAGAACTTTTCAAGCCATTGCTGAGCTTGCAATGTGTTTTTTTTCATCAAAAAGCAATGGTAAATTAACACACGAAATTGTTTTGGATCCATTGTTTTGAGAATATCAATACTATCATCGCTTAAATCACTGTAACTCGTGGAAAAACATCTGAATGTCATGAAATTTTGACATGTATCTTTTGAAGGTTGGTACTCATGAAAAGTCATACAGAACTTTTGTTGGCAACGCCATCTATGTGTCACTCCCGGGACTTATTGATCCACGTGTTACGTTGATGTTACTCTTTAAAACACAAATTAAAGGAATCATAACCTGTATGAACTATGACTAATATACAATAATAAAAGTTAATAATTCTAAAATGTATATAAATCTTTTTATTATGTAATGTTCTTTAATTCAAAAATTTGATCACTTTCCTTCAAAAATATTTTATTTTATAAAAAATCGATTTAATAATTAAAAATCTTAAAAATTTTAATCAGAATCATAAATTGGGATAAAATCTGAAAATTCCTGATTACACGGGGCCTATACACTTCTTGCACAACCCTGCAATAGTTGAAGGTGATAAGCGCTATTTTCTTTCTTGTATTCCAAGCGTGCGCAGCCGAGAGGCTTAGTCGTTAGGTTAGTAATACGTTAATTATAAGTAGAGAGGGTTCGAAACCGCAACGTCTAGAATAACTTTTAATACTACCTAAACGTGCGTTTGTGTAGTGTAGAGGGGAATGTGTGTTTGTAGGTATGTTTGTATATAAAAGTAATAAGTTAGAGTCTGCTTGAAAGTAAATAAAGTTTTGAAATGTACTAAGAACATTCATCGGTTCAACTACTGCTTTTATTTGATTTACCTATGTTTCTGCAGTTCACTTGACTTCGAAAACGACACTGGGGCCTTTACGAACTACGGAAAGTAAGTTAAAGAGTAGTCAAACCTACTGAGATTTTTTTTCGGTGTACGTGTAACGAAAAACTATTGTCGCGTCCCGCGACGCATTTGAATTTACTATAGGCTCAGGCCAGGTCTAGAGAAAAATCTGGGGAAATTACTAAAAGAGAGAGAAAACCACCTATTGAAAAGAGAGTTTTAACTACGTCACACGCAGCGGGAGACTGCCCAACTCGTGACGTCATCAAAAAATATATTATAAAAAGGACACGCAGTTTGACAGTGTAAAGACCCGAGAGTCATAAATTTACCGTGGTCCGTTTTTCAATCCTTGAAAGGATCTTAAAGTCAGTGCCAAAAGGATTGAATAGTAGTTATGTCCTTGTCACACCAATGGATATACACTCCTTCGCAGTCACATCTGTGGGAATCGCATCGCAGTCATACCTGTGAGGAACATTTAAAGAATCAAAGGGCAATCATAAAGGTACCGAACTCTCTCTCTCTCTCTCTCTCTCTCTCTCTCTCTCTCTCTCTCTCTCTCTCTCTCTCTCTCTCTCTCTCTCTCTCTCTCTCTCTCTCTCTCTCTCTCTCTTTAGTTGTTATTTTACCAATTGCCCGTGCCATATTGTATCCATCGATTTGTTATTTGGATTGACTTTTATATTTAAATTTAAAATTTTATAATATTAAATTTTTAATTCAAATAAACTTAAATTGTCTTACTTTATAATCATTGTGTCTTTTCATTGACTTATCCTCATCCCTAAGCGAGGATCATTCGATTCTAACTTAAAACGAGGAATCTTCGATCAAAGTAAGTATTTACGTACTTGTGACGTAACACTATTGTCAATTAACTCAGTAAAAATTGTCTAGCTTGAAAACAGATATTTTACTGTGAAAAGCATGTAATATGCGTTTGTTATGGTCATTTCACTTTTCTCTGCGGATTTGAATTTTTTAAATTTATTTTTCAATTTCGTCTGTGGTGACGTCTCGAACTTCTGCCCAATTTAAAAACGGTAACCGAGTTATCTGTTGGAATAGTCCTAGTACAGCGCCAGCACAGACTTTCAGTACAGGCATAATACTATCTGAAGTACCACCCCAATACTGACAGACAACTCCCAGCCGAGTTACCTTTTGGAATAATGCTAGTACCGAGCCAATTGGAATCCCGTATTACGCCTGCACCGCGCCAGTACCAGAAATCCTTCGGCGGTACTGGCGCAGTACCGAGCAAATTGTAAATTTCTACCTGGGATATTGAATCTTAAGGAAATTCCTGCAATTGTAGGATGATTAAATCCTCCATGACCATCCCAGCCTCCACCAAATTGTAAGTTATACATTTTGAATTTTTCAGTATGTACAATATGCATATTCTAGTGACTGACATCATTATTAAAGAATTTGTATTAATTTCTCGTTGTTTTGGCATAGGGTCAGATTTTTTTGCAAGCTATGTGATAAGTTTTTGAGTTCTATGATTATTCTTATTTTAATTATCTCCTATATATTAGTATTTTGCAGAAATTTTGAATTAATCTTTTAAATTATAGCACTGAAGAGGGCCCCCATATGTGGCCGAAACGTTTTCCTTCCTTTTTTACGTATTTTTATATCCAAAATTGATAATTTTGAATCGATGAAAATATAAAGAATCTGAACCTATGCGAAAACAACGAGAAATTAATAAAAATTCTGTGCATTTTGGGACAATATAATAGCAGACATGTTATCAAACATGTCATTTTACAATCATTATTAAAGTTTTCTGAAACTTCGATATGAGGTATTTTAGTAGGCCTCGACCTTATATCAATCGAATAAGTTTATTATTAGTTTTCTGATAAAGTAACGTTATGAGAATGGAATTGAAAGTCGAATTTCATGAAAAAATTAAGAAATTATTACTACTGTTTTCAACTACTTTTTATGAAACTTACAAAAATTAACAAATAATAATTTTTTGCACGAATTTAATACTTCTTATTGAACAACGCACATATTCATTAGGCAATTATTACTCATGAAATTTCGTGAAGATTATTGAATAACAATTTCAACAAATCATAATTAATTATTAATAAAAATAATCGAATTGTACACTTTGTATAATAAGACACGATTGGTCAATTTCCTATAATGCACACAGAAAAAGAAAGTCTTTAATCTGTCACGTCTAATAGACGATTTTGGCTTAAATTTATCAACCCCGTGTATAAGCGCATAAGTCTGCCCTTCTCTAATGGTCTACTTTATATCCCACCTAAAAAGAAGCCCATTTTTGGACTTCCTTCAAGACTTTTTTTTCTGTGCAAAATACGTTCTAAAACGTCTGTGCGTGAAAAACGCGGTTGTAATGTGAGCGCGTGAGGAAAGCTGGTAATAAATAATGTGCAGACAGTCCCGAGTCCGAAAAATGTCAATATCACGTAGAAAAGATAATACATATTTTTCAGTCTGGAAAAACATAGGTTCAAAAACCGAACATGAGTCGTCTCAGGTGAAAAAGCGAATATAGACAGGTTGCGAGGAAAAACCGACCATCGTAAGGTTCGGTTTTTCCTCGCAACCCGTCTTTGTTCGCTTTTTCACCCTAGACGACTCATGTTCGGTTTATACTCATAAAAGGCGGATGTTCAATGTTTCTACGCGAATTTTTTTATCCAATTCTTCCACCCAACACATTTATGTAAAAGTCTTTTAAACTTAAAAAAAATGTCCAACTTTTCCTCTCAGGAGTTCATATAAGACTCAACAGATTCATACATGATTAACCCGTCTCGTATTCGACTCGGGTCTTATATGAAATGGCTTCATATAGGACTGGGTAACTTCTTATATGAACCGAATCATATACGAAGCTAGTGAATCTTATATGAAGCCACTTCGTCTTATATGATGAAATTTATTTCATATAAGAATGAGTAGCTTCATATATGACGTAATCATATGCGAGGTACGTGAATTATATATGAAGCCCCCAGTCTTAAATGATGTGCGTTCCGTCCATATATGTAACATTTATAGTGAAACCTCATTTATCGGTACACTCATTTATCGGGATCTTCACTTATCGGGATCTCGCAACCTCATTTATTGGGACATTTTGTTTCTCCTCCAGCCACCACTCCTTGTACATAGTGACATAGTGACATAGTTTCCAGATGTTTCATTTGCAGGAGTTTTATTATGTCAATTTTTTTACATACCTTCGTTTCTATTTCTATCTTCATTTTCCATCATGAAAAACCAAATAAATTTACACAATTTGCAAATACATTACAACTTATATACACGTGCACTTTTTGCATTGTACATAACCATTACTAAATGTCAACATACAACAAGAGTCATGGCAACCCACCATGAGACTGTAGGTGGTAGTGGGGAGCCCCTCCAAATCCCGATAAACGAGGTGTTTACATTTCAAGGGCGTCCCGATAAATGAGGTTTTGCTGTATGAGGAAAAGAGATTCATATATAGTATCAAACCAGACATATATGGATTATATATGATGCATATATGTTACATATATGAACCGTTTTCCGCGGGAAACGTAATATTTATATTGAAGATGTTTTCCATTGTTGAATTAATATACTTGTCTGCCTCAAAAATTACTATTTCAATGGACATGCCAAGAAATTTCTCACTGCAAGATTTTTGTTGCTCAAAATTTTCTCGATAAATAAAGCGTTTAAAGATAAATTAATGGTTTTGTCAATGTGTCCAAAAAAATTTAATAATTTTTTCATTAATAATAATAAGCATATTTAATTTTTCATTCTTTAGTTGCTTTCGGAATACTATAACACATAATTTCCTTTCGGATTTATGAAAAAAATTCTAAAAATTTGCTAAGTTGTCACGAATTAAAGTAAAAATTGAGAAAATTTCGATTTCATAAAAAACTGGTTTCTTGGAAATATTTCGAAGACACTTAAAGATACAAAAATTTTTAATTTAAAATAACAGATGCACAATGAAATTCTATTTCGGAATATATTTGAAAAAATCGAATTCTTAACTTGGCCAGATACAATATTTGGAAATAATGTATTTTTTAACTCAAAATATTACTCTTTTCAAAAGCTGCCTTGCAATGTTGAACAACCTCTAATTCGTATTTAACCTTTTGAAATATTGTTCTATACAAAATACATGGATCTATTTGATTTTCAGTCAGTTTCTTCAATAACTGAGTCTTATGGTGACAAAATTATCCATTTCACTCTTCTCTAAGGTAAAGAAACCAAATCTGGATCAGTGTTTCTTCTTTGACGTATGAAAATCGAAATTATGTATGTACCTCGAATCACCTTTTGTTTCTCAACCTTATCGGTTTCAGAAGATAACTGGAGCATATGCTCTGCCTTACCGATTCGGAAACAGAATACAACCGCGTCCACCTTCATTGTAGTTCCAAAAACGCTTAGGTGGATAGGGAGCGCTGCAGAAAATCAGTTGAAATTTAATACATGGGACTGGCAATCTCCCACCTCATCTCTGAAAAAACTTACTCGAGTCTTGAAACAGTTAGCATATGAGGCAACGTTGCATTGTACACTTGATGACTGTAAGTGAAATAACGAGATGTCACAACGCTGTAAAAGGCTGGAATGCCTAAAACTACAACTGAGAATAAATCAAAACCCATTGAATCTGTGCAAAAAATGTAATAAAATGTTATGATTATATGAAAACTGAGAAATTTAAATTCATATCTACAATATTAAAAAAAAGATTTCAATTATTCCTTGTAATTTGATACTGAAACAATTATCACGCACTACCCGCACTTACGCTTCCTGTCCCGTTTGTTCCATACACCACACGAGGGCAACTGCACTAGAGGACAACGGCGTTGGAGAGAAGATGTAGCCGGTTCCGAGCACAGGAATACAGGACGACCAGCTGCCACCACGTGACCCGGAAGAAGCAGTCTGGGGCACACTGACCCCGGGATTTCATATTTAGTATTTCTGACATTAGGAATACTAAAATCCGTAGCAGGATAAGCATGGTCTGGGTGCCCCCGCTCGGATTTGATCCATATTGCGAGGGTAAGTGGTTCCCATTACAAGATAAATTCATACCAAGTATCAACTCGAAAAAAATTGTTTTACAAAAGTTATGAACGAATTTTGAAAAATAAAAAAATCTAATTTTCTCAAAAACGGCTCAACCGATCTTGATGACTAAAATATATTATAGTACTAAAATATGTAAAATTAATAAAAAGATTTTAACATAAAACATGGATAAGCTACATCTATTAAAAAGTATTGATTAAACGAAAATTGAATGTGCGGAAATAAAATTGTAATAGAAAGAGAGATAGTAGTGAACTTATAAATAGAAAACATCATAAACTCTTAACTACCCATTAACAAGGGAACCCCATCGGAACGTCGGAGAAATCAGAATAAGAAAAACGAAGTGTCCCCTTTTTTCATCAGTACACAAAAAATGGCAACCCAAAGGAAAAGAGGCCAGCTCAGACACGTGCCAAGGTCAGGCCAACATCAGAAGAATATTAGCAAGGCAAAATTGAACATAGCCAGTATCGACAAAAAAATATAAAACCTATTAGTCAGCACCTAAAAGTTCCATGTCAGTATCGATCGAAAAATAGCCAGTATCGACCAAGAATTAGCGCATAAAAGTACCTGCGAATCTGCGAATCTTCAGTTGCCGTCGGTCTATCTTCAGAAACGGGACTCCTCTCAAAAAAGAGTTGCCGTCAGGAAATCTTCAGAAGCGAAACTCCCCCCGAAAAATACAAAAGTACATAGAGGGAGAGGGAGAGGGGGAGAGATGGGGGGGTTGAGGGTTAATCCACACGGCGGTGAGTTGGAGGTACACAGGATCCCCACAGGCGTAGTCGAAGAGACGGAGATATAGGCCGTACAGGTGTATTCCGTAAAGGCGGTGATCCAAATTTATGTCACTGTTCGAAGATCTTTACAAAGATCTATTCAAGTCCACGATGACTTTTACGACTCCCGAACTCGGATTTTAAATTGTCCCGGTCGAATTTTATTAATCTCAAACTCAGAGATTTTCGAAGTTAAATTGAAATACCACACTGGACTTTACCTAGTAACTTTTATGATCTTTTATTGAGCCGGCCTTGTATTGCTTATTACTAGATTTTCGAGTCTCGTTATATTTACTGGCGTCGTTATCGTTACTGGCGTCTAACAAAGCTTTGATTCAAATAGTTTTATTTCAGGTGTTTTCGTATTAATAAAATTTAAATTAAATAAAAATAAATAAATAAAACAAAAAGGGTTGACAGGTTACGGGTAAGAACCTGCATCTAAAAATTCACTATTTCCTCTCTCCCTATTAATATTTTATTTTCGTAAATTTTTTTTCTTCTAATCAATACTGCTTAAAAGCTGTTGCTTTTGGATGTTTTATGATGAAATCTTTTATTAGTTTTACATATTCCAATATTATAAATAAATAAATAGCGATGGTTACAGGACGTGATAATATTGTTTCCGCCATCTTGAGCTCAGACTTTTTCTGATCAGAATCGAGAATAGCACCCTGAAGACCCTTTGTAATATGATCTTTCTGCATTTTTAAAAACATTTGCATAAATGAACCATTTTGGTGGCGGCCGTGTTGGACTTGTCGTCTTGAATTTCGCATCCCTGTCTTCGTAATTCAAAAGAATATTACCGAAAACCCTTGTTCATTGAAGATTAAGCCACAAATTCATGAAATATGAAGGGAGGATATGCGTACAAGCTTTTCGTCGTTACGGGGTAAGAGGAACTTTACTTCGCTCATTCTTTTTATGTTTCCAGTACCCCAATAAGAGATAAATGTCACTGTCCCCTCTAATAACACGTGGATCAATAAGTCCCGGGACTAACTAGGAAAAACACATTTTTTTGGCAAAACTCGACTTTATTCATCAACATAGTCTCCTTCAAAAGCAACACAATCAGTCCAGCGCTTCTGTAACATTTCCATAACTTTCTTTTAGAACGATTTATCTTTGGCCTCGAAATAAGCGTTCGTTTCGGTGATGACTTCCTCGTTGGAGTAGAATCTCATTCCTGAGAGCATTTTTTTGAGGTCTGCAAACAGGTAGTAGTCGCTGGGGGCCAGATCCGGTGAATATGGTGGGTGCGGAAACAATTCGGAGCTCAATTCATTTAATTTTGCCATGTTAGCGAGCGACTTGTGACATGCAAAATAGCGTACACACTGCCGTATGATATCTTTAAAGTGTCAGTTATCTCACGCAATTTTAATTTACAGTTTTCGAAAACGATTTGGTGGACTTTTTTGATGGTTTCCAGTGTAACTACCTGATTTGGCTGGCCGGAGAGTTCAGCATCTTCAGTGTCTGTACGACCACATTTAAACTCAGCATACCACCGACAAACGATATCATGAAATTTTGACAGGTATCTGTTGAAGCTTGGTACTCATGAAAAATCATACAGAACTTTTGTTGGCAACGCCATCTATGTGTCAGTCTCGGGACTTATTGATCCACGTGTTATAGATAAAAAATAATTTTGGTGCGTATTCACTTTACATTCGCAGGCCAAATATAGCCTATTTTTAACATCCTCCTTTGGGTTAATTTGAGATTTATGACAGTCTTTATACACCGTAACATTGTCAGGGTTGGATTAAAGATTTGCAAGTTGTTCATAAAATGGATGTGGAAGTAGGAACAAATTTTCTTTAGGCCAATAAAGAGAAGTTTTTGGTCCTATTTTTGACTGTAGAGAAATTTTTGTACTTGGTGTAAAAATGGATCGCCATTTTTGGGAAAATTAGTAATATTGCGAGCCTTTCTGGATATAAATTATAATTCTCCGAGAAAGTATTTTATACGTTTTTTCATAAATTCAAGCTGAGTGTGGTGATTATATATATTACTGTTATTGGCGATAATTGTAAGCTCAAAATGTTCATAAATTTCGTGAGAAATATCAATCATTTTATATTTTAAGTTTTCCAGCTGAAATGTGTCAAAATATAAGATAAAATTATAATTTTCAGAAAATTGACATATTTTTCAAAATTGGTTCAAAATAAATAGCAGATGAGTGATAAAATTGTGAATTAAAATAAAAGTTTGCTGCTTTAGAATTAAAAAACAGAATTAACATCGAGTATGCGCCAGAAGGTAGTTGATAGAGGAATTTTATTTTGCTTCTGGAATGGCTCAAAAAGAAATTTTTTTTTTCTAACTTTGCTTGTGGGTAGGTAAAGTTTCATTGATGTTAATTTCCTAAATCGGTATAAAATATTTATATTAGGATTTATTGTCCTGATTGGGAATTCTATATCCGCATTTTAAACATTTCTTAAAGCTTTTTGCAGAGAAAGGCGATGTAGAAGGAATATTATTTCTTCCCCCTTTATAAGGATTTGTACTTTTAAAACGATTGTCATTGGATTTATTAGGTATTGTTATCTGACCACTCGTTGAAGGTTTTGGATCATTTATGTATGATTCTTGAATTGCGGCATGCAAATGTAAAACCGTATATTTTGGGTGTGCAAATTTGTTTTAAGGTCAAATTTCGTTTGATTTCTTGCAATTTTCACTAATAAAATTTGGTTGGGCATTTTTATTGGTTTTTTCCGATTCGTTAATTAAGGTTTGAAATAAACTTCGTAACTGATGTAATTAAATGTAGCATAAGTAATATTTCCTTCATAAACGTCTTTCGTTAGCCTTTCCAAATAATAGTTTCCAGAGTTCACCATGAGGATGTTGCAGTACGATTTTAAACTCCTTTCTTCAGGGAGCCTTATTATCGTGAGTCCCTCGCCTCTCACAAATCGGGATGCTTTATTATCGCGGGTTCCTTCGCCTCTCACCAATTCAGCATTTTCTTAATCTTTATCGCTACCATCATTCATCACTGAAGTTCAATAGTTTCTTTGAAACATTTCGCTCAATACTTGTACTGCTTAAGGAATATTTGACAAATATCTATCATGAGAAAGGTAATACCCGATAGCAGTAATGTGTAAGCAGTAACCAACTATTCGTATTCCATAAGCACACTCGCATAGAATACCCCGGAAACACCGAATCTGTTAGGCTTGTTTCTTATAAAACAACTATATAATGCTCGAGAAATGTGACGATTGTACTTTGAATTTAAGTACATTAGGTTCTTCTTTTGCGTACTCTAGGGTCAGTTTGCCATGCTTATCTAACATTTCTGCTAAATATGATACACCTTTAGAAAACTGATATGATCCAGTGAAAAATATTGTTAGATCTCTTTTAATTATTTCTGGAATATCCAGAATTTCATTTTCTGCGACTGTTTTGAAAGAATTTTTTTATGTATCCATCCTTTCTCCTCTACCTCAGTAGCTGGTGTATTGTATTGTCGACATCTTTTTGAGCATGTATCCTCTGTAATGCTATCCTCATTTTCATCAACGTTTCTAACCATGAACATATGCAATGGGGTTGTATTTCAAAGTATGCGATCGAGAGCAGTGCATCATGACGGTGTGCCGTGTCGCATGCGCGATTTTTATTCACATACATTTTTTTACTCAAGCATCTGCTATCGTCCAACCTTGATAGTTAGGAAGAGGTATTGCTAAAGAATATATTGTAAAATTGCCTTGTATAGTTAGAATATATAAGTTACCAGATTTTGTTTCAGGTAGTGGGCCAAAGAAATCCATTGATATTTTTTCAAAAACACTAGTGGGCGTGTCAGCGATTACCACAGGATTTTCGTTTTGATTCTGATTAGTTTTTCCAGTTGACATTGTAAACAGCCTTGAATATATTTTTGAATGCTTACTTTCATATTTTCGAATATTGTTTGGCGAATTCGACTATAAGTTTTGTGATCCCTTTATGACCTCCTAATGCTTAAGAATGAGCTTCTTCAATGAAATGAGCTCGTTGCCCTCTTTTGAATATTACGTTATTTTATTACAAATAATAATTTTTGTAGTTGAATTTAGAGAAATTAAATCGAACATTGATTTCACTTTTTCCCAAAGTATATGATTAATTCTTTTGGTTTTTAAAATACTAATTGCTCGTAATTTAAATTTTTAAAATAATTCATGCAATGAGTAAATTGATAATTTTATATTATTTAAAGTTTCGGATAAATTTTCCGTAGTTTATTTTCAGCTGAAAGGACAAAATGGTAGTAGTTTCGTGCCTTAACTTTTTTTGCTATTCCTTTCTTTAAATTTTTTAATTTGGTAAAGTTTCACATTTTTCTAAAGTTTTTGATCCGTTGTCGCGAGGGATTCCATTTGTTGTAACAAAATATGCATAATTATCTTTCCGCATAATTAATTGATTGCGACATTTAACGATATTTTTTCTTTTTATAATTTTTTCTGTTGGATAGTTTATATTGTAGGAAGGGGTTCTTGGGGTGGAAGATTATCATTATTCCTCTTCCTATAATGGCATATTTTACTGCTTCATTGAAGTGTCTTGCCAGCTTCTGGATTATCTCAATTACGGTTATTGATGAATCTAATTCAATCGCCTCTGTATAAAGGCTGATAGTATATTCAACTCTTGATGTATTTTTCTTCGGTCATTGATTCCTAAATTCCAGCTTTTTTCTGACCTCATATTGAACCTGCTCGCTCCAGTACAAGAAAAAAAGCTAACAAAAAAGAAAACCAAAGAAGGAAATTTAATTCAGACAATACGTTTCACTTCCCTCGCCCAGTCCAATCAGGTTTATTTTTCAGCGGGAGAAGTGATATCGTTATCCCATGACCATTTAACTCCCTTTTTTAATAGTTCCAAAAGTGGGATTATTTTTGCAGTATGATTTTTACTGCATTTCGTGTAAAAGTTTATTGGTCCCAGAAATCCTCATAATTCTTTTAAATTTTTGGGGCTAGAAATTTTTTGGATAGCTTCTATTTTGGCTGGGTCAGATTTTATTCCATTTGGTGTTAAGACGTGTCCTAGGAATTTAACTTCAGATCTAGGAAAATGAAATTTTTCCAGATTAATGGTCAAATTATTTTCCGAAAGTCTGTGGAAAGGCAGTTTTAACTGCTATAGGTGCTGATCAATGTTTCCAGAAGAGCAGAAGATGTCAATGAATGTTACATAGAAGTTCCCTAGACCATTTAGTAAAAAATCTAGGGCTCTGAATAGTGCTGACGTACGTGTTTTTTGGGCCGAAAGGTGTTACGCAGAAGGCATAACATTTCTCTTCGTGTAGAAACGCCTAAAAATTTTTGATTCCTCGGCTAGTGGAATTTGCCTGAAACTACTAGTCAGGTCCATTGTAGACATAATTTTCCTTCCACCACATCATTAAAATAGCACTGCCGTTGATTCTGCATATTCGTAGTCATTATTCATGATATCATTTGATTTGCGTGCATCTAAACAATTTCTTACGCTACTATCTCTCTTTAAACTAGTTAGTGAAGAATTTATACATGGAAAATTTGATATCCGAACAATTTCTAAATTCAGTAGATTGTTTATCTCTGAAGTAATCAGCTTTCAGAACCTCATCGGAATGAGACAAGTTTTAATGATGAAGGGCTGATCATCTTCAATTTTTAACTTGTGCTCATATATGGAAATCCGTCTGGGTTTCTTGGAAAATATTCTATATTTTGTTAACACGTCCCAGAACTTATTCTTTTCTTCTCCACTTATTAGTTCGCATTTCGCCACGTTATCCTCGATATCAGCATCTATGATTTGGTACTCCTCTTCACCTGATTTATATCCTTTAATTCATTAAATCCTTCATATACGTTTTAGAAATTATTTCCATTTGAAAAGTTCCAGTGAGAGTTTGATAGGATGACTCTTTCCTCTCTCTTTTTTTTTCTAGAATTTAGCTTCCAAACTTCCAAACATTGCATACATTATCATAGTTATATCGTTGAGTGAAGATAGGTATAGAGGAGACATCCAGGGCGATTGAACGGTCCAAACCTTGCGGGGAAAGACGCCAGGGGTAGGTAAAGTTCCAGAACCAACCACGGGGATCGACACTTTTGAAAGTCACCAAAATCTCACGGATAAGAAGTAAGTTGTAGGAATAAGTCCCAAACTTGTGTTGGTGAGTCTGCTGTATTCATGAAGGATCAGGTAGTCCTTGTCAATTCAACCCTAGCTTGTCGACAGAATTTCACAAAATAGCTTTTTACCTCTTTTCCTTCTACTTCGCTCTTTACTAGTCTTTTCCTAAAATCAAATATATATTTTTTTTAAAAATATGTATAAAATAATACATAAAGGAGTATATATAAAATATTTTATATTATAATTTTTACAATATAATATATATTTATATTATATTTATTATATATATTATATATATAATATTATGTATGATATTATATTTTATAATAATATATATATATATATAATATTTTATATTATAAATTTTGTATTATAATATATAAAAGAATATATATAAATATTAAATATATATAAATAAACCATGTATTGAAATTAACAATATTTTTTTGAAATTTATTGAAAATTTATTGACAAAATGTTTTCAATATTCTTTTATTATCTTGATTACAAAACTGAAGACATATAGACAATGGAAATAAATTATCAATGATGATATTTTGAAAGTTTAATATTCATACAATATAATTTTCGTTTATACAATACGGTTACAAAGTTAATATTATTCTCTATAGGGATACAATAATATTTGCTTTTTTAAAGAAATTTACAATTCTTAGAGAAATTAAAATTAAAATAAAGTATTGCTCTTAATATATAATAATTTGTTAAAAAATGTAAATGACCAGCTTCAGATCTGAAGTTATTTTATAGACTTTGAAAGATAGGCGAAAGGGCTCTTTTACGACTAATTAGCAGTTACTGTAAAGCAGCAATGTTATTATAAAGAACCATTTCTTCGATCGTCATATTTTCAGATTATAAATCTCAAATCCACCTACCTGCAGGTGCAAAGTATAGGCGTTATGAAAGAATTTTTACAAAGGATTTATAAAATCTTAACTTAGTTTTCAGATCTACAGAATTATGACACGAAAAAACATTATTATTTGTACGAATACATCAATATTTTTCTATAAATTTAAAACATTTGATTTCAAACTAATTCCTGTAAATTATCTGACTTATTTCAATCAATTCAATGGAATTTAATCAATAGAACAATAGAATATATTCAATAAAAAATAAATGAATTTTCTTCTACTTCGTTCTTCACTTGTCTTTTTCTAAAATCGAATTTATATTTTGAAAAAATGAAGATATTCACAATTTTTTTTAGAAGTTATTACACATTACAAACCAAAAATAAAAAATGAATCATTTTAACTTTATTACTTCTTTACTATACATTAATTGAAATAATTTTTCTCTGTTTAAGTAATAAAAAAACATTTTTAATCATAATTAAAAATTGCTGGGGACTCAAATAATTGATTTACGTAAATTCTGTCATTTATTTTTTATTGAATAAATACTATTTATTAAATTCCATTGAATCGACTAAATTAAGACAGACAATTTACAGGAACTAGTTTGCAATCAAATTTTTTTAAATCCAAAGAAAAATATTGATGCATTCGTACAAATAACAATATACTTTCTAGTCATAATTCAGTAGATCTAGAAACTAAGTCAAGATTTTATTGATCCTCTGTAAAAATCCGTTTATAATGCCTACACTTTGCAACTGCAGGTGCTTGGATTTGATATTTATAATCTGAAGAGATGACGATCGTCGAGATGGTTCTTTACAATTACGATACTGCCTTCCAGAAACTATAAGACTGTAAACCAGTGGTAAAGAAGCCTTTTTGCCTATCTTACTGTCAAAGTCTGCAAAATAACTTTTATTTAGAAGGCAAAGAAAAATACCTAAATTTTTCAATCAGAAAAATTCATTTCAACACTCTTTTTCCTAATTGTCAGTAGCTACTGACTCTTCGAGCAAAACAGTTGTGTCAAGTACAAGAGTAAAAAGTTTTCGTGGAAAAGTAAGATCTCAATGAATCAATTAAAAGTGCGTTCTAATACAAAAAGTGTAAAAAAGAACTATGTTGTGCAAATTCAAGAATTGCATGAGCAAGTATGGTGTCACGAAAAGAGTGTCATTTCATCGTTTCCCAGTCCATGATAAAAATTTGTAAGATTTTTTTATGATTAAACATTTAACCATTTTATATTTTGTTCAAAATTCGCGTTTTTGAAAATTATATATT
The DNA here is from genome assembly GCA_030998225.1 of Diplolepis rosae. Classification (NCBI taxonomy): domain Eukaryota; kingdom Metazoa; phylum Arthropoda; class Insecta; order Hymenoptera; family Diplolepididae; genus Diplolepis; species Diplolepis rosae. The sequence goes on along the minus strand of JAPYXD010000686.1, from coordinate 2,192,536 downwards.
TAAACAAATTTCGAAATTGACAAAAGTTTATTTGTTTTCGAAAGGATGCGTCTGAGAGAAAATTGTTGAGGAAGAGATTTAAAGCTCGCCTAGCACAACTCAGCAGAACTTTTTTTTTCAAAATTCACAGTTTTGGAAATTATATGTTTATGCAAATTTTGAAATTGACAAAAAAGCAATACTTTGTTTTAATTTCTCTAAGGATTGTAAATTTCTTAAAAAAGCAAATATTATTGTATCCCTATAGAGAATAATATTAACTTTGTAACCGTATTGTATAAACGAAAATTATATTGTATGAATATTAAACTTTCAAAATATCATCATTGATAATTTATTTCCATTGTCTATATGTCTTCAGTATTGTAATCAAGATAATAAAAGAATATTGAAAACATTTTGTCAATAAATTTGCAATAAATTAAAAAAAAAAAAATTGTTAATTTCAATACATGGTTTATTTATATATATTTAATATTTATATATATTATTTTATATATTATAATACAAAATTTATAATATAAAATATTATATATATATTATTATAAAATATAATATCATATATAATAAATATAATATAATATAAATATATATTATATTATAAAATATTTTATATATACTCCTTTATGTATTATTTTATATGTATTTTTAAAAAAAATATATATTTGATTTTAGGAAAAGACTAGTAAAGAGCAAAGTAGAAGGAAAAGAGGTAAAAGGCTATTTTGTGAAATTCTGTCGACAAGCTAGGGTTGAATTGACAAGGACTACCTGACCCATCATGAATACAGCAGACTCACTAACACAAGTTTGGACCTTACTCCTACAACTTACTTCTTATCCGTGAGATTTTGGTGACTTTCGAAAGTGTCGATCCCCGTGGTTGGTTCTGGAACTTTACCTACCCCTGGCGTCTTTCCCCGCAAGGTTTGGACCGTTCAATCGCCCTAGATGTCTCCTCTATACCTATCTTCACTCAATGGTTATATTATTATTATATTATATACAGAGTGAGGTACAGAAAGTGTTACAGAGTGATAGAACTCAAACTATTGATCATATCCAGAAAGGTTCCAGACAAAGGTTTCAGTGTTCGAGAAGGCCGTCATACTGGACCATCCTATTTTTATTATCGGTGGAGGCGTTGAAGCTACGTCAAGGTCAACTCCAATTTTTAAAATGGAACCATGTATTTTTTTTCGATGACATTATCACCGATTTCAAGACGAATTCAGCCACCTACAACACGAGGTCATTCTAGTCACGCAAAGTATTAAAATAGTTGAAAAATCAAAACATATCGCAATAATCACTTTCAAAGGATTCGCAAACCTTGGTTTGGGTCTACGTACAGAAGATGCTCGAAATGATGACCCTCGACTTGTAAGCACTTGTTAATTTGCTGATGGAAAGACTGTCTAACTTCAGCCAACATTTGTGGTGTAATTTCGGTACATGCTCGGCGTAATCTTTCACTAGCTCAACGTAAACTGAGGTGTGGGTTTTGAACAAATGCTTGGGCTATGTCCATCTGCATCTTCTCAAATCCTGCAGATGTTGGCCGACCAGTTCTCTGAAGGTCCTTGATAGATCCATGATTCATAAAGCGCCTTACAGTTCTTTCAATTGTTGATTTTGAGTCAGGATTTAACCCTTCTCCATTACGAAAAGTGCGATTAAAAAGCAAACGAACTTGATCATAAGATCGAACTCGATCTCCCCAACCACGCATTATTAATACAGATACCCTCTCTCGTTCCGAAAGTTTAGCTTGCGCCATAATAATCTTTTAGCGAAAGATAGTAAGTATGTACTCGTAATACGTAAATTTAGTTTCGATTCGTAATATTCGTATGGAGATAGAAAAACAGTATAGGACTTATGGTATCACCTTAGGTATTGATTCAGGTGTTACGTCACAAGTACGTAAATACTTACTTTGATCGAAGATTCCTCGTTTTAAGTTAGGATCGAATGATCCTCGCTTAGGGATGAGGATAAGTCAATGGAAAGGCACAATGATTATCAAATAATACAAATTAAATTTATTAAAATAATTATAAATTGAAAATATTAAAATGTCAATACAATTGATTTATAATTGGAGGCAAAGGCTTATTGGTTGGAAAAAGACAGAAGATGAAGAGAGAGAGAGAGAGAGAGAGAGAGAGAGAGAGTTTGGGAATCTTTGTTTATTTCAAATAACCTCTAATTGACCTTGAACGTTACAATTGACCTATGACGTGGGTACGTATCTGAATGTAGAATTTTCAGCTCTATCGATTTCAGATGTATAAAAAGGGGGTTTCCATCTTAAAAAAACAAATTTGACCTTGAAAAAGCCATGAAGGTCAACTCCAAGGTCTAAATGAAGTTCACCATTGAGTTCCTCGTTGAAATTTACTTCAGGAATGACCTTCACTTTTTTGAAAAATTTTTTACCTGAGAAAATATCCAACCGTCCCGGGACTTTTTAGACACCCTGTACATTGTCTCCTGCCCAGTCGGCATCAACATAACAATTTATAACTTTAACGTTTTCATACCTTCGGTAGCATAAATTTAAGTCTTTTGTTAAATACAAGTACTTCAAAATTCGCAAAGCATATTTAAAATGTGTTTTTCACACTGCGAATTACACAAATATGTAATTCAAACTATGACTCACATCAGGTCTTGTACTTCAACTTATATACAATAAAGCACCAATTAAGTACATATACTTTATATCAGATATGGGGCAAAATTCGTCAAGTGTACCCGCCTAAAAACTTTTTGTACGGTTTCTAGTTGACTACAAATAATCGATTACAAACTGCATTTTTCAACCAAATAATTATTATCGTTATAAATTATTTCACGGATAATAATTTTTATTATTTATTGGACAAGCAAAATCCACTATTATGTCGTTACTTCATTTTTAAGACTTTAGAGAGAATTTGAAAAACCCGCCAAAAAAATAAGTACACATATTTGACAACTAAATAGTCAAATATATTTAAGTGCGGCAATTTCTAAAAAACTAAAAAGGATTCTCAGCGTGAGATAATTATACCGTGCACTTTGACAGAGTGAAAACCCGAGAGTCATAAATTTAACGTGGTCCGTTTTACTATCCAGGAAGGAATCTTAGACTCAGTGCCAAAAAGGGTGAATAGTTGTCGTGTCCTTGTCACACTTGTGGATATTCACTCTTTTGCAGTCACACCTGTGGGAATCGCATCGCAGTCATACCTGTGAGGAACACTTAAAGAAACAAAGGGAAATCATAAAGATTCCGAACTCTTCTCTCTCCCTCTCTTCATCTTCTGTCTTTTTCCAACCAATCAGCCTGTGCATCCAATTATAAACCAATTGTATCAATCATTTATTATTTTGAATTTATAATTATTTTAATAAATTCAATTTGTATCATTTGAAAATCATTGTGTCTTTTCATTAACTTATCCTCATCCCTAAGCGAGGATCATTTGATCCTAACTTAAAACGAGGAATTTTCGATCAAAGTAAGTATTTACATACTTGTGATGTAACAAAATGAAAGAAAACTTTAAAAAATCTGCAAGTAATTCAGAAAAAGTGTTACTTTTAACTTTTGCTCGGAAATCTTGGGGCCGCAGAAGATTGGCTAAAGAATTTGGTGCTTCTGAACGCCAAACTAGAAAGGCTAAGAAATTAGTAGCTGAGAATTTTATTTTAACTTTGCTAACTTAAAAAAAGGTAAAACTTTAGATTCCGAGATTGAAAATTTGGTAAAAAATTTTACCTGTATGATGAGAATAGTCGTATGGTGCCTGACATGAAAGATTTCGTTTCCGTAAAAAAATATGATGGCTCCCGTAAGCACGTTCAAAAAAAGTTAATTCTGTGCAATCTTTCTGAATTATATGCAAATTTTAAGGCTCAGCATCCTATAGTTAAAATTTGCTTATCAAAATTCTCTCAGTCTAAACCCCGAAATTGGATACTCGCTGGGATCAGTGGTACGCATACTGTTTGTGTTTGTGTCCATCATGCAAACTTTAATCTAATTCTAGATGTTGTTGATTTGAAAGAACTAACCTACAAAAATTTTTCTTCCATTAAGACTTATGATGATGCTATGAACAGAAGTACGTTACGCACGGAAATAACAGACGCAGAAGGTTTTCTGTACAGATTTGCAAACGCTTGCTTAAGCTCAAGCCTCACTCTTTTACAGCCAAACAACAGTCGTATTTCTTCCAAAACCTTGAGGACACACTGAAAGAAGGAGAATTTCTTATCCTTTGTGATTTCGCTGAAAACAATGCTTTTGTAGTCCAGAATGCAGCTCAGTCATTTCATTTGAACAATGATCAAGCTACCATTTCTACAGTGGTAATTGATTATAAAGAAAAATTTAGTTGAAACTTTAGTATTCTTTAGTCCCAAAGAAAATCACGCCATCACAGCTCGAAAACTTGAGAGTAGATTTGCATCAGCAAACATAGTGCCTGATACACAAAAATATCACTCTTTCGTTCCCTCTGCTGAATTAACTCTCATGTTGAGAAAATATTCGTCATCATTAGAATGTGATGTTTTCCCGAAAAAAAACTGTGAGGCAAAGAAGAAAGAGAAGTGCACATACACTGTAATAAGCAAATTCTTTGACTCAATTTTCCATGTGAGAGGTGAGGGGACTCACACTAAAAAAATCACCTCAAATTACAAATTAATTTTTATTTTTAATTTCGCACCAGCGAAAAATAACAGTTTTACGAACAAATTATAAAAAGTACAATTAAATAAGTTCCCAATGGACGGTACGTCCTGATCGTGGCGCCTAGCTGCACAGCGACGCAGAAACCGCGCGCAAGAAGTGTTATATATCTCCACCAAAAAAAAGTCAAGCTTTTATTCAAATATAATTTTGGAGTGAAAATTAACGGCCGCACTTGGAGAAAAACTCAAAAATTTGTTTAAAATTAAAAAATGAAGTCCAAATAATTTTTTTCGTCTAAAACCATTGCTTTCAGCGTAAAGCTGATGAAAAACGTTTAAAAAACCTCCATAAAAAATTAATTTGGATAACTTTTGTAGAAGCTATGGTTAATTGAGTATCAGCGTGCGCGGTAAAAGGTTGAAAATTCGAGCCCCTGTATACTGACAACCCGTCGTACTAGAGACGTTTATTTAAGGGAATTAAAACCGGTTCATTAGGACAATAATTTTGCGTACTTTCAAGGAAATCGGAGACAAAAAGTTTTCAGGCGGGTACACTTGACGAATTTTGCCCCATATATACTCTCCAGTCTTTTCAATCTTTAAGTTTGTCTCCATGGGAGTACTATGTAATTTACCGTTATGTACATTATATTTATTTACTAATGACTCAATGTATTTAGTTTGTTTTAGCTTCATTTCGTTTTTACAATAACACAGGTCTGCAAGGTTTTGTTGTTGAAAAGCTATGGGTTGTTTCCCGAATAATTTTTGACGTAGAATCCGTATCCGGAATCAGAATCAGCCTACACGTCAGGATTTTGAGATATTTGAGGTTATGTGCTCGGAAAATGGGGGTTTTCGCTACTATTGAGGTTATATACAGGGCGCAAGAAATTTTTTTGTTTTTTTTCTCAAATGTCATCATTTAGCACTACTCTTTCCCTTCAAAATGAGCTATTAAACAGTCACGAGCCTTTTTTTTTACGAAGATACGGCCATATCAAGTTTTGACATTCATCCGAACAACCTTATGAGCATTCACATTGACTCTTTGGTGCATACCATTCTGCATTCGAAAATCTGTCTTGAAAATTTGTGCTTGCGGGTTTTGATGGTCTGCGAATAAGAATTTACAGTCAGGAAATTGATATTAGAGAGCGAAATCGATTTATTTCGTAAATAAAATAATATTTTTGCCTTTTCCATGAGTGTTATAACGGGTGACCTCCGCTGAAACGTCAAAAAAATAAAATCTTGAACAATGCGGACCCGAGGATTCGGGATTACCCTCGGTGTCACCGAGCTCAAGCTAAAGCTAAAGCGGCTTCTAAACTGAGCGCCTGGCGTCTCCCGACGCCATATTTATAAATTGATGACCCTGAAAATATAAACTCAGCATGCAAAAAAAAGCGAAGCCAAGCAAGGGTTCCGGCTAGGGTGATTGTGGATTCGGGAGTTCTGATCAGGTGAAGGTTTTGAGATTAAAGAAGGAATCTTAACCTAACATAAGAGCTCTTGTGCAAACAAAATAATAAAATAAATCAAGCAGCGTATAAATTAATTAGAGCTATAATTTATTCATCTATGGGCATGGCCCTGGCTCAATATAAGTAAAAAAAATTAGTTCGATGCCAGAATGGCGTACATTGCCAAAGAAAAGAGCAGAGCTCTGAGAGAGCCTGAGAGCCACGCGGTTTAAACAAAATAAAAATTTATTATGGCCCGGAATAAAGTCTCAGGGACTTGACGATGATCTGGCCGCTATCTCGCGCCTTACTTCCTCCAAATTAAAATCTGTGGTGGCGTCCATCAGAAAATAAAACTTGGATCCTTGGAGGTTATTTCACGCTCGTGCGATAACGACAGAATAAAGCTACGCGCCAAAGGTGTCGCGCAGTTTTATTACATCAGCTGGAAAGGCTAGCGCACGCGCACGAAGCTCAGGTTTGCGCGGGCGACTCGTCTTTTGAGGACGACGGCGCCAGGCAACCAATGAGCTGAAGCGTCTATCGGTCAGCTTGCCCCATTGGCTTAAAACGTAGAGGGGTGCGTTTAAACTACGTAGAGTTTGTACTGCACAACACAGCAGTTACAAATAGACAAAGCTAATATACAATATATAATGTAATTTATAATTGTTCCAACTCGTCACGCCCTTGCTATATTAATTTTAATAATAATGGTGCGACGGTGTTGAAAACCATGGGCTGCAGCACGTGGTCGTTTCAGATGCCATGCCTGCTGGGTGATGCCCTCTGTGGCTTGCCTGTGAACCCCTCTGCGTGCGATGGTAACACAGCGATCTCCTTGGCGGCGCCTTTCAAGCTGGTGTTTTTAAATGAAACAAATAAAAAAAAGAAAAACGGCCAGAAAAACAATCAAAAATAAAGAATTTTATGAGCAGCACTGAGACTATCCCTGACAGTGTTGAGTTTTAATTAAAAAAAGGTGGCTTGGGCTCAATCCTGTCGTTGCCGGTCGAGGTAAAAAAAGTTAGCGTAATCTACCACGTTACAGTGTATAAACATAATTGTACGTTACTTTTCCCAAAGCCTAATTTTATCATATACTCATCAAAGCACTCATACCATTCTCTAGGACTTTCTTTCAAACCATATAATGCTTTTCTTAATTTAAATACTCCATTTGTACCATCTTCATAACCTTTTGGCTGTTTCACATATACTTCCGATTCAATTTTTCCATTCAAAAAGGCAGTCTCTACGTCCATTTGTTCGATTCTTAAACCGTTTTGACAAAAATATGAAAATGAAAATCTTAACGTTTGACTTTTTGCAACCGGAGCGTTTATATCACCAATCACATCAGTTTCTTGAAAACCTCTTACGACTAACCTAGCCTTATATTTGTCGTCAGACTTTCTCGTATAAACCCATTTTACATCTACACGGAGAAAAATAGTTGAAGTAATTTTACTCAACTCTGTCGATTAAACTTGGGACATAAGGACATTTGAACATCTATTAAGTCCTTGTCGGGTAAAATGAATTTGATAAATACCTAATTCACCCAAAGTGAATAACAATAAGCGTTACATAGGGAATAGTAAGGAGTTGAGTAAAAACCGTAGTTGGGTAAAATGAGAATCGGGCGTATTATTTCAACTGGCAATGCTATGGTTCTCTTGAATAAAAGAAATTCTTACCTCGAGTCTACTAATAGTCACCCGGTACATACATAAACAATATAGAAATACATTCACAACATTCAGTCGTAGCGAATTATATTTTAAATCACAAATACACTCAAACATATAACCTTATATGTAAAAACCTAATAACTACACTTATATATAGTACGATACGCTGTCGTCGAATCACGCACACGCTCGCATACAAACCTTAAACATAAAACTTTGAACTTTCTTATATAGTGACTGCAAGAGTTATTCAGAGCTTGTAAGAGTAAATGTCGTCAATAAAGTTTTTGAGCTTTACTCAAGTAAAAATGAATCAACTTTTTCCATAAATTATTCATAAAATATTTTTAAAAAATAATATAATCAATTCATAAATTATTATAATTACGCACTAGATAAAATAGTGGCTATTCCACTATTTTGGATTCAAGCAGTACTAATTAAACTGTAATTGTATTTGGTATGTTTTTAATAGATTTTGATTTTTAAATATAATAACGTGGAGCATCAGTATGTTGAAAATTCAACACGTTTTTTAAATTAAAAAATGCTTATGTGTGCCCTAGGCGCAGATTACTTACATTCGTTCCTGCGTGAATTGATTTAGCTGGTAGAATAAATCTTGCGATTCACGGCTTACTCAAGTCTCGATTGAAGCATGGAGTAGAATGAACGGAAAGCTCTACTATTTTTGTGATTTAATAAAAGATTGGTTTTTTATATCTTTACATTACTTTGTACTTCATTGGTTTCATCCGCACTTTCAAAAACACTATCGTTTAATTCATTTTCTGCACTAGCATTGCTTTCATTATCATAATCATTTTCATCAAGATTAATACACTTTACATTTTTCTCAACAATATCAACGTGTCTCGGAAGTATTATTCTGTTATTTATAAGTATCTATATTCTACATCACTATAACCTATAAGAATTCCCATATCTGCCTTTTTATCCCATTTCGAAAATCTTTTTTGTTCGGGTTTTCGTACAAAAGGTCTACTTCCATATAATTTGAAATTTTCAACATTTGGTTTCTTTTTAAAAAATATTTCATAAGGAGTTTTTCTCTCTGACGTATTCGCCCTAGCGAACTGGCTGAACGATAGCTTTACGCTGTAGCGTAACATTATCGTAACATTATCGTAAAGTTATCGTAAAGTAGCATTATAACTCATGAATGAGGCAAAATAAACATTCAAAATGTTTTTATCCTTATTCTACGTTGAAAATAACGTTAACTGGTAATAGAAATATGCAATAATTTTTTTTTTTTTCGCTAAAAATTAAAAAAAAACATAATACCTGTCATTGAAGGCAGTGCAGTGGTTCATCAATTTCCATGTCTTCACCGTCAGGATTGACTATTTGTTAGAGTGAGGTGAAAGTATAATTGTGTCTCACTCCAACCAATGGTCAACTTTAACGGAGAAGTTCCACAAAAGGTGAACCACTGCACTGCCTTCAATGACAGGTATTATGTTTTTTTTAATTTTTAGCGTAAACAAATAAAATTATTGCATATTTCTATTACCAGTTAACGTTATTTTCAACGTAGAATAAGGATAGAAACATTTTGAATGTTTATTTTGCCTCATTCATGAGTTATAATGCTACTTTACGATAACTTTACGATAATGTTACGATAATGTTACGCTACAGCGTAAAGCTATCGTTCAGCCAGTTCGCTAGGGCGCTAACACGCGATTTTTCAAATATGTCGCTGCACATATTACTTCAGGCCAATATCGCTTATGTACCTGTGCCTCATCTAATAAACAGCGTGCTGTATCCATAATTGTTCTATTAAATCTTTCAGCTGTACCGTTGAACTCATGTTCAAAATCCTATTATGTTTTTGTTAAACGCATATGTACTACGGTACTTCTACTATAAACACTATATAACCATTGTTTTTTTAATAATGAAAAATATTTAAGGTGTCAGAATCCAGAATTAATAATCAAAGGAATCGATTTAATTATTTTATATCGATATTTGATTTATTGGTGTCATAAAATATGATCCGGAATTTCAATTATGTCAGAAATAACAATTTCATTACAAATTTCACTTGGCAGCAGGTAATAACAAGTAGGCTACCAAGTAGTTAGGCATCATCGATACGAGTCTTTGAGGCAAATATAAACTCAATCAAATTCACAGTTACTCGGGCAACCTGGTACTTACCAGAACTACTCGGACAGTAGAGAAAATTCACCTCTCTACTTTGCCCGCCCGCGGTTCGGAACAAGCGCGTTCTATCACCGGTCAAGTTGACCTAGGTTCGTAGAAAGACCTAGCCAGACCTATAAATTGGGGATTGCAATTGGGCAGACGTTAACAATAACAAAATCTTCCCTCCGACGGAAACCAAACGCGGGATCCTGCCACTAAGAGTATTCCAAAATACTCTTGCTACCAAAAATCGAGTTTTCCCTACATAGAAGCTCGCTGATAGACAATTGATCGCAAGTATCAATAGTGTGTCGTGATCTGGAGCTGTAAATCTAGCTAGTTAAAAACTAAGTAGATAAAAAATTCTACATCTCGTCGAATCTCAAAACGATGAGGAGTTTATTCTCTTATAACCAGAAATAGGTTTATTGTGAGAAAAGAGTGGCGAAGGACAGGCAATTCAAAAGTACTGCCTCCTTTCTAGTTAAAAGATATCTATCTGTTCTCACCTTAAAACTATCAAGTTGCAGTAAAGAAAAAGGGTGTATGCGCGGTTGAACCGCGCAAAGACAAGAGTGGTTCCCTTTTGGGACCACGGCAACACTAAATCAAGTTTGGCCCGGATAACCCAGGACTTCAGCATCAAGAACGTGTTCTTTGCCTTGCTTCTGCTTCCAGGGCACCCGGTGGGATAAGGATCTAGCGTAAAAACCATAGGATGCGGTAACGTACAGAAGTGTAATAACTTGAATATTGTATCGTTCTCATTCCTTTTTATTCCGTCTTTTAACTCTTCCACAAAAATGTTCACATCAGTTTGTTTGTTTTATTTTCCTTAAAAATAAATTATCTTTTTCTTCATGTGAGTTTCAGCCGCTTGCTTTAAACTTATTTGAAGCACCTTTCCCCTTTTCTTTTCCAAGATTCAAAGTGATAAAGGGTAGGAGCGTGTAGAATACACTCTCAGTTCAAGAGTAGAAGACCAGCGATCTCACATAATAATAAACGAATTTAGCTAATATTTGTATTAACTAAATTCGGCAGTTTGTACGACCGCGTACTCATTATACTAAAGAATAAAATTTATTAAGGGTAATTATTTTTACTTTTTTTGCATTTTATTCAATTTAATAATAGTCGTATGTAACACGGTTACCAAAACGTAAAATTATTCCTATTGCAAGGTTCAGTATTTCCAGAAAAACATATACAGAATATTCAACACTTTGTCACTGAAATTCAACAGAAAAATTTCTTTTCATAAATTTGATGAAAAGTAACAGAATTTTCTGAAATTCTGTCTTAATTTTATGAGGCTGTAGCTGAATAAAACTCCAGTCATACGTTCTGGGAAATTGCGGTAGAAATTTCTAACAGTGTGAAATTCGTATTAGCAATTCAAGCTAATTTTTATAAATAAGCTTTTGTAAGTTTATACTATATATGTACATGCATCTATATCTTGCATGACATTTAGACACAAATATATACTAGTTTTTTAGTTGATGTATCTTAGAGTTATGTTTTAAGGTAATTTATCGATGTTTTCTGTACAATTTTACGTAACTTCTGATATTTTAGAAATAAAGATCACTGATGAGGACTCCGATCAGAGTCGAAACGTTTAAAAGTATATAACTTACTGAGTTATCATTTCTTGACCCTATAGTCAATTATTAACAACATTGTATGAAATTATTATTTAAGGGTCGATACAAGTCCTATTCTATGAGAATTGAAATTATGGGCAATCATAGAAAACGACAGAGCAAAAATTTTTTCAAGAAAATAAGAAATGACTTTGGGCAAAATGTTCTCTCGCATATGAAGAACTTCTCATATACTACAGTCTAGTTAGCAACAAAATTCAACCAGAGGATTCTTCTACTTCATTGCAGGACAGAAAAAATACTCCCACAAGACCTACAATCAACAGCAACCAACTCAGTATCTTTTGACAATGACAATGTGACACGTATGAATTTACCAGCGAAGAAGAGATTTCTTTTTTCGACACACAATTTAGAAATCAAAGACATTCGTATTTCAATACATAGATTGAAAAATGACATCCGACTTAGGGTGCAGTCTGGAGGTTTGGTTTTGAAAACTCGTTTTTTTATGATTGATTTTGAAAGTACTACGTATCGAAAATATACTGTAGAAATTTCAAGTCGAAATTCGAAATATTAGGGAAATTATAGCACATATTCCACAGCACTCATACTGTCCGGAGAGTCCAGATTCATGGTACGCTTATTAAAAACACCAATTCCAAAACAATGAAACTCCTTTTAAACACCCACCTGCTTTTGGCGAAGACATTGCGACTATTCTAAAGCCTATCAATAAAGAACTATCCTCTGACTATCTTTTGGAAAGGCGTTTGAGCAAAAATACATAAAGCAATAACGAAAGTTTTAACCATTGCGTATGGAATTTCGCTTCAAAGCATCTTTTTGTGTGAAAAAAGATATTGGAAATAGCTACATGGACAGCTGCATGCATTTTCAATGAAGGCTTCATGCCAGTGTTGAAAATAATGGAGGTCATAGGTGTCGAAATTGGACCGCGTGCCATTGCCTACGCCGAACTTCAAATACTCGCCGGATCGAAAATGCCAAAAAAGCCACATCTGAGGCTTCTAAAGCAAGCCGGATCAGCCGTAGAGGAGAAGAAGTTGCTGAAAACGATGCTTATGAAGAAGCCGAAGGATTATTGTATGCACCAGGCATAGACGATTGATGTAAGTATGCATTTTTTATTCAAAAAACCTGTTACTCAATCTTTGAACGCGTTTTTCTCAAAAAAACATTTTTCCGATCGGCCGAGGCCAAAAAAAAATCTATCAAACAGATTGGGCTGAAATTCGGATATGTTATTCTAATCATCAATGACTATCGTAGGTAGCAGAATTGTTAATTTTCATTACAAATTTCCTATTTTTTATCCGAAATTTCAAAGAAAACAAATCACGATTTTTGATTTTTGTTTTCACAAGTCCGTGATTGATTTTTTTTTAATGTCTAAATATGCTACCTGCGATAACCACAAGCTCAACCAACAATAATTTTTTCGAACTTTTTGTTCCAGATTACCTGGACCGACGTTACCGCCTGAACCAGTCACATGCCTTTTTCTTAGGTGTCCATTTTGGCCATATTAAGCAATATTCAAATATTGTAAAATAATCTTAAAAAAATTTTTTGTGAACTTAAAGATGTCAATAATAACATATTAAAAATTTGATATGATTGGGTTTTATTTTATAGTAAAAAAAAATTCCTGAAATATCTTTGTAAGAAGTGAAAAACCTCCAGGCTACACCCTTATTGACAGTAAATAAAAAATCATGCAAGTATTGACAAAATATGTAAATGCTCATCGCATTTTTTCATTCCACAAATTTAGCTGTAAGCCCATATTTAAACATCTCATCAAAGTGGGTGAAGATTTTTCTAAAAATAACGATAACGTTCCTGATTACAACCTGATGGATTCATGGTTCACAATCTGACTGACATACCATACACATCCCAACCGAGGTTGTTAAGACAGTCAGCCTCGCCAAAAACTTTGGCATCCCTTTTTCACCAAAAAACATAACAAAAAAACAATTAATATAAGATTTTGAATCAAATTTCCATAAAATCAATGAAAAAGACCGAAACGTGGCGAGATTAAAATTTGTGAATTGTATTAAAAATTTCTCGAATTAAAAACAAAACTCTTTGAATTAGTTTCAAAAACAGGTCACCTAGAACTCCAAAATTACAGACACTTTTCTGAAAAACAACTCGGATATAACTTCACAAAAGCAGAGAAAAGTAATACTACTGTGGTCATGAACAAAACCAAATACATTCAAGAATCCACACTTCTGCTGTCAGACCAAAAAACTGATAAACCCCTCAAAACAGACCTCACAAGCACAATTCATTATAAAGTAAATAGCATCATTGAAATCTGGAAGAGGAAAAATTACATTAATGAGAAAATTGCCTATTCCCTTAAATCTAGTAATCCATTACCAGCTAGATTTCACGAATTACCAAAAATCCACAAACCCAACCACCCCCTCACACCAATTGTCTCTTTTTGTGACATCACCACATGTAACCTTGCCTCCTTTTACAATGATATTATTTCAAATAATATTATTGGTCTCATTTCACGTGTGAGAAAAAGTTTCGATTTTGTAGAGAAAATCAAAAACCTTCAAGTCCCACCGGGCCAAAAAATTATTTCTCTAGATACAGTATCACTCTTTACACATGTTCAATTTGGTATAGCCATTAAAGGCATCGAAGAAAGATGGCCTCTAATCTAACCGCATATAAAAATGCCATAGTACCAATTTGAAAATGGCCTCAGAGTCCGCTCATCTAACTTCGCTTTTAAATTTTCAACATGAAAGAGTTCGATAATAGATTAAATAAATTCTATGACCCAAAGGGTGCGTGAAATAATACGAACACAGGTTAGGTAGAAACAACAGATAAAGTTTATCACATAAGTATTTTTATTTGTACATGCAGCGCCTCAACGGCGTAATAACAGACTAATAGTTCCTTTGACGGCCAAGCTTAATGCTACTATCTATTATCACATATCATAGAATTTCAATACCTAGATACATACGTGCGCCTCAGTCGTGCGCTCAATTGAAGCCAATATGACGGTCGCTTCACAAAGGGCATAGCCGGGTTTCCATTTGAAATCGGCCTTAAAACGAAATCAAATTTCGCATCAATCATATGGAAGGGGTTGGGCAAGAGATAATTTTGCCAAATTTTCAGAACATTATCTGCCATTTTAAATGAGTAATGGCGGATTTTACCATTTTCGTTTTTCCCTTTTTTATCTAAACTAATCATAGGAAAATTTTGAAAAAAATCAGGGTTGTTTTCTCCAATTAAAGACACATTCGTAGATTTTTGCAGATTTTTTCATGCATAATTCGCGACGCACTATTTTAACTTGCGACTAACTACAATCAACGATTTGTTTACAATGCATGTAAAAATTTCGATTTTTCGCAACAAAAAAAAATTCGCAAAATATTTTGTAAAATTTTTGCAAAAATTCCAGCAGTAAACCGTGTTACGGATTGATTACCAAATAAATTTTTTTTTCATTAGTCTACTGTTATTATAAAATGTGCTTCAATAGTAAGATGTTGGAAGAATGCGTATTTTGACGGTTTTTATTTTTTTTTACCCCCGTCCACACCTTACAAAAATCTGAAAAAATTCTGTTTTAATCATCGATAGGTAACTAATGAATAGAATAATTCAAAAGAGTGCACAGTGGAGTGAAATAGAAAAACGAGGTTCAAAATCATTTTCTGAGCTGAATTATTGACCGATTTGAGGTTTTTTTTTTGAAAAATATAACATTAAATTTTGAAGAGATCGCTGCAGGCCGATTTTTGAATTTGTTGTTGTTACAACTTTTATGTTAATGTAAATAGCGGAAAAAATGTCGATTTTTCGAATTTTATTTTTTATTTCTTCGAGTAAATTTTTCCTAGGTCTGTCACACCCCAGCTCCGATGCGTAGGAGTATATAGAATGGAATAATTTTGTTGACATGTGAATTCATTTGTTATAAACAAATAGATATAATAATTAGTCAACGGAATGGATTGGTCATTTGTGCAATCCAATTATATAATATAAACAAATGCACCATATGGGCATTTTTAGGCAAAAACGAGCCGAATTTCTTCCGAATCTTCATCATAATACATTGCTTGTGATGTTGACAGATGTTATCTTGTCATCCGACATTATTTATCAACTTTAGCAACAAATAATATAAACAAATGCACCATATGGGCATTTTTAGGCAAAAACGAACCGAATTTCTTCCGAATCTTCATCATAATACATTGCTTGTGATGTTGACAGATGTTATCTTGTCATCCGACATTATTTATCTTGCCCAACCCCTTCCATATTGTTGATGCGAAATTTGATTCGTTTTTAAAGCCGATTTCACATGGAAACCCGGCTATGCCCTTTTCATCTATGGTTAAGTGTGGTGCACTCCACAGTAGATTCCGAGGGAAACAAAAAAACGTGTGCAAACTACATTTACTTGCCCGTCCAGAGGACGCGTCCAAGCATTAACAATCTATGAATCTATACACTCCTACTGCGGTTGGCGCTATACGCAATTATCACGCAAGTCGCGGGCACTCATTTTCTGAGGGTCTCGCTGGAGCCAACATGGCTACTTTTTCCCTTATTTGCGTTACTACGGCTGACACGGACTTATAGCAAGTAATATTGTTCGAGATATGCAGTTTCCCCGACAATAGTCGCGTATCACGTGAAATTCAACATGGCCGATCATTACCTGTAATACTTCTCGAATACTCATGAAATTCGCGGTTCACACTGAATGATAAAGCTATGTGTGGATAAACCAAGTTTACAAGGGTCCAATAGATGGGGCCAACATGGCCTCTTTTGTAGGGAACGACTATGGTTCGTTCACACACTGCGACACGCGCATCTTGCGAACCGACTTTAGTCTATGCCCAAGCGGCAGACATGCTTCGCACGAAGTAGTTTTTGGCTTCTCGTCCCGGTAACAAGACTCACCGTCTTAATGTCACGTTATTCTCTGGATATTAAATAAAGTTATTTGTTACAATTTGTGACTAAGTTATTATTGCTGACCTAGGAAAGTAGATAGCCCACTAACGAATCTACAATTGGTCACCCCGACGTGATTTTTCACGTTCGACAAAAATGACGCTTAACCTAATGGCGTCTGTAGTCAGTATCATACACGTCAAATAATTCACTATTTAATGAGACAGCCAAGACTACCAATGGAATATTGACACAAAATTTGCAAAATTTGGACCTGATGTACCTGGGTGACGCAATTGACGACTTACCAAGGACTTGAGCATTTTTACAAATTTCGAATGGAGTCGACATTTCCTGGATTGATGAAATTTTAAAAAATTCCAATTATTTCACCCGGATCTCCGTCATGATTTGGATATAAGTGACATTTTATCAAAATTTTAACGATTTTATTGCGATCTGTTGATAGTTGGCTTGGTCAATTTTAAATTTATAATGTGTCCGCCTTTTAGAAGTCACCTTCAAACTATGTTGTAAACAGAGCTTGAAACATCTATCTTTAAATTTATAACGTCAATTTATTCGTCATAACTCCAATTTATATCTAAAATATAATTATCAACAGTTTGCATTTTTACTCGTAATTAATCAATTTTAACAAGCTGTGCAACGAAATATTAATAGTTTTCTTTCCGAATCAATTCATTATTAAGTATAAATTATTCAGTTATATGTAACTAGTTTTGACCTCCAGTTTCAACGATCAAACTATTGTAAACTTTTCAAACAACTTCATCATTGTCGACTCCAACTGTTCGTGTCGAATTCGCATTTAGCAAGCTAAATTCAAAGTTTATTTCATTTTATGTATTACGATCAACATTGACACACTCGATGTATTAAACATTTCAAAACAAATCATAATTAACCTATGTATATTGCTGTCAACATTTCGCCAAGTCATTGGAGATTTATTTAGTCGGGATTTTAATTTTTGTAAAGCAACTGGTGATATTTTAAAAACATTTATAATTGTTACAGGTACAATGTTAATTTTAAGCCTTAAACCGAAACTTATTAATCTAGTAAATCTTTTTAAACAGCGTTAATTGTTTTACGTCAAAAATAGCCTATTTTTGGTTTACTTGTCAAAAGGTTTCTATCTTTTTTATACCGTGTTAAAAATTATATTCAAGTTGTTTTTACCACATTGTTATGTTACGCGTGATGTGTTTACACTCAATGGTTCGTTGAATTTAAATTTTATATGACGTACTGCGTTTATATCAACGCTCTTTACTATAAGTGATAATTTATTTAACTTGGTCTCAAAAAATTGCATTTATTTATCCAAAGCCGACTGAAATATTTCATATATACGAATCAAGTCTAGTCATTTTTAAATTACCGATTGTATAATCAATCACATAACACTTTAAATTTTATACAAATTTTTATTGTGTAGTCAATCTATTTTTTTACACAATTAATTCAATTTAGTACATATTGCGACAACTTATCCTCCTGAGCAAACCAGCCTTTAAGCAAATTATCAAAGCGTCTCCATATTCGGGACGTCGACACCGGTTTCGTCTATCTCATCGACACTGGGTCAGATATCTCTCTACTTCCCGCGGATTCCAAGACTTTAAAGAAGTCCCCAAGTGAAGTCGTGCTTTTTGCGGCCAATGACTCTCGCGTGCATACCTTTGGCGAGTGAGCGGTCATACTCAACTTAAATCTACGTCGCAACTTTAAATGGAATTTTTGCGTAGCACAAGTACCCTATCCTATTATAGGAGCGGACTTGCTCGCGCACTTTCATCTCCTGCCATTTCTTCACGAATCGCGGCTTGTGGACATCACTACCGGGTTAAGTTCTCAGGGCTTTCTTAAGTCGGCATTAATTTGTGGCTTAAGTCTCATCAATTGCAATGACGCATTTCATAACATCTTAGCGGCGTTTCCCGAGCTTACATCTATGCCCCAGGTAACCATCCCTAATTCAGTCGATGTGAAACACCATATTTGAACCAATGGACCTCCGGTTGCCGAGTGAGCTCGACGATAAACCCCGAAAAACTGGCTGCCGCTAAAACAATTTTCCACAAATTGGTCGAAGACGGCATATGTCGCCCGTCCAGCAGTCCTTGGGCTGCTCCGATACACATGATCAAGAAGGAAAACGGTGATTGGCGTGTATGCGGTGTTTCCGACGTCTTAACGCAATCACAATTCCGGATCGATACCCCGTGCCTAGCCTGCATGATTTTTCCTCAATGCTACGCGGTAAGCGAATCTTTTCTAAACTCGATCTCCATATGGCGTATCATCAGATCCCGATCGCCACCGAGGACATTCCAAAAACTGCGGTTATAACTCCTTTTGGACAATATGAATATACGGTTATGACCTTTGGTCTTCGAAACGCTGGCCAGTCCTTCCAGCGATACATATATCGCGCTCTCGGAGATCTCGATTTCATTTTTGCATATATCGATGACATACTCATTGCTTCGTCAAACCATGATGAGCATGAAAGTCATCTGAGAATCGTTTTTCAACGTTTAAAAGAGTATTCGCTGCGCATTAAACTCAATAAATGCGAATTCGGTAAATCCAAAATCGAATTTCTTGGTTACGGCATTAATCACGAAGGCTGCGTTCAATCACCTGAAAGAGTGCTTGCGATCACTAAGTTTCCAAAACCAAAAACCATCGTTGAATTGCGTCGATTTCTTGGCATGGTGAATTTCTACCGAAAAAACCTGCCTCACGCAATTTATTAGGCTATCCGCCATTTTCGGTATTTCCTCGAGGGTCAGGACTTTTTGATAGTGACGGATCACAAGCCACTTATTTATATGTTCTCTCAACGAATGGAAAAGATCTCGCAACGCCAACAACATCAAATTGCGTTTGTATCGCAGTTCACTACCGATATCACTTACCAACCTGGTGATGATAACGTTGTGGCTGACTCGCTTTCAAGGATCGAGAGTATTCGGGTCCCCACTGAATTCGGTCTTTCGGAACTTGCGCAGGCTCAAATTGGCAACGCTGAGCTTCAAAACCTGATCACAGATTTAAATTGCTCTCTTACCATCCGCAAAATTCAATGGGGACCGGAACACACTTCAATCTATTGTAATCATACTGGCGGAACACTTAGTTCCATAATTCAGCCATCCTTACGGGAACGAATTTTCCATCTATCTCATAAACCAGCACATCCCAGTGCTAAAGTCACGGATCGTGTTATCCGTAAGAGATATGTCTGGTCATCGATACGCCGCGACATTTCCGATTGGTGCAAGGCATGTGTGGAATGCCAGCAATCGAAAATCTCGCGACACAATCGTCTATTGCCAGGACAAATAACGGAGCCGGATGGACGCTTTCACCATGTTCATATTGACATTATCGGTCGCTCCCCGTTAGCAACGGTTACAAGTATTGCCTAACGATCAACGATCGATTTTCGTGATGGCCTGAAGCCATTACTAACATTACTTACTAATATCGAAGCTTTAACTGCTTACAGAGCATTCTTTGGTAACTCGATATCACGATATGGATCTCCTGAGGCGCTAACCACCGATGAGGGAAGCCAATTCGAATCACAGTTGTTTGCCGCGCTGCTGCAAATGATCGGGTGTAATCACATCCGGACCACCGCGGACCATCCTGTGTCTAACGGAATGATGGAAAGGTGGCATCGTTCTCTTAAAGCTGTGATAATGTGCCATTCCGATGGTGAATGGTCATGTTCTCTATCCACCGTTTTACTCGGTCTTCGCACTAACGTACTGGATATCGGAGCATCCCCCGCGATATTGGTTTTCGGTACGACACTTCGAATCCCTGGGGAGTTCGTTCTCCCCGAGGATTTTTCGCCTGATCCGCATGTTTTTCTTGAGAAATTCCGAGAACACATGCGCAAGGTTAAACCGGTTCCGGTGGCTCAGCAATTTAAACGCAAAGTTTTTGATTTTAAGGAACTTAACACATGTTCTCACGTCATTTTGCTAAATCACACGAAAAAAGCTTTAGAGCGCCCTTATACAGGCCCTCATAGGATTTTAAACCGCGTTTCTGACAAGGTATTTGAAATCGATGTCAATGGAGTATCACGCCATGTTTCTATCGACAACCTTAAACCAGCTTATTTTTTGCGCGATGACGTTGACCACTTTCAACACCAGACAAGTTTGGCTCCCGCACTACGGACGTAAAAAAATTGTACCGAATTATTTTCGAACGTCAATATTGGATTTCGGGCTTTGTTAAAATTTTTGCGTTGACTTATAAAATCATACTAACTAAAATTTTATTCTGATATCTTTTACATATGTGTTTATATAGATGTGTGTATACATCTTGTAAATTTAATTTCTATATCAACGGAATTTAATTTCCTTATACGCGTTGCGTTATATCACGCCGGATATTACAAACTTTTGTTACATACAAATGTATAACTTTTCGAATCAACATCTTTTATGTTTTTCCATTGTTTAAATAATGTTAAGTCGTTCCCCCCTGAATGCCTTTTTATCAACATAAATTTTTAAGCGCAGTGATTGTCGGGATTCAGGTTTCAACCTCTGTATATTGCTGTCTTCCGTACTGGAGGCTGAAACTAGCATACCGGACATCTTTGATATTCCATTTAATAATTTTTTCTACTATCTCTTCAATTTAAATTTTGTTCAATTTTTATGAACTATTTATTTCCTAGATTATTTTTTGCAGGATTAACACTGTGGTTGGCGTCGTCGGGCGAAATGCGCAGGCTTATAGTAACTACAGCTTATCATCAACGACTTGAGATCTCCCAGTCATCATGGTGTGATCAGGCAGCAAGACAATTCCGGTCTAACCATTCTGTTTAAATTGGTGTTTTAAAAATTCAACTATATTACTCAATTTTAATTATTTGTGCAATATTTGTATTTATCGCTATATTTTGTTACTATATTCCTCATTTTAAATTTATCAAAATGGCAACTGGCGAGTCATCCTCTGGTGACACCGAACTCACCAAAATGATCAAAAATTTAGCATTGATCGAGAACCGACGCGCGGATGCTTATCGTACTCCTAATATCCCGAAATTCTTTCGCGAGGATCCTTTATCATTTTCTGTAATAGTCAAGGCTTCTTTTCGTCAGGCGCGAATTAATCTAGAATCAACTAAAGCTGATTATCTGGTGGCCAACTTAGATCACGATCTCATTCCGCACATAAAACATTTATTAGGATTAGAGCCTAAACCCGCAGATATTTACACACAAATTAAAAATAAACTTATACAAAGTTTTTCAATCTCCGCTGAATTACGTCTACGAAGATTATTAAGAGGAGAGGTTGTCTCAGAAGGGAAAATTTCTCTTCTTCTGACAAGACTCCGCGCACTCAACAATGGTAGTTGTACCGACGCGGTAATTAAAAGTATTTTTCTTGAACAAATGCCATCTTAAGTACGCGCAATTTCAGCTCTATCAAATGTGGAAAATCTTCAAGTACTGGCCAACTTGGCCGACAAAATGTCCGAGGCATCACAGCCCTTAAATTACTAGGTCGCCTCCGCGTCAACTCATTTTAGTCTTCCCAAATCAGAAAGTCATAATCCACCGAGTAACAAAGATGAAAAGCTCTCAAACGAGATTCGCAATTTAAAAACGGGTTCACGACTGCGTGGTCGTTCTAACTCTCGTAATTTTCGGCGGCGAGATCGTTCGCGCAGTAGAAGTTCCCATGGTCGCTGCTTCTACCATCAGCGATTTGGAAAAAATGCCCAAAAGTGTACTCAACCATGTTCTTGGAAAGTACCATCAAAATCGGAAAACTAAGTAAGCCCTTTCGTACGGAGACCGTCGATATGGGCTCTTCCGGTTCAAAGCGTCTCCATATTCGAGATCTTTCAAGTGGAATTATTTACTTGATAGACACTGGATCTGACATTTCTCTGTTTCCGGCTGATTCTGCGATTCTTAAAAAACCGCCCAGCGATTTAGTTTTATATGCAGCTAACGATTCACGTGTCTGCACGTTCGGCGAGGGCTTAATTATATTAAATCTTAACCTGCGCCGCTCCATAAAGTGGAACTTTTCTTTAGCAGCAGTCCCTTTCCATATTATAGGAGCAGACTTGCTTGCTTTCTATCACCTAGTTCTTTTTCTTTACGAATCTCGTCTGGTTGATGCCACTACTGGTTTATCTGTTCGTGATTTTCTTAAATCTGCACTCGTTGGCAATTTAAGTTCAATTAGCCGCAACCACGCATTTTTGCACATTTTGTAATCGTTCCCAGAACTCACGTCTTTAAAGCAGGACAGTGTCACTACCAATGTCAATATTCATCACCACATTTTGACAAACGGTCCACCAGTTCATGACCGTGCGCGACGTTTACCTCCAGAAAAATTGGCAATAGCCAAATCAATTTTCAAACGAATGGTAGAAGATGGCATTTGTCAACCATCCAGTAGCTCCTGGGCAACCCCTATTCACATGATTAAAGAGAAGAATGGCGACTGGCGCATTTGCGGTGATTTTCGTCGTTTAAACGCAATTACAGTGCCGAACAGATATCCCGTGCCTCATCTTCACGATTTGTCTTCAATGCTTCGAGGAAAGAAAGTCTTTTCTAAGCTGGATTTGCTTATGGCATATCATCAAATCCCTATAGCACCTGACGACGTACCAAAAACTGCCGTTATTACCCCTTTTGGTCTTTTCGAATACCAGGTAATGACGTTTGGTCTCAGAAACGCTGGCTAAACGTTCCAGCGATATATTTTGTGTGCCTTAGGCGATTTCAATTTCGTTTTCGCTTACATAGATGATATTCTCATTGCTTCCTCATCGTTCGAGGAACATGAAAATTATTTAAACATGGTTTTCCAGCGTTTGAAGGATTTTTCGCTTCGAATTGATCTTAGTAAATGCCAGTTTGGTTAAACCAAACCTAAAAAGTGCCTCTGAGGTTCAGGAGCCTTTACAGTAATTCATGCGGGACTCTCGCAAAAACGATGAACGGCAGATTTCGTGGAATGCTAACGCAGAATCTGCGTTTGAACAGGTCAAGCAGGACCTAACCAACGCAGCTCTGTTGTCCCACCCTGCTTACGATGCTAAAACTCGTCTAGTGACAGACGCTTCAAATTTCGGTATTGGTGCTTCTCTTAAGCAATGGCTGGATAACAGTTGGAAACCCCTGGCGTTTTTCTCCCGAAAATTTGCTGCATCACAACGCGTTTACAGCGCTTACGATCGTGAGCTCACTGCCATTTACGAAGCTATCCGACATTTTCGACACTTCCTCGAAGGGCAGGCTTTCACCATTTTCACAGATTACCAGCCAGGTCACGATAATATCGTCGCCGATTCACTGTCCAGAGTTGACAGCGTACGCATTCCCACGGAATTTAGCCTTGTTGAACTCCGCCCTATCATTCTATCTTCTCTCAGGAAACGATTGTTCCATCTCTTCCATAACCAAGCGCATCCTAGCGCAAAGATTTCGGATCGTGTCATTCGCAAGCGGTACGTGTGGCCGTCGATGCGTCGCGATATTTCCGATTGGTGCAAGGCATGTCCGGAATGCCAACAATCGAAAATTTCGCGGCACAATCGCCTACTGCCAACGAGTTGTTCCACTCTGGATGGGCGCTTTCGCCATGTACACATGGACATAATCGGTCCACTCCCAATTAGTAACGGTTTTAGGTATTGCCTTACGATCAACAACCGTTTTTTGCATTGGCCTGAGGCCATGCCACTTAAAGACATCGAAGCATCAACCATTTGTAGAGCATTCTACGACCATTGGGTTTCACGCTATCGTTCACCAGAAACACTAACTACGGACCAAGGCAGTCAATATGAATTTCAACTATTTTCAGCACTTTTGCAATTAATAGGCTGCAACCGCATACGAACCACCGCTTATCATCCCGCATCTAATGGCATGATCGAACGACGGCATCGATCACTTAAAACGGCTATCATTTGCCATTCCGACTGCGAATGGTCGCGATCTTTGTCGTCAGTTTTAATCGGTTTACGGACTAACGTTTTTGACATCGGGGCGTCGTCTGCAGAGTTCGTTTTTGGAACCACCCTCCGTGTTCCTGAAGAATTCGTCTTGCCCGAGGATTTCTCGCCTGACCCGCACATTTTCCTCGAAGGATTTCGAGAACATATGCGGAAGGTAAAACCAGTTCCAGTAGCTCAAAAGTATAAAAAAAAGCCTTTGTTTTCAAGAAACTCAGCTCATGTTCTCACGTATTTCTGCGTGATCACGCCAGGAAGGCTTTGGAACGCCCTTATACGGGCCCTCATAAAGTTTTGAATCGACCGTCAGACAGAGTTTTTGAAATAGAAGTTAACGGCGCCTCACGCCATGTGTCTGTCGAGAATGTTAAGCCGGCGCACCTCTTTCGTGACGAAATCGATCATCTTGATCCGTCGCAAAATGTAACTCATCCGGACATTGTAAAACCGGTTCTTAAAACATATTCACGCAAGCGAGTTACATTTAAACAATAAATGTAAGTGTAAAAATGCTGAAGGAATGTCATCCCAGTATTGTTTGATGTCAGAAAAGAGTCAAAACAAGTCAAACGTCTGTTATCTATGCCTTGGTATCTTCTCCTCTCATCTCCATTTGTGGGTATGACCATTGTTTCAGCAAAATTTTACACATTACTATTTCACAAATTTCTTTTTTTCCAAATATTGTACACTAAAAGCATCGCCTAAACTACGTAACAAAATGTATTTTATGTATCAAATTACTTTTTTTTTTGTAACATGGAATTCTTTCTTTTCGTCTGATGTTCGGTATAATCACACCTGTATATATATTATTGACGATACACTCGATGTACTTGCGATTATGTATTTCTGACCGCTCTCTCTCGGGGGAAGTACTATAGGAAACGATGATTGGCTAAGCGCGATTCGGCGAGTTTCCCATCTACTCTTGTATCTTGTTCTATATCGTAGCGGCAGCCACGCTCTGTAAACCAGTTGGTAGTCGATCGTTCCCGTGATCACTTCATCGTCTAACCATAGACCTTTGTTAATTCGTAAATAAATATCGTTGAGTTAATATAGTAAGTTTAATCATTTCTCCAAGTTGAACTAAGGGAGTAGGATCCCTATATACCAAAACTCCTACACTTTCTCTCTATTTCCCGATATTATGGCTCACAACAAGTAATACTGTTAGAGATTTACGGTTTTCCCGATAATAGTCGCATATCACGTTGGATCTAACATGGCCGATTAGTGCACGTAATACATTTCAAATGATTCTACAATGCGCGGCTAACATCAATAAAGCTATCTGCGGACAAGGTGAATTTGCAAAAATCAAGCAAGATTCTATATACATATTAACATTTGGCAGCCAAGATGGCGTACACCAATCGCATGCATACTCTGTTCTTCACGGCAGCCTGTTGCAGCGTGCACCCTGGAAAGGCGGTGATAGAGATGGCAGCCTGGGCAGCGTGCACCATTAAGGAAAGGAGATAGCCCAGGCAGTCTGCATCTCCTTTTAGGATGTTGTAACCGTCTCGACGCTTGGGGCAGCGGACTAGAGAACGGGTGGAGGTACATGGGAGAGGTGGAGCCTGGGCGGCGTACCCACCAAAAAAATCAAAATTACTTCCGGAGCCGAGATGGCGTACACAGAAAGTTATGCCGTCCACTACAAATTAACTTTAAAGTTCACAAGATCCTGGGCAGCGTACCTAGGAACCTCTTATATGTTACCAGTCTTCTCACTCCCTCCTGTGACCCTTTGGCTGCTTGGCGGAGTGGTGATTGGGGCATGGGACCCTGACTGCAGAGCCTAGCGGAGACTGTCGGTACCGCTGCCCCCGAAAACCTGCTAGGCCGTTCATCCTATACCTTCAGTACCCGCACAGTGGGGCCACTACCATGTATTTTAGGAGGGTACTTAAAAAAGTGAAAATGAGCATCAGCGCCGCCAAGTTTTGATAGCAAGAACTAATATCAATGCAAACGAAAATTTAAAGTTGAAAATAATTTGTGAAAGAATAAAAATACAACAAGAATTTTCAAATATAAATCACAATGAACAGTTAAATACTGTACTATTACACGGAGAAAAATAGTTGAAGTAATTTTACTCAACTCTGTCGATTAAACTTGGGACTTAAGGACATTTGAACATTTATTAAATCCTAGTCGGGTAAAATGAATTTGATAAATAGCTAATTCACCCAAAGAGAATATCAATGAGCGTTACATAGGAAATAGTAAGAAGTTGAGTAAAACGTTGTCGACGACAGGGCATTACAATGCGTCAGTGGGTTAACCTGAAATGTATAAATATACCACCGACGCTTGAGGTGCTTCGAACGGTAGTGGAGTAAAATGAGCATCGGCTGTATTATTTCAACTAGCAATGACATCGGTAGTGACAATAGCGCCACCACTTGTTGATAGCAAACACTATAATTCGTTCCCCTTTTCTCCTATATGAGTGGACCCACTGTGGTGTGCACTGTCAGCTGATGGTGATCATGACCGTTTCAAACAGCTATAATCACAAAATACAATTTATACAAGAGGAATCAGACCATAGAATTTTTTTTGGATGTTTTTGTTATTCGAAATGGAAAATATATACACATAAGCACAACACACAAACTTAACAGCTCAATCCCCTAAATATGTACCATTGCCTTACGTATGAGGCCTATCGGAAGAACTGTCAGGTATCCTCAAACCCTTCAATATAAAAGTCGCTTCTCGCAATACTAATGGCCTCTCACACCTTTTTATACAGGGTGGGCCATATAAAATTTTAAATTTAAAAAGTCAATAAAAAAAACGGCTTGATATTTTTTAAAGGTCTAACATTTATTTGAAAGGTTGTTTTATGAAATTTATTTGAGGAAAACAATTTCGGACAAATGACCACCACGGCTGAGTTTACAGTAGCTTATCCGATCCACCCAATTTTGGAGTACTTTCTCGATGATTTCAGGCCTTATGGCAGCAACAGCAGCTTGAATCTCGTACTTTAGATCTTGAATTGTTTCTGGATGGTTGGAGTAACATTTATCTTTAACAGCTCCCCACAGAAAATAGTCCAACGGAGTTAAATCGCAGCTTCTGGGATGCCAATTCACATCACCTCTTTTGTTGATTATGTGATTTTCGAAGATAGGGCGTAAAAGATTGAGTGTAGCGTTTGCTGTATGGCACGTAGCGCCGTCCTGCTGGAACCAAATGTTGTCCAAGTCTGCCTCTTCAATTTGTTTGAAGAAAAATTTGGATAAAGTTAGGTGATATCGCTCACCATTGATGGTAAAATTTTTCGGTAAAATTGACCATCCTCGGTCAAACGATCTTCCGCCCAATCTGCGAACTGTAGACGACTCGGATGGTCGAATAGAGACCCATTTCATAAATTTTAGACTTTTTACTGAATATCTGTCACTTTCCGAATGGTATTTGACGTTTCCAATGTCGAAATACAGACAGTTCAAATTTAAAACGCTAGATGGCCCACCCTGTATCTCTGACTGCACAGCAGCTTATATAGGTACAACCAAACGGCCTCTAATGACTAGAATACATGAACATACAAAAGATGTTTACAACCCCCCGGAAGAATGGACTGCTTTAACTAAACATGCTTGGCATCAAGACAAGTTCGATTTTGATGGAGTAAAAATAATCGACAGATCAGATAATTACAAAAAATGTATGATACTTGAAATGACCCATATAGCTGGCAATCCACATGCAGTAAACAAAAGAGCTGATACTGAGAACTTATCTGCTTTTTATCTTCCCCTCTGAAACGACAAATTGTAATCTCGCCAAAAAAATTTGTATCTTTTAAGCACATACATTAAAATACACACATTTACAATTTATCTGAGGAAATCCTAAATCTGTCGAAGACAAACTACTTTAACTCTTATTACACTTTATGGTCTCGTTTTTTCGTAGTACTCTAGTCATCTAGAGCACATACTTCCACTTTTGTCTTTTTCCTTAAAATCTCAACTCTAAATACAATAGCAAAAAGCATACCCTCCACTTCTATCCTAGACTTTCGGTTTCAAGTGATAGCCAAACTTTAGTTACATAGATAACTTCATAGTGACCAGTGGGTTATGTCAAAATATGTGTGTGGCCAGGACACACAAAAGGAAAAAATTTTAGAAATTGTCTAAAGGTATTACAATCCCTCAGTATGGAACTATATCATACTACATGACAAAAGGTTAGTTCATTTTATTTTCAAATTCCAAATGTTGATGAGATTGATAAACTTGGATATCCCTTTGTCAGAACACATGAGTTTTTTTCGTAAAACTAATATTTGAATACTGGCATTCTTATGAGCAATTTATTTATAATTTACGTTTATATTACAAGTTTCAGTATTGCCAGAAAAACATACAGAATATTCAATACTTTGTATAACTGAAATTAAATTCTTTCTTCCTTTTATAAATTTATTAAAGAGTAACAGAAATTTCTGAAATTCTGTCTTAATTTTGTGAGGCTGTAGCTGAATAAAACTCCAATCACATGTTCTAGGAAATTGTGGTGGAAATTACTAGCAGTGTAGAATTCGTATTAGAGATTCTAAGCTAATTTTTATGAATAATCCTTTGTAATTTTATACTATATATTTACTTACATATATATCTTTAATGACATTCAGACACAAATATATACTAGTTTTTTAGTTGAGGTATCCTAGAGTTATGTGCTAGAATTTTATTGTTATTCCGAAGAAAGTTTTCCGGTAATTTATCGATGTTTTCTTTACAGTTTTACGTAAATTTTCTCACGATATTTCACATTATTAAAGTTGATTCCAAAATAGGGCTCATATGTGCAATATATTATCTAATGTTTTGATATTTTAGAAATAAAGATCAGTGATGAAGGCTCCGATCAGAGTCGAAACGTTTGAAAGCATGAAACTTACTGAGTTATCATTTATGGACCCCAAAGTCAATTATTAACAACATTGTATGAAATTATTATTTGAGGGTCGATGCAAGCCCTTTTTTATGAATTTTGAAATAGTTTTAGAAAAAAGTAAAATTTTTACCATTTTGAATTTTGTACCTATCAAGTAAAATTGGAAAACTTTTCATTCTGAAGCAATAACCTATTGAATGAAAGAAAGTACACAGTGTAACGCGCGGAAAAATTATATGCATGAAAATAGAACACAAAGTTTCTAGAGTTTTCGTATACTATTCACTAAGAAATTACGGCAGTCCTAGAAACTTTTCTTCACTGAAAAGAAGCGATTTCGTTTTCATCTTATGATTAAAAAGTGCTTGGATACTGTTAGAAACTCCCTTCGTACTGTTTCAATTTCCTAATTACCCTAAATTAAATATTGGGAGGCTATTTTTGTCATCCACTTTTTCATGCATTCCATTAGACAGATTAATTTTAGGATCCTAATAACTACATAAATTCAAATTTTGTTATCAAACTTTGTGCAATCTTATGCACATTAGTTATATCAAGTCATTCTATTGAAAATGTATTAAATTTTTCCTTGATTTTTACTTTTTGTTACAGTTTATGGCAAATTACGTATAGTGAGAGGATGCGGATTTATAATTGATGAGAATGCTGACAATAAAGCATGCTTAAGAAGAAGTGGTACTCACGACGTCCATGCATTGTATTGCGCTTGTACTGATGATCTCTGTAATGGGGGTTCTAAAAAGCTACCTTCAGTGGGTATTTCAGCAATCTTCGCCTCATTTTTGACGTGGAAGAAGATGATATATTAAAAACTAAATAAATTATGTTTATACAAATTGAGATAGAAGTACCCGGATGTTATTCATAGCTAAATAAAATTATTTTAGTATTCAAATGATAAAGCTGGTTACAAAATATACAATTCACTTCGGGTTAGAGAATTGTACTATACTTTCTGTAACTTTTCAAATGTTGGATTTTCGAAAATTTATTTCCAAAAAAAGAACTTTGAATAAAAATCATTTAATATTCGCACGTGTAAAATTTAATCTGCAATATCAATCGTAAACATGTTTGATGAAGAAGAACCTTGAACCAATTGGTATTCTATGCATCTCTAGGTATAATTTATGTGCACAGCCATCTGGCTAAATTGGCGCTTGTTCTCAAGATATGTAATTATAAAAATATGGATTTTTTAACCTGATTTTTCTTCATTTTTTGTATTCAAAACGTTTAAATCTGTATTGAATTAACTTAAAAGGTTTTAATATTTCTTTTTGTGTTGGAACTTGATCGTAACTACCATAATCTTCCATTTACTTGAACATTTTAGGCATTTTTTGTTCGTTTTATTAATACAAAAAATGAAGAAAAAACAGGTTAAAAAAATCCATATTTTCATAATTAAATATCTTGAGAACAAGCGCCAACCTAGCCAATTGGCTGTGCGCATGAAATTAACTCATGAATACCTAACCGATGGTGATAGTCACACGCTGTGTTATTTTGAAAGTTGAAAATTCACCTATTGTGTTCTTAAGTGGAACAAAGCATACAGAAAAACCATGAGATTTCGAAATCTTATTTGAGTTTTTAAAGGATCCCCTGAGGCTAATGTGAATATCCTGGGAGCAGTAGCAAAGAGGAGAAAACAAGTCCAGCTTGCTGAATTCCTGGATAATCCGGGCCTAACTTGAGCTGACGATGTCCATGATTTTTAGGAAATCACTCGTGTATCCCTTTCGCGACTCACTCGTGCACACACCCTTTTCCTCTATTTGTACGTAATAGTTTCAAAAGAAGAGAGATATAGATGGCTTTTATCCGATAAGAAGGTAGTACTTTTAAACTTGTCCGCCCTCCTGTACTCTGTCTTTCTAATAGTCCTATTCTTGGATTTAAAAAATAAATCCCTCATCCTTTTGAGATTTGACAAGAGTTAACTGTCTTTTAGCTGATTAGTTCCTGACTAGTTAGAATTTTAGCTCTAAATCGTGACACACTATGATCACTATCGAGTAAACGATCACCGCACAGTGATGGGAAATCGCAATTTTTAGTTAAAACAATTTCAGAGATCGTATTTCTCAATCCCCTTTAACTTTGTCTTTCAAATTGCAGCTTATTAAGTTTTTAAGACATCTATCAAGGTCAATTTTCCCAATATATTTGTAACCATCTGTTATATTAGTTGAAAAATTCCAAAAAACCACAATTTTTTATATTTGAGGTATCTACTTCGTCCTAATAAATGATTTCGCCGTAAAAAATAAATGAAAATACTAAATCTGCCCTCACTGAATAGAAATTATCATTTCCGATGGAATTTATTCATTTCTTTGATTATTATAAACAAATTAAAGAATGAAAGTGGAACATGCTGTATTTTTTGAGATTTATATACATTATTATTGTAATATCGATTTAGTTGTGAAAACGAATAAAGTCTATGTTGATCCACGACAAAACCCTACGCAACAGTGATCATTAATTTTTCACACAATTTTTAAGAATAAATGCCCTTCGTTGGCCTTTCTAATCATACACAAATTTTCTGATCTGCGGAATCATTTCCTTTTATTTTCGACATAATATTTTTGCATATTTAATTGACCTCAAGCAGCATTCGTATTGTTATAAACAATTTTTATGAACAACTTCACTTATTTCTCATTTTGTAACATGAAAAATTTTCCTGTTCATGAGAATTTATTTGTTTTCATCTCAAGAATAATATTGGTGCATAATCACTTGCCACTAAGGAAAATTGGCATTGTTATAAATAATTTATATATGCCGTAAATCTTCGTTTGTTCCCATTCGACTGATTTTCTGCGTGTTGAATTCCCTAATCCCTCGGAAGTCATTATTGCCTACCTATTGAACTTTTTCTGTGAGTTGGCCAATTCGATAGGGAACGGAAAAATGGAAGATCCAATAATATATTCATCCAATATATATCCCAGATTTACCTCTACAGGTTTTTCAATAAGTTCCGATCAGTCGCACAGTTGTCACGTCCACCCTTTCTGACACTAGCTGTTTTTTTTCTTTCCTTTAGTTTTCCTTGACAGACGGCGTATATAAAATTCACAAAACACAGATGAATTGAAGAACTTAATGGAAAAAAGTAATATGAATGAAAGAAGTACAGATTTCCAGATTTATTCAACCCTTCTAACGTAAACTTTCCCAGGACCAATTGACGTACAACACTCAAACTAGATTATACAGATGCTTCTCGCATGGGAAAGTTAATTTTTTTGAAAAGAAAATGAAAGATTATTTTTTGGAGACCTTGTTAGATATTATAAATTTATTACATTGAATTGTTCATGACCGTAAAACAACTTAATTGATCATCTTATGCGCAAAGCAGTGATCCCAGAATGCGTAAGATCTTTGCTCCCACTACGTTCCCTTGTGTAAGCAACACATATAAACGTGGCGTGTCGATGTTTCCCCGCTCCATCGCTTGTTAGCACGCTCGCAAATCGAGAATTGGATGATTGCCACTGCTTCTTCGTTTTCTCTCGGCTTCGCTTCGGCTCTTG
This sequence comes from Diplolepis rosae, assembly GCA_030998225.1. Classification (NCBI taxonomy): domain Eukaryota; kingdom Metazoa; phylum Arthropoda; class Insecta; order Hymenoptera; family Diplolepididae; genus Diplolepis; species Diplolepis rosae. The sequence goes on along the minus strand of JAPYXD010000686.1, from coordinate 2,159,320 downwards.
GGTTCGGTACTGTTGGTTCGTCAAAAGTCGAGAATTGCCGAGAATGCACGATTGCAACTTGTATTTTTTCGCCGGCTTGGCTAAATTCAAGATTTCAAGATTTGGAGTATTTGGAGGTTGGGGTCGTATTCTGTCAATTTTGTTTACAAAATTTGACAACTCCAAAAACGGCGTGAAAACATTGACGTTTGAAGTCTTGAAATATGATATGTTAATTACTTTCAGGACATTTTACAGGATGTTTTCGAGTGTGTAATCTACAGACAATATATGATAAGTTACTGGAGTTTTATAAAGTTGTAATATATTCAATATATTACATAAGAAAAGTGGAGGTTAGGTTTAAAATATATATATCATTCTCAAGTCTCAAGTGGTTTTAAATTTTGAAATTTCGTGTTTCATTTTCCAATTGACTTAAAATATTGAAAATTTAGAATAATATACTAATTATATTTATTATAAATTCATTCAGTTAGTCAACATTTATTTTAATGATATTTTCGTGAAGAAGCATGAAAAATAAAGAATTTGTAATTTATAATAACAGTCTATTCATATTTAAAATTTTTTTTGCATAAGTACTCTCTTAAATTTTCATTAAATTAAATATTAAATATTTATAATATTTTCAATATATATATGTATATAATACATTTAAATTATTTTGGGTTCAGGCAGTAGGTTAAATCAAATTTTTCTATAAACTGTGTTCGCCGGGAAAAGAATATTTGATTTCAATGTTGATAATAAGAAATGGTACAGCCAAGGACCATAATTTCTATTTTAAAATATACAAACTGAATTCAAAAATGGTTGAATAAATTATATACATTAGAAGAGTTAATACAGTATATATAAATGCATGAACCTAAAATTTTTATCACAATTCATTATTTATAAAAAATGTTAACTAAAAGAACATTTTTAAACGCTTAATGTAAGATTTTTTTGTACATGTTTCAAAATCAGTTCTTGAAGCTAAAATTCAGAACTTAATACATGTTTTCGATAGGAATACATGCAATTCAATTCCTCTGCAACTCTAATGCAAAGATTAGTATGGCGTTATTTAAGGTAGTTTATACACGAAAATTAGACTTCAGTCAAAAATAGATAATTTTGCTTTCAAGAATAGCAATATTATTATTCAAGGGCTATTTTGGAAGAGAAAAGATTAATTTCCATGGAAAAAATTTGAAACACAGAAAAATATTTTATTAATAAATTTTATTTTTGTCCCAACTTTTTTTCTTATCGCTTCTTACCAAATTTTAAAAAATTATCCGATTCTATGTTAAAAATTACAAATCACTTTTTCAAGAACAAGATTCCCTACAACTTAAACATTTCTAATTTTCGAAAATGAATAAATTATTATCAAATTCTGCAATTTTTTTATAAAAATTTCGTTTTTGAAAATGTTTTTTAAATGGTTTCAGCCATTAAAGAAAATATTTTTAATAATCAGAAACGGTGAAGTTGTGGAAAATCTTTTGTCTGAAAAAATAATTCATGATTTATTAGAATCGCATAATTTTTTAAAATTTGGTAAGAAGCGATAAGAAAAATAGTTGGGTCAAAAACAAAATTTATTAATAAAATTATTTTTCTGTGTTTCAAATTTTTTTCATGTAAAATAATCTTTCCTCTTTCAAAATAGACCTTCAATAATAATATTGCTATTCTTGAAAGCAAAATGATCTATTTTTGCCTGAGATCTAATTTTCGTGGATGAAAACTACTTTAAAATAATATGCATTAACTCTTATAGATGAGGTCATCTAAATTTCAAAGAAATTTATCTACTGTTGGAGGATTCATTCTTGAAGTGTACATTATACATAATTTAATTATACAATATATGTATATGATATATTTAAATTATTTTGGGATTAGGCAGTAGGTTAAATTAAATTTTTCTATAAACTGTGTTCGTCGGGAAAAGAATATTTGAATTCAATGTTGACAATAAGAAATGGTACAGCCAAGGACCATAATTTCTATTTTGAAATATATGTGATGGACAAAGAGATAAAGTATATTAATTTTAGTATTTAATAGAAGAAGTAGATGAAATTAATTATAAAGCTGACATTTAAGAAAATAATTTTATTAATTTATTTATTGTATTATTTTTAATTTTTGTAGCCTAATTAATAATATTTTAAACTTAAGGTCATGTGATACTCACCATACAAGTAATTTAGTTTGTAAGAGTGTTTTTTTCAGAATTTTCAATTTTCTAAATGAAGAGAAATGCACAGACCTGAAGAACATAATCACGGAGGTCTGCACATAATTATTTTTCTTACTACCCTAGTCGAAAGTACGTGGTTTCGGCACCAATTTCACGGCAGAAAGTCTAACTTTCATGCATTGGTCAAGCTATATGCTCGACCTCTATAATAGCGGGCGTAAAAACGTCAATAACCTCAAACGTCAAAATTTGTCCGCTCTCTGCTAATGTTTATTAGTGGCAATGAGTGGATATTATTTAGAATGTAATAGTAGTGACTGAAGTGTAACAAAAATAAAAAAAAAAAAATGAATGACATATCATCTGATGAATCGACAGATGAAGAAGAAATTAATAAAAACTTTGAAACTGAAGCTCAATTAAGATTAGAAACTGACACCTTACCCAAAAAGTCCGTTGACAGATACATGCTAGTCTATGATAATTACCAAAGATGGAAACAAGGAAGTAGAAATCTAAACCTTAATTTATAGATGTATTTGATGCCTGCCCCCTGACCAGCAGCACTCGCTCCGCTCGTGCCGCAAATGTCGCGGCAGGCATCAATGTATTCCAATGGACACATGCAATTGTTTTCGTACTTTCGACCGGGTAGCAAGAAAAATTATAAATTGTGGAAAAGAAACTGGGGAAAATTGAACTGCTCTTATGGTAGAATTTCACATTCCCTTGAAAATGGTTTAAAAAAATGAATACACCTCTTCGCAATTCTTCGAGGTAAAGCGAAAACTGTATTTTATTACAAGTATAACGAAAAACATTTGTTTCCCAATTTTACTTCCTTTTATGTTTAATTAAATTTGCTTCTGATATGTGATAAGGAAGAATAGTTTATCAGTAGAACTTTTTCTAAAATTACGATAAAAAATTTGAGTTTTTGTGTTCAAAATATTAAATAAAATAATTTTTGTAATATTTAATAGTGGTTGCATACAATTTTATTTATTTAAAGCTATTTTTTAAGACCGGAAAATGAGCGGGAACTTTTTTAGAATATTAAAGCGGTCATTTTGCATTCATCTATCTTTATTTGTTTCTAAAATCATATGACTGCTTTCTGCAACATATTGCTTTATGCTTTTCTGATGCAGAAAATATTTTTGTGCGAAAGAAAAAGTTGATTGCAAATATTTTTCTTCCTTCCATTTCACAGTTTGCGTTTTTTCCAATCAGTTCGGTTTTTTTCAATTAGATCGGTTTTTATCGCTTATGTAGATTCGTTCTGAATTGAGGTCTTCTATTTTTCCCACATCACGAGTGATCGCGATTCCAATAATTGCACGGGTTCAAACGAAAATGTAAGTCCAGGAAAAAAAGTTTGTAAGCGTAGATTAAGAAATTTTTAAGAGACGTGGTTCGACGAATTCCCATTGTGGAGAGAATGGGTAGTTAGATTAGAGGATTTATCTAAATTTTACTGTAAAATTTGCGATAAAACGCTGGAATGTGGTAGGTCATAGATTTTAAATCATGAAAGCACTGCAGGTCATCAAAAAAAAGTAGAACTTTCGGACAAATTGGCTAGCTACGGGATTTTGTGTGATAGCAATTCCTCTAATCCAGCTAGTCATTCTTCTAGAGCCGCTTTTCTTACAGGAAATGAGGAAAAGGCGGATTTAGATGTCGAAGATGTTGAGGTTGATACTAAGCCTGCTGCTTTCAAAAAGAAGGTTCAAGAGGCTGAAATTAAAATCACAACATTCTTTTTAGAACATAATCTGAAATTTTCAATAGCTCCCGAGTTGATAGGTCTTTTTCAAGACCTAGAACCGTCAGTTATAAATAATGTAAAATTGAGCCCCTCAAAAATGACGGCTATTGCAAATAACGTCGTTTGTGCTGCTGAAACTGATCGCATGATCAATATTTTGCGCAAGTAATCATTTTCAGTTTATCCAGACGAAACAAGTGATATAAGTCATGAAAAGTGGTTGTCCTTAGTGGTTCGATACATTCATCCATTAAATAATGAAATTAGGGTTGAATTGTTGCAGTTAATCAAAGTAGATTCTTTAGACTGTTCTGCAGATAAAATCTTCACAGCATTGCGGAAACTCGTTGGCTTGTTCGTCTTAGGTGTATTAATGTTATTCTTAATGATTGGGATAACATTGTTCGCATTCTCTTGGTCCTCGCCTCTGAGAAGGTAGAGAAGGCTGCCGATCTCGTTAATAAAATGCAAAACTCTTTGACAAAAGCTTACTTTTTTTCCTGAAGTATACGTTGACTGTATTCAATGTGTATAATGCGACATTTCAAAAACGGGAAACGATGGATCAAGAATTGCAACATCAATCGGCCAAGATTTTGCTTTGGATTCTGAATAATTATCTGAAACAAGGCCTTCTTAAGCCAGATTTATTTTTCCATGTCGTCAGGAAAATAAATGTCTCTGATTCAGATAACCAAATAGCACTTGAGGCTATCAATGTAGGAAAGGAGGCGCAAGCCTATCTGGATCTAGAGTTTTCGGTAGGAACAATAGGACAAGAGCAGGTTAATGAATTTCGTCGCAATTGCTTACAGTTTTATATAACTGCAAGCAATGAAATCCGAAAGCGTCTTCCTTTCGACGACTAGTTTTTATCTTGCGTTTCGATCTTCCGACCACACAGTGCACTCTACGCTGATGGGAAAGATACATTTCCAAGAGTCTGGAAAGTATGTCAGGATTTAGGGTCATACCTGCAAACTGAGATATCAAATGAATGGAGGTATCTGTTCGAAATCAGTCCTGAACTGAAGGAAAAATGGTCGAGATTGTCTTTTGATGATATGTGTTCGGCCATTGCTTCTTTTTGCATGGATAGCGGACACAAAATGTTTCCAAACTTGACTTCGTTGTTGAATCGCGTGCGTACTCTTCCTCATTCCAATGCTGAGGCTGAACGAACTTTTTCTATACTCACAGATGTGGAAACTAATAAAAGAAATCGCTTAGGAACCGCGATAGTTAATTCCATCTGTGTCACTCGTTCAGCATTGAAGGCAAGAAATGAGACCGCGCGAACAACAACTGTCAATGAGAAACATTTTGAGTTGATGAATACTGCAAATTTGTACAAGTGCAACAAAAAAGAGGATAGGATAAATTGTTTAAACCTCTTTTCTTCTGACGAATGTTGAAATAACTTTTGTATTTCGTTTAATTGTAGGGAAACGTGAGAGGCAAGTTGTTTGTTGATGAGTTGTTGTTTTGCATGTTTTGCATGTTGCATGTTGTTTTTTGATCAGTTCTGGGTAGATCTCAGAATTCTAGAGTTCTAGACCGTGGATTAGGCCTACAGGGGATACCACGAAAAAAAACGCGCTTTCATCTCTACCTCTGTGGTGGTGTGGAAAAGAGGTGCATTCATTTTTTTAAAGTGACCTTAAGTTCAAAATATTTTTAATTAGGATAAAAAAATTATAAATAATAAATAAATTACTAAAATTATTTTCTTAAATTTCAGCTTTAAAATTAATTTCATGTAATTCTTCTATTAAATACTAAAATTAATAAACTCTATCTCATTGTCCATTACATATATTTTAAAATAGAAATTATGGTCCTTGGCTGTACCATTTCTTATTGTCAACATTGAAATCAAATATTCTTTTCCCGGCGAACACAGTTTATAGAAAAATTAAATTTAACCTACTGCCTAAACCCAAAATAATTTAAATATATCATATACATATATTGTACATTTAAATTATGTATATAAGAATTACTTACCCTTAGAAAAGCTCCGTTTAACATAATAAAACTTTATTTCTGTCAGAGTATTCCTTTACATATTGGTGGGATTGATATTTAATTATAAAAAGTTAAGTAGAGCTCTTAAAAATTTGATTCTTATAAATTTTGCAATTTTTATTTGCTTCAATCCATTAGGGCTCAAAAAGTAAATAACTTGTTCATATTTTCACTATACTTTTGACACTCATCTTTTCAATATTTTTCAATATTGATTGCCCCTATACTGATATAAGAATTTTAAGCCATTAATAGTTTTGTAAAGTTTTAATAAAAAAACTTGTAGTTATATTAATAAGTTTTCCTCTCAAAGTTGTGGTTTCTATTATTTCATATATATGCTCTATTTTCATTGAAAATATTATAAATATTTAATATTTAATTTAATGAAAATTTAAGAAAGTACTTATGCAAAAAAAATTTTTTAAAATGAATAGACTTATTATAAATTACAAATTTTTTAGTTTTCATGCTTCTTCACGAAAATATCATTAAAATAAATGTTAACTAACTGAATGAATTTACAATAAATTTAATTAGTATATTATTCTGAATTTACAATATTTTAAATCAATTGAAAAATGAAACACGAAATTTCAAAATTTAAAACCACTTGAGACTTGAGAATGATATATATATTTTAAACCTAACCTCCACTTTTCTCATGTAATATATTGAATATATAACAACTTTATAAACCTCCAGTAACTTATCATATATTGTCTGTAGATTACACACTCGAGAACATCCTGTAAAATGTCCTGAAACTAATTAAAATATCATATTTCAAGAATTCAAACGTCAATGTTTTCAAGCCTTTCTTGGAGTTGTCAAATTTTGTAAACAAAAGTGACAGTATACGACCCCAATCTCAAAATCCTCCAAATCTTGAAATTTTGAAATTAGCCAAGCCGGCGAAAGATACAAGTTGCAATCGTGCATTCTCGACAATCCTCGATTTTCTACGAACCAACAATACCGAACCGAAGAGCCGAAGCTAAGCCGACAGAATACGAAGTGACAATGGCAATCATATTCCATACAATCTGTTACGAGCAAACCGTGAATAAAATATTAAAAATTATAATAAGATGTAATTTCATAAAAATATTTTATTATTACCCAAGCGAAGTATTTACGCAAGATTCAAATAAACAATAAATAGTTTATTCACGGTTTTCGTAACCTGAGCGCTTTTGCACGCTCAGCAGAGGCAGGTAAAGGGGTCGGTTCAAGGACCTAAACATATTAAGAAAACTTAAAATTAAAACAACAATCTCCATGCAAGGGAGAAGATTGTTTATAATAATAAATAAGGTTATAGGTATATATGTGTATGTGTATGATCTATAATATAATATATATTATATATGCTATGTTATATGTATATATATATATATATAATATTATATATATTGTGTATGTGGTATATGTATGTATATATATATATATATATATATATATATATATTGTTATATTATTATACATATTATAACAAGGGTTATTCATAACAATGCTAACTTGAGCGTTTAGATTTGTGTCCATGTTTGAATGTGTGTGCATATATTCACGTGCCAATTATGACAAAAGATATTGGCACCTAAATGTATGCATGTAAATATATAATTAAATTAAATTATGCAAGCATGACGTAAGAATGGAAGAATGAATTAAAATAATGTAAATGAAATGAATGAAGATTAAGAAAAACGTGGAAGTTTAAAAATTGTCAAAACGATAGAGAAGAGAATGCGAGAAAACAGCGAACGCACGTAGGTGGGACAAATAACGGAGAAAGAAGGAAAAGGAAAACGAAAAGGAAAATGCCCACACACACGTAAGCTGGACCCTAGTGGCTGTAAGCGCGGGTATAACCCTTGCGGTGACGTCATGACACCTTACGCCTGCCGTAAGCAGCTTAACCGCTTAACCGCTCTTTAACCGCTGATATCGATGTTATGCATGCAATAGTATTCCTGCAACCACCTCAATCCATTAAATCACTATTCGTATTATTTATTATACCTAAAGCTTGAGTAGCTTAAAAATTGTCGGCCAGTGAGTAATACATTACCAAAAAAATCTGAACTAACGTTTTTCTGAAAATATGAAAAATCGAAAAGGTGTCAGATTCCAAAACATTCTAAAGGTCAATCCAAAATCCTGATATCGACCTACGACTTGTTAAAATTCTGGAATAATCCAGAAATTATCATTAACTAATAAAATGCCAAGTGGACGAAAATTCTCAATTGGCAATAGACATGAAGAATTTCAAAACTACCAAGTATTTAGGTCTTCAATATTTCAAAATTCTTTCTCAGCAAAAATTCCTCTTCACAGAAATGACGCCACATAGAAATAATTCCAAGTCATCACTATTCCCCACCTGTATGACATCAATACAATTCCATAAAAATCAATCAATTTGAAATAAAAAACGCAGTCTGACGAGCTTCTTACTCCGGGTAAGAACTCTAAAGAGCAAAACACGGTTCTTTGCATTCGCCCGTCCACGGTTCGGAACAAGTACGTCCTATCACCTGGGTAGTTGACTTAGATTCGTAAAAAGGCCTAGCCAGGGCCACAAATTGGTGATTGTACTTGGGCGGACGTAAATACCTCTAAAATCTTTCCTCCGACGAAAGCCGTTCACGGGGTTGTCGCGCTAAAAAATTATACAAGTAAAATTTTTATCACTACGCTTCTGAAATAATATTTTGAGTGCGTCGGTGGTCGGTTAGCCGCGAGAGTTAACTGTGCGTGTACAGCCTGGCGTTGAAAAACAAAGTTCCGAAAAATAATCCTGTCGTCGAATCTCAAAACGACGAGAAGATATTTTTCGAGAAGCCACATTAAGGTTATAAACGATTAAAAGTGGAGAAAGAACACAATTTAAAAGTACTGTTTTCTTTCTGATTCGAAACCATCCATCTTTTAATTTTTATAAAATCAATAAGGCAAAAGTGTCGAGAATTCGTGTGTGTTGAGTCAAAAAATCAAGGGTGACATCGATGACAGCCTTCTTCCCCAGCTCTTGTCCCACCAACTGGTAGAATTAACTACAAAAATCGGTAAGCTGTATCGTTTCCAATTTATAATATTTTGTTAAAAATAGAAGCAGAACATTTGGATCGAGCCCCTCGAAATTAAGTAGATATTTTCTTTTCACCGAAATTCTAGCATTTTATATTCCGTTTTGGTAGCCAGTAGAGAAAGCAGCGATTCCGAAAACGATCCTACTTAGAAAAAAAAAAGGGACACAAAAGTTTCCTACAGTTTGTGAAGCCTCCGCGTACACTTTTCATCTTTTAAATAAATATTAATTTATTATTTATAATATTTAATTATTTATTTATCCCTACCACCCATACGTAACACAATCATGAATAAATTAAAGTACAGCAATTAATTTTCTTAATTAAAAATTTGCACTTAGACCACATTAAATTAATATTAAATTTAAATGCAAATCCGGTGTAAACTATATTGTTTTTCGACCTGAGCAACATTTCTTAACTTTGAATCCCATTGGAAGATTTTTCGATTAATGTTCAAATTTTTCAACAAATTTGCCAGATCAGCCAATTGCAAAAGATTTCAAAGTATTTAATTAAAAAAATTACACGTATTTTTCGAATATTTCTAAACAAAAATGGCCTAAAATAAAGATTTATAAGATTTTGTAAAAATTTTTCAAATTCCAAACAGCAAGACATTTATTTTAAAAGGTTCGGATACAAAAAATTTGCTTCTGGTATATATACAAAGGATTTAGTCTACTGAAATTATAGTTTTCAAAACTGTAGAATATAAAGAATTTTTTTTGTACAAAAACAGATAGAATATATAGAATATATATTTTTCATCTGCAGAATCTACGACATAGCCCGTAAACTGACTAACTGTATTTGTAAAATTAATAGATTGAACTAATAGAAAATACATTTTCCATTTGTATAATCTGTATATTTAATCTGCAGAATTGACCGATTTTATCTGCGAAATTTACAGGTTATTATTTGTAATTAGGCTACTAAAACTTGAGATGAAAATATTTCTAACACAAAAATAAGAATGTAAATTTCAAACATAAATTTTATGTACATCTGTTCTCAATGGAAAATAGTTTGCCAGCTGAAAATTGTTTAAATGTACGAATTTGTTAAGAAGTATGGAAATTCGTAATTACCAGAGATGAGTTGGGAGATTGCTAAAGTAATGTATTTAATTTCGAGTGGTTTTCCGCAGCGCACCCTATTGCGAAATGCTCTTGGGAACTAAAATGAAGGGATCATGCTACTACTTGAAGGGTAAAACAGAACTACTGTTTATCACTTTTGCAGCGCCCCCAATTGCGTAAAGCTTTTTCGGATCTTTTTCGAACTAAAATTAAAGGTCCGCGCTGTTATAATGTACATGTGGGAGCACACACAATGAAGCGCGTCATGTCAGTGTATCCCCACTAACTTGCTTCGATTTCACGCTGTCTGTTGTCGAGTTAAATTCAGAAATTGTATTTTCCTCGACTTCATGCAAAGGAGGCGCGAAATAGACGCAGAATTCAAAATTACGGAATATAACATTAAAAAAATTACACTTTTTTTCTATATACTTTGAAAAATATTGATCTGAAATAATAAGATATCATTCAAGATGAAATACAAGTTTCAAAAATGAAGGGTTTGAACATTTTTATAATAAGTAACATCTTTTGTATGAAAATTTCGATACATAAATGTAAATGAAGTGTTTGCTGATTTAAGGGAGTTCATCCACAAAAATTAGACTTCAGGCAAAAATAGATAATTTTTTTTTCAAGAATAGCAATATTATTATTGAAGAGATCATTTGCAAGAAAACAGATTAGTTTCCAAGAAAAAAAATTAAAACATAAAAAAATAATACATTTAACAAATTTTATTTTTACCCGGACTTGTTTTCTTATCGCTTCATACCAAATTTTAGAAAATGATGTGATTCTGTGAAATCACGGATAATTTTTTTAAGAAAAAGGCTTTCTACAACTTAACCGTTTCCATTTTTTGGAAATTATAATAAATTCTTTAATGGCTAAAAGCATTAAAAATAAAATTTCCAAAACAAAATTCTTGTAAAAAAATTACTGAATTTGGTAAAAACTTATTCATTTTAGAAATATGGAAACGGCTAGGTTGTATTAGGTCGTTTTCCTGAAAAAACGATTCTTGATTTATTTGAATCACATCATTTTTTTAAAATTTGGTTTGAAGCGATAAGAAAAAAAGTCGGGGCAAAAATAAAATTTGTTAAATTTATTTTTTCTTATGCTTCAAATATTTTTCTTGGAAATTAATCTCTTTTCATTGAAATGATCTCTTCAATAATAATTTTTCTATTTTTGGAAGCAAAATTATCTTTTTTTACCTAAGACATATGGCAATTTCAATAGATGAATGTAAATGAAGTGTTTGCTGATTTAAGAAAATACATAAATTATATGTGAATTTACACCTCAAACTTTTCTTGATATGAAGCTAAGTCGACAAACGGTTACGAAAAAATAAAATACATTGAATAAAATTTTATGGAATTTAACATCTTTTACATGACAATTCGTATGGATATATATATAAACTACCATCGGAAATTACAGATTGACCTGGAGTTTCAACTTTCGTCAAAGTGTTTTATTTTATAGAAAGATATTACAAATGAAATTTTAATTTAGATTTAGATTTCAAACGGTTTTTTTCAGTATGTCTTCATAGTGATTTCTTAACCTAATCAAAATATTTTTAGAAATTCTTTTCTGGATTCTATCTTGGGGTTGAACAGAATTCAAAAAAGTCATGCAATTTTTAAAATATGTAGCTTCTTCAAGAAGTTTTTAAAAATCGATGTATATTATATTTTAATAAATTTAGAAATTTTTATCAAAATATTGATAGTTTGGATTTTTTGAATTCTTCAAATGAATGTAGTACAATCATCATTTGAAATTTGATGATTTTTCATTACCATCTTTGATTCTAGAGCAGAATCTAGCAGAAAAATTCCAAAAACATCTTAATTAGTTAGAAAAATACTATGAAAACTTACCTTTGAAATGAGACTACAGACTTTTGACAATGTTAATTAATTTTAGAGTTATTAATATTATTAAGAAAGATCTAAATTTGATGTCTTTTAGATTCTCATCATATGAGAATTAAGGTTTTGGTTTTATGTGAAAAATAATTTTCGGAATTTTCGTCAAATCTTTACGTTTTGAGATCCTCTGAGTCAGGAAAAACGGTTTTTACGAAAGTGTCTGTCTGCCTGCAGTAGTAATAGGTCATATACTCGATAACTCTGGATAGAAAAAAATTGTCGTATTGAATTGAGCTTATGCATACATTATCGCAGCTGAAAAAGTAAAGACAAGTTCGTTAACCCAGCTACATCCGACAAAAATTGTCAAAATAGGAGCATTTTTTGTGTTTTTGAAAAAAACTTTATGAAAAGATCAAAATTTTTAAGACTGGTTTCTGATAATTCTCGTAAATCTCTACTAATTATCCTGATAATATTTTGCAATTAAAATAAATTTAAGATAGTTACAGTATATTAAAACTTGAAAAAAGTCAATATCCATTTTCCAGTTAAATTATACGAGATACGAATAAAAGTTATGATAAAAAATGGTTTACTACATAAAGATCTACAACTGTAATAACTGTAAAGTGACATGTTTGATGACATGTCTGCTATTATATTGACCCAAAATTCACAGAATTTTTGTTAATTTCTCATTTTTTGGCATTGGATCAGCCTCTTTTTATTTTCTTCTATTAATATTATCAATGCTACTTACGATAAAAAACGCAAAAAAAGAGAGAAGGCAAACGTTTCGGCCACATATGGGGGCCCTCTTCAGTGCCATAAATTAAAAAATTAATTCAAAATTTTCGTAAAAGATAAAAATGTTGAAGATAGTTAAAATAAGGATAATAATGAAACTCAAAAACTTATCTCAATGCTTGCAATTCAAAATGAAGAAGTCTAGTAAGCAACAACACGAATTGGAAAAAATATGTAGAATTCACTGTATATAGAAAACCAGATAAAATGAAAGAAAAACTTAGAAATTTGTAAACAACAGGCTGGAATTTTTGTTTGTTTTTTTTTCCTTTATAAAGAACGGATGACCAGTTCTTCGACCGTTATATTATTATATCATATAGGTTTTGTTTCGTCGGACTTAGGGTCAATATAAAACAACATTAAAGAAAAATTATTGAATCAATTTATATAAATAAAAATATTAATATTTCAATAAATTGTAAGGCTGAAATTATGAATATTAATCGAATTTGCCATGGCATTATTTAACATATGATTTTCAAGTTTGTGTTCTCAAGCTTTAGCACGCTTTTCATTGGTGAATTTAATTCAATTTATCGTATCTTCGTCTCTCTATCCTACAGTTTGCGTTGCTTCATCGGATTGTACATACCGTATTATAATGTAATTTTAAATTATTGAAGCCCTCAATCTTTGAGGCTTTAATTTTAATAACATTTTCAATAATAAGACTGAATCTTCATGTGTGCTTTCGTTTTTTTGCAATTTATGTAAGTACTTATTTATTTTATCAACACAACATAAAATAGTTCTCTTTGGAAAAAGAAATTTGATGGTAAATTGATTTGTTCAATTTTTAGTGACATATATATTCCTTGAAAAAGCGCAGTGAGGTTGAAACGTAGGAGAATTTTTAATCAAATATAATGAAGGAGTTTTTTATAGAATGTTGTTTTATTGACCGCAAGACCGACGAAACCAAACCTATATGATATAAAGATCTACAAGTTTGAACTGCAACATTTTTTCATAAGATGTATATTTTTCTTTTTAATTAAAAAAAAATACCATTGAAAATCCGAAATTCAATTTTTTAACTAAAATATGTGAAATACGAAAAAAACGTAAGAATGGAAAATTGTTCGTTTCAATAATATATACAAATATTTTCAGATATAGTTTCTAATAAAACGTATATTTTTCATTATAATTTTAAAAAATACGATTAAAATTCAAAAATTCCATTATTTGAACAAAATATGTGACATACGAAAAAAACGTTGAAATAGAAAATTATTTGCCTAAATGAGGTCTACAAATTCTCAGAAGAACATTTTTTGACAAGATGTATATTTCATGTTTTGGTTTTAAAAGATACAATATTGAAAATAAAAAATTTCATTTTTGAACCATAATATGTGTGATACAAAATAAGCGATAATACAAAAAATCGTTTTCTCTAAAAGAATCTATGAATTCTCCTCCTTTTTTAAATATTTGGAAGAAAATAGATTTTTTGTAATCTTGTAAATTATTAGAAAGTTATAGAAATGTATACAGAAAATCGAGCGCGAAGCGCAAGTGCCATGATAAGAATGTGTTCTTTAAGGCTGATAGAGCTTTAAGTAAATTGAATTTCTTTATTCATTTGAAATCCAAAATAAATTTAGTAACTTTGAGAAAATGTAATTCATATTGATAATATTATAAAATTGACTTGAACTTAAGTATCAAATTACAAGTAATAAATTTAAATAATAATAAAACAGGACTTATATCGACCCTTAGTATTAATATTCAAATATTGTTCATGTTCTTAGTTGGCTTTAGGATCCGAAGAATATAAGACCGAGTGCGACGATCGAATCGCGCGCCCCAGGCGCGCTCAAACTTGCAAGCGAAGCGCGCGATGAGAATGTGCCCACGAAGCGGGCAGATTTTTTGTAGTATATTTTTACAAAATTAATATTATGCTCTTAACTTGGGCTTATTAGAAGCAAAACTGTGTTAACTTTTATTTTAGCATCATGAAAAAATGTTAACCTTTTATTATAAAAATTAAGTTACTTTAACAATAGCTTAAGTAACATATGAACCTCTAATTTCCGATGGAAGTGTCTGTGTAAATAAAGGTTTTAAATATTACAAAAAAAGCATAAATTGTATTTGAATTCGCATGCGATCTTGCACTTTGAGATTTATTCGGTGTCAAGTAAATTCGACAAATCATTACTATAAAGTAAAATACTTGAAAAAACATTTTCAAAATATTTATAATTTTTACACGAATGTACATACAGTCGACCGGCAATCGGAATACCCGGGCTCGAATCCCGGTGCATTCGAAAACGTCTTTTTTCCACAGAAAGATTTTCAATTTCAAAATCGTATGAAGTGAGGGGCACCATGGGGGCACGTGTTATATGAATGCTCATTGCTACTTATTTTTTTAATAATCATATGTATTATAGTAACATCTGAGTACATGGAGAAAAATGGAGATCAGGAGAATACGAACGATTACTGAGAATTAAGAATGATTACTATAAAAGAGAAGAGAGTATTTGACAGCACAAGACTGATTCCCAAACAGTGTAACACTCTCTTCTGTCATCTAATAATTTTTCCTATTTTCCAGTAATCACCCATATTTCTCTAATCTCCATTTTTCTCTGCGTAGAAGGGTAAGAAATCGCGGAAATGTCCCCAGAAAAAAGCGATAGTAAAAAATTATTAGTTTCACCTCGAGGCAATTTCTATATTCTGTACCTTTTTCTCAATTTTCTCTTGATTGAAGTCGTTAACCCTTCGTATTTAATACTAATAGATTCCTCGAAATCGAAAGTACTAGTATATATTTGATTTATGGGGACTTGTGTTTTGTTCCGGAGTTTCGCCGATTTTGACGAGGAATCCCATAAGACTACGTGTTAAACTGACATTTTTTCGGTAGCGATTTTTTCGGCAATGACATCGTCAACCACGGTATTTCTTTTTTCCAAATGAATCTAGCATATTTTATTAAGATAATCTCTAAGTTTCAGAGCAGTCTGTAATTTTTTTCAAAAACGATCAAGCCACCTTAAGTATGTCACTATGAACGTATTAATATGTTTAATGTTTTTAAATTATTCAATGTTTTATTGAAAAAATTAAAATAGTAGATTGTAATGACCCTTGATTTAATTTATAATAGACTTCTTCATTTATGGACCCTAAAGCCAATGCAATTTATTAAAGCATTTTGAATTCAACATAATTCTGAATGTTTCAGTATAAAAGGTTTAAATATTTGAAAAATACATAAATTATATCAAAATTAGCACACGAAATCGTACACCAACTTTAATTTGGTATGAGGTAAAATTGAAAATAAATCCTTTAGAATAAAACATTTTGAAAAAACTTTCAGAATACATAACATATTATAAATAAAAATTTCAATATATAAGTATAAATAAAAGGTTTGATTGTTCAAAAGTAAAATATATTATATCTAATATTTTATCGAACAGCACACTTTAAGATTTCATTGGTATGGGGATACACATTTTTAAAATTACACGACTTATTGTAACATGTTCAACCCCAGCATATATTATCCAGAAAAGACTTTCTAAAAATATTTTAATTAGGTTAACAAATCACTATGAAGACATACTAGAAAAAATCTTTCAAAATTTTAATTTTTTTACATACTTATTAATTTCCTTCAAAAAGATCTAAATAAAAATTTCTTTTGTAATATCTTTCTATAAAATAAATCACTTTAACGAAAGTTGAAACTCCAGCTCAACCTCTGTAATTTCCGATGGTAGTTTATATATATATATATATATATATATATATATACAAATTTTCATGTAGAAGATGTAAATTCCAAAAAATGTTATAGTTACAAAGCTTCAAAATTTTGTAATTAAAATTTAATATAAAACTTTAAGCATTTATTGACCTTGAATTCCATTGGAAAATTTGTTGTTTACTGTTCAAATCTTCCTCCGATTTCAGAAGAACAGACAAATTAAAAATTACAAAATATTTCATTAAAAAAATTGAACTCGTCCATATGGTCTTGTCATATTGTAACGAGATTTGAACACTTCGGACAAAAATTTTTATGTAAAATTTAATATCGATAAATATTTACATGTTCATATGAAGACATTAATGAACACATATTTTAGCTTTTTAATTTATCCACATCTGTTAGAAAATTTTTCCTTTGCATACAGCATTTCATTTTTTTAATGAAAAGTCTGTGCTTAGGCTACGAAAATGTGAGATCAAAATATTTCTAACATAAAACTGAGAATGTAAATTTTAAACTTGAATTTAATGTTTATCTTTTCTTAATAGAAATTATCTCTCTAACTAAAAAGTTTTTAAATGCACAAAATTGATAAGAACTATGGAAATTTGAATAGGAAAATATATATTGATTCAAATTTGGAACATTTATTGGCATCAAATTTTACTGAAAGTTTATTTTTGAAGTGTTTAAATGCTTATAAAATTTTACACGATATTTCAGATTTTTATTTTAGACAGATTTTTTCCAAAATATCGGAAAAAAAGCATGAAGGAAGCGAGGAGAATAAGGAGAAGTGGGACGTGTCGTTCTCGCGTGCAAGAGCGACGAGAAAGAAACAAAGGCAGCGCGCGCCGCTGCCCCTCCATAGAAATTCTGATGGTAAATCATTTCTGGATTTTCTAACTTTCATTATTTACCGACTTTTGTGAAATTCTCTTATTCTATTACTTTATCAATCTCCCAACTCACCTCTGTAATTACTAATTGAAGCTTTGATTTTTGAAAAGCTAAAAATGTTTTAAATGTGTATATTGATTCAAATTTTTCACATTTAACGTGTTAAAACCCTTAAATAATTTGACAGGATTTTTCAGATATTTATTTTAGGCATATTTTCTAAAAATTTTCATTTATGAAATATAATATCTTAAGCAACATATTTCATATATTTAAAATTATCGTATGCTTCGCGCCTCTATTGCATGATGTCGAGAGAGTTGCATAGGAAAGTACGTTCTCTTTTCCCCACATAACGGTATTCCCTAATTCTCCTTGTAACTGATACACACTTTTTCTTGGGCGTATACTTTTTTGAGTTTTTCAATTAATTCCTCGATGTTATTATAAGTCGATCCACAGATACATTTTCTCGCTTCTCCTGAGAAATTTACTTCTCAACAATCGTCCTAAATTTTCTTGAGCTTCGGGTATTGGCAGCATTGCCATTGCCTCATAACATCCTTCAATAAAATGTGATAATGGAATGTTACTTCCATCAAAATTAGGGTACTACTTCTAACGCGTCGCGTAAGGATACTTGTTGATTATTAGGTAGGACCATTTCGTTGTTTCTAATTGTAGTAACGTTTTCTGCAGGATTGTTGTGAACAATTTGATCCATTTGTTCGTTGTCGGTACTACTATAATATATATATAGTATAGATCTCCGTCTTTTTTTTTGTAATATTCAGTTTTTTCTTTTTCATTAAACAAACTGCCTTAAGTCGCTAAATGGCCCTTATCTATAGGCTAAATATTAATAGTAAAAAGAAAGTATTAATTTAAGTTTTTAGTATACGTTTAACCATAATCTCGATCATTCTAATCTTAGTCATAGGCACTTATAGGCTATCCTTAAAATATATATACAAAATGTAAATGACGTAGTCATTTTTACTCGACATCAATTAATTCGGTTTCTTCATCTTCTTCGAAGTTGGCTTTTCTTTTATTATAAATGTTCAAATCTTGAGTATAGAACATCCCTCTCTCCTCTTTGGATTCGGGGTTCCACAGAATGTAGGTTCCAGGTCGAACCTCCCTTTTTATTTCATAGGGTCCCTCATAAGTTTGCAGAAATTTTTTTAGAACCTTTCGTTTTGGATCCGATTTGTTCATTGCTTTCACTAGAACTGAATCTCCTTTCTTTAATGTAGTTAAACGATGCACTTCATTAAATTTTTAGGCTCTGTTTCTTCCTTTTCTAGAGATATTTTCTCTGGCCAATTCTATCTTCCTTTTATAATTAATTTTTGAATTGTTGGGAGGGAAATTAAGCCAATTCTTCCAGGCTCGTTTAGGCTTTTTAGTGAGGTGTGGTTCTATTGGAGTAAATTAGTGGTTTCATGGTAGGTCTCATTCATGCAGCTTTCAATAATGTTGATCCAGCTCCAACATGATCCATGATTGTCTCCAATGAGAGATCTGAAAAATCTGGACAATTCCCTGTGTATTCTTTCGACAATATTACTTTGAGGATGCCTTATGGAAGAGAAAACAGGTTGTATTTCTTGTTCCTTTAAAAACTCTGACCATACTGGAGACGTAAATTGCGTTCCATGGTCTGTTACTATTTTAGACGGTTTTCAATATTTCGGAAAATGTTCTTTTTTTAATCTATTTATGACGGCTTTCGTATTAGCTCCCCTGAGTGGGTATAATACCACATATTTGGAAAAGGCATCAATTGTGGACAAAATATATTTGAATCCACCTTTTGATGCGGGTAATGGCCCATTAAAATCTATGGATAAAATTTCATTTGGCCTCTCGGGCAAAAAATTTTTCATTTCGGAGAAACAAGTCTGGTTTCTGACTTTGTTTCTCTGGCAAGAGTCACAGCTGGCTAGGCGTCGCCTGACTATTTTTGCCAATTAAGGGTAATAGAAGAATTTATTTAGCATTTTAATGACTTTTAAGGGTCCTATATGGGCATAGATTTCATGACACTCATATATTATGTCATAAATGATGCCTTTAGTCAAGCATAATCGCTTAGTTTCACCGCTTACAAAATACAATAAATCGTCGTGTATTTCTTACTTGGCGGTCTTCTTATCATCCACATCTTTGATTTTTTGTCTCAAAATAGGGTCTACTTTTTGCTCCTGTGCATAACTTTGTAGCCGATTTCGTAAACCAGAGGATGTCCTCTTGGCCAGAGAATATAGAATAATTTTTCCATCGCTGTCGCCCATTTTTGCCGCATTTTCCTTTTCTGGTAGACGGCTTAAAGTGTCTGCCACTAAATTATTCTTACCAGGACAATATTCTATCGCGATGTCGTAATCTTGGATAGCCATTGTCCATCTGATTAGTCGTCCACTCAGAAGTTTGCACGTTTTCAGGAATGTCAACGCCTTGTGATCAGTCCTAATAATAATTTTTCCTCCCATTGTGTATGACCGGAATTTGTGTAGGGCCCAAACTATCACCAACAGCTACTTTACCGTTGTATAGTATGCCAGTTCAGCGCCCTTTAAGGTCCGGCTGGCATAAATAATGGGACATGGATTTCCATCTTCGTCGGGCTGGAATAAAACGGCACCCAAGGCTACGTCACTGGCATCAGTTTGCATATAAAATGGTTTTTTGATGTCTGGATATTTTAATAAGACAGAGCTGCTAAATAATAGTTTTATTTCGTTGAAAACTCTTTTCAGGTCCTTGTTGCATGACCATTTTACAACCTTTTTTAATAATTCCAAAAGTGGGACTATTTTCGCCGCATGGTGTTTTGAAAATTTTGTAATTGAAATTTGACTTCTGATCTGAAAAAATGAGATGTTTCCAGATTAATTGTTAAATTATTTTCCATCAATCTATTGAAAAATGACTCCAAATGTAGCAGATGTTGGTGCACATTTTCAGATGCACAGGAAATGTCGTCGATGAAGGTTGAATAAAAATTCCCTAGACCGTTGTGGACGAAATCTAGGGCTCTAACCAGTGCTGCTGTGCTAGTTTTTAGGCGGAAGGGCGTTACGCAAAATTCGTAGCATTTACCTTCGTGTAAAAATGCCATATATTTTTTTGATTCCACGGCTAGTGGAATTTGCCAGAAACACCTAGTCAGATCCATTGTTGACATTATTTTACTTCCGCCACATCTCTGAAAAAGTACCTCCGTTGGTTCTGCGCATTCGTAATCGTTTATCATAATTTTGTTTAATTCTCGAGCATCCAGGCATATTCTAACGCTTCCATCTTTTTTCACACTGGTCACCAGTGGGTTTATATATGGACTATTTGATCTCCGAATTATCCCTAGTTCCAATAAATTGTTTAATTCAGTTGTAACTAAACTTCTCAATTTCGTTGGAATTGGATATGTCTTAATTATGAAGGGTTTATCATCTTTAATCTTTAATTCGTGTTCGTATATTGAAATCCGTCCAGGTTTCTTGGAAAATATGTCTTTATATTTTTTTAGAACTTCCCAAAACTTCTTCTTCTCTTCGCTGTTGAGCAGCTCGCATTTCGCCATTTTTTCTTGGATTTCGGCATCCCTAATGCAGTATTTTTCTTCAATTTCGTCGGATTCTTTTACGTTGCTAAAATCTTCATACTTCTCTGGATAATTGATTTCATTTGCAAAGTCCTGTGAATCAATATCTGTTCAATCTACATTAGGCTCCATATTTATTTCATGGATTACCCGAACACATTTTTCTTTATCATTTATAAATTCAATTTTTTACTCTTTATTCTCATTTCGTAGTACTACATAATTTTCTTCTATATTAGCCCTTCCTTGTAACTTCTTAAGCACTTCTATTCCCAGAATACAATTTTTATTCAATTTCGGAATTATTATAAACACGCAAGAATACGTCTCATCATTTACATTTAAATCTGCACATACTTGATGCTTTAGTTTTATAGGCTTGACACCTGTGGCACCCACGACGCTTGTGTCGACGATGGGCAAAATTTTACAATTTTTGAACTTATTTTTATTATTTTCGAAGAAGTTTTCCGAAATACATGTTACTTCGCTGCCTGTTTCGATGAGTGTATCTGTTTTAATGCCCTGAATTTTTAAAAAAATGTTTGGGCACTTATCGACATTTTTAACAATTTCGCAATTTTCGAATTCTAACAAATCTTTTCTCGTGTCCAAATCTAGAGGTCTTTTGATAACATTAGACACTGGGATTGCCTCTAATATATTAAAATTTGACTGCCCAGGGCTATCTAGTTTCCCTGGTTATTAATTGTTTCGACGCTATTCGCAAAATTTGAGATTTCAGGTTCACTATCATTTAATACATGTGAGTCTTCGTTCCTACGCCCTTGTATTACGCTTGGCGCGTTAGCAACCGCCCGAACCTTTCGCGTTCCCTCCTATACGTTACCGCCATGAGAGCGTGCAGACTCATAGGCGCCAGTACTTGGGGGATTTACATTTTCGCGACGGTGATATACACCGTTTTGTACAAA
Source organism: Diplolepis rosae (assembly GCA_030998225.1). Classification (NCBI taxonomy): domain Eukaryota; kingdom Metazoa; phylum Arthropoda; class Insecta; order Hymenoptera; family Diplolepididae; genus Diplolepis; species Diplolepis rosae. Next base: position 2,137,240 of record JAPYXD010000686.1, on the reverse strand, counting down.
TCCATTTCCACTTTGCCTAGGATTATAATTTATATCTCGCATATCGCGCCTGTTATTATCATGGGCCCGGTTTATGCCAGGCTGGCTCATGGGAGCATGGTTGTGCCCTTCGAGACGAGCCGCATTGTTAGACGAAGAAAAATTATCGTTTCTATAATAATTACCGGCAAAACCGTGACCACGAAAATAATTAAAATCTCTATTTTGTTGAGCAAAATTACCTGTTGCTCCAAAATTATATCTGCCTGAATTAGGGGCAAAATCACGACTTCTAAAATTATTTTGATTTTAAAATGACGTCTCTCCGTACACATTTGGATGAGAACTACGATTTTGAGCCAAGTTGTGTCCACTATTGCCAGGATTAGTATTAGATCGACTAGAATGCCAAGGCCCTGAATTTGATGACAACCAACCAAAAGAAATTACTTCTCAACATGATTTATCTCCGCATCCAGAAGATAATAATTTATTAGGAGAGTTGGAGTTAATTACTAATAAGAGAGTATCTATTTCTACGGGACGAATGTACAGAAAAAGATAAGTCAAACAAATCCTCCGAGTGAAGACGGAACAAGTGAGCGCCAATCAGTGCACGGATGAAAATGGATGGGAGGACAGGATTGGCACTTACTTTTTTCGTTTTTACGCGAAAAATTTGTTTGTTCCGTTTTTACTTTAAAGACCTTTTTGTTCCATTTTTACTCACAATATAATTTTGTCACATTTTCGCTTTTAGCTGCACATAGGGCATTGAAATCCACTTTATGACCCACTAGTAGAAAATAATTTTGTAGCAATAAAAACTCTTTACAGGTGCCATAAGGAAATTCTTGCACAGTTTCAATAAATATTTCAAAACGACCCTGTTTTTCGTAAGCTGTTTCAAAACATTATAAAAATGCAGGCTACTTTGACCAATGGAGTGACTTTTCGATTTTGGGATTGGAAGTTCAGACATAGGAAAGTGAGAGATGATTTTCTTTTTCTTAGTTTTATTTTCAGTACAAGCGGTAGGCGCAAGCACAAATCTTTGCGTGCGATGTGTTACTTTTCAGCGGTGCGGAGACAATGGCTTGCTCGGGCCTGCCGAAATAGCAAGAGGTCTTACGACTCAAGCCGACGGGCAACGTAGCGTATCAATAAATTCTGAACATACCGGCCACCTTCCGAGCTTATAAAAAAGATCGCAATTACAATCTTAAAATAAAAAGCACATACACATAACTTAGATAGTAATTAATTAAACTATACATCGTTTGACGTAGGCAAGCGAACTAATTCCGAGATTGTGCGAACAAATTTAAACTACAAAGTTTTTACATGAACGACGAGAACTGACCCATCTTGATCTAGAACACACCTTATCATACGAGCCAATTCCCACTTCGCGAGAGTGAGGTTGGCATTTCTTAAAAGTACAAGGTCGCCAATGTTGAGATTAGGTCGACAAGAAAACCACTTAGTTCGCTGTTGCAAGGACTGAAAATAATCTCGTGACCATGAACGCCAAAAATGTTCTAAAATACGTTGATAAAATTGCCAGCGAGTTAAAATTTTTCGCCTACATTAAAAACAGACTCGGTCGAGACAGTCTTTAATGCTGAGCAATTTAAAAATGGCCAGAGGTGAGAAAGTCGCAACTTTCTGTATCATCCTTAGCAGGCATGAGGGGGTCTGAATTCAGACAACTCTCAATTTGACAAAGCAGCGTCTCAAATTCTTCAACAGTAGGAGTAGAATTAGACAAGAGTTTGTGTAGATGAAGTTTGACGCTTTTAACCCCCGCCTCCCACAAGCCACCAAAATGTGGAGCAATCGCAGGGATGAAATGCCATTTAGTGTCAACGGAGGCCGAATGAGAAATTAAATTTGGATCATTTTGTAATTTCCTGAAGGCTTGCGGAAGCTCTCGATCAGCCCCGCGAAAATTCGGGCCATTATTGCTATATACATCAGTAGGAATTCCGCGACGCGCATTGGAACGTCTGAATGCGCCAAGAAAAGAGGCGGTCGAGTAATCATGTACTACTTCTAGGTGACTCGCTTTAACAGCAAAGCAAATAAAAACTGAGATCCAAGCCTAGCGTGATTTTATTCCACGTCCTGAACTTGAACGAAAAAGATAAGGACCTGCATAATCACTCATAAGTTGAGTATGTTTCCTCCCTAAATAAAGAAGATTCATGTATGTCAGCAGCAGACAAAAATCTAGGAATCACAACTTTTTTTCGAAATATCTGGACAGCTCGCATCATATAGGCGGTAATGAAAAGTAAACGAGCCCAAGATGAAATTCGCATTAGTAAACTAAATTGCCAGTCGCTTTCCGTCTGAACAGTATCAATCCCAGTGGTAGCTGGTTAAGCAGAGACGCAATGCCCCGAGTTCGATTGAAAACTTTGTATCCTTTGCTGAGGCCAAACCTCCCTTGAGCTAGTCATCTGGGTTTTGTTTTGACAAAACATGATTTCAGAAGGCGGGAGACAATGAAGTCTGAATTCCTTCCCTCGGACTGCTACCTTGACGAAGTCCTTCTTTTGGCTATGCCAAAGAAGGACGGGTGGGGAGGCTTAGCAGACGGCCTTCGGGTCATAGAGGTTGCAGTGTCCCGATGAATCGGTGAACAAATGCAGGGGGCTCTATAGACGAGCATCTTTCCATTGCATGAAGGGTGCCCTATAAACGGCTCTATCCGAGGTTGAAAACGGGGGACGCTATAAACGCGTCTATCCCCATGCATGGAGAAGGATGTATGCCCCAGGTAGCGGCACTGAGAATAATTCTGCGAGTGGCTGTCAGGAATGAGTGAACTGAACGAATAAGGTAAAGGGGGAGAAGAGATCCGCGCCATCTCCCCCTCTGGAAAGAACTACTAAGAGGGAAAAGGGTGGCTCCTCGCCCTCTTATGACGAGGTGGCCACGAGTCAGCCCCCGAATAAAGAAGGGGACTGGCATACGGTCACGAAAAAAAGAAAAAAAAGAAGAAGGAGACAAAAAAAGAAGAAAAAAAGGAGAGAAGGGCGGAGGACCATGCGCAAAAAACGCAGGGGACTGCCGCCAGGCCTATGTTGAAGCGCGCCACGCCCGCCAGGTCGGGCGACGCCATCAGGGTGTCGGAGAAGGACGGCCAGTCCTACGCCGACATCTTGAAAGAAATGAAGGGGAAAGTCGACCCCCGGAAGGCAGGAGTTGAGGTCCTGTCTATCCGGAGGACCAGAAAGGAAGAAGTCCTTCTGGTTCTCAAAAAGGAGGGAGATGTTTCGGCCTTCCGTAAGGAGCTCGACCTTGCGGTCGGGGAGAGGGTGGATATTTCAGCCCTGGTCTCTACGAGGTCACTCGAAATTAGGGACCTCGACGAGACTTTAAAAAGAAGAGGTTGTGTCTGCTCTGTGCTTGGCATTGGGCAGTCCGGCACTTAACAAGCCCTGCAGGCTCTTCACCCTCTTTGGTGGTGTGAGGACCGCAGTGATACAAACCTCCGGTGGTTGCCTCATCGTATAGATCAATATGTTTATTGGATACGATGGAGAAGCTTCTGGAGGAGTTGATTCTTCTTCGCGGGTGGGTCCACTCGTTTGGAACCTCATGTACGACGACTTTCTGCGCATGGACCTGCCTGCTGAAACGAGCATCGTCGGCTTCGCGGATGACGCACTTGTCGTGTGCGCCGCTGACCACGTCGGAATCCTAGAGCTGAGGATCAATGAAAGTCTGTGGCAAGCAAAGCGCTGGTTGGATATCAGAGACCTGAAAATTGCCCCTGAGAAAACCGAGGCTTTGTTCGTTACGGACTGGAGATCTTTCTAATACTCGAGGATCGTTCTCGGAGAGCATGAGGTCGACTGGAAAACAAGCATTAAGTACCTGGGGGTGCAGCTGGATCGTAAGCTTAGCTTTGGCGAACACCTAAAGATCGCAGCACCCAAAGCCATCCACTGTGGAGCAAACTTGGCCCGGCCTATGACAAACATTGGGCGACCCAGGCAAGGGAAAAGAAGATGGGTGGCGAGCGTGGTCCATTCGAAGCTGCTTTATGCAGCTCCGGTCTGGGCTAATGCCCTGTAAAACCATGCTATCCAGAGGAAGCTGTTCTCGGCGCAGAGACTTGTCACGCTAAGAAAAGTTTCAGCATATAGAACTGTCTCGCCGAGTGCTGTGCTGGTCCTGACGAGCGTGCCGCCAATAGATTTATTGGTGGAGGAAAGGCAGGAGACCTTTCAGCTTCGCAAGGAGCTTACCTGCGCCGACCTGCAGGAAATCGCTCGCGCAAAGGAGGCCATCCGCAAGGATGGAAGGCGCAGACTCGTCGAGAAATGGCAGATGAGATAGCATGGTGAGCAAACAGGGAGATGGACATACCGCCTGATCCTGGAGCTCGCCACCTGGCTGAACAGAAAGAACAGGGAAGTAGGCTTTTATTTGGCGCAAGCGCTCTCGCGTCATGACTGTTTTAACGCGTACCTGAGGCGCTTCAAGAAGAGAGACGAGGAGATGTGTTGCTACTGCGATTTCCCGGCGGATACCGCAGAGCACGCACTCTTCGTCTGCGCAAAATGGGGTGTGGCAAGGGAGGCCCTCGGTCAGGCAGTGGGTTCCGGGCTTACTCCTGACACAATGGTCCCTCTCATGCTCCAGTCTGAGTGGTTCTGGACGCTCATCGTGTCATCCTTCACACTTGTGATGAAGACGAGAGAGCTTGATGAGCGTCGAGAAGGAAACAACGGGGATGGCCAGTAGAAATCGCATCGGGGCCTGCACCCGCGGTCCTGCGTCCTGAGCCTACTTCACTGTCCGTGTCGATCGGGTGAGGAATCTTTTTGTTCCTCCCCTGGTTGGCGCGGCCATTCCGCCTGCCTAACGGGCGTGTCTCCGCGGATGGGAGTCCCGGGCGAACGAATGACGGAAGAGTCGTACGCGACTTTGAGGTGGAACCAACTGCCCGCGAAGTTTAAAGCCGAAAGGCGGTTCCACGGGCGGTGTATTGGTTCGATAGAGGGGGTTTTTTGGTTTTAACAGGAATGCATAGACTCGTCCTAGGAGAGTCCTGTACAACGCCTATAAAATATTTCACCATTTTTCCTCCTCACCAAAAGAAAGAAAAACAAAAAATGAAGTCTGAATTGTAGAAATTCAATTTGCGACGAACACTGGCAACGTAATTGGTTGTTTCTGTAGCCAATCAGGAAAATGGTTGAATCGGTACAACAGAAAATGGGCATATTATCCAATTGTAGAGATTGAACAACAGACAAAATGAGTTTCGTCGAAAGAGCAGCAGCGCATAACTCAAGGTTCGGAATACTTATTGTCTTAATTGGTGCAACTTTGGTTTTGAACATAAGGATTTTAATTGTGATCTGACCTGATTCGGTAACAACACGAATGTAAACAACGGCAGAATAAGCTAGGCGAGATGCGTCTGAAAAATCGTGGAGTTCAACAAACTCCGTGTCGGTTCCTTGCAATGTCCATCTTGGGATTGAAATAGGCGACAGTACCGGCAATTTATAACAAAAATCATGCCATTCCTGAATAGTCATCAAAAGGGATTTCCATAGCTAAGCCGTGCTCTGTTTAATCCAACCCTTTAAGTAAATCAGAACAATTAATGAACCATTTACGTAAGCGAAAGCCACTTGACGATGCAAATCGAATGAGCTGATCTCATAATGCAAGAGTAGAAAGCTGATCGTATCCACCAAAAAACAAATAATCTACATAAGTCTCCGTTGAAAAGACTGCAGCTGCTAAAGGAAATTTCATTTTTACATCTTCAGCTAGTTGACGCATGGCACGAATAGCGAGATATGGGGAACAGTAGATGCTATAGGTAAAAGTGTTGAGTTCAAAAATCTTAACAGGTTCATCAAGTAGATGTGGGCCTGGACGCATTAAAAGCAACTCCTAGCTTCATGGTCTGAATATAGTCACGGATGATAGAATGATGCGGAATAGACACCCTGAAAGAATCGCTATTTTTTACTAGACATAGACAAGACATATGATCAAGCGATTCATATTCTTTCAGGATATCGCGATACTTAACAGCAAGAACATCATCCTGCATGAGCTTGTTTTCTAGCCGAGTTAAGGAAGAAAGCACAATATTAAGAGAGTTTCCCAAATGCGATGGAGGCTCAATAAATAGAAGCTTAACCAGGTACCGTCTATTAGAATCTCTTTTGTGAGTCTCGGCAAAGTGAGCCTCGCATTCAAGTTCCTGTTTCGTTAAAAAATTCTTTGTAGGAACTTTTTCCAACTCCTAGAATTTACGAAGAGCTTGATCAATGGAAATACTCACGGATTGATGAACATGAATATGAAACACGTGCGAGGGAAACTTCTGTTAAGGACCGGAAATTTTCCATCCGAAAATTGTATTTTGCGCAACAATATTTCCTGATTTGGCGTGGCGAAGACCGTCAAGTAGCGTCTGACCATATAGATCTGTGCTGATAAGCAAATCGATACGTTCATCCGATTCCAGACTTGGATCAGCTAGATCCAACTCACGCAAATCACTTGAAATATCCACAAGTGGAAATTCTTTAGGAACATAAGCCGTAATTTTAGAAAGCACGAATGCTTGCGTCGAAAACGTTTTCACACAAGACTTAGATCTCTTAATCATGATTGGAACGAAATGATAAATTTGATCACAAACTGACGCACCTATACCTAAAGCAGTAACGTCAAGTCTTTTGCACGGAATACGTAACAATTGCACGACAGATTCGGATACAAAAGTAGCTTGAGATCTTTGATCCAGCATTGCACGGCCATCAACGCGGCGATCACTAGACGCTTCTATCACTGCTCGAACTGTCGCTAACAGTACAGGAAACATTTTCCTGGATGCGTTTAGATGGGGAGAAATCGCACTTCTCCCTTCTAAATTAGCGCTTGATAAAGGTACACTTATATCGGAATTACTATCTAAAATTGTTGACTCTTTTAAATTAGAAACGAAATTGTCCTATAATCTTTATGCAGGACGGGAATGATTCGATTACAAGCGAAAAAAAATGTCTAAGCAGCAACTGTCGAGGCGGGTTTTCGTTTGCCATCAAGCAGTATTATTCTAAATATTGTTATAATATTAAATTTTAAATAAATTATTAGGTGCAAAACTAAGTTCCCGCTGTTTTTTTGAATGAAAATGCAACTTTATTGTGAAAAAATGATTACAAATGAATAATTCAAAGTATTACTCATCGTTAGCTACAACTTTTGGCCTTTTTTTTAGTAGAACTCGAATACCGTTACGGTAAAGTCTTCATCTTTTGAGGCTATCCATGAATTAAGACATTTTTCGATGTCTTCAAATGAGCGGAACTGCTGATCAGCCAGACCAAGTGCCGTTGACCGGAACAAGTAATAATCGGACAGCGCAATATCTGGCGAATACGGTGGTTGGGGTAGGACTTCCCATTTGAGCGTTTTTAGGTAGGTTTGAACGGGTTTCGCAATGTGAGACCGAGCGTTGTCATGCTGCAGAATCACTTTTTCGTGCTTCTGCTCGTATTGTGGCTGTTTTTCGCACGTTGCTCGGCCCAAACGTATCAATTGCGTTTGATATCGCTCCCCAGTCATGGTTTCGTTCGGTTTCAACAGCTCATAATAAATATCACCGACCTGGTCCCACCAAATACACAGCATAACCTTCGCAGCGTGAATATTCAACCGAGCTGGTGTCGCAAAAGCATAACCGGCCTTCAAATCATAAGAAACCCAAGTTCCTTGTTTTTGAATCATTCCCAACGCATGTAGTCGCTTGGAAATGGCTTAGCGGGTAACTCCTAATGCTGAAGCAAGCTTTTTTTGCGTTTAGCACGGATCCTCATCGAGAAATGACTCCAATTCAGCGACTTCCAAGGTTTTTGGCCTTCCTTTACGCGGACGGTCGTCAACATCGAAATCACCGTCTTTGAAGCGACGGAACCAATTACGACACGTTGTTTCACTTAGAGCAGCATCTCTGTAAACTTTTTGGAGCTCTCGATGCGCTTCAGCCACCGTTTTCTTCGAATGAAAGAAGAAAATCAACACTTCCCGCAAATGACGATTATTTGACACAAAATCAGACATTTTCACGCAACCAAAAGTATATCAAGCCAAAACAAAATCACTAATGTGTCAAAACGGCTTTTTTACCATATAGTATGTCTAAGCTTGTTTCATGACGTTTTGGATAGGTCAAAATCGACTAGCAATTACTGCTGGAGCCATCTATTAACAAACAGCGGGAACTTAGTTGTGCACCTAATAATTTAAGATTATTGTTATTAAATATATTAAATTTATTGTAGATTTTCTGCAGACACTGCTTTTTCAAAAACATCAGAATTTTACATGTTTTTTTTGTGATATGCTTCTATAAAATTGTCTGAGATAGCAGGATCTTAGGCTTAAGTGTAACTTCAAAACGCCTTCAGATGCAATAAAATGCATACATGTTTGTGCCAAGATGCGACCGCCCAAGGCAGAGTTTTTTCCATGCATCAAAATTATGATATTTATGTGTCGCTTAAGACTGCATCAATACAGCATGACATGGCGATAGTTCAGTAAGGGACAGTCCCTGCTTCACGGCAACATGAATACGACAACAAATGTACCATTCTAATTCTCGGATTATGTCTGCTTCAGGACACCAACAAATGGTGACATGAATCGACATCTAATAGATTGGCTAAATAATCTATTATACATAGACATATTTGTGAACTATGTAAAATGTGCAACAATAACTTTGATGCACATAGCACATCGATAACTTTTTTGTATTATTCTAAAGGACTCGAAAAAGGTTTTTGAAAAAAAAAACAGAATGAAGAATGTTACATCATTTATCAATCTCAAGTTAAAATTAGAAGGTGCATTAAGTCTGCAGTAATTGAGACATCACGTTTAAACCACAGCACTTGTTTTCGACGGCGCAATTATGCTGCCTTTATCGATGAAAACGGAGGCTCGTCTTTTGAGACGGATCAGAGGCTCATTTACGGCGCACTCGTGAGTTAGCCTCTGATTGTGCCATAAAGTAGCCAAGATGTGACCGCTTATGGCTGAGTCATGTCAACATGAATGTCAAACCTTCAAATCAGTTTTCATACTACATTAAATACGACGTTAGAGGTATTTAACTAATCCTCTCCTTTGGATCTGGCAAATATTTCAAATTACAAATTCATTCGTGGGATTCCATTTGAATTCTGGAATATGGATCTGAACTTTCTTTTATCAGGGGTCATTTTGCTTTAAACTCGGGCTTATTAGTAGCGAAGTATTATTATTTTGTTGTTAACTTAATAATTACCGGCTAGAAATATTAAATTCATGGGCAAATAAACCCACGCAAACTTTAATTAGCGAAATATCTGATCACCTTCCGATAGATAACAAGTGAACAACCTGATAGATATAAAAGTGATTACTCCGATTAAGAAACTTTATATTAGGTTTAATTATTCTTCTTCGAATTTAATAATTTTGATCGCAAATTATCAAGATATCAACCCAAAACTCTTCGTATTATAGGGAAAAAATACAGTTCATTATTATCGAAACTGAAGTTCTGCAAAAATAGCTGTTACGTACGTATAGTGTAATTAAATAATATATCGTCCGCTGAGGCTCCAAGCTACCGAAATTTGAAAGAAAAGATCAATTAAAATTCATTTTTGTTTTGGGATCGTTATTTCTCTCTCTATTGACTGAAGAGGCTGTACCGAAATACAAAAACTGAACGCAAATGATTTGAATAATATCCATTTAAAAGATCAGGTGGAGCCTAAAGTTCTCCAATATCAACATTTATTTTTATATTTCAATACAATTGGAATGATACAAGGCTTACCGCTATGTTTAACCTTAAATGTACCATTCCTTGATAGAGGAGAAAGTGGGAAGGGAGTCTTCCCCTGATCCTTTGTTTAGTTTCGTCGCTTTCTGTGAGTGACTCTAGTCATTTTGATTTCCACGCACTAGCACACAAACAAACACCGTTCTTGCTACTTTCTCTTAGTTTTAATAAGAGAAAATAACGGTTGGCTTTGAACCAGAAAAGGGTTGAGTGCTTTTAAACTAACCCTTTTTGCCACTAAAATTTTTTTATCAGATCTACTTGGAATATATTATAAAAAATTATCACTACTGTTTTGAAATTCGGTATCATTAATTTTTCTGCTATTTATTGCTGCTTTGTGTCGCTTTTTTTGATTAAGGTAGTAGTCTGGTAACTTATGCCTATTTTCATGACTTCTTTGGAGGGTGGTTTTTTATAGGAAAATAAAAATGAATTATCTTGAATATTTAGAGTGTTTTTATTTACATATTGAAAATATTTAAAAAAATTTATTTGAAAAAATTTAATAGTTTATTACTATTATTATTGTCACTCGAAGTTGGAACCTCAAAAAAAATGCACGTGGGTGGCCCGGGTGATTTTGGCTCTTGATGTTATCTGAAATCAAATATTCTTGATTATTCTTAATCTATAGACATGTCATCCTGGTCGGAACTACTGAAGTTAAATTTCAAGGGTAAATAACAAAATGGCGGACTTTGAAAAAAAAAGTCCTTTTATTTTAGCAAAGAAAGGGTTGTAAAATAAAAAGTTAGGGGTGAAAAAAATTCTCGTTAGTACCGACGAGAACTATAAGTGTGTAGAACAGCCTGTTAAAATTTGAAAGCAATCGGTTTAGTAGAAAAAAAGTTAGGACCCGGGCCGACCAGAAAAACAATGTTTTGAGAAAAACGCGTTTAAAGTTCAACAACAAATTTTCATAAGTAAACTTATACTTACGTCAATCGTCTATGCCTGGAGCGTATAACATGCCTTCATCCTCTTCATAGGCATCATTCTCCGCAACTTTGTCCGCTCTTCGACTCTTTCGGGCTTCTTTCGATGACATTGCTGTGGCATTTTCCGCTTTCGCAATCCGAGATTTATTGTAGGATTTTTCAAACGCGACAGCGCACGGGCCAAGCGTAACGTCCATGACTTCCAATATTTTTAGTACTGGGAAAAATCCTTCGTTAAATATACATGCTGCAGTGAATACAGCAATTTCTAACGTTTTTTGGCCTACAAAAATAGGTTTTGGTGCAAAACTCCAAACACAATGATTAAAAGCCTCGTTATTATTCTGTGTGTTTCTTCCTAAACATCTTTCCTTAAAGGTTGGACTCCGAGGCGCTCTAGGAAACTCGTTATAACTCCCGAAATATTTCGAATTTCTGTCTGAAATTTCCACAGTATATTCTCAAGACATTGTACTTTCAAATTAAGCAAAAAAAAAATTTTCGATTTTTTGAACCCAAGTTACCAGACTACTACCTTAAAGAAAACTGCAAAAACGTGGAATTGGACTTCAGGTAGTCCGCCGAAGATTTTTGTTGACGCGAGTTCGATGCGATTTCCGAGAATTCATCACCAGATGGTATTTTACGAATTATTGTCCGCCACTAGTGAAATAGATAACTGGCCGTTTACGTTCCAATGGATTGGACCTTCAAAATGGTCCCCTGAAGAAAGATATATTGAATAGTATATAGCCGAGCTTTTTGCTGATCGGAGCGGGCATTAGAAACAAATTTAAAATAAAATGCAATCATATAATAACTGCAAAAAAAAATTGAAAATCGAAATTTTCTTTTAAATTAACAAATGCCAGAGAAAATGTATTCTTAGAACACAATATTAATATTAATTTTTCGTGTAATTGCATGAAGTCACATTAAATTGAATTAAAAAAACGAATTATACGATGAATTTAGTGGCCAAAAAAGTCGGTTTTTCTGGAGTGAAATGCGGCTGGAAGGACCGTACTTTTGGCTAGGAGATCAAGAAAAATACGTTTTTACATAATTTAATTTATTTTGTATCTTTTGTATATTTTGTTCGACGAATAGAGACTTATTATTTACGTCCGCCCGAAGCGAATTCCCGAAACGGGTATTACTAGGAAATTTTACAAGTCAGCCTCAACTAGTAATCGAAGATTGATCGTTTCAAAATGTGGGCAGGATAAATTAGACAAAAGAATATTCTCCACTGTCCAAGTAGTTCTGGTTATTACCAGGTTGCTCGAGTAACTGAGAATTTGGTTTAACGTCGATCTTTTTTTCTGGTTCATCGCGAGGTAAACATGGTAGTCTTGTTTAATGATTAATGAATCTATGATTGGATTATGGAACGTGTGCTAGCCTCGCGATGTACAACAGAGCACATCAAGATATTTCTAAAAGACGCCGGTATATTAGGCATGTGCATAGGCGATTGAAAAAAGGAACTGACTGGCAATAAATTACCGTTGTTCACGATAAATTACATGTTTTCTCTTCAAAGGTAAATCATGAATTGACTTTAAAAAGAATAAAAACACAAAAAAGCTTCAGAATATTTTTCCAGAAATTATATTCCGAACTGGCGTAAGCAGAACTGTTCCTAGAACTCTACACATAGTGCGTTTTTGAAGTTCTCTAATGCATTTTGTTATATTATTGCCAATTAAAAGTGTATATGGTGTGTTTCATGGCAAATCGGACGGGTTCAGGACTCCATGTTTCCGATTTACTTGAAATTTTAAGGATTGATAGACTAACATAAGTAAAGAAGAAACCCAAAATTTGAGATTATTTCATGCATTATTTAAAAAGTTATGGGATAAAAAAAAATGTTTTTGTTCTTTTTCAATTATTTAAAAACTGAAACCAGGAAAAATTCTAAAAAAATTACACAAATGTATCATTTGATGGCCGATGTAGTAGTAATGTTTCGGGAAAATTTTTACACCAAATTTAATAATTAAAAAATTTTCTTTTGAAAAAACGCCATCTTTGAAAAATCTGAAATAATTCATAGTGATAGCCCCGAGTATAATGAAAATTTTAGGTATTTAATTAAGGTGCGCACTCAAAAATTGCGCGAAACATGAATTTTTTTGTAAAGTGATGCGTGTGGAATCACGATCTTCGATCGACGGCGTCGAGCGCGACTTCCACTTATACTGTATTACTGTCTATTTTTTCGAGAACGTTATTATCAAAAAGTGATAGGAAGTGATTATTTATTTTCGAGAACTCATCTGCACTTTCGTAAACGCTCCTTAAGCATAAAAAGTCGTTTAAGTTTTTCAAATTTTCTACTGCCCACTCATAAAGTTTTTGAGCGGTCAAAATTTCGTTTTTGAAGCCAGATTGTAAACAGGATCGTCAAGCTATCCGTTTTAAAGTGCCTCCGACACCGCCGCGGGTTCCTTTTCTATGACCTGTTGCATAAAAATGCCGTTCACCCGCAACTCCAAAATCTATTAAGTGATGCGATAAATGGATAAAAATTTTTTTGTTCTTGTACTGTTAATTTGCTCCATCAGAAAAATATTTAATTCTGTTAACGACTGTGAAATTTTTTTTCACAGATACAACCAATTTTTTGTAATCATGTGTACTGCAATTGTGTCATGGTTGAGGCAATCCGATATGCCAACATAAGATACATGTTCTATTTTATTAGTTTTATTATTTTTGTAATAAATAACAAACAAGTGAACCGTTGCCTGATTATTATTCCAGTGAAAACCTTGAACGGCTTTCTGAACAACAAACGCGAAATTTTCTCAAAAATCGAGAGTAATGTGATATAAAACATTTTGGCATTTAACACGACCGTCGCTTGCTTCTTTTGATTCTAGGAACTCCGTCGACGGCTAACATAGCCAGATGGTAATGTTGGTAGCCAGCTACCGCTTTCCCCTTGCGCGCCTTCTTCCTTCTCCTTGTCTCCTTCGTTCGGTCGAGCGCACTCTCCTTCTTTACCTATCTCCTCCTTACGCTTTTCCCCTTTTCTTTTCTGATTGGAAAAGCTTTAGGATGATAATTTTTCAAATTCCTTCGTTTTTAAATAAGTTTCAAATTATTTAAAGACGTGGAAATTGAAGATTGAGATCCAACAATACTTATGCATGTACGTTTAATTTCAGATATATTAATTTTACAAAGTAGATATTAAATATTCAAAGTTAATATTTTATTTTTCTGAAACCTAAAATTGAGCTGCTTTTGCCTGAGGATTCCTTTAAATAAAAAATTCGTTAACATGTATCATAGTCAACCTCTTATATATTATATATACATGTATATTTTACTTAATTAATTTAACATATATATATGTAAAGAAAACAGACGCCTACTGCTAGTGCCGTCGTTTCTTTAATTATAAGTTAAATTTGAATCTCGCCGCCGTTTTGCGAATTATGTTGATATAGAAGATATCTATATAGCACCCTATATAGAGGAGCTGCAGAAGACGAGATTTTTAGAGGTTAGAATGATAGAGTAAAGATGTCATAGTGAGTAGAATAAACCTCATAGTTAATAAAATAAAGATTAAGATTGAAAATAAAGTTACGGCACGATAATAGTTAATAAGCTTAAAATGTCGTTTCTTTGATTTACAGGTAAAAGTTTTGTAAATAATGTACATAATAAGTTTAATAATGAAAATCTTTGATTTACAGAGAAACGCAATACAGTTTATTGACGAGTGACCAAGCCTAACCATACGAATTAAGGAAAATTATAAATCAACATTATATATATTTTACTTATATGATTTTATTTGAATGACAAATATTTCAAATAGAATTCGTATAATTTCCTCAAGCTGGATTTAACTAGTAAAGACTCCACGCCTCATGTTTCGAGCAACGAGCATTGGTCGTTGCTATGACGACGTTGACACGTAGGGCCAATTGGAGGCCTCGACTCGAAACTTGAGGAGGAAATCGAGCCAACATAGGAAATCGTTGACGGAGGAGTTAGTCGATCCTTGATAGAGACCTTGTACAGCAAAAAATTGATTTTGCCACTTGTACTAAAGATTAAAGTTTGAGTTCTTGTTAAACCCAGTGGTTTTTTTTTCTTGAGTTCCTTCCTCCTACGAGCACGAGTGACGAGGACAGCGTTCCTGCGTAACCCGGACGTCTCCAGCCTCTCATCAAGATTCTTCCCGATTTCTGAGCCTGATCCAGTTGACGCCTCCAGGATTGTGCTGCTTCCGACTAGTGCTGTGTCGTGTCGCGTCGCGTAGTGCAGTGCGTAAATTTTCGGTCGAACTCGTGATCCGTACTCAACGGGTGTCAAGAGGACAGCGGGTAAGTCGACGTGTGTCAGACCTTTTAGGGCCATAACCGTCGATTTGCGTTGCCATCACGGTCGATTGGGCGTGAGCCCTGCTGGGCCACGACTATCGATTTCCGGTTTCCTTGAGGGAGTATAATTCAATGAGTGCATCACTCGTTAAGGTCTCAGATCGCCGCTTTAAACAACCAAACACTGAACGCCGTGCGCGTAAAGAACGCAGGTTCCAAGCAGAATTAGCCGCTCGTTCCACGCCAGCTTTGGTCGTTCGGTCCGTCGATGCCACCCCGGAGGCCCAGAAACGGGGAAAACGCCGCGGAACACCCCAGAAGCGCCTAAGTAAGAAGCGTAGGGAGAAGAAACGGCGCCAGGCTGCCGCTCAGGCACCCCCGCGTGACGTGATCCGTCGTCCCTCGCCCCCATCCGCATCAAGCAGGGCCAGTGGTTTCAAACTTCCGCCTTTAGCTCCTCCTAAGGTCCCTTCTTGGACCTCGACTATTCCGGCCGAAAACGAGCCATCCAAAAAACAATTTATTATTATTAAATTTGGTGTAAAAATTTTTTCAAAAAATTACTACTACATCGGCCATCAAATGATACCTTTGTGTGTTTTTTTTCAGAATTTTTCCTGGTTTCAGTTTTTAAATAATTGAAAAAGAACAAAAAAATTTTTATCTGCCACCGGCGCGCAAACTCGTTTTTTCGCTATAGTTAACAGTAGCGCAATGTAGTATATTGCGTTACATAGGAATGAAATGTAAAAATTGAACTCTGCATGCGCCTAAAGCCATGCAACGGAGCACAATCTTCTTCTTATTCTTCTTCTTCTTCGTACAGCGTTAGCACCTTACTGGCAAAGCCTTGTACATTTGAACTGCGTATGCGTCTTTTAAAATCCATTACTACTACACAAGATCGATAAAATCAAAATTGCCGGGACAAGTCGTGACATATCAAGTGTAATAACTAGCGCCGCAAATAACTACAATACTAGATTAGATTCGAGTGTACGCCTAAAAACTCGTATACGCACCGAAGTCACATAAAATAGAATACGCGCCAATGCACACAATTCGGGAAATTACGAGACTCGCGACAATGCTCGCAGGACTGATCGCGCCTCGGCTTCGGTCTCCTGCGAGCATTGTCGCTCGTCACGCAATAACCCTCATTGTGCACCTAGGAACGTAATATACTATTTTTTTTATCCCATAACTTTTTAAACAACGCATAATTTAATCTCAAATTTTGGTGTTTTTTGAGCCTGTTGTTAAAATTTCAGATTATTCCGGACAAATTTGTACGAAAAACAGAGAGTTGATTGTAAAATATCGATTGATTTCGTACCTTCAAAAATATGGTTTTCTTTGATTAAAAAAAAACTAGGGTTGACACAAAAATGTATGGAAGAAAAAATATGCTGAACGGCATTTAACATGTACTGACATGTTTTTTTGATCATTTTTTCAAATTTTTTCACTTACTAGTTAATTTAATTTCAATAAAGTTTTTTAAAAGTATCTCTTATGTTTCATCTCAATGAATATGAAGATAAGTAACATATTGTTTACTACAAAATGCGAGCGCAGCAGATAAAGGCCACTATAGAGGTCTCTGATATTAAGTCAGGTAGTACAGATCAATTTGCATGCATGCTTTGTGACTTATCGCCTAGCCATTTTCATTCCAGTTTCAAGAAAAAAATATCAGCTATAATATCTGCGTAATTTTTTTTCAGTTGTAATTTCAAGAAAAAATATTAAAGAGAAAAGGATAGGGAAAAGGGCTATATTTTATTCAGCAAAACAGGATTTCAAGACAGTTGAATTATATGTTTATGTTATCTGTATTTCATCCTTTTATCAATCACTTTTGATCAGCATCATTTCCATTGTCGTCATAGAGTATAGATCCGCCGCTGTTCAATCCAGACTTTGCAGATGATGGTCCTTGTCGTCGAAAACATTCGGTCAAGAAATTGGCCATCGAGTCATACAGGTGTTCCTTGAACGTAGACAAGTGGTGACCACAATCCGGGTACACCTAGAAAAAAATTTATTCCTACATACTCCTGGGTTCAAAAAATAAGGTGACTATTTCATTTAAACTCCGCGGGAAGTGTGAAGTCATGTGATTGTTTTTCGATGGTTAGTAGGATTGTCTTTGAGATCTGTGTCAAATTTCCTGTTCATATCTTCAACAATTATCAAAATACGCGTCTTTTTCTGCATTCAAAAAAGTGCATTCGGCGAATTTCATAATTTCAATTAATTTCATTTTTGGAATGAATATTCTGCCGCAAAACGTTGAGGATGTTGCAGGAGGCCTTCAGTGACTAGAATATGTAAAAAAATGCTCACAAAGGGTATAAACAGTTCAAAGAAGGCCTAGAACGAATTGAAGCCGAAAAGTGCCCCGGACGACCATCAGCGCCTACCGAGAACCACGTTAGAAGAAATAAAATATTCGCCTGATTGAAAAAAAGTTACCATAAGTGTTCAGTGCTTTTTTAATTCCGTAATAAAAAAAACATTTTCAATTTATTTGGTTATTTCCATTTGTTGCAGTATGCACACTCTGTTAGAGTTAATTTTTAAATTTCAACTAAATTATTTCTAAATTATATGTACAAAACGAAGGACCTGAGTAAATATAAAAAAAAATCGTGTCCTTCTAATGGCAAATTAAATGGCAGTTTCACATATGCTTAGGTGCTATTATTTCAGGAATGTATATAACCAGAGACTTAAATTTTTTGTAAGTAAATAGTACCCTTAGAGTTAAATAATACATCAGGATATTGATTGGGTCTCATCCCTGCCTACATATTAGGTGCGCAACTAAGTTCCCGCTGTTTTTTTATGAAAATGCAACTTTATTGTGATAAAAAATGGGTACAAATAAATCATTCAAAGTATTGCCTATCGTTAGCTACTGCTTTTGCCAATCTTTCTGGTAGAGCTCGAATACCTTTACGGCAAAAGTGTTCATCTTTTGAGACTATCAACGAATCAAGTTCCTTGTTTTTGAATCATTCTCAACGTATGCAATCGCTTGGAATAGCTTAGTGGGTAACGCTCAATTCTGAAGCGAACTCTTCTTGCGTTTGGCACGGATCGTCATCGAGAAATGCCTTCAATTCTTCAGCGTCTTCGAAGGTTTTTGGCCTTCCTTCACGCGAACGATCGTTAACATCGAAATCACCGTCTTTGAAGCGACGGAACCAATCACAGCACGTTGCTTCACTTAGAGCAGCATCTCCGTAAACTTTTTGGAGGTCTGGATGCGCTTCAGCCGCCATTTTCTTCGAATGAAAGAAGAAAATCAACACTTCCCGCAAATAACGATTATTTGGCACGAAGTAAGAAATTTTCACACAACTAAAAGTATATGACGCCAAAACAAAGTCACTAATGTGTCAAAACGGTTTGTTTATCATATGTCTCAGCTTGGTTTATGACGTTTTGGATATGTCAAAATCGACCAACACTTACTGCTGGAACCATCTATTCACAAACAGCAGGAACTTAGTTGCGAACCTGATAAAAAATAAATATGTGCACAATTTCAGAGAACAAAAAAGTAAATGTATTGAATGGACGTTTCTTTTTTTAATATAATTTAATATGGGCATTTCTAGTGTATTATATTCGTTCTGCTATTTGAAAAATCCAGTAAAAATTCCATAGTATTAGGTCTTGTTGCTTTTGACAAACTGGTACCTAACCTAACGTCAAATTCAAGCCTTCTTCACTTTATTAAGCGCAGGCCTAGTGAATAACTCAAATTAATTCTGAAACTCCTTCACGAAAATTTAATCACAAGAAAATGAATTTCTGCACTTGATTTGTGAAAGATATTGATTAAATCACTCCTGAAACAAAGAAACAGTCAGAGCAGTTAACTGCGAAGAGTGAATCTGCTCCTTATAAGGCGGAGACAGTTTAATGGGCCTGAGAGCTGATGGCAAATTGTTTCTAGATAATCATGGTAATTCATGTTTAATTATAAAACATAGGACAATCGGTCACATTTTATTTGTTTTTAAATTTCATACAGTTATGAAACAAGACAATCAATTACATTGTCATTCAGTTCAATTTCTTTCCGTTCATAAAATTCTTAAGTATCCCGAGTTACTTGTGTAGAAGCAGTAGAATACAATTTTTACGGTCTACCAGAAGGTTTTGAGCTAGGAGCTAAGGCACGTGTTTTGGGGCGAGGACCGATGTATTAAGGCCGAGACGCAATCGAGCGCGTGCTAGAGGCGCGCGCAAGACGAAGTCAAAGACTGAATACATTGGTCGAGTCCCAAAATGGCTGAGCTCCGTAGCACACGATATTTTTTGCAAAAATCTTCCTCAAGAAGTGTTTAGAATGTCTGTAGAGCGGTATTGAGGGTATTCACTTACGACGATGGATTACGAATATGTTATATCAATATAGTAAGCCCTCATTTATCGGGATGCCCTTAAAATGTAAACTCCTCGTTTATCGGGAAATTGAGGGGCTCCCCACTACCACCTTCAGTCTCATGGTGGGAGTCCCACCACGCTTTCACCTTACCCCACTTCATGTCACTATGTACAAGGAGTGGTGGCTGGAGGAGAAACAAAATGTCCAGTTAAATGAGGTTGCGAGATCCCGATAAGTAAAGATCCCGATAAATGAGTGTCCCGATTAATGAGATTTTACTGTAATATGTATTAATATTGTACTTACTCAGTGGAAAATTTGAAATTGCGTACATGAATATTAGCCATGTCAAAAACGTAGGCTACGTGCCAACGGAGCACATTGGAAAAATGCAGCCCATATTGTCACAGCTATTTAGCGGACGTAAGGAAAGAAAATAGGACGTCAGAATGAAAGCGGCACATAAACATTCAACGAAGCACGCATACTACTGTATCTGAGCGTAACATTCCCTCACGTACTTTTTACTGCCCCTACTTTCAAGGCTCCTTCAAGTCACCCTCATTACCATGGTCCCTTCCCGTCATCTCCACTTCTCAAGCTACATCATTTCTCACCGACGCTCCAAAGTCTTAAAATATGCAATTAGCTGCCCATGTTTAGGCCCGAGTTCAATACAAGTCGTAAAAAGTTTTTGTTAGAATATAAAGATACATTAATAGTGTACTCGTATGGAATATACTGAAAAGCGCGTGAGAGCCGTGCGATAGGAAAAGATGCGCAACTGTAAGCTACCGTTTGGAGTAAGCTGCCTAAATCGTTAAGACGAACAGGTATCCGTCGTTGATATGTTCTCTGAGTGAGCAGCTTGCATGCGAAACATACTTTCCTTTTTCATTGCCTTAAATAAACCACATTTACCAAGACAGAATTTCCTCCTTATTTCAAGATGGTAGCAGAACGTGGTTGTTTAGTTGGTTCTGTTAGTTGAGAAGAAAAAGTCTGAAACCAAGAAGCGTTCAAGACGTTTCTCGAAGAAGCCACGAGGCTGGAAGTGAAGCTTAGTGAAAATTCTTAACACGAAGGAACGTTCGAGAATAGGGAAGACGTTATAGAGAAAAAAGATATTTCGATACCGGTGTTTGATGGAGAGGACTACAGTATGTGGAAAAAGAGAATAACGATGTTCTTTAAGTTCTAAAAGTGCCACGAAGTAATAACTGGAGAAAGGATTAGTGCAGACAGACCTGAATGGGATGAGCAAGATTTAAAAGTTATAGATATAATATACAGTTCAATTTCGAATAAGCAGTTAGAGTTTGTTTGTGAAGAAACAACTGCGTATGGAATAATAAATAATTTAGATGAAATTTATTTAAAAGAGTCTAAAGCATTACAGATCGTGTCCAGAAATAAATTATAAAAATTGAGATTAGAAAAGTACAGTGATTCAGTAGCCTTTTTCAGTGATTTTGAAAATGCGGTAAACGAGTGAAAAAGCGCTGGAGCAAAAATCAGTGAGAAAGAAAAATTAAATTATATGCTGAACACGTTACTAAGTCAATACAGTTACATTCGCCATTTAATTGATACTTTCGAAGAAGAAGATCAAACAGCTGCGTACGTAAAGAGTAAAATTCAGATAGCTGAAATGAAAACCGATAATAAAGATGAGCAGGGCAGCTCAGGAGCGAGCACATGGATAGCGACGGCATACGCTGCGCAGGGTAACGACAGTAAGAAAAGGTCCGGTAAGGAGATTAATTGGTTATTAGACTGTGGATGCACTGATCATATAGTGCATGATGAAAAATATTTTGAAAATTCGATTGTGCTCAAAGAACCAGTGAATATTTATTTGGGGGACAATAGATACTTAAAAGCAACAAAAATCGGAAATGTTGTAAGTTTTTTTGATGCGTTTGGTAAGAAAAATGAAGTTAATATGAGTAATGTGTTTTACGCAAAAGATATGAATACGAATTTAATTATTTTTAGAAAATTAACAGATAATAACAAAATTATTTCAAAGGGTGATATTGCAAAGATCATAGATAAGGAAAATAAGTTAATAGCGGTAGCCTATAAAGAAAATCGAACTTATAAGATAACAAGTGAATTGAAGTATGAAGAAAAGATAGTAAACTGTGCCGAGTGTAATAATATTATGAGTTCGAAAAAGAAATGGCATAGAATGCTAGGGCATATAAATTTTGGCTATTTGAATACGTTGTTTATTAGAAGAGGCACAGGTACATAAGCGATATTGGCCTGAAATAATATGTGCGGCGACATATTTGAAAAATGACGTGTTAGAGAATACGATAGAGAGAAAAAATGCTTATGAGATATTTTTAGAAAGAAACCAAACGTTGAAAATTTAAAATTATATGGAAGTAGAATTTTTGTACGAAAACCAGAACAAAAAAGATTTTCGAGATGGGATAAAAAGGCAGATATGGGAATTCTTGTAGATTATAGTGATGTAGGATATAGAGTACTTATAAATAACCTAATAATAGTTGCGAGACACGTAGATATTGTGGAGGGAAATGTAAATTGTATTAATCTTGATAAAAATGATTATGATAATGAAAGCAATGCTAGTGCAGAAAATGAATTAAACGATAGTGTTTTTAAAAGTGCGGATGAAACCGATGAAGTACAAAGTAATGCAAAGAAAAGCGAAAAAGATAGTTTAACGCCACAAATTCTACGTAGATCCACACGTGAAAGAAAAAGTCCGATAAGATATCCAAAGAATAGTACTAGTAATGTTTCTGTTCATTATTGTAGAGTAGATACTCCATCTACATTTGAGGAGGCGTTAAATAGAAATAATTGCGAAAATTGGAAAAAGGTAATGGATAAAGAATAAGTTTGTATGAATAAAAACGAACCTTGGAAATTAGTTGATAAGGAATAAGGTCAAAAGGTCTTGGATGTAAAATGGGTTTACCCGAGAACGTCAGATGATACATATTAGCCTAGGTTAGTCGTAAGAGATTTTCAACAAACTAATGTAATTGATGACATATGGTATACGCTCCGGTTGCAAAAAGTCAAAGTTTAAGATTTTTATTTTCATATTGTTGTCAAAATGGTTTAAGAATCAAACAAATGGACGTAGAGACTGCCTTTTTAAATGGAAAAATTAACTCGGAAGTATATGTGAAACAGCCAAAAGGTTATGAAGATGGTACAAATAGAGTGTTTAAATGAATAAAAGCATTATATGGGTTGAAAGAAAGTCCAAGAGACTGGTATGAGTGTTTTGATGAGTATATGATAAAATTAGGCTTTAGGGAAAGTAACGTAGAATTATGTTTATACATTCATGGAAAAGGTAAAAATATTATTTACTTACTAATATATTTAGACGACTTACTAATCTGCAGTAAAGATAAAAACAAAATACAAAAAGTAAAAAATTTATTGTCTGATAGGTTCGAGATGAAAGATCTAGGTGAGATTAGTGAATATCTTGGAATTGAAGTAGACCATAATTATTGTAGGAATGAAATGAAGCTGAAACGAACCAAATACATTGAGTCATTAGCAAATAAATATAAAGTACATAACGGCAAATAATATATTACTCCCATGGAGATAAACTTAAAGATTGAAAAGGCTGCAGAGTGTATATCTGATATAAAGTATAGAAACTGAATTGGTGCCTTATTGTATATAAGTTCAAGTACAAGACCTGATGTGAGTCATGGTGTGAATTACTTGAGCAGGTATCAGAATTGCCATAACCAAACACATTTTAAATATGCGTTGCGAATTTTGAAGTACTTGTATTTAACATAAGACTTAAATTTATACTACCGAAGCAATAAAAACGTTGAAATTATAAATTCTTATGTTGATGCCGACTGGGCAGGAGACAATATAGATAGGAAATCCATAACTGGATATGTTATCAGCTTGTATGGAAATGTGATTGATTGGAAATCGAGAAAACAAAAATGTGTGACCAAAGCTTCTACCTACGCAGAATATGTAGCACTATCAGAAGCAGTAAGTGAATTAAAGTATGTTATAGAGTTAGCAAAAGTTTTTGATATAATAGTAAATGAACCTATTAAAGTTTATGAGATTAATTCTGGAGCAATAAATATTGCTAATTATGGAAATTTTACGAAAACCTCTAAACATATAGAAATTCATTATCATTTTGTTCATGAGTGTGTTAAGGATAAGATGATTGAGGTATGTAAAATCAATTCGAATGAGAATATTGCTGACATATTCACTAAATCTTTGTGCAGAGAAAAGTTCGAAAAATCCAGAATACTATTAAATATAGTTTTAATGAAAATGTGTAAAATTAAAGCGTATAATATTAATGTCAGGAGGCGTGTTAGAATATAAAGATGCATTAATAGTGTACTCGTATGGAATATATTGAAAAGCGCGTGAGAGCCGTGCGATAGGAAAAGATGCGCAACTGTAAGCTACCGTTTGGAGTAAGTTGCCTAAATCGTTAAGGGGGTCTTCTGGTTCGCCGTCTGATTTTCACACGCATTTTCAAGAATTTATTGCAAGCAAACCACAAAAGATAATGACATAAATTTTTTTCAATTGAATAAAGCATTTCAATGTCTTCCTTATATATTAATTTGAGTTTATTGTCTTGTCACTCGTGACGTCAGGATGACCTTGACCGAAACCTTGAAAAAACCCTGTGCCGAAGATTGAGCCTGTTCTGGTGGTCTGAAACAAAAAACACAAATACATTTCATTTGTTATTTCATTGACTATCGTTGCCTGCACAATTAGCTCAGAAGTCCTTTTATTTTCGTTTTTATAGCTCCTCAAACATGAAAAAATTGACTCTTTTTAGAAAAATGGCTGCCATATTTATAAATTGTTATATTCTTAAACAATTGAGCAGACAACGATAGTCAATGAAATAACAAATAAAGTTGTAATTGCGTTTTTTGTTTCAGACCACCAGAACAGGCTCAATCTTCGGCACAGAGTTTTTTCAAGGTTCCGGTCAAGGTCATCCTGACGTCACGAGTGACAAGACAATAAACTCAAATTGATATATAAGGAAGACATTGAAATGCTCTATTCAATAGAAAAAAATTTATGTCATTATCTTTTGTGGTTTGCTTGCAATAAATTCTTGAAAATGCGTGTGAAAATCAGACGGCGAATCAGAAGACCCCCTTAAGACGAAAAGGTGGCAGTCATTGCTATGTTCTTTGAGTGAGCAGCTCGCATGCGAAACATACTTTCATTTTCATTGCTTTAAATAAACCACATTTACCAAGACAGAATTTCCTCCTTTTTTCAACAGTTTTACTTCAAGAAGTAAGGCTTTATTATCATATTTACATATATTAATCAGTATAATAATAGTCATAAAAAGAGTAAGTTTCATATTATGAGAAAAGTTCTAGTCTAGTTTCGATGAAAACCATTCATGGAATGTAATTGCGATTTTACTGTGACCCGTAACAATTTTGGACTAGATGTCCACCCTAAAAACATTTTTCGCAGGAGTTTGTCTATTTATACAATTTAATTTTTATATTCGATAAACTTGAGTTGCATATTACTTTAATTATTGCTTCACCTACTGTGTTTTCAATAGATCTTTCCTCGCTAAATGTAACAATCAGAAATTTCGTGATGAGTTTTTTTAGCGGAATTTTATTTAGTTTCTTTTTTAAGTACTGGTTTACCTATATAGACTGTAATGCTATACTTAATTTTTATGAAATATAGCACCCCTTCGGCACCAAGCTTCCACCAGTAAGTCTCAGGACATCAAATCAAACGATTTTCTACAAAGTATAGCAAAACGGTTTTTGTTGCGCGCACAACCGACAAGGTCACCTCAGTCTGATGAATCCAAAAGAAGCAAAGGGGGGAAGCGTAAGCGACAGATTCGAAAGTAATGTGGGGGGGGGGCTCCTGGTTGAAACTGGGTGTATTGGACTCTCGGCTAGTTAAACTGGAAGTCGGTAGGGTGGGGGAGTTCCTGGTGCGAAATGGGCCAAAGAAAATGTTTCCTAACCTAAAAATAAATCAACTATGCCAGGTTAAGTTAAAATAAAACAAACATTATTTTAAATTAACACTCTTTTCATCCGACAATAATTCGCGTCATCTTAAAGGTATATAACAGGCTTGAACGGGGAAAGATGAAGAGAGAACAAAACAAAAAAAGGGAGGGCGGCGTTAGAGTCAAAACTAGGAGATTCGGGAACACTATATTTTGGGAAAAGGGGTAGCTAACCCTTGGGGTTAGGCCACTTCTTCCGGTACACAGGACCAAAGGAATTTTCTCGATAATAGATTAAAAAAAGGGTACGTAAAATAAAGGAATCAAAAAAAGGGGGGGGGGGGTCAGTAACACTTTCGGGTCTTAATTCATAAAACAATGCTTGAAATAAAGACAAGGAAATCACTAATAGAGGTCCAATCCGGGAATCCGCCCTGTTACGTGCCAAATTACTGAACTAAAAACCAAATCTAACGAAAACTGTGGCCACGTGTCGGCAGGATTCCTGGAGTAGACAATACAATGAGAGACCTCGCCTCAACAAAGGTAGCACTTCCAAATCCGACGGCTTCGTTGTCTCCTATTCAACAAAGTTTACAGAAGTCCGGAAAACACGCTTTTAAATTGATTTAAGAGAAAAGAGAAAAATAAGGAGCGAGAGGCGTTGCGGCGTTGCTAGGCGTCCTCGAAGGCTGCTGACGAAATAGGACGACGCTGTCACTTGCCGAACGCTCGTGCCTTCCTGTCGCTTCTCCTAATGCTGGTACAGCACGCTGATTGTCTGGCGGCCCACTTTTGCTACGATCTAGTGCAGAGGTATCGCAGGAGCGTATTGACGAGGAACCTGCAGTCCCCAACGTCTACATTCCCGGTAAAATTTCCAGACTTGAGTCGTCAGTGGTTGTTGCTCCAGTCTCCTACCCCTCCGTTGACATCCATATTGTGATCAAAATTTTTAGGACTTCCTTGCTCATCCGTAATATGAGGAGTCTAGCGGAGATCCGATAAAAGGGGTGGCACGTCACGGGCCTGGGCTATAGGGGCCTCGCTAGCGGAACTGAAGGTCGAGACTGGAGTTTCCCATAACTCGGTCATCGAGGTTACATGCAGGTTCAGGAGTTATCTAGGATTCTTGAGGCAGGAAACGCAGCGCAAGTCCTAGGGGCGTCCTCGAAGGGTACCCAGTTCATGGGTTGACGGCTGTGTTGATGGAACGGAATTAGGCGGCAAAAGTTGAACGTGGCAGGTTCGGCACTAGTCGGTGAGATCGACGTCCTTTCGGGCTATGCGACAGCGTGAGTCGTGAGTACGTCCTTCCAGGCCTTAATTCCCTCGACTTCCCTCGTTGCTCTCGGATATACATGAATAAAACAATAAAATAATCACAGCAATAAATCGTTAATATAAAATTCTGAATATAGCCGCTGGTCCTGGAGTACCGTGCATCCTCTAAACAACTCTTTAGTTCGATAAAATAATTCAAAATCGGACGTTTGGAAATCAAATATTAATAAATATTACTTTTTACTCATGCTTCTGCGTTGCAAAATTTTGCAACATGACAAGACATACTTGTAATTATCTTCGATTATACTACATTTTGCCTTAAAAGGGGGTAGTTCTGGATGTTCGTCCAAACATTCTATCATATGCAATTGTTAACAGAGGTCGTATTTTATACCTACTATATCTCGTTAAGTACCTGAACAGCACTACCCTTAAGGAAATTTCTCTATTGTAGTTATTTGTTTCCTGTAAAATAAAAACACTGAAAATAAAAAGGTCATTTTAATTGTTAGGTTATTTTTGTTATATATTTTATGTGAAATACACTTTGATTTATGGCCAAGAAACAACCTACGACCTCAATTTTTTCACTATTTAACTGGTGACAAAACTTGAATGTGTTTGGATGTATTTTTCAAATCCCTGATCGATTATTTTGTTCTCACCCACGCATCCATTGTTAAATACAATTAACTTAACTGTAACTTCACCATGAAAAAATTAAGGAACGTTTGAGGTTAAACAAATTTACTTGAGCAGATAGCCAGCGCAACGTTACGTGGAGGCCTGGCAGCGACACCCTATTACAGCTCCACTGTAGGCTGGTTCCACAATGTGTCCCAAGGTTCGTACATATCTTCGATGCGCATACGTTCTGAACACGCTGGAACGTGTATCAACGAAACAGCCACCCCTCCACGTAACGTTGCGCTGGCTATCTGCTCAAGTAAATTTGTGTAACCTCGCAAGTTTCACAATTTTTCCATGGCGCAGTTACAGTTAACTTAATTTTATTCAACAATGGATGCGTGGGTGATTTGAAAAATACATCCAAAAACATTTAAGTTTTGTCACCAGTTGAATAGTGAAAAAACTAAGGTCGTGGGTGGAACGAATGTCAGGAAAAATTTTGTTGCGTTACAGTATTGTCCAAAATATTGAAGCTCCTTCTGTTTGTCGGAGATAATAATTTCAATTGAAAAGTAACAAGATTGTTACGGTAATATAAAAAAAGTGAAATGATTTATTTTCAAATATTTGTAAACATTCACATGCGCATTTTATATTGTTATGTGTATACAGGATGTCTAAAAAGTCCCGGGACGGTTGGATAATTCCTCAGGTAAAATATTTTTAGAAAAAGTGAAGGTCATTCCTAAAGTAAATTTCAACGAGGAATTCAATGGTGACCTACATTTTGACCTTGAAGTTGACCTTCATGGCTTTTTGAAGGATAAATTTGTTTTTTTTTAAAATGGAAACCTCCTTTTTTCACATCTGCAATTGATAGAGCGAAAAATACTACGTTCAAGTACGTACCCAAGTCATAGGTCAATTGTAACGTTCCAGGTCAGTTAAAGGTTATTTGAAATTAACAAAGTTTTCCAAGAGGTCAGTGTAATTCCTGAAGTGAATTTAAACGAGAAATTTATTGGTGAGCTCTGTATTGATCTTGTTAATGATATTCAAGGTTTTTTCAAGGTTTTTTCAAGGTTTT
Source organism: Diplolepis rosae (assembly GCA_030998225.1). Lineage (NCBI taxonomy): Eukaryota > Metazoa > Arthropoda > Insecta > Hymenoptera > Diplolepididae > Diplolepis > Diplolepis rosae. The sequence continues at coordinate 2,108,651 of JAPYXD010000686.1, read as the reverse complement.
TCCAAGCAGTTTACGTTTACGTTTAGCATTACCCAGGAACAACGACGTGGATGTAGTAAATTCTGTTCCCTTTGGGGCACTTCATTAGCGTGAGTCCCCTTGCCTCTCACGTTTCAGGGTGCTTGATTAGCATGAGTCCCCTTGCCTCTCACGTTTCAGGGTGCTTGATTAGCATGAGTCCCCTTGCCTCTCACGTTTCGAGGTGCTTGATTAGCGTGAGTCCCCTTGCCTCTCACGCTTCAGTGAAGATGTTCGAACTAAAAACCTTGAGCTTCTTAACAAAAAGTTATGCGATTGTAAAAATGAGTTACAGCATTACGAATCATCTCCCTATTAATCAAAGTAGCCTCTTGCAGAATCCGATTCTGCAATTCTTCTAAGCTTTGGGGTTGCGTTGAGAATACATTGTTATTATTATTCATTTTATTTAATGTAAATATAATATTAAATTAAAAATAATTTGTAAATAAATGTTTCAAGTTATTATTAATAGTTTATCATATCGGAATCGTGAGTTGAAAGAATTCGTTTTTTTCATATGCGATTTATTCATATAATTCAAAGGAATGTGTATTAAAATTGTTTGAAGAATCAGGCGACGTGATTTGTATATAATAAAATAATCACAAAAACAAATTCTATACCCCTGAAAACTCGAGACAAATAATTATACGCACAGGAACTATACACAGTTATATATATTTAACAATTTTAATATTTTTAACCAACTCACTAAAATTTATCCTATACCATTAAACTCTACTTCTGAAACAAGACATAATAATTTTAATTTTGGAAATTTAAATAAACTTTACACAATAAAACTCTGTACGATAAAAGAGAAACATTCGACTATGCGGCCGATCGAATTGAAAAAATCCGATCTGACAAATAAGGCGAATTGAATCGAATTTTCGACATTCGATCCGACAGAATGCACACGTCTAATTCGTATGGAGCTAGAAAAACGGTATAGGACTTATGGTATCACCTTAGGTATTAACTTAGGTATCGAAAAACGGTATAGGACTTTTCGATATAACTCTTTGGGGAGGAACAGAACTCTCACCAGAACTCCTGGAACTTTTAATGAAAAATTTTCTATGCATATGATTTTACAATATTCAAAACGCTGTAACCAAGATCAATACATAGCTCACCAATGAATTTCTCGTTGAAATTTACTTCAGGAATTACACTGACCTCTTGGAAAACTTTTTTAATTCCAAATATCCTCCAATTGACCTTGAACGTTACAATTGACCTATGACTTGGGTACGTACTTGAAGGCAGTATTTTTCGCTCTTTCGATTGCAGATGTGAAAAAAGGGGGTTTCCTATTAAAAGAAACAAATTTGACCTTCAAAAAGCCATGGAGGTCAACTTCAAGGTTAAAATGAAGATCACCATTGAATTTCCCGTTGAAAAATACTTCAGGAATTGCACTGAACTCTTGGAAAACTTTATTCATTTCAAATAACCTTTAACTGACCTGGAACGTTACAATTGACCTATGACGTGGGTACGTACTTGAACGTAGTATCTTTTGCTCTATCGATTGCAGATGTGAAAAAAGGGGGTTTCCATCTTAAAAAAACAAATTTGACCTTGAAAAAGCCATGAAGGTCAACTTTAAGATCAAAATGAAGGTCACCATTGAATTCCTCGTTGAAATTTACTTTGGGAATGACCTTCACTTTTTTGAAAAATATTTTACCTGAGGAAATATCCAACCGTCCCGAGGCTTTTTAGACGCCCTGTATAGTTTTCAGGTTGATAGTAAGCGGAAGAAATGGACTAGTAAGCGTAGGGCTATTGAACTAGTCTAATTTGATCGGACCATTGATATCGATGACCGGGTTATAAAAGTGCCTTGGGACTGGTTATTTCAGATTAGATTTTATTGCTTATTTCTGTATTGGATCAAAGGACAAGTTGTTCTCGGGATGTTCGGGTAAACAAAAAGTTTGAAATCAAAGAGAAGGGTTTCTATCAAGATCTCGACGAGATCTATGCATGCGTAACTACCCATTGCTAGAAATACGGAATGAAGAAACATGAATAAGTGAATGTATTATTTAGATACGTATGTTCATTTAGTCGAAATTTAAAACTAAATGTGACAGCACGAAGCTCACCTTTGAAGTGTATGATCAAAAATATGAATTTTAAACTAATGAAGAGCTTTATTGCTCTAATAGTTTAATAGGATTGAACAGGAATAATTTATGGCATGGAGAATGGTAAGTTCTTGAATCTAAATTATTCTTATTGTGCTCACTTAAAATTTTTATTGTTATGGATATTGATTATTTTCAGATTTCAAAAATGATAAATTTACAAATTCAATCTCTGATGGAGTTTTCTATTTTATTTAGTACAATTCTATCATTTGAATTTAAATGTAATAAACTAATTATAGAAAAATGTGTTTCATAAAGAATACTTAATACTGTTGGCATCAAGATTCTTAGTTTTAGTAATGTTTTTGATTTTCAGCAAAAGTTTGAATCCACTTCAATTGTGGTTAAAAATATGTCTAGAGTTGTTATTCTAGTGGGTATGTTCTGATAAGTATTTCTTATTTTACTTTTACTGGTTCTCTTTTAATTTGGATTTTACACTGAAATCTTTTTTTTTCAGAACGTTTAAGATGAAAAAGGAGGGAAAAAATGGATATTCACGAATGTAGTTAACCATGAATCGTTCAGTATCTTGTTGGTGTGAGATTTTTAACAAGTTTGAAATTGTTCTTACGAGAATGTTAGGGTTATTGGCATGTCGGAAACGTAGCTGTTAGGAGGTTCGGCGCTTTCATGTATAAATGGTCGTCAAAAGCTTTACAGAATAATGAAAAGGACTGCTTGTATTATTTTCAAGCATAAATGAAGAAGATACGAATTCAGAGATAACTGTTTCATAAAAAGTTTTATTAAAAGTTGGAACTGTGGTCAAATATTTAACTTTTGGTTAAACTCTGAACCTAGTAAAACTTAAAAGAATATCAATCAATAAAAAAAGCTGGCTAAAAGTCAGAAGCTTTACACCCTTTCGTGAAGTATCCATATTCTATGTGTTTTAGGGCACAGATTTAAAAAATGACCTAAAATGAAAAATTAAAAATGGCGGACATATTTTCAAAAAGTTGCTACGGTTTTGCTAAAAGTAATACTGTTCATGTTTTTTAAGTAGCTTATTTTGAAAATAGACTGAAATCAAAAATTTTAAATAGCTGACATTTTTTGGAAAAATGGTTCGTTTTCGTAAGAATGAACAAACAATTAATGAAGACCCAAATTTAAGATTTCTACAGCATTTATTCATATGATGGAAGCACATTATTACAATGTTAAAATGTTATTTTCTACAGGCGTATCTTACTATTTGTCTGAAATTATCGCTTTCGGGGTCATTATCAATAAGATTACTTGAAGAAATTTTCTGTGAAAAAGGAACGCTTCCACCGCTGGGTTTCTTCAATTTATATTGAAAAATTGCATCCAGTTTTAAATAACGTTAAATTTATTCTGAATCATAGGTTGATAAGGTCGATAAGGTCGATATAGTAGAGTTCCGTTATCAAGTAGAGTGATACACTCTTCTAATGATCGACATAATCGACTGAAATGATTTAGAAAAATGGACTAATATTACTTTTGTGATCTGATTCATTACTTTGATTAGTGACGTCATCTGCGTCATCATCGCCAAAGTCGAAGTTTTCATATGTCAAGAGCGCAATTGCTTCTGGAAAAAGACTTTTCCTCATGCTCGGTTGTGCCTTTTCCAAATTTGAAATAAGTGAGTCCAAAGAAGCTAGGAACGAAGATGAATATCTTCCATAGTTTTTCTTTCGTAAACATTTGCATGCATAATTTTCACGCTAATTGCACACATCTTTGTTTCGCGACTCCTGAGCTTCTTTAGACAGCTGCCTTATTGGCAAAGTTGCTAATTCAACAATTCGTGGGCCATGCATCAAGACTTTGTGAACAGTCGTCGATATTGAGTACCAAGGGTACAATGAAACGAACTGTTCCGTAATCTCGTTGCAATATTTTTAGAATGAATTAATTTTTACGTTGAACCCACTTGAAATAAATTGTAGGATCACGTCAAATCTCATTAAATCGTGATCGATTCTGAGAATGTGGGCTGACGTTTCCGAATTTTCGAAAAAGCGCCAAGCAGTCTTTCCATCATTCGAGTTACCCATGCTCTGTTTTAGACGATCAACGATAAGGTGGAGCTCATCATTGAACATTTTTTGAATTACGTTTTAACTGAGTTTCAACTCACTTTTTTCATTTTCTCCACGAGCCTGCCATTTTCCGCGTTTGAGTTTATATCCTATATGCAGAAGGCACTCAAAAAATCCTATCCAGCTATGCAAAGTTAATAAGCCGTAAACAAATTTTGATTCATCGACTTTTAACCCTTGCATTGCTTCAAGGTTTTTAAACTGTTTTGAACCTCCAAAATCCTTGTACCCGTGTGGTTCAGAAGTGATTGCAACCAAACCTCCATGCATGTTCCAGAAATTGAGATGCTCCGTTGATAGCATCATTTTTTGGCTTCTTAAACAGTTTTATAAGAAGAAAAAACTTTCTGTTGCACGATTTTGTAGTCTTTCGTATGATGATATATTCTGATAGTCAATTTTGCGTCAAGCACGAGGACCAAAACAGTATCAGTGGTTGTTGCTATTTCCAATTCAGAAACTTTTTTCATAGCTGTAATACATTTATGGGCTCGTGTAGGATATGTCGAAGTTATGTCACTCACGACCTTAGCCGCTGAGGCAGCTCCAGATAAACGAAGGCTCATCTTTGTAGCATATGACAGCTCTTCAGTGCTGTAATAATCCCTAAGATGTCCAGTCTTTCTTCGTTTTGTGTGATTATTTCACTCAACGAACGGAGTTTGAGGTCTCCCAAAGGAGCCACTTCGAGATCGTCCGCGGGTCTGATATTCGCTGAGGGAACTGCTTTGAGATCGTGCACGCTCTTGTTGCAAGTCACGTAACATGATTTTTTCAAAAATGCGTAATTTAAAATTATATAGAATTTTTTATTATATTTTCGACAATCAAAAATAATGTTATTAATTAATCGATTAATCGAAAAGTTGAATATTTTATAAACTCAATGTTTGATCAGTTAACAGTTATTGATGATTCAATGGATCGATTAAATCGTACTGTATTTTAATTTTATTATTTCCATCATTATATCAATACATTATTATATTACGTAATTCTATTGTATGATTATAATAAAGTAAAATTGAATTTTAGGAAGTAGGCGTTTCCACAAAAAATTTATACTGTGATTTCAATAGAACCATTGATCCATATATCATTTTTTCCAGAAGGAGATCCTTCACACGGTAAATTGTGCTCTATCGCTTCTTTAAGTCGCAAATGAGCTTTTTTAATGACTCTATGGACTCCGCCTGAATGTAGAATAAGTCATCAGGTTTCTTGATGAGCTCTTTTCGCACAATTCGTATCTGATCGTCCAGATTCGAATTGTAATGTGTTGAAGTTCTGTAAAAATTTGAAGTCGTGATAATTTTATTGATTGTGTCTGCAAAAGTGTAGTTCAAAAACCAATGCAAGATAAATTTCATATTTTAATGTTATATATTTTTATGTCTTTACTGATTTGAAAGGAATTTTTTAATACTTTATACAAAAAAATTCAATCGAAAATCATTAAAAAAGACAATATTATACATATAATGCATGTTTTCCAATTAGAGTAATAATATATATTTTAAGTAAATATGAAACGAGTCATAACTATTAATACATGCGTAAAGATCCACCTAGTATATACATGAGGTGACAAAAGACAATAGAAACCGATCCCTACAGAACCCACGAATTTCTATTCAGCGTGGCCGATCAATCGCATCGCGAGAGGATGCGTCACGACGCGTCATGACGTGTTGCGTGCGGTTTCACAGAAAAATTCATAAGGAGCAAAGTGCAGAAAAATGCAACTTAACATGAACACTAACGAAAGCTAGATACTTTTTCTGAAAATAATCAGCCTCAAACAGAACCCGATCCTTTCCGATCACATTCAAATCTCTATCGACTTAGACAATTGGAATGAAAAAACGTGAAGCCTTGACATGTGTATTCAAACGACTATAACGAATTGTTTAATCAGAGAAAAATTAATTAAAATTCAAATAAATCTTATACGTACCTTCGGGAACACCTTCCATTTTACGGAATTCGATTTTGAATTTTCTATACTACTCTACACCCGTTTTAGAGAAGCACGCGTGGCAGTAAAAGTACCACTGGCACGAAAGCGCTATTCAGTAAGGGCTTTTACCGCGTATCCCCACACTTGGGTACACCTGGAATGCGTGGTATTTTGTAAAAGGATGCTCTGAACACCACTTTATAAAACTTTTGAACAGAGCACCTTAAATGAGACAGTTTCTGTTAACTTTTGGCCAGCTTTTCTGATTTTTGACCACTGTAATGTGTCACACTGTCGCTGCACACGTGATACAAGGAATCGTTGAGGGGAAAGTGTACAAGGCGCACGCGCAACTTCCCTTCTCTATATCACATGCAACAGCTCTGATCATGGGGGTGAAACCCAATGGTAAATTACTGGAAACAAACATGGCGGTAAATGCATGCGATCCCCCACTTTTGCATGGAGCCTTTCAGTGCTCCCGCTGCCCTCCTGTCCCCTTTGCCAGAATATATTCTAAAATGAAATTTTTATACATCTGAAGCGATTAGGTGCTGAAATTGCAAAACTTTGTATTAATATGTATTAAGCAGTAAATATTGTCTTGTAATTTCATAACTTGATCGCCTCTGGTTCCTTATTGGAGTATTTAGCATTAATTTCCTTGGCTTTAGACTAAATGTAATTTCACAAGCTACTATGACTCTTCTGAACCGCGAGATCAGCTGTTTTCTGGGGGATTTTTAATTGGCTGCGTGATTCCCCCACATTTACATGGGCGTGTCTCTCCCCTCCCAAAGCGGGCTTCACTCTCATGGTTTTCTGGGTGATTTTTAATTGGCTGCGTAATTCCCCCACATTTGCATGGACGTGTTTCACCCCTTCCATAGCGGGTTTCATTCCCATGGCTCTGATCTATTGTTCGCATAGTGCTCCGTGCCATCTTCATTTCATGCTAGACCTCAGCCGAGTGACAGTATATGCTATCCCTTCTCTATATCACCTGCAACAGCTCTGATCTATTGTTCGCATAGTGCTCCATGCCATCTTCATTTCATGCTAGACCTCTGCCGAGTGACAGTATATGCTATTTACCCTAGGACTTAAAATCATTCGTATTTAACACCAATTCATTAGCGCTGAGCTATTATTCAACTCTCATTCCGCAACAATTGCATAATGGAGCTCTGTTGTAAAAATAATCCTAATAGCTTTTGCTACGTTAGCGGTGTTTTTTTCCCACAAAAAAAAAACAAAAAATCTCTTCTGCAATGCGAAAAGGCTGTGAGTTTTATTTTCAGATTAAATCCGAAAATGGAGAAAAATGTTGGATACCCAACAGCTGGTGCTCTATTTGTGCCATTTTATTGAGGTCAGTATGTCGAAAAGATTTCGATCATCTCTTCATATTTACTTCCCCTACTACTTAGAGAGAACCTTACAATCATATCGATGATTGTTATTTCTGTTTAACAGTGTTAAAAGGTTACCCATCGAAATAGAAGGACTCCATAATTTACCCTAATATTTTCCCCCTTAAAAAAGCTGCGTACAACCATAAATATTCTAGCTCGGCAAATTTCACAAAACGCAAAGCAGAAGAAATCAATTATTCTGATGTTAATCAAATTGTGGATTATAACAGTTAGTGATGAACATGGTGAAAGATTCCATCCAGACATCGCTACAATCGAAAAGAGGTTCAAGGGTAAATAGAGCGAAAATGCTTTAGCGGACTACTCCTGTAATCTAATGACAGATGATGATACAATGATTCGCTTCAATTACGTGTAGCCGGTCAAACTGGCAGCTCTGTAGGAAGAAACGACTTCTGCCTTGTATCTTTCGAACGGTGATAGCCTGAGCCGTAAATTTTTTTAAAATTTCTTTAGCATCAAAAAATGGAGAAACTAAGATCTTGACTACTGAAAAATAAATGATTTTCAGTTAAATATGGAGTTTTTTGTAAAACAAATTTTTTTCGTGTTTTTCTCAATTTTTCTAAATTATCTCGGCAACCGTGCAAGATATAAAAAAACATGCCCACCGTTGTCTTCTGCATTGGCAAACACATCAAAATCATATATTGCTTTTTATAAAAACAATTTTTTATAACATTTTATATCGAAAAATATTTTAGACAAAAGTTTCAGTGTTCGAGATGGCCGTCATACTCGATCACTCTATTTTTCTATCGATGGAGGCGCTAAAGTAATGTCAAGGACAACTCCACTTTTTTAAATGGAACCATGTATTGTTTTTCGATGGCATTATTACAGATTTTAAGACGGATTCAGCGACCTACAACACAAGGTCATTCTAGTCACAGAAAGTAAGAATATAGTCGAAAAATCGAAACATATCGGAATAATCACTTTCAAAGGATTCACTAACCATGGTTCGTATCTACCTACAGAAAATGCTCGAAGTCATCATCCTCGATTTGCTAGCACTTATTAATTCGCTGATAAAAAGCCCGGCGTATTCTTTCTTTCATGTCGTCAGGCGTGGTATGTGCTACAGCCATTACGCGTTTACAAAACCTCATAAAAAGTAATCTGGTGATGTTAGATCTGGCGAACGAGGTGTCCAAGATACAGGACCACCTCGTCCTATCCACTTTTCGTCAAAAATTGCATTCATCACTTGTCTCGAACACAGAGCATAATGGGGTGGTGCACCGTCGTGTTTCATCTACATGTTCATGCGAACATAAAAGGGCACGTCTTCCATTAATTGAGGCAGTACGTTTTGCAGAAAGTTTGCGTAAACTTGCCCAGTTAAGCGAACTGCAAAAAAATATGGACCAATGACCTGATCGCCAGAATCCAGCACGAACAATCAACGGACCACGGATGTTGAAATGGTACAGTTCTCATCTATCGAGGATTCTCATTTTCCCAATAATACATATTAAGCCTATTCACAATTCCTGTATTTGCGAAGTTAGCTTCCTCAGAAAAAAGCACATGACTCAAAAATGAGACATCTGTCCGCATTTTTCGACGAATCCAATTACAAAAAATGGCGCGTTTGAGGAAATAATTGCCGTTCAAATCCTGATGTAATGACATGCGATACGGATGGAACTTGTGTTGATGTAATATTCTTAATACAGATCGCTGACTAATTTCCCCCTTTTTTTCCATTTGATTGCTACTCGCGTGTGGACTTAGTGCAGCAAAAGCTAAGATAGCAGCCGCATTATTTTCATTAACAATTGGTCGACGTTTGACTTGTGTTTGTTTCACTGTGACGAAGCGACAGAAGCGGTCAGCTAATCGCTTAAAAGCCATATGCAATTTTTGTTGCCTATCCAGATAACGAGCCGCATGCAAATCTTGGGCGTTTCTGAAATGTTTACGGTATTCCCCTAGCACCATCAACATATCAAACTATTCTTGAAAGTCGTTCATTTTCGCTTACAGATGTACTCACATTAGGAGGTAATGCGTGACTAACTGATATGTCAACAGAAAATGCTTACTTTCTGCCGATATCAACAATACCCCATTGATGTGTATTATCATGGGTATCGTAAGGAATGGAATGAAATGAAAATGATTTTTTGACTATTTTCATACTTTGCGTGACTAGAATGACCCTGTGCTGTAGGTCACTAAATTCGTCTTAAAATCGGTAATCGTGTCATCGAAAAAAAATACATATTTCCATCTAAAAAAGTGGAGTTGACCTTGATGTTGCTTTAGCGCCTCCACCGATAAAAAATACAATGGTCCAATATGACGGCCTTCTCGAACACTGAAACTCTTGCCTGAAACATTTTTGGTTATGATCAATAGTTTGAGTGCTATCGCTCTGTAACACTTTATGTGCCTCACCATGTATGCAGGTGCATACACATTCATGTATATAAAGATACATGCATATATATAGACACATATATGTGTATATATTGCCATACTTATTACCGTTTCAGCTGAAAACATGAAAACTGAAGTGAAAGTACCTATGTTTAATGAGATAAGTGGATTTCTCAGATTATGGCTGAATAACAATAAAAAGGGAGAGGGCCTGGGAATCTGAAGTGAGTTAATACATTTTCCCACCTCAGATCAGCTCGCCGGCCTAGAAATGCTGAATCGCGGTGTTACCAAGGCGCTCCAGTTACGAACAATACCAAGCGTGACTTTGCATTATTTCCAAATCATGAATTAATACAGCATAGAATAAAACTCTACGCATCATCTTTTCATGGCTCTGAGAAAGATAGCCCACCTTAATTTGCACGCAACAACAGAATTTTAGTAATACAAGATGGAACAAGCCAGATTCAAGCACCACTCCTTGATTAATCTTTTGCAATTAAAAATATTCCGTTAGTTAAGAGAGTTGAAATAGATGTTATAAACAATACAGTATAAGCACTTCGAATTTCACCTTTCTTAATCATACTCTTGTGTACGATATTAGACATGCCTGACTCAAGCACAAAACCCTATGTTATCTTAGAACTTTCAGAAATTCAGATAATGAAATTCTAATTCAGATGAGTCGTTTGACCACTTAGGCTAGTCTCAAGGTCAGTTCTCTGCGTGATTAAATGTATTTATCCCATTCCAAGAAAATATGTTTCAAATTTTAAATAAAATAAAATAATTCTTTGATGACTAAGGTTAGCTTCAAGGTCAGATACCTTTGGGATTTTATCGAATTTATTTTATTTTAGTGAAATATATATGAAATCAGATGAATTGTTATTGTAATTAATTGATTTTTGGTTCCTGTAAAGTATTAACTTTTTGTTTTCCTATTTACTGAATTTCGTTTCGCGGCCGAAGCACTAAAAGAGATGGTATGTTACGACAGAAACGCAACATTTTTTTTATAAAAGATTTCCTCTTTTAATGTAAGGATCGGAAGGATCCTCTATAAGGTATAAGGATGGAGTCAATAAATAAAATGAAATTAGTTGAGTTCTGAATTATTCCAGTTGGGTCGAGTTGATAAGTTGAGTTGTCCTTCTTGTGGATATTCCAACATGAGTCTTAAATAGGTTGTAGAATATTGTGGTCCAATCGGTTTCAGTTGACTGGTTTACTGATTCTAGTTATTTTAGTGGATGTTTTAAGTCGAGTCCTTTCAAAGTAGACTAAATTCTCGTAGATGTTGCATCGTGGCGTTGATTTCACTAAACTAAAACTGGACTATCTTTTGTTGGACCTTTCGCTTTTCATACGATTTTAGAAGGTTAACTATGACGAGCTACATGCTCTGACTAGGTACATGCTCTTATAAGATAGATGTAGTGATGCTTATATGTGTGATAAGTGCATGTAGTAGTGCATTGGTATGGTGGGGCTTCATTCATTTTTGCTTTTGGTCAGTCAATTAGTGTTTTCTTGCAGGTATTATAACGACACATGGTAATGCCATATTGATCATTTTATTGATCTGTTGACCTGGCTGTAACTTGCGTCGGTCCCTACTTTGCATGTTTAAATATGATGTTTAAACACAAATTTCGCACCAAATTATTTTATCGTCTACTTTTATAAATATGCTGTAAATAAGTTTCAATTTTTGTGTTGATAACATCAATGTTTTTTTCCTATCTACGCACATTGTTAAACAAAGATTTCCATCGATTATAGCAGAATCCCGTTTTAACATAGAATGTATCCTCTCAATATTTTTTTTGATTCTGTGTGGCATGCCGTAGTTTCAATATGTTTTCGGTTAATATCGTTCTTGGTGCTACAGATATACATATATAGTGTTGAATTTATTCAGTTATAATTGACTTTGTTTCGTTCTTCACCGGTATCAGTATCATGTATGGGGTTAAGCGATTTTGGAGACTTAATATGTATTGTTGCTTCATCTATAACCCCCAGTCAATAAAATCGTCGTAGCGTTGTTGTTGATTTGATATCTTAGTTCTGTGGTTAACGATGTTTTAGATATACATTCTGATGGTTGACGTATATGCAGTGCGAGAGATTTAATTTTACGGTTTTCTTATGATAATTCATTTCGTTTGATTACCGGTTTTCTAACCGCTGTATTAAAGGTTTCTACTCCGGGTAGTTGGCGTTTTCAATCCTTCCTGTTCTCACTTCAATATTGAATCACATCAAGACTCGTAATAGGGCGTCTTGTTCAATTATAGAGAAGAAAGAAGACAGCCAATCGGCTACTTTATTTTATCTGCCTTTTACATAATCCATTTTGTAATCGTATTCCTCCATTCGTAGTCGCCATCTTTACAATTGAGATCTGGGGTCCTTGACGTTTAGTAACCATCCCAATGCACGATGATTCGTCTCAATTTTGAATTTATTACCGAGGAAATACTGTCTTAAACGTTTAATTGCCTATACAATGGCCAATAACTCCTTTTCCGAAATTTTATAATTTTCTTCGGCCTATTAAGCGTTAGTAATATAAACAGGCATAGATGCCCGTTTTGTGATATCAGTACGTCTTTTTCTATGACTTTTCAATGCCTTTTTATGTAAGTTTTGACAGTGGTCGGGCGATGCTGCAGAATTTTTTTAATGAATTTCTTGTAGTAACCTGATGGACCAAGAAATGATTGCACGTCTTTAACCTTTCGTAGTTTTGCAAAGTTTCTTATCACTTTAATCCTAATTAGGGTTGGTTTAATGCAGTTTCTTGTAACAGGGTGAACAAGGTATTCGAATTCAGGTTTTAGGTACTCGCATTTCGTAGGTTTCAGACGTAAACCTGGATCTTTAATTCACTGTAAGATAATTTCGATGTTTCTGTTGTGTTCCTGAATTGTAGCTCCAAAGATTAAAGTGTCATCAATATACACGAAGCAGTCCTCTCCTGCTAGTCCGTTGAATGCCTTGTCAATCATACGTTGAAAATTTGCTGACGCATTCGTGAGGCTGAATGGCATTCTGTTGTGTTCAAAATGTCCTTATGACGTTGAGAATGCTGTCTATTATTTGCGTTCGTCTTTCATATGGAATATAAAGATCTTTGCTTTTTCTAGTTGATCAAGCATGACGTCAATAAAAGGTAGTTCTTGATTTATTTGTTTGTTTGCCTGTGGTCGATAAATATTCTTAGCTTATCGCTTTTTTTTGGTACCATTCATAGGGGGGAACTAAATGGTGTTTGTGAATGCCTAATAATTTTCAGTGTTTTTTGCATTTTTTTTTATAAATTGTTATAAACAAGTTATAATTTAAAATAACAACAAACAATCTAAGACAACGCTTAATACAAAATATTGTAAATTTAAAATGACTCAATGCCAATACCAAATATCCCTTAAGAATCTACCCCAAAAGTTATAACACGTAGTCAAGCTAAACAAGATAGCTAGCTTGCAAAAATAGTAGATTTGAATCAAAAGGGTAATTTAAATATAAAACCAATTAGAAATAGAGAATTTTTAACTGATAATAAGTGCCAAAATATCCCTGATCCAATCCCTACAGAACAAGAATTAGATAACACTTAAGTTAGATGATTCAAGTTTAGAAAAGACTCTAATTAATAATCAATGTATATCAAGTGAAAATTCAGAAAAAACTAGCGGGTTTCATCAAAGGTTCTGTCCAGATTTAAGCATTGTAACAGAATCTAGTAATCAAGATCAAATTCTAACGAACGAATTATCTTATTTTGACGAATTCAATTTGCTAAGCTCAACAGTAATAACAATACACAAAAAAACTTTGATAGAAAAATTGGAAACCTCATTGGCACGCGAATCTATAACTAGTAACAACGACAGCGACGACAACGACAAAAGCGACACAGAAGTCATAAATCAAGATAATCCAGTAATAGTAAATAACGAAGAAATGGCCGTAGTCATACCCAAAAGCCAGCAGGTATCCTTACGCGACGCGCTAGAGGTGGTTCCATTATTCGACGGAAGCAACCTCCCATTGTCACATTTATTGAGGGCTGCATGGAGGCAAAGGCAATGCTACCGACACCTGCAGCTCAAGAAAACCTCGCAAGGTTATTAAGAGGTAAATTAACTGGAGAAGCTAGAAAATGCATTTTTGGTTCAACTTATGGAACAATAGAGGAATTAATAGAAAAATTGAAGAGTATATGCCCCTGCGAAAAGCGTGTATCAGTTACAGGGAGAATTTGTAACACATTTACGTAGGAAAGAGAAAATGTCCTTTTATATGTCGCCAGAATTAAAGAAATTGCTGGCAGAATAGAAGATGCTCACAGACTCTATAATAGCGGTCAGGTAGACAATGCTTTTAAACAAAATTTAGAAAGAGATGTAACACAATGTTTTATACGCGACTTGCGTCCCGAGTTAGAAATTCGTGTAGAAGAAAAAAATACTTTTAGGGAAGTCATTAACGACAGTATTGATATTGAACGAAGATTAGCTGCAAATTCCGCACTACGAAGAAATAAAAATATGGATTATTCAAAAACTGACGAACCAACTAATAATAAAAATAATAAAGTTACTCGGTTTAACATAGATATAATAATTTAAATGATCAAAGGAGTAATAATAATAATTTTTCAAGAAACAATTACAATAATTTTCTGAATAACAATTTTTTAAGAAATAAAAATTGTAATTTTAATAACAATAACAATAATAATTTGCAAAATAAAAATAATAATTAAAGAAACAAAAATAATAATTTTTTACAACAAGGATACAACAATAATAATAAATTTTCGAGAAATTCGTACAATAATAATGATAATAATCTACATTGGAATCCAGGACAGTATAAAAACTTCAATATAGGACAGTTCCAAAATCGAAGTAAACAATATGAAAATAAATCTTTTCAAAATAATAACACTCAACAAAATTCAAAATATACTGAAATAGTTTGCAATTATTGTAAAAAACCCGGTCATTCAGTACGAGACTGCAAGATACGGCCAAATAACCAATCACAAATAGCTCATCAGGAAAACTCCAAAGCTCTCCCTAGCTCGGGTGCACTGAGGAAAGCATAAATCGAGAATAACTGGCATCCACTTCTAACGATGATACAACAACGACAATAACTATTTCAAAGTCCACTTCATTTCCATCAATTATAATATCAACGGAAGGTTTAAAAAATCCAACACACATGATGCTTGATACTGGTGCTGCTCGAAATTTAATTAAACAAAGGATTCTCAACCGTGAAGTACCAATAAATAGCCAAAACGTATTGAAACTTACAGGAATTAATGATTTACCACTTTACACGTTAGGACAGGCAAAAATAAACCTTTTTGGTTATCAAACAATATTTAACATTATTCCGAATGAAGTCCCAGTAGAAGAAGATGGAGTATTAGGATCGAAATTTTTCAAGATAATTGTGTAAATATAAACCGTACTTCAAAATTCTTAGGAATTGAGAACCATTGTTACCCTTTTAAATTTACCAATATATTTCCTATTCCAGCTCGAACAGTTACAACATTTTATGTTATTATATAAAATACAGAAAAGATTGAAGGGTATGTACCTCGATTACATATCCAGGATGGCTTCTACGTAGTCGACGCAGTTGTAAAAAATCACAAGGGAAATGCCTATTTAAAATTTGCAAATACAAATGAAATACCAATAACATTATTCGTCCCAATAGTTAATTTGGAAGATTTTGAAGGACAAGAATGTTATAAACAAATTAAAAAATTACATAATTTTAAACAATCAAATAACGAGGATTTATCGCCTAAAATATTTTTTTCTGATTTTTCTAAATCACTGCAGTCGATTATGTCGATCATTAGAAGAGTGCAACACTGTACGTGATAACGGAACTCTACTATATCGACCTTATCAACCTATGATTCAGAATTAATGTTAGAGACGTGTATGTCTGTGTACGTAATGTGCGAGACGTTACATTAATTCTGAATCATAGGTTGATAAGGTCGATATAGTAGAGTTCCGTTATCACGTACAGTGTCGCACTCTTCTAATGATCGACATAATCGACTGAAATGATCTAGAAAAATCAGAATATAGTTCTCGGTTTATCCGTAGCCAAAATTGGCGTTAACAAGTTTCTGTGAGGAAAGTTGTGGAACCTCCGTAGCTCAGATGACAGAGCATTCGACCGGGAATCGAAAGGTCCTCGGCTCGATACCCGTCGGAGTGGAAGCGTTCCTTTTTTCACAGAAAATTTCTTCAATAACTAAAATATTAAATAACTTTCTAAGAACTGACAAATCTCTAATTAACTTATGCAAATTTATAATGTAACAGACGAAGACAGAGTAGAATGTATTAAAAACTTCTTCGATTAGACCATTTAAATCAAGATGAATATGAACATGTGGAAAAATGAATTGAAAATAATGCAGACAGTTTTCAAATCCCAGGAGAACCACTTGAAGCTACTAATGTATCACAAAATTCAATTCCTACTGTAGATGACGATCCAATTTTTTCAAGACAATATAGATTTCCCCCAGTTCACAAGGAATAAATTACAAGACAAGTCGATGAATTATTAAAAATCCCATGGGGATTCGACACTTGCGTTTCGTGGATATGGAAATGGTTTTCCAGGTGAAGCTCGCCCGTGGAGATTAGACACCCAAATTATTCCTGGAATTTTATTTATTTAACAAGGAATGCCACGTTCGATGTGTCCCTCGATATGAGAGTTCACACTACTTGTTGCACGAGTCGAGCTAACCGAGTTTCACGATAAGGTTTTAAAAGAGCGTATTTTAAAAAAAAATTCCCAAAATAAGAAACATCCAAAACCATTGATCCCTAACTGTAAGGGGGACAGGAATCATAAGCGATCAGTTTTCAAAAGATTAGGTGCGGTGATGCTATACTGCACCACACCTAATCTCGAGCCTCCATCTATGTTTTTCTTCCAAAAATTCGCGCAGGACGATAAGTCCTCACCTTATTAGGGTTCGCAACCGAACTGATTTTCGAGGATCAGCAACCAAGCACGTTACCTCGGTTTTCCACCTCATTAATAAATTCCCCCCTAAATTAACATGCGCGCGCCTCAATTAGCGACCGCGATCAAGTCAATTAAATCAACAAATTAAGAATTTTATACACGATGTTTTCCCCCTTTTTGCGACCGTTTTAGGGTTAGAAATCGGTATTGGAAGAAAGATAATGTTCTCGCAGTCATGATGGTGTCTTTCAAAGTTCAAATGGTTGCATATCATGCCTGGTGGAGGCGTTCAAAAATTGGTACGCGCTTAAAAAAGAAAGCACACCGCGCGACGATGACGAAAAAGCCTTTCCCCCATTTCACCTTCCGCTGGCGCGTGCTACCATCGTAGTGCGCGGCCTTCCATTGGACATCAGCGTAGGAGGGTCTGAACTTCACGTAGAGATTTTTAATGAAGTATTTTGAAGAATATTGGATATAATTCAATGTATGATAATAAATTCCAGAATAAAACATCAAAACAAAATACAATAACAATGATCTACAGTCGCATATTGTTAATTTACTTATGAAAATGGAATTTTGCTCGTTATTTGAATAGAGCATTTACATTTTCGACTAAACAATATTATTTCATTATTACCAGGGGTGTTAGTTGAAATTTGTCAGTTTTACTCATAGATGTCGCTAGAGATATGTATACATTTCTATAATTTGGCATCTATGTCATATGTTTCTATGGACAATAACCTTCAAAAATACACAATTACATCCTGCCAAAATAATAACATCATAGTTGTTTACCTCAGTGAATATGTCGAGTTTCGTTCCAAGTAAATCGCATTTGCGGCATTCGTTGCTTTTCTTATTTCATCAAAAGAAAAAAGCAGTTAAAGCTCATCGATTTCTGGTAGAAACTTATGGTGAACATGCTCCAGTGATTAGAACATGTGAGACATGGTTTCGTCGATTTAAAAGTGGAGATTTCGATTTAACAGACAATGAACATCCTGGTGCAGCGAAAAAGTTCGAAGACGAGGAATAGCAGGCGTTATTGGATGAAAACCCAACCCAATCGCAACAACAATTGGAACAAACACTAAATGTGACCCGAGGAGCAATTTGCCAACGTTTAAAAGCCATGGTAAAAATCCAAAAGTATGGAAAATGGG
This sequence comes from Diplolepis rosae, assembly GCA_030998225.1. Classification (NCBI taxonomy): domain Eukaryota; kingdom Metazoa; phylum Arthropoda; class Insecta; order Hymenoptera; family Diplolepididae; genus Diplolepis; species Diplolepis rosae. The sequence continues at coordinate 2,090,387 of JAPYXD010000686.1, read as the reverse complement.
TACCACACCAACTGAACGATAGACAAATGGAAAATCGAAAAACCATTTGTGAAATGCTGCTTCAACGTTTCGAAAGGAAATCTTGTCTGCATCGAATTGTCACGGGGGACGAAAAATGGATTTATTTCGAGAACCCGAAGCGGAAAAGATCATGGCTTTCACCTGGTGAGGTCGGTCCATCGACTCCAAGGCCAAATCGCTTAGGCTGTGAGACAATGCTCTGCGTTTAGTGGGACCAGTGTGGCGTGGTGAGACGGTGAATACGGATCGCTGCCGACAACAAATTATCAATTTGAATCATGCGTTGATCGAAAAACGGCCGGAATGGGCCCGAAGACATGGCAAAGTTATCCTACAACATGACAACGCACCGTGTCATACCGCTAAAGTGGTGAAGAACACATTAAAAGCATTGAATTGGGAAATATTATAGCACCCGCCGTACTCTCCAGATCTCGCCCCGTCTGACTATCACATTTTCGCATCGATGGGACACTCACTCGTAGAGCAGCGCTTCGCCAATTTTGAAGAAGTTGAAAAATGGCTCGTCGAATGGTTTGCCTTGACAGAGAAAAAGTTTTTTGGGATGGTATCCATGAATTGCCTCAAGGATAGACGAAATGTGTAGAATCCAATGGTCAATAATTTGAATACAAAATTTTTGAGATTCTCTGGAGAATTCAGTGTTTTCTTTATTGAAAAAACCGGCAAACTTCAACTATCACCTCTGGTATTTGCAATTTACATTCATAATAATAATTACTTATGCTATTTAATATTTATGGTATTTACAATGTAGTGATAATTATATTCATTTATTTATGACGTGATAATAATTATGTTTGTTTATTTCAATATTCCATTTTCACGATAAGATTATTTTTGATGACATCCATTTGTTTATATATCTATTCATTTATTTATTGGTTCATTTCATTATCAATTGTAAACCCTTTACATGTACATAAATACATAATCCTGCTATAAATATTGCAAAAAAAATGAAAAAAGAGCAGCGTGGGGCGCCCATCCAGCGATACTGAATAAAGCTGCTTCACCTGAGTGAACGGTCGATTGGAAGCAAACACCGATTAATGTGGCGCTCGCTGAGAATGCGAACGAATATGCCCGTGAAAATCCGACTGCCTCGTTCTCGCCACGTTCACTTCCGGTTTGGAAGTAAATCGTTAATTACTGGGCGAATACTTGACCAGACCTCGCAAATCTTTTGTGCGAGTCTCGTGGGAACCTACTTGTTCTAAAAGTAAGCCTAATTTCGCGGATTTTGACCCCGTTTCGTCGCAAGACGCGGATACTTGAGGCTGGGCCGTCTCAACGCGCCCCCAAACGAAGTGATCCTTTGCTTACAAAGGATGAATTCGTTTCTTTAAGCAGCACCGTAATCGTACATAGAGTCTTTCTATATAATTATAAATAAACAATACTTAAATTCTACATGAAAAAAAAGGAACGTAAAATTAGTATAAAAGCGTATATATTTTTTTCTTTTTGTGTTTTTCTCTATTATGTTGTGAAATAATATTTATTAAAATTTTAAAATAAAAAAAATATAAGTGGAAAACAAGTATTTACTGATTTGATAATAATCATAAAATTACTATTTTGTAATTAATTGTAAAGACAATAATTTTTCTTACTCTAATTCATAGTTATACTTTAAATATATGGTTATGGTCATATTAATGACAATTTTTTATATCCTCATATTCTAATCATATTATAATTATTTTATTATTTCCTTGGTTAAAGTTGTAGTGAACCATCTCAACGCTCCCCCAAACGAAATAATCTCTCTCTCATAAGAGATCAGTTCGTTTCGAAAAAGAGATGTGTCTTGTTTTGTGTAAAAAAAAAGAGGGAGAGAGAGGAAAGAGTCAACCAACCAACCTTTCACTCTTTCCATCTCCATCTTTTTTGTCTTGTTTTGTATTTTATTTTGAATTTCGCTCACATCAATGAAATCAAAAGAGCCGTCATCTGCATCGTAGATGACACACTAATCATCTGCTAGTTCCATGGCGACGTACCCCCTGCCTATCCAGTCATCTCTGCCTATGTAGGCCACCAGAATGTGCCTGGAAATATCCGATTCTCTGAGTCTAAGCCAGTCTGGTTTCGCCATGTAAATTTCCCGCAGCTCGCTTATGAGAGACAGATACTCCCCCTGATTATTGCACAGCCTCACGGTAAAGTCAGAAGGGCTATATGCCGACAAAGGCAGAACTTGGTAGCATTGGCCCACCTCCAAGCCCTGGGAGGATATCTGGTCTCACTCAGTGGCAAGTTCCCCCTCGGCTCCCGTCCAGAGTTGTGTGGCCATTTCGTGGAATTTACCTACATAAACAGAAAAAATCGTCGCGCTTAAAGAGGCACCCGGAGAGTACATATCCATGGAAGAATGGACAGACAACGAGATTTCAATTCAAAACCCAAATGACTTCACCAACAAATAATGCATTCCTTGATCCAGCAAAGAGAAGAAAGGAGGAAAGTGCCCCAAAAAGAAAAGTAGGATCATGCGGGTGGAAAAGTCATGATCAAGGCAAATTGAACAGAACTAGGTCCATGAAATTTGGTTTATTCGAGCGGTTCGAATTCGGGGCCATAGATCCTGGCATACACTTGACCATCCACCTTCTTGTAAAGAATGTCGTATCTGGCCTGTTCCTTCGCAATGGTTAACAACTTCGCACGGAAGCTTTTCTTTAATTTAGAGGTTACATTTTCGAACGCCGTGATGGTAGGGCGTTGCCGGAGATCCTCCAATTGCTTCAAGCAAGCATCTGATGGGTATTTAATGGCGACATGCTTCATGACCCCGCCTTTTCCAATTGGCCCAAACCTTCCTGTTTGCACACTCCAGTTACGTGTCCTTTTTTTTCTCAGGAGTCACCCTGGTGTAATTTCGCTCCACCGAGACTGCGTTGGGCCCCTTACATTTTACCTCATGCTCCCTGAAGTGTGCGGCCAGGTGATTTTGGCTTAGCTGGATGCCAAAATCCCTGCATTAGATTTGCCTGTCCTTGCCGGTTGACATTTTAGCTCTGAAAAGAGCAAATTAAGATATAAGGGGCATATACGTGCTTAAACAACCCCTTACATACGTGTTGTTCCCAAAAAGTAGGAGGCATGCAAAGAAAAAAAAACGAATTTATAAGGTTTATTTGCTTACCAGTAGGAGATTGACAGACACGATACACAATGATGAACACAAGGCGACTTGTTGCTATCGAATGAATTGCGCAAGGGAACGCTACTGTCGATTTAAAACTATCAGGGGGGCATAGTGTGAGAAACATCCTGATAATATTTACCTTTTGAGACTCTGATTTTTTTTCATATAAAAGTGACAACCAAAAGGAAAGAGAGACAAAACTCCTTTTTACTTGTTTTCATAATTTCTTGTATTCTTTTTATTTTTTTTTTTTTTTTAGACGCAACCTTCAATAAATTTCAGATTGGCCAGCTCATCAGTAACCCATAGCATTTACTTTTCAAGGCGTTACGAACTTAACTTATTAGTCACATTGCCTATTGTACTAAATTTGCGTAATTTGCATGATTTTTAAATATATCCGCTTATATACAACCATACATGACCACTGTCATTTTTGAACGACCTTAATCTTATTATTTTATTTTTATGATTTTACTAGTTTTTCTCCTTTTATTTGACAGCATGCCTTAAGTCGCTAAAAAGCCCTTATCTATAGGCCAAATATATATATATATATATATATATATATATATATGTATATTTAATCATAATCTTAATCATTCTAGACTTAATCATATGCACTTATAGGCTATCCTTAAAATATATATACAAAGTTTAAATGACATTGTTATTTCTTCCCGACATTAATTAATTCGGTTTCTTCATTTTCTTCGATGTCGGCTTTTCTTTTATTATATATTTTCAAATCTTGAGTGTGGAACATCCCTCTTTCCTCTTTGGATTGGGGGTTCCACAATATAAAGGTTCCAGGTCGAACCTCCTTTTTTATTTCATATGGGCCCTCATAAACTTGCAGAAATTTCTTGAGGACTTTCTTTTTAGGGTCCGATTCATTTATAGCTTTACCTAGTAATCTATCTCCTTCTTTTAATACTGCCAGACGATGAGCTTTATTAGATCTTGAAGCTCTGTTTTTTCCTTTTCTGGAGATATTTTCTTTGGCCAATTCTATCTTTCTTTCATAATTCATTTTTGAATTGTTCGGAGGAAAATTGAGCGAATTCCCCCAGGCTCGTTTGGGTTTTTTATTTAGATGTAGCTCAATTGGAGTAAACTCTGTGGTCTCGTGGTAAGTCTCGTTCATACAACTTTCAATAGTCTTAATCCAACTCCACCACGATCCATGATTCTCTCCAATGAGAGATCTAAAAAATCTAGATAACTCCCTATGTATAGTATGCCAGTTCAGCGCCCTTCAAGGTCCGGCTGGCATAAGGCAAGGATTTCCACCTTCATCAAGCTGGAACAGAACGGCACCCAATGCCACGCCACTGGCATCAGTTTGTAAATAAAATGGTTTTTTAATGTCTGGGTAATTCAATAGGACAGAGCTGCTAAATAATAGTTTTATCTCATTAAAAGCTTGTTCCAGCTTTTCGTTCCATGACCATTTTACTCCCTTTTTTAATAATTCCAGAAGTGGAACAATTTTCGCAGCATGATTTTTTGAAAATTTTGTATAAAAGTTGATTATACCCAGAAATCTACGTAATTCTTTTAAATTTCGTGGTCTTGTGAAATTTTGTATAGTTTCAATTTTTTCAGGGTCTGGTTTTATGCCAGTCGACGTCAAAATATGTCCTACAAATTTAACTTCGGATCTGAAAAAATGAGATTTTTCCAGATTGATTGTTAAATTGTTTTCCAATGATCCAATTCCAATGATGGTTAAATAAAAATTTCCTAGACCGTTGAGGACAAAATCTAGGGCTCTGACCAGTGCTGCTGTGCTAGTTTTTAAGCCGAAGGGCGTTACGCAAAATTCATAACATTTACCTTCGTGTAAAAATGCCGTATATTTTTTTGATTCCTTGGCCAGTGGAATTTGCCAAAAACTACTGGTCAGATCCATCGTTGACATAATTTTACTGCCACCACACCTCTGAAGAAGTACTTCAGTTGCTTCTGCGCATTCGCAATCGCTTGTCATGATATCGTTTAATTTGCGAGCATCTAGGCATATTCTAACACTTCCGTCCTTTTTTAAACTAGTCACCAGTGGATTTATGTAGGGACTATTCGATCTACGAATAATTCCTAGTTCTAATAATTTGTTTAACTCAGATGTAACTAAACTCCTTAATCTCATTGGAATTGGATATGTTTTTATTATGAAGGGTTTATCATCTTTTATTTTGAGCTCATGTTCGTATATTGAAATCAGTCCGGGTTTCTTTGAAAATATATCTTTATATTTTTTCAAAACCTCCCATAACTTCTTTTCCTCGCCGTTGAGTTTTCACTGGGCTCCATATTTATTTCATGGATTACCCGAATACATTTTTCTTCATCATTTATAAATTCAATTTTCAATTCTTTATCTTCATTTCATAGTCTCAAATAATTTTCTTCTATATTAATCCTTCCTTTTAACTTCTTAAGTATATCAATTCCCAGAATACAATTTTTGTTCAATTTCGGAATTATTATAAACACGAAAGAATACGTCTCATTATTTATATTTAAATCTGCATATATTTGATGCTTTAACTTTAGAGGTTTAACATCTGTGGCACCTACGACGCTTGTGCCGACGATTGGCAAAATTTTACAATTTTTCAACTTATTTTTATTGTTTTCAAAGAAATTTTCCGAAATACAGGTGATTTCGCTACCTGTGTCGATAAGTGCATCTGTTTTAATGCCCTGAATTTTTACAAAACTGTTAGGGCACTTATCGACATTTTTAACAATTTCGCAATATTCAAATTCTAATAAATCTTTTCTCATATCTAATTCAAGAGGTCTTTCTATAACGTTAGACTCTGGGATTGCTTCTAATACATATACGTTTGACTACCCAGGGCTATCTATAGTTTCCCTGGTTTTTACATGTTTCGATATTATTTGGAAGATTCGAAATTTCCGGTTCGCAATGATTTAATGCGTCTAAATTTTCGTTGCTGCGCTCTTGTATTACGCTCGGCGCGTTAGCAACCACCCGGACCTTTCGCATCCCCTCCTGTACGTTCCCGCCTGGAGATCGTTCAGACTCATAGGCGCCCGTATTCGGGGGACTTACATTTTCGCGACGGTGATACACACCGTTATGCACATATCCATTGCCATTTTGCCTAGTATTGTAATTTCTATCACGCTTATCATTATCATGGGCCCGGTTTGTGCCCAGATGGCTCGTGGGAGCATGGTTGTGCCCTTCGGAACGAGCCATATTATTAGGTAAAGAAAAATTATTAATTCTATAATTTTGGCCGTCAAAACCGTGCCCAGGATTATAATTAAAGTTTCTATTTCGTTGGGCAAAATTTTCTGTCGCTCTAAAATTGTTTCTACTGGGATTTGGGGCAAAATCACGAGCTCTAAAATTATCTCGATTTGAAAATAATGTGTTTCCACAAACATTCGGATAAGATCTTTGATTTTGACCCAAATGGTTGCCGTTATTGCCAGGACTGGAATTGGATAGACCCTCTTGATCAAAGGCGTCAAGCAGTTCTATTAATTTTTCAAAAGTTTTAATATTTCAAATAATAATGGCCGTTCTAATATTGTCGTGAAAATTCCTAGATAACTTCCCTACTATTTCATTTTCAGAGGGTGTTGGGATCAAATCTTTAGCATTATTTATCATTTTTATCGCGTACTCAGTTCTAGATAAATTATTATTGGGAATGAATCTTCCAAATTGCAATTCAGAGATAATCTGGAAGCATACATTCTCATTCCAATACTTTTTTATAAATTTATCTCTGAACGTGTTGATATTTTCATCATCCTGAGAGACTAGTTCCCACCATTCTCTCGCAATATCTTCTAAACAGGCGTAAATTACATAATTAAAATCATTTGTGCTTATATCTATAGCGCTTATATAACGCTCAAAATCTTTCAAAAATTGCAACGGCCTCTCGCGCTTGTGCCCTGAAAATTTAGGCATTGGATATTTGTTTCACCAGGGTGATACTACCGAGGAACTACCCAGGTTTTTCTGCAATTTACTTTCTAGGACATACTGGTGGCCTTCCAGATGTTTAATTCTTTTTTCATGTACCATTTTTTAAGCGATTAAATCTCCACTTAAGCAGTGAAGTTCCTCGGAAGTCTCACCTGGGGTATTCACTCTCGCCTCTACTTGTCTAATTCTCTTTTCTAATTCCAATTTTTTATAATCGCATTCGGCCTTTTGTATCTGTTCAGAACTATTTATACTATCAACAATCAAACCTGTGAATTCATTAAATTTCTTCGCCATATCCTGTTTTAATTCTGCTATCTTTTTCGAATTTTTCTTAACAGTCTTTATAACTTTGGCCTAATTATTGGCCACGCTTTTTATTTTGACGCCTATAGATTTGAGTTTTAATAACATTTGGTCAAGTTCCGCAATGTCTTCCTCATCAGAATCTACAAATTCGTTGACGTGTAGCGAGGAGCAAAGAGATTCAGTATCTATCGATTCGCGTGACATGTTTCTTCCATTGATTGACAAATCTAGTGCCTCATTTTGGCCATTCGAACTATTACAATTTCCTGTTAACAGTTGGGTCGTGTTCCATAACAACTCTCCCATATTGAAACTGCTAGCCATCATTGATTGCGATTGTTTAAATATTCCTTTATTGGCTTCGCTAGAGTTGCCCATTTTGAAATTAAAATTTAAAAGAAAAGACAAGAATTTTATGTTCGTTGTTAAGTGATTGATTTTCTCTGAAAAAAAAATTTAATTAGATATTAGTGGGTTGTCCTGGTTTTGGGCAACTCATCTAGTATCAATGTAATTTGTGGAAATGAAATCATCACTCTGATAACAATAATTGAAAAAAAATTATAAATTAAATTAACATAAAATTCTCATTTCAAAGCTCAAATTAAAAGAAAAATTAAAACTATCTAAATTCAATTTCGAGTTTGTTTAAATAAATAAATTTCTTAATAAAAAAAAATTTATGTACCATTAAATGTTAATAATTAATTAATGGTCATCATAAGAAAAACTATTAATTTCACTTTTTTATTCCTTGTCAGATTTTCTTTAATCTGTAACAAGGAATTTATTTTAAAATTAAAGCAAAATATAATTTGATAATTGAAATATTATTTCATCCGTTTTCTTGCCTAAGGTGAGACCTATTCGTCTCTTTATTTACCACGCAGGGCATTCACCCTCGCGCTCACTCAGTGGCTAGACGTGCCAGCACACCACTTCAAACGTCAAAGTCAGCTGAGTGACGTCAAGCTGACATTTGACTGTTGACAATCTAGGAATTTAGAGGTGAATCTATTTTCTTCACCTTTATAATATATTTTTAAATTGAAATAAAATACACGCACCCGGTGACAAATTGTTTTGGACTTAAAACCGACAAATTTACCAGGAATACCAGGTTTAAGACATAAGTACGCCAGAACCTTTTAGAAACGATCAACCGGTATAACAATACATATATTTAAAAGTGACCTGTTTGATAACATGTCTATTATTATATTGACCCAAATTAATATAATTTTTGTTCATTTCTTTGGCATAGGGTCAGTTTTATCTTATTTCCCTTGATTAAAATTATAATTACATTTAAAAATGCGAAAAAAGAAAGGAAGGCAAACGTTTCGGCCACATATGGGGGCCCTCTTCAGTGCCATAAATTCAAAGATTAATTCAAAATTTCTGTAAAGGATTGGTATATAGAAGATAATTAAAAAAAATTATCATAGAAATTAAAAACTTAACTCAGAGCTTGCAATTCAAAATGAAGTAGTCCAGTATGCAGCATCACGAATTGAAAAAATATTTGGAGTTCACTATGAATGAAAGACCACGCGGATAAACTGAAAAAATATAAAAGATTTTGCACACGAACCGACCGCAATTTTTTTCCAAAAAATGTTTATTATTAAAGAAGGATGCCAAATTGGTTCTCAATGGCAAAACGCGAACAAGTTTTACATTTATGAAAAATTCTCATGAAGACTTTATTACCGGCGTCTCTCACAGAATGATCTGAACTGTTTTAAAAACCGACTCGGGACATGTGGCTTTGCTGACCGAAATTTTTTTTCTGTAAGCAATCCTGAGAGGTTCTTTTCCTCCTTGAAGAAGACTATTGTCCTGTACCTAGTTAAGAAATTCGAGACGTTTATGATGATTTTCACGAGTGGTCGAAGGCGTTTATTTTTTAAGGAAACGATTTTGTATATAAGCTTGACGGACAATTCATTCAACACTGAATTTGCAAGCAAGGCGTTTCATAAACATAAAATATTATAATATCCATATATGTAATTTTACTCAATATTTTTAAAAAATTGAAAATTGTTTATTTTACATTCAGATTTATTCTGAGATGTTTTGATAAAATGATAATAAATTTATCTTTAATAATTAATAAAAATGCAATTTAAATATTCGTGACATTAAGTATCACATTTGACGTATTATTAAATTTAACTAGTTCTGAAAATGGTCAGAACTGTTAGATATTCTAGCTTTATATTGAAAGTGTCATTTTAAAATTTCAAAGTGACCTGTTTGATAACATGTCTATTATTATATTGACCCAAATTAATATAATTTTTATAATTTTTGTTCATTTCTTTGGCATAGGGTCAGTTTTATCTTATTTCCCTTGATTAAAATTATAATTACATTTAAAAATGCGAAAAAAGAAAGGAAGGCAAACGTTTCGGCCACATATGGGGGCCCTCTTCAGTGCCATATTCATAGTGAACTCCAAATATTTTTTCAATTCGTGATGCTGCATACTGGACTACTTCATTTTGAATTGCAAGCTCTGAGATAAGTTTTTAATTTCTATGATAATTTTTTTTAATTATCTTCTATTTACCAATCCTTTACAGAAATTTTGAATTAATCTTTGAATTTATGGCACTGAAGAGGGCCCCCATATGTGGCCGAAACGTTTGCCTTCCTTTCTTTTTTCGCATTTTTAAATGTAATTATAATTTTAATCAAGGGAAATAAGAAAAAACTGACCCTATGCCAAAGAAATGAACAAAAATTATAAAAAATACATATATTATTTCTCAACATAAAATTTGCAGATCTTCGCGAAATTTTCGAATTCAAGAACCTTCGGGCCCCACGTTGGGGGCCAGTTGAAACATTTCGACTCTTGGAGATTAATTTTATTTATATTTCAATATTTTGAACACGAATTTTTGTCCTAATTTAGCCAAAAGTCTCACTCTTCAGATTCGAGTTTAAATTAAAAATTTTCAATTATTAATTACACCAATTTTCCAAATTTTTGAGTAACAATTTTGCCCTATTTTAGGTCAAAATTGTTCCTTTAAAATCTACGTGTGGGTCACACGAAGGGTGAAAATCTCGCGAAACGGAATTCTTAATTAAAAGAGCTAGAATACCGAATAAAACTCACGATTTTCAGTTTTTCGAGAGAACAAAGCAAAACGGGCGCGTCCTCGTGACTGCAGTCCGTGATTGCAATTTGGAGATTTCGAATCTAAAGAGTATAGGGAAATTTTAATTAATTTTTATTTTGAATAATTTCGCGCAAACGCGCCATGAACAAAAACACGTTCTAATTTTGGGGAATCATCCCTACTCCTGAAAATAAAAGGTTTCGACCAATGGTTTTTCAAATCGCAGCATACGTGATTTTCCCACGTTTTCTTTCGCAATTAAACTACTTCCTCCCTGCTATTGGAAATCAATTTTTTTTCTTATATAATATGGCAACAGGCATGAGCAGGGCACTGTAAAATTTGTGTCACAGACCTGCTACTAATCATCACTTGCCGCCTCCCGGAGCATGTTCAACATTTACATTCAACGCGCGCAACTCGACAGGCTTTACTCATTGGAAAATAAAATAAAAAAATTTAAAAACGGAGCCACCGAACAAGCTAAGCTCCCCATGGGGATTCGCCGCTTGCATGGCGTGGATATGGAAATGGTTTTCCAGGCGAAACTCCCCGTGGGGATTCGACACCCAAATTTTTCCTGGAATTTTATTTATTTAACAAGGAATGCCACGTTTGATGTGTCCCTCGATATGAGAGTTCACACTACTTGTTGCACGAGTCGAGCTAACCGAATTTCACGATAAGGTTTTAAAAGAGCGTATTTTAAAAAAAAATTCCCAAAATAAGAAACATCCAAAACCATTGATCTCTAACTGTAAGGGGGACAGGAATCATAAGCGATCAGTTTTCAAAAGATTAGGTGCGGTGATGCTATACTGCACCACACCTAATCTCGAGCCTCCATCTATGTTTTTCTTCAAAAATTCGCGCAGGACGATAAGTCCTCACCTTATTAGGGTTCGCAACCGGACTGACTTTCGAGGATCAGCAACCAAGCACGCTACCTCGGTTTTCAACCTCTTTAATAAATTCCCCCCTTAATTAACATGCGCGCGCCTCAATTAGCGACCGCGATCAAGTCCAATTAAATCTTTAAATTAAGAATTCCGTTTTGCGAGATTTTCACCCTTCGTTTGACCCACAAGTAGATTTTAAAGGGAATATTTTAATCCAAAATAGGGCAAAATTGTTACTCAAAAATTTGGACAATCGAAGTAAATAAATACTGGAAATCTGAAAATTGATTTCGAAATTAAGGAGCGAAACTTTTGGCCAGATCAGGCAAAAATAGCGTTATAAATGTTTAAATTTCATAAGTAAATATTCTAAAAGGTCGAAATGTTGCAAAATGGAACTCCTCGCGACAACGAATCAAAAACTTTAGAAAAACGTGAAACATTAACAAAATTTAAAAATTTACAAAAGGGAATAGCAAAAGAGATTAAAAAAGGAAACTACTACCATTTTGTTCTTCCAATTGAAGAGGAAACTAAGGACAATTCATCAGAAACTTCAAATAATATAAAATTATCAATTCACTCATTACATGAATTATCTCAAAAATTTGAATTACGATCAATTAGTATTTCAAAAACTTCCAGAATTAATCATATACCCTGGGAAGAAGTGAAATCAATTTTTGATTCAATTTTCTCAAATTCAACTGCAAAAATTATAGTTGGCAATGGAATAACGCAATATCCAACAAAGGAACAACGAACTCATTTAATTGAGGAAGCTCATTCTTCAGCATTAGGAGGCCATAAAGGCGTTACAAAAACTTACAGCCGAATTCGCCAAAAATTTTTTTGTGAAAGTATAAAAGTAGACATTCAAAAATATATTCTAGGCTGTTTACAATGTCACCTGAAAAAACTAATCAGAGTCAAAACAAAAAATCCTATGGTAATCACAGACACACCCACTACTGCTTTTGAAAAAATATCAATGGACATTGTTTGTCCACTACCTGAAAAAAAATCTGTTAACTTATATATTCTAACGATACAAGATAATTTTACCAAATATTCTTTAGCAACACCTCTTCCAAATCACCAAGCTAGTACAATAGCAGATGCTTTTGTGAAAAAATTTATTTGCATATTTGGATCACCGAAAGGAGTACTTACTGACCAAGGCAGAGATTTTTTAAGTAATTTATTAAAAATATTGGCAAAACGTTTTAGAATTAAAATATTTCGTACCACAGCTTTTCACCCTCAATCAAACGGGTCTTTAGAGCGTTCACATCATGTTTTAGGAGAATATCTCAGACAATTTGTTGCAAAAAATTCAGAATGGGATGATTGGCTTGAACTAGCAATGTTCTCGTACAATACTAGTGTACATGAAGGCATAAAATGCACACCCTATGAATTGGTTTTTGGTAAACTAGCTCGTGAACCTTCCAGTGAACCTTTATCACAAAAAGAAAAATTACAAACATATGATGATTATTTAATTAATTTCGTAACACAATTACACGAAATGCGAACACAAGCAAGAGACAATCTTATTTCAGCAAAAGAAAAATCAAAAATGTACCATGATAGAAAAATAAACCCTTTGGAAGTAAAAATAGGGGATAATGTATTTTTATTAATGGGATGAAAAATTTAAAAACTATATAATTAATACACAGGTCCTCACGAAGATTTAGATGTACTAGGAAAAGGAAATGTAGGAATCAACATAAAAGAAAAACCGAAAGTAGTTCACGTCAATCGAATAACAATATCGCACATAAATATGCAAAATTGATTAACTGAATTTGAATTCAAACCCATAATAATATAAACTTTGCATAAAACCAAAGCGTTTAGAATAACTAAACCAAAGAATGTTTTGAACAAAAAGATGTTTTGAAATTTTATTCTAATCTTACTCTTTTCTTTTGGAGAAATTCGAGAAGCTCACTGAACCTTCAAATTGCAATGAAAAAATTTAAATATTTTTTATGGTTTTTTTTTAGAGTAAATTAAACTTCTCAAACTAGCAAGTATTCATCAAATTATTCAAAATTTTCAATTTTATCTTCTGTTAAGCACAATCTAAAAATCTAATATCATCACAAAAAAATTATACTTCTTTAAAATTCTTATAAATACTTTCTTTACATTCGATTCAATCAATTTTATTTTTGTTCACTGATCATTCAGAGAATAAACTAATAACTTTCTTAGTAATAAGACAAATGCTAGTTTATATTCGAATCACCATTATATAAAAATATTTGCATTTCATTTTTTTTGCTTGAAAGAAATAGCTTTTCTGCCAAGAATAAATATGTACTACATTATTAGTGCCATCATAAATATAATTTTAATTTTGTTTATTCTTCCATCAAGGGAACTTTTCTTGATTCCCACCCTATTGGAAGAACAGTTTCTACAAATATTGAGTCTGTAAATGTAAACTGTGCGATGGCGTTACAAAATTTTTAAAGTGAAAATTGTTTTAAAAATTTTTAAATGGCAAAGATAAATTTTTTCATATCATGTTTCAGAAGGAATTGAATAACTTGGTAGGATATCTAGTTCTACCAAAAGCTCGTGCAGAACTTCTTACATCGCTCATGAAAAAAAGAACTACCTATCAAAAGGTGTTAAAGTTGATGATTTCGGAAACAGAAAGAAAAATTTAGAAACTACTTCAAAAAAATAGACGATCCATCGCTGATGTATTGTAACGATGTGCAAGGGTTAATGGATGAACGAGAGGACGAAAAGACGAGGAGTGAAGACCTTTTATAAATTCTTCTCAAAGAAGTCCTTATCTCGCAGCACGAATAAGTACGATCCTATACCGATAGCTTATTCAACTGTGCTTAAGGTTACTCACTAAAATCTCAAATTTGTTTCGAAAAAGAACAAGTTTTTAGAATTTAATTGAAAAATTATCCATTATTTCAAAATATTAAGCAAACCCTGATAGTCAATCCAGACAGAGTACTTCTACCTCCTCTTGATATTAAATTGGGTCTCATGTAGCAATTTGTTGATGCTCTAAACAAATACGGCAAATGTTTCGAATATTCACTGCAAAAATGTCCGAATATTTCAGACGCAAAAGTGCACGAAGGTGTTTTTGGATGGCCCACAATTGCGTATAATGCTGATCGATCAGAATTTCATTGATGTTATGAACAGAAAGGAAACAGCTGTTCAGACGAGTTTCAAAAATGTCGTGGAAAACTGTCTTGTAACCATAAAAGTGAAACTTCAAGAAAATAGTAGCTGGTCTGGTGAAAATCTTCAGGAAGCTTGGTTGTTTGATGAACCTGAAGTTGCACTTCTGGGATTTTCACATTTATTATTTTCCAACGAATTTGGGGGATTAATAAAGAAGAATGATAAAAGAACAATATATCAAATAATAAAAGAACAATATATAAATAACAATATAATATATCCCAACTTTTATCATTTTTTTAAATTAGAAATGTTTATCTCTTCTGGTGGACAAGACGTTTTTTTCGTGTGCCTGTGTAATCCTCATGCCCTTTTTTCTCCCTTTCCGCAAAATTTATTGGAGTCGTCCAGATACTGTTGATACCCTGCTGATTGGTCATAGTGCATTTGTTGGTTAATTTGCTTCTGCATAATTTTTGAGCAATTCGTCTGATCGTTTCTTGTTCGATTACTTGGATTTCCTTATTGGTAGGATGTTTGGGTAATGCCACTGTAGAAAATTTTGTGTTTCACATAGCATAGGGTTGAGAGGTGGCTTGGTTTTTACATTATAAAAGTTCCATGTCAGCGCTGCCTAACGCCGCCATTGCCGGTCGCAAGTCCGGATGCGAAAGGAGGAGGGGGCACACAGACAGCACCATGACACTACATAATTACAGCGACACTGAACGCAACACAACCAATACCCGAGACGGCATTTCGCGGGAGGGCCGCGTCTCGCCCAGAGGATTGTGTGAGGCCATGCACGGAGCAGACGCGTCCTGCAGCCCGCCAACGATAGTAGCCAAAAGGACTCTGCCAGCAGCTGGGCTGTTGCCGTCAGGATGGCCGTCAAGGGAGTCTTTTAGACAGGCTTTCCCTAGCGGAGGGCCTGCCGGGCGCACGCGTTTGAATGGTATCTCCTCAACCTTCGGGCGCGTGAGGACGCGGTGTGGAGCAAAAGCATCAGGGGACCTTGAACAGGTTCCTTGATGCCGCATGAGTGGAAACAGTGTGAATGCGGGGGGCCCCTTAATCGAGGTATCAACCCAAATGCGCATGTGGCGGTGACGCTGAATTCCCTCGTGCCCTTCTAGCAGTCACATCACAACCACATGCACGATACCGACACCCACACAGACCAGTATGAATGCGTTGCTGAGTGAATGGGCTGCGGCCAGCGCCTGGTGGATATTCCCGATAGACTAGCCAAGGGAGGAGTAGTAGCCTCCCGACCAGGGTAGGACGCGATGTCAGTACCTTACCTCTGTGGAAGTAATATGGGTAAATGTAAGTCCCTCCGGTGTTCGGCCGCGAAGGGCAAAGATCCCGTGAAACCACATGTTAAAGTGGGAAAACCGCTCACGTTTCTACTGTCTGGAGCCAATTTCAGGGTTGAAATCATGGACGCCCGGACGCATGAATGAAGGATTACCTGTTCAGTATTTCCTTATACCCGACGCTGCGTAGGATAAATCGCACACCGTCTAGCCTGAAGTCCGTGTCAGGCGTCGGGGCAGACCCGGCAACGCTCGGTCGATAGGGGTGACGTTAAAGCTTCAGCATCATTATGGCGCGGCCCTAATCCGTAACCTTTTATTAGCTTCATTCAATGTGCCGATAGGATCGATCATCCGATAAGCCGATTCTCGGTTTCGGCGCATATAAATAGGGATCTATACAGGCGGGGATAGTAGCCCTACTGCGGTAGGGCTCCCATGATGGGCGAACCATCTTAAGACACGACGGGATAAATATGTTTTCAGTAAATAACAAAGGATATGGAGAGGTGAAGGCGCCAGATGCGCACTCACACACTCCTATAGCGGCTGATGAATGGAAAGACGTCCTTCAGCTCCTGAAGGAGCAAAGTAAGAAAATGGAGAGGTTGGCCAAGGCTCTCCGCGTTATACAGCAAGGTATGCTGAGAAACAGCCCTAGCAATGTTAAGGACAGTGTCAGTGAGGCTTCGGAGGTGTTGAGCGGAATGCTCAACACCCACAAGTGCTTACTGGAGAGCAGGGTGGAAATCCAGAAAAGGCTGGAATCTCACCCTGCCTCAAAAAAGATGGGCATCTTCCGGAGACTGCGCTCTGCGTCTCTGGGAGATACCCCAAAAAAGCTGACAAAGGGAGAAAAGAGGGTTGCTCCTTCTCCCCCCGAAGATTGGCTTCCCAAGAAAGGTAAGGGCGGCATTTCGCCAACTTACGCTGCGGCCACCAGAGGCCAAACCCCAAAAAGAGATGGGGAATGGCAGCTGGTGGAGAAGAAGAACTTCCCCTTTGTTTTAGGTTCCTGCGCAGAGGGCACAGGAACCTAAAACAAAGGGGAAGTTGGCGAGGCGCTCTCCGACCGCAAGGTCGGGCGACGCTATCAGGGTGTCGGCGAAGGATGGACAGTCCTACGCCGATATCCTGACGAGACAGTCACAAGAGAAGAGATTGTTGCCGCGCTATGCATCGCGCTGGGCAAGCCAGACCTCGGGGACCAGTGCAGGCTGTACAAACGCTATGGCGGTTTGCAGACTGCGGTGGTTCGTTTAACCGAGGAGGACGCCCGGAAATTGCTCGGGCTCGGTAGGCTAAGGCTGGGCTGGGTGAACTGCCGCATCGGAGAACATGTCGAGGTTGCCCGGTGCTTCAGGTGCCAGGGATATGAACATGTGTCGCGTGACTGCACGCTTCCAGGCATGAAGAATGCCTGCTGGAGGTGTGGGGGCGCGTCGCACATGGCCAAGGAGTGCAAGCTTCGTGAACACCTTGAAGAAAGCAAGATCATAGACGAGCTTGGTTGGGCAAGGTCTGCTGAGTCGTTGGAGGACACTGTGCGGGGGGCGAGACGGAAAGTGGTCGCAGCATGTGGCCACTCCATGCCTTGCCACGGGCACAGGCGTACAGGGGACTCGATGTACTGGTGGAACGACCAGTTTTCACATGGTCCGCGAGAATGATCTCTCGGAAAACCAGTTCGAATTTCAGAAAGGCAAGTCCACAGTCGACGCCATCCATGCAGTGGTGGACATCGCCACTAAAGCAAGAAGAGGAACTGGTAAGCGTAAGGGATTCTGCGCGTTGATCAGCATTGACATACGCAATGCGTTCAATACCGCGAGATGGAACATCTGCATCGAGGCGATGGTCCGGAAAAAGGTTCCAGACTACCTGTTGCGAATGATAGATGACTATCTGAGCGACAGGTGGGTGATATATGAGGGCGACAAATGGTCTCTAAAGGAAGAGATGACATGTGGCGACCCTCAAGGGTCTCGGGTGGGTCCATTCGTTTGCAATGTCGTGTATGAAAATTTCCTGCGCATGGGCCTGCCTGCTGGAACGAGCATCATCGGCTTCGCGGACGACGCACTTGTCGTGTGCGCTGCTGACAACGTCGGAATTCTGGAGCTGAGGATCAATGATACTCTGTGGCGGGCAAAGTGTTGGTTAGATAGCACAGGCCTGAAAATGGCCCCTTTGAAGACCGAGGCTTTGCTGGTCACAGACAGGAGATCCTTCCAATATCTGAAGATCGCTCTCGGGGAACATGAAATAGAGTGGAAAAAGAGCATTAAGTACCTGGAAGTGGCGAGCGTGGTAAACTCGAAGCTGCTTTATGCAGCTCTGATCTGGACAAGTGCCCTTAACACCCATGCTATCCTGAAGAGGCTGTTCTCGGCACAGAGAGGTGTGGTGATGAGAATTGTCTGAGCATACCGAACTGTGTCGATGAGTGCTGTGCTAGTCCTGGCATGCGTCCCGCCAATAGACTTATTGGCGGAGAAAAGGAAACAGACCTTCCAGCTCCGTAAGGAGCTCACCTGCTTAACAAACCTGCAGGAAATCGCTCGGGCGAAGAAGGCCATCCGCAAGGATAGAAGGCGCAGACTTGTCGAGAAATGGCAGACGAGATGGCATGGTGACCAATCCGAGAGATAGACACACCGTCTAATCCCGGAGCTCACCACCTGGCGGGATAGAAAGCACGGTCAAGTCGGCTTTTACCTGGTGCAAGCGCTTTCAGGCCGTGGCTGCTTTAATGCGTACCTGAAGCGCTTCAAGAAGAGAGTCGACGAGTCTTGTAGCTACTGCGGACCCCTTGTGGACAAAGCAGAGCACACACTCTTTCTCTGTGCCAGGTGGGGCGTGGCAAAAGAGGCTTTTGGTCGGGAAGTGGGCACACTACTCACCCCTGACACGATGGTGTCTCTCATGCTCCAGTCTGAACGCGTAGAGCGCGGCAACAACGAGGGCAAATAGAATTCGCACCTGGCTGTCCTTGCAGACCGGGGGAGAAATCTTCTTGTTCCTCCCCGGGTTGGCGCGGCTAGTCGGTCTGCCAAACGGGCGTGTGGCCGCGGATAGGAGTTCCGGGCGAACGGATGACGGAAGAGTCGTACGCGACTTTAAGCTGGAACCAACCACCCGTGAAGTTTAAAGCCGAAAGGCGGTTCCGCGGGTGGTGTTTTGGTTTTGAAAGAGGGGGTTTTGGTTTTAAAGGGTATGCCTAGACCCGCCCTAGGAGAGTCCTGTACAACGTCTATTAAAGATTTCGCCATTTTTCCTCCTCACCAGAAAAAAAAAAAAAAAATGTCAGCGCTGTCTGCTAGAGGCAGGTTATCATTTATAAGTCGGTGGGCTGATGTATTTGCTTGAGATCGCGTTACCTGTGGACTTTGCGAGAAACGTTGTGTTGCACGTGATATTTGTGTTGTTCTACGCACTGCTTGAGATTCCTTAAGCCACATTTCTGTTCCTGTAGCCATAATCAGATTTAACTCTTAGTCTTTTTTCGATAGGGCTGTTGTGCTGGCCTTAAATGATGTAATTCAATTCGTTAAATATTTATTTGCCTAAAACGAAGTGGGAAATTTTGTACTGTTTCTCTTAAACCTTGTTTGCAACTTTTAAACTTAGATTTCAACGCAAGTGTTGAGCTGGTTTGCTTCCGGTTTTGTCTGCGAATCCCTTGACTTTGTTACTATTATAAAATCCAGTAAAATTTTTGGTCTATTGTATATGTGTCAGCCAGCGCGTAATTCCTATCTTCCTAACAGTGTAATATTTGTGTGCTCATCTTCTATTTTTCGTGTGGAATTTAATCGCATGATAAATAAAATTTGTTAATTTGAACTTTGTCCTGAATACAGTGGAATGCAGTGCATCTCCAGCTCCTACTGTTTTCGCTGCATGGATAGAGACTTGCGAGTCTTCCTTCTTTGCTTGTTGAATGGCAAATGCTTTTTCCAACTAGCTGCAGGCCTCGTTCTAAAACATATGGCTTACGAAATTCCGAACATTATATTTCACCAGATTTTAATATACAAATTTTATCTAAAATCATACATTAAAATTCTGCAACGGTAATTTTAAAAGAGCAACCTCTTCCTTCTTCATTCTATGTTATGTTATTATCCCCACAGCCTCGCAAAAAAACTCATGCAAAATATGAAAAATGCAATGCTTTTATAGAAACCATTGAATCTAGAAAATTTTCAAATTAGTTAATTTATCCTTAAGCTGTATTCATATAAATAATCAAACTTTTCTTCTCACACCCGAGACTTCGATAATTTTGAACCAGGAGACAAGTCTAAAGAATAAACCAGTGCTTAAAAAACAAAACTGCCCCACAAGACTGAAAACAGATTTGTCATAATACGTTACTCCACAGACACATGCAGGAAAAAACCAACGGAGATGAAAAGATCTATCCTAGAAATAGTTTTGAAGAAATTTTCTGTGAAAGGAGGAACGCTTCCACTCCGCTGGGTATCGAGCCCAGGTCTTTTCGATTGCCGGTCGAATGCTCTGTCATCTGAGCTACAGAGGTTCCACAACTTTTCACACAAAAACTTGTTAACGCCAATTCGGCTACGGATGTACCATGAACCATTTAACCAATTTTTCTAAATCATTTCAGTTGATTATGTCGATCATTAGAAGAGTGTATCACTTTACGTAATAACGGAACTCTACCATATTGACCTTACCAACCTATGATTAGGATTAATTTAACGTTATTTAAAACTAGGTGGAATTTTTCAATATAAATTGAAGAAATTTTCTGTGAAAAAAGGAACGCTTCCGATCTGCTGGGTATCGATCCCAGGTCCTTTCTATTGCCGGTCCACAACTTTTCTCAGAGAAACTTGTTAACGCCAATTCGGCTACGGATGTACCATGAATCATTTAATAAATTTTTCTAAATCATGTCAGTCGATTATGTCGATCATTAGAAGAGTGTTTCACTCTACGTGATAAAGGAACTCTACCATATCGACACTCTTCTAATGATCGACATAATTGACTGAAATGATTTAAAAAAATTGATTAAATGGTTCATGGTACATCTGTAGCCGAATTGGCGTTAACAAGTTTCTGTGAGAAAAGTTGTGGAACCTCCGTAGCTCAGATGACCGAGCATTTGACCGGCAATCGAAAGGACCTGGGCTCGATACCCAGCGGAGTGGAAGCGTTCCTTTTTTCACAGAAAATTTCTTCAATCTATATTGAAAAATTCCATTTAGTTTTAAATAACGTTAAATTAATTCTAATCATAGGTTGAGAAGGTCGATATGGTAGAGTTTCGTTATCACGTAGAGTGATACACTCTTCTAATGATCGACATAATCGTCTGAAATGATTTAGAAAAATTGAAGAAATAGTTTTGTCGCAAAAAATTGATATAAATGAAAATTTGACTGCGATTCCGCTCTTTCCTAATGTGAGTTTTATAAATCATTTATTTTGTTTATTTCAGGTTTGATTGAACAATTTCATTTGAAATTAGACTGTACATGCTTAAGGAGGTCGTCTGGTGTCCAGAATGCGCTGGGATTCGAGCCCAAGTCTTTTGATTGCCGGTCGACTGCTCCAACCATTGAGCTACACAGGCGGCCGACATCTCCTTCTACACAGGAAGATCTCCTCATATCGCGTAGTGGCTCAGCCTCGCGGCTATACATGATTTTAAATTAATTAGCTGAGTTTGAAATTTCTGCCACTGCCTACATTATCTGAGAATCACTAATTGCGTATCAGATAGGATACGTTGCAGACAGGTGTCCTCGTATACAATTTCAAACTCTTATATACCGAGATCGAACCAGATGTATTTTTTACGAACAGCCTGCTAATAAAGCAAGAATAAATCAAAATTCTTATAGAACAATTCGCATAGGGGCGGAAATAAATGTGAGAAGTTTATTCTCGGCTTTCGTAACCCGAACATTCTTGCATGCTCAGCAATTACACAATTGAGGCGTCAGTTCGGAAACCTATAGAAAATACTAGAAGTATTACAAACATGGAACCATTGACTCAAGCCTTCGAGCGGCTTGAAAATTAGGGTACCTGCGTAACTAGTACCTCAAATACGAATAATCGTTCTCGAAGACAGGACCATTCATTCAATTCCCGAAGGGTGGACAATGTGCTTTAATTTTGATTAGTTAGTAAATATGATTGTCTGAGTGTCCAAAGTTCGCCGTAAACAGCTTACGCCCGCCTACATGCACGTACATATGAACTCTATCTTAGTTTCACGCACTCTAGAAGCTGCGGCGGAGTTCCTTGTAACGTGGTTTTTTTTGCACTTAAAAATTCACCACGCACAATTACGGTACCTCGCGCTAGGACGACTGAATTACTCACGAAAGCGACAGACAAATTTAAGTATCTCTAATCTTTATTAGGTTATACACAGGCGCCAGGCCTTTCTTGAGCCAGTCACAAAATGTCGCACTTACCTACTGAATAGATATAGGAAACTCTAAACAAAAAAGGGGGTTTGAAAGTAAAAGGGCGGTGCCTAACAGAGTGTGGGGGGGGGGGGTATTCTGGTACTTCACACAGAATTAAAAGAATTTTGGGGGGTGGGTGCCTAACCGACAGGGGGGGATTCGCATACTTATCGATTAGAAATCTATAAATAAATAGGGAAGGTTACGTGTTTTGGGGGAGAACACACGCTACATCTTATTACCATAGCTCTGAGACCCACGAGTTCAGTCCCTCTAATAGGTTACAAGCTGGAGGGGGGGGGGGCTGATTAAATTTCCAACTTGAATTACACAAGGGCCAGCGATGGAACTTTGTGGACATACATGGGCCTTTTTTCACTATCTGAACAAGTGGATTCAGAGAAAAGCTCGCAGATACGTATTGGGCGGGTTCCGACGCTAGAGTGAAATGCCTAAACTCGTACCTTTAATACTTTACACTTTCACTCTCCCAACTCTCTACAGTTTTTGCTTCGTAATCCTCGTCGAAATTTCCACTCGAGAGAAGTGACAGTCTCGCTTCGATCTTTATTTCCTACCAAATAATTCGTTATAATTCAAAACCCATGCAGTTGTTCTCTACCAAGTCGAAATAGCAAATACCATACTCTTGCCTCTTGACAGCAACTCTCGCCCGCCAAAAATCCATTCCTTGTCTACGCCGTTAGGATTACAAGCAAGGTTTACACTCGTTCATCGTCAAGTCGCTCAAAGTTCTTTGACTAAAGGTCACTCTACAGCGTCGATTGCAGAGAGATCGACCATGTCGGCCATTTTCTTTTAACCATGGGGTGGGTTCTCAAAACTATATTCTTCTATTACAAATTATCAATCCTTGTTCTCAACTTGAACTTGCCTAGTGTCTAGAACCGGGTTGCCTCGTCGTCCAAATGTATGCATATTTCAACCCATATTCGCATCTGGTACTCGCCTTGAGTCTTCAACAGGGCTGGGTCATGGAAGTTCGTATTCGTATTCGTATGCAGAGTATTGGACTCTCTCTGTCTATCGTTAGGCGGTGATTTTAACAAAACGAGAATAATCTTAACAATTCTATGTAACAAACAATAAGTTAACACAACTTTCGCAGTCCTGGAGCACCTAGCGACCTGCGATCCGTAACGAGACGTAAATTGGTAAATTACCGAAAGTTAAGAAATTTTACCGAAACTGCTCACTTTCGGCAACCATCTAATTCCGTTCTTGGCTATCTGCTACGGCGGAACTACGGAATAAAGCCATCTTGCGATGTGCAAAGATTTTGCAACATCACATTCTTAACCGCTTGTATGGTGCTATACATATTTACATATATGTATATTCGTATATACCGTTGCATGATAATGCCACTCGGCTGGAATACTAAAATCCATTTCTTGGTGGAGCAAATTGATAAAGTTATATTCATTTTTGAAGTACTGGGCAGCTCTATCTGTAAAATAAATCATTTTTCTCGGTTGAAAATTCTTTTCCAAATATGTGTACAAGTTTCTTCGGCGGGTTTTTCAAATTCTCTCTAAAGTCTTAAAAATGAAGTGACGACATAAAAGTGGATTATAATTGTCCAATAAATAATAAAAATTATTATCCGTGAAATAATTTATAACGATAATAATTATTTGGTCAAAAAATGCAGTTTTTAGTCGATTATTTGTAGTCGACTAGAAACCGTACATTCTGAATTTGAAGCATGGGCGCTCGCGAGTCAGAAGCCGCGCGCAAGGAGTTTTATATATGTCCAACAATCTATTTCGCCCAACTTTTGACCATGGCTCAATTTAAAGGGAAAAAATCAAGCTTGTTTTTAAACATAATTTTGAAAAGAAAAATAACTGCCGCACTTGGAGCAAACTACAAAATATGTTTAAAATTAAAAAAAGAAGCTCAAATAATTTGTTTAATTTAAAACAATTACCTTCAGCTTAAAGCTGATGAAAAAGCGTTTACAAGACCTCCATAAAAAAGGATGAAAATTCGAGCCCCTGTTTACTAACAACCCGTCGCACTAGAGACGTTCTCTTATGGAAATTAAAAGAGATTCACCAGGACAATAATTCCGCGGACTTTCAAGGATATCGCAGACAAAAAGTTTTTTGGCGGTTACACTTGACGAATTTTGCCCCATATATATATATATATATATATATAAACAGAGTGGGAACGAGTGGGTTGCAGAATAGGGAATATAATTGGCAGTAGTTTACTATAGGAAATACCGCCCAACATGCACTTTCGCTATTCGAAAAGATCTTTTTCAGACGTTTTTTTTTTAAATTCGCGCCAGCTCGAAAGAGGTCGTGCATGTTTTGCGCATGTCTGTTCTCTATTTTCTATGTTGGTAATAGTGAAACCTGTCCATATTTAATTTTAAATACGGTTCAGGTTAGGTTTTCAAATGTCATTTTTAAAAAAATAGGAAAAATATTAAAATTAAAAGTGTCATGTTTTAAAAATATTGTCGAAAGTGCGGCAGAATTTTAAACAACAGTGAGTGAATTTATTATTCAGACACACAAGTGTAAATAGTTGAAAATTGGAATCAAGTGTGACAGCAAGAAGCTCACCTTTGTAGTGTGTGATAAAAAATATAAATTTTGTAACATAGATGTTACGGTTAGGTGGGCACAGGGGGCGCGAGGCTGCAGGGGACGCCCCTGGGCCCGAGGGAGGACGAGATCCACCGAGAAACCTGGAAGGGACGAGTCTTCGCTGTTCGTTGTCATCTGTCGCCGAGTTGAATCTATCGTCACTGGCTTGTGAGTTTGCTGACCCGCTTTTTTGGTCGTATCACCTTTCCGTCATTCGCATCAAATCAAGAGTGCTTTTCTCCGTGATTGGTATTCGGCCGTCGTGTGTACCATACTAGTTGTAAGGACAATGAAGTGCTTTTAACCAGGCCGTGCAAACCTAATGGAAAGGTGGTGGACCGTTAGCAACTAGCGCCGCGTACAGCACTGCGCATAAACTACCATTATATGTGCACGTGTTAGTGCATATACATGCATACGTAGGTTCTTTAAATGTGTTACAAAGAATATATTTAAATAAAATTAAAAGGAAATTGAAGATTTAGCGCAAAATTGTGAAAATTTAATTCAAGAGTGAGAAGTTATGTTGATATCAACTCACTCTTTAATTACATTTACACAATTTTGCCTTAAATCATGGTTTTCTCGTCATAAATAAAAATCAAAAATATCTGTAATTTGTATTTTTATTTTCAGAAAATATAGTTGCTTAGCACATTTTGCGTTGATTTTTGTACTACAAGATAATCGAACACTTTGTGGGGTCGAGATAGCTCTCTTCGGTGTTGTGTGAAAGTCTTCTCCAAGTACATCCTTGCTGCTTCCTGCTTCTGGGATATCTTCTGATTCTTTTTTCTGGAATATAGATTAAAAGCATTTAATTTATATGAATATTTGAAATTTATTTCGTAGGTATTTTATAAAATAAATAAAAATAAATTTTATAAAATAAAACTCCAGTCACATGTTTCGCGAAATTGTGGTGGAAATTTCTGACATTGTGGAATTTGTATTGGCAATTCTCAGCTATTTTTACATAAATAATCCTTTGTAATTTTATACTATATATGTACTTGCATCTATATCTTCAATAACATTTAGACAGAAGTACACTGCCGGTCGAAATTATTTGTTCACTTGTTGTTTCAGCTATTCCTAAAGTGTCTTAATTTTTATGATAATAAGTTGAAATTTTTTTCCTATCATAAAACAAAAGTTAATAAAATTTTGCAAATAACAAATAAAACAAAATAAAAAATAATAAAATAAACTGAATAACAAAATTGAAGAAATTTTTTTTTTCACAGAAAAATTTCTTCAATTTATATTGGAAAATACCATCTAGTTTTAAATAACGTTGGATTAATTCTGAATCATAGGTTGATAAGGTCGATATAGTAGAGTTCCGTTGTCACGTACAGTGATACACTCTTCTAATGATCGACATAATCGACTGAAATGATTTAGAAAATCAGAAAAAATAACAAAATGTTAATTTTATAAAAAAATATTTCAAAAAACTTGAAATTTCAATCATTCTGAAAAATATTAACAACTCTGAAATTAATTAAGATTTTTAAAAGTTTTTTGTCTCATTTAAATGGTAGGTTTTCATAGTATTTTGCTAATTAATCAAGATATTTTCAGATTTTTTTTCCTGGATTCTACCCGGCGTCAAATATGGTACAAAAAGGTCATAAAATTTGAAAAATGTGTAGCTACTTACAAGAAATTTTTAAAAACCAATGTGTATCATATTTTAATAAAATTTATAGATTACTGTCTTCATTTGAAAATTTTCGACATGTTTGTACCATGTTTGACCCCAGGGTAGTATCCAAAAGAAAAATTCTAAAAATATCTTGATAAGTTAACAAAATACTATGAAGAGTAACCTTCAAAATGAGACCAGAAACGTTTAAAGGTCTTAATTAATTTCAGTGTTATTAATATTTATTCAAAAAGATCGAAATTTGACGTTTTTTGCAATAGATTCTTATAAAATTATCATTTTGCCTTCAACTTGGGCTCACTAGATGCAAAATTTAAATAATTATAAAAATTAAGACACTTTAAGAATAGCTAACACAGCAGGTGAATAAATAATTTTGACCGGTAGTGTATATACTATTTTTTTAGTTTGGTATCTCAAAATTACGTGCTAGAATTTTATTGTCATTCCTAAGGAAGTATTAGATACTTCATCGAAGTTTCTTGTACTATTTTATGTAAATTTTCTTACGATTTTTACATTTTTTCACATTTTCAAAGTTTACTTCGAAACAGGGCTCATATATGTAATATTTTATTTATTGCACTTAAAATTTTAGAAATAAAGATCACTAATGAGGACTCTGATCAGAGTCGAAAAGTTTGAAATTATATACAATATCGTATGAAATTAAAAATATTGTTACTTACGTGTGCAAACTGCACGCTACTTTCTTCAAAGTCTCGTGTGCCTTCTGCAGGTTTTTCTACTTCGGGAATAAAAATTTCGAAGTCTGATGGGGAAGAAACACTCGCCGGTTTAATGTTCACATCACTTCCACTCGACACATCACTACACGACGGTAAATTTAACGTCGGAAAAATGTCGATGACAAATAAAAAATTGTCTTTCTAGTACTTCGAGATATCCTAACCTCGACAAGTAGGGATTTGAGCATGCTTCTATCCATCGTTGTCCGGCATTTTCTTTCTTCGGAAACCGATGAATTGACACATTGTTCTTCCGACCCCTTTTGGAGGTACACCCACTCACAGCACACTGAATTTCGTACTTCGAATTCATTTTAAATGATTATAAAGCGCGATCGCGTACGAATTGTTGATACATATATACAACAATGGCGGAACTCATACGAAGCCGTTCCCTTTGCCGCACTCCGCCCGCTTCCGACAACTAGCGCCGCGTACACCACCGCACATGAACTATCCTACGGGGACACCCAATACATTAGAGGTCGACCTGCCCTGGCTTTTAACTGTTTTAAGTGCCTGTGTCAAGTGTTTTTCCCCCTATTCTCGGCATCCTTTTCCTCATCCCCCCCCCCCCCTCGGATAACGACCTCGTTATACCTGGCGCCCAACATAAAAACCCATAAAACCTTTTCCTAAAACGTGAAAACCTGCCGAAGATAGGGTCAAAAATAAAAGGATTATTGGAATATTACGAGACTGAACCTTTGACGCTTGTGTTGGCTGTAAGTTTATTTCCGAATACTATTTATCTATTGCTTGTTCAGCTTAGGAAAATGTTTGATTTTAATGTTAAAATTTCGTTGGATTCGATACAAATGAGTAGTTTCATAAGTGATTAGAAAACCAATTTGGATGAAAATCCTAGAAAAAATTGAATTGAAATTGAACGAAAACAAATAACTGTTTGCTAAGTGTAGCCTAAAGATAAAGAAAATTAGTCCCGAAATGGTTAGCCTTAATGGAAAAATAGAAATAAGAAATTGATAGAAATAAAATAATTAAGCTAGAGTAGAAATAAAATATTAATAGAAGTGAGGGAATTGACGAAGCGTAGGTAGCATAGAAGGCAAAAGCGCGCGGTTAAACGATAGGCTTTCGCCCATCAACAGTCATAAGGTCGAACTGTATCTTGTAAACAAAGAATCCCTCAGTGAAAATGAGACTGGACGAAAATATAAACACCTAAGGAATTTACAGATAATATAAATTAAACTATTATTCGAAGTACAAAATTTTATTCAAAGCACAGTCGACTCAGAAAAGTTCGAAGTACAGTTGACTCAGAAAAGTTCCAAGTACAGTCGACTCAGAAAAGTCCTGAGTAAGGTAGACACTGTAAAGAACCTTGAGTACACCAAGGCGAAATAGTTACACCTGCAAGGTAGTAAGGGAACGTGAATAGTTGTAAACCCCAAACAACTACACACGTACAAAAAAGATAATAGTAACCTTAGTAGGAATCGAAATTAATTTAATTAAAAATAGAATTTTTTTTTAGTATTATATATTAATGTTGCTTCTATCGGGCCTAACAAAAAACAAGATGCCTAATAATAGACAGGTAGAACCGGACCAGGAAACAGAACTATAACAAGAAAATTTTAATTTAGATGAAGCAAGAGGATTTATGCAAACAGGTGCAGAAACTTTAAAAAAGAAGAGAACAATCCCATATACCTCCAGCCAATCCTTTCTCTGGGACGGTATGGATTTGCCTTTTCCAGACCTCTCAAAGTCAACCAACCCCCAACCAGACAGCAATGAGATATTTCAAATAGACTCCTTTTTAGAGGACAATAATCGATTCTTGGCAGAAGCAAATGAACTGCTAAAACACTATGATGAACAAGTGATTAGGGAACGAGAAAAATTTATCAGAGAAATAGAAGGGAAATGTAAAAATAAAGACCTAAATAAAACGGCTAGACCTGCAGCCCATAGCTCGTTTGAAAAGGAATGTAGGAACCAAGGAAAATCGGGAAAGGAAAATATGTAAAACAGAGATGAAATAGTGAATAAACAATCGACAAAATTAAGAAATAGAAGAAAGAATGTCCACCTAAATTCGGATACAGACGACAGTGAACCACGAGAATTTGAAGGAGATTCCAACAAAAACAGAACACGCCGAGCAACGACTCAAAACGGACCAGCCAGACGTTCACGAGTGAACCGATATGATCAAGAAACGAAAGACGATTCGGAATTAAACGAGAACATCGGCAATTACCCTAGGACAACTACACACTTTCCTTTTGGAATGACCCAAACCCCGTTCCAAATAATGAGCAATTGGCCACTGAAATTTAGGAACAATAAAGAAGATAGCCCGGCCCATTTTTTGTACGACCTAAAAATATTCAAAAGGAGATACCAAATAAGTAGTAGACATATTTTGGAAAACCTGGACGCGCTGCTAACGGAAGATGCTAAAGATCTTTCAAAGACCACGTTCGGCGTCTCTGGGAGATACCCCAAAAAATTAGGTAATGGGGCAAAAGAGATCCGCACCCTTCCCCCTCTGGAAAAGCCCCCAAATAAAGAAGGGGGCTAGCATGTGGTCACAAAGAAAAGAAAAGAAAAAAAGAAGAAAAAAAAAGAGAAAAGGGCGGAGGACCCGGTGCAAAAGTGCAGGGGACCACCGCCACTCCTAACTCGAAGCGCTCTACGCCCGCCAGGTCGGGCGACGCCATCAAGTTGTCGGTGAAGGACGGCCAATCCACCATGGGTCCCGGGGTTGCAGCAACCCCGACAGGAAGAATTCCAGTTGGAGATGCGGCGTCGCGGGACACGTGTCCAGGAGCTGCGAAGCAACACCGAGGTGCCTGACGTGTCTAGACAGGGGCGATAAAGATGTCGCCCATGTCTCTGGTGGCGGCTCCTGCCCGGTCTTCCGGGAAGAGCTTTGGAGGTTGAGAGGCAGGAAGCGAAGTTCCTGCTATTCAACCTCGGAAGGGGGAGGGATGCCCAGGACCTCCTGATGCAGACTGCCAGGGAGGGGGGGCGATGTGCTGCTCATTAGTGAGCAGTAAAAATGGTCTGAAAACTCTTCTTGGTTTCCGGATGCATCAAGGAGGGCCGGCATCCTTGTTTGTAGCCCTGATTCGAGCATCGGGGATTTCCTGGAGTCCGACGCGAGGTTCGTTTGGGTGGAGGTGGCGGGTGTGCGTGTGTACAGCTGCTACTTCTCCCCCAACGATCCTTTCGAGGTATTCGAGACCCAGATTCTCCTCCTTGAGAAGAGCCTCAGTGAGGCTGTCGGGCGGTCCCTCATAGGGGACGACTTCAATACTAAGTCGTCCGAGTGGGGTGAGGCCCGCCTAGATAGGAGGGGAATCTTGGTTGGCCAGATGGTCGCTAGGAATGACCTGATCGTCTTAAATCGGGGCATGGAGTTTACGTTCAGACGAGGAGCGGGGGGGTCCATAATAGACCTCACGATTTCCGCGCCTCGCCTTGCCTCAAGGACAGGCGACTGGTCGGTTCTCGAGGAGACAACCCTGAGTGACCACCAGTGCATCGAGTTTAATTTAGAACAACGACGCCAAGCAGTGGATAAGGGTAGGGGCATCGAGGGAAGGAGCCCCTCCTGGAACACAAGACGGCTCTGCAGGGAGAGACTTAGAGTCCATCTCGAGACGACCAGGCTCATCGATGAACTTGGTTGGGTCGAGCCTGCTGGGTCGTTGGAGGACACTGTGCGCTCGACGAGGCAGAAGGTTGTCGCAGCTTGCGACCACTCGATGCCCTGCCGCAAGCGCAGGCAGGCCAAGGGATCGATGTACTGGTGGAATGACCAGTTGGCTGCCCTACGCCGGGAATGCCTCGCAGCGCGACGGAAGTTCACCCACTCAAAGGGTGATTCTCTGCAACGCGAGGCATGGAAAAGGGCAAAAGCAGCTTTGAGGCAAGGCATAAAGAAAAGCCGACTTCAATGCTGGAAAGACTTGATCGGTGAGGTCGAGAAGGGTCTCGCCTTCAAAATAGTCACCAAGAGATTGGTAGCTAGAAGAAAGACCCCGGGCCTGGATAATCCCGATCGAGTCAAGTACATTGTGCGAAGCTTGTTTCTACACGTGGAGCCGTTCCAAAGACAGGACCGAAATTCCTGCGTGGTCCGGCGCGAAGAACTCTTCATTCTCGAAGAACTAAAGAGAGCGGGCGGAAGGCTTAAGGCAAATACAGCGCCAGGTATCGACGGGGTGCCGAACGAGATCCTGAAAGAAGTGATCGGGGCATACCCGGAGATCCTCCTAGAAGTCTTTAACTCCTGTCTTCGGGAGGGGAGGTTCTTCGCAGATTGGAAGGAGCAGAGGTTGGTCCTGCTGAGGAAGGGCAACAAATCTCTAGGGGTTGCCTCGTCGTATAGGCCGATATGCTTATTGGATACGATGAGGAAGCTTCTGGAGGAGTTGATTCTACAACGGCTTCAGGCTCTCTTGGTCGGGGAGAACGGGCTCTCGGAAAACCAGTTCGGATTCAGGAAAGGCAGGTTCACTGTGGACGCCATACAAGCTGGGGTTAACATCGCCACAAATGCAAGAAAAGGAACTGGTAAGCGTAAGGGATTCTGTGCGATGATTAGCATTGACATACGCAATGCGTTCAATATCGCGAGATGGGACATCTGCATCGAGGCGATGATGCGGAAAAAGGTTCCAGACTACCTGTTGCGAATGATGGATGACTATCTGAGCGACAGGTGGGTGATATACGAGGGCGACAAATGGTCTCTCAAAGAAGAGATGACATGTGGCACTCGTCAAGGGTCGCGGGTGGGTCCACTCGTTTGGAACCTCATGTACGACGACTTTCTGCGCATGTACCTACCTGCTGGAACGAGCATCGTCGGCTTCGTGGATGACGCACTTGTCGTGTGCACCGCTGTCGACGTCAGAATCCTAGAGCTGAGGATCAATGAAAGTCTGTGTTGAGCAAAGCGCTGGTTGGATGGCAAGGGCCCTAAAGTGGCCCCTGAGAAAACCGAGGCTTTGCTCGTTACGGATAGGAGATCCTTCCAATATCCGAGGATCGTTCTCGGAGAGCATGAAGTCGGGTGGAGAACAAGCATTAAGTACCTGGCGGTGCAGCTAGATCGTAGGCTTAGCTTTGGCGAACACCTAAAGATCGCAGCTGCCAAAGCCATCCAATGTGGAGCGAACTTGGCCCGGCTTATGCCAAA
Source organism: Diplolepis rosae (assembly GCA_030998225.1). Lineage (NCBI taxonomy): Eukaryota > Metazoa > Arthropoda > Insecta > Hymenoptera > Diplolepididae > Diplolepis > Diplolepis rosae. The sequence continues at coordinate 2,057,683 of JAPYXD010000686.1, read as the reverse complement.
CATTGGTGGACCCAGGGAAGCGAAAAGAAGATTGGTGGCGAGCGTGGTCCATTCGAAGCTGCTTTATGCATCTCCGGTCTGGGCCAATGCCTTGCAAAACCATCCTATCCAGAAGAAGCTGTTCTCGGCGCAGAGACCCTTCGCGCTGAGAATAGTTTCGGCATATAGAACTATCTCGACGAGCGTTGTGCTGGCCCTGGCGAGCGTCCCGCCAATAGATTTATTGGCGGAGGAAAGGCAAGAGACCTTTCGGCTCCGCAAGGAGCTTACCTGTACTGACCTGCAGAAAATCGCTCGCGCGAAGGAGGCCATCCGCAAGGATGGAAGGCACAGAGTCGTTGAGAAATGGCAGATGAGATGGCATGGTGAGCAGACCGGGAGATTTACCTACCGCCTGATCCCGGAGCTCGCCACCTAGCTGAACAGAAAACACGGAGAAGTCGGCTTTTATTTGGCACAAGCGCTCTCAGGCCATGGCTGTTTTAACGCGTACCCGAAGCGTTTTAAGAAGAGGGACGAAGAGATGTGTTGCTACTGCGATTTCCCAGTGGATAACGCAGAGCACGCACTCTTCGTCTGCGCAAAATAGGGTGTGGCTAGGGAGGTCCTCGGTCAAGCGGTGGGTTCCGAACTTTCTCCTGACACGACGGTCCCCCTCATGCTCCAGTCTGAACGGTTCTGCACGATCATCGAGTCATTCGTCCCACTTGTGATCAAGATGAGAGAACTTGATGGGCGTCGAGAGCGAAACAACGGGGAGGGCCAGTAGAAATCGCATCGGGGCCTGTACCCGCGGTCCTGCGTCTCGGGTAGACTTGGCTGTCCGCGTCGTTCGGGAGAGGAATCTGTTTGTTTCTCCCCTGGGTGACGCGGCTAGTCGGTTATCCTAGTGGGCGTGTGGCCGCGGATGGAACATCCGAGCGAACGGATGACGGAAGAGTCGTACGCGACTTTAATGGAAACAACCACCCGTGAAGTTTAAAGCCGAAAGGCGGTTCCGCGGGTGGTATATTTGTTCGAGAGAGGGGTTTTTTTGGTTCTAACAGGTATGCCTAGACCCGTCCTAGGAGAGTCCTGTACAACGTCTATAAAAGATTTTGCCATTTTTCCTCCACACCAAAAAAGAAAAAAAAAAAAAAATCGAAATTAGGAAACTTTTTACAAAACTTCACCCCAGAAAAAATCTAGAATGGGAATTGCGTCGCGCTTATGATATTTTAAGAGCCGAATATAAGATTTACATCAAGCGTAACGACTTCGATACATTTGAAAAGCTCGAAGACTTAGGCAAGGAATGGGAAATCGAATTGAAAAAATCCGACATAAAAGGAAAACAATTACAAATAACAGAAACACAGAGGGAAAACAACGAAAACCAAAACTTCCAAAATAGAAAACTACAAAATATACCTACAGTTTCATGGAAACTACAAAGAGATAATAGACGACAATACCAAACACCTTATGTACAGAGACCTGACACATACCCTGCAATCCTAAACACCCCTCAACCTAGATTTTTGCAAGAATTTCAACCCAGGTTACGAAACAATCAAAGTAGATTCCAGTACAACACATATGATCAACTGATACCCAGGACGAACCATTTAACGTTAAATAGAGTTCCAGGTCAAACACAACCCACCATAGAATTTCCAACGGAAAACCGGAACCAGGAAAGCGGAATCTGGCACAAGATACAGGATAATCGAAATTGGTGAAGTCAAGGTACACAGTTGTAGAACGGGAACGCGAGCGAAAATTCAACACAGTTAAATTGTTACAACTGTAAGGAACCAGGACACTTCAAAAGGGAATGTCCATATTTGAGCCAGAACCAGGGAAACTAAAAGGGCGGGTAATGGAAAGAACGGTAACAAAACCCATTACCAGAACGCCAGGATATTTAAATTCGGATATCGAAGAATTAAATGAAACAAGGTTCCATTCAATGACAAAACTTGAAAATAATTTAAATAGAATATTAGTCGATACAGGAGCCACACATTCGTACGTTGGCAAAGAGCTCCTAGAGAAAATTTTAAGTTTAAATTACCCGATCTCTAGACGGACCTCCGAAAGCTTAACAGTAGCGAACGAAAGAACCGTGGAAATAATCGGACAAGTAATTATCCCTATTATAATCGGTAAGGACGTTAAGCTTGTGTCGTTTCGACTAGTTCCCAAATTTAGGTCCACAAGCATTTTAGGGACAGACATGAACAAGAAAATGGGCGATTAGGAAGTTCAGACCATACCTTGAGGGTTATAGCTTCAAGCTAATAACAGATCACATGGCACTAAAATGGCTACATAACCTAAAAAACCCTACAGGACGATTAGCAAGGTGGGCGTTAGAACTGCTCGAGTTCGACTATGAAGTAGTCTATAGAAAGGGAAGTTCGAACCTAGTCCCAGACGCCCTGTCACGTTCCAACGAAGCAACAAAACCAACAGCATTCGCGTTAGCATGTAGTACAGAAAAACCAAAGGCGGAGGAAGAGGATGAAACAGATGACTGGTATTCAACAAAAATGAGGCAAGTCAGAAAAAGACCAGAAGATCATGAAAAGTGGAGAATTAGAGACTCCCTATTGTATTTCTTCAGACCAGACCCACTCAAATCCTCCCTTTTACCAGAAATAAACCCGTGGAAATTAGCTGTGACTAAAAGGTTAAGAACACAAGTTCTGATAGAAAACCATGACGAAATTCAAGCAGGACATTTAGGATCCGAGAAAACATACGCAAGAATATGCGAGTGCTACTACTGGCCAGGATTATATTCAGAGGTAATCAGAACTGTAAAAAACTGCGTAACCTGCCAGAGGACAAAAACAAATAACCAAACAAAAATAGGACTAATGGCTAAGAGACTCATCGAGGAGCCATGGACCATGGTAGCAGCGGATATAATGGGACCGCTACCACTGAGTAAAAAAAGTAAAAACCAGTATATATTAGTGTTTGTCGACCTCTTTACCAAATGGGTCGAGCTCATACCCGTTAAAAAAGCGAACGGAAGAACAATTGAAACCGAATTCTATAAACGAATCGTGTCGCGTTAGGGAACCCCGCAAATTCTCCATACGGACAACGACACCGAGTTCGTAAATGGAACCATACAGGAATTGACAGAGAAGTTTGGAATTCGACACACTAAAACACCCAGATACTACCCCCAGGCAAATCCCACGGAACGCTACAACGGAACCATCAAGGAAATAATCAGGGCATATATAAAAAACGACCACACAGCATGGGATGAAAATATTGATGATCTGCAATTCGCAATTAACACTAGCAGGAACACATCAACAAAATATACCCATGCATTTTTGAACCTGGGCCGGCAACTGCAACCATTACAATCCCTAAGAAAAAATATCGAAAAGGACAACGAGATAGTATACCAGGACGAAAATAAGTGGACAGATAGATTGAGAAGATTAGAAGTGATTAAGGAAGAAGTCCAAAAGAACTTGTATGAGGCCAACGGAAAACAGGCTACTCATTATAATTTACGTAGAAGACCCGTAGAATTTAAGGTAGGCGATAAGGTTTTAAAAATAGCAACCAAAGTATCTAATAAGGCAGATAGTAAAACGGGAAAACTATTCGATAAATATGAAGGTCACTATATAGTTAACAAAAAAATCTCCTCCACAATCTACGAATTAAAAAACCTAAAAGGAAAAAGCGTAGGCGAGTATTATATAAACGACTTTAAACTAGAAATTACACATAGCAATAGGGAAAAATAGGCAATAGATGAATGGTATGACATGACTGGACGACTCAATTTGACCCCCACTTCATGACGATCGGTAAATCAAAATTTTTTCTTCCTTTTAACAGCCTACACAAGACTGACTCCCATTAAAAGGACTCTCTAACAGACAGCTGACTTGAAACGGGAGCACTGGTAACTCTACTTGAAAATTGGTTTTGTCTTTCGTTCAGAAAATGTTATAGGAAGAAGAAACACGTCGGATATTTGGAGAAGAACCAACCAGGTGGATAAACCCTGGCCCCCGCGGGGTGGGGGGGGAGTGTAACATAGATGTTACGGTCAGGTGGGGACAGAGGGCGCGAGGCTGCAGGGGACGCCCCTGGGCCCGAGGGAGGACGAGATCCACCGAGAAACCTGGAAGGGACGAGTCTTCGCCGTTCGTTGACATCTGTCGCCGAGTTGAATCTATCGTCACTGGCTTGTGAGTTTGCTGACCCTTTTTTTGGTCGTATCACCTTTCCGTCATTCGCATCAAATCAAGTGTGCTTTTCTCCGTGATTGGTTTTCGGCCATCGCGTGTACCATACTAGTTATAAGGACAATAAAGTGCTTTTAACTGTTTTAAGTGCCTGTGTCAAGTGTTCTTCCCCCTAACTCTCGGCATACTTTTCCTCATCCCCCCCCCCCTCGTATAACGACCTCGTTATAATTTTAAACAAATAAAGTGCTTTGTTGCTCAAAAAGAATGATAAATGAGAACAGGAATAATTTATGGAATGGAAAATGGTGAGATTTTTACATAAATAATAATGTAATAATACTTTGAAATATCTTAAAGCTAAACTTTATAATTTATCATTTTGAACAAAATATCAAAACACTAACAGATGTTTATGTAATCAAATCCTTGATAGTCATTGATTATTGTAAAAATTGTTCCCGGGACTAGAAGAAAGGTTTCAAATTTCTGCAAACATGCTCAGGAGTCTACGTACATGTATTGGGTTAGTTCTTATACTAGAAAGTTGTTAAAAATTATTTTTACAAATCTTCAATACTCATAGCGGCCGGTCTAAAGTGGCCAAGTTCCAAATACACACAATATATCATATAAATCCTTGACTGTTATTCAAAAAATTGCCCTATATTCTTCTAATTTGGTTCTCTAGTAGCTATTCCTGTCTCTCAACAGTTCCTAAAGCTATACTTTATAATTTGTCATTTAAAAAAAAAATATATATATATATATATATATATATACATATATATACACATACATACATACATACACATACATAAACATACATATATACGTATACACAAATACACACACACATACATATACACATATAGACACATACATTTATTATACATACACGCATACAACACACATACAACATATAGACATATACAACTTATTGGTATAAAATATTGGACAAATTTAAGATATATAGGAAACATATATTGGCAGCCTAACTCGCGTGTAAAAATGATGTGTGACGAGGAATACGTGTGAATATAATCATTATTTTATAACTGAAACGAGCGCGAAAATTATAAAGAATATAAGTTGGAGGTCTAACTCGCGTGTAAAAATGATATTTAGCAAGGAATACGTGTGAATGCATTCTTTATTTTATAACTAGGTCGAGCGCTAAACTCATCATCACCAAGATTATATTAAGCCACATGATCAAGAGTTGTCATATCCACACCTATATAATATATACATACATATATACATGCACTGGAACACACATATAAGGTATATATAAGATATATAAGACATATAACACATATACACATATATTGGTGTACACATGTAGGACAACATGTAAGATATATAAGATAATTCACTTACATTAAGGATTATTTAAAGCCGTTTGTACGGAAATGAGGTATATATATTTTTAAACACACACATATAATCATATATAAATAGACACACATATTGGTATACAACTATGAGGCAAATGTAAGATATATAAGATATATATCTTTTGGCAGTCTAACTCGCGTGTAAAAATGACATGTAGCGGGGAAAACGCGTAAATGCATTCACTATTTCATAACCAAAGAAGCGCGAATTTCACTTATATTAAAGAAATTATATTAAACCGTTTGTTCGTAATTGAGACAAATATATTTTAAACACACACACATATAATATATATTTTTTTCTGGTAAAAGGGAGGATTTGAGTAGGTCTGGTCTAAAGGAATACAATTGAGAAAATTCTAATTCTCGAATTCTCCACTTTTCATGGTCCTCTGGTCTTTTCCTGACTTGTCTCATTTGTGTAGAATACCAGTCATCTGTTTCGTCTTCTACCTTCGCCTTTGGTTTTTCTGTACTACATGCTAACGCGAATGCTGTTGTTTTTGTTGCTTCGTTGGAACGTGACAGGTTGTCTGGGACTAGGTTTGAACTCCCCTTCCTATAGACTACTTCATAGTCGAACTCGAGCAGTTCCAACGCACACTTGGCTAATCGTCCTGTAGCGTTTTTTAGGTTGTGTAGCCATTTTAGTGCCATGTGATCTGTTATTACCTTGAAGCTATAACTCTCAAGGTATGGTCTGAACTTCCTAATCGCCCATACGACTGCTAAACATTCTTTTTCTGAGTCCGAGTATCGTGTCTCTGCACATTTCAGATTTCTGCTTGCGTATGCGATTACATGGTTTGTTCCGATTATTGTTTAATTTAATACCGCTCCTAATCCAGTGTCACTAGCGTTTGTTTCTAGATGGAAAGGTTGTGATAAGTCTGGGCAGGTTAAAATGGGTGCTGATGTCAAATGTTCCTTCATTTTATCAAAAGCTTCTATCTGTTCTGTTCCCCACTCCCACTATTTATTCTTTTTTCATAATCTGTTTAATGGTTCTATTATTTCGGCGAAGTGTGGTATGAACCTTTTATACCAACTTGCCATTCCTATCAATCTTTGTAACTCTTTCATACTTTTGGGTGTGGGGGGTTCCTGGATTGGTTGAATTTTATCATCATCGATTTGAAGTCCTATTCCGTTAACTTTGAAACCAAGTTATTTGATTTCCGAACAGCCGAATTCGCATTTATCTAGTCCTATTGTTAGGTTTGCTTTGTTAATTTTATCCAATACGAGACTCAAATACTTTAGGTGGTCGTCAAAAGTTTGCGTAACAATGATGATATCGTCCAAGTAACAAAAAACATTCGGCTTTAAATCTGGGGTTATAACCTTATCCATCAGTCTCTGAAAAGTGGCCGGAGCATTGGTAAGACCAGATGGCATCTGTTTAAATTGGTACATCCCCTTTCCGGGAACTGTGAATGCTGTAATATGTTTAGAATTTTTCTCTAAAGGTATTTGTAAATATGCTGATTTTAAGTCTATTTTTTAAATAAATTTTGCAGATCGTAAGGTGTCTAGAATTTCATTCATCAAACGAATTGGGTACAGTTCGTTTTTGGTAATTTTATTTACTTTTCTAAAATCAAGACAGAACCTGTATTCTCCATTCGGTTTTTTAATCATAACAATTGTATTCGACCAATCGGAACAAGAAGGTTCTATTATTCTCTGTTCTAACATGTTATCTATTTCCTCGTTCATTTTTTCCCTTAATTTTGGGCTTTCATGATAGTATCTTTGCTTGATAGGGTCATGGCCCTGAACATCTATTTTATGTTGTGTTAGGTGTGTTTGTTTTAATTGTGTTCCTATTTCCGGTATTTTGCATTTTACAATTTCTTCTTATTTCGCTTGTTGACTTTATCTAGTTCAACAATGCCCTCGCATACTTCTGCTGCGTTATCCTCTGGTTCAACCTGCTTAGTAAGTTTACCCCCTATATTATTCAATAAAATTGCCTTGTTTTTAAAATTAATCCACGAGTTCTCATTCCTAATGTCGCTTGTTCCTTTTGAAGTTTGAATTTTTCTAAATTCTAATTTATTACTAAGGTTGTTTTTAACTCTTCTGGTAATTCGGTATTAAAAAAAATCTTGTCGTTATTATTCCCTCGTTTTCTTGATTTTTGTTATTGTGCTGCATCTGTAGGGTGAGGTTATCCAGGATTTGCAATTTGTTGTATACAGGAATGCTAAACAAGCTCGGTATTTCTTTATTGGAGTTTTCTTTGGAATTTTGGATGTTTTGTGTTTTTTGGGGTGGGCCTGGGTTCTCCTTAGTTTGATTGAAATCATTTAGGTTTCTTCCTATCATGGTTTTTTCGTTTTCTTCTTCGCTTTTTAATTTTATTTTTCCCCCGAATTCCAGTGGTCCACTATTGTCTGTATCGGAATTTTGGTGAATTTTCTTTATCCTATTTCTTAAATTTTCCGATTGTTATTTAATATTATTTAATATTTCATTTCTTCTCCATATTTTCCTTTTCCGATTTGTTTTTGTTTTCTATTTCTCGAATGAATTTCTCGTGTTCCCTAATTACTTGTTCATCGTAGTGTATATAGTGTATAGTGTATAGTGTATAGTGTATTCATATATACGTGGGTAGTCGTTTGGAGTTTACAACCACTCACGTCACCTCACCGTACCTTGTAGGTGTAACTATTTTACCTTACTGTACTCGAGGTTTCTCACTGAGTCTGTCTATATAACCAAACCGTACTCAGGACTTTTCTGAGGCGACCGTACACAGAACTCTTCTCAGTTAACTCTACCTGGAATAAAATTTTGTACTTCGAATAATAGTTTAATTTATATTATCTGTAAATTCCTTAGGTGTTTATATTTTCGTTCAGTCTTATTTTCGCTGAGGGATTCTTTGTTTATATGATACCGCTCGACCTTATGATTGTTGATGGTCGACGCGTAACGCCTTATCGCGCTTTTCCCCTCTATGCTATCCCTGCTTTGTGACTTCTCCTACCTCTTCTACCTATGCTTCGTTGATTTCCTTATTTCCGTTAATATTCTATTCTTACTCTAACATAATTATTTTGCGTCTATTAATTTCTTTTTCCTATTTTCCCATTAAAGCTAACCATTTCAAATTTAATTTTCTTAATCTTTAGAATATACTTCGTTCAACCAGCTATTTATTTTCGTTAAATTCCGACTGGTTTTCTAATCACTTATGAAACTACCTATTTGTATCAAATCTCACACAATTTTAATATTAAAATGGACATTTTCCTAATCTAAACAAGCAATAGATAAATAGTTTAAAAAATATAAACTTACTACCAACACAAGCGTTGGAGTTCCAGTCTGGTAGCAGTTACGAGGAATCCTTGCATCCATGTCCTATTCTCGGTGAATTTTCACTTCAGGAAAAAGGTTTTTTATGGGTTTTTATGTTGAGCGCCAGGTATAACTAGGTTGTTATCCGAGGGGGGGGGGGGGTGAGGAAAAGGATGCCGAGAACTAGTAGAAATCACTGAACACGGGCACTTAAACTTAAGATAAGACAATTTATTCACTAACGATGATAATATGCAATTCACAAAAAGGAACCAAACGGACCGAATACTCAAACGCACAACTATTCCTAGTCTTTGTTATACGCAGCCTTCCACCTCTTAGGCAAGAGTGGAACAAAATGTCCTCTTTCTTCTTCTCTCCCATACCCCGGTACGCTCTCTCGCACTCGCACCAAGAACCAGCGCAGTAAGGAGTCACACGCTGTGCATGCGTTCTCTCTCACTCCACTGAACATTCTTTTTACTCTCTTTCGCACTTGTACGGAGTGGCTAGAGAACCCTTACGTTCTTCCACTACTAGGGCCCAGCAATGAGACTCTCTATGTAGAAAAAACTAAGAAAAAAATTAGAAAGTGCGAGAGACGCCCAAGCAAGGGAAACTGGAATAGGAAAGTCGGGGAAACTGACCCCTTTCACAGAACCACCGAAGGGAGAGAAGCAAGATAAAAAGGCGCGTTTTCGCTGGCAGATTCATTCGGGGCGTAGGTATCGCCTACACTCTCAACCTCTGGGCAATAAACCATCAACGTGAAGAAGCTGAGTTCTGCTGCCACCACCATCATCCTAACCCTGGTAAGTCCTCACCTGAAGATCCTCCGGGTCTTAAGTCCCTACCTCTCGCCAGAAGATCTGTCTAGGTCTTCTCCCCTGGAAGATCCTCAGTGGTCTTCCATCTCACCCTAGGCAGAAGATCTCTCTATGTCTTCTCCCCAGGAAGATCCTCAGCGGTCTTCCATCTCACCCTAGCCAGAAGATCTACATAGGTCTTCTCCCCTGGAAGATCCTCGGCGTTCTTCCATCTCTCTCCCTCGCCAGAAGATCTACCTAGGTCTTCTGCCCTGGAAGATCCTTCGCGGTCTTCCATCTCCCTCTCTCTTACCCAGTCTCTCGCCCTTTAACCATGGCCCACCCCCGAGCTGCAAATCAAGAAGATGAAGAAGGGAAGCGGAAGGGAAGCAGAGGAAGAAGAGCCGTCCTGCAACGTGTCTTACTGAAACCAAGCGATATCCAGGCGTTATCTGGGTTGCCCGTTTTCAGTAACAAAGACCACCGTTTCGCACCCACAATCATCACCCACCCCACCAGGTCTCTTTTCCCCCGCCGTAACATCTTCAATCCTCATCTCGTTGTAGCGGAAAATCAGAGCAACTAGGCAACGACCTACTTCGATCAAACGAGCGAAGGCTGAGTCAATCTCGTCCCCTCGAGGCTATTCGGGGGCCCTCGTACTTTTTCGGGTCCAGGACTGTCCCTCGCAGCCCCGCGCCCCCCGTTATCACGCCATCGTAACATCTATGTTACAATATTTGGTAATATACACAAAAGAATTTGAATTTTCCAAGCATTTGGAAATAAATTTTTTTGATATCTTGTACGATTACCGAGATAATTTTAAAAAACTAAAGAAAACACGAAACAAAAGTGGTCTTACAAAAAACTCCATATTTAACTGATACTCATTCATTTTCCAATCGTCTAGGTGTAATTCTCTTCATTTTTGATGCTTAAGAAATTTAATAAAAATTAAGGGTTCAGCCTATCACCGTTCGAAAGATACATGTCAGAGAAGATGTCTCTTTCTATAGAGCTGCCAGTTTGACGGGTTAAACGTACTTGAAGCGAATTATTTTACTTCGCCTTCAAAATATCCATTCTTCATCATCGTTTGTTAGCTTTTGTTGGAAAATGAAGTCAAATTTCTGCTTGTAATCAGAAACTTTTCCTCTTGCATGATGGAAGATGATGAGCATTTTCTTTATCAGTCATTAAATTCCAGCAGTTGTCTGCTAAAGCGTTTCTACACCACTTACCCTTGAACCTCTTTTCGATTGTAGCGATGTTTTGATGGAATCTTTCACCATGTTCATCACCAACTGTTCCCATGTTTTCTCGGAAGAAGTCCACGTGAGAATGCATTATGTGAATTTTCAGTGACATGTTCACTTTCATTTCCTGGAAGTTTTGCAACGTGTTGTCAATCAGGTGCTTGTGGTTTCTGAAATTTGTGTTTTCTAAGAAATTCTTTATGACAGCTTTCACAGACAACCATGTACGTCTCTCAACTTCAGTGAAGCTCTTTTCGAAATCGCAGTCCAGCAACAGTTGACGGACTTGTGGTCCATCAAAGACTCCCTCCCTGATTTGAGCTTCACTAAGCTTAAGGAATTTGTTTTTCATGAAAAAAATACCAGCTTGTCCGTTTTGATTCAACGCTATTGTGAAATTTTTCATAATGCCGAGCTTTATATGAAATCCTGATAAAATGATCTTTTAGGGATCAACCAGTGACTTTTAAGCGACATTTATCTCTCCAGGTTCTAATATCTCACGTGCTGGCCAAATTTTATCATTATAATGTTGGTATTGTGCTCTGCTGTCCCAGGTGCATAGAAAGCAACAGTATTTCTTACAGACACATTGCAATCCAAGGAGGATTCCTATTACTTTAAAATCACCAAAGACGAGCCATTTATGGAGCTTGTAATCTATTTTGTCAAGTAAAAATTGCATGACATCATAGCACTTTGTCATATTGGTGGCATGAGCAACGGGTATAGATGGATATTCGTTTCCGTTGTGCAAAAGTACAGCTTTCCAACTAAGTTAATTCAAATCATTGTATGATTATATGTGGCTAAACCTTTCTCTCGATTTCGATGAAGAGAGATTTTCACATCTTTTTCAAGAAAATTTCTTTCCTTGAGTCTAGAGCCCAAGATTTCTAGATAAATTCAGATCCCTTATCAAATCGTCCCATCCTTTCTGATCGAATAATTGTAGCACGGTCTTGTTTGGCTCGTGTTCGATGGTTTAATTTTCATCAGAATAATTTGTTTCTTCTGCTTTGTGTTTTGTGAAATTTCTTGCGATAGAATCTTTACGATTGTATGCAGCTTTTGTTTTTCAGGCTAAAAATCGTGCCACTTAACTAAGATTTTCAATTTTGCAGGTATATAAATAAATAATTAAAAACTGCGATCATTGTTTTTAATCTAGGTACTCATAAAAGTCGAATTCGAGCAGCTATAAATCATGCTAAAGGGATCGACTTAACGTTTTAACTGGTAGACTATTAATCTTGGTAACTAGTGAGTGTCTTCAATCACCCATAGAAATAATTAAAATTTCGTGAATATTTCTAAAAATACAGGGTCAAAACCGATCACAAACAGGCGAAATAAGCTCATCAAAATTATCCATAAAATTTACCTTCAAGCTAATTTAAATAATTGTGTCAATGACCTTATTTTGCTCCGTTTGAAAAATAAACAGCTTAAATAAATTAATAAGTTTCTAGATTAACCCAGATTCTGTACTCTAATCTAGCTGGGTTTATCCGAAGAAAGTTAATTGTGCCTAATTTGGATCTTTTGTGATTTTTATTGCGAAACAATTGATCTATTCAATTTTCATATTTACGTTACTACTTACGTAGAATAATAAATTTGCTTTGGCGATAAATAAGCTTATTTAAACAAAGCAAGCTTGAAGGTTTATTTCGCTTACGATTGTCTTATGGATATATTCAGTAAATTAATTCGAATACGAAATACGCTAAGTAAACCCGACTATAAACGTATAAATACTAAGGTGTCATGTATATCTTATAATTGTCTCACGTACCGGTCCCTGTTATCAAGAAGAACACATTTAGGAATCGTTCGGGAAAGAGATGTCGTGAACGAAAACATCGAGCTTATTCCAAGCAACTGTCAGACAGTTTCTCGAGAGTAAAGTTATCACGCATGATTCGACCGAGATCATTACTTCTGAAGGAGACGCACTTAACATTCCAGTTGACACACAGTTAGTAAACCCTCCCCCAGAACCACAAGAACAAAAAATTGAGGAGCTGACAAGTTCCCACGATTTTTCAGCATTCTTTGACCACGTTTTCGACTACATAGATTCTGATGGAAAATTAATGTTTACATTACTTTTACTTGACATAGCACTACCTTATGGTAAATTTAGTGTGCAAACGGCACCGCATTGTAGAATAAAGACACCATTTTTTATTTATGATTATATTGTTCATCGAAATGTCGACGACAAACAAAATATTTTCGACCTACTGCTTGTAGGTATTGCAACATCAACAAGTAAGAATTTATACAAGCTTCTATCCATCGCTGTCCAGCATCTTCTCTTTGAGGAAACCAATGAAAACGCACACTTTCAGTCCGACACATTTTGGTAGTACACCCACGAATAGCACATTAAAAACCGTTCAATATTTTGCGGATTTGTAGGCCATTGAAAACACCTTCATGCACTTCTGCGTCTCAAATATTCGGACATTTTAGCTATAAATATTTAAAACATTTGCTTTCTTTGTTAAGAGCTTTAACAAATTACTACATGAGACCCAATTTATTATGAAGAGGAGGTAGAATTACTCTATCTGGATTTACTAACGGAGTTTGCTTAATAATTTGAAAACCTGGTTTGGATGAAATTCTCGTTGACCATTCTTCATGAGTATAGTGATTCATTCTATCCTCACTATCTATTATTAACTATTATTAACATAAAAACCATGGAATTTATGTCAAATCTGATCCCCCCAAAAAAATATTCCAAATGAAAATTTGGGAAGTTGAGGGAAGAGCGATTGTCTCCGAAAACCATCAAGAAGGAAACTATCACGAAAAAATCAAATCTTCCGCATTTGTCGAATGTGGCCAACATCTTATGCAATAATAGTAAGCAGTAGGTTTCCGAAATAAGTAAATCATTCGAAACTACTTTTTCAACTCTCTTCTAAATAAAAGTCAAATTTTTCACCAGCAAAGTTCAATGTCATCGATATTCCTCATCTATGAGAAACCTACAGCACAATCAACACTTTTCTGGGGTACTTCCTGTGATCTGTTTTCAAAGTAAATAATTCAGGAAACACCCGACGAGAAAAATAAATGAATAAATAAATTAAACTATACATATAATTTAATTCCAGTCAGTCTTGATTCGGCCATTTCGAGCCTCTCACCTCTCCACTTTTCAGACTTTTAATTTACCATTAATTTAATTTTTATCTGGCAAAGGTGTTGTGTTACAAACAAAATATTTAAATTATGGGAGCGCCACCCCTTTCCACTCCTTGCTCTAAGTACAACATCATTTATTTAACCTTAACCTTTTAGCTGCGGGAAAGATCGATATATCGACCACTCAGGAGGCACAAAATATTTAATGGTTTTAGGCAAAATTTGGTGTTTTTAATTTTTTTCAATTCGATTACAGGGTGTTAGATCATTATTGAAACTTGATCCTTCTTCAACATCTCTCCTTACAATGATCCTCCCACTCGATTAGTCGGCCGGCATTTTCCGCGGCAAGGTACAATTTGAAGGTGCCACTTGTGCGCTTTGCGTAAGGCTGTATGTATACATATACGTATGCCCCAGTTGTAAAACTTCTCTATGCGCAGCACCATGCCGTTGATTCTGGGTCATGCTGAGAGCGAATGTCAGAATATTTCTTGACATTTCCGGAGATGCGGCAGTAGCTTGCTGCGTTTGTGGTAGAAATGAAATTTGACCCCTAAATAGACGTTCTACATAACAAGAGTGCATGCGAAACTATTTTAATGCTTTTTACGTATTCAGCACATCAAACTACGTACCATAACCTGCTCAAAACTTGGCTAAAAGGTTCAAAGTTTTCTTATGTAAGATTTATGTAAAATTTTTTTCTTTGTCATAAAAACCATTGAGTAACCGGAATGGCCGAGTTCAGAGTGACTGATAATAAGTGACATGTACAGAAAACGAAAAAATGTAAGTACAAATAGAAAATTTAATGTCTCGTTATGAAATAGTATATTACATATTATTTAATACAAAGTAGAAGGAATGATGTTTTACCTAGAAGGATATTCCATTTAAATTCTAAATTTAATGAGTTCAGTTTCCATAATAATTTTTGTGAAAGAAAATTCCAGAATAGTCTCAACAGTTTTAAATGTTCTCTTTTAAGTATACAAATCAAGGATATCTCTAATCATATAAATTTTTTGAAGAATAGACTTTTCACAATAAGGAACGAATTAGAGAAATGTTTGCCACACAATATAATTATTGATTTTTCGAAAAATAAAATTCTTCTAAATAATAGATTTCTGAACAATTATAGAGGTCACATCAAAAAACTAAATAGTGCAATTTTTGAGCAAAGCAGTGTCCAAAAGCAAAACTTAAATTTGCATAGGGTTTTTGAGAGAGAAAAGAGTGGTCTTTGGTTTGTAAATTTGACTGATATTCAAGTGCCAGATTCTGTACAGGATATCCTTAGTTTGGAAAAGGGGTTTAGTAGTAATATGATTAATGATAAATTGAAGCAGATGATAGAAATTGTCAAAGATATTGAAGCTAATATACATAAAATTCCGAGGTCAGATTAGCAAAATTTCAAGAACAAGGTTTTGCACTTATCCAAGGGTTTTGGTTGAGAAAAACAGTTTGCATATAAGTAGTATAGATAGAAAATCCGCTAATAACTCAAAAATAACTCAAGTGCTCCTTAGAAAAAGCAAAGATTCAATGTGTACAAATGCAGACAAGGGTAATATTTCAGTTCTCATGAAAAGGTCAGAATACATAAAGGACATGGAGGAGTTGCTTGGCAACGTTGAAAACTTTGAAATATTATATTAAGATCCTTTAAAAAAATTAAAAAGTAGTAGTTTCAGGATGGCGGACAATTGGAAGAAGAAAGGACTATCGGGGAAGGGCACCAGATGGAGAGATATTGACACAACTAATACTGTTTTGGCCAGATGTTATAGATTGAGAAAGATCCATAAGGAAAACTATCCTTTGAGACTGGTTGTTTGGACTATTAATAAACCTACTAGATTTTTAGAAGAAAATTTTAATATGATACTTAAAAATTCATTATCAAAGTCAAATTATACTGTTAAAAATATTTGGGAATTTCAAAAGACTATAGTCACAAAGACGATACCTGATCGTCATGTAATGATTTCTTTGCATGTTGTTGCAATGTTTCCGAACATTCCGATGGATTTGGTTAAAAAAGCTGTTTGTAATAGATGGATAAAAGTTAAATCACATACAAAATTAGATGGAAAAGAATTTCTCGAAGGATAAGATTTCATTATGAATTCTACTAAAGTTAAATTTGATGGTAAATTCTATAAACAAAAGTTAGATACTCAAACAGGTTTCGTTATTTCTCCAATGTTGGCTGGAAAGGTCATGGAGGATTTGGAAAAGACTGTGTTTGAGAGGTTGGATTTTATTGTGCCCTTTTCTTTTAGATATGCTGATGATACTTTATTGTGTGTACCTTTGGATAAGTTGTAAAAAGTTATAGATACTTTCAATGATTATCACACAAGAATTCAATTTACCCATGGAATGGAAAGAAAAGGTAGAATTAGTTTTTTGGACATGGAAATAATTAAACTTGATAATGGTTGAAATTTGTTAAGAGTTGTCTTGTTTGTATAGGTTTAAAAATATAAGGAAAATGACTGAGCTGGACTAAATTGAAGTCAAAGTTTATTATTGTATGGCCAACGTTTCGAAGACAAACACCGTCTTCCTCTTCAGGGCCTACATTATTAATATTCCTAATTAGAAATTACATGGAATACTGAATTAAGAATAACAATATAAGAATCTAAGATAAGGAAAAAAGACGTATAATTAAACAATTTTAAAAAGAACAATTAAAAAATTTAAAAAATTTAAAAATTTAAATAGAGAAAATGGATTACCTTAGTATGTAGATTAGAAAACACATTTAGTAAAATCAAAACCAATATAGTGAAACAACATTGTCAAGTAATGAGGCTAGTCAATGTTGATAAAACTTAACTGGTCACAAGTTAAAAATCGTTGCTTATAATGTGTAAAATATGTAAGAGTATATCCAATTAGGAACATCGATTCCATCATTCTTCATAATATATTCATAATATATACTATATAATACTACATATTATATATATACATAATATATATACTACATAATATATATTATATATATATATATAATATATATATATATATATATTCATAATATATATATTCATAATATATATATAGTAATTCATAATATAGATTCATAATCTATTTTAATTTTTAAATTTTTTAAATTTCTTAATTGTTCTATTTGAAATTGTTTAATTATACGTCTTTTTTTCCTTATCTTAAATTCTTATATTGTTATTCTTAATTTAGTATTTCATGTAATTTGTAATTAGTAATATTAATAATGTAGGCCCTGAAGAGGAAGACGGTGTTTGTCTTCGAAACGTTGGCCATACAATAATAAACGTGTTGACTCAGACCGTCCAGGGAGTTGAGTATGTGGTAACCTACGGGAGTAGATCTTTGTCGGAGGCCGAGCGAAAATATTCATTCACGGAGAGGGAATGCGTGGCCGTGATCTGGGTAATCGAGAAATTCAGGGCATACCTAGAGGGATATCACATCACCGTTATAACAGACCACAGCAGTCTGAAATGGTTGCATAACCTCAGGAATCCAACCGGTAGGTTGACTCGATGGGCGCTGTCATTGTTAGAGTATGACTTCGAAATCGTGCATCGCAGAGGTTCTATGCATCAGGTCCCGGACGCCCTATCGCGACTTTACGAAACCCGTATGGAGACAATCAATTTGATAACCGACGGAAAGACTTCCTGGTATGTTAGGTGGTTCTTGGCAGTAGGTCAGTTTCCCGAAAAGTTCTCCAGTTGGCGTATCGAGGGCGGCCAGTTATATTCTTACCGCCCCGACTCTCACGTTTCGAACTTGGATAGCGATCTTAGCAAGGGGAAACTGGTTCCGAGCGATGAGCAGCACCTAATTGTCCTATCGGAGGCACATAGCAACCCACAATCGGGCTACCTGGGAGCTCAGAAAACATATATGCGGATTTCACGGGACTATTTCTGTCCTGGATGTTTTAAAGACGTGGTGGCGTATTTTGGAAGGTGCGCGATTTGCCAGACATGCAAGGTTGATTAGTCCGCCCCCCCCTGGTCTGATGGGACAGAGAGTGGCGGGACAACCGTGGATTGCAGTCGCCGCGGACATAATAGGACCTGTTTCCCGCAGTAAGTCACAGTTTCAATATGTGCTAGTAATCCAGGATCTTTTTACTAAGTGGGTCGAACGCGCGCCCTTGCGATCTACGAATGGAAGAAAAATTAAAGAAGCTTTGCGAGATCTCGTGATTAACTGATGGGGTGTGCCTAGGGTGTTATGGTACTTACCGACAATAGCACAGAATATGGAGTTAACCGCGAGACTGGCGGAGTGAGGGCTACAGCAGTCTTGACGGAATACCCCTCCTAAGAACAATTGTTGGCTCAACTGACTGCCGTAAAAGGGGATGCCTAAACCGAAGAGCTGCGATGCCGAAACGCAGTACTTCCCCCAATTCCGACGCATGGAGTCAAAAGTCCCCCACCAAATCGAGAAGTGCAACTTCGTAAGGTCTATAAAGCGTCGAAAGGAAGAACCCCAGCCAGCCGAACCAGAAGTACGGGAGAAGCCTACACCTGCTCCTAGGAGGAAAATCCCGCTCCCCCCTTTATTATTGGAGGTAGCGGTAGAGAAGCCATGGATGGAGCCTGCCACGTCGAGGCCTAGCTGTGACAATTGTACCAGCCTGGAACATCGCCATCACCCGTGCCCATGGCTGTTGCATAAGTGGTTCTGCTTTGGCTATGGAGAACCAGACCTCAAAGTTAAGAATTGCCCCAGGTGTGGACCGGATTGACGAGCTCAAGGACCCTACCCCTTGAGGGATGCAAGGAAGTCAGACGTAAAAGGAAGATTATCGGCGACGGAGTCCTAAACTCCCCCCCCCCCTCACAGAATAGCTGACCCCCCTAAGTATAAGTTTATGGTCGCAGAATTTATTTTTTTTCAATTTATTCAGAGTAGTTAGTACCTTGTATTACGTACGAATAATTCAATTTTAATATAAATAACAATATTAAATTTAAATACCCGTTCGTTCGAGGCTCCAAACTGCCAAATTTCAATTTACAAGTAGAAATAAAAATAAAATAAATCAAAATTTGTTTTTATCTTTGGGTCGTGTTTGCCTTCTCCTCTGACTAAGTAGTCTATATCCTGTACACAAGAAGACACTTTTATCATTTTTGAAAAAAGAAAAACCTGAATGAAGGGGTAAACAAGCTCAAAAAAATTTCCAGTTTTACAATTTTAATGGTCACACATATGTAAGTGAAAGAGGAGATACATGCATTTATATTGATAAAATCGGAGCGATACCTGGATACGATTAAGTTTTCTTAGCTCTACCAGTCTCAGGAGAGTATGAGAGAGAGGGATGGAGAGAGAGAGATTTCTCTTAGCTCCTTATTTGCCCTTGACTGGGCGATGATGTTTTCTATTAACCGTTGCTTAAAAACACAACTCGAGTCTTATTTGCGAGTCGCGCACAACACACGTGCACGTAAATGACGTTTTCCCACTTTCAATTAGTTTTTAATGAAAATGCAGCGGTTGGCTTTGAACCAAAAAAGGTCGAATGCTTTTTAATTCGCCCTTCTTACCATTAAAATTTTCTGTTAATCATAATATTAAATATTTGATGAAAAATTGTCACTACCGTTTTGAGATTCGTTAGTATTAATTTTTCCACGATTTTGTGCACCTTTTTGCCGTTCTGCCGAACCTAACTTAGACACGATTCCAAGTTTTACGGGTTCAATCAACTAATGAATCGCGAAGGAACTGTTGATCTAGACCGCAGACGGGCAAAAGTAGAGAATATTATATTACGTGCCTAGGCCCACAATGAGAGTTAGTGCGTGACGAACGACAATGCTCGCAGGAGATCGAAGCCAAGGCGCGATCAGTCCTGCGAGCATTGTCGCGAGTCTCGTAATTTCCCGAATTGTGTGCATTGGCACGTATTCTATTTTATGTGACTTCGGTGCGTATACTCGAATCTAATCTATTATCATTTTCTTCCATTACACTTGATAATTCGCGACTAGTCCCGGCCATTTTGATTTTATCGATATTGTGTAGTAGCAGCTTGTTGTAATAGAGCATGCGCAGTTCAAATGTACAAGGCATTGTCAGTAGGGTGCTAACGCTGTACGAAGAGGGAGAAGAATAAGAAGAAGATTCTGCTCCGCTGTAAGACTATATGCGCATGCGCAGTTCAATTTTTACATTATATTCCTCTGTAACCGAATACACAACATTCCGTTACTCTCTGCTATGACGCAAAGACGAGTTTCCGCGCCGGAGGCACATAAAAGTATATTCCCTGCTATCCAAGTAGTTCCGGTTAGTACAGGGTTGCTAGGGTAACTGCAAATTGAGCTTGGCTCAGATTCGGCTCGTAAGTTCATCGCAAGGTGAATATGGTAGGGTTTTTTTATGAGTAAGGTATCGGTGACTGGGCAAGGTAATAATGGCAGAGGAAATTAGGAACGTGGGTGGACTTTGTACCGTGCTGATTTTTAATATTGCACCATTTGCTGATTTTCAGGTGTCAAATATTTCTCCCCTCTTTCTACTTCTACTGTGAGAAAGGAAATACGCTCATCACTTTTCAGTATTTGATGCATGGTCGTCACATAGAAGAAACAATTTTGGTTTCTAATATATTTCAGAATAATTGAAATGTTTTTAATTTGGCCAGGCTTATAATCATTATACGAATTAAAACCTTAACATAATTAATTTAAGCCTTTAGATGAGTTCTATGTTTTGGTTGTAAAAGCACGTGACTTTTGTTGTGGGAGATCAGCTGACTAGGTACATAAGTATTCAGGCACGGGGAAGGCACGGGGAAGGGAGAGTGTAAGGTATATTTTGAACCTCACATTGGACTGCAGAGAGAAGTCGGAGCGTTCTTAATTGATATTTACATTTATTCTCATATTTATATTCATACATATATGTATTAATACATACACACACATATATATGCGCGCACCTAGACATACACATTTATAGGAAGTATACACATATGGATATGCTTATACATATTAAAAATATTCAAAATATTCGCACCTTTTAAAAGACAAAATTTACAAAGATCAGCGACCCTATAAGGACCTGCGGCTCGGCAAGTGAGGCAAGAGACACATTTCCATACCTCGGGCCAGCTCGCATGACCAGGAACGCGGAATTTCATTGACGAATGGAGTGCCATCGTGGGCGCTAACGGAGAGGAAAGACGTCAAATTAACATCTTTTGCCTAAATAATTAGGGGCAGATAGATAAAAAGGGTGCATCCGCATGGTGGCTCCCTCTTTTCCACTGGTAGCGGACGATTGGCAATTCAAGTAAATTACTGCATCCGCATGGGATGTGATAGCAAGGAGTGGCGTTTGGCGTTAGAGCAGAGTAAGTGGTAGTGAGGTAGGTCTCTTTTGTCTTTGGCGAGAGGATATAATTTGAGGTCAGATGTCACGTGCAGGCGTCAAGTAAATTGTGTTAAGAAAATATAGTGTGGGAAATTTCACTACGTCGCGTATTTTGTGGAGTTAATGGGGTTGGAGATTGTTTTATCGATTGAGAACAGTGTTGCGTAATATTAGTGATTCCGAGTGGTAAGAAGAATCTTGCCTTTTAGGTTGGGACTTGCACGTGGCGACGCGGAATGGAATCCTCAGCCAATTAATGGCGAGGACACGCGAAAAAGGTTACTGTGTTGTCGCGATTTGAGTGGTTGAATTCTCACACGTGCTCCGGAATTTTAGTAATTGGGTCTACGGAACTATTGTATGTTAGAGTAATTTCGAAATTTGGGCGGATATTGTACGTGTGAGGATTTAAGGGAGTTACTCACCTACCCGCCTAGTCAAAACTGGGTTAAACACGCAGGTTGATTACAGTAGTACTTGATCTGGCAACGTCGCATCTTGTTTGTTCGTGTGCGCACAGGTGTACAGTCGCACATATGGTCACGTCAGTACCTAAGAAATGTTTCTCGGACATGAAATTATACAATGAATTAAAAAGTTGCACATCCGTCCAAATGAGGAAAAAAATGATTGCCTCTGACATCACGGTAGCTATGGTTATCGATGCATACAAAGAACATGGTTTTGATGGATTATCTCGTTTGGTTGGTGCTGATAAAAACGGGAAAATTCGTGTGACAAATGATAGGAAGGTTAAAAATAAAATCTGTGATTATCTAAAAACAAAATACTAATTTACTTTAGTTTAGTTAGTATATCTTTATTGTATATGTATCAAATATTCTAAATAATAATTAATGAACGATTGTGATGATAATAGATATGTATTGAAAAATTGTTATATCGATTCAAGACTGTGAAAATAAGACAGATTTAGTATGTCATTGAGAAAGATTTTACGTACTACGTATTATGATATGTATGTAAATAAAGTTGTTTGTATGTACTTAATTCGTTTATTTATCATACGAATAATTAATGTAATATTTCACTTATTAAAAACATGATTTTCATAACAAAATTTAATCACCAGTTGGTACGAGCTGCTGAATAGATATAACGCATACATTTCAAATTTCTTTTAGAACCCACCTTTGAATGTTATTAAAGTTAATAACTATTCCTGCACATCTTATTTTTCTACTGTTCAAATCCCGTTCTTTATCGGTGCGAATGGGGCTAGGATTAAGAAAAATTGTGTATTTATTAGAATATTAGTGGCCGCCCGGCAGATTGAGCCTTTATCGAACTATAAGGTCGAACTACCGAATCTACCCCGGCGTCAAAGGCATATTTTGCGAGCTACCGAAACAAGATGGCGCCGCAGGCTCGATCCTGAATTACTGCGATTGTATTTCGTTCGAGCTAGGATAAGTTTCACCTCTGTATCATTGTAATTTTGGAGTGTCGCCGGACAGTTAATTTAATTAAGAATAAATCGGAGTTTAATACATTTTATTTTAGGTTCTTTGTTTTTCTGGGACTGAAGCCTTTAATTTCCCTACCACGCACGAACACCGGTTTTGTTAATGCTTATGGTCTCGCGATGCGTTATACCCGGGACATGGAATTCTAAGTTTTGTTTTGGATTTAGAATATTATTTTGTTTTCTTGGACCACAGAAATACAGTAACAAAGTGGGCGTTGCTGGCCGGTAAGAAATAGCAGCGTCACATATGACAAAATAATAAGTTATCTTTAAAGACAAAGTTCCTCAGTAAATATCTTTGAGGTTTCTAGATTCTGCGAAACAATTTAAATTTGTATTCCGCCTTTTTTGTTTGTTTACTCTAGGTTTTTTTCTAGTGATGATTTTGGTCCAAATATGGTTGTTTTATGTGTTTTGAGGATTCGCTTATCTTCGAATTCTTGAAATTTTTAATTGTGCTTTGTTTGGACGTTAAGAGGAGTCCAGGTTGGTAGTGATACAGGTTCAGGTTTAGGTTTAAAGGTTCTTCTCGTCGGGTGTTTCCTGGATTATTTACTTTCAAAACGGATCACAGGAAGTACCCTAGAAAAGTGTTGATTGTGATGTGGGTTTCTCGTAGACGAGGAATATCGATGACATTGTGACTTCCCTGGGGAAACATTTGACTCTTATTCAGGATAGAGTTAAAAAAGCAGTTTCGAATGATCTACTTATTTGGGCAACCTATCGCATACTATTATTCCATAACATGTTGGCCCCATCCAAACAAAACCGGAAGATTTGGTTTTTTTTATAGTTTCTTTTTTGATATTTTGCGGGGCCAATTGCTCTTCTCTCACCTTCCCAAATTTCAATTTGGAACATGTTGCAATGTTATATGTAATAAATGAAATTTCACATTTCGACGTATCACTCGAAATGTGAAATTCACAGAGATGCGATTTGTAGCCCATAAAATGATTCTAGATGCATCTTCGAGTCATTCCTGATAATTAAAAATATCCATTGTGTGAATATAATTTTTTTTATCTGCAAAAAACTGAAAAAATTGAGATTTCTCGAGATTTTGGTTAAAAATTGTTGATTTCTTTCACGAATTGAATAGATTCGGCCGACATGCATTTTATTTATGCTACAATGCTACTGCAATTCATGCTAAATGTTTATTTGATATGACAAAGCATCCTAATCTATTTTCTACTAAAAAATCATTCATATAATAATATACAATGAGAAAGACGACCACACATACATGCACACTTCATATACTTCTAAGAACCAATGACGCGCGGCCTTTAAAGAGTCGACTATTCAAAAAATCTTTAATATAGTTTTTTATATTTAGCTCTCGTAAGTTTGATTAGGAGAAACAAAACGAATGCTAATAAATATTACCATTAAACAAAAACGAATGTAATAAATAAATTAATAAAGGCAAAAATTTAGAATAAAATAGAAAATTTGTCCTATTATATTCATTTCGATAAAAAATAAATAAATAAACGATGGAAAACCCATAGATAACTTTATTATGCTTCATTTCCTTTGCAAACACAAGCTAATAGAGACTCGAGAATTGCACTCGCTTCGATAAAAAGACGAAGAAATACAATTTCAGTAATTCAGCAAAGAATAAATCCATTGCAATGCGAGTATTTCTACGTTGAATTTGTGGCACTCCGCTGGTTTCTTGTACGGTAGTTTTATTCGCGCGTTGAGCTATTGTTAGCTTTCCTCAAGAGCAGCGGTCATGTCCGAGAATTGGAATGTGGCGAAACTCGAAGCCGATTTACCACCTCTTTGTCGTTTCTTCGTGCACGTAGTTCTGGAACGAGACGAAAAAAAAATGAAAAGTCATTTTTCCTTAATCGACGCTCGTTCAACTTACCGATAATTCGTCCAATTTATCTTGTTGTCTCTTGGACAAATCTTGAAGTCACTCCATCGACTTGACGTCGGACAAAGTTAGCAATGTTCCGAGAGCATTCAACTCGCTCAACTTTGGTTAAGCGAGTTTTCTACTTTAGAAGGAAAAATCATGAGGTAAAATCGGAAAAGAAAATTGAGAAAGAGAAAGAAAATCGAAGTTGCTAAAAGTACATAATTTAACGGCTGCGCATTCGTGCATTATGATGAAATTCAGAGGTTCTATACTGAAATGATAAAACGCAATGCAAACTGTTTTATTATTCTAAGAAAATACTGTATTACGACAATCTTCTCTCAGGCAAGTCTTTCTCATCATATTTATCGTAAGTAAGCTTACTGCGTTTCTTTTGAACTATGAGTTCTAAACCTCTCGTGTCATCAGTTTCTACTGGGTTTGGTACTGGAAGTGATGACAACTGCTCTGAAAAGAGATGTGTAGAATGATTCACCTTCAGGGTATGAGAATGAAGCTGTAGTATATGTGCGGGGTAGGAAATGATCATGGCTTCCAAAGCAAAAAACTTGAAAAAAATGCATAATTATGAAAACAATCAGAATCAATTTTGTTACATTTATACGGAATATGAAATCCCAAAATATTGGAAAAACACTGCTGGGAAAATTCGGGACATGTATGCAAAATACTTTACGAATGTTTAATTTTAATGGACTTATAAACGAATTGAAGACAGGAGTTTACAAAGATTGAAATTGGAGGTTAAATTTGAAAATTGTTGTTTACAAAAACGTCGTTGAACAATTTCTGAAAAACGTTAAAAGCCCAGAATGGAAAAACAGGTCTCGAGAATGGTCGGTAGTTTCAAGAAATTGAAATGTTTGATGAGTTTGGAGCTAAATTTCATGGATTCTCAAGTTGAATACTTCCCTGAAAACCTTGGGAAGTACAGTGAAGAACAGGGCGAAAGGTCCCACCAAGATATCTAAACGATGGAACAAAGATTTCAAGGCAGATGAGATGAAAATTTGATGACTGACTACTGTCACATTTATGCAACACAAACGCTGACTTGACTTACGTATCGAATTCGACGCATGGAAGTACACAAATGTAATTATGTCTTGCAAAGCACCGCTCAGATAATTTTGTTTCACGGTTATGTTCCAGATTTTCTAATTATATAAATAAACTGATAATATATATAAATTCAGCCGCTTGAAATCTACAATCAAACCAAGTTTCACCATCATATACTCAAAAATACGGTACTCTGAGTTTATGTCGAAATCCAATCCTGAAAGGTGCTATTTTGACCTCAGATTCGGATTCAGCGACTCAAAATACATATAAATACATGTGTCTCGTTGAAAGTGCCAGATTTTTTTTGTGACTGTGTAATGATTCGAAATTTATTTATGTATATGTAGTATACAATACTTACAATTTTTTGGTCCATTGAAACTTAAACATCATTTCATCTTACATTATCGACATACCAGGGGTGTTAGTTGAAGTTTGCCGGTTTTTTCAATAAAGAAAACACCTAATTTCAAGGGAATCTCAAAAAAAATTTATTCAAAGTATTGACCATTGGATTCTACACATTTTGCCTATCTTTCAGGCAAACCATGTATACCATGCCAAAAAAACTTTTTCTCTTTCAAGGCAAAACATTCGATGAGCCATTTTTCGACTTCTTCAAAATTGGAGAAGAGCTGCTCTGCGAGTGAGAGTCCCATCGATCCGAAGAGGTGATAGTCGGACGGTGCGAGGTCTGGAGAGTACGGTGGGTGCGATAATATTTCCCAATGCAATGCTTTTAATGTGTTCTTCACCACTTTAGCGGTATGAGACGGTGCGTTGTCATGTTGTAGGATAACATTGCCATGTCTTCGGGCCCATTTTTTCCGTTTTTCGATCAACACATGCCTCAAATTGATAATTTGTTGTCGGTAGCAATCCGTATTCACCGTCTCACCAGGTTTTAATAACTTGAAGTACACCACACCACACTGGTCCCACCAAACACAGAGCATTGTCTTACGGCCAAAGCGATTTGGCCTTGGAGTCGATGGGCCGACCTCACCAGGTGAAAGCCATGATTTTTTCCGCTTCGGGTTCTCGAAATAAATCCATTTTTCGTCCCTAGTGACAATTCGATGCAGAAAATATTTCCTTTCGAACCGTTGAAGCAGCATTTCACAAATGGATTTTCGATTTTCCATTCGTCTATCGTTCAGTTGGTGTGGTATCCATTTTCCATACTTTTGGATTTTTCCCATGGCTTTTAAACGTTGGCAAATTGCTCCTCGAGTCACATTTAGTGTTTTTGCCAATTGTTGCGATTGGGTTGGGTCTTCATCCAATAACGCTTGCAATTCCTCGTCTTCGAACTTTTTTGCTGCACCAGGATGTTCATTGACTGTTAAATCGAAATCTCCACTTTTAAATTGACGAAACGATGTCTCACATGTTCTAATCACTGGCGCATGTTCACCATAAGTTTCTACCAGCAATCGACGAGCTTCAACTGCTTTTTTCTTTTCATGAAATAAGTTGAGCAACGAATGCCGCAAATGCGATTTACTTGGAACGAAACTCGACATATTCACTGAGGTAAACAACTATGATGCTATTACTTTGGCAGAATGTAATTGTGTATTTTTGAAGGGTATTGTCCATAGAAAAATATGACATAGATGCCAAATCATAGAAATGTATACATATATTCATATATTATGAGACGGGTTTAAATATGCCATACAATTGCACTGAAACAGCAGTTAATGTTTTCAAATTTTCTACTATTGAACAAAGGATTCGATTCCCGGTTTTGAAGTGATCGCTTGAAAGAGTTATGAAGAGCCTAGAAATCGTAAAGAAGTTAGTGAATCAGACCGTTTCTGTGCCAGATGATTTTCTTATCGCAGATACTTTTAGCGTCCCCTCCTCGGAGCTGTAGGACCTTGTCAGTGGTAGAAAGGCCTAGTGCACGGTCCAGAGGCTGTAGCGGTACCTAACCCAGACGGATGAATAGAGCATGAAAGGTAGGATCCCTATAATCGGACATCCCCGAGTGAATGGACAGGTGCGAGGGCTGTCATGACCTTTGGTTTACGTCACGACCAAGAAACGACTCCTACTAATCCAGTGTGTGTGTGTGTGTGTGTGCAACTGTGTCCATTGACTCTCTGGGCACACGGTGGCAACATAGGGTGTCTCGCACGGTGCGTCCAAAACGCCTGGATACCTTCCCCAGTTCTTAGCCTTAAGCCTGCTAGCAGGTCTCTGCATAGTTGAACCGAATACTTCCCTAGCTTCTCCTAAAGTAATAAAGCAATCCAACAATGACTAATGAAACGGAGCAGTTCGAAATGTTCAGGTAAGTGGCCGAGATTTGAGATCTCCTTCTGCAGAAGGGGGATTTTCATTCTTTTGGCGTCAAACCCAGATGCTAAAGCATTACTTACTGAAACAGTGGCCGAGCTTAGGCCCTAGGGGGGCGCCAATATGAAAATAAGCGGGGTGAAGATACTCGTTACGGGAAGAGGTAACCAAAATCACCCTCTCCACTGGGAGCATCCGTGATGAAGTGAAGAAGTAAAAAGTTTCAGATGAACCCTCCACATCTAATTATGTGCAGATATTGTACGATCTGGAATCACACGCACCGGGGAAAAACAAATTGGGAATGCTATTCCACAGAACTACAAGCTGCACTCCAAAGAATAACTATGGAAATCAGAGACGCAGACATCCGTGAAAGGGCGGATGATCTATTTCCGCCAGCCATGACTATTGCGTACGGACACGACTGCCCACCTTCGGAAATCAAGATGGCGCAGGAGACTCACTCTTGGGATAAAAAGCTTAAAAAGCTTCGTAAAGAAACCAGAGAAAGGTTAAGTCGGGCTAAGAAAGGCAATACGGATGAACTATTAAAATTATTTGATGCATCCAGGGACACATATAAAAAAGCAATCAGTGAGGTCAAGGGTAAAAGATGGGCTTCCTTCTGTTCAAACATAAAGACGGGTGCAGAGGCAGCCAGGCTGTTCAAGCTAATGGCCTGCATACCAGGTGCCATGCTAAGTATCCTACTATTGCCGGGCGGGATATTCTAAGAGTTCGACGAGGAGACCTTGACTCGCCTGACCAAGGTGCACGTACCGGGTTTCGAAAGTCCAATGGAGGCGGTGTGGGAATTTCAGGAGGGCTGATCACTGCCAACGGCCCAGTTGGAACTGCGTGCGGGACTAGTCAGTCGACTGAAACAGCCCTGAGAAAAGCAGTAAACCTGATTGAGTACCAACTGAATTCAAAGAAATCGCTTTTGGACCAGACAAGAAGTCTTCATAGCCGTAGTTGACTGGATCTGCCATATGCTAGGTAACAGGAACGTAACAATGAGTAAATTGAGATAGAAACAACTAAAAATCTCTGAACGTGCTAAATATCTAGGAGTTATTCTGGACAAAAAGCTAACTTGGGAAGATCACTTTAAGAATAAGTGCAACAATTAATTTTAATTTTAATTAATTTATGAGGGTTGTTCAATAATTCTGTGACTTTGAAGTGAAGAACACTTTTTATAACAAGAATTCCAATTTATTTTTTAACATAGTCCCCTTTTAACTGTATACATTTATTATAGCCGTACTCAAACTTTTTCATGTCCTCGACAAAGTAATTTTTATCAAACTCCTCGAAATACTTATTTAACGCAGTAATGTTCTCTTCGTTCGATTAAAATCTGTAACCTCCATGTCAAGCTATTAAGAAGTAAATTTCTTGGTTTCTACAGTGGATAGTTTATCTCGTCTTTTAAACATGCAGATAAATACCTTGAATGTAATAAAACTTTTGCTAGTTGTATTCCAAACCATGAACATACCTGGCAGTGAAGTTAAGGGTGTATTGTAGTTGGTCACTTTGGAAAAATCGATTTTTTTTTACATTTTTCGAATTTATATGTATATGTATATATATCATATGTATATACGTTATATGTATATGTTATGTTATATGTATATGTAACATTTTTTAATGATTTTTTGTTAAAAAAAACTTTAAACGCGTTTTTCTCAGAACGTTTTTTCGGACTAGCTCCACGATTTCTCCAGAACCAGTGGACCGATCCTTCTGAAATTTTAACCACATATTCTACACATAAGAACTCACAAAGTGAACTACAATCATGTTAAAAGTTTGCATTAGAATGTCAAATCTTGCGCAAGATTCTTGATGTATTTCTTGAGCAATATTTGATGAAGCATTGCATACTTTTCTTTATATATATTTATATAATTTTCTCAAAAGTAATAATGTCACTAAATTGTTAGCAAAAAAAATAACATTGCACTTTACGATAAAAATTATATATTCGAATTGCATGATTCAAAATAGTATTGAAAGCATTTTTAATTAATTATTAAAACTGGTCTCGCTGGTGCCGTACTCAATACTTGTGTAACAGTGTGAGTGCATGTGTACATATGCATCTGTAATCACTTTTTTGATAGCACGTAAGCTATTTATGGTTGGAAATTATTAAATATGAAGGAGCCTTTTTTCGTAAATCAGGTTAGTATATCACAGTTGTTATTAATAGAGTAGTTAGCGATTGTCATCGCAACGAGGTTGCTCTGGTTACATGTTACAAATATTATATAATAAGACACGGCTTAATGTACCTTCAATCGCTCGTTATCACGTTTCACTGTAAAATTATTAATTTTTTGGCACAACCATTTCAACCAATAAAGTCGATTTGTCAATATATATTTTTTAAATTAGTATTCTTTTGATTTTTTACTCATTGAAAAAATGATTTTCAATCAAGTAATAATTTTACAAATGAAATATATACATTGACAATCAAAGAGAAAAATTATAAAAATTAAAAATAATTTTTTTATCAACTTACGGATATAGAAAAGTCCCAGCAATTTAAAGTGAACGAATTTCGAGCAAATCTGGAGAAAAAGACACTGAAGTTTCACCACATATTTTCATTGTCAAGACTTGTCCAAGATTACAGCAAGAATCTTGACTTCCTCGCTATAGAGAAGTCCCGGTTCTTGGGCAAATCTTGACCAAGCTTGCTCAAGATTTGATCAAGAGTCTTGATTTCTACATGAAACGAAAATCACAAGATTCTTTAGCATAACTTGGTCAAGTCTTGAGAACGTTCTTAGTCAAGAATCTTGCTCAAGATTCAACGCTCCGGGCGGAAACAGATTTACGCAAGACTTGAGCAAGACCTCCCATGATTCTTGATCAAGTTTAAAGCAAGTCTGGCCCAAGATTGTTTTATGGGACTTGCTGGAAAGAATATAGTTCCTATGATTATACCAAAAGGCACTACTGGAAAAGTTCAGACCCTTGACGTCTACGGATTTCGCATATGGAAAATGTATGTGCGACATTTTTCAGATTCAGTTATACTGTTAGACTATGATTTAAATCTGCACATACGAAATGATATTGTAAAGTTACAGTCTTTAGTACATAATTAATTATCTTCACCAAGGTAGCACAGTCTGTTTAAGTACTCCTGGTTTAAAAGTGGTTGCGTTTCAGATAAACCAGGAAAATTTAAAAATCCAGTGGACTTTTCCTTCAAAACATTTTCCAACACATGTGAAATTCTAGGATATCAAAATGTAGCCGTTATTAGATGTTCGTGGTGCGAAAAATCTTTATGTTTCAAACATTTCTTCGAAGAGCATCACAACTGTACCACATACAATGAATAAACAAGTCTAATGATGATTGTTGGCCTGTTCAATTTTGTTTTGTTATCGCGTGTAACATATATTTTCTTCAGATTTTGCAGCTTGAATTGACACCCTTTTGGTAATTTTATTGCATGCATTAAAATTCTTTTGGGGTAGTTTACCATCAGAAAATTTTCACTCAATTGAGCAATTCTCATTTTCAACCTTCTTTGTGAAGAAATTTTTCTGCTCAATTTTTTAGACGAAACTTACTTTATTTTGCAGAAATATAATAAAATGCACTTAAGGGTGGTTACCCCGTAAAAATTAATTTCTCTTGAAAATGATAAAACCTTCAGGCTTTATTTTATTATTGCGTGCATAATATATTTTACCATGTTTTTCCGCTTCAATTTACACCTATTTGGTTATTTTCTTGTATAATCGTAATCATTTTTGATCGAGTTGACAAAATCACATTTTTCATGTTCTATTGTGAGGACATTGTTCGAGTTGATTTGATTGTGAAAGATTCTCTTATTATACACTACCGTCGGAAATTGTGCGCACAGTGCTTGCGAGCGCTATTAAAAGTCACTGCTGACTTTGAACCACGATATCTCGGTGAAGAAAAAGGATAGGGCATTTTTGAAAATACAGTTGGCAAGCTTATGAAATTTCACATCTAGTCATCCTCAACAAATATTTTTTTGAGCTTCTGAAAATAATACAGCACGTGAGGAGTTAAAAAAAATTCAAGATTTTCTCAAATTCTCTACCTCAACTGTAACTTTTAGCATGACCTAGGGAAAATGTTTCCAAAATCTGAAAATTATACGACATAGAGTCTAAACTCTTATCTTTGATTCAAGCGAAAAAACTTCAAAAATATTCATGGGTACCCGAGATACAATTAAAAATGTTCAATCGTATCTGAGTTGAATTTTAATCGATGATCACGGTTCTCGGCCGGTTTGTTGCTCGCTTCCTTCGTTGAGGCAGGACCGAAATGGCCACGCACAAAGGTGGTGCTTACGTGGAGCCCTCTTATATGTATTTTAGGTTCTGTTTATTAGTAATTTTTATTTCTAATTATTCTAAATTTTAAAAAATATTTATTGTTATCTGTGTTTATTAACAATTATTTAAATCTAATATTATCCCCATATTAACAAATAGAACAATGATATGTAAACATTTTATATTTCTTAAAATTCTTATAAACTAGAACATTAATAAAAATTTTAATAGTCATTGTGAGTATTAACTAAGAATGAAAGGAAAGGAAATAAGAAAAACACGTTCTTGGATCAAAGAACATATAAGAAAGCTCCACTTAAGTGCCACCTTTGTGCGTGGCCTCTTCGGTTCTGCCTCAACGAAGGAGACGAGCAAAAAACCGACCGAGAACCGTGATAGTCGATTAAAATTCAACTCAGATACGATTGAACATTTTTAATCGTATCTCGGGTACCCATCAATATTTTTGAAGTTTTATTGGCTTAAATTGAAGATAAGATTTTAGACTCTATGTCGTATAATTTTCATATTGTGGAAAAATTTTTCCTAGGCCATGCAAAAAGTTGAAGTTGAGCTAGAGAATTTGAGAAAATCTTGAATTTTTTTTTTAAATCCTCACGTGCTGTATTATTTTCAGAAGGTCAAAAAAATATTTGTTGAGCATCACTAGACGTGGAATTCCATAAGCTTTCCAACTGTTTTTTTTTAAATGCCCCATTTCTTTTTTCACCGAGATATCGTG
The DNA here is from genome assembly GCA_030998225.1 of Diplolepis rosae. Lineage (NCBI taxonomy): Eukaryota > Metazoa > Arthropoda > Insecta > Hymenoptera > Diplolepididae > Diplolepis > Diplolepis rosae. Next base: position 2,024,262 of record JAPYXD010000686.1, on the reverse strand, counting down.
GTTCAAAGTCAGCAGTGATTTTTAATAGCGCTCACAAGCACCGTGCGCACAATGTCCGACGATAGTGTATGTGAAACAATTATATGGGTATTTGGTACCAGACTTTCTGGTGGTGGTTTTTACCATCTTAAAACCATTTTGGGAACGTAAGAAAAAATACTTCTCGCTTAGTTTTTCGAGTACTAAAACATATGTGAGACCGAATAAAATTAGAGGGGGACACCTACCTAATGTTCCTTGTGAGCATTATGATACTGACTTTAACTCCTCATGGCGTATAGCAAGCCCTGAGACCACTTTGCCTCTTTCAAGTGTTCGCGAGCACCTCTCTCGGTTTCTCTCTTTGTCATTTTCTCTCTCACGCTGTAAATATTGCTTCATGTGTTCTCTCGTGTTGTGACGCGATAAGTGGGATACGTCCGACATATTGTCGCGGATTAACTCGGAATATTCTGAGCTTTATAAATATTTATTCTGCCAATCTTGTTAAAGTAATTAAATACTGGTTTTCATTTATTTTACCCGATTGACTGTTGTGATATTTAATTTGCCCCGCCTTGTTTTCTTAAGGTATTATAGATTCAAGTCTCAGTACAATTAAAATTGACTTTGTCACATCTTGTAAAGTGACTGGCGTCTAATGAAGATCTTTTGCATAAACATTTTAGTATTTTTAGGTTTTAAATTAAATTAACGAAATTATTTTGGCTCGCCAAGAGTACAGGTTCTTGGTAAAGAAACTGCATGTCACAGTTGAGTCAAGCTAATACAAAAGCCGTTTTCAACCAATTAAACAAGGATCATTTTCCAAAATATGGAAAACCTTCAAAAATAATTATGGGCTATGGGACAATTTACGTCTCCTAGTTGGTCTAAATTCTCAGAGAAAAAAGACATTCAACGTGTTTTCTCATCAATAAGACATCCTCAAAGCAATATTGTGGAAAAAATCACATTTTTCATCTTTTATGTTGAGGACATTGTTCGAGTTGATTTGATTGTGAAAGATTCTGTTATTATATGTGAAACAATTAAATGAGTATTTGGTATAACACTTTCCGCGGGTTTGATTTTACCCCCTTAAAACCATTTTGGGCACATAAGAAAAAGTACGCTTCTCTAACTTTTCGATGCGCTTTTTGTAGAATTATTTTTCCTTGCTCTCAAGTAGGCACGGTCGATAAACAAAATACCAGGCGCGTCCCAAAATATGGGTGCCATAACCTTGCCAGCCCACTGTTGAGTTTTAGATCGCATCGGACGGCTTTCGCCAGCTGCTATGCACTCAGCTGATGATCTTTTTGTTTCTGGTGTGTCGTGGTAGATCCATGTTTCATTCATTGTCACATGCCGACATAGAAACTCCTTTTTACCTCGCTTGAACAGCTCCAAAAAGCAGTCTGAATTCTCGACGCGTTGTTAGTTTTGGTCGGGTGTGAGCAAACTTACTCTTCCTTTTTTTCAATTTCTCATAAGATTAACCAAAGTTATCATGGGATAGAATTAGAAGTAGATTTTAATTGTAGGTCGTTAGTAATGGAAATCTGAATTGTGTATGCCACGAACTGATTGAAAATCTTGTCATAAGAAGAAAAGTTTATCACTAAAATGTTAAATTTGAGATAATACCAATATAAAATAATTACACAGATATCTTGGATAGAAAAGTAAAGTGGTGAAAAGCTACTATTGTATTCTGAATAATTTTTTACCTGTTGCTGAAAAAAGATATCTTTTTTGGCAAGATGGCGAGCAAGGACCATAGAATGCTGAAAGTGAACATTGTTGTCAGCTGTTCCGTGAACTAAATAAAACATTTTATTCTGTTTTTTTTTCTTTTGTCTGTCACGACCTGTTTGTTTTCCTGCATCCTCTCCGCTTAATGAATTAAATTTGTTACAAAGGTTTGCTTCTTGATAACCTTTATAATTCGCTTCTGACTTATTTAACAGACCCAAGAATCTTTCTGTGTATATGGAACCTGAAAAAAGGCAGTGAATGTTTATGAAGAGATTGCAATAACAGTTTCATTAAATTATGTAAGCTTCGAATTTATTCCTTCATTACGTTCAAGCCTAATAAATCAACAACTATAGGAACAACTCTCTAAAGACATTAGGTGGGAAATACATCAAAAATATATATTCTTGTTCAATACACTTGACTCGCGTTAAGGTGACCTTTACTAAGGCGACGTTCGCGCGAAGGCGCCGGAAAAGTTTTCGGTAAAGCGTCGGGTGTTCCTTCCCCTTTACCCCCACCACGGACGACGAGTGACCAACGTGACTTCATTTACATGCGCAGATATCAGAGCTGAATGCACGACGCACGTCGCGAAAAGTGAATGGGATCCCCTCTGGCGAACGCCTTAACGCGAATACTGGGTTTTATTTGCGTCACCTTAGCGCGAATCGAGTGTAGTTCAAGGTCTCTCAGGTTTCCTCTTAAGTCAATGTATAACATCGGATAAGATGTAATTCTACAAATGCAATTTTTTAAGAAACAACTGGTTATAGGTATATATTGTTAACATTGATTTACTTATCAAGAATAATTCTACTTTATCAAATTTTAATCTGAATGCGTAGGATCTAAATTTGTAATTGGAATGGATGTTACCATAGATTTTCAGATAAACATATAATCTTATTTCACACCAAAATGGCTGAGTGGTTGAGCGCCAGGTTGTTTATGTAAAACAACCAAAGGTTACAATCTAATTACAACAATGTTGTACGAGGATGACATGTTGACTCGCCGTGATCCACCTTCTACATTTTATCCTCGAAGGTGAAACCCCCACTACTCGTAAAATACTACAATCGATTATACGTACATTAAATTGGTTAAACGAGTATGTAGCGAATTTCGCTAAAATAATATCTCCAGTGGCGGACCTACTATCCCCCAAAAAGCCATACAAGTGCATGTCTATGCATAAATCAGTTAAGCGCCTCCTTACATCCAAAAATTCAGACTGCCCTCGCCGTTTGCTCGGGACGTAACAATATTGAATTAGATTTCAAGGATAAAAAAAAAAGTATTGCCCATCTAAGGCTATGACTTTTTCCCATCTTTTTGGCAATTTGTGGATTCCATCCCAAAAGGACTGAACCGGCTTGGCGGCCAAGAATGAATCAAGCCAATTTTTATTACCCTGTTCTGATGTAAACCGTATTCCAGTGAGGGCGTCCTGCATCGTCCGGAACAAATCGTAGTCAGAAGAGGCAAGGTCTGAGCTATAAGGCGGGTGGGGTAAAACTTCCCATCCACGGTTTTCCAAATAGTTCTTAACCGGAATAGCAACACGGGGCCGAGCGTCGTCATGATGGAAAACTATTGCCTCGTGTCTGGTCGCATATTCCGGGCGTATTTCGACTATTGCTCTCTTTAAACGGATTAATTGTGTTCGGTAGCATTCTCCATTGATGATTTCACCCGATTTTAGCAGCTCATAATAGAGCACACCCTTCAGATCCCACCAAATACAGAGCATTACCTTCGCGCCATAGATATTCGGCTTTGCGGTTGATTTGACTGTTTGACGGGTTTCACATATGATTTTTTGCGCTTAGGATTGTCGTAATGGATCCATTTTTCTTTACCAGTAACAATCCGATGCAAAAATGACTTGTTTTTGTGGCGTTTCAGCAGCATTTCAGACATGCAAAACCGCCTTTCAACGTCTCTTGGCTTGAGTTCATGCGGAACACAATTTCCTTGCTTTTGAATGTATCCGGCTGCTTTTAAATGTTTTGCAATGGCTGCTTGAGTGATTCCCAAAGATTCTGCGACCTCTTCTTGTATTTAGCAACAATCTTCATTGAGTAATGCTTCCAGTTCTTTATCTTCAAACTTTTTTGGTTGCCGAGGACGTTCTTCGTCTTCCAAACCAAAATCACCACTTTTAAATCGTGCAAACCACTTTTGGCACGTTCGCTCAGCTGGAGCATGTTAACCATATACTTTCACCAACATACGATTACTTTCCGCAGCAGTTTTCTTCATATTATAGAAATGAAGAAGAACTCCCCGCAAAAACACTTTTTCAGGCACAAAGTTCGACATATTTGAGTGAAAAACAAATTATTGTTGTTTACGCTTTAAATGAATGACATATACTGAAAAAGACGCACAATGACAGTAGCTTTCCAACGCATATTCGGAATATTGGAATGATGGAATAATAATCAATTTACGCCATCCCTTAGCAAACCGCAGGAATTAAGTTATAGATCGGATATATTATTAAATCTTCCAATAGTGACTGTAGTGGGAGTGGATTGCGCAAAATTATATAAAGTTACGTGCCGTGCAAATTTGTATAAAGTTACGCGCGGTGCAATTCTGTATAAAGTCACGTTTGTTCAATGATCTATGTTTCTCTGCCACCACTGCCTATTAATATTGGTCAATTTTGATTTGAATCTTTGATTTTGTATCCCTTGTCTTCTCTCTCTTGCCTATTTATATTCCCAATCAACAACTAGATGATTGATTAACTGATTGATTTTCTATAATCCAACAATCTTTTTATTTATGATAGCATGTGTACCCTTATGCATGGATTGCTAATGATTCAATACTAAATTATTATTGATGGATAGTGATATGAATAATAATTTTATGTCCCTCCGGCGCGGAAACTCGTTTTTCCGTTACAGCTAAGAGTAACGGAATGTTGTGTATTCCGTTACAGAGGAATATAATGTAAAAATTGAACTGCGCAAGCGCATATAGTATTACAGCGGAGCAGGATCTTCTTCATGTTCTACTTCTTCTTCGTACAGCGTTAGCACCCTACTGACAAAGCCTTGTACATTTGAACTGCGCATGCTCTATTAAAACGAGCTACTTGTACACAAAATCGATAAAATCAAAATGGCTGGGAATAGTCGCGAAATATCAAGTGTAATGACTAGCGCCGCAAACAACTAGAATACTAGATTAGATTCGAGTGTACGCATAAAAACTCGTATCCGCACCGAAGTCACATAAAATAGAATACGTGCCAATGCACCCAATTCGAGAAATTACGAGACTCGCGACAATGCACGCAGGACTAATCGCGCCTCGGCTTCGTCTCGGCGTTGCCTCTTCTACGTCTCAGCTATACCTCGACTATGCCTTACCTTCGCCTCGACTACGCCTTGGCTTCGATCTGCTGCGAGCATTGTCGCTCGTCACGCAATAACCCTCATCGTGCGCCAGGCACGTAATATACTATTATGTTTAAGAACTAAGAACAATTTTGTTGATTTCAACTTTTACCCATATTAATAAATTCAATTTGTATTCATTCAATCCTATCTTAAAACGAAGAACCTTTAATCAAGAGTAAGTATTTACGTAATTATTACCTAACATACTTCCTCTTTTCTGGTGTAACGGTCAGGAGGCATAATTCAATTCAAATTAAACACATTGGTTATTCATACTGAATGAATAAATTGATAAAAATATTATTTCAACTTGTAAACTTGAAATTTCAATCAAAGTGATTTGTTAGATCACAAAGGGATTTGATAATTTGATAATTTGATAATCAAATCATTTCTTTGGAATTTCACAATTTTTATAAATTGTATAAAATAAAATAAGTTTTGAAAAATCACACAGGGATCTGACCTTGAGGCTAACCTAAGTGATTAAGTAACTTATCTTGTTTGAAAAATTATTCTTATTTGCTAACAAAGTTTTGATCATGGGGGTGAAACCCAATGGTAAATTACTGGAAACAAACATGGCGGAGAAAGCATGCGACCCCCCACTTTTGCATGGAGCCTCTCAGCGCTCCCGCTGCCCACCTGCCCCTTTGCCCGAATAAATTCTAAAATGAAATTTTTATACATCTAAAGTGATTAGATGCTGAAATTGCAAAACTTTGTATTACTATGTATTAACCAGTCAATTTAGTGTGGTAATTTCATAACTTGATCGCCTCTGGTGCCTCATTGGAGTATTTGGCATTAATTTCCTTGGCTTCAGACTAAATGTCATTTCACAAGCAGCTATGATTCTTCTGAACTGCGAGATCAACTGTTTTCTGGGGTATTTTTCATTGGCTGCGTGGTTCCCCCACATTTACATGGACGTGTTTCTCCCCTTCCAAAGCGGGCTTCACTACCATGGTTTTCTCGGGGATTTTTAATTGGCTGCGTGATTCCGCCACATTTACATGCACGTGTTTCTCCCCTTCCAAAGCGGGCTTCACTCCCATGGTTTTGATTTAAGTTTGAAACAAACATAAAAAACAGCACAGAAGAGTATGAGTCTTTTTAGATACGTTGAACGATCGCCATTTATTATGATTGTTGGGGTAAGGCAAAGTTCGAAGAGCTATTGATTGTATTGTTTATAACTTTTATTTTAACTCTATTAAGGGGGTCTCCTTATCCAGAACTTTCAAAAAATCGATTTTTCTTTTTGTTTCAATCGATGGATCTATTATCAGAGAATATTGTCGCAAAATTTTACAGCCCATATCGGAATAGTTCTGATGGTAGAGTTCCGAGCAGTGGCTTGCGCGGAGCGAGCGGAAAGTTTTTTTCACCGTCTGAAAACTTTAAAGCGCGTTATCTCAAAATCTAATTTTTCAAAATTGCGTGCACGATTAAAGGAGAACCAATTAAGCTATTATTATAAACTTTTTTTTTATTTGTAGGTAATTAAAATGCGCATATAGTAAACCTTTAGTTTTCATGATGCAGTATTTATTTTCATTATAAATAACGCACTTTAAACAAAAAAACGACGAAACATTTTATTTTTCTGGAAAATAACTCAAAAGATCGATAAAAAAAATTTCTTTTTACAATTTTTCAGGTTCACTATAAGCGGAAGACCCTTCTGAATAAAAAAAACATAAATATGTACCTAAATATATGCGAATAATCTTTGACCAGTGTTTTTATTTTCTGCTTCAAAGAAAATTGGGAAAAGTGCCTTTTTTGAAGGTTCTGGATAAGGAGACCCCCTTAAGGAACTGAATACTTTTATCTGCAAAAGTTGTCCAAGGATCTGAGCTTGAGCCTAACATGTCCAAACTAGAGAAAAAAAATGAATTATGAATAATCGAATCTTATCTGATCCTGGTTATAAAAATTTTTTATTAATTTAAAAACAGTTTATAATTTAATAAAGTAGTGAAATAGATCATTACAATTTACAAAACGGACACATGTAGTTGGTACAAAAAAATATATATCGTTACAATTTTGAGAAATGTGTTATTTAACATTACATTTAGTTTTTTTGATTGTTATAAAAAATTTATAATTAACAATAAATAATCCAAGATAACGCTCAATAAAAGGAAATTGTAAATATATAATAACTAAATGTCAAAATCAAATATCCCTGTAGAATCCGCCCAAAAGGTTATTACACGTAGTAAAGCCAGACAAGATAATCAGCTCGCAAAAATCGTGGATCAGAATCAAATAGATTCCTTAAAAATAAAAATATCAGGTAAAATCAAAGCAAAATTAGGCGATAATAAATACAAAGATATTTCAAACCCTTTTCCTGCTGAACAAGAATTAGATGATACTCTTCAGCTAGAGGATTCGAGTTTAGAACAGACTCTTAATAATAATCGAAGCACATCAAGTGAAAATTCTAGTAAAACTAGCGGATTCCTCTCAAGTGTCTGTCAAGATTCAAGCATTGTAACAGAATATAGTAATCAAGATCAAACTCTAACGAAGGAATTATCTTATTTTGACGAATCTAATTTGCTAAGCTCAACATGAATAACAATACACAATAAATCTTTGAAAAAGGAATTGGAATCCTCTTTGGTACGCGAATCTATAATTAGTAACAACGACAGCGGCGACGACAAAAGCGGCATAGAGGTCATAAATCAGGATAATTCCATAATAGTAAATAACGAAGAAATGGCCGTAGTCATCCCCAATAGCCATCAGGTACCCTTACGCAACGCGCTAGTGATTGTCCCTTTGTTCGACGAAAGTTACGTCCCATTGTCACATTTTATGGAGGGCTGCATGGAAGCGAAGGCAATGCTGACGACACCTGCTGCCCAAGAAAACCTTGCACGTCTGTTGAGAGGTAAATTGTCTGGTGAGGCTCAGAAATGTATTTTTTGGTCAACGTATGCAACAATAGAGGAATTAATAGAAAAACTGAAAAGATTATATGCCCCTGCGAAAAGCGTATAGCACTTGCAGGGAGAGTTGGGTAATACATTTATGTGGCAAAAAGTAAATATTCTTTTCTATGCCGCTAGGATTAAAGAAATTGCTGACAAAATAGAAGATGCTCACAGACTTAATTTGTAAAAAGCCAGGTCATGCAACTGAAAAATCTCATTATTTAAGTGAAGCTCAAGAAGCAGTTCTTAATAAACAGCAACAAAAGTGTTTGTATCCTAACTAACAAATATACAATAACCTTAATGGTCAAAGAAATAGTAATAATAATTTTGCAAAAAACGATTACAATAATTTTCCAAATAACAATTTTTTTAAAAATAAAAATTATAGTTTCAATAATAATAATAATAATCATTTTTTACGAAATATAAATAACAATTACAGAAAAATTAATAATAATTTTTTACAACAAAGATACAACAATAACAATAATGTTTCTAAAAAATTTGTACAATAATGAAAACAATGTTAATAATAATAGACAATTAATTCCAGAACAGCATGAAAACTTTAACTCAGAACAGTTCTAAAATCGAAGTAAACCATATTAAAATAGATTATTACAAAATAATAACAGTCAACAAAACTCAAGTTATACTGAAATAATTTGCAATTACTGTAAAAAATAAATTGAAAACCACTGTTACCCTTTTAAATATATCAATACATTTACTATGTAGGAGTATGTAGGTTTACGTAGGAGACGCTGTTGTAAAAAATCACAAAGTAGAAGCTTATTTAAAAGTTGCAAACATAAATGTAACACCAATAAAATTATCAGTACCAATAGTTAATTCAGAAGACGTTGAAGAAGAACCAGAAGGTTATAGATAATTTGAAAATTTAAATAATTTCAAACAAACAAATAAGGATGATTTATCAAGTAAAATATTAAATAACTTTTTAAGAACTGACAATTCTCTGATTAACTCATGCAAATTTTGTAATGTAACATAGGAAGACAGAGTAGAATATATTAAAAAAGGAAGAAATTCAACAGCCAGGAGCGAACTGTGGAGGAAAAACAGACAGCATTCACTATTCCAAGAAGTTCAGGAATCATCACATAATAACCGAGTATATCTGTCAGAAATAGATCACTCAGCAGCAACCTGTTTTGAATATGTTCAAAAAATAACAAATAAAATCTCACAAAGTAATCAGTTAAGAAATAACTCAAATAGAAAAAATAATCAATACGAGGAAAATAGGCTAGGTCAGGGAATTCAATGGAAACCCTTACAGATAATTGGTGCAAAGCCTAAATCAACAAGGAAATAAAAACGATTATAGAGATATAAATAGTTTCCTCTCTCATCCTAATTTTCCCCAAAAAAACAGATTCAATCAAAACCCAAACTTCAATTGACATAATCAGAATATGTATTGCAATTTTGATCAAAATAATCAAAGTCAAAGTTTTTATCAAAATTCAAATTTCAATAAAAATTTGAACCAAAATCCAAATTTTAATGTGAATTACAGTCAAAATTAAAATTAAAATCCAAAGGGGGAGGGTCTCTATGTTACGAGCGTGTCAAGGCAGCCAAATTTTTCCAAAAATCTAGTATAAAATTACTACATAAATTCGCATGCCACTTGAAGCGCCCGTAACCTAGCACCTCGACAAGGCCGCTTATGCAGCTTATCGTTGCTCGAGTCAAGAAACTTTTAGCAGATGGTTAGTTCTGGAAGGAAATTCCTAATTATGTAATATATTGTGTTATGAATATTAATATTATTAATAAGGAACGTAACAGAGCAAAAGGCTGAAGAAGCATCGAAACAACGCTAATCCATCGAAAGTTGATGCCTAAGTTTTAAAATAAATGTAAATTCAGGAAAACATTAATTTACATTGTAAATATTTTTACTGGAAGGTGAAGACTGTATATCACTATAGATTTCTGCCGTTTGTCAATTCCTCTTTTCCCTCACCCATGCACATGCCCCATATACCCGTCTATTTTGGAAACTTTTTGATGTGCTCTACTGTACATCGCGAGGCTAGCACAGATCCCATAATAACTTGTCCTTCTCGTGCGCCTATCCTTGCCTAGATGCTTAAGTCAGCTCATCTCCCACAACAAAGGCCACTTGCTTTTTGTAATTAAAACCTAAAGACTCATCTGAACATTTAAATAATTATGTTAAGGCTTTTTAATTCATATAATGATTATACGCCTAGACTTATTAAATATATTTCAATTTAGTATGTAAAATATTAGAAACTAAAATCGTTTCTAGAATTTAGTGACAATGCATAAAATACTAAAAATCGATGAGCGCATTTCCTTTCTCACGATAAGTGTGTAAATAGGGGAGAAATATTTGACACCTAAAAATAAGCAAATGGTGCAATAACTGAATCAGCACGGTACAAAGTCCATATACATTCCTAAGACCTCCCTACCATGTTTTCCCTTGTCCAATCATAGAATCCTTAACCACAAAAAACCCTACCATGTTCACGTCGCAGTTGCTTCAGCAACCCGGTACTAACCGAAACCACTCGGACAGTAGGGAATATACTTTTTTCTACTTTGCCCGTTCGCGGTTCGGAAACATCGCGTCCTATCACCTGGCTAGTTGATTAAGCTTCGTAAAATACCTAGTTCAGGGCTTCAAATTGGCGATCGCGTTTGGGCGGACGTTAACAATAGAAAAGTCTTCATCCGAATAGCAGCGAGAAGTCGCAGAAAATTAATACTACCGAATCTCAAAACGATAGTGATAATTTTCATAAAATATTTAAATTGGATTTAATAGGGAAATTTTAGGGGTGAAAAGAGGGAGCTTAAAAGCACTCAACCCTTTTCTGGTTTGAAGCCAACCGTTATATTCTCTTATTAAAACTAATAGAAGTGGAAACAGTGTTTGGTTGTGTGCGCGTGAGTATATCACGCAAGGGACAAGAGTGGTTACTTTTGGAGACCACAAATATATGAAATCAAGTTTTGCCTGGATAACTCAGGACTTCAGCAATGAGAACGCACTCCCTTCCATGCTCTCGCTTTCCAGATACCCGTTAGGATTAGAAATCTAGGAATATATCATAGAATACGGTTAAGTACGATTTGTATCATTCTAATTCAACTCTGTTTTTCCTGACATAAAATGTTGACCTCTACCAATAAATCTCATCTCTGGAAAGTAAGATTCCAACCTCTTGGCCAATTGAATTTGAATTCATTTAAAACTCCTTTCCTTCTTTTCTAAAATTTAATCGGCAAACGTAGGTGTGTGTATGATACACTCTCAGTCCGAGAGTAGGAGACCAACGACCCCACATAATAATAAACAAATTTAGGTAATACTTATATTAACTGAATTTGGCAGTTTGGACGACCTCCGCGTACTAATCATACTAGTAAATAAAATATATTAAAGATAATTATTGTTGACTTTTTATATTTTATTTTATCGAATTTAGTTATCGTTTTCGTGAAAAAATCCAGGAAAATCTATATATAGGTTTTTGGGGTCGCTGATTTAAAACCCGAGGTCCGTTGACCTCCATCATATCAGATTCAAGGTCATTTGAAAGTCAAACTGCAAAAAATCCGATAAAAAAATCCAGAAAAATACACACGGGTTTTTAGGGTCGCTGATTTCGAATCCGAGGTCCGTTTACCTACATCATATCAGATTCAAGGTCATTTGAAGGTCATATGTAAAAAACCGGTTGAAAAAATCCAAAAAAACATATATATAAGTTTTTGGGTACGCTAATTCCGAAGGGGTTTATTTAACAGCTCAATGTCAAGTAAAGGTCATTTTAAAGTCAACTCAATATTATTTCGTGGTAGAGCTCAAAAAATGTTCCAAAATGAAATTTCATCACTGCGAAAATTTGAGTAATCCATTTAGGATCAAATTAAATTGATATTTTCTATACATGCTTTTGTCCTTACAGTCTTATCGAGATTCCTGACTATCGTAACTAACAAAAAATCATATTATATGTAGTGTTCCGCTAGTACAATGTACAAGTTACTGCAGATGTAATAATCTACACTGCATTACCCAGGAACAACGGCGTGGACGTGATAGATGAACGCTCCCTTTAGGATGCTTGTTTATCATTAGTCCCCTTGCTTCACACCGTGATGTTTGAATAAAATGAGTCCCATCATTATTTATTCGTTGCTCCCCTTCAGATTTGACGTTCCTAAAAACTTATATATATGTATGTATTTTTTGGATTTTTTCATCCAGTTCTTTGCAGTTTGACTTTCAAATGACCCTGAATCTTATATGATGGAGGTGGATGGACCTTGAGTTTTAAATCAGCGATTCCAAAAACCTATATACAGATTTTTCTGGATTTTTTTTATTGTTTTTTTTTTCACAAAAACACTGCATAAAAGCGGTGAAGTTTTCATTTTCTTAAAGGGTGCTCGGGGTGAATAGCAAGAATGATGGTGGTCCGCTTAGCGTGGAATTGACTTCTTATTATTAGTACATAACGTAGTAGTTTTTTAGAATTTCTTGGGCCAAATATAAATTGGGCCAATACCGGCCTTAGAGACCCTCCCTTTTTTATTCAGAACCTTAATCCAGGTCTAGATTTTCAAGTTATTTGCTATTCATGCAATACACCAGGACATACATCCAGAAATTATAACAAACAAATAAATATGAATCAACAATTACCACAACAAAACAACAACAAGAATTTAATCAACAGGAAAACTTTAATGCCCTTCCCGGAACGGGTGCACAAAGGAGGGCTTGAATGAACAATTGAATGCACCGAATTTGATTGAAAATGAAACTGAAAAAGTCAATGTATGTACAAGTAATATCACTCCTCATATAATTTTATCAGCTGAAGGACTAAAAAGCCCTATACACATGATAATAGACACAGGAGCCGGATCGAATTTAATCAAACAACAAGCAGTCAAAACAAATGTAAAAATAAATAAATTCGAATGCCTAGAACTGACTGGTATAAATGAACACGATCAATATTTTCGGCTACCTACAATGAAAAAATTTCGGTGCACCGGTTGCACCTATAGGAACAACAGCAGCGGCAAACGCCGTGGTAAATCTTATACCTCAGTTCGGGGCAGGTGATGCCCCGTTTCCGCACAGCAGATGTACTCGATCGGCAAAAGCGCTCTCCGAACTGCATAGTGCAAACGTTGTCTTTGATTTCGGGAACCATTGTGCACCAGTGATGAGAGAACGTGTTGTTCTTATAGTTCTTATGATAAAGATATAGTAATGGAGATTTTTATACAAAAAAAAACATTTTGAGGAGTTGAAAAGAGTATTTGAACGCAAGTGTAAAATTTTAACTTGATTGAAAGCTTTGTAAATATGTTTATTATATGTAACCTATAAATTCCTTAAGCAAAAGTAGTGACTTAACCTCTTCATTGCATGTGAAGAGATTTAAGAAATAGATGGCACATTATTAGATTCATTATTATTGTGCAAATATTGAAGCTTATAATAAACTAGTTATATGTCTTGTATTTACATGACATGCATATAAATTTGATTCTAAGTACATCTAAATGTCGGGAGCTGAGAAAATAAGGATTTTTCTAAAACTAAGACTAAAGTTAAGAAAATAGAAATAACAATTAGTAAGTTTTCTAACAATTTAATAAATTATAATTGTAAAAAAAGTTCAAATATGTTAATAATTGAAAACTGTGAATTTTTGAATGTATAGAAAATTCCACCTTTACATGGTGTGACTACTGACTGAGTTTCAGCGCAGGAGCTGTACCACATATAAGGGACAACATTTGCCCCTTACTTTCGCGCATCTGTACGCCCGAAATCTGTGCAACGGTTGCTCCGAATCTGCAGTGCAGCCGGCGTACTGTAGGTGTGCAACCGGTGCACCGAAATTTTTTCAGTGTAACCGCCCTCAACATAATACCTAACGAAGTATCTATCCAACACGATGGTATATCAGGTACAGAGTTTTTTACAAATAATAATGCTAAAATCAATTATGCAGAAAAACAGCTTGAAATGAATAATCAAATTCGTCAATTTGAAATGAAAGAAACTATTTTGATTAGATTAGATAAGAAATTAGATTAGAAATTAGATTCACATGGAAATAGAAAATGGCGAATGGTACTTGATTTTCGCACACTTAATAAAATGATCTTGTTTCAGGATTTCATAAAAAAATGAGTCCAGAAGATTCTCATAATACAGCTTTTTCAACTCCTTATCGCCATTACGAATTTGATCGTATGCCATTTGGTTTGAAAAATGCGCCAGCTACCTTTCAGCGATTGATGGATTTAGTTTTAACAGGACTTCAAGGAACTGAATTATTTTTCTACCTAGATATTATTGTTTCATATACAAATTCTTAAAAATAAGACGGGGAAAAATTTAACAAATTGATGGAAAGATTAAGTGCAGCAAATATAAAATTCCATGGTAGACGATCTAATGTTATGTGGGAAGAAATTTCAGCCACATTAAAAATAGTATTTCAAAATTCTACAGTCAAAATAATAGTTTGTATTGGAATCACACAATACCCTACAGAAGAGAAAAGGAATCAATTAATTGAAGAAGCTCATGCATCTGCTATAGGAGGATATAAAGGAGTAACGTGAACTTATAATAGAATAATACAAAGATATTATTGGGGAAATATGAAATTAGACATAAAAAAACAACTCTTCTTACAATGTCAACTAAAGAAGCTTGTCAGGGTTAAAACAAAAAACCCTATCATAATTATCGATACTCCAGGAACAGCATTTGAGAATATTGCAATGGATATTTTTGGAAAGCTTCCAATAACTTCATTTCAAAATCAATATATACTTACTATTCAAGATAATTTTACTAAATACTCTTTAGCAATCCCACTCCCAAATCACCAAGCTGGAACAATAGCAGATGCTTTTGTTAAGAAATTTATTTGCATATACGGCTTGCATTAAGCGGTTTTCACATATCAAGGAGCAGATTTTCTAAGTAATTTAATGAGAAAAATGGCAAAACGATTTCGAATACGTTAATTGAAGACTACTGCCTATCACCCTCAATCAAATCCATGGAAAGATCCCATCACGTTCTTAAAGAATATCTTAAACAATTCATTGAAAATAATGCAGAATGGGATGACTGGATTGAATTAGCAATGTTTTATTATAACACGAGCGTTCACGAAGAACGAAATACACACCTCATGAATCAGTGTTTTGGAAAAATAGCACGTTTACCGTCCAGTGATCCTTTACCAGAACATGAAAAAATGTAAACTTACGAAATGTATATGACAAAATTGATTAAAAAATAACATGAAATGTGTGGAATGGTAAGTCAAAATTTAATAGCAACTGAAGAAAAATCAAAGAAATATTATGGAAGAAAAATTAATCCACAAAACTTAAAAATCGGAGATAGCGTATTTTGATTGGAAGGTGGAGAGTTGAAGAAGTTCGGAAATCAATATACAGGACCTTATGAAGGACTTGAAATATTATGAAAAGAACACATAAAAGTGTCTGTTAAAAATAAACCCAAGATCCCGGCTTATGCCGAAATTTCATTTTTTTCATTTCTTCTAAGGAAAATATTAATTAATATCAGAACTCAACTTATACAAAGGGCGACGGCCTCTATGACTTTGAGGTTAAATGCATGTGCTATCCCCCTACAAATAGTAGTCCCGTGGGGGTGCTGTTGAGCTATGCTCTTTTGAAAAAATGTCATGTGTCAACATATTAAAAATTTTAATGCTCTACTGGCTTAGAATTCGTAGTATGTGTGTATACGTATAGTCATCAATGCTATGCCAGCGGCATACTCGTAGATCATGCAACGTAGCAATTTGAATCTAACCATTATTGAGCAACTGTGATATGTGTTTAAATAGCTTGATGTAAATGATTTCAATATTATTTTTCAGAATTTAAACTTCATTTCAAATGTGATATTACTGGGTTTTGTAGTCATAGTTCTTTGTGGATTCAATAACATTTTTAATAAATAACATTCATGGTATTAAACAGCTGACTTGATTTCACGTACGCTTCAAAGCTGTTTGTGTGTGTGTACATATGTGTCGAGATTACAATGTTTTTCATTAGATTATCTATAAAACAAAACGGTGGAGATAATTGATGTTTTTTTTCAGGAATTTGTATTTTCAATCAGCACAAGTGCCGAAATTTTATAAATTTCTCTGTCAGAGCGTTTAATTAATACACATTAAAACGTGGTGAGTGCCCATACATTGCCCATAAATTACGTGTTAAAGTAGTCATCTATGACATTAATCATCTCAGCATCGGTCTGGTTGAAAAATTTAAAATTATTTTAGCATATTAATAATCATTCTTTTTAAATATACACAATGTGTCCCAAAAATAACCGAACTTTATATTTAAATCATACAACATGCAGCGCCATCTATTAAAAAATTGCAGCATTAAAAAGATACATTCATCCTCTTTCAAACGCACCTAAATTCATGTAAATCTGATGACAGATGTGAAAGTTACAGCCATTTCAATAAAAGAAAAAGTGTGCTAATGTTACAAAACAAAAATGGAACAAAGAGAAAATATAAAATTTTGTGTTCCCAACTGCAATGAAAGGAGCTTTTTACGATGACGTTCCAACCATTCAATCAGCTGTGACACAAGTGCTAAAGAACATCCCAAAAACCAAGTTTAAAAAGTTTATGGATAAATGGGTTGATCGTTCCAAACGTTGTATTGAGTCTAATGGAACCGATTTTGAATAAATAATAACGTTAAACGATAATATAATGTGTATCTTATTCTATATCCAAAAAGTTTGGTTATTTTTGGGACACACTGTGTAAGCTCCCTTTTTATATTATTCTCTTAGAAATCTATTTCTTTACATACAACCTTAATATGGTAACTTTAAATGTCTGTGAAGAAAAAAATGAAGATTTAATAACACAAAAAACTAAGTTTAAAAACAAAAGCAGTCAAACAATTTTTTTGTCCAAAATTGGTAACTCTATGGAAAGTATGTAAAAAATTCAAATTCAGGTCAAATACTATTAGTTTTTGTTTTCTTTTGCATGAAATAGCCATCCAAGAAGCATTATCTACGAAAGACATTTTATTCTTTATATAATGAAAGTACATTATTTAACCCCAATTTTGCATGAGAGTCAACTTTTATAATTAGCATATAAAAAGTGAAATTAAATTTGTTAGGAGAAGATTGTCATTTGACGTTTTGCATAAATATTTGAAATTATTAAAAAAGACGTACAAAAAATTAATCGGAAAACGTAGGCCACAAAAAATGTAACACAAACAATCAATATTTTTATCGGTGGTACAAATTATTACCAAAAATACTGATACCACGTACGTCGGCTACAACTTAGAGAATTTAGAGGTTACACTTTTTTGGGACAAATGTCTTACCTACTTCTTCACAAAGAGATAGAAAAAGAGGAGCACAATGGCTATAAAATGCAACCATTGCTTGCAATAAATCAAATGTCTGGTTAACACAACTGCTAGTAAATGGGACATCTAGTTTTTTAGCGGATGTTTGTCGGATATCCAATGTCCGTGGCACGTATGCTGGAGCTCAATTGTATATTACGTGCCTAGGCGTACAATGAGTGTTATTGCGTGACGAACGACAATGCTCGCAGGAGATCGAAGCCAAGGCGTAGTCGAGGCGTAGCCGAGACGTAGCTGAGGCAAAGCCGAGACGTAGCTGAGGCAAAGCCGAGAAGAAGCCAAGACAAAGCCGAGACGAAGCCGAGGCGCGATCAGTCCTGCGAGCATTGTTGCGAGTCTCGTAATTTCCCGAATTGTGTGCATTGACACGTATTCTATTTTATGTGATTTCAATGCGTATACGAGTTTTTATGCGTACACTCGAATCTAATCTAGTATTGTAGTTGTTTGCGGCGCCAGCATTACACTTGATATGTCACGACTAGTCCCGGCCATTTTGATTTGATCGATCTTGCTTAGTAGTAATGGATTTTAATAGACTCATGCCAGTAAGGTGCTAACGCTGTACGAAGAAGAAGAAGAATTAGAAGAAGATTGTGCTCCGTTGCATGGCTATAGGCGCATGCGCAGTTCAATTTTTACATTTCATTCCTCTGTAGCGCAATATACTACATTGCGCTACTGTTAACTGCAGCGGAAAAACGAGTTTGCGCTCCGGTGGCACATAAAATTATATTTATATTTGTCTTACACAAAAAAATTACAAAAAGACCCGACAAACCGCCTTTTTATAACGTTCATTTCATTCTATCACGTCAATATTGGAGCGTCGTAGGTTATGGGAATTCGTGAACCCATCATACATATATCAGAAATGTACTATGTATGGATTAAATGCAGTGAAGGGTAAAATGATGAATGAAAGGACTCTCTCTGAAAAAAGAAATCTCATTCGCTACATCCACCTAAAAGTAACTGTAAAACCTTACCAAGGTGCTCAAGGCCAGTTGTCATGTCGTGAGGTTTCTATTCTTAGAATGCATCATACATTGTATGTGCATAATAATTGAGGTGGGAATTCCCCAAAGAAAGGTAAAGCCGAGGTGATGAGCTTGGTTGCAGATCCTCGATTGACAATCGGGTGCCTGATCATATTAAAGGTGAGATTATACCGATCCGGCAACCAAAAATTATATCGAGGCTCAGAATCAGGATCAGGTGCCGTAGTCTCACAAGGCACTTCACCTGAGAAACGACATTTCCCCTATCTGTTGAGAATCAGGGAAAAAATCCACGCATCGGCGGATTTTCGGATGAGAGGTTATTTTCTTTCAATTATAATTTTGAGTGTGCCTCCCAGACAAATGATAATGAATTCCTGAAGTGTGAGCCCGAGGGCTTTTAGTACACAATGGAATACTGATGCCGGAACCGGAAGCTTTTCTTCAGTCTCGGAAAAATAATAGACTGTCAAGGAAGGGGCACGTAAGGTCTGAGAGTAAAAGCATTCAAATTACAAAAAGAAACACAAGTCATCCCAACTTTAATTTTCAGAGCAAGGAAATTCCCAAGAAGAATCAGAACGCGTAGTATCGCTCAAGACTAAAAAGAAAAAACATATTTGATTTCAGATTTTATAGAGGGGGAAATTTGAGTGCCCGGAAAAATAGACATAAAAGGCTAGCAATGTTTAAATAAAGAATCATGTTTCGAGAAATTTATCCCCTTTGTGCGACCCAAAACATGATTTTGAAATGGGCAGTTTTGAGCCAAAATAGGCCAAAATTGTTTGTAGAAAAACATTAAAATAATTAAATAAACTTCGCAAATGAGCAAGATTTTTCAAAATTGCTTTAAAAATGTAAAAATAATTAGAATTAAAAGTTGAAAAGGTAGAAATGTTTCATTGTATTGCATTTTCTGTGGCCTATCTTTCCCGACAGCTTTTTTTTACTTTGTTGAATTTTATTCGATGGTGATATCACTATTTTTTGTTATATGAGTGTGCAATTGATCATACGAGGGCCTTCCAATTAGTCCTTAGAAAACTAAGAACCAAAACATTTTCGATACTTCTAGTGCCATCTGTTGGATTTTCGAAGGACTTATTGAACGACCCTCGTATGATTATGAGTTTGTCACAACGTTTTCTATACTTTGAAAATTAATCTGTAGTGATGGTTAATGATAGTTAGCAGACATATTTTCGAAGAAATCTGCTCGTTATATATACAGAGAAATCAATGAAAAATGTCTGTTGTAACAAAGATAAAGTGTGATTCTTCATAAAACATAAAGAAAATTACATGGAGTGCGTTTGCTGACACTTTTCTACAACTTTTCTATACTAATTATTTTACATTATTTTCCTTGCCTTTCCACTTCCACTCTTCCTTCTTTCTGCTTTTTCTCTTACTGAATACAATTATTTCCGATTTTTCTGCATTTACCTCGAGCTCTTTGTCCTTAAAGTACTTATTTAGGTATTTTATCATTCTCACCAATCCGTCTTTCGTTCCTGCGATTATCGCCAGGTCATCTGCGTATCCCAGCACGTAAACTCTCTTGCTCTCAATTGTAATTTCCCATTCCTATATTTTCCTTAGGTATTTTTCTATATCTCCTATGAACAGTATGAAGAACAGCGAGCTGAGTGGTCAACTCTGTCTTACCCCCCTTTCTGTCCAGAAAAGTTCTGCATAGATCTTTCCTTTTTTACCTTGCTTTTTGTTTCTCTGTATATTTTTCCTATATTGTCCGTCACGGCTGTCCTTATACTTTTTTCCCTAAATTACTTCCGTAGCTTTTCCCTTCAAAGCTTATCGATTGCCGCCTTTAGTTCCACAAAAACAGGAAATAGTTTACCTTTTTTCTTATTTGTCATCTTTTCTGCTGCGATCTTTAATGTATAGATATTGTTTACACAGCTTCTTCCTTTTCTAAATGTCGCCTAATTGTATCCTGTCTATCTCCTCTCTTAATCTTTCTTCTGCTATAATTGCGTATATCTTTGTTACGTCCCGAGCTAAGGCGAGGGTAGGTTGGGAAAATTAGGAAAAGGGAGGAAAGTTTGCTGATTAAATCAGAATGCTAAATTCTGATTATTTATATTTTTGTGTGGGATCGTGGTCACTGGTCAAACCTATGCGGCTCAAGTTGTTTACAGTATTAATAAATTTGATTATATTGCTGTGTACAAGCTTTATTAATTAAAAGATAGATATACAACAAGTTTTGAGATGCTTATGTATATGACTTATACTACTTCTCAGGATAAGAAGGCAATGTTAAAGAGTTTATGCGTTTATGAGTCAATAATACAGATTTTGAGATGCCTATATATGTGACTTCCGCGTTTAAGTGTGTGCGTCTACAAGTTATTAATACAGGTTTTGAGATGCCTATATATGTAACTTGTACGTGTTATGATAATATGCTAGGATTTGAGATGCCTAGGTATACAACTCACGCCCTACAATTGGCGTTATAGTTAATATAATAAGTTGTGAGATGCTTATATATATATAACTTACGGTTTTTCCTTGATTGAGAAGGCAAGAGAAAGAGTTTTGTCGTATATTTCTCCTTGTTGATAGCTGGATAACGGCACAATCCTGGCTGGAGTTAAGTAGTGCTAGTCAAGTAGTACAGGGAGCGTATCAGACAATCCAACTTGCTTGCTAAACACTGGATAAGTTCGTTTTCTGTAGATTTAACTCTCAGAACTCGACTTAATACGACGATACACGTATTTAACGGCACTTATTAATTCACGACCACCGGACTTGCACCACTTAAGGACCAGGGATTTTATTTACCAAGTACTGAGGTATTCCTTGTAAGATACCGAATTACGAATATCGAAGGGTCAATTCGTGACACCGACAGTATGACTTGCGGACGGAGTGATTACCAACGTTATGATCTTGAAGACTGAACAGCTACTAGCGAAAAGACAACCTCCAGAAGTAAGTCTGGGGTTTATATATTATTGATTATTCCTATAGTGGGAGAGCATTCATATTTTCGTGGATCGGAACGTACCTTGCTACTCGATGGATCGGCACGCATCTGGCAGCAATTTCATTGACCATACTTGCTGACAATCGCGTAAATGCATGAACTCGCGGCGCGTTCACACACAGGTCATACTATCGGGATCAAAGTTCATTTACGCTCAATGCGGTACATCTTTCTCTCGTCTTTTCAGCTATGTTACTTAATATGTATATGTTGACAGGTCGGTGCAATTGTTACAAATGCACTGACTCATCTATTATTTTATACATTAGTTTTTAATCTTATTTCCTTATAGTATTTATGTAATACATAATCTTCTAGTGTCTATATTTTGAAATATTATTTACGTTATCTTGCGAATCCCCAATAATGTGATTGCTGTTATTGATTATCCATTATTGGTCCTTGCCGATTATTATGTACTAGTGTTTGATTATTATTATTAACTATTTAAAGACTGTTGTTAACAATAATGAATTTTATTGTTATTTATTTTCGTTAAATAATTATTAATGTTTACTTATCTGATTTCCTACATTACCGACGGCAAGGCAGTGTTCTTGTTTTATGCAACTCGACTGCCTTGTCGATCTCAGATAATTTCTGACAGGTGTTTCCTACTATCAGTGTTGTAATGAGGAGACATCTATCAGTTATATCCCTGAGTTTTTACTGGGTTGCCTAGGGACAGGCGAAAGGAATTAAAATTTCTAAAATATCAGGGATGTAACATCTTATACGTTGTGCATATTAACGTTACTCCCTTGTAGTTGCTTGCTTTTGCTTACTTTTTCGTTTGCGTATTTCTATGCTTCATTCCTTATTCCATTCACGTAAGTTCTCTTTTTCTTTTTCAGGTTTCTGATTTCCTCCTCGATATCTTCCTTTCAAATGTCTTCTTTTTCTCCCCCCTCCACATTTATCCTTGTCTCTTCTCCTCTGCTAGTTTCTGTTTATTCCAATAGATTTATGAAGTGTTGTTTCCACTCCTCTGCCTTAATACTTTCATTCACCTTTACTTTTTTTCATCATTCCTTCCGTATATACTTCCCTATTTGTGTTTCATCTTTTATGTTCATTATTTTCTCTACCTCCTCCTCCCGTTGTTTTTCCTCGCTTTCTTTACATATTCTCTTGTGCCTTTTCTTTTCAATTGCGAACTCTTTCCAAACTATCTTTCGTGCTTTGTATACTCTTAATTTCCTGTTTAATTATGTTTTGCTTTTTCTGCATTCCTTGTTCCGCCACTTTTTTCTACCTCGCCTCCGTCTTTGTATTTTAACTCTTTTTTTAGTTATCGCTAGCCTTATTTTCTCTATCAGTCCTCTTAAGCCTCCTTCCCTTTCAAATAATACGTTTTCTAGCCTTTCTCTAAACTTTCTGATTCCTTTTTCCGACCAGTCTTCTATCTCTATTTCTAACTCTTCTTCTTTCTCCTCTCTCTGTTCGCTTTTCCCTTTGATCTCTATTCCTATCGGTTGTGGTTCTGACTCCGTCCTTTCTCATATTTCAAATTCACTTATCTTTTCCCATGTTTCCACTTTCTGATCCATTCCTATGCATTTATTTATTGCGATCTAACCGGCGAAGCACTACGTCCGATCATTCCATTATCTTTACGCGAATCAGTCTTTAAGTTATTTCATCACCCCGCGCACCCTAGTGCAAAGGTTACTGATCGCGTTATTCGAAAGCGCTATGTGTGGCCATCGATGCGGCGCGATGTCTCCGACTGGTGTAAAGCATGTCATGAGTGCCAGTAGTAGAATATATCGCATCACAATCGCTTATTGCCATCACAAATTACAGCGCCAGATAGACGCTTTAACTGCTTGTAGAGCATTTTTCGACAATTGGGTTTCGCGTTACGGCGCATCCGAAACACTAACTGTTGACCGAGGAAGTCAATTCAAGTCACAATTGTTTGCAGCGTTGTCGCAACTCATAGGTTGTAACCGCGTGCGAACCACCGCTTATAATCCCGCTTCGAACGGCATGATTGAGCGTTGGCTCGCTACTTATAAGTAGATTATAAAATTCTGTTAACAACAATTTTTTTAGACAATGTTTGACAATGCTTCTTCGCGTTATACTGTACGTATTTCGAACTATTTTTAAACTTTGTGAGCTCACCCTTATTGACCACTCTCGTTTGGGGGAGTACAGTAAGGAACCACGACAGGTGATTGGTCGAATCAGTGTACCTTTCTCTTGTACGCATATTCTATGCCACAGCGGCGACCATGTTGGACAGTTGGCAACAGGTCGTTCCTGCGACATGACGTCTTTGAAGTTCGTCACACATTAATCTGTAATAAAATGTATTACTGTTTAAGCTGAATGGTGTTCAATTATTTATTACATATAACCAGATCGGCCTAGGATGGTAGGCATCCTACAGTGACTACGAATAGCCTATACATTTGACAACAGTGGTGCCATCTACCTGACAATCCAAATAAATTAAATAACAATTAGGATTAAGAAGAATAGTTTATTTGAAAATTACAACATTAACCAAAGCAATATGATGAAATTATAAAATATGAGATTTTTTGCTAAATTTTTTCTAAAAATCGATAAAATACCATTGACGGCACAGTTCAAATATGATAAAAGATCTTATAAGTATCAAATGTGCAGGCATAATATTTCTCAATATTGAATAAAATCTGGCACGCATTGCTTTTGTTCAAAATATTCGAAAGAGGCACATATTAAAATTATATAAAATCTAAGATAGTATAAATTGGAATACAAAAAATTTCAATTCAAATAGAAACAAATAATATTATATTTGACAACGATTTTTTGATTCCCTTTGTGGGGGCGAGTATATCACGTTCTAGGTTGCTAGTTGTTTCACTTCTTGATTACTTGAAATAATATGAGTTTTTAGAAAACTGGTTACTACTCTGACAACTTGTGAGATTTACGACCAACACGGCGGCGATAGACCGGTTCCGAATATTTTCATACGCGTTTGTTGACTGCCACTTAGACTGCCTTACACTCAGACTCACTTAGACTGATCTTTAGGCCTTGCCGTCTGGCTGATACCAGGGGTGTTAGTTGAAGTCTGCCGATTTTTTCGAAAAATAAAACACATAATTCCCAAGGGAATCTAAAAAAAATTTTATTCAAAGTATTGATCATTGGATTCTACACATTTTGCCCACCTTTCAAAAAAACCATGTATACCATTCCAAAAAAACTTTTTCTCTTTCAAGGCAAAACATTCGATGAGCCATTTTTCGACTTCTTCAAAATTGGAGAAGAGCTGCTCTGCGAGTGAGAGTCCCATCGATCCGAAGAGGTGATAGTCGGACGGTGCGAGGTCTGGAGAGTACGGTGGGTGCGATAATATTTCCGAATGCAATGCTTCTAATGTACCAGGTGAAAGCCATGATTTTTTCCACTTCGGGTTCTCGAAATAAATCCGTTTTTCGTCCCCCGTGACAATTCGATGCACAAACGATTTCCTTTCGAACCGTTGAAGCAGCATTTCACAAATGGTTTTTCGATGTTCCATTTGTCTATCGTTCAGTTGGTGTGGTACCCATTTTCCATACTTATGGATTTTTCCCATGGCTTTTAAACGTTGGCAAATTTCTCCTCAGGTCACATTTAGTGTTTGTGCCAATTTTTGTTGCAATTGGGTTGGGTCTTTATCCACTAACGCCTGCAATTCCTCGTCTTCGAACTTTTTCGCTGCACCAGAATGTTCATTGTCTGTTAAATCGAAATCTCCACTTTTAAATTGACGAAACAATGTCTCACAAGTTCTAATCACTGGAGCATGTTCACCATAAGTTTCTACCAATAATCGATGAGCTTCAACTGCTTTTTCCTTTTGATGAAATAAGAAAAGCAACGAATGCAGCAAGTGCGATTTACTTGGAACGAAACTCGAAATATTCTCTGAGGTAAACAACTATGATGCTATTATTTTGGCAGAATGTAATTGTGTAGTTTTGAAGTTTATTGTCCATAGAAAAATATGACATAGATGCCAAATCATAGAAATGCATACATATCTCTAGCGACATCTATGTGTAAAACCGGCAAATTTCAACTAACATCCCTGGTATCGTCACCTGTAGTTACAACCCGTATGACGGAAGCATGGGAATTCGAGTCCCATGGTTTCAGTAGCCTTTTCAAAGTCCATTAGAATCTTAGGTGTCAGCGTGTCTAAATGAAAGAATGGGCCAGCTTGCTAGTGTACTGCGTTGGTGAGCTTAGGAACTCACGCTGTTTTTACAAACCCTGTGGGTCGTGACTTGATAACGTGGGTGTCACTCACATCTTCTGAAGGAGCTCGGTAAACCCGTCCCACCAGGTTTAGGTAAAATTAGTCGCAAGGGTTAAATACTTTATTTATATACATAGGTAATAAGGTGATTGTGAAGATGCAATTATCGTACAACGACAAAAATATTGTTGTTACAATTGTTACTTGTTATCAATTACTATTATACTATTAATAATTATGTCTTCATATTTAAGGAAAATAATGTTGATATATCCTAAAGTCAAACTGCACCTCCCCATGGTAGGGGATGGAAAACGCTGTGGGATCATATCGGTATGGGATCAACCTATCGCGAGACACTCTTGCAGTAGGAGCACGCAGCTCTCGCAAACCCAGAAAAATAGAGAGAGCAAAAAATTTTTTTAAGAATAGAGGTTCATGCCGCATTGCAAGAGCATGGAGAAGGGGTTCAGCAACCTGGACAGCGGATAAAGTGGATGCCAGAATTAAATAAGAGCGTTATGCGTTGTCACTTTACTGCGGCAGAGGGTGCAGGCCCTGTAAAAAGGGAGTAATATCGTCTCTTCTTGCTTGAATACCCGCACTTAACTGCAAAAGTGACTGAACAATGCATTGCTGATCAAAAATGCACAATTCTGGCACGAAATTTGCTGTCTGAGGTTGATATTGAAACAATCCGAATGCTGATAAATCATCCAACAGCGAGAATAGTTGAACCTCTTGAAAATGCTGCTGATGAGGAGATTGTGCAGCCTGTAATGGATGTTTTCTAAGGGCTTGTTCGCACTAGTTGGTTATTTGAACAGCAAGATTTTACCATTGTATCTGGATATGGAAATACCCGTGCTCCAGGTGTAAACCATCACCTATATCATTACTGGTCAGGTATCTAAGATGAAAAAAAAACAGAAATTTGGAAGCAGCGTGGTGGAACCTCGTGAAGCAGCGAGTATCCTGCATCTGGGACATACTTTTGCAAATCGTACGGCTTCAAAAAAAAAAAATTGTTAACATTTTTAGGTCTTAAATTTTTTTGTGGCATCTTTTTATCAATTTAACCAACTCGCATATCGGGATTTTCGAAAAAAAACATTTCTGGAGAGATATATTAATTTAAACTTTTGATAAAATTGGATAAAATGCTAAATTCTCTTGTACATTAAATTCATTATCTCCGCTTGAAATAATCAAATCGATCTCTGGTCTGTTTTATTTTTTAGCTTATTACATCAGGTTTTTGAATAAATATTTTTATGATTTTTATTATGTTAATTAACTACAGATATAAGCAATTTAATCGTTTAAACAATTTCTTCATTTTTGCCCCCAAAATAGAAAAATTTGGAAAAAATAGTATCGTATGCGCTATGTCTCAATATAACTAGCGCATATTTAATAAAATTGGAAACTTAATTAGATCAGAAGGTATTAAATATTTTTGAACGCGCGACTTACAGTTTGATTCTATACTCTTAAAATTAAAATAGTTTTTTTAATTAATTATAATATAAGTAGTGGTTCCCATTACTACGGCACTGTCAAATTCGTCACATACAAATTTCCCTTTCGTCTGTTTACTACATTTCAGTATTCTGTTATTAGCTTCAGCGAAAACACACTTTTATTACAAAAATTTCAGAAAGATTAACAACGTAATTTAATCTAACTACTGTTATTCAGGATTTGAAACCATAAAGATGTTCGGTTTTACCGACGTAATTATATACTTTGCTTCGGTACGCGTGATAATAAAAAATTAAATAGTGGGCCAACAATTGCAAAATATTGATGATATAGAAGTTTGAGACGTCTCAAACCCAAACTTGTGACGAATAGTGAGACGAAATATTAGGAAGGAAATTTCCATACGTGACGGAAATTTATACCTAGATCAGGTAACGAAAGAAAACAATAGAAGCAATAAAAAAACCTCTATAAACCAAAGGACTTTTATACCTAAGTTCGGGATGATATTTACATGCATAGAACCCTTGGGGCAGACGAAAATTTTATGACTTAGAAGTTAACGAAAAATGTTCGTAAAAAACTCTTCTCATATCTTAAACCTACATGTGCGAAGTCCGCAAAGATTGCATATATGCTTTAAGCCGAATCGTCCCAAATTTTGTCGGCCAGCTCGAAGTCGAACCCTAAAGTAGGTAGTTGGTCATGACAATAGAGGCAATAAACGGTACGTGCGGCTTACTCTCAATTTAAAATTGATCTTATCCCTAATTAACCCATGAGATTGAACATCATAGAATTTTTTCGCGAAACACATCATATGAATTGTTGTCACGCCATTGGTCCATATTTTTGTGAAAGTCGCCTGAGTGGGCAGGTTTACGCAAACTTGCTGCAAAACGTACTGCGTCAATTAATGAAAGACGTGCCCTTGCATGTCCGCATGAACATGTGGATGCAACACGACGTGCACCACTCAATTATGCTCTGTGTTCAAGACAAGTGATAATTGAGATTTTTAACGAAAAGTGGATAGGACGAGGTGGCTCTCTAGTTTGGCCACCTCGTCCGACGGATCTAACATCAGCAGATTACTTTTTATGGGGTTTTTTCAAAAAACGCGTAACGGCGACAGCACCTACCACGCCTGAGGACATGAAAGAAATAATACGCCGAGCATGTACCGAAATTACACCACAAATGTTGCTGAAGTTAGAGGGTCTTTTCATCAGCGAATCAACAAGTGCTAACATGTCGAGGGTCATCACTTGAAGCTTCTTCTGTAGGTGAATTCAAACCAAGGTTAGTGGATCCTCTGAAAGTGATTATTCTGATATGTTTCGATTTTTCGATTATTTTTATACTCAGCGTGACTAGAATGACCTTGTGGTGCACCGTCGTGTTGCATCCGCATGTTTATGCGAACATACTGGGGCACGTGTTCCATTAATTGAGGGAGTACGTGTTGCAGAAAGTTTGCGTAAACTTACCCAGTCAAGCGACCCTCAAAAAAATATGGACCAATTACGTGGACGCCGAAAATGCCGCACTAACAATTTACAGACCACAGATCTTGAAATGTTACAGTTCTCATCCATCGAGGATTCTCATTTGCCCAATAATGCATATAATGCGCATTCACATTTCCCGTATCTGAGAAGTTAGCTTGATCAGAAAAAAGCACATGACTCAACAATGAGACATCTGTGCGCATTTTTCTATGAATCCAATTACATAAATTGACGCGCTTTAGGAAATCATTGCCGAACAAATCCTGATGTAATGTTATACGATACGAATGGAACTTGTGCTGATGTAAGGTTGCGAATACAGATCGCTGACTAATTCCACTCTTTTTTTTCCATTTGCCTGCTGCTCGCGTGTGGATTTAGTATAGTAAAAGCTAAGATAGCAGCCGCATTATTTTCATCAAAAATTGGTCGACGTTTGACTCGTGTTTGTTCCACTGTACCGAAGCGACAGAAACGGTCAGCTAATCGCTTAAAAGCCATGTGCGATTTTTGTTGCCTATCCGGATTACGTTCTGCATACAAATCTTGGGCGTTTCTGTAATGTTGACGGCATTCCCCCAACACTATAAACATATGAAAATACTCATGGAAATCGTTCATTTTCGCGTTCCGATGTACTCATATTAGTAGGTAATGCGTGACTTACTCATATGTCAGAAGAAAATGCTTACTTTCTGCCGATGTCAACAATACCTTATCGATGTGTATTGTCATGGGTATCGTAAGAATTGAAAAGAAATGAAAATAGTATTTTTACTATTTTCATAATTTTCGTGACTACAATGACCTTGTGTTGTAGGTTGCTGAATTCGTCTTGAAATGGGTAATAATGTTGTCGAAAAAAATACATGGTTCCATTTAAAAAAGTGGAGTTGACCTTCACGTAGCTTCAGCGCCTCCACCGATTACAAAATAAGGTGGTCGATAGAGGTGTGCAAAAAGATTCGATCCGATTTTCGATCCGATATTGGCCTCCGTCGAATGTCGAATATTCGACATTGGATCAGCCGTCCGTCGAATGTCGAATATTCGACATTCGAAGCACCCTTCTTCGGATCGGATTTTTTCGATTCGATCGGCCTCATAGTCGAATGTCGAATATTCGACATCTGAAGCGCTCTTCTTCGGATGTCGGATTTTCGACATTCGATTAGCCGTCCGTCGAATGTCGAATATTCGACATACGAAAAACCCTTCTTCGGATGTCGAACATTCGACATTCGAAGCACAATAAAACTCTGTACGATAAAAGAGAAAACCCTACTGAACATAAGTTTATTAATAATTTTTTAAGCACAATGAAATTGTACAATAAATTATAGAAATTAAATTTTGTACATTTAAATGAACTCTATTAGAATCTACGAGAAAATATTATGCACCCGATTAGATACTTTTTTCTTAGTTTAATTTCAGGTCCATGACACACTTACCCGATTACTACCTTACTTTTTTAAACCAACTTCCAGCCACACGAAATAAGATATCGATTTGATGTTTTGAGAACTTAAATGAAAGGCACTAAGAAATGTTTATGATTAAAAAATAATTTTTTCCCAAAATTTTTTATCTAAATTGTTATTGGAATTGTAAAAATTTTGAAGTAAAAAAGACCCTTCGTGACTCTTATTCAAGAGCCTAATATTTCAACTCGATATCTTATCTCGATATCTTAAGATAGTCGAAAAAAATTTTATGTCTATACACTGCTGTTCAGAATTATTTTCAAATTCCCCCAACATCCAGAAGTTCTGACAGATTGTTCACGAGTAAACAAACCATCTTTGAAGAGAAAAGAGATCTGCTGCCACCCTCTTATGTAAAAGAGTATATTTATTTGTATAAGATCATGAGTTCTTAAAGCAATCATAATGAAGATAAAAGTTTCTTTATTACATTACTCGTATTTATTTTATACCTATACACTTCTATTATTAATAGACAGGCATACAAATTCCAAAACTATGTTGCACACACTTTCTCAAATAATCAGTCTCAAAGAAATTAGAATTTAAAAACAGTATCATTAAAGAAAAATCCGACTTTAGCTAAAAGAAAACAATCTAAATTGTACATAAGACTAAAAATAAAAATCTGCCTGCTTCATGGGCACATTCCTATCACGCGCTTCGCTCGCAAGTTTGAGCGCACCTAGGGCGCATGATTTTTTTGTATCTCACATATTTTGTCTAATAAAATGGAATTTTTTCATTTTAATCGTATTTTTTGGAATTGAAACGAGAAATATATGCTACATCAGAAACTGTGTCAGACAAAATTTGTAGATCTTTTTGGAACAAACAACTTTGTATTCTTACGTTTTTTTCGTATTTCACATATTATTATTAAAAAATTGAATTTTGGACTTTCAATAGTTTTTTTTTAATTAAAAAGAAAAATATGCATCTTATGAAAAAATGATACAATTTAAATTTGTAGGTCTTTATGTAGAAAATACTATTGTGTCATAACGTTTTTTCGTATCTCGTATAATTTAACTGGAAAATGGAATTTTGATATTGACTTTTTTCGAATTTGAATATGCTGTAACATTTCTAATTTTGATCAAATCAAAAAATGTTATAGGGATAATTTGTAGAGATTTATGAGCACCATCAAAAACCAGTATTGAAATTTTTGATTTTTTCAAAAATTTATTTTCAAAAACACAAAAGTAGTGCTCAATCCCTCAATTTTGATTGAATGTGGCTGGTTAATGAACTCGTCCTTCCATTTTCAGCTCCGATAAAGTGTACCAATGCTCAATTCAATCTGATAATTCTATCGAGAGTTATGCCGCACACGACCTACTACAGACAGACAGACACACACTTACGTATAAACCGTTTTTACTGACTCAGGGCGTCTCAAAACGTAAAGATTTTATGAAAATTTCGAAAGTCATTTTTCAAATAATACCAATACCTTTTCATCAATGATGAGAATGTAATACATTCTTTCGACTATGGCGATATAAAATCAAAATACAATTATACAATGTATGTATATTGTGTGATGTCTGGTTAAAAGTTGCAAACTACATACTGCGCTCATCGAATGTTCAATATCCGAATTGAGGCACTTCGGGTGTCGAATATTCGACATCCGAAGAAGAGTGCTTCGGATGTACAGTGGCCCCCAAGAGACGAAAGGACTCTAAGGACACTCCCCCGCAAGGGATGAGGAGTCCGAAGGGGCCCAAGCCGGCGCGCCTGCCGACGACGAACACAGATTTGGCAGGCGTGGGACCTTCGTCTGTTCAGAGGACCAACCCTCTGACGGTGATAGTGGTGGACACCGGTTACCCGGAGTCGGTCGTGGCACCAGAGCAGTTCGAACTCTTCAGGGAGGCCACGTTGCATGCCCTGGACAAAGAACTAGCCAGCAACTGGCCAAGATTTGAACCTCCTTTTGCTGGGGAGGTGTATTTATTTTCGTGGCGTCAAACCCAGAGGCCGAAGCATGGCTAACCAAAACGGTGGCCGAGCTAAGGCCCTGGGAAGGCGCCAACCTGAAACGAGGCGGGGTGGAGATACTCCCAAGGATACTAAAGGCGACGGCCTGGATCCCCGGGAAGCCGGAGGACCCTGCTGTCGTCCTACGACGTCTGGACGGGTTCAACCCCTGGCTGAAAACATCATCCTGGCGCATCGTCAGGCCTGATGGGCGTAATGCAACAGTTGCTAAAAGCTGTGGATACCTGGTGTCGAACAACAGGACTCTCGGTGAACCCAGGTAAGACTGACGTAGTCATTTTTACCAAGCGGAACAAATGGAGTATAATTAGAACACTGGAACTGAAAAAGCAGCGTCTAGAAATTTCCAAGAGCGCTAAATATCTAGGAGTTATCTTGGACAATAAGTTCACTTGGAAAGACCACTTCGAAAACAAGTGCAATAAATTTATATAAACCCTCTGGCTCTGCAGAAGAGCTATTGGCAATAATTGGGGCCTGAAACCCGACACACTGCTGTGGATTTTCACGGCGACTCTGCGACCCAGACTAACGTATGCGTCATTGGTCTGATGGAGCAGAGTTAAGCAGAAGACAGCCGTGGCCAGGTTGGAAAGACTTCGAGGGTTGATCCTTAGAGGGATCACTGGCGCCTCGAAGTCCTCACCCGCAACAGCGTTGGGAGCACTAATGGGGCTAGAGCCTCTGCACCTAACCATCACAGCCGAGGCTAGCAAGGCGGCCTGGAGAATTTGTGAAACCCCTAACACAGTGATTTCGAAACAACTAAAAACCACTGTCAACATCGCGAAGAGACCGATCATGAAAATGGTAAGAGACAGGACATCTCCACGGTTTCTCTTCGACAAAAAGTACAAGGTTAGCTTGTCAACAATGGAAGATTGGAGGGTGGGTCGCGCACACCTTCCAGGGGACGGAGACAACTGGTTTACAGACGGCTCCAAAAACAGGGAGGGTGCGGGGGCTGGTGTCTATGGGAAAAACAGCGATACACGCCTCATGGTCCCACTGGGACCCCACTCCAAAGTTCTTCAAACCGAGATAGCGGCCATACTCCAATGCGCACACGCAGCACAGAATTATGGTCGCATCAGGAACATCCGCATCTGCTCAGATAGTAGAGCGGCCATCACGACACTAGATAAGTCAGTGACTACCGCGACGCTGGTCTGGGAATGCTACGAAGCATTGAACAAACTAGCGGAAGACAACCGAGTCATAGTTCTCTGTATTCCTGGACACAGGGGTATCAAGGGCAACGAGACAGCGGATAGACTAGCCAAGCTAGCGACGAAAAAACAAAATCCATCTGGTCTAGAACCAGTATACGTCCATAGACGTAGCCGTGATTTAGACCAAAAACGTGGCCCAGGTCCTTGCCCTTTGGCACGGGCTGTGGGGTCGTGCATGAGGTTTTAGTTGGTGATGCAACGGGATTACCCAAGCATCAGGGACCCTTCGGGGTCCCAGCCATATTTATAATAATAATAATAAATAAATAATATGGTGTGGTGCGGGATAGTAAATGGCTATTTAATTGGATCCTAATTTTTTGAAAGAATTGTTGAAAGACACTCAGAGTTTTTAAGGGAGCATTTGCCTGGAATATTGGAGAACGTTGACTTAGCAACAAGATACAGAATGTGGCTTCAACAAGATGGTGCCCTGCCACATTTTGCGCTTATCGTACGTGAGTTTTTGAACCTTAATTTCAATGAGATCACCTGATTCCTTTTCATGGGGTTTTATTAAAAATGTTGTTTTTGCTCAGCGACCCACAACAAGAGAAGATTTGATAGAAATGATTCGGAGAGCTTGCGCAGCCATCTGTCGAGAAACTTTGCTGAAAATTGTGGACGCTTTTAAAAGACGTCTGCATTTGGGTCTCCAAGACAATGGAGAGCACTTCGAACAGTTACGACGTGGCTGATTGTAACACAAGTAGCAATGGTGAGAGGCAAGGGGACTCACGTTGATGAACCACCAGAAACGTAAGAGGCAAGGGGAACTCACGACAAAAAAGCACCCTGAAGGAAACAGAACTTACCACGTCCACGCTGTAACAGTCTTTACATCAGCTACGGAGAAACTGTTCGAAGTGCTCTCCAATGGCTTGGAGATACAAACGTAGACGTCTTTTGAAACTGTCCACAGTTTTCAACAAAGTTTCTTAAGAGATGGCTGCGCAATCTCTCCGAATCCTTTCCATCAGATCTTCTCTTGTTGTGTGTCAATGAGGAAAAAGAACATTTTTAATGTAGCCCCATAAAAAGAAATCATGTGTTGTTAAACTGGTGAGCAGGGGTGCCATTCAAATGGAGCTCCTTGTCCAATCCATCTCACATTGAAATTTATGTTCAAAAAATCACGTACGATAAGTGCAAAATGTGGCAGGGCACCATCTTGCTGAAGTCACATTCTTTGTCTTGTTGCCAAGTCAACGTTCTCCAATATTCCAGGCAAATGCTCCCTTAAAAACTTTAAGTAAGTGTCTGTCAACGTTTCCATTCAAAAGTTAGGGTCCAATTCAATAGCCATTTACTATTCCGCAGCACACCATAACACTCCATCGATTTTATTTGATCCGGGCACAGAGTTCAATTTAAGAAAAATCGTCTTGACCTTCAAGTCACCTTGAAAATTAACCTGAAGGTCATAATGGTCAAGGCGATGTACACCTTAACATTTCATCGACTTTTGTGAAGAATTTTAAACGTTTTTTCACCCCAAAAAACCAAGAAAATTGAAAAAAAGAGCATCTAGTCGCTCCTCAGACATTTGACCTTAATTTTTCACCTTTACAAGGTCACAAAAACCATTTTTCCATAGGTAATTTTTGACGTAAAATTTCCACCCGTGTCCAAACCATTTTTTCGTAGACAAAGAAGTATTTTAAAAGACATTTGGGATTATCGATTAAAATGGGTCACCGTGTATATGTGGTATATTGGGTTACTAAAGAGTATTTTCCGAGTTTTGACAGGTAATGGTGTTAGTGACGGTATATTGGGAACTACTAATCCGATTGAGCCAACTGAACGCGCGTTTGACAGGTGGCATTTGAAGTAACATTTTTGTGTAGAGAGTGTTGTTAGTTAGTGTTTGACTTAGAAAGTTATAAACGTTTAAAAATGAGCGAAACTTCTGAAGAAATACGCCGCGTGATGCTTCTTCACTATAGAAAGGGCTATAAGGCATTACAAACATGCAGATAAATTTGTGCTATTTACATACATATATACAAAAAAACTCGATGTTTAGGTGCCACATGAATTGACTGCACGAAATTTAGTTAACCGTATCGAAATCTCCAATGCGTTGTTGAAACGCTATGAAATGGAGCCATTTCTTAAGAAATTAATAATGGGCGATGCAAAATGGATAAAATGCAAGAACGTCAAATGCAAGCGATTGTGGTTGAAGCATGGTGAAATGACACAAAAAACTGCAAAGCCCGGATTGAGGGCCAGTAAGGGGATGCTGAGTGTGTGATGGGATTGGAAGGGAATTGTCTACCATGAAATTCTGGAACATGGTCAAACGGTCAGTTCAGTACTTCACTGTCAACAATTGACCAATTCACAGGAAGCAATTTAAAGGAAGTGCCCGGAATTGGTCAATAGAAAGGGCGTTGTGTTCCACCACAACAAAGTCAGGCTACACACATCTCTTATGACTCGCCAAGAGTTGACTGAACTTGGTTTGGAAGTTTTAATGCACCCACTGTACAGCCTGGACCTTGCGCCATCTGAATATCATTTGTTTCGGTCTTCGCAAAACTTCCTTAATGAAAAAAAATTGGCCAACAAGAAAGCAGTCAAAAACCATGTCGCCAAGTTTTTCGCCACTATAACACAAAAGTTCTATACCGATTAAAACATTTCGCTTTCTCGCGGTTTTTCAAAATTTAATTTTAAGTTTTTTATACAAATGTCATCAAATAATTAGGCTCAAATTTACATATTTCAAAATCACTTATTGGGTTTCACGAACGAGGAAAATTTCTCTCAATAAAATTCCTTATTTTAACGAGTGATAATATAGAAGAAAACTCACATTTTATTATTCGAGAGACTGAATGTTTTGCATCACAATCCTCGTTTATCTGTTCGTGGTTCGCAATCTTTAAAATCTAAAATATAAATAAAAAGTATAATCTTCACCCACCAATTCGCGCATTTGCGAACTCCAAGAAAAAAGAACACGTTCTCATTTTTGGGAATTTTCCTTCTAAATTATCACCGGTCTCGCGATAATCGTGCAGCGTGGTATCTTCAATCTAAACTTCGAAAATCTCTTGACTTGAGACCAGAAAAATCTCGCTCTCCCCCTCTCCCCCCTCTCTCCCTCTCTTTCTCTCTTTTTCTCCCTTTTTATCCCTTTCTCTCTCTCTCTTCAAAATAAAGTAATTATTTTAATAAATTCAATTTGAATTATTTCATCATCTTTGTGACTTTCATTGACTTATCCTCATCCCCAAGCGAGGATCGTTCGATCCTAACTTAAAGCGAGAAACCTTTGATCAAAGCAAGTAATTACTCAATTGTGTCCTAACATACTTTCTTTTCTTTGGTGCATCGGTCGGACAACACAAGTCAATTGGAATTTAACACATTGGTTATTAATAGTGAATGAATAAATGAATAAAAATATTATTTCAACTTGTAAACTTGAAATTTCGATAAAATAGATTTGTTAGATCACAATGGGATTTGACATTGAGGCTAACCTTGATGATTTAATAATCAAATCATTTCTTTGAAATTTTATAATTTTTATTAATAGCATAAAATAAAATAAATGCGAAGTGCTTGTGATTGTATTGTTTATAACTTTAATTTTAGATCTGTTATGGAACAGAATATGTTTATTGTCAAAGACTGCCCAAGGATCTGAGCTTGAACCTACCTTATCTAATCTAGAGAAAAAAAAATGTTATCTGATCCTTTTTATAACAATTTTATTTACTTAAAAATAATTTCAAGTTTAGACAAGACTCTAATTAATAACACAGGTCCGAAGGTTTTGTTGTTGAAAAGCTAAGGGTCGTATCCGGAGTAATTTTTGACGTAGAATCCGAATCTGGAATCAAAATCAGCCTATAACGTCAGTATTTTGAGATATTTAAGGTTATGTGCTTGAAAAATGGGGTTTTTCGCTACTTTTGAGGTAATGTACAGTGGCGCAAGAAATTTTTTTGCTGATTCTCTCCAATGCTACTCTTTCCCTTTAAAATGAGCTATTAAACTGTCACGAGCGATTTTTTTTCACAAAGATACGGCCATATCAAGTTTTGACATTTATCCGAACAACTTATGAGCATTCACATTGACTCTTTGGTGCATACCATTCTGCATTCGAAAATTTATCTTGAAAATTTGTGCTTGCGGGTTTTGATGGTCTGTGAATAAGAATTTACAGTCAGAAAATTGACATTCTCATTTCTAAGATGGCAGATTCAAAATGGCGTATCGTAATACACAGAAAAAACTTCGTATATTGTACACATGCATTCGTACTCAGTGACTCAAAAAACTCTCAAGTACAGAATTTTAGAGACCAATATTGTTTTCCCCGTAAATGTCAGTTCGCCGTTTTAAAACGGCCCGCCATCTTGTAAATGAAAATGTCAATCTTGTGACCCGATTTTCGTAATCAGCAATTCCGAAACCCCCGAGTAAGAGTTTTTACAGAGCGAAATCGTTGGATTTCGTAAATTCCGATCCACCACTTATAAACATTTTTCTGAGACATGGTCAAATCACCGAACGCCTTCTGCAACATTCTAAACGCTTCTGCAACTTAAATTTTATTCCGCAAACAAAATTTAATGGCACTTCTTTGCTCAACAAATTCAGACATTGTAAAAATCGAAAAAATCACTTTTAGTCGTTTAGAAAACACAAGCGTAACTATGTCACAAATGATGACATTGTCATGAAATTTGACACAAATGTCAGTAACAGTAGGACCAACATAAAAATAAAAAAGATTGGCCGACTCGGTTAGACAGCGGAGTTTAAATTAAAAATTGACCTTAGTTTTCGCCCACAGTAGTACATTTATGTGGGAAAGAGAAAATGTCCTTTCCTATGCTGCTCGAATTGAAGAAATTGCTGATAGAATAGAAGATGCTCACAGACTTTATAATGGCAGTCACGTAGATAATGCTTTCAAACCAAATTTAGAAAGGGATGTAATTCAATGCTTTAAACGTGGTTTGCGTCCTGAATTAGAAATTCGTGTAGAAGAAAAGAATACTTTCATGGAAGTTATTAAAGACAGTATTGATATAGAACGAAGATTAGCTGCAAGTTCCGCACTACGAAGAAAAATAATGGAATATTCGAAAAGTGACGAACCAACTGATAATAAAAATAGTAAGGTAACTAGGTTTAATGTAGTACATGAAGATGAAATTTTTTGTATAATTTGTAAGAAACCAGGTCACACAACTGAAAAATGTTTTCATTAAAGTAAAGCTCAAGATGCAATTCTTAATAATAAACAACAACATTTTTTGTATCCTAAGCAACAAAGATATAGTAATTTTAATGGTCAAAGAAGTAATTTTAATAATAATTTTGCAAGAAACAATTATAATAATTTTTCAAATAACAATGTTTTAAGAAATAAAAATTCTAATTTTAATAATAACAACAATCATTTTTTACAAAATAGAAATAACAATTATAGAAACAATATTAATAATTATTATTATTTACAACAAAGATACAACAATAACAATGAGTTTTATAGAAATTTTTACAATAATAATAACAATGTTAATAATAATAATAGACAATTGAATCCAGGACAGTATAAAAACTTTAACTCAGGACAGTTCCAGAATCGAAGTAAACCATACGAAAATAGATTTTTACAAAATATTAACACTCAACAAAATTCAAATTATACTCCAAAACTCTTACCAGAACGGGTGCACTGAGGAAAGCATAACTCGAGAACCACTGGCATCTACTCTCAGAAACCATACAACAACGTCAATAAATATTTCAAATTCTACTGCAATCCCATCAATTATAATATCAACGAAAGTTCTAAACAATCTAACACACATGATGATTGATACTGGCGCTGCTCAAAATACGATTGAACAAAAGGTTCTCAGCCCTGTCGTACCAATAAATAGGCAAAATGTATTAAAACTTACAGAAATCAATGATTCACCACTTTACACATCAGGACAAGTAAAAATAAACATTTATGGTTATCCAACGATATTTAACCTCATTCCAAATGATGTCCCAGTAGAAGAGGATGGAGTATTTTTATCGGAATTGTCAGAAATATTAAATAACTTTTTAAGAACTGACAATTCTCTAATTAGCTCATGCAAATTTTACAATGTAACAGACGAAGACAGAGCAGAATCTAATTAAAAAACTTCTTTGATTAGCCCATTTGAATCAAGATGAATATGAACATGTAGAAAAATTAATTAAAAATAATGCAGACAGATTTCAAATCCCAAGAGAACTACTTGAAGCCACTAATGTATTACAAAATTCGATTCCAATTGTAGATGACTTTCCAATTTTTTCAAGACAGCAAAGATTTCCCTCAGCTTACAGAGAAGAAATTACAAGACAAGTTGACTAATTACTGAAAAATGAAATAATTAAACCCTCAAAATCACCCTATAACACTCCAGTATAGATAGTTCCTGAAAAACCTGATTCTCAAGGAAAAATAAAATGGAGAGTGGTTCTCAATTTTCGTAAATTAATTGGAAAAACAATTGGTGATTCGTATCCTCTACCTTATATAAACGATATATTTGATTATCTAGGATCAGTGAAGTATTTTTCGGTGTTTGATTTAGCTACTGGTTTTCACCATATAAGAATGGACCCAAAATACTCTCAAAAAACCGTATTTTCCACACTTCAAGGTCATTGTGAATTCGATAGAATGACTTGCGGTTTGAAAACAACACACATAATAGCTGTAAAAAACTGTCCAGTCTCAAAAACACAGAAAAATGTTAACCAATTTTTAGGCTTAGCAAAATATTATAGATGATTTATTGATGGATTTGCAAAATATGCAAGTCCTTCAAATAAACTTTTGAATAAAGATATACCTTTTAATTGGACAGAAAAACAACAAGCAGCTTTCAAAATTTTAAAAGCAAAATTATGTGAAGAACCACTTTTATAACGACCTGATTTTTCTCAACCTTTTATACTCACAACAGATGCCTCAGGATTTTCTATAGCACATATTTTATCACAAGGAAAAATAGGTAAAGCTAAGCCAATAGTATATGCATCACGTAGTATAAGTGATACTGAGACAAAATATGATACTTATGATCTTTCAATAATATTTTGTGTAACTCATTTTCGTCCCTATTTATATGGAAGAAAATTTACTTTAGTGACTGATGACAAACCTCTAGTTTGATTTAAAAATTCTAAGGACCCTTGTTCACTAGTTTCACGTTGGAGATTGAAACTCGCAGAATATGATTTTGATTCTTACCTACAGAAAGAGGACTTTATGAGCAGATATACAAATCTCGCTGTCACCCTCTCTTGAAATTTAAACCAAGTTACTTATCAAACCACCCTTGTAACTTAATTTCTAAAGTTTTGAGCTTTGTGAATATTTACTGTTTATCTTAATTAATCGAAATATTATCTGATTGTTTATCAAATTTTTTCAAACATGTTTGAATATTTCTAAATAAATTATGTCCTGATAAATTCACTAATATTATTTAATCCTGGTTTCATTTCATTTTGCCTTTATGAACTGTTTTGACTTTAGTATGACCCCGCCTGTGTAGATTAATATAGGAGTTTTCAACAGGGACTTTTTGTGGCACATGTAATTTTGGATCTAGCGAAAAATTCAGCATCGTTTTCTTTAACATAGTTTTTTCACGTGATCCGTTGCGTAAAATTCAAATTCTATGACACCGTCATAGAATGTATAGATGACTAGGACTACGTATTCTATGTATAATTCAAAACATACTATATAGTTCCCAATTGACAATTGGAGCAACACTTATTCCGCAATTAAAAACATCTTGGTCAGAGTGAGCTAAAGCATGTGCAGCCACAAATCCACCATAACTCCATCCCCAAATACCAACTCGACGCTTATCTACAAAGTGCAAAGAGTCTCGAAGATACCTAAAACCATAAAATTATGAAAAGTAATGAAGATATGTATGGGTTATTCCATATCAAATTTGCAATCAAAATTTTTATTAACCTAAAAATTTTTTTCCCCGTTCTAGAAAGGAAAAAAAATGACACGTATTTTTTTTTCAATATGATATGTAAATTTTTCAAGTTATTGATTTTTTTATTTTCAAAGTGCAAAAAATGTTTTTTTCAATACTGCTTCCAATATTCAACGAAGAGTATAAAATACATAAATAAAATATGCCATGGGATCTACTATTAAGTCCATGCTTTGATCAAA
Source organism: Diplolepis rosae (assembly GCA_030998225.1). Classification (NCBI taxonomy): domain Eukaryota; kingdom Metazoa; phylum Arthropoda; class Insecta; order Hymenoptera; family Diplolepididae; genus Diplolepis; species Diplolepis rosae. Next base: position 1,982,394 of record JAPYXD010000686.1, on the reverse strand, counting down.
ACTCAGAAACGGTATTTAGTACTTACTACGCAACAATTAAGTAAACAAATGAAATTATCTCAAAAGGGACATGTTTGAATTGAATAATTTTTTGTGTAATTTGTTCGTTAAGTACTCAGAACTTTGTGTCAAAATTTGGTAGTGGACCGTTTGATACTTCTCCAGAAAATTTTTTTTTTGTGTGACCGTGCACTTGGAGCGCGCAACGCGAAGTATAGAGTCGATAGTCCAAGCAACAGGGCATTTATTATGAATGATTTATGACATTATTTATTTTAGAAAACGGACTGCGGCATCAGAAGAAAGGTTGGTCATAGAATAATTGTGTCATGTTTTGGACAATGAAATATGATTTATACATTTTTTATCAACATTTAAGACCAAAAAATCGCACTTTTTTTAGTTTTTTATTTATAACATTGAAGGTAATTATCCAATCTTGACGGCATCAATTCATAAGTTGTAGACAATTGAATTGCCAACAAAATGAGCTGTTGCTTGAACTGATTAGATAATTCGAAGCGGAGAAAATTCGGAAAAACCGGTAAATTTAGCTTTTGTTAAACAAATTAATATCTCAGTTAATTTTTAACTTTTTAGGTTGAGGTTTGGTGGAAAAGTAGCAGACTTTATGCTCTTCAAATGCATAAAAAAACGGACACTTTGAGATAATACGTTTTCGCGCTATTGACACTTTAATTTATTTAATCCGTTAATTGTAAAATGCCTGCTTGTCGCAGAGGTGGTCCGATTTTTATTTTGAAAACGGCTTTCAAAAATATAAATCAAGCACAAAATAACGTCAATCTTGGTTTTTTGCTAAAATGTTGCAAAATACATTAAAAAAAGGCCCAAACATGACTTCAAACTCCTGAAAGACAAGCACGAAATGCTAGTCTTCAAAGGTCTGTGTATCATCAAATAACGACACCATTACAAACATTACAAACTGACAACAATTGAATTTTCATTTATTTGAAAGTATTGAATGAAAAAGTGCATTGTTAATAAATTACATGACTGCTTTCGAATTAAACAGTGTTTTTTTCTCAAAAGACTTTTTATTATTTACCGACTTTTATTTGTGGGAACTGCATAAAATCCTCATCGGAATATGGTAGACTCACTTACAAATGTTTGAGTGTGCTCGACTCTATACTTCGCGATGCGCGCTCCAAGCGCGCGGACACACAAACAAATTTTTTTCTCGAAAAGTATCAAACGGTCCACTACCAAAGTTTGACACAAAGTTCTGTGTACTTAATAAACAAATTACACAAAAAATGATTCAATTCAGACATGTCCCTTTTGAGATAATTCCATTTGTTTACTTAATTGTTGCATAGAGAGTACTAAATACCGTTTCTGAGTTTTCATCAAAGCATGGACTTAATAGTAGATCCCATGGCATATTTCATTTATGTATTCTATACTCTTTGCTGAATATTAGAAGCAGTATTGAAAAAAAAAATTTTTGCACTTTGAAAATAAAAAAATCAATAACTTGAAAAATTTACATATCATATTGAAAAAAAATACGTGTCATTTTTTTCCTTTCTAGAACGAGGAAAAAAATTTTCAGGTGAATCAAAATTTTGATTGTAAATCTGATATGGAATGACCCGTATATATCAGTCCAAGAAGGCAATTTATAAATTTCATTACTCGGTAACTTCCAGTTGATCAGCTACTTCAACTGTGCCCAGTCGATGGTAAACTTCGTGCATTAATTGATAACCTTGACCACCGCTGCCTCTGCCATCAATTTCGACAACTATTATATTTCTCTCACTTGCCAAGACGGTTCCCCAGTCAAATTTGAACATTTCGTTCACTGACTGTGAACCTGGAGCACCATTCCTACAAGAAAGCAAATCTTATATGAATGAATTGTTTTTGTCTTAAATATACTTATATATCGACGGGTGAAACTATTAAATCAGCATAAGTTATATCATAGACGGAGACTAGAAGCAGTACGTTTAAGATAATTTTTACTTGGACCAGCAGAAAAATGATTGCTGCTATGGCATTAAGAAATGAAAGGCATTTTATTTCAAAAAATGAAAACTACAAAAATGTAAGAAGAACAGAGAATAAAAAATACCTGTATTTAAGAATAAACGCACATCAATACTTGGTTTTTTCGTCAGTGCGTTGCATGAAATATACTCTAGATATGCAATTGTGATCAGAGTCAAAGCGCCAGCACCCTGTCTTTACATTGGCTACAAATTGAAAATTTATCCCTGCTGCATGGAGCAAATATTGCCATAAATCTGAATATTCTAAGGGATATATGGTCGTAATTAATATATCCGCAAGGCTTTTATATCCCTTAAATTAGAATTAAAACTATGCATATATAAGGGTTAGGCACATAAAGTGTTACAGAGCGATAGAACTCAAGCTATTCATCATATCCAAGAATGTTTCAGACAAAAAATTCAGTGTTCCAGAAAGCCGTCATACTGGACCACCCTATTTTTATATCGGTGAAGGCGCTGAAGCTACATCAAGGTCAACTTCACTTTTTTAAATGGAACCATGTATTTTTTTCGATGACATTATTACGAATTTTAAGATGAATTCAGCGACCTACAAGACAAGGTCATTCTGCTCACGTAAAGTATGAAAATAGTCGAAAAATCGAAACATATCGGAATAATCACTTTCAAAGGATCCACTAACCTTGGTTTGGGTCTACCTACAGAAGATGCTCAGAATGATGACCCTCGACTTGTAAGCACTTATTAATTCGCTGATGAAAAGACCGTCTAAGTTCAGCCAACATTTGTGGTGTAATTTCAGTACACGCTTGGCCTATTCTTTCTTTCATGTCGTCAGGTGTGGTAGGTGACACCACCATTACGCGTTCTTTGACAAAACCCTATAAAAAGTAATCTCGTGATGTCAGATCTGGCGAACGAGGTGGCCAAGCTACAGGGCCGCCTCGTCCTATCCACTTTTCGTTAAAAATCTCATTCATGACGTGTCGTGAACACAGATTTTAATGGGGAGGTGCACCGTCGAGTTTCATCCACATGTTTATGCGAACATGAAAGGGCTCATCTTCCATTAAATGAGGCAGTACGTTTTGCAGAAAGTCTGCGTAAAGTTTCCCAGTCACATAAGAAGGTTATGCGTGAATAACTGATTTGTCAACAAAAAATGCTTACTTTCTGCCGATGTCAACAATACCCCATTGATGTGTATTATTATGGGTATCGTCAGAAATGAAAATGATTTTCCGACTATTTTCATACTTTGCGTGACTAGAATGACCTCGTGTTATAGGTCGCTGAATTCGTCTTAAAATCGGTGATAATGTTATCGAAAAAAAACCAGTGATGGGTGGGGGTTATAACGGGAAAATGTCGCTGAAACCAAAAAAATAAAATGAAATTTTCATCAAGGTGGACCCGAGGATTCGGGATTACCCTCCATGTCATCGGCGTTACTTAGACGCCTCTTAAAAAGAGCGCCTGGCGTCTCCCGACAGTTATAAAACAAATTTAATAATGGCCCGGAATATAGTCTCAAAGACTTACCGGGCTTCTGGCCGCAATCTCGCGCCCTTCTTCCTCAAAATAAAAATTAGTGGCGTCCATTAACAAAAAATATAACCTTCTATATATTTTGGCTACTTTCCACTCTGCTGACAAAGACAGAATACAGCTGCGCGCTAAAGGTGTCGCGCAGTTTCATTACATCAGCTGGAAGGGCTGTCGTACGCGCACGAAGCTAAAGCTTGCGCGTGCGACTCGTCGTGTGACGTCTATGGCGCCAGGCAATTAATAAGCTTGCGCGTCTATAGGTCAGCTTGCCCCATTGGCTTAAAACGTCGAAGGGTACATTTGAACTACGAAGAGTTTGTACTGTGCAACACAGCAGCTACAAACAGGCAAAACAAATATTCAATATTTTATATATAACATATGGTGATTCCAACTCAATATGCGCCTTCTACATTAATTATAATAATATTGGTGCAATGGTGTTGGAATCCATGGGCCGCAGCACGCGGTTAGTTTCAGATGCCATGCCTACCGGGTGATTCCCTCTGTGGCTTGCCTGTGAACCCCTATGACGTACGATGGTAACACTCCGGGACAGCTGACCAAGAATCAGTTCTGAATAGCAAGGAAAATGCGTAAACCCGTGGCCCATGGTGTCTGAGATCGTGCTTCAATACTTAAAGCTAGTACAAAATTATGAGCTAAGAATACAAAAAAAAGGAAAGTAAGCTTATTACAAAAGTAAATGGCAGTTCGCTAATTGCGATATTTCGCGGCGCTGGCAAGTCCAAAATAGGGGCCAGTTTACTGGGATCAACCTTAACGCCCTCGTTCTTGGTGAGGAACCCAAAGTGCTTGATCTTGATTGGGGAAAATAGGCGATTCTCAGGGTTGATAGAGAGACCAGCAGTAGCGAGTCGATCTAATACCTCTTTCAACCATTTGAGGTGATCTTTGAAGGTTCCGCTCACTATTATGACATCGTCTATATAGGCGAACGTATAAGGTTTCAATTCCTGGCCATTGACTTAATCAATTAAACGCTGGAACGTCGCAGGGGCGTTGGTAAGTCGAGAAGGCATCCGAGTAAATTGAAAAAGATCACGTCACGGTACCGTGAACGCGGTGAGTTCCCTACTCTTCTTATCTAATAATACCTGATGGAAGCCCGTTCCAGGTTCTACCAGAGCCATATGTGTCTTGGTTCCTTAGTCGCGTCGAACCCATCGCCGTCTATCCGAGGGCGTGAATCCGTTTTTTCCCAGGAGTATTTTCTCCTCGAAATGCGCGTCCATAGCTGCCAAACTTGCCCTCGTATTCCGAGTTTCTTCGCCCCTATACGCATATTCCGGAAAAATGACGTTTCCAGCGCAGGGGTTGACATCCCCATGTAGTCGAAACTTTGTTGCGCGACAAAAGGTGTAACGCGACGTTGAACGAAAGCCGGTAATTCCGTTCTAAGATTGGTCAAAACGGTCGTGCCCGGGGCCTGGTGCGTAACAGGTACGAACCTGGATGCATTTTCAAAATAAGATGCAACGGGCGCTGCTCACTTTTTAATATATCGAACTACGCGACCTCTCAGAATTGGTATCACCCCCGCAACATCGATATTGAATGCATTCGCACTTCTACGTTGTTCCGTTTTGCCTAGTGTGTAAACCCACGAATTCCGTTGCATTCGAATCCATTTTCGAGCTAATAAAAAAAATTAAATCTTCTAAGAATCGTTTGACTAATTGATAATAATTAATAATTTAAATTAATAATTTAGTAATAAATTTAAATAATCTAAAGAAATCAAAATATTGAACGAAAACGTGATCAATGAGTCAAGGCAAGAAGCCAAGATGGCGAGAACAGAAAATCACCGCTCCATAGTAGCGTTGGTTCTCACAAGGTACGAGCGTGAGTGAAAACGTACGAAGTTTGTCGAGCCGTCGAGGGAGGCAAGATGGCGACAACTGCAGAAGACTGTCAGATAGCAGGCTAAAGCCGCCTCACGCGAGTCGAGACGAGTTGTCACGAGAAGTACCGAAGGCGGTCAATCCTCGTACGCTGTGTACGCAAACTACAGGGCGGGTCAACCTCTAAAGTATTGGGTGTCACTGTAGGAAAGGTCATGTGCAGTACTGTACGCGGCGCTGGTTGTAGGAAGCGGATGGAGTTCGGCAAGGGGAACGGCTTCGTATGAGTTCCGCCATTGTTGTATACAAGTATCAACAACTCGTTACGCGATTGCGCTTCATGATGAATACGAAGTACGAAGTTTAGTGTGCTGTTCGTGGGTGTACCTCTAAAAGGGGTCGGAAGAAAAATGTGTCCATTCATCGGTTTCCGAAGAGAGAAAATGCTGGACAACGATGGATAGAAGCATGCGTGAATCTTTACTTGTCGAGGTTAGAATAACTCCAAGTATTAGAAAGACAATTTTTTGTTTGTCATCGACATTTCGATCAACAATGCTTTTATCAGAAGAGGAATGGTGCTTTTCTTTTAAAGTACGGTGCTGTTCCGAAGTTAAATTTACCGCCGGGTAGTGATATGACGTGTCAAAGTGATATGAACATTAAACCGATGGCTGTTTCTTCCCCATCACAGTTTGAAATTTTGATGCCCGAAATAGAAAAACCTGGAGAAGGCATACGAGACTTTGGAGAAAGTAGCGTGCAGTTTGCACACGTAAGTAGTAATATTTTTAATTTCATACGATGGTGTTAATAAATGACTAGGATCCAAAAATAATAACTCAAAAGTTTTAATAATTTCAAACTTTTCGACTCTGATCAGAGTCCTCATTAGTGATATTTATTTCTAAAATGTTAAGCATAGTGAATAAAATATAACACATATGAGCCCTAATTTGAAAGTAAACTTTGGAAATGTGAAAAAATGTAAAAATCGCGAGAAAATTTACATAAAATAGTACAGAAAACTTCGATAACGTATCTAAAACTTCCTTAGGATTAACAATAAAATTCTATCACATAATGTTGAGATACCTTAGCTAAAAAACTAGTATATACTTCTGTCTAAATGATACTGAATATATAGATGCAAGTACATATATAGTATAAAATTACAAAGGATTCTTTATGAAAAAATAGCTAAGAACTGCTAATGCAAATTCCACAATGTCAGAAATTCCCACCGCAATTTTCGGAAACATGTGACTGTAGTTTTATTCAGTTACAGGTTTGCAAATTGAAATGAAATTTCAGAAAATTCAGTACCCTTTTTGCACTTTCAAGATAGCTTTACTGAAAACATCATGAATATCGTCATATTTTATGCTACATTTGTAACATAAAAATTTCGCACATTTCCGAACATTTCTAACAGTGTAGTGCTCAGATATCTTTTATTATAAAAAACTTCTGATAAATCATTTAAAGAAAAAATTGGAATGTAGCACATAAACTTGTAATATAAACGTAAATATAAATGAATTGTTCATATGAAAAAAAATGTGGTCTGGCAATAGGATATCTAAATTTTTCAATCCCATCAAATTTTTAAATTTTAAAATAAAATGAACCGAACTTACGTAAAATGAAATTTATTATTTGAGGGTCGTTGCAAGCCCTATATTATGAATAGTAATATTTTATTTGAGAAGCATTAAAATTTTTCTGCATAATTAATTATACCTATTGGAAAACTTGACTTCAAAAACAACACGAAAAGGGTAACTACTAATTATAATTTTTTGAAGGCTAGAAATTAAGGATAAGGAAGTGAAACATAAAACTACGATGAAAACAATTTTTATTTAATTTGTACCTAGAATTCATAAGAATAAAATACCTACGAAATAAATTTCAAATATTCATGGAAATTAAATGCTTCTAATCTATATTCCAGAAAAAAGAATGAAAAGAAGATATCTAAAGCAGTAAATAGCAAGGATGTACTTGCAGAAGACTTGCATACAACCCCGAAGAGAGCTATCTCGACCCGCACAAAGTGTTCGCTTAGTTTTGAAAAAAGTTGAACTCGATCAATTTTCACGGCAGAAAAGAAAATTTATGGAACTTTTGGTTTTAATGATAAAAGAAATTATCTATATATTTTTCTAAAATTAAACTTTTTTTAAATTTCTAAACCAAAACCAAAAACCATTTTCCAAATTTTAAAAAGAATGGATAGCCAGGCACGATCTCTGCGAGGGTTCATGGGTTCATCTCTTCTATTGCCCGATTTTATTTCTTGTATCCAAATAAATGCAGTTTTAATTATTCATTTCTGCATTTATTTGTCTATGTTTTATAACTTATGATTAATGATCGATTGCCAATGATCAATCAATCAATTTATTATCCATGATCAATAATCGATTTCCGTCTATTGATCCCGATTGATAATCGGCAATCAGTACACCATAGCACTAATAACGATATATTATTATGATTTCATAAATATTGCTAACCGGTATGTTAATAATAGTTGTAATGTTTTACTTATATGACAATAATTAAATGTAATAGTAAACTACGCATAATATTTAGACATTATATTTAATGAGGCTGTGCTGATAACTTCTCATTCTCCCACTAGGTTATTAGCAAAGCGTTACTACCTTATCGGCACGCGGTGTGAGTGACTGACTCATTACCGGAGGCACAATTACCATATAGACGGAGCGCTGCTCTTCTCCATCACTTATTACCATGTGTCAAACCGATTCGTCGACGTGAGGTATACATTGACTTACCTCATGCGACCAGCCGCTCGGTCCATATGATAATTTATTACAAGAATAGTTTTATGTGAATAGTTTCTTCCTCGTTTTCTTTGGTGTCTGGCGTGTTGCCCTTGCACAGGGGCAATGTAACAATTTTAAAGTTACCGGGATGTAACAGTCCTCCCTCCTTAGAATAATCATCGTCCTCGATAAAATAATAAGTATCTTACGTGAATTGGTGACATAAAAGTGTAGTGGGCGTTTTATATCAGGATGCGGGCCCCATAATTCGTGGAGTGCAGTTTACTTCCGGAATCTCCTTGGTGGTTAAAATAGTTCTTGGTGGGTGGTGATATCATTTTGCAGCTGCATGCTGATGACTGTAGGGACTGAAGTAATTTTTGTTATTAATTTGACAAGGCGTTTCTGGTATTTTGTTCTTTCTACTAGGCTATGTGTATCCTGAGAATGGTGTTATCCGAGGATTCAGCTGATGTGGAATGATGTCATTTTTCGAAGATCTTGGATCGTGATGCTATGCTGCAGCTGCCATGAGTCAATTTTCTGTAGAAGTTGACATGGCGATCTTGGATCTTGTACTTTATTGAAGTGCACGTGTTCCCTAGGAGTTCTGCATTGGTAGGGTTTTTGGCTGATTTTGCATGGTTGACATGATGTCATCTCGTTACATACTGGGTCGTAGGAATGATCTTCTACTCAGTCTCGAGGAACCATGGCGGAAGAAGGGTCCTCTTCTAGTGCAGAGACAATTGGCTACGATGAACACTGCCAAAATCAAGGCTACCCTCTCTCCCTGGTGAGGGGAGCAACATCAGTGCCTGAAGGAGCTGGTAAGTGCCCTTTTTTTTGAATTTGCATGATTTGTTCGGGTAGTTCTGCATTCGCGAAGTGTCTTGGTTCGGGTCAAGATGTTACACACCGAGACACAGTCTCCAGGCGTGGGTCTCCGAAATCGAAGATCGATTAGGAGTTTTCTATGTGTCGGTTCTCAGTGTGCGTTCTAGCCTTGTCGGAGAGTCGATGACCCTGGCTTGTCAAGCCTTGTTTTCCCTATCCATTTCTCGTGATTCCTTTTCGGTAGTCCGGGTTTTAGATTCGAGGAATCCCGAGGTGCTGTTGCGTGTGGCATCCCTTGAATTAAAACATCGCATTTTAAGGTGCAAGAATGCTCTCTAACGTCGAGGTTTAGTGGTAGGGTTGTCATAGGTGCGTTAAATTGGGCGATGCATTAGGGCTCCTATTTCGTTTGTGGATTATTGAGTTTTAATTGTCCCTCTTCTTTCTGTTTCAGGTGTGCAGGGGCGTCCGCGCCAACTCCCACGGTGTTCTTTGGGCATGTTTTTGGCCCGGGTCCTCCTCCTTTCTACCGAAATTGTGCAGCAGGGGCAGCTTCAGCGAACCTGGTGCCGGGTGGACCAGGAAAATAGAGGTGGGCGCCGGAAAACCCTAATTCGGAAGGCTTGGTAACGCTTGCTGTTCAAGCGGCTAGGAGAGCGCAGGAGGTCGCTCATGCACGTGCGGTGGAGTTACTCCCGTGCCGATGCGGGACACATTATACCTTGTAACGTACGACTCAGAAACAAATAATTAAAAGTAAAATTAATTATATTTAATTTGCATACGTGGAGGCTACACAAACCGCAACACACGAATGTGTCTTTTTATTTTTTTTATGTGGTTCCGCGATCTTTCTACCCTCAGCTGAGAGTGCCTTATCTCCACCAATTTTTCTTAATGCTATGGTGATAGGAAATAAATTTATAGACGAAAGTTTCTTAAAAAGATTCCCAATTGTATATGACAGTTTTATTTGATTTGAAATTAATTATTACAAAAATTATGAATGATACAGACTCACCCTTATTTGATACTTAATCCTACCTGTCGAGAAGGATGACGACTGGGCCTTAGATTACTTTCAGGATGGTGACTCTAAGAAAAGTCACTCAAGTTTTTTTTTTTGCCGCACACACACATGCACGTTATCTCTATCACCTTTTTACACCCTACTTTTGGGAAAAGAATAAGCTGGATGGTTTTCAACCAGAGAACAAACAGTACGTTTAAATTGTTTGTTCTCTCCACTCTTGTTTTCTTCGCATCCCTAGTGCTGGTTTTTTAAAAAAAAGGAAAATCTCCCCGTCGTTTTAAGATTTGACGGAATGACGTTCTCTTTTTTGTGCTCGACCCCAAGCTGCCAACGCGCTATTAGTTTACTCTACTAACCGACCACCCGCGTGCCCTAACGCTAGGGCGCGAATCGTAGTGGTGAGAAAATAGTATATTGTGCAACTAGGGAAAAAAAAATTTATTTTGCGAGTGTGAAATTTGATGCCCGAGCAAAGCGAGGGTAACAACCACACGAGTAAAATGAATGTTTTTCCCGTCTTGCACACGATTTTTTTTCTATTATAGGGTCAGAAAGTGGATTTGTTTGCCCCGAACGGGGCAATAAAGTCCACTTTATGGCCCGCTAGTAGAAAAAATGTTTTATGTGCCTCAGCCGCGGAAACTCGTTTTTCCGTTACAGCTGAGAGTAAAGCAATTTTGTATATTCCGTTACCGAGGAATACAATGTAGAAATTGAACTGCGCATGTGCATTATAGTCTTACAGCGGAACGCAATCTATTTCTTATTCTTCTTCTTCTCACTTCTTCTTCGTACAGCGTTAGCACTGACTACTACACAAGACCGATAAAATCAAAATGGCCGGGACTAGTCGCCAATTTGCGCCCGCTTCGTACAACTAGCGCAGCAAACAACTACAATGAGTACTAGATTAGACTCCAATGTACGAATAAAAACTCGTATCCGCACCACAGTCACATAAAATAGAATATGTGCCAATGCACACAATTCGGGACATTGCGAGACTCGCGACTATGCTCGCAGGACTGATCGCGCCTCGGATTCGTCTCGGCTTTGTCTCGACTTCATCTCGGCTTTGCCTCAGCTACGTCTTGGCTGCGCCTTGGCTTCGATCTCCTGCGAGCATTGTCGCTCGTCACGCAATCACGCTCATTGTTTGCCTAGGCACATGATATACTATTTTCCAAAAAACTTCTTGATTGAGTCAAGAAGCTTGTAAGACTGCGTTTTCTGATTTTGATGACAGGATTTTACGTGAAACGTGCTGACCAGGAATTTGGAAATAATGATGTCTAAATACTTGGTAGCCTTAATCACCTTCATGTCTATTGCCAAACTGAGAAATTTTTCCTCTTTCTGCTACGTAATCATTTTCTTTTATTTTCGATCCGTAGAATTACTGAATAAGAGGTCAATGTTAATTTAACCCTGTAGGTTTGTTAGTTTTGATTCTGAACCGTCCTTCTTCTTTTTACGTATTTCTCATATTAAGAAGATAGTGGTTCAGATCTCCTAACATTTTACTTACTGGCTATGACAAGTCGTGGCTATCCAAGTTTCAAATAATCCATTTCCATTATCTGTGTATTGTACTTCTGTTGGGTATGGATAGGTATGATAGGAAATGTTCCGTAGGCATGACATCGATACCAGTAGTTGAGGAATTTTAATGTTTGTTATATAAAATACGGAAGCACGTATATGGTCCGCGAGTACACGTGTGCGGATGAGTGCAAGCTTTTTATGAAATCGGCGACAGTTGTTACGTGCGGGTATGTTTTTGTTCATTCATCTCACTCCTCATCCTTCTTCCTGTTACATTACATTCTGTTTCTAATTAAATTTGGGCATCATGATGTGAGGTACATTTCTTAATTTTCCCGTATTTTATAGATTTATAATTAGGTGTCAGGTAATTAAATGCACGTCGTGTGTGCGTATTTGGTTACCAGATATCGGTTTGGAATTAATCCGAAATTTCATTTACCTATTTGTTTGGAGACATGATATACACATATATATACTTATACATATACATATACATATAAATATAAATATATATATATATAACTAATCTATTTCTATCTCCAACAGGAGCAGTATGATCCAGTCAGGCCAGAACCAAGCTCAGCGCCAGAACCAAGCTCAGCACTAGAACTAAGCTCAGCGCCAGAAACAAGCTCATTGATGGAACTGAACTCAGCACCAGAAGTATCCACGTCGGAATTGAGTATGGTTTAACTGGATTTTTTTACTGTGTTGATAGTTTCTCAAACTATCCAGGATTTCCACCTACACATCAACAGATTCAACATCCAAACTATCCAGGATTTTCACCTACACATGAAACAATTCAACAACTTTTACCTCCAACTATATCACCGTTTTTTTTCAAACCACATCTACAGGCAACCGCCCCTCTACTTATGCACCATCTAATCCATCCAGACATACACACTTTCACTAACCCATTCATACCTTTGCCCCACTATCCATTAATACAACCAATTACTCAACCTCCCATCCCACCAAGCATTGTTGAAGACATGCATCCTACCATCCATATATGAATTATGGAGCTAACCACACCAACGACCATACAGTCAGTTGCACCTCCAAGCTCAAGTCACACTCCTGCTCAAACCAGTCTGTTCGATGCTTTAAAGTCGGGGGCAAAACATGAGCCTGATTTGAGCCTGGAGGAGCAATTGAAAACACAAATGAAAAAAAGACAGCTATATTAATAGATACACCACTTATCAACCCTTTCCAAAGAAAGAGAACCCGTCCACTTAAACTGAAACCATATAAAAAAATCAAAACGCCCTCTTCCGAAACAATCGACACAACACAAACATCTATTTCTCAACCAACTCACACACCACAGACATCTACTAAATCTACTCCCGAATCTATTAACAAACCACATTCATCCACATCTCATCGAGCAGAAATGGAGGAGAGGAGGAGACGAGCTTTCCTCATTTTTAACAAGAAAACATAAAGTTTCTCAATTATCCTTTAATTAATTTTCTGTTGAACTATGTACATAATTGATTTGTATTAGCATTGAATTTCACTCTTTTATCATTATGTTCATAATTCTTTTGTAATATTTTATCACTTCATTAGTTCAGTATTTTGTTTTTATTTTATATAATTTACGGAAAGATGGTGAGATTTTTTGAATGCATGTTTGCACGTTTTACATAGCTTTTTTTAAATGTATGTTTTGAATGGCTCTGTATATATATATATATATATATATATATATATATTGTGACGTGGTACTTGTCAATGCACAATGATTGGTTAAGAAGTCTTTAATTGTTGGAAATCCTCGAGCAGAGAATCATGCCCGAGGCTGTCTGTCTCAGTCAAAAGACAGGGGTCGAGCGTAATGTGCTAATAATAATGACAGGTTACCTAAGGGGGGAGGTTAGACTCCGGGGGAACCTATTTCTATTTGCCAGACCAAGGGTTCCAACCATGCAACACTGGATTTTAATCTTTGTTATTTTTCTGTTTGTTTTCACACACACTCGCGAGCACCACGAGATCACCGTCCGGTCGATGGCGATCAGTGCTCGCGCCACGACCGAGGTTTCACCACGAGCGATGGAGGAAATAACTAGACACGGCACCACGGCACTTCAGCACACCACGAAGAGGACCCTTGGTACGTCAGGCGGATGTGAGTCCCGCCTGCTCAAGAACACCAAGGAGAGGAGTTCGCCGTCGCTTTGTTGACAGGTTATCAACAAAGTAACCTGTGTGACGAGGTTTATTCCGGTAATCGCCACGTGGCGGCGCCAAAGATCGGCGTACCTTCGCCATCTGTGCTCGCGAATATGAACTCAGCGTAAGTGTCGGTAATATCGGTAAGGTTTGTAAGCGCCACCGTCTTCCGGTTTCGCGAGCACGCCAGCGGATCTCGCCATATTTAGGCATTCTCTGTTCGAATTTAGAAGTGGCAAGTGTGCCAGGGGAAACATTTTAAGGCCTATCTTTTTCAATTTAAAAATCAAGGATGGCAAGCCGAGGATGCTGGCGGGGTCGCTGAAGGATCTCAGTTAGTCTTGGATCTTCTCTCTCTTTATGTTAGAACTATTAATAATAGTCGAATCAAGTATCGGTAGATTGAGTGGTGCGCGAATAGAACACCTCGCCACAAAGATTCCGAGGTGGCAGACTCTGGGTCAGCCTCATTACTTAAGTTAAAATCAAATCAGTTTCCGCGTATTTAATGGGCTGGAACTCATGAGGCCGTTCTGGGGGCAGGGGTTCATGCGCCCCGAACAATAAAATTACAAATATCGAACTTGCAGTGCCCGTGATCGCGAGCAGTGACGCTGCTCCTTACCCCGCGCTCTCCGCGGTAATTTCGATGGTCCCTGTAGCTTCGGTTGCGAAGGTACAGGGTGACCCGTATGAGTGGGCCGGTCAATTCATACTCCGCATTCAAATAGTTATTTTGGTTATTTTAAGGAAATAACCTGGCGCTCAACGCTGTACGATAGTCGAATTTAAGGTTATTTTCCCATATGTTCTTATGGTTAGGTTAGGTTGCCCGGGATGCAATATAAAGCCGCGAACTTTGTAAATACTACTATTCTGAATAAATATTGTTTATCTGATACGTGACGCAAAATAGTAGACCTTCACCATTTCGAAAAATTTAACCTAACCTATAGCCTAACCTCCTTGATTCTGTCTTCTATCACAGAAATTAAAAAGAAGGTTACAATATATATATGTATGTATGATTTAACTTACTTAAATCTTATAATCTAATCACTTAATTAATTAATTATTGAAGTTAATTTAAAGCTAATTAAACTATGCTTAAATTAAATATAATGAAAGAAGCGGAATGATGAGGTTGTCAATATATTTCTATATCTAACATATTTTATTTAGAAAACAAATCTTAACCTACTTTTTACACAAAGAAATCACATTGATTATAAAATTCTTTTAATGTAGTGCTGTTTTCTACTTTCTCTACATTATCTACTTCATCTATATCAGTATGTTCATTAGTGTCGGTTGCTGTAGTAGTGGATTCAAAATCCATGTCTTAAGAGTCATTACATTCTGTGCTGCGCAGTTGATTTCATCTACGGGTAAAGTGTGATGGGTACATGGAAATAATAATTCTCGCTTCAGCTTCTTTAGTGAGGGACAGCCAAATTCTTCGGTGACTTGTACACTGATGACAAACATTTCAAGCCAGCTTTCTTTCTTATTTCCCATGTACGAAAACTCAATGTTATCAGCGGATCCTTCTCAATGAATTTCAACAATTTTAGGTTCTGACGATCTGCAGCAAACAAATCGGGAACCTTGCATTCCACTTTATTGAGTAAAATTTTGAATTCTTCAGGATTTACTTGTACGTTTTGCATTATCGCATTCAAGTCAGTGCGTGGTCTGGTTAAGATGAGTTCATGTTTAGCATTATCGATAATCTTCCGATAATCTTCGGCAAAGCCGAGGATCATGCTGAGTGGAATGGTTACACCAAAGTATCCATCTTGATTTGTAATTTTGGCAGTTAAATCCGCATCAGGCCAGCCTGCATTTTCAGCATAATGAAGCTGATTAGGAGTTAGAGAAACGTCCCCCTTCATGATACTGGTAAGGTCAGCATTTTTACATCGGTCAATTTCAATAACGTTCAATTCATAACGCATCTCATCAAATAAAAAACAGACGGCATTACCAATTAAAGCTGTAGCAAATAAAAAAAATGTAAATTAACGGTCGTTTTTTCTTCTTCATTCTCAGTAAGGTATGACTCTGTGATCGAACTGCTTCAGGAAAATCACGTTCTGAGATGTTAGTCCCTCGCGAACTGACTGAAGACTGATTGCTTTTTTGCATGGTGGCTTGTTTATATAACTTCAACCTACTTTACTATTAAACACAATACCTGATTACCAATATAAAATTTATTTTTGCCTATGTCAACATTAGGAATTGAATTGAATGTGAGTAGTTCAACGAGTCCAAGAACATAGTTCTTGTTTGATGAGAGTTCTATTGGCGGGAAATATTCTGCGTCTGACACAGAAGAATTTCCTGTAATGGTAAGAGTGAACGTTTCGTCCATGATGATGTCTCACTTTATACTGACATTTGTCAAGCAGGCGGGATGGCCGAATGACGCTGCACCGGGTGGGGTACCCAGTACCCCACTTAGCACCTATTTTGAACGTATGGCCTAGGTGCTTATTCAGGTGCATTTTTGTTCAAAATGGGAGCTAGACGTCCTCGTCGTACCCGCTGGGCAACGTGCTTGAGACCTGCTCGGTGCTCGGCCCTGGATTCCTGTACTGCCTTGCGAGCACCCCTTAAATGGGGCTCGCGGGTAGAGGAGTTCTGGGGCAACGAGCTTCATGGGGCAAGCACGGCTAACTTGGCTCCTTCACTGGCTTACAAACCAGTGAACACCTGACGGGTCCAATGGACGTATGTCGATCGGCTTTTATTCCTTCGATAATACGCCGGACCCAGTTTTTCTACGTCTAAGATCTTGGTGGTGGAAGTAAACTGGATTTGTGGATAGTAGGCTCGCGTGCCACCCGTCTTCCCGCCTTTGCGGATGCGGGTGAGTTTCGTTTTCACATCTGGGGAGTGTATTCCATAGTCTTCTCACCCGCCCAAGCCACGAATCTGACATTTCTCAAGCAATCACTTTCATTTATATAGACTATATTTGCTAGATTCATTAAGTTGATCACATAAAAATTTAAGACATAAATGACCGCATTCAAATGTATTATATTCTGGGCATCTATTATGATTATATTTTAGTAAGCTACCATCAGCGAGGCACTTGACAAGATCGGATGGTGGTTGAAGATTAACAAAACTGTCAAAGTACAATGTTTCATTATTACTCTTTTTGTATGCTACCCAATGTGTTACAGGTCCATATTTATCATCAAGGTTAATGATACCTGACTCATATCGATGTGGTCCTCTTGTAGATAGTTCATTTTGCATAAAGACTCCTCGAAAATGAGGAATCTTCAAAGCTTTGACATACTTGAGCAAATTAGAATTAGTTAGGGCTCGATGAGGTAGCTTCACTACAAGATTTTAGATGTTTTTTTTCTATTCATTCCTTGACCCTGATGGTGATGATAGGGTTTCATATGGAGACCGAGCCCTTGTCGATAGGGTTTCAGATGTAATTCTTTGCCGAGAGGAATTTTCTCCATCGCTTTTTTGTGACGTTGAGCTTCTGCTATCTGTCAAAAAGAGCTCCAAGTGCGCTAAGTCCTGCAAAGATTGGAATCGAAGGCAAAACACCTCCAACTTTAGAAGGTTTAGGTAAAATGCGAGGAGCTCTAACCTGTCGTTTACCACCTGCTGTTTCACTGCTATCCGAGCACCTTCTACAGCAGCTTGTATAGCGTCTTTAGCATCATTGCTAGAAATTATAAAATTTTTTGCAGCGTCGACAATCTTCCTCAACGCCACTCGTTTCTTTATATTTTTTCGCTTCTTTTTTTTTAAATTGCTTTTCTATTTTTCTTTAACCCCATACCAAGTTTTGATTTAACATTCATCACGTTAGTTATAGCTACTAGCAACTCTTTCACCAATACTTGCGTCCTTTGAATGAACACGTTTCCACGCTTTATCGGCAAGAACTCCATCTGCAGAGTTTCTCACTTCAATGTTCTCACGATTCTTCTAGTAGGAAATATCGTGCTCCTTACAAGCTGTATCCAATGGATTCATACCTGGATCGCCCCATGCTAATCGCTTTGCCACTTTAGTACCATGTCCACAATATTGTTAACCTGGCAAGTGTAATTTGAATGGTAACTTGTTTATAATACGATTCAGCAGACCCTTACCTTGATAGGGAGATTTATTTTTAACATTCTTTCTATGATGAATAATCATTCCTTACTCTACGAATGTTAAAATACAACTGAGCTAAAGCCTATATAAGCGCTTTATTTTATAGGTTTTACAGCTGTCAGTTTTGAGATGCAATTCAAAACACAACTTCCTAAGCTGCCAGTCGTAAATCTGGACTCGTTGGTTCAACATCAGCAAGAGAAGAAGCTAAAACGACATGGCAGTTTGCTTTTAGATAATATTCGAGCAGTTTTTTGTGGTCCATCCAATTGTGGAAAAACAAATGTATTACTCGCTCTAATTTTGCATCCAAATGGACTTAGATTTAATAATATCTACCTTTATTCAAAATCACTTCAACAACCAAAATATCAATTTTTAGACAAAGTACTCTATGATGTAGATGAAGTTGAGTATTTTCCATTCAGTGAACACGAGAAGGTAGTTTCACCAAGCCAAGCTAAACCAAACTCTGTTTTTATATTTGATGACATTGCATGTGAGAAACAAGATAATGTAAGAGCTTTCTTTTGCATGGCTAAACATTTCAAAGTTGATTGCTTCTACTTGTGTCAGACGTATGCTAGAATTCCTAAGCATTTAGTACGTGATAATCTAAATTTATTAGTTCTTTTTAGGCAAGATGAAAGGAATCTCAAACATGTATATGAAGATCACGTGAATACTGATATGACATACATTCAGTTTCGAGATTTTTGCTCAGCATGTTGAAATGCAGACAAATATGGATTCATCGTCATTGATCAGGATAGTGAACTGACTAATGGTAGATATAGAAAAGGATTTGACTGTTTCGTAATATTATAAATACAAGAGCTTGGATTGGAATAATGTTAGTATAGTGCATAACATTGAAACATTAGCATGTTCCACAAAGAGAAAGAAGTACTCCGCCAAATAGCAAAAGCTAGTGATGCTATTCGACGTAAACACCGTATGCTCAAAATAGGAAAAGAAGATGCAGAAAATATGTTGAGTGAAACTTTCAGGCCTATAGTTACACCATTAGAAAAATTAGTTAACTTATCTAATATACCTGTTGAACATAAAATAGAAACAAAATTTGAAAAACATGAACAAGATAAGGAAGAAGAAGAAAAAGAAGAAGAAAAGAAGACAATTATGAAATATTTTTCATTACAGCTACTGATGAGGATAATCGGGAGCGTGATACAATTATGGTTGATCCAACTGTTGAATCTGCTGAAAATTATGAAAAATTGAGAAAAAAGTATCTTTTTTTGTTTAAATCATAAATGGCATAGAATATCCAATATAATAAAAAAGATTTCGATCAATTCCGAATGAATATTCAGTGTTTTTTTCAATTTCAAAACATATCACCCTTATTGGGAAACCCTTTATAAGAATATTATTATAATACTTCTCTCAAGCAGAGAATCATCATTAAAAAGACAATCAAGCAGTGGAAGTTCGTTAAAAATTCCATGGACTCAAAACCACTCGAATCCTAAAAAAAACAACCAAATTTGGACTCAAAAACATTACCCAAATCAAACAATCATGAGAAAAACCAAAAAAAAAGGAGGAAAGGATAAAAAAGGCAATCTTCCAAAATCCCTTCCTTCTTTTCCTTTCTTCCGTCCTCTTTTGTTTTCATTTTCCACCACCATTTACATAAAAATTGCGAAAAAACAATGAATTTCGGTGCTCTTCCAGCATCCTCTTCAAAGCTGGGATTCTAGAAAAAATTATTTTAAAGTTGTCTCATATCTCCTTCCATGGAGATCCAGAATTCTCCTCCATGAACGCCAGCAGGAAACTAAAACAACTCCTTGTGTGTCTCTCTCTATTTAATACCTGAATGACCCTAAAGGTCATTCAATAAAAAGAAAATTGCTTCGCGGAATCTAGAAACGTCCAGGAAATTTACTGTGAAACATTGACTTTAAATATAACCCATCATACTGTTATAACAACCATTGTACTTGACCAAATCTGTTTTTAAATTTATAGAATATCCTCCCTCTCTTTTTATATATAACATCTCCATAAATTCTCTTTTTTTCTTATTATTTTCCGAGTGCAAAATCTCAACATTACTCCAGTCAAAATCATGATCAGCGTATTCTTTTCTATGATCAGATAAAACATTATGGTAATTACACTTTTTCTCAAGATTCTTTTTGTGATCTTCTACTCTAGTATTCAGAAGTCTGCCCGCTTGTCCCACATAAGTCACTTTACTACTTTGTGATTCAGGTATTTAATAGTGAGAGACACACAAGGAGTTGTTCGAGTTTCCTGTTGGCGTGCATGGAGGAGTTGTTGAAATCCATCGAAGGAGATAGGAGACAACTTTTAAATAATTTTTTTTAGAATCCCAGATTTGAAGAGGGTGCTGGAAGAGAACCGAAACGTCCCGCCAGTTCTTTTTTACAATTTTTTTTCTTTTATGTAAATGGTGGTGGGTAATAAAGACAAAAGAGGTCGAAAGAAAAAAAAGAAGGAAGGAGTTTTGGAAGGCAGCCTTCTTTTTCCTTTCCACCTTTTTTGTTGATTTTTCTCATAATTGTTTAATTTGAGTAATGTTTTTTGGTCCAAATTTGGTCGATTTTTTAGGATTTGAGCGATTTCGAGTCCTTGGAATTTTGAATTTCGTTTTTTCCTGATTTTTAGTGCAAGTTTATCAATGGAAATAACAAATACTGATCAATTATATAATGACCGTTTTGTCGATGATCTTTCGCCACCTTTCCGTCAGCTCCATAATTCCATTTTCGTAGAAAGTTTGATTCATAGAGGCAAAAAACTGAATCAACTCATTTTTGACAGTCTCATTTGAATCGAATGTTTTTCTATTCAAATGGTTTTGAAGTGAACGGAATAAAAGATGCTCGGATGGTGCCAGGTCAGGACTATACGGTGGACCAGGTCTCACTTCCCAGCCTAACTCCAATAATGTTTTGCGAGTAACCTACGATGTATGTGGTCTGGCGTTATCTTGATGCAAAATGTCGCCTATACGAGTTGCTAGTTCTGGCCGCTTTTCCTTGATATACTTGTTTAATTTCATTAGCTAGCGGCAGTAGACATTCCAGTTGATAGTTAGGTTCCTTGGGAGCAGCTCAAAATAAACAATACCTTTGATATCCCACCAAACATTCAGCATAACCTTCTTTTGATGAAAATTGTGCAGGCTCATCTTGCTTGCTCCATGATCTGTTTCGCCTGATGTTATCGTAAACAACCCGTTTTTCATCGCCCGTTATGATTCGCTTTGAATGTATGTGATATTTTAAGCTTCTCTGCGATCTCTCGTATCGTACTACGCCGGTTATTTTCTATCATTGCTTTTATTTTGTTATCGTCAACTTCAGTTGGGCATCCAGAGCATGGTAAATCTTTGAGCTCAAAATCCCTGGATCGAAAACAAGCAAACCAATTCTGGCGCTGGCGTTCTGTTAATTAAATCAATGCAAAACAATAAATAAACAACAAATCTTGAAACTTTTTTTTACTAAATAACCTATTAAACGTAAGCTGTCAAATACTATATACGGTCTGAAGATTGCAATGGAGAAGAACGACTTCGAACGACTAAAGTTATCTAGGGGAAGAAAGCGAAATGACTTTGTTGCCAACCCAATAGCTTCTCTACCACATAATGGAGTGCCGTTAAACACTAACGACTGGATTCCACTGAATAAAATTAACATCCATCTGAAAATGACCTCAAAGTTCACAACTGAAGGTCAAAATTGTCAAGATAATTGACATTTTCGCATATTATCTATTTTGTACAGTTACCTTGAATGTTTTCTATACCCAAATACTTCCGAAATTTAAATAAACAGCTTCTGAGTACTTTTTAACAATTTGACCTCTATTGTAACTTCTCATGTCATTTCTATTATAAAATTTCCTGCTCTTTTTTAATCCGGTGTCAAAAATAGGGGTTCCCATTTCAAAAAATGGCCCTGACCTTCAAATCACCTGGAAAATTGATCTGAAGGTCAAAGTCATGAGTACATATTAATGACCCCTTCTGTCCTTCACAATTTTGGTCAAGACGATTTTTTTGCAAAAAGCGTATTTTAGGGGATATTTAGATCAATAGATTAAAATGGGACACGCTAACAAATTTAAAAGGCCAAAAACCAACATTTCTTTTGAATAAAGAAAATTATAAGTTGCTGTTCTATTTAAATTTGCGCTGGCTTCACGCATGCGCAGTTTTGGTCTTACTTTTTTGTTATTTCTATGCCAAGTAGCCTTGTCTCGTCTCCAGGCGTTACAAAGCTAGCATGTAAAGTGTCTGGATTCCTCGCTTTCGTATAGTTAATGAAATTTAACCTTTTACTTTAAATTAGTGGATTTGACACGTCCCGCGACGTATTTGCATGTACTATAGGCGTAGGCAAGGTCTACAGAAAAATCTGTGAAAATCACTAAAGGAGAGAGAAAAGCACCTATTGAAAAGAGAGGTATAACTACGCCACACGCAGCGGGAGACTGAGTAATGCGTGACATCACCAAAAAATATAATATAAAAAGGACACGCCGCGAAGGGTAAAACTAGTCTTGTGACCAGAATTTAAGTGGGGCATTTTCTAAAAACTAAAAAGGATTCTCAGCGTGAGATAATTATACCTAGCAGTTTGACAGTGTCAAGACTCGAGAGTCATAAATTTAGCGTGGTCCGTTTTACTATCCTTGAAGGGATCTTAGACTCAGTGCCAAAAAGGGTGAATAGTTGTTGTGTCTTTGTCACACCTGTGGATATTCACTCCTTTGCAGTCACACCTATGTGAATCGCATTGCAGTCATGCCCGCGAGGAACACTTAAATAAACAAAACTTATCCTCATCCCTAAGCGAGGATCATTTGATCCTAACTTAAAACGAGGAATCTTTGATCAAAGTAAGTATTTACGTGTTTGTGACGTAACAGATTCATCACAATAAATATTATATATATTGCGATTTTTTATTATTAGTACAGAGTAATGATTACGAGAACAATTTTCATTTCAACAGACATTAAATTTGAGTGGTGACTTACACCTGAACAACCATAGGGTACCGAGTGATTTCTTCGTCCCGCAATCCTGGTGGCAAATGCAGTCTGACTTGAGCATTGTACCCGCCACTTATTTGAACAGGAAATGTTTTAATTTGTGGAAGAGCTACTGCACCTGCTCTTTCCTGCAATTGAAATTAAGGTAGTGATTATTTAATCATCATTAAAAAATTCATTTAATTTAGTAATCTTAAGATATCTCACATAATAAAATCACTTCATTGATGTATTTTGACTGATTTAATTAGCTATTTTCGGGATTATTATTGTAGATTTTATTAGCGTTTGAATTCTAATTTTTTTTGTAGGATCTTAAACTCAAAGTTTTTGATTATTTTAAAAATTTCTCAGCGCAGTATTTCTAAAAAAACAGTTCTTTCGGCTTCAGAATATTTATAGGTATATTACCAGAGATTTTTGCAATAACAAAAGAGAATTATGATAATAGTATATTGCATTACAAGGGACGAAACACAGCGATTGCAAACGAGTGTGAAGTTTGCTGCCCGAGTGAAGCGAGGGCTGCAGTAACACGAGTTGCATTCGCTGTGTTTCGTCCCTTGTAATGCATACTATTTTTCATAGCAATTGTTTTGAGACTTTGATTTTCGGTACCTGTGAAGCGGGACGAAAGTGTGGTTTGCAACCCTATCTTTAAAGTTTCGCCCCTAGGGTTGAAAATCACAGTTTTTTCCTGCTTTGCAGGTACCGAAAATCGGATTTTCAAAAGAGGCGCTATGAAAAAGTGATTTTTGCATGAAAATGTTCATATTCAATTCCTTTAGTGCGCTATGTAATTTTTTCACTGATCTAAAAAATTATGTTCTCATTGAAAGAAGAATTTACAATAACATAAAAACTACCTGCTTGAGAACAATTTTAATCTACTATAATTTTGTTTGCCACTTTTCCTATCTTGCAGTGACGATTTTGCCAGCGAGAAATAAGTTCCAAAAAATCATATTATATAATTCATTCAAATTTTTTAACAATGTAGACAGTAAAGTACACTATTTCAATACTTTTTCACACTTATTACAACTTCAAGAAAAATTTGTTTATCAGGACAAAGGAAATTTGTTCAAAATAAATTCGAATTTATGACAATTTTACTGGCTCAGTTTCTGACTCCAAGTCTAATACGATAGTTTTAACGTCAGCAATTTCGTTCTCGGCGATACCCCCATTTTGAGCTCTTCCAAGAACAACTTGGTTAATTTCACGTGAGCGATGATTCTCCTCTTTATAAGCTTGCCTTCTTTGTTCAAGGGCCTTACTGATTTCTAGATCTATTATTGTAACCTGAGGGACTCCAAGCGCGATTTCCGGTGCAGGTACTTCAGTCCGTCGGACGGGTGAAACCACACACACGGGAATCTCTCTCCTAACAGGGAATACTAGATTCCGATAAATTGTTGATTGAGTGGGAGTATACAGGCGTTTTCTCCCGAAACGCCTATTCTTCTTAGGCGGTTACAGAAGGTTAAGACCCTTTTGACAGGACATAGAACGAGGAGTATTCGACGTCTTAACTTAGCCAACAGAGCCTACTCTCAAGTACGTACCATAGAGGGGACGAAATTTTCAAAAGATTCAAACGAAAATAAAAGAATTCTAATTTGAAACCTTCTCTCCTTATTCTATGGAAAAAGGGGAAAAATCAATTCAATCGCTCAACGGTGACAACAGAGTCTATGAATCAACGTACGTGCTTCAGAGCGAGAGAACCACTAGAATTTTGATTGAATTGAAACTGAATCGAAATTCTGTTATATTATCCCCCTTTCCCCAGTATATGAAATTTAACAATAATTTTGGATATGGTGCTATGAATGATATCAGAGTTTTTATAAAAATTTGCTTGACCCTTAAAAGTGTAAGAATTGAATCGTTTTTGGGTAGATTGAATTTTCCATTAATGGGACATAGAATAAAGAGTATTCGAACCCTCAACGTGGACAACAGAGTCTATCTCTCAACGTACGTACCATAGAGGGGACGAAATTTTCAAAAGATTCAAATAAACAAAAATTCTGATTTGAATTTCTCTCTCTTTATTCTATAGAAAAAGGGGAAAAATCAATTCAATCGCTCAACGGTGACAACAGAGTCTATGACTCAACGTACGTGCTTCAGAGCGAGAGAACCACTAGAATTTTGATTGAATTAAAACTCAATCGAGATTCTATTATATTATTCTCCTTCGGCCTGTATATAAGATTTATGGGAGGATATTTGAAAACCCTGACAACAAGTATTTGTTGTAAGCCTAAGGTTGATTGTTGGGTACGAGAGAAGTTAAAAATGATAAAGGGGAAAAAAAGAAATATGCAATATATGTGTGGTAAAAACTAATAAATGAGTACCTTCACTCCTTGGTAGTGTACGCCTTTTGAGACTGTCGTTTTGCTTGCTGGAATTTCTTCAAGTCAATTTCTGTTTTATCGAACAGATTTTCAAAAAAGAAAAAAATATTAAAATTCGTCCAAATTATTTATTTCTTTAATTTCAAATAAAATTTAGTCTCTACTAAACAACACAAGAACTTGAATTTCAGAATGAACTTTCTGCTAAAGAGCACAAAATTGAATTCTCAAAAACTCAATGTTGTATGGAAAAGATGGGATTATTTTCTTTCTTTCGAATTAAGACTTTCTGCTAAAGAGCACAAAAGATTTAAGTCTATGTTTGACACTCTGCTAAAGAGCACAAAAGTAAATCGTTAATGAAAGAAAATATGAATAAAAATTGAAGTTTAAAATTTAGTCTCTTTGCCGAAGAGCATAAAAGCTTAAATTTCAGAATTAACTTTCTGCTAAAGAAGTTTGAGTTTGAGTTGTCCGCGGCGAGCTGCTGCGCGAGATTGTTTATAAATCCGCCATTTTTATTTATTTCGACATTCGAAAAACTTTTTATTGTTGAATAAATATCTGTTCAAAGATACGCAAAAGATCATTTGTTTCTCTTGCTGTTTTCATGTTTTAAAAAAATCTTGAAAAACCACCTTTTTTATGAGCCACTGATGAGGAGACCCCCTTAAGGAATTAATGATTGGACTAAATTGATAATGGCAGGAAGGTTTTAGGAATTTTCGCAAATGCTGATATGGTTATTGCACCATTCGCTGATTTTTAGATGGCAAATATTTCTGCCCTCTTTCTACACCTATCGTGAGAAAGGAAATGCGCTCATCGATTTTTAATATATGATGTATGGTCATCGAATTGTAGGACCGATTTTAGTTTCTAATCTATTTCAGAGTAAGTTGAAATATAATTAATTAGTCTAGGCTTATAACCTTAATGTAGATTAAAACCTTTAACATAATTATTTAAGATTTCAACTGATTCTTGGGTTTTAGTTACAGAAAGCACGTGGCTTTTGTGACGGGAGATCAGCTGGCTAATGCATTTGATCCTCTCTCTTTCGTTCTCTATTTTCTCTTCTATTCATCCGTTCTGTCGCGATAATATAGTTTTGAGTCTGTTATTGCTCATTCTTTATCCTATTCTGTTCTTTCTCCGCTCATCCGAGTTCTTATATCATCGCTCTCGCTTCACACTCACTCCTCGTTTTTCTCTTATTTCATACCTTTACAGTCCATAGCGATCAAGAGCCTATGCACTCTCGCTATCAATTAATCTACATAATAAAACATTAATGCACCCGAAAAACATAGGGGCGAACCACTCTTACCTTTAGAAGTTTTATTATTCAAATGTATTTAAATAACTGGAAAGGTTAATTTAGAAATTACTCTACGTCTCAAGACCAGGTCGTATGACCAGAAATGCTGAGTTGCTCAAAGTTGCTCAAAAGTGTGCATTTAATTCACTTCTAAAAGCAATCGATATTCCATAAATTAGATTTTGTACATGAATCAAAACATTTTTCCAAAAATATTGCACACTTTGGACCGCCCTTAACACGTCACATTTAAAGAACCTACTATATGTATGCATGTATGCGCACTAACACGTGCACATACAATAATATTAGGTGCGCAACTAAGTTCCGGTTGTTTTTTTGATGAAAATGCAACTTTATTGTGAAAAAATGGTTACAAATGAATCATTTAGAGCATTGCCCATCGTTAGCTACCATTTTTGCCCATCTTTCTGGTAGAGCTTGGATACACCTCACACAGCCATACGATGCCCCGACTTCCGGCGGAGATTCCCGAACATAGAAACTAATAAAACCTTTAAATTTTGTCTTTCGCATGTTTTTTTAATGTATAATAACTAACGCTTGTATTGGGGAACCGGCGTTTCAGTAGAAAACAGCTAAAAAAAAACGCAGCTGCTAAAATCTTGGAAATACTTTACACAAAATACATATTTTTAGAAGAAGTATCAAGAAAATGCTTAATAACAGAATCAAATTTTTTCTAAATGAGCGATGCAAATGGTAAAAAAGTTTTACAAGAATGAAGAGATTCATCTGAAAGGTGTTTCCAAGAAGGACATTTAGCTCAGAACTGCCGTAACACTTTACGGAATAAAAACTATAAAAATAACCCTTAAAAATTATAACTAATCCACAACATTATAAAATTACGTTTTATATAAAATATCACAGCATGTTATTTATAATGTTAATTTACGAATATGAAATATCTCAATTACGTATGAAAGTTATTATTGTATTCAGAAATAATAATTTAAAATAAATTAAAATAAATAATAATTTAAAATAAAAATTCTAATATGAGAATAACATAATTTCTCCATGATACGTAACAATTATGTTAATATTGAAATGTAAAAATAGTAAAAAGCAAAAAATAAAAATTGTAAAACAAAATGTTAACATTCCGTACAGAAATTGCCCAACTTGTTTCCAAGTTCCAAACCGGGCCCGATCGGATTTTCCACGAGTGGCCGAAGGGGGCACATAATGTCGCCCGGGTTGAAACCACGTCGGATTATGACATACAAGATTATTTTTAAATTTTGTGTTGTGGTCGTTATATTGTAGTGACTATATTGATATTGAAATGCCAAAAGCAAAAAGTACATGGCGAGTTCGGAAGCACAGAATCGTTGGTGAGATTTCTTATATCCGCATTATAGATGAAGCTAAGTTAATTCATTAGATTCATTACATAGATCCTAACATTGTAATGAACTAGATTATTACTTGAGATATTTTTTTATTAACGTTAATTTGGAAAGTAAAGAAAAGAAAATTATAATTTTAAGTGTAGAACGTTATTGTGTTTCATTATTTTTTATATCTCATATTCAATTTTCCAAAGTGAATTTTTTAAATAGAAAATTATTAATAATGTAATTTATTTTTATATTCAGAAGAATCAAATAGTTCTACAGACTACGAAGATGGGTTAGAAGATTATACTGTTTGTGTACTTTTAATTATACTGTTCCATCACTAATCTGAATTTATGAAATAAATTTTTTTGAACCAACTATTTATTGTGTTTAAACGAAAGGCTCTTAAATTTTACGATTTGTAGAAATACAAAATTAGAAGGGGCCATATCTGGACCAGATCGGGCCCCTATTCTACAGGCCCAGATCTGGGCCCGATATGGTAGGGCGTTTCATTACTGGTCTGGTGCTAGACAGATTACCCTATCGGGGCCACATGTTTCCCGATCGGTGTCTGATCGGCGCCCCGCCAAAATTTCTGAACGGGACCAATATTTTGATTTTTTTTATCATTAGATGTTCATGCAAGACTGTCAAAACTTTTATTAGAGAATTTTTCAAAATATTTTGAGAAAAAGTGGGACTTTTTCTGTAGTTATCGCTAGTTTTTCAAAGATATTCGTAGGCAGTCTTAGCTTACAAAGGGCATAGCCGGGTTTCCATGTGAAATCGGCCTTAAAACAAAATAAAATTTTGCATCAACCATATGGAAGGGGTTGGGCGAAAGATGATTTTGCCAAATTTTCATATCATTATCTGCCATTTTAAATGAGTAATGGCGGATTTTACCATATTTTCATTTTTTCTTCTTTTAGCTAAACTAATCATAGCAAAATTTTGAAAAAAATCAGGGTCTGACCTTAAGGCTAACCTATTTTATCAAAAAAAAATATATTATTCTAATTTTTTAACTAAGTTTTCATTCAAATTTAAAACAAACACGAAAAACAGCACACGAGAGTATAAGTCCTTTTTGGGTACGTTGGACGCTCACCATTGATTACGATCATTTGGGTAAGGCAAAGTTCGAAGTGCTTGTGATTGAATTGTTTATAACTTCAATTTTAACTCTGTTAAGGAACAGAATATTTTTAGTTGCAAAAAAAAATTTTTTGTCCAAGGATTTCTACTCAAGTTTAACTTGTCCAATATAATGAAAATAATTTATGAATATTTCGAATGATCATTGTTATAAACAATTTATAAATAAATAAAATAAATAATTTAAATTTGCATAAAGGGCACATGCAGTTGGTAAAGAAAAATATTTTATTATTTTAAGAAATTTATTATTAAAAATTATAAATTTACAATCAAATTAGTGATTATTTATTTAATTTAAATATTTGGAATGATTATATCTTTATATCATCATTTTATTTCCTAATCAACAAACTGACTGACCCATAGAGAAAGTGAATGAAGCCCTACAGTACCAACGCACTACTACATGCATTTACCATACAGACTACAGTCACAACATGTAACTTGTAATAGCATGTAACTTGTAATAACATGCGACTGGTAATAACATGTGATTGGTAATAACATGTGACTGGTCATAACATGTGACTAGTCATAACATGTTACTCGTCATCGTTGACCTTTCAAAGTTATATAAAAAGTGAAAGTTCCAATAGAAGTCAGTTCAGTCATTTAGTCAATGTCCGATTTCTAAAATGTAACCAACGCGAGTCCAGTCCAGTACCATCAAATTTATACGTATATGAACCGCCTGGACTATAATTTTCCTATCTAATTACATCTGTCTCAACGATTAAAAGTGAGGACTTAAGTTACCGCATTCGTTATACTGGACTCATTTCGTCACGAAGCAAGTTACGACTCAGGGTAATTACCAGGTACCTTACAATTTAATTCTATTTCAGTTTTCATGGTACTGACTCATTTCACAATTAGATTCATAATAAATATATAAATATATATTTTCCCTTCAAAATGAGCTATTAAACAGTCAAGAGCAATTTTTTTTCACAGAGATACGGCCATATAAAGTTTTGATATTTATCCGAACAACCTTATGAGCATTCACATCGACTCTGGTGCATACCATTCTGCATTCGAAAATTTATTTTAAAAATTTGTGCTTGCGGGTTTTGATGGTCTGTGAATAAGAATTTACAGTTAGAAAATTAACATTAGAGAGCGAAATCGTTTAATTTCGTTAATTTCAATCCGCCATTTTGAATCCGCCATCTTAGAAATGGAAATGTTTGCGTCCTGTGTTGAATCAACTAATAATAAAAATAATAAAACGACCCTATATAATGTAGCACTTGAAAGCAAAACTATTTGTTTAATTTGTAAACAACCGGGTCACGCAACTGAAAAATGTTTTCATTTAAGTAAAGTGTTGAATATAAGCGAATTAAATGAGCTCATTTTAGAATTAGTGTTTGTTGATAAACAGTAGATGATGTAGATCGGAACTGCACCCAGGTATAGTCAGTTGGCATCCATCATCCCCAACAGATAGATGTATAAATACATGAGTATTCATTGTCGGTATTTACTTTTGTACATTATCTCAGCGCGATACTACCCAGATAACAAACGTGTGAGGCACGTTATCCGCACGGCATGCGAGCAATACTGTGCGTGCATGGTGCGGTACATATGCGTCACATTTTGTGGCAGGCACGCACGTGCGAGGCATATGTGTCGCATAATGTGATAGGCACACTATGTGCCAGCGTGCGAGGCATATGTCTCGCACTTTGTAATAAGCATCTGTTTATTTGTATATGAAATATTATTGATATAAGCTCTTTTTACATTCTCATCATAGGAGAAGGTATTGGTTTTATGTGAAAAATGACTTTCAAAATTTTCATCAAATCTTTAGGTTTTGAGACCCCCTGAGTTAGAAAAAAGGGTTTTTACGAAAGTGTCTGTCTGTATGTCTGTAGTAGGTCGTGTGCGGCATGACACTCGATAGAATTATCAGATTGAATTGAACTATTGAGAATTTATAAATAATATTTCATTTATTTTATTTATTTAATGTTACTAATAATTAAATAATTAATGTTAATAATTTCCTGCAGAAAAAAGAAAATATGAAAAATTCCTGGAATAATTACAAATTAATTTACTGATATTGACAGACTTATTTAAATATCGAATGTTCACAAGTTAGACTTTTTTTAATTAAAGTTTAAGTTACTTTTACTATTTTAAAAATGTTTTTCAATTTATTTCATCTCACTATAATATTCCCGCGTGATCACATGGTTGGAATAAACTTCAACATGGCGTTTCTTTATGTTGGTTAGGCTATGTGCATGGTGCATTCAGTGAGTCAGTGCGAATTCAGTGTGCGTTAAATTCATTAGACAGATAAACTTATAAATAAAAGGAAATCTGACAGGTAAGGTAATTAATATTTATTCTAATAGTTTGTTAATAGTCTGACACGTGATTTTTCTTATTTTAAAAGTGCAAGCCACAATGACAAAGTTGACCACGCGTTGACCGGCATCACTAACATATCCTTATTTTCAAGCATGTGGCTCGTCAGTCGGTTTCGAATGATACAAAATTTAATTTTCAAATTGGACGAAAAATAAAAAGTTGCTTGTAACACATACAAAATACTAAACTAGTCACAGTCTAGAATTTTAAGTTTTAAACTTTATTATTATTAAAGTGCTCCATTTCATTTTAAGTCAGCCGTGAAGTGTACAAATTTCCATGGTCCATCCAACAAAGAAATTTTTAAAAATGACGTGTTGGAGGTTTTGAGACATACAAAACAAAGACATAGAAAGTCTCAGCGAAAAAGTCTTCCAGAGGAAAAAAATGGAACCTTGGAAAAGAACATCAAGCAACAAATTATAGAACTGGAAGCACAACGTGATGGAAGAAGCACGGACGAGGAGTCTCAGTCTCAGGAAGATTTCGCAGATGACGAATCGTAATTCTACCATTACTATTTACATAGTATTTTTACAATACCAAATTTTCGTGTTCTTCGTAATTTTAATATGAAAGTTAAAAAGTTTTTATACGTTGAGTCTTCTTAGAGAAGATATACAGTACCGATCAGAATTGTGGGACCACCTGTTTTCCGATAATTGCTTAAATTATCCTAATTTGAATTATGTAAGTGAAAAAATTTGTTCTTTTAATTAAATTCAAAGCTATAAAAATTCTTTATAAAATGAGCCCAGCATGAATTTGTTTTGTTAAATTTTGAAGAAGTTGTTGCAGAAATAATCAAAATTTCAATGCTTTCTTAAATTACTAATAAATCTCGAAATAATTAACATTTTTTAATGTTCTTGGACTAATTTTAAAGCTCAATTTCTACAAAATCGAACCAAATTCTTAGAATAAATTTATAAGTTTTTTCTTACATACTGCTCGAGATTAAAGTTCAAATATAAAAGATGGAAGAATTCCAATATTTCTTTTGCCGAGAAAAACATTTTTATAAAATATATGAAACATAATCATGAGTTTTGTATTGAATTTCCTTCAAATATATATTCATATGATCTTTATTATAATTTACCTACAGATTAAATGTTTTCGAAATTTCCCTACTTTTTTGTTACAATTTCAACTCTTTGTATTATACAAGAGAAAAATTAAACATTTATAATGACAATTTACTGCGATACTGTAGAATCTTAGCTTCAAAATGAGCCTAAGAACATTTAAAAATGTTGATTGTTTCGAAAGTTATTTAAAATTGAAGAAAACTTTGAAATTTTGACTTTTTTTGCAATAACTTCTTCAAAATTTAACGAAACGACTTCATTCCAGACTAATTTTAAAGATAATTTTGATGACTTTCACATTATTAAGAGTACAAATTTCGTCACTCACAAAATTGGAATTAAGATAATTTAAGCAATCATCGTAAAACAGGTGGTCCCACAATTCTGACCGGTAGCGTAACTCTTTATAATTAGCATAAGAAAGTCTACTATTTTCTTACTACCAGGTAATGTTCTTGTTCCTCGTGATTTAAAAGACTTACTTTTCGTTCAGACTACTTAAAAAGTTAATTACTATATTAATATAAAAAAGTGTACTATTTTTCTTAGTACCAAAAATGATCTCGTTCCTTGTGATTGAAATAGAAGTTTAACACTTATCTTTTGTTGAGACGTCTTGGAAAAGATTTACCTCAAATGTATGACCAATAATGTAAGAAAAAGTATTATTTTCGTAGCACCAAAAATTGTCCTCGTTCTTCGTAACTTAAATATTAAAGTTATTTTTTCTTGAGAGTTCTTAGAAAAAAAAAATATATATGTATATATATAAAATATTGCTTTTCAAATTTAAATATAATGTTTGCAAGTACATTATGTATTTTTATTTCTTATTATAATTAATATTTTGGAAATAATTTTAAATTATACGAGACGCATAAAGCTCGCTTTTCACCGTCACGAATGTGAACTTCACAACGTGCCGGCGATATGCGTCGCATATGATGACGCATCTGCGTGGCGTGGTGAACGCACGCGTGCAGCATAATCCGCACCCGTGCGAGCGATAACGCTCGCACTGTGCAGGCACTTTGTTATCTGGGTAATGCTAAATGAATCACCCAATATCAATTCAACGAGAAGCCATAGTGTTTAATTGTACCGAGCCCTGATACTTGCTTTTAATAGTTACAATAGGCTATGGGCCCAGGTCACGGGAAAAACAGACCCTGATTACTGACATTATTTGAACATTTTTAGGCGGGCAAACCGTAGTGATTAATAAACAATGTCTGCATCAATTAGAATTGATCCATTAGATGGAACTAATTATAATTCGTGGAAAATTCATATGAGATCAATTTTAAAGAAGAAAAAGTTATGGAAGTACGTAACAGGCGATATTCCCATGCCAGAGACAACCACATCAGATGCATCAACGGTGAAAAAATGGAAAGAAGCTGACGGCCAACCAGAAGCGGAAATTATGTTGGCCATAAGTCCGGGCGAATTAGGCCGTCATGAGGATGCAAGAAGGAAATGAACTCAAGAAGCACGTAAATGATTTCACAGATACTGCAAAGAAACTTAAAGAATCACAAGTGACTTACGATGATCGAATATTATCTGTTTTATTGATGTTAAGCATGCCCCCATCATTCGATATGTTTTGAGCTGCTATTAAATCACGCGATTCCATACCAGATCTCGAAACAGTGAAGGCAAAAATATTCGAACAATATGAGAGTTCCAAACACTCAACAGAATTCCAAGGCCAAGGAGCTATGTATTCAAAGAGACAATACAATAATGGTCGACAAAGGAGAAAATCCTATAAGTTGGAAAACCAAAGTCAAGAGGAGAGAAAGAATTATAAATGTCATCGTTGTGGTCGTTTAGGTCATTTTGCTAGAAATTGTAGATTATATTTACCTGCAATGGGTAAATCAAGGCAAAGTGCTGTTACTCCTGAGCTTTCGGGGTTTTTTCGCTCTGGCGTTACGGCGTTAAATCGGCTTCCGAGTTAGATTACGCGGCCGAGGAAGGGCCAGGATTCGGAGGGATTAAAGAGTGATGCCGTTATTAATCACGGTCGCGAAGGTAGCTAGGCCGATGGAAATCATACTCGCTCAAGAATCCGAAAAAAAATTTTGGCGCGTAACGCGGAATCCAAGCGCTGAATCGACGGTCGTGGCCTCGCAGAGTCCGACGCCCGTCGACTAGACAGGAACTCGAAACCATACTACTACACCACGCGACGCGACACGACACACCACTACTACTCGGAAGCAGCACAATCCTGGAGGCGGCCACTGGATCAGGCTCAGTAAGCAGGAAGGATCTTGATGAGAGGCTGAAGATGTCCGGGATCCGCAGGAATGCTGGTCTCGTCGCTCGTGCTTGTAGGCGGAAGGAACTCAAAAGAAAAACTGCGTTTAAGAAACAACTCAAAATTTAATCCTCAACACAAGTGGTAGATTTCTGTTTACAAGGGCTTGATCAGGGATCGACTAACTCTCCGTTGACGATTTTCTATATCGGCTCGATTTCCTCGTCCTCGAGTTTCGAGTTGAGGCATCCGATTGGCCGGACGTGTCAACGTCGTCATAGCAACGACCAATGCTCATTGCTCGAAACCCGAGGCGGGGAGTCTTTACTGGTTAAATCCAGCTTGAGGAAATTCTATGAATTCCATTTAAAATAAAATCAATAAAGTAAAATATATATATTGAAACATTTCGACCTTTACGATCTTTAATTTATCAATTTTTAAAAATTTATCAATTTATTTTTGCCCGATTTGGTCAAAAGTTTCGCTTTTAGATTCTGATTTTAAATTTCAAATCTGCAATTTCTAATTATATCAATTTCCTGAATTTTGGAAAGGCAACGTTGCCCTATTTTAGACCAAAATTGTCCTTTCAAAATCTACGTGTGGGTCACACGAAGGGTGAAAATTTCGCGAGCTTTTATTCTTTATTTTAAGAGTGAGAACAGAAAAGAAACTCACGATTTTCAGTTTTTCCGAATGAGCAAAATAGAACGGAGGAATCGTCGGATATATTGCCCGTGATATTTGATTTTTGAGAATCTAAAAACCATAAAAAAAAACTTCAATTAGCAAGCACCAAGATTTCGCGCAGTTGCGCCTTCAAATACACGGTTTAATTTTTGGGTTTTCCCTACATCTGAAAATAACGTTGTTTGACTTTTTGGATCATGGAATAGCTTGCTCTGCCTGTCAAATTACCCCGAGAATACCTCAGTTATTGGATTTCGCGCCCTACCGTTTATTTAAAAATTTAGTTAGTTAAGAAAGCATCAGTAAAGTTGGTTCCAAATTTTGGAAATTATGAGCATAAGCTCCCGACGAGGTCATCATTTGCCTTTTCCCTCCCACAAGAATAAACCACAATTATACTGGACCTTGGTTGACCCAATTGGAATTTATTTAGGGAAGTGTAGGGAAGCACCGTGGCAGTGAAGTGCCCTCAGGGCTCCGACACTGCTCGGCAGAAAGAAAAGTTGTAAGGATGGGAGCTTTCTCCGAGTCTCACTTTTTGTGAGTGCACGGATACTTGCCTCCCGGGTTGACCACAATCCAGTATTTTCTGCTCGAGCTTATTGCTCGCTATTTTTGCTTTATAAACGAAGACCCACGTGTATTAGAGAAAAACCCAATCTATGACAACTTTTTTTTTTTTTTAAATAAGGGGATCCAAAAAGTCCCTAGCAAATAAAGGAGGACCAGGAACCATGGACGATCTGGTTCTCAAAGTAGTTCACCTGATCGTGAGATGCAAGTGAACATACTCGAGCCCGAGATCTCGAGACAATTTGCTAAACGCCCCGGTGTCGAGACGTGCTCTCACCTTTTTGGGCAGCGCGCCTGGAATAAAATTTGTGGATCAGCAACCGTGCACGTTACCTCGGTTTTCCACCTCTCTATTAATTTCCCCCTTTAATTAATATGCGCGCGCCTCAATTAGCGAGCGCGATCAAGTCCAATTAAATCAATAAATTAAGAATTTTATACACGGTCTTTTCCCCCTTTTTACGACCGTTTTCGGGTTGGAAATCAGTATCAGGAAAAAGCTGACATTTTCGAGATCATGATGATGTTTTTCAGATTCCAAAAAGTCGCATATTTCGTCCCGTGGAAGCATTCAAAAATTGATGTGCTCTAAAAAGCGAAAACGCACCGCGCGACGATGACGAGAAAGCCTTTCCCCCATTTCACCTCCCGCTGGCGCGTGCTACTTGCGTGGGCGAGGGTTCCTATTGGACAGCGGTGTGGGCATGCTTGAACGTCGTGTAACGCTTTTTATAATAAAAAGGAGATTTCAATAAATCAACTTCTATTTATCATTGTTAAGTGACCCATTTTCATAAATACAGTTATTCGTAATGTTGAATACTAATGGATTTTACGGCACAATGATAATTATCTTTACTTATAATATCAAAAATCTATAATACTTGCAATGTGGCAATGATTATAATTATTTATTTAAAATAAAATAACAATTATATTTGCTTATTCAAAATATAATAATAGCTGTATTCACTTATAACCATACAGTTAGGTTCATTTATTTATACATTACATTTGTTCATTTGGTTATTTTATTTAATCATTAATTAAAACTCCCATACGTGTAAATAAATAAATGATCCTGTTATAAATAATAAAAAAGAATATAAAAAAAAGTAACAGTGTGGGACGCCCGCCTATCCAGCGGACCATGCCACACGCTGCTTGATCTGAGTGAGTGGTCGGGTGGCAGCAACCACAGGTTAGTGTGGCGCTCGCTCAGAGCACGAACGAAAATGTCCGTGAAAAGCAGGCTGCCTCGTTCACGCCGCGTTCACTTCCGGTTTGGAGGCAAATCATTAATTGCTGCTCAAATACTGGATCATACCTCGCAATTCTTTTGTGCGAGTCTCGTGGGAATCTACTTGTTCTGAAAGTAATCCTAATTTTGTGGATTTCTTCCTCTTTTCGTCGCAAAAAGGCGGATACCGAAGGTTGGGCCGTCTCAACTCCCCACCAAACGAAGTGATCCATTGCTCGCAAAGGATCAGTTCGTTTTTCTTTCTTGTATCGTAAGCTTGCATTTGCTATTCTTTATATAATAATTATTAATCAATGCTTAAATTCAAGATCTAATAAAAATACAAAATTAATATATATAACAAAAAAAATGTATATTTATTTTTGTGTTTTCCGTTATTTTTTTGTGTTTTAGTGTTTATTTAATTTTAAATAAAAATAAAATTGAGAATAATTATTTGCTAATTTTTTCTTATCATTCTATTTTGATCACGCTTTTACTATCTTATTGCTTATTTTTGAGATCTCAAAAAAAAATCAGGATAAATGATAATTTTTCTTATTATAATTTATAATAATTATTTCTTATTATAAGCATATTATTTATATTGGTTTTATTAATGCCAATAATTAAATATAATTTTATTAGGATTATATCATCATTTCCTTGGTAAAAAAAACAGTTTTGCGTTCTGGAGATCATCACCAACCATCTCAACGCCCCACCAAACGAAGTAATCTCCCTCTCCCAAGGGATTAATTCGTTTTGAAAAAGAAACATATTTCTTGTTGAGGAAAGAAAAAGGAGGGAGAAAGAGGAAAGAGTCATTCAACCAAACTCTGACTCAATTTCAGAATGGCCAATTCTTCAGTAACCTATAACATATACATTTTCGACCCGTGTCGAGCTTGACTTGTTGGCTTTATTTCCTATTGTACAAAATTCGTGTAATGTCTAAGATCCTTAAACATGCCTACTTGATCATTATTAATAATTAGCTACTCTTAATATCTACGTGTGCATATATATGGCCATAAATGACACAGTCATTTTTGGCTGATTTTAATATTATTATTTTATTTTTGTGATTTTCATAAAATTTCATTTTTTTTTATTAACCAACCGCCTTAATTTCGTATGGTCCCTCATAAATCTGCAAGAACTTTTTGAGGAGTTTCTTTTTTGGATCTGACTCATTAATTGCCTTTACTAGGACTGAGTCTCCTTTCTTTAACCTGATTAAACGATGAGCTTCATTAAATTTTGAAGCTCTGTTTTTTCCTTTTCTAGAGATGTTTTCTCGAGCCAATTCTATTTTTCTTTCATAATTCATTTTGGAATTATTCGGGGGAAAGTTAAGCCAATTTTCCCAGGCTCGTTTCGGTTTTTTATTTAGCTGTAGCTCTATTGGAGTGAACTCTGTGGTCTCATGGTAAGTCTCATTCATACAACTTCCAATAACCTTAATCCAACTCCACCATGATCCATGATTCTCTCCAATGAGAGATCTAAAAAACCTAGATAATTCCCTGTGGATTCTTTCCACTATATTGCTCTGGGGATGCCGTATCGAAGAAAACACCGGTTGTATTTGTTGTTCTTTTAAAAACTCTGACCAGACTGGAGACGTGAATTGCGTTCCGTGGTCAGTCACTATTTTAGACGGTTTTCCATGTTTCGGAAAATGGTCTTTTGTTAGTTTATTTATGACGGCTTTTGTGTTAGCTCGTCTCAGCGGGTACAAAACTACATATTTGGAAAAAGCATCAATGGTGGACAAAATGTACTTGAATCCACCTTTTGATGCTGGCAATGGCCCATAAAAATCTATGGATAAAATTTCATTTGGCCTTTCGGGCAAATAATTTTTCATTTCAGAGAAACAAGTCTGATTTGTTACTTTGTTTCTCTGGCAAGAGTCACAGCTGGCTAGGCGTTGCCCGACTATTTTTGCCAGTTTAGGGTAATAGAAAAAATCATTTAGCATTTTAATGACCTTTAAAGGGCCTATATGGGCATACATTTCATGACATTCGTCGATTATATCATGGATGATGCCTTTTGTTAAGCATAATCGCTTATTTTCTCCACTTACAAGATATAAAAGATCATCACGTATCTCATATTCCGTGGTTTTCCTTTCTTCTACGTCTTTAATTTTTTGTGCCAACATAGGGTCCAGTTTTTGCTCTTGGGCAAAATTTTGCAGCCGATTTCGCAAGTTTGATGACGCCCTTTTTGCCAGAGCATATAAAATAATTTTGCCATCTTTATTGGCCATTTTGGACGCATTTTCCTTTTCAGGTAGGCGACTTAAAGTGTCTGCCACCGAATTACTTTTACCAGGACAATATTCTATCAAGATATCATAGTCTTGGATAGCCATTGTCCATCTGGTTAGTCTACCACTGAGAAGTCTACATGTTTTCAGGAATGTCAACGCCTTGTGGTCAGTCCTGATAACTATTCTTCCACCCATTATGTACGATCGAAATTTTTGGAGGGCCCAAACTATCGCCAACAGCTCCTTTTCTGTGGTGTAGTATGCCAGTTCAGCGCCCTTTAAGGTCCGGCTGGCATAAATGATGGGGCTGGGATTTCCATCTGCGTCGAGCTGGAACAAAACGGCACCCAATGCCACGTCACTGGCATCAGTTTGCAGATAGAAAGGTTTTGTTATGTCTGGATAGTTCAATAAAACAGAGCTGCTAAAAAGAAGTTTAATCCTGTTGAAAGCTTGTTCCATATCGTCGTTCCAGGACCATTTCACTCCTTTTTTCAATGGCTCCAGAAGTGGAACAATTTCCGCAGCATGATTTTTAGAAAATTTTGTATAAAAGTTAATTAAACCCAGAAATCCACGTAATTCTTTTAAATTTCGTGGTCTTGAAAAATTTTGAATAGTTTCTATTTTCTCTGGGTCCGGTTTTATACCCGTGGCCGTCAAAATATGTCCCAGGAATTTAACTTCAGATCTGAAAAAATGAGATTTTTCCAGATTGATTGTTAGATTATTTTCCATCAATCTATGGAAAAGTAGCTCCAAATGTCGCAGATGTTGGTGCACGTTTTCAGAGGCACAGAAAATGTCGTCGATAAAGGTTAAATAAAAATTCCCTAAACCGTTTAGGACAAAATCCAGGGCTCTAACCAGTGCTGCTGTACTAGTTTTTAGGCCAAAGGGCGTTACGCAAAATTCGTAACATTTACCTTCGTGTAAAAATGCCGTATATTTTTTTGATTCCTCAGCTAGTGGAATTTGCCAAAAACTGCTGGTTAGATCCATTGTTGACATTATTTTACTTCCGCCACACCTCTGAAAAAGCACCTCAGTAGGTTCTGCGCATTCATAATCGTTAATCATGATCTCGTTTAATTTGCGAGCATCTAGGCATATCCTGACGCTTCCATCTTTTTTTTAAACTGGTCACTAGTGGGTTTATATATGGACTATTCGATCTCCGAATAATTCCTAGTTCCAGTAAATTGTCCAGTTCAGTTGTAACCAGGCTCCTTAACTTCATTGGAATTGGGTATGTTTTAATTATAAAAGGTTTATCATCTTTTATTTTTAATACGTGTTCGTATATCGAAATCCGTCCGGGTTTCTTTGAAAATATGTCTCTATATTTCTTTAAAACCTCCCAGAACTTCTTCTTTTCTTCGCCGTTGAGCAGCTCGCATTTCGCCACTTTTTCTTCCATTTCTGCATCGGATATACAGTATTTATCTTCTATTCTATCGTATTCTTTCACGTTGCGAAATTCTTCATATTTCTCTGGATAATTGATTTCATCTGCGAAGTCTTGTGGATCAACATTTGTTAAATTTTCGCTGGGCTCCATATTTATTTCGTGGATTACCCGAATACATTTTTCTTCATCCTTAATAAATTCAATTTTCAATTCTTTATCTTCATGTCGTAGTATTACATAATTTCCTTCTATGCTGATCCTTCCTTTCAACTTCTTAAGCACATCTATTCCCAGAATACAATTTTTGTTCAATTTCGGAATTATTATAAACACGCAAGAATACGTTTCATCGTTTACATTTAAATCTGCATATATTTGATGCTTTAATTTTATCGGTTTGACACCTGTGGCACCTACGACGCTAGTGCCGACGATTGGCAAAATTTTACAATTTTTTAATTTATTTTTATTGTTTTCAAAGAAATCTTCTGAAATACATGTTACTTCGCTACCTGTGTCGATAAGTGCATCTGTTTTAATGCCCTGAATTTTCACAAAAATGTTTGGGCACTTATCGACTTTTTTAATAATTTCGCAATTCTCATTTTCCAATAAATCTTTTCTTACATCTAAATCTAGAGGTCTTTCTATAATATTAGACCCTGGGATTGCCTCTAACGTATTCAAATTTAACTGCCCAGGGCTATCTAGTTTCCCTGGCTTTGACATGTTTCGATGATTATCGGAGAAATCGAATTCTCCGGTTCACAATTCTTTACTGTATTTAAATTCTCGTTGCTGCGCCCTTGTATTACGCTTGGCGCGCTAGCAACCACCCGCACCTTTCGCATTCCCTCCTGTCCGCTCACGCCTTGAGATCGTCCGGATTCATAGGCGGCCGTATTCGGGGGACCAACATTTTCTCGACGGTGGTATACGCCGTTTTGGACATATCCATTGCCATTTTGCCTAGGATTAAAATTTCTATCATGCGTGTTACGCCTATTATTATGATCGTGAGCCAGGTTAGTGCCAGGGCGGCTCGTGGGAGCATTATGGTGCCCTTCGAAACGAGCCACGTTATTAGGGAAAGAAAAATTATCGTTTCGATAATTATTCCCGGCGAAGCCCTGCCCACGATTATAATTGAGATTTCTATTTTGTTGGGCAAACTTTGCTGTTGCTCCAAAATTATTTCTACCGGAATTTGAGCCAAAATCACGATCTCTAAAGTTACTTCGATTGGAAAATAACGTCTCTCCGTATACATTTGGATAAGACCTATGATTTTGAGCCAAGTTGTGGCTGTTATTGCCAGGATTGGCATTGGATGGGCCTGCTTGATCAAAAGCATCAAGCAGTTCCATCAACTGTTCAAAAGTTTTAATATTTCTAATAATAATGGCAGTCCTTATGTCATCGTGAAAATGCCTAGACAGTTTTGCCACAATTTCGCTTTCTGAGGGTGGTGGGATCAAGTCCTTAGCGTTATTTATCAATTTTATAGCGTACTCGGCTCTGGATAAATTGTTATTGGGGATGAATCTTCCAAATTGCAACTCTGAGCTAATCTGGAAGCATACATTTTCATTCCAGTATTTTTTAATAAACTTATCTCTAAAAGTATTGATATTTTCATCGTTTTGAGAGACTAGTTCCCACCATTCTCTCGCAATGCCCTCTAAGCAGGCGTATATGATATAATTAAAATCATTAGTGCTTATGTCTATGACGCTTATGTAACGCTCAAAATCCCTTAAAAATCGCATAGGCCTTTCGCGCTTATGCCCTGAGAATTTAGGCATAGGATATTTGTTTATCCATGGTGAGACTGCCGAGGAACTGCCCAGGTTTTTCTGCAGTTTACTTTCTAAAACATACTGGTGGTCTTCCAGGTTTTTAATTCTTTTTTCGTGTACCATTTTTTTTGCGATTAAATCTCCACTTAAGCAGTGAAGTTCCTCGGAAGTTTCACCTAGGGTATTCACTTTCGCCTCTACTTGTTTTATATTTTTCTCTAATTCTAAATTTTTATACATGCATTCGGCTTTTTGAATTTGTTCGGAGCTATCCATCCGATCAACAATTAAGCCTGTAAATTCGTTAAATTTCTTCGCCGTATCGTTTTTTAATTCGGATATCTTTTGCGAATTCCTTTTAACCTTATTTATCACTTTCGCCTGATTATTTGCTACGCTCTTAATTTTAACGCCAATGGATTTAAGCTTGAGCAACATTTGGTCGAGCTCAGCAATATCCTCCTCATCCGAATCTACAAATTCGTCAACGCGTAAAGAGGAACAAAGAGATTCAGTATCTATTGATTCACGTGATACGTTTCTTTCATTTACCGACAAATCTAATGCCTCATTTTGGCCATCTGAAACGTTACAATTTC
This sequence comes from Diplolepis rosae, assembly GCA_030998225.1. NCBI lineage: Eukaryota > Metazoa > Arthropoda > Insecta > Hymenoptera > Diplolepididae > Diplolepis > Diplolepis rosae. The sequence continues at coordinate 1,938,788 of JAPYXD010000686.1, read as the reverse complement.
CGGTTAGCAGCTGGGTCGTATCTCTTAATAACTCGCCCATGTTAAAGCTGTTAGCCATCATTGATTGAGATTGTTTAAATATTCTTCTATTTGCTTCGCTTGAGTTGGCCATTTTGAAATTAAATTTTGGAAGACGAAACAAGAATTTTGGTATTTCATATATTTATATTAAATAAATGGTAGTTTACAAATTGAGTGTTTTACGATCACGATACTCAAAAGAAACTAAATTAAATGTTAATTGAGTGTCCTGGTTTTGGACAATTCATCAACGTAATTTATTGTAATTAAATCATTACCCAAAAAAAATCACAAATTAAATGAAAATAAAACTCTCATTTTTTAGAAAAAACAGAATAAATTAAAACCAATCTCGCATCTAATTCAAATTGATAAATTTATTGACCAAAAAAAAAATATTTATGACTATTTAACATTGATAATTAATTAATGGTGAACAAAAGGAAAACTTATCAATTTCAATTTTTATTCCCTGTCAGATCTTATTTAATCTGGAATAGAGAATTTATTTCGAAATCGAGAAGAATATAATTTTAAATTGAAGTATTATTTCCTATGCTTGCTTATTTAAGGTGAGACCTATTTGTCTCCTTGTTTACTGTCCAGGGCATTCACCTTCGCGCTCACTCCATGGCAACACGTGCTAACACACAGCGTCAAACGTCAAAGTCAGCTGAGTGACGTCAAGCTGACTTTTGACTGTTGACACTAGGATTTTGGAGGTGAATCTATTTTTCTTCACCTTTATAATATATTTTAAACTGAAATAAAACTCATGCACAAGGTGGCAAATTATTTTAGACTCAAAACAACGACAATTTCACCAGGAATACCAGACAAAACGTCAAGATCATGCTTGAATTGACCACCCGGTATAACATGACGTATTTTATCTAAACACGAAATGATCGCATTTTCGCGAAATTTTCAAATTTAATAACCTTCGTGCCCCACGTTGGGCGCCAGTTGAAACATTTCGACCTTTACGATCTTTAATTTATCAATTTTTAAAAATTTATCAATTTATTTTTGCCCGATTTGGTCAAAAGTTTCGCTTTTAGATTCTGATTTTAAATTTCAAATCTGCAATTTCTAATTATATCAATTTCCTGAATTTTGGAAAGGCAACGTTGCCCTATTTTAGACCAAAATTGTCCTTTCAAAATCTACGTGTGGGTCACACGAAGGGTGAAAATTTCGCGAGCTTTTATTCTTTATTTTAAGAGTGAGAACAGAAAAGAAACTCACGATTTTCAGTTTTTCCGAATGAGCAAAATAGAACGGAGGAATCGTCGGATATATTGCCCGTGATATTTGATTTTTGAGAATCTAAAAACCATAAAAAAAAACTTCAATTAGCAAGCACCAAGATTTCGCGCAGTTGCGCCTTCAAATACACGTTTTAATTTTTGGGTTTTCCCTACATCTGAAAATAACGTTGTTTGACTTTTTGGATCATGGAATAGCTTGCTCTGCCTGTCAAATTACCCCGAGAATACCTCAGTTATTGGATTTCGCGCCCTACCGTTTATTTAAAAATTTAGTTAGTTAAGAAAGCATCAGTAAAGTCGGTTCCAAATTTTGGAAATTATGAGCATAAGCTCCCGACGAGGTCATCATTTGCCTTTTCCCTCCCACAAGAATAAACCACAATTATACTGGACCTTGGTTGACCCAATTGGAATTTATTTAGGGAAGTGTAGGGAAGCACCGTGGCAGTGAAGTGCCCTCAGGGCTCCGACACTGCTCGGCAGAAAGAAAAGTTGTAAGGATGGGAGCTTTCTCCGAGTCTCACTTTTTGTGAGTGCACGGATACTTGCCTCCCGGGTTGACCACAATCCAGTATTTTCTGCTCGAGCTTATTGCTCGCTATTTTTGCTTTATAAACGAAGACCCACGTGTATTAGAGAAAAACCCAATCTATGACAACTTTTTTTTTTTTTTAAATAAGGGGATCCAAAAAGTCCCTAGCAAATAAAGGAGGACCAGGAACCATGGACGATCTGGTTCTCAAAGTAGTTCACCTGATCGTGAGATGCAAGTGAACATACTCGAGCCCGAGATCTCGAGACAATTTGCTAAACGCCCCGGTGTCGAGACGTGCTCTCACCTTTTTGGGCAGCGCGCCTGGAATAAAATTTGTGGATCAGCAACCGTGCACGTTACCTCGGTTTTCCACCTCTCTATTAATTTCCCCCTTTAATTAATATGCGCGCGCCTCAATTAGCGAGCGCGATCAAGTCCAATTAAATCAATAAATTAAGAATTTTATACACGGTCTTTTCCCCCTTTTTACGACCGTTTTCGGGTTGGAAATCAGTATCAGGAAAAAGCTGACATTTTCGAGATCATGATGATGTTTTTCAGATTCCAAAAAGTCGCATATTTCGTCCCGTGGAAGCATTCAAAAATTGATGTGCTCTAAAAAGCGAAAACGCACCGCGCGACGATGACGAGAAAGCCTTTCCCCCATTTCACCTCCCGCTGGCGCGTGCTACTTGCGTGGGCGAGGGTTCCTATTGGACAGCGGTGTGGGCATGCTTGAACGTCGTGTAACGCTTTTTATAATAAAAAGGAGATTTCAATAAATCAACTTCTATTTATCATTGTTAAGTGACCCATTTTCATAAATACAGTTATTCGTAATGTTGAATACTAATGGATTTTACGGCACAATGATAATTATCTTTACTTATAATATCAAAAATCTATAATACTTGCAATGTGGCAATGATTATAATTATTTATTTAAAATAAAATAACAATTATATTTGCTTATTCAAAATATAATAATAGCTGTATTCACTTATAACCATACAGTTAGGTTCATTTATTTATACATTACATTTGTTCATTTGGTTATTTTATTTAATCATTAATTAAAACTCCCATACGTGTAAATAAATAAATGATCCTGTTATAAATAATAAAAAAGAATATAAAAAAAAGTAACAGTGTGGGACGCCCGCCTATCCAGCGGACCATGCCACACGCTGCTTGATCTGAGTGAGTGGTCGGGTGGCAGCAACCACAGGTTAGTGTGGCGCTCGCTCAGAGCACGAACGAAAATGTCCGTGAAAAGCAGGCTGCCTCGTTCACGCCGCGTTCACTTCCGGTTTGGAGGCAAATCATTAATTGCTGCTCAAATACTGGATCATACCTCGCAATTCTTTTGTGCGAGTCTCGTGGGAATCTACTTGTTCTGAAAGTAATCCTAATTTTGTGGATTTCTTCCTCTTTTCGTCGCAAAAAGGCGGATACCGAAGGTTGGGCCGTCTCAATATGTTAAATTAATTAGTCAAATATATATAATGTATATGAAAGTTAACTATGATGTTAATGAATGTTTCATTAATGAATGTTGGTGAATTTTTTAAAGGTATCCCCAGGCGAAAGCAGATAACTTTTCTTGTTATTAGTTTCAAAATAAAATATTAAATTTAATTTTGTAAAATTAATTTACCTAAAAATAAAAATACAACTCTAAGGTATTGTTGGATCTCAATCTTTAATTTCCACGTCTTTAAATAATTTGCAACTTATTTAAAAACGAAGGAATTCGAAGGATGATTATCCTAAAGCGCTCTCAATTAGAAAAGAAAAGAGGAAAAGCGAAAGAAGGAGATAGTTAAAGAAGGAGAGTGCGCTCCAGCGAACGAAGGAGACAAGGAGAAGGAAGGAGGCGCGCAAGGGGAAAGCGCTAGCTGGCTACCAACAATACCGTCTGGCTATGTTAGCCGTCGACGGAGTTCCTAGAATTAAAAGGAGCAAGCGACGGTCGTATTAAATGCCAAAATGTTTTATATCAGTGCGCATCAATCTCAAGATAAAAAGTAAGAATCAGATACTAAAAGTGCGGGAGTGTCAACTATGTATTTGAATGCTGAGAATGTTCAATATCGGCGTGACAATAGTGATGAGTGGTGCATCCATAGCGGTTGCACAGGGCACATGTGTAATCAAAAAGAAAATTTCAAAAATTTCAAGAGAGTAGATACCGAGTTGACGTTAGCAAATGATTTGCGCATAAATTTATTGTCGGTGTCCAAGGCGACCGATCATGGTTTCGAAGTGAAATTTCGTAAAGATGGTGCGTTAGTGGTGGATAAAGACGGTCATGTCACGTTACGTGCGCATGCGCATATATTCTTACAGCGGAACACAATCTTTTTCTTATTCTTTTTCTTCTTACTCCTTCTTCGTACAGCGTTAGCACCTTACTGACAAAGCCTTGTAAATTTGAAATGCGCATGCGTCTATTAAAATCCATTACTACTACACAAGATCGATAAAATCAAAATAGCCGGGACTAGTCGTGACATATCAAGTGTAATGACTAGCGCCGCAAACAACTACAATACTAAATTAGATTTCAGTGTACGCATAAAAACTCGTATCCACACCAAAGTCACATAACATAGAATACGTGCCAATGCACACAATTCGGGAAATTGCAAGACTCGCGACAATGCTCGCAGGACTGATCGCTCCTCGGTTTCGATCTCCTGCGAGCATTGTCGCTCGTTACGCAATAACCCTCATTGTGCACCCACGCACGTAATATACCATTTCATAGCAACTGTTTTGAGAATTTGATTTTCGGTACCTGTAAAGCGGGACGAAAGTGCGGTTTGCAACCCTACCTTTAAAGTTTCGCCCCTAGGTTTGGAAATCGCAGTTTCGTCCCGCTTCGCAGGTACCAAAAATTGGATTTTCAAAAAAGGCGCTATGGAAAAAATATTTCGTAACGTTCATCGATGATAAATCACGCTGGTGTGAGGTTTATGTTGTAAAGAGTAAATCCGAAATTTTGCATAATTTTAAACGGTATAAACAAATGGTAAAGACGTCTACGGGAAGAAAAAGAGAAATACTGCAGTCGGGCAATGCCACTGAGTATTGTAATAACCAATTCGACGAGTTTCTGGTGAATCATGGGATACGTCGTCGGTGGACAACAGCATATACTCCGCAGCAAAACGGAGTAGATGAAAGGAAAAACCGTACATTGGTTGAGATGGCAAGATGTATGATGGGACAGGCGGGAGCACCCCCTTCGTTTTAGGCCGAGGCAATATTGAATGCTAATTACATGCAAAATAGGTGCTCCACTTGTGCTTTAGACGGTCAAATTCCATATCTTCTGTACAAAGGGAAAGCCCCCAACATTAGATATTACCAAATATTTGGAACGAAAGTATTTACTTTGGACAAACGTCAAAGTAAAGGCAAATTTGATTAACGTGGACAAGAAGGAATATTTCTTCGTTATTCAGAGAAATCAAAGGCGTACATAATCTGCCTGCCAAATAAAAGAGACACAATTATTAGTCGTGATGTAAAATTTACAAGTACGCCTGGTTTTAAAAGGGAATATCGCGAAATAATGGCAGAAATTGAAACAGGTGATACAGACGGTGGGACCGAACAATGGAAGTAAGCAAGAGGACATTTTCCATGAGAGCGAAAAAGAAGCGCGTGAAGAACAAACCGAAGAAGGAGAAGTAGAGAGAGAACCAGTATACGAACGGCGACGTGAACGAAAAAGACCGGCAACGCGCTCATGGTAGTCGTTGGTACAACCGGCAAAACGTGGAAGGGGACGCCCGAGAATCATACGTACTGGCTCGGTGGGAAGGCCTCGCAAATTGTATGTATCAGCGAGTGATAATGGAGATAGTGACAAATACCAACGTACAACGGAGAATGAAGAAAAAAGGAAGATGGTGTGATAGACGACGATGTATTTTTTGAACAAGCATATTTTATAATGAAAGCGGGGATCCTACGACGTGGAGTGATGCAAGTGAAACAGCAGATGTCAATGCTTGGAGAAGTGCATTAGAAGATGAGTTCCTCGCACAGATTAAAAATAATACATGGGCTATTGTGATAAATCAAAAGGGATTGTCAATAATTGGTATAAAAAGCGTTATTTCTTTTATAGCGATGCCACAAGATCCGTGTATGTTTGTGTGTAAAAAGAAAGATAAAAATAAGGAGTCCGTAATATACATCGCGATTAATGTAGACGACATGTTATTGGCTCCAAACAATATCATATGGTTGAGCGAAATTAAAAAGTCACTGTCTCAATTATTTGAGACAAAAGGTTTGGGTAAAATCGATCGATGTTTAGGTATTGAATTTACGTGTGATAAGAGTAGAGTATGCTTACAACAAACACAATACGTAAATAAATTATTAACGCGGTCTAACATGAGTGAGTGTAAGCCGGTTTTGACCCCGATGGAAATAAATTGTAAACTGTCAAAGCCGGAATATATAAATACGAAAGAAATGAAAAAATATCCATATCAGCATTTAGTCGGAGCACTATTATATCTATCTGTATCCGCCAGGCCAGATATACCGTATACTGTCAATTATTTAAGCCAATTCAATAATAATTATAATAGCGAGCATTGGAAAACAGCAAAAAGAGTATAACGCTATCTGAAAGGTACTAGTGATTATGACATTGAGTATGAAAAAACGGGGTTATCATTGTTTGGGATGGTAGACACCGATTGGGCAAGCGATGCTGTAGGCAGACGATTATACTCTGGTTACGCGTTTATCCTAGCCGGGTCAGTAGTCAGTTGGGAGGCGCCTAAACAACGAACAGTAGCATTATCGAATACTGAAGCCGAGTACATGGCTTTATCGAGAGCAACGAAAGAGGCAATTTATTTACAAAACCTTTCAAGAGATTTAGGTGTCTCGAGTGATAATGATATAATTGTATTGTTTAATAATAGTCACAGTGCGATAAAATTAGTAATAAATAATAGTTATCACTCCAGAACAAAACATATAGATTTCAGACACCATTTTAAGGGTGAGGTATATGAGAGTGAATTAATTGACTTGAAATATTTGTCAACTGAGAGAATGCCCGGGGATGTATTGACGAAAAGTCTATGTAATGTAAAGCATCGTGAATGTCTGGTCAATCTGGGTATGGTGAACGTATATGAGTAGATTAAATCTTCCGCTCATTCCTTCGAGGGGAGGTGTTGAATATAAGCAAAGTGAATGAGCTCATTTTAGAATTAGTGTGTGTTGATAAACACTAGATGACGTAGATCGGAACTACACCCAGCAGTGTCTCCAGAACGTGGGATTTCTCGGCCCCCACCACGTTCCCATCTGGGAGAAACACATGCAAACGTGGCGTGTCAGTGTGTCGGCTCTGCTACACGCTGCGGTCACCAGCTTCGTGTAAAGCCGAAGGTGCACGAAAACGGACTTCGTTACAATGCTTGAGTTTTCAAGTTATTTTTAGATTTCACGCTTTCGTTTATCGAGTCGAAATTAAGAATTGTATTTTTCTCGAGTACGTGCAAAAGAGGCGCGAAGCAGACGACGAATTTGAATTTACGAAGTATATAGTTCAAGAAATAACACTTTTCTTCAATTTCTTGAAGAAAGTCTGCATGAAATAAACATCAGTATGATCTTGGAAACTTTCATGAGGATTTCAACACTTCAAAAATAAACTTTCAGTGAAATTTAGTGACAATAAATGTATAAAATTTGAATCAATATATAATTTTCCATTCAAATTTATATACTTCTTACTAATTTTGTACATTTAACAATTTTTCAATTAGAACAATATTTTCTATCAAGATAAAATGAACATAAAATTCAAGTTCATAATTTATATTTTCAGTTATATGTTAGAAATATTTTCATCTCACATTTTTGTAGCCTAAGCACAAACTTTTCATTCCAAAACTTAAAATCTCTACGGAAATGGAAAATTGTCTAATAGCAGTAGATAAATTAAAAAGCTAAAATATGTGTTTATTGGTATTTCCATATTAACATATAAATATCAATCAACTTTAAATTTTACATAAAAATGTTCGTTCGAAGTGTTCAAATCTTGTTACAATTTGACAAGATTTTATGGAGGAGTGCAATCTTTTGGATGAAATATTTTGTAGTTCTTAATTTGTCTGTCCGTCTGAAATCGTAGTAAGATTTGAACAGTAAACAACAAATTTTCCAATAGAATTCAGGATCAATAATAATTGATTCAGAAAATACTTCAACTCTGTAGAGCATTTTTGTATTTCGAATTCAAAATGTGTGCTTAAGCCACAAAAAAGTAAGCTGAAAATGTAGATATAAAACTAATTATGTCATGTTTATGTCTTCTTAATGGAAAATACTTTGCATATAATTCTCTAATTCGATATTTTTTTAATGTATGAATATTCAAGAAATTGATAAATATTCCATATTTTTATAGGAACTAAAAATTTCCGGATAATGCTTTGATTGAGAAAGCTAAAAATTTGTCAAATATTGATATAAATTGCAATTTTACTATTGCATTATTTTTCAAATATTATAACATCTCTTCAATCTTGATAATTCTTACAGAAGTTTATTTCATGTGAGTGACTTTTTCTTATTCTAATGAAAGATTTCGTAATTCTAAATTCGGCCCAATTCGTAACATTGTAAAAAGATTTTAAAACATCATAAAAAATTTTTTTTCTGTTTCATTCAAAGTCAATAAATATTCATTGTTTGGAATCGAAATATTAAGTAAATGATTTTTAATTTCTGGGAATAAACTGCTGTAATAAGACAATCTTTCTTCTTTGTGAGAAATCTCAATTTAAAAATTAAAATTCTACGCATAGGATACAAAAACATAATATGAAAATACTTTTATTACAGAATTTTGAAATATACAAGTTGACCAATTTTTAATCGAGTAAAGCGGCTACTTTAAGCAAAGAATTATGTTAAAAATATTTTATCAAAAAAAAATAAGACACATTAAATTACGGTTTAAAATCCACATTCATAGATTGATGGTAAAAGCAGTTTAAAGTTTTTTAATCTTACGTTTTAGTGACGTATGCACAGACTTTTAATCAGATAAATGAAATGCTCTATAGAAAGTCAAAATTTTCTTATTACTGCACTTAATCAAATTTATAAAGTAAAAATATTTTTTAATTGTTGCTTTCACTCAATTCTTTAAACATTCATTAATTGAAAATTGTACACAAAATTTAAACTTGCAGCGTTCCAATATTCCCACAATGTTACAAAATCTTATTAATCATTATTTTAGTCGACTTATTTTCAAAATATTTAAAAAATAAATGTAAATATTTTGATTAAATACTCTGTCAAATTTTGCATTTGACTGATCTTGCAAAATTGTTGAAAGTTTTGAATACCGATAGAAGAAACTTTAAATGAAATTTTATGTCCATAAATGCTTAAAGTTCTATATAGAAATATCAACTACAACATTCTCAAATTTTATAAATAAACTACTAAATTCAAAAAGTTTCGGATTTTTTTAAAAACTGTACAAATTTCAAATATGAATCAGTCAAAATCTACTGATTATCAGTGAAATTTGACTGATTTAAATAACTAAAAACAGGTTACTGTGAATCAGTCAAATTTCACTGATTACTTCAGTGAAAAGTAACTGATTTAACAGTGAAAAATATTGTTTCCACTGATGATTCAGTGAAAAGGCAAATCACTGATTCAATCAGTGGAAATTTGACTGATTCAGATTTAGAGTGTATACAAATTTCAAATATAAAGTGTACTCTGTACATTAATCAAACAAATTTAGAAGATGAATATTTTAATAAATATTCCTAAATATTATTGGAATATGATATATATCGAATTAGAAAAACTTCTTCAAAGTACTCAGACATTTTTCTTATTTTATGACATTTTTGCACCATGTTTGACCTTTGGGTAGGATTCAAGAAAACAATTGTAGACATACTTTCATTACTTAGTAAAATACTATGAAGACTTGCTTTTTAAATTAAAGCGAAAACTTTTAAAACCTTTAACAATCGGTTGCATAGATTCTGCTCTAATCTAGGACGCAATTAGAGAAATAGGTTTTTTTGCTTTTTTTAGATCTAGTTTTTGCCTTAAACATAAAAGAAAGAAAACACATTTGAAATATTAAAATAAAAAAGCTGGTTCATTCTTAGAGAATCCCAAATATTCTGAAATAAAACTCCTTTCCACACCACCACGGAGGTAGAGTTTAAGGCTTGTTTTTTTTACGTGGTATCCCCTATAGGCCTAGTCCACGTCCTACGAAACGAAAAGGGTTTTTGCTTTCAAGCAAAAAGAAAAAAGGAAAAAAATGAAGCAAAGTGGTAAAAAACGCTACAAATGTAGCCCGTACTTCAGGCTTGCCTCTATCAAATGCCAGTATACGTCGAACAAAAATGTTTTGTTTTAAATCAAATAATGAAGAAGTTTGATTAATTCGGGATGATTTGGGGTGCTTGATTATTGTGAGTCCCCTTGCCTCTCACATATGCCCAAATCGTGAAATTACTCAATTTCAGTATGTTTTCTTACTCACAATATAATAATTAAAACTAAACAATTTCCATACCCGAGGCGCGCGAGGAAAGGAATAAAGAACGTATCTCTGATATAAGAAATAAAATCTCATTATTTTGTGAGTAAGAAAGGGGTTTGAAATTGATTAACGCCATGCCTTGGCCATTAGAATTAATCCTCTCCTTCGTGAGCGAAGAGCGACAAACCACTTTCCCTATCACTTTCTGCCATCTCATATAGATTTTCGGTCATTAATTGCAAATGCTTCGAAGTGATGCTCGTTGTTCTGGCTGTTTCAGCTCTCGCCTTTAGGGCTGATCGAGTAACACAAATTGAGTTGACCGTCCTGTTTCCTAAGCGATTTCTTTTGGAGGTTTTCGCGTCCGTGAGCATGGAGAAACCTCGCTCCGCCTCAGCATTTGAATGAGGAAGACTCCGAACATGATTCAATACTGAGGTCAAATTTGGAAAAAGTTTTCCTCCTGTACTCGTCGAAGATACACCGATACTAGACCACATTTCGTCAAAAGATAAATTCGACCACTTTTCTTTGAGTTCCTGTCTGATTTTGAGTAAAGAATCCCACTCTTTTTGTACATCTATTCTATCAAACGACCCTAAATCTTGACAGACTTTCCAGACCCTAGGAAAAGTTTCGCTTCGATCAGCATAGAAAGCTACTTGAGGCCGGAAAACAGCAACGCAAGACAAAAAGATGTCATCAAAAGGAAGTCGATTGCGAATTTCTTCGCTTGCTGTGACATAAAATTTCAAGCAATTACGAAAAAATAGATCAACTTCTACTATTTGCAATTTCTTGTTTGTAAGTTGCTGCTGGAAATATTCTCGCGTTTCCTTACCAACGTCAATGTCTTGAAGCGGCTTTTGATTACTAGGATCTGCAAAGTTAACATTTCTAATGATTTGAAAGAATAAATTCGGTTGAAGAAGACCCTCTTTCAAATAACTGCTAAGAATCCATACGAAGAATTTAGCCGAGTTTGGCTGGAGTTCCTGAACCATTGTTTCGCGACTTTGAAATTTCGCATTGTATACGTTGAACCTATTCAAAGTAAATTTCAAGAATAGGAAATATGCGCGTGTCAAATGATTCTGCATTTTTCCTAACAAGTCTTTGGCCTTCTCTACCTTCTCAGATACGAGGACCATAAGATACTGAAGAATAACTTCCCAATTCTTTATTATAATATCTATGCATCGATAGCGGACAAGCCAGCGAATTTCAGAATGACTAGGAATTTTTTGATAGTCATTTCCTAATTCCAAAACAATCGATCGAAAAATAGCCGTTCGCTTGGAGCTAGCATTAAGAAAAGCTGGCAAATCTTTGATTAAATCCTCTACATCTGGGATTGTGGCACAAGCATATTTTGCTACTATTGCTGTCGAATGCGAGACACACGGGAAAACAATTAAACGGGGACTTTTTTCCTTTAATTTTGTTTTAAATGAGGACCTATTGCCGACCATCACCTGTGCATTATCACGAGCTAAAGCACAGATATTAGATAAAGGGATTTTCTGCCCGGACAATTATTTTTCGAACGCATCAAAAATTTTAGAGGCAGAACAATCCGAAGCATTTACATTAATAAGCTGGAGCAATTCCACCCTGACAGAAAATGTCGTTGGCTCCACATATCGAACCATTAATGACAGCCACTTTTCTAGAGTCCTGTCGGTCGTTTCGTCTTCGTACACTGAAAGTGATTGCTTACGCAAAATATTTGCCATGCGATCAGTTTCAGCAGCACATACGACGTTATTTACAACAAGGACCATTTTAGTGTGGCTCAATCTAACGTCTTTTAAAACCGAAGGTTCCATATCTTGGAAAAGTCCTATCAATTCTAATGAAATCGCGAATGGTAAATTATGCTCTACGAAAAATGTACTAATCCTAATCTCTGCTTCTTGTACTTTCTGTTTGAAAGTAACACTTTCCGGAATCGTGGAATTTGTGAATTCTGAAGCAGAAGAACTTGATACACAAGGTTCAATACTGTAAGAATTGGCAGATACATTAGAAGAATTTTCACTTACTACTCCATAACATTCTAATTTATTTGAAAACTCTTGCTTCTTTCTGTGTGATAAAGATGCTTCATGCTTTACAATTTCCGATTTGCCACATAGCAACGTTTTATTGCAAATTTTGCAATGAAATCTTGTTTCATCTGCTAATGTAACCACCCACTCTCTCCACGACGGAAATTCCTCAAACCATCCCAACTGAAAGGTTTTTGCATTTTTCATGACTTTTCTAGCGGGTTGACATTCGTTTGAACCAGAGTTCAAACGGTGGTCAACCTTCGCTTGAACCTGGCTGTCCTTCAAAACACTCGAATTTGGGTCAACCGGATTACTCATTGTGAACAATAAATTATACGACGAAGGAAAACAGAATTATTTGAAAAGAATTAATAAGATGAAAAGTCGATAAAATTGAGTGAATGTGAATAATTTGTAATCTGCACACAAATTAAGTTTCACAAAATAAACTTACCCACAAGCATCAAACAATAACCTACGTAAGAGCACTCACGTATCACCAAATAATAATATAATATTCTTACTTTTGCCGTTTTCAATAAGGAATTACGATAAAAATATGAAGAATCCACACTCTTGCCTTCTCAAATAACGCATAAAGCGAGAATCAAGTATATCTTAGAAGAAAACAAAAGAAGATTGCTATTATTATTTGTTTTCGTCTCCAGTTTGACCTCTATACCGTTCGTTGGCGATTTAAAACATTGGTAACTTTTTGGCTATTAATCTGATTCAGCTACAACTTTTCAGAAAACTTTCTTTAATAAAGTATTAAAATTTTTCTCCTGTAGATAGTTTCAGAAAATGTAGACACTTAATACAATATTAATAAAATCGTAAAATTCTGAAAATTTGTTAAGCTAGCGCAAGTGGAAGTAGAGAAAAAACTAGATCTAAAAAAAGCAAAAAAACCTATTTCTCTAATTGCGTCCAAGATTATAGCAGAATCTATGCAACCGATTGTTAAAGGTTTTAAAAGTTTTCGCTTTAATTTAAAAAGCAAGTCTTCATAGTATTTTACTAAGTAATGAAAGTATGTCTACAATTGTTTTCTTGAATCCTACCCAAAGGTCAAACATGGTGCAAAAATGTCATAAAATAAGAAAAATGTCTGAGTACTTTGAAGAAGTTTTTCTAATTCGATATGTATCATATTCCAATAATATTTAGGAATATTTATTACAATATTCATCTTCTAAATTTGTTTGATTAATGTACAGAGTACACTTTATATTTGAAATTTGTATACACTCTAAATCTGAATCAGTCAAATTTCCACTGATTGAGTCAGTGATTTGCCTTTTCACTGAATCATCAGTGGAAACAATATTTTTCACTGTTAAATCAGTTACTTTTCACTGAAGTAATCAGTGAAATTTGACTGATTCACAGTAACCTGTTTTTAGTTATTTAAATCAGTCAAATTTCACTGATAATCAGTAGATTTTGACTGATTCATATTTGAAATTTGTACAGTTTTTAAAAAAATCCAAAACTTTTTGAATTTAGTAGTTTATTTATAAAATTTGAGAATGTTGTAGTTGATATTTCTATATAGAACTTTAAGCATTTATGGACATAAAATTTCATTTAAAGTTTCTTCTATCGGTATTCAAAACTTTCAACAATTTTGCAAGATCAGTCAAATGCAAAATTTGACAGAGTATTTAATCAAAATATTTACATTTATTTTTTAAATATTTTGAAAATAATTCGACTAAAATAATGATTAATAAGATTTTGTAACATTGTGGGAATATTGGAACGCTGCAAGTTTAAATTTTGTGTACAATTTTCAATTAATGAATGTTTAAAGAATTGAGTGAAAGCAACAATTAAAAAATATTTTTACTTTATAAATTTGATTAAGTGCAGTAATAAGAAAATTTTGACTTTCTATAGAGCATTTCATTTATCTGATTAAAAGTCTGTGCATACGTCACTAAAACGTAAGATTAAAAAACTTTAAACTGCTTTTACCATCAATCTATGAATGTGGATTTTAAACCGTAATTTAATGTGTCTTATTTTTTTTTGATAAAATATTTTTAACATAATTCTTTGCTTAAAGTAGCCGCTTTACTCGATTAAAAATTGGTCAACTTGTATATTTCAAAATTCTGTAATAAAAGTATTTTCATATTATGTTTTTGTATCCTATGCGTAGAATTTTAATTTTTAAATTGAGATTTCTCACAAAGAAGAAAGATTGTCTTATTACAGCAGTTTATTCCCAGAAATTAAAAATCATTTACTTAATATTTCGATTCCAAACAATGAATATTTATTGACTTTGAATAAAACAGAAAAAAAATTTTTATCAAGTTTTAAAATCTTTTTACAATGTTACGAATTGGGCCGAATTTAGAATTACGAAATCTTTCATTAGAATAAGAAAAAGTCACTCACATGAAATAAACTTCTGTAAGAATTATCAAGATTGAAGAGATGTTATAATATTTGAAAAATAATGCAATAGTAAAATTGCAATTTATATCAATATTTGACCAATTTTTAGCTTTCTCAATCAAAGCATTATCCGGAAATTTTTAGTTCCTATAAAAAGATGGAATATTTATCAATTTCTTGAATGTTCATACATTAAAAAAATATCGAATTAGAGAATTATATGCAAAGTATTTTCCATTAAGAAGACATAAACATGACATAATTAGTTTTATATCTACATTTTCAGCTTACTTTTTTGTGGCTTAAGCACACATTTTAAATTCGAAATACAAAAATGCTCTACAGAGTTGAAGTATTTCCTGAATCAATTATTATTGATCCTGAATTCTATTGGGAAATTTGTTGTTTACGGTTCAAATCTTACTACGATTTCAGACGGACAGACAAATTAAGAACTACAAAATATTTCATCCAAAAGATTGCACTCCTCCATAAAATCTTGTCAAATTGTAACAAGATTTGAACACTTCGAACGAACATTTTTATGTAAAATTTAAAGTTGATTGATATTTATATGTTAATATGGAAATACCAATAAACACATATTTTAGCTTTTTAATTTATCTACTGCTATTAGACAATTTTCCATTTCCGTAGAGATTTTAAGTTTTGGAATGAAAAGTTTGTGCTTAGGCTACAAAAATGTGAGATGAAAATATTTCTAACATATAACTGAAAATATAAATTATGAACTTGAATTTTATGTTCATTTTATCTTGATAGAAAATATTGTTCTAATTGAAAAATTGTTAAATGTACAAAATTAGTAAGAAGTATATAAATTTGAATGGAAAATTATATATTGATTCAAATTTTATACATTTATTGTCACTAAATTTCACTGAAAGTTTATTTTTGAAGTGTTGAAATCCTCATGAAATTTTCCAAGATCATACTGATGTTTATTTCATGCAGACTTTCTTCAAGAAATTGAAGAAAAGTGTTATTTCTTGAACTATATACTTCGTAAATTCAAATTCGTCGTCTGCTTCGCGCCTCTTTTGCACGTACTCGAGAAAAATACAATTCTTAATTTCGACTCGATAAACGAAAGCGTGAAATCTAAAAATAACTTGAAAACTCAAGCATTGTAACGAAGTCCGTTTTCGTGCACCTTCGGCTTTACACGAAGCTGGTGACCGCAGCGTGTAGCAGAGCCGACACACTGACACGCCACGTTTGCATGTGTTTCTCCCAGATGGGAACGTGGTGGGGGCCGAAAAATCCCACGTTCTGGAGACACTGACACCGAGGTAGAGTCAGTTGGCATCCATCATCCTAAAAGGATAGTTGTATAAATACACGAGTATTCATTGTCGGTATTTACTTTTATATATTATCTCAGCGCAATACTAATGCTAAATAAATCACCCAACGTCAATTCAACGAGAAGCCATAGTGTTTAATTGTACCGAACCCTGACACTTGCTTTTAATAATTACAATATAAAACTCAAGATGCAGTTTTTAATGATAAATAACAAAATTATATGTATCCTAACAAACAAAGATATTGTAATTTCAATGGTCAAAGAAGTAATAATAATTTTGCAAGAAACAATTACAATAATTTTCCAAATAACAATTTTTTAAGAAATAAAAATTATAATTTTAATAATAACAACAATCATTTTTTTCAAAATAGTAATAACAATTATAGGAACAATAATTATACTTTATTACAACAAAGATACAACAATAACAATAATTTCTCTAGCAATTTGTGTAATAATAATGACAATGTTAATAATAATAGACAATTGAATCCAGGACAGTACAAAAACTTTAACTCAGGATACATCCAAAATCGAAGTAAGCCATATGAAAATAGATTTTTACGAAATGATGACACTCATCAAAATTCAAGATCTACTGAAGTAATTTGCAGTTATTGCAAAAAACCTGGTCATTTAGTACAAGACTGCAAGATACGACCAAATAAGCAATTACAAACACCTCATCAGGAAAACTTCAAAGGTCTTCCCAGCACGGTTGCACTGTGGAAAGCATAAATCGAGAACCATTGGCATCCACTTCTAACGATCATACAACAACGACAATTAATATTTCAAAGTCCACTTTAATTTCATCAATTACAATATCAACGGAAGGTTTAAAAAATCCAACACACATGTTGATAGATACTGGTGCTGCTCGAAATTTAATTAAACAAAAGGTTCTCAACCCTGAAGTACCAATAAATAGCCAAACCCTATTAAAACTTACAGGAATTAATGACTTACCACTTCACACATTAGGATAGGTAAAAATGAACCTTTTCGGTTATCCAACGATATTTAACATTATTCCGAATGAAGTCCCAGTAGAAGAAGATGGAGTATCAGGATTAGAATTTTTTCAAGATAATAGTGTGAATATAAACTATACTTCAAAATGCTTAGAAATTGAGAACCACTGTTACCCGTTTAAATCTACCAATACATTGAAACATTTCGACCTTTACGATCTTTAATTTATCAATTTTTAAAAATTTATCAAGTTATTTTTGCCCGATTTGGTCAAAAGTTTCGCTTTTAGATTCTGATTTTAAATTTCAAATCTGCAATTTCTAATTATATCAATTTCCTGAGTTTTGGAAAGGCAACTTTGCCCTATTTTAGACCAAAATTGTCCTTTCAAAATCTACATGTGGGTCACACGAAGGGTGAAAATTTCGCGAGCTTTTATTCTTTATTTTAAGAGTGAGAACAGCAAAGAAACTCACGATTTTCAGTTTTTCCGAATGAGCAAAATAAAACGGAGGAATCGTCGGATATATTGCCCGTGATATTTGATTTTTGAGAATCTAAAAACCATAAAAAAAACGTCAATTAGCAAGCACCAAGATTTCGCGCAGTTGCGCCTTCAAATACACGGTTTAATTTTTGGGTTTTCCCTACATCTTAAAATAACATTATGGTTGACTTCCAGGCTCATTTCAACTTCAATTTAGTATACTTTACATTCATGTTTCCCACCCTGCGAAACTCCAAAAGACAAAAAATTTTATTTATCGACCCACATTGAAAATTAAAGAAATCTTCCAATTTACGGCATCAGAGCCCTGTAGTGACTAGAAGCACCCTGGCTTACACTTACAGGTATTATCATCATGTGCACAGGAAGATGCGTTCAACTTCTTAATTTTCAAAGAACAACAAAAAAAAATATCCTCCCGCAAAATACCCGTAATACCGGCGGATTCATGTTCCAATTCTCTGAAGGTAAGGAAGAACGTTTCACTAGTAAAGTGCCCTAAGGGGCTACGGCACTAGATCCACAATTGATTTCATAAAACTAAAATAAAATAAAGAAAATAGGAAAAACGAGAATGTTGTCTCCCAGGTAAAGCGCCCCGAGAGGCTACGGCACATGATCAACAAATAAACTCGCAAGAGTAAAAAAAAAATATAAAATATTTTGCCTCACAGGTAAAGTGCCCTAAGGGCTACGGCAACTGATCAACAATTTTAGTTAAGAAAGAAAAATAATCTTAAAAGGAGAGCAACGTTCCCAATTTCTCACTCTGAGGTGAGTCAACGGGTACTAGTTGCTCAAGAATTGGAGGACGAATCCGCTTAAATCAGAATAAAATTTATCCCGTGGTAACCCGCCGATGTCGGAAATAACTACCGAGAAAAAACCCAGACTAAATTTTAAAACAAAACGCGCCTGAGACAAATAAATTTAAAAAAACCAAAAATAAAAACTGGAGCCTGTAAATCCCTATCTGAAAAAGGGGACGGGAAAACATACACGATTAGATTCTCTAATAGTCAGGTGCGGTGATGCTAAAATGCACGTCACCTGACTATGAGCTCTAACCTGAGATATCGTCCAGAAAAAGAAATCGCTGCGACGAGCGACAAGTCCTCACCTTTTGCAGGTGCGGAACCGGACTGATTTTCGAGGATCTGCAATCAAGCACATCGCCTCGGATTTCCACCTCTCAATCAATTTCCCCCCTTAATTAACTTGCGCGCGCCTGAATTAACGACCGCGATTACGTCCAATTAAATTAATAAATTAAGATTTTTATACACGATGTTTTCCTCCTTTTTGCGACCGTTTTCGGGTTGGAAATCGGTATCAGGAGAAAGCTGGCATTTTCGCGATCATAATGGCGTTCTTCAAATTCCAAATTGTTGGATATTTCGTCTTGTAGAAGTGTTCAAAAATTGGTATGCGTTGATAAGAGAAAGCATGCTACGCGATGACGAGGAGAAAGCCTTTCCCCCATCTCACCTCCAGCTTGGCGCGTGCTAATTGCGTAAGCGCGGGCTCGCATTGGACAACGGTGTATGA
The DNA here is from genome assembly GCA_030998225.1 of Diplolepis rosae. Taxonomy (NCBI): domain Eukaryota; kingdom Metazoa; phylum Arthropoda; class Insecta; order Hymenoptera; family Diplolepididae; genus Diplolepis; species Diplolepis rosae. The sequence goes on along the minus strand of JAPYXD010000686.1, from coordinate 1,919,553 downwards.
AGGTTTGAACGTTGTGAGAAGATTCAAAATTTCCCAAGAAAGATTGAAGAGATTACTATTACATGCTGAGAAATCTCAAAAACAAAAATGAGCATTTAAATAAGGGAAATGATCAGATGGTCACGCATTGTTCAGTTGCAAATTTGGCATTTTGCTGATTTTTTTACCAGTCGAGATTATTTTCAAATAATCAATGCTAACCTTTTGTCATTTCTTGTTCAAATTGTAACTATACTTGTTTATTGTATTTAATATTAACTAAATTTGCCACGTGACAATAGTTATCTTCATTTATAATATTTGATTATTTATGTCTTTTCATGATGCAATGATAATTCTGTTTATTTATAATTGTTGTATTTGCATAACTATTTATTTCTATTTATTAGCAATAATTAACAAACCTATAAAAACTAACCATAAAAAAAAAATAAATGTGGGCGATGGACGCCCGTCCATCCAGCGAACGATGCCACACGTTGCTTGACATGAGTAATTAGTCGTGTGGCAGCAACCACAGGTTGGTGTGGCGCTCGCTGGGAATACGAACGAAAATGTCTGTGAAAACCAGACTACTTCGTTCTCGCCGCGTTCACTTCCGGTTTGGAAGAGAATCGTTAATAACTGTGTGAATACTTAACGAGACATCGCAATTCTTCTGTGCGAGTCTCGTGGGAATCTACTTGTTCCTAAAGTGGCCTTAGTTTCGCGGATTATACCCCCGTTTCGTCGCAAAAGGCGGATACTCGGGGCTGGGCCGTCTCAACGCCTCACCAAACGAAGTGATCCTTTGCTCACAAAGGATGAGTTCGTTTCTCTGAGCGGCACCGTAATCGTGCATAGAATCTTTTTATACAATTATAAATAAATAATACTTAAATTCTAAAAAAAAAATTAGTATAAAAGCGTATATATTTTTTTCTTGTTGTGTTTTTCTCTATTTTGTTCTGAAATAATATTTATCAAAATTTTAAAATAAAAAAAAATATAAGTGGGAAATAATTATTTACTAATTCGATAATAATCATAAAATTACTATTTTGTTATGAACTGCAAGGACTAAAAAAAAAATTTTGAGTTGATAATAGTTTTTCTTAATCAAAGCAAAAATGGTTTCATGCTATGGTGAACCATCTCAACATTTACTATTCCAGCTCGAACAGTTACAACATTTTAGGCTAACATAAAAAATACAGTAAAGAGTGAAGGGTATGTACCTCGATTACATATCCAAGATGGCGTTTACGTAGGAGACGCAGTTGTAGAAAATCACAAGGGAAAAGCTTATTTAAAATTTGCAAATACAAATCGAATACGAATAACATTATGTGTCCCAATAGTTAATTGAGAAGATTTTGAAGAACAAGAATGTTATAAACAAATATAAAATTCACATAATTTTAAACAAACAAATTACGAGGATTTATCAAGTAAAATATTAAATAACTTTTTGAGAACTGACAATTTCCTAATTAACTCATGCAAATTTTATAATGTAACAGACGAAGACGGAGTAGAATGTATTAGAAAACTGCTTCGATTAGACCATTTAAATCAAGATGAATATGAACATGTAGAAAAATTAATTAAGAATAATGCAGAGAGTTTTCAAATCCCAGGAGAACCACTTCAAGCTAGTAATGTATCACAACATTCAATTCCTACTGTAGATGACGCTCCAATTCTTTCAAGACAATATAGAATCCCCCACTTCACAAAGAAAAAATTACAAGACAAGTCGATATATTATTAAAAAATAAAATAATCCAGCTCTCACAATCACCATATAACATTCCAGTGTGGATAGTTCAGAAAGAACCTGATTCTCAAGGAAAAATAAAATGGAGAATGGTTCTTGATTTAGCTACTGGTTTTCACCATATAAAAATTGACCCAAAAGACTCGCATAAAACCGCATTTTTTATACCTCACGGTCATTACGAATTCGATAGGATGCATTTCGGTTAAAAAACAGCACCAGCCACATTTCAAATATTGATGAATTTAACATTAACTGAATTAATCGGAACGAAACTTTTTGTATATCTTGATGACATAGTTATATATGCAAATACTCTAAAAGAGCACAAAATTAAAGAAAACAATTTAGAAGAAACACTTAGAAAAACAAATGTCCATTTACAACCAGATAAATGCAAATTTTTATGACCCGTAGTAGGATATTTGGGTCATATAATTGATAAAAATGGAGTACGTCCAGATCCAAAAAAGATAATAGCTGCAAAAAACTTTCCAGTCCCAAAAACACAGAAAAATGATAAACAATTTTTAGGCTTACCCTAGCGAATTGGCTGAATGGTAGCTTTACGCTTTAGCGTAAAGCTATAGTAAAGCAGCATTATAACTCGTGAATGAGGCAAAATAAACATTCAAAATATTTTTATCCTTATTCTACGTTAAAAATAACGTTAACTGGTAATTGAAATATGCAATAATTTTATTTATTTACACTAAAGAATTAAAAAAAAACATAATATTTGTCATTGAAGACAGTGCAGTGGTTCACCTTTTGTGGAACGTCTCCACCGTTAAAGTTGACCATTGGTTGGAGTGATACACAACTATACTTCCATCTCACTCTAACAAATAGTCAATCCTGACGGTGAAGACATGGAAAGTGATGAACCACTGCACTGTATTCAATGACAGGTATTATGTTTTTTTAATTTTTTAGTGTGAATAAATAAAATTATTGCATATTTAAATTATCAGTTAACGATAGCTTTACGATAGCTTTACGATACAGCGTATTCATATAAAATGAGAAAAATTAATAATCATACTACATCATCTTTTTCAACAAAAAGCTTTAAGAAATGTTTTAAATGCGGATATACACCCCCCTATCAGTACAATAAATTCTAATATAAATATTCCATACCGATTCAGGAAATCAACTGCAATGGATCATTACTACGACGAGCCTTCCCACGTAGCAAGTTACCAAAAAAAGAAATGCAGAACAGACTCCATGGGATTCTTAAATTATGTTGAAATTTTAAGGAAATTCACGATAAAATATGAATTAATATGAAATAACTTATCTTGAAAAGTACTTATATATATTTTCTGATATGCAACGTCATCCAGTAGCAGAATGGACCAACAACACTTGACCCAAGGCCGAGCAAAATGGACCTGGATCTTGATTGTCATTTTTGCAACGCCAATCACCCCAACACAATACGAAATTCAACCGTTGAGAAACAACCATGGATTAATTTATGCCAAAGTAGAGCCCTTACGTATTACCAGTACATATTGGAGGATTGTCGTATATATTGACCCACAGCACCTGCAAGATCACCTCCAATCTAAAAACATATCAACCGACATAAAAAACGTATATTCAACATGTTTAGACCAATCCATAGAGGAAGACTGCAGAAGTGAAGTTAGAGTAGACCTATTAAATGTAAAAGTCAAACAAATCGAAAACATTTACGAAGAATTGAAGAATATATTAACAACACTATTTGAGAAAACACCCAGCTCAAGCATGAAGTTTCCACAACTACCTCATGCGAGTGTCTGATGTCAATCAGACCATCAAAGGATACTATTCACCTTTGAGACATCAGAATGAAGGCAGAAGAAGAAATGTATTGGAACTACATTCCTTCGTTATCTATCTAGATTTATTTAACAAAAAATCCAGAGCCAACAAGCATTAACTGCATAAAAGGAAGATTGGAAAAAGGTTAACTCAGCAATTCAGGACTACTTCGACTAGGTACAGGATGTACTGCGAGAACGAAATATACCACCCTAACCCGAACTCAGATTAACAAAAGGACAGAAGAATATATTTTCAACCCTAATTTTTCTTTCAATATAACTGAAATTCTTCTAAAGTTGGACACAATTCAACAACTTCCTAAAATAAAACCCTTACGTGGGAAAAATCTCACATAGGGAATTGGGAAAGGCTCCACACAGACGAATCACTTTCCACCATAGAAGAACAACTGACAGAATTCGAAGAGCAAAATTTTAATGAAGAAATACATAATAAATATTGGACAGGAGGATTTAGTGCAATAATAATCATAAAAATAATAATTATGATTTATTTTGGAAAAAATTCAATCCTAAAATATTTCCAAAACCCAAAAATAGCTGCAAAAGAACAAGAAGCACCAAGGCAACTACAATACTTAATACCAGTAAACACCCCCGAGATTCGAGTACAAATAGAAAATACTAAATCTCAAATCCGAATTGCTTAATATACCACCTTCCGTGTCATCGAGGACGCTGAAAAATCTAAAAAGGGAGGACACGGAATGTTACACGAAAAATGTTCATAAAAAAATAAATAAAATAGGGAGAAATCTACAGTACCAGTCAGCGACGCTTGTAATAAGATTGACCTGCGATCGAGTGATCCTCGCTTAGGGATGAGGATAAGTCAATGAAGGACACAATGATTATTGAATAATACAAATTAAATTTATTAAAATAATAATAAATTGGAAATTATAAAAATGTTGATACAGTTGGTTTATAATTGGAGGCATAGGCTGGTTGGTTGGAAAAAGACAGAAGATAGAGAGAGAAGTAAGGTACCTGTTGTTGACTTGGTCGAATGGTTCCCTTTTAATTAATCCGCACAGATGTGAGGAAGACAGCAATATAATCCAATTGGTGTGAGGAAGACAGCAATATAATCCAATTGGTGTTAGGAAGACAGCAATATTATCTCCCTTAGACACTAACTCTAAAATCTTTTCAAGTATTTGAAAACGGACCGCGATTAATTTCTGACTCTCGGGTCTTCACACTAGTAAACTGCACGGTACAATTATCTCACGCTGAGGATCCTTTTTAGTTGTTAGAAATTTTCCGCACTTAAATTCTGCTCACAAGACTAGTTTTACCTACGGCGGCGTGTCCTTTTTATATTATATTTTTTGGTGACGTCACGCATTGCGCAGTCTCCCGATGTGTGTGACGTAGTAATACCTCTCTTTACAATAGTTGGTTTTCTCTCTCTTTTAGTAATTTCCCCAGATTTTTCTCTAGACCTAGTCTGTGCCTATAGTACATTCAAATACGTCACGGGACGTGACACCTCCCCCCTCAGTTCGAGCGCGGGGGCAAAGCTTCCGTGATCGAATCTTCGGAAGAAAAATATATCAGATTATGTTTGGAAGAGATAGATTGAATTTCTATTTCTGATATAATAACAATAGGTAAATTGAATATAACATTCGTTTCGGCGTTTTGTTTTACAATTTGTATTTTTTTCTTTTTTGCATTTTATTATTTAATACATTTCAATATTAACATACTAGCTCGATTATCATTAAAAATTTTACATTGTTTTAACATCATAATTTTTGTTATAAATTATCACATAGTTTTTTACATTCTCATCATGGATGAGAAGGTATTGGTTTTATGTGAAAAATGACTTTCGAAATTTTCATCAAATCTTTACGTTTTGAGACCCCCTGAGTCAGAAAAAATGGTTTTTACGAAAGTGTCTGTCTGTCTGTCTGTCTGTCTGTAGGTCGTGTGTGGCATAACTATCGATAGAATTTGGTACACTTTATCGAAGCCGAAAAAGTAAGGACATGTTCGTTAACCAGCCACATCCAATCAAAATGGAGGAATTGAGCACTACTTTTGTGTTTTTGAAAATAATTTTTTGAAAAAATCAAAAATTTCAGTACTGGTTACATATGATTTTGCCATACACCCAAATAAATCAATATCTTTCACACCTAATTAATACATTTCATGACGTAAGATTTTATAATGTCGTAGATTAGTGATAATTTTTAAGAGTTATTTTTATATTTTTTATTACGCAAAGGGTTGCGCCAGTTATGAGCTAAATGTCCTCTTTGAAAGCACCTTTCACATGCATTAGTCCATTTTTGTAAAGCTTTTCTACCGCTCTTATCACTTATTGTTAGATATTTTGATTCTGTTACTAAGCATTTTTCTAATTTCTCTTCTTAAAATATATATTTCGTGGAAAGTGTTTCCAAGACTTTAGCTGCTGCGTTCTATTGAGCTAATTTATTTTGGGACGCTGGTTCCCCAATACAAGCATAGGTTAAATTATCTTTAAAAATTTCGCAATTTGCGTCGAATGGCGGTAGTTCCTGATGTATTCCAAGCGATTTTACTTTGTACTTTGGTACTGCAAAATCGTATTCAATACTTATTTCATTAAGTATTTGTACTGCGCTACCCTTTGTCAAATCCTTTTTGCCTTTTTACTTCAAAAATAATCAACACGTATTGTTTTTTCAATGTGATACTTGAAAATTTCGAGATATAATTTTTGTAAGTTTGGCACTCGGGAAAATTTTTTTTTTCCAACAGCTCACTGTAAAAGCTGTAAAAACAATTGAATTTTTTTTTAAATTTGGAACTAGTTTTTTTCCGATATTTTTTTTCTAAATCTTTCTTGAAGTTTTTTCAATATGCAGGCAAAATTTTGGAATGGAAATATGAAAACTGTAGGTGTAATTAATTTATAAAATCTGTCCCGCGCGTTGCAACGAGCGAGCTCGCACGCTGCAACTACGCTTAAGCTTGATTAGGCATGTTCGGACTCGAAGCACGCGTGGCAGTGAATGCAGTGGCCGCTGTTATAATTTTCTGTGAATGTTCCTCAAGTGTTCACCTATTTCAAATTAATACAGAAATGCCAAGCTCTTGATTTAATTATGTCTGCTGCAATCCGTTTAATGAAAAAAATCATAGTGGAAAAAAGAAAAAAAAATTTGCGTTTCGTTTCGTCCTCGATACTTGAAAAACTGAAAATTTTCAAACCGGATGATGTTTCTTGTATACAGTGCAGAATAGAAGCAAATGAAATGAAGATGGAAGCGTATGCTATCGGAAATTCTTGCGGACATACACCGTCTACTGGTCCAAGATGGTTAACAATAGGTTCAGTTGGAGTTGGTATCATTTTCTACAAATTGCTAGAATAGATTTATTTTATTAAGGTCTGATAAGGAGATTGAATAATAACTTCTTGAATATATTTTCTAATCATGCAAGGTAAAAGATTTTGCTGGAAGTATTTTACTTCCCGTCAGATAAACAACTTTTATATTACAGTTTGTTATTTCTTTAGTTAGAAACATTAAAGGCGTGGGTACAAAAACTGTCCTTCTAACGTAAAGGATTTACAACGTTCATGCACGTGGTTTTGAGGAAGGTAAGGACGGAATGTGCCTAAATCTGAAAAAATTTCTAAGGTAACCTTGAGTCTATATAAAAAAAAGGGTAAAAGGAAGATCGAAAAAAGGGTTTCAGAATTCTCTGTCGTGTTGTCATATGTTTTATTTGCTGGTCCTTCACAAATAATTTCATATTTTTTAAAATTACATACGTCATTAGGTAATGTATCCCAGAATGCTTGTCCATATTCTACGTCTGTACAGAATGTGTCTGAAAGTGTGCATATTATTCCAGATCCTAATTGAATTTTATTTGAATTTAAATGAAAATTCGCGTAATGTTCTTGTAAAGTTATTTTGAATATTTCTTGGAATACGGCATTATTCCATGTCCCATATGGGTCAGAAAATTGTGTACCAGTAAAATCTCGGTTAGGTGTTACAGAACCTGCTAAAGTAACGCTATGAAATGGAGTTTCGTTTACGTTTAACTTTGATATCTCAAGAAAGGAGGTTACTAAAAATGTTCCTATTGTGTGCATTTGATTACATTGATCTCGTGTAACATCATGTATATATTCACTGTAGCCATTTGCAACTATGGAACTGTGAGACTGCATACCACAATGAGAAATGGCGCGTCCAATTTCTGTTTTGTATTGTATTACTTTTGTATTTAAAAATCCAGTTAATTGTAAAAGTTGTATATAAGTTCTTTCAACTTGTACTTGAGATCGAGGTAGATCACATTCTCCTACCTCTGGTAAAGATAATGTCGTAATATTTGATTGATTTGAACCGCAGTCGAATCCTATGATGTCGTAGACTGTTGTTATATAGTTGGAGTTGCAAGTGAGCAGTGCCAAAAGGAAGCCTCGTAATCCCATCTCTGGAAAAAGGAGGTTCCAATTAGCAGCTTGCTTTGTAATATAACAATAGAAAAATGTTTTATCGTTACATATGTATATTTTTGAAGTTATTGATTTACTTTTTGTATTTTGTGTTCCTAGTTCATTATATCCAACATGTCGGCTATGACAGTGCGATTTGATAGCCGTAAACTGAGAATTAAGTATGGCCAGAGAGCTACCATGTCGATAAAACAGGGAACCATTTCAATGACATCATCTATGCGTTTGCGATAAATTTGTTCCATTATATCTGGAATAACGTGTCATGTCTGAAGTTTCATTTTTATTTTGTTTTATATATATATTTTTTATTTTTTATATAAAATATATATTTTCATGAAAAAAAAATTATTTTTTATATTTTTACTATTTATCGACAAAATAAAATTTCTATATCTTTATTTAAATTGTATATGTAAATATATATGTATATATATTTTTTCTTTTTTTATAATGAAAGTAAAGATATTTTGTTTTTATTTTTATTTATTTACTTTTGTACTTGCACATGTGAGCGTTTTAGTCTATTCATGTGAATTACAGTAGGTTTGCCTTTATAGCTTATTTTTACATTCTCTTTTCCTAACACTTCCAATATTTCATAAGGCCTTGTATAATGGCTGTCAAGTTTTTTAATTTTACCTCCTTTTAATGAAAATACGTTATCTCCAATTTTTACTTCTAAAGGATTTATTTTTTTATCATAATATAATTTCGATTTTTTTTTTGCTGTTATGAGATTTTCTCATACTTGTGTTTGCATTTCATGCAGTTGTGTAACAAAGTTGATCAGATAATCATCATAGCTTGCCAATTTTTCTTGTTGTCGTAAAGGTTCACTGGAATGCTAATTTACCAAAATCCAATTCATAGGGTGTGCATTTTGTGCCTTCATGTACTCTAGTATTATATGAACTATAATTTTTGTAGTTGAATTTGAAAAAATTGAAACGAAAATTCATTTCACTTCTTCTCAAGGTATATGATTAATTCTGGAAGTTTCAGAAATACTAATTGATCGTAATTTCAGGTTTTGAGATAGTTCATGTGATGAGTAGATTGATAATTTTGTATTATTCAAAATTTCGGATAAATTGTCGTTGGTTTCTTCTTCAATTGGAAGTGCGAAATAGTAGTAGTTTCCTTTTTTAATCTCTTTTCCTATCCCTTTTTGTAAATTTTTAAATTTGGGTAAGGTTTCACGTTTTTTTAAGGTTTTTGATGCGTTATCGAGAGGAGTTCGATTTGTTGTAATAAAATATGCATAATTAAGGAGTTATATTCAATAAGGCGACAGGCGCTCGAAAACCTGTAAAAGTATTATCCGCCTCGTGATGTCATAGTCAAAAATTGAAAATCGAAATTCAAAAAAACCAAAAACATGGTTTTATAGCTCGTGAAAATGAATGTTAGTTTCCCCTTACAGTTTTTTTATAACTTTGCAAATTTTTGAGTAAATTAATAAAAAGTGTCTTGCTTTTAGAGCATAGAAACTATGTTTTATTTCAATCCACTCGCCTCGAAAAATTCATTAATTAACGGATTGCGAAAGTTTTTGTTTCGTTCTACTCGTGAATCTCTGACCCAGGCGACAGTGCTTGTACAAATTTTTTTTGTTCATTGTTAAATGGTTTTTTTTAATCCGAAGAAAAAACTATGTTTTTTGAGCTTCGGACCGAAAAAGTGATGGAGGAAGTTTGAGGAACAGTAAACTTCCCGCGAACAAGTTGATCATTAGTATATGGAGCAACTTTTTGGAAAATATCAACTCGATTGAACAATTACTTTTGAATATACAACGAGGTGAACGAAAATGCGAATTAGGTTTTGACGCTCATTTTAATCGCATGCCACTCGTACTCTCTTTCTCTATCTTCCTTCGCTTCTACTCATCGGCGCGCCTGCATTGCTCGTAACAAAACCGGCAAAATCGCGTCAAAACCTAATTCGCATTTGCGTTCAACTCGTTGTATTTTCGAAAGTAATTGTTCATTTGAGTTGATATATTTGATATATTTCATCTTCCGAGGTTGAAAAATAATTTTCACTTTCTTCGCTTTAAAATCCATTAATATTTTTTGGCTTCTTGGCAATCTTTTTTTTCTGTTTTTTGCTTGAGTTTGTTTCAAATAATCTGAATAATCAAGATCAGAGTCGGAATTTGATTCTACTTTTGTTCGGCTTCCTTTTTGCATATTTATTTCTGGTAATTCATCTTCATATATTTGTTTTCTTGGACTACATCTCTTTATTTTTGTTTGAGAGGGAATATTTTTTTAATTTGTAAGTAGATTTTTTCTTGACCTACCTTGTGGTTTTTTCACAAGAGGTTTAGAAAAAAAAATTTTTGTCGAATGTTTCTTGATTTTTAACTTTTTTTGCTTTTTCTTGTTGTATTCTCTTTTGAGCTCTTGTAGTAATAGTTTTTTATGATAACTTTTCGTATTTTTTGGAAAACACTGGACTTGATAAAAAAATTGTTATAAAAATAAGTCTTGAAGCCAAATTTTTGAATAAATTTGTGTATTTCAAAATAATGTTACCAATCTCACTGAATGATTCTTAACTAAGGAATTCTTGTAAAAATTCTGGAATTTTTGAGTCAATATTTAATATTTGGGCTTCTGAAATTTCGCTATAATTATCTACGTCGTCTGGTACGATTCCTGGATTCAAGTTTCTTCGTTTTAAAGCTTCTATATTATTTTCGGAGTTTTCTTGTTTATTTCTTGTAAAAGTTTTCTTGGAAAACATTTTTTCTTAAGAAGACATGAAAGTATTATTGTCATCAACTTGTAAGCCAAATTTTTGAATAAATTTGTGTATTTCAAAATAATGTTACCAATCTCACTGAATGATTCTTAACTAAGGAATTCTTGTAAAAATTCTGGAATTTTTGAGTCAATATTTAATATTTGGGCTTCTGAAATTTCGCTATAATTATCTACGTCGTCTGGTACGATTCCTGGATGACAAACTCTCAGTTACCGAAAGGGTAGACAAGCTGCCACTGAAATAAACTCTAGCACTAGTAACGGATGAATCGTAACACAAATCCTATTCAAATAAATTAAAATCTAAATTCTTCAAATAAAATTGATTATCAGACCCCTTAATAGAAGAAAAAGACTGGCCCGAAGTATATTCGTCGATTAACGCGGCACTGCAATCACTCCCATGGGGTTCAGACATCGCGCACGAAAATGGAAAAAACCCAACGCAGAAGACTTATTAAATACTGGAACACCCCACCATCAATCACGAAAACTGTCGACTCAAACAGAATAAAAACTTACCGTGAGGTCGAAGTTCTCCACGATCTATGGTCAGATCGTTGACCACATGGGCGTTGTTCGAGTACCACTGTGAATAGGGAATCGTCCGGGAACCACTAGATGAAGATGCTTGACCTGACATTATGTTACAATAACTAATGGACTAACGAATCTTTAAACAAAAAGAGCAGCTGCCCAGCCACACAAAAATTGATGACGGACGCTAAAACTTACATATGCAAAATAAAGGAATAAATAAGGAAAACAACAATCTAGGGAAACATAAGTTAAGACTCAAGGATATATCATACTCACCTATGCCAATAATAAAACTATTGGCGTAACTGGATTATTATTCCATCGTTCCAATATTCCGAACATGCGTTGGAAAGCTACTGTCATTGTGCGTCTGCGACAAATGCAAAAAATGCAAAAAATCATATGTGAAACCCGGCCAACCAGGCAAATCAACGGCAAAGCCGAATATCCATGGCGCGAAGTTAATGCTCTGTATTTGGTAAGATCAGAAGGGTGTGCTGTATTACAAGCTGCTAAAACTGGGTGAAATCATCAATGGAGATCGCTGCCGCACACAATTAATCCGTTTGAAGAGAGCAATAGCCGAAAAACGCCCGGAAAATGCGACCAGACCTGAGTAAATAATTTTCCATCATGACGACGCTCGGCCCCATGTTGCTATTCCGGTTAAGAACTATTTGGAAAACAGTGGATGGAAAGTTTTACCCCAACCGCCTTATAGCCAAGACCTTGCCCCTTCTGACTATCATTTTTTCCGGTCGATGCAGAACGACCACACTGGAATACGGTTCACATCAGAACAAGGTATCAAAAATTGGCCTGATTCATTCTTAGCCGCTAAGCCAGCGCAGTTCTTTTGGGATGGAATCCACAAATTGCCAGAAAGATGGAAAAAAGTCATAGCTTCAGATGGGAAATACTTTGAATAATACTATTTTACATGTTTTTATTAAATAAACGTTCAAATTTTGAAAATAAACGCACGAATTATGTTATACATCCAATAATATGGAAAAAGGAAAAAAGGGAAGATAAAAAATAATATTGCATATCATCGAGGACGATGATTAATCTAAGGAGGGAGGACTGTTACATCCCTGATATTTTAAAAATTTCATCCCTTTCGCCTGTGTCTAGGCTACCCAGTAAAATTTCAGAGATATAACTGATGCATGTCTCCTCATTGCAACACTAATAGTAGGAAACACCTGTAAGGAATTATTCGAGATCCACAAGGTAGTTCAGTTGTATAAAATAAGAAAACTGCCTTACTGTCGGTAATGTAGTAAATCAGAACAATAAACATTAGTAATTATTTAACGATAAGAAATAAGTTCCTTTTTTCACAGAAAATTTCTTCAATGTATATTGAAAAATTCCATCTAGTTTTAAATAACGTTAAAAATTAATTCTAAATCATATGTTGATAAGGTCGATATAGTAGAGTTCCGTTATCACGTATAGTGATACACTCTTCTAATGATCGACATAATCGACTGAAATGATTTAGAAAAATCAGAAAATAGTTCCCGGTTTATCCGTAGCCAAGTTGGCTTTAACAAGTTTCTGTGAGAAAAGTTGTGGAACCTCCGTAGCTCAGATGACAGAGCATTCGACCGGCAATCGAAAGGACCTGGGCTCGATACCCAGCGGAGTGGAAGCGTTCCTTTTTTCACAAAAAAATTTCTTCAATAATATTTATTATTGTCAACAACAGTCGTTGAATGGTTAGTCGTAATAAGCAAACACTAGTACATAATAATCAGCGATAACCGATAATGGATAATCAATCAATAACATCAATTACATAACTGGGGATCCGTAAGATTACGTATATAAAATTGCAAAATGTAGACACTAATAAATCATGTATAACATAAATACTGTAAGAATAACATTAAAAACTGATGTATAACATAATAGATGAGTCAGTGCAATTATAACTTAGTAATATATATCGGCATCTCAAAACCTGTATAATTGACTTATAAACGCATAAAAGTCTTAACATTGCCTTCTTAACTTGAGAAGTAGTATAAGACATATACATAAGCGTCTCAAAACTTATTGTATACCTATCATTTAAATAATGAAGCTTGAACACCGCAATATAACCAAATTTTGTTATTACTGTTAACAACTCGAGCCGCATAGGCTTGACCACGATTTCACAAAAATATGAATAATCAGAACTTACTACTCTGATTTGATTATGTATAAACTTTGCATTTCATAAGAGGTCGATTTGTACTGAAATTCTCCCGCAGCTAAAAGCTTAATGCATTCTATCCGTCCTTTTTATATCTAAAGATCTCTATAAGGCCCATAAGTTGTAACGTGGTAGATTACGTTAACTTTTTTACCTCGACCGGCAACGGCAGGATCGAGCCCAAGCCACCTTTTTTTAATTAAAAACTTAACTTTGTCAGGGATAGTCTGAGAGCTGCTCATAAAATTCTTTATTTTTGATTGTTTTTCTGGCCGTTTCTCTTTTTTTTTGTTTCATCATTAACACCAGCTTGAAAGGCACCGCCAAAAAGAGATCGCTATGTTACTATCGCACGCAGAGTTGTTCACCGGCAAGCCACAGAGGGCATCACCCAGCAGGCATGGCATCTGAAACGACCACGTGCTGCAGCCCATGGTTTCCAACACCGTCACACCGTTATAATTATAATAGAAATAAAAATGGGCATGACGAGATGGAACAATTGGAAATTATATTATATATTGTATATTAATCTTGTCTATTTGTAACTGCTGTGTTCTGCAGTACAAACCTGAGCTTCATGCGCGTCCGCTAGCCTTTCCAGCTGATGTAATAAAACTGCGCGACACCTTTGGCGCGCAGCTTTATTCTGTCGTTGCAACCTGAGTGGTATATTGCCAAGGGAAAAATTATTACTCTTTTATCTCCTAATGGACGCCACCGGAGATTTTAATTTGGACGAAGTTAGGCGTGAGATCGCGGCCAGATCCTCGGTAAGTCTTTGAGACTCTATTCCGGGCTGTTATAAAATTCTTATTTTTTTTCCAACCGTGGCTCTCAGGCTCTCTTAGAGCTCTGCCTCTTTTCTTGTATCACGAGCCATGTTGGCCACGATATTTTATTAATTTCATTTAATAGACCTTTGAATTTGTATCGAGGCTGGGCCTTGCCCGATAACTAAATAAACTGTAGCTTAGTTCTTATTGCTTAATTTATTTTATTATTTTATTTGCACAAGAGCTTCTATGTTTAGGTTAAGATTCCTTTCCTAACCTAAAAACCTTGCCTGATCTGGACTCCCGAATCCATAATCACCCTAGCCGGAACCCCTGCTTGGCTTCGCTTTATTTTCTTGTTGCATGCTAAGCTTTTATTTTCAGGGTCGTTGCTTTTATAAATATGGCGTCGAAAGACGCCAGGCGCTCGCTATTTTAGCCGCCTTAGTAACGCCGGTGACACCGAGGGTAATCCCGAATCCTCGGGTCCGCCTTGTTAAATGCATTTTATTTTTGACGTTTCAGCAGAGGTCACCCGTTATAAAGTATGATAGAGAACGCTCGATGATTGATAACGATTATACATGGTGTCCTAGTATTTTCTCTGCCTTTCATTGGAATTTTCCAAGTTATTACACTAAATCTTGTACAATATGATATTAAACTTGATATCATAATTTTTCCTTACAGTTACATCCTGCCACTTAAATTATTTTGAAAGTTTCTATAAGTATTCCTCATCTAGCTTACTCTTATGGATAAACTCTAAACTCCGCTAAGTGCCTCAACCAAAATATTGTCTAAACTCCCTTTTTATGATAATTAATTATATATACATATGTATATAGCAGAAAGTTTTCAGTTTTCCCTACCTCAACATTTATATCAGTGTTAAACAAAATCTTACTTCATCAAATTAACTTCCTATCTGAATGTGTAAAGCCTGACTATAGTTATTTCAATTTTGTGATTTCATTTATAATTTCATATCTTTCCTTTTATAATTTCATTTTAAATTCAAGATAAATTTTTTGTTCAGAAAATTCAAGAGTCTAAAAGGTGCACTTGAACTCATTTTCTAGCGTCTAGGATGCATCCTTGTCTCATATGCATATTTGTGTTTTGATTATCATTCAGAGTTTCGTCTACCGGAAGAGATTATTAAAAGAGGAATAGGAAAAGAGGATTAGTATTGGATAGAATTGAATGTTTACATATGGTTGAATTCAGGTCAAAAAATTTTTAGGGAAAAGGGGAAAATAGTCTACTAAATATTGAGGAGTTTCGTGGTGGAAGTGGAGGGAAAATTGCGATGATTTGTCAGCTTTAAGAATATTCCGTCTGCAGCACTCTTTTGTAGCAAGCATTTGAATGTTACAGTATCTACATGAATTTTTCCATGATACTAATGTCGGTGTTAGATCAGTTTAAATACTGATCTTTCGTTTTTCTTTTTCCTTTGCAAGTATTATTATAAAAATCCTCATCGCAATGATCATAAGATCTGATTAATAGTTCTAATCATTTTAAAGCTGCTTTAATATCGGCTAACTCGCTAGTAAGACCCGTTTGTACAACAAAATGATCGTTTGTGTTAACTTGAGCAAGAAAAAATGATTTTGTTTTTGAATTTGGATCAGGTTAAGCTATGTATTGTGGTAACGGTAAATCATATTTAATTGTAAAATTTCTCAAAATTTCTACGTAGTTTTAAAGTCCAATAAAGTTTGTTCTGTAAATCTTTTTTTGTGACTTCGCACGTGAGTAGGCTCATCATAGTAATGCTCCATTGCAGATGATTTCCTAAATCGGTATTGAATATTTATATTAGAATTTATTTTACTGATTGGGGGATCTATATACGCATTTACAACATTTCTTAATGCTTTTTCCAGAAAATAGATCAAAATCCCGTGCTACCTTTTGTTTTACATTGTCTTCATCTCTGGCGCTACTAATAATTATATGATTTGCATATCGCAAATCAACGCGAAATAGATATTCATTATTATTGACTTGTTCAATAAGTTTTGTGACGCTGAATCTGTAAGTAGTAATTGGTGGCTCATAACAGGAGGTGCAGGAGTTCCAGCAGGTCGATTGCTACCAAAGTGTAACAAGAGGTTAGTGATCGAATCTCAAAAGGCGCCTTGTAGATGGAGGGACTATCCAAATATTCTGTGTAACGCGTATCCATAAATAATAGTATTGCCTATTAATTTTATGTCTCTAATTATTATAAATAATCCGATTACACCTGCACTAGTATTTACAAAATTTGTGAAAATTGTCCAAAATCGACCCTAAGCGAATTCAGCAATTTTATCAATTACTTCTCGGGTAAACAAATTTATTTAATGATACTCCTTGATTAATATTTAGATTTCCTGTTATTTCTCTAGCTGAAGAATTTAAAATCATTGGTTTTTCTGTTGGAAACATAATACTATCTCGTAGCTTATCAAGATCAGATTGAGAATAAATTCCACTTGTCGCTAATGATAAAGGATTCGTATATTTCCAGGTTGCTTTTGTAAGAAGTTTAATTATAGCTGGTGCTATGAACTTAACAGGATTTGTAAGTAATTCTTAACAGGTTTGATCAAAAGGGTACATTGGTGGAGGGAAAGAATTGCAATTTGTCCGGATACCAGATTTTTTTGGTACATGTTTTCGTGGAGGAAGAAAAGAAGATTGAATTTCTCCAAATACTGGTAGTTGTAGATAACATTCTTCAATTCTGCGATATTTCACTTCAACTGGTATATATTTTACGATACGTCCTATTGAGTTGGCAACAAAGTCATTTCACTCTTTTTCGCTAGATGACTAGTCGTTCAAAGTCGTTATTCTTTATTGCAATTTTCAGACCGTACATGGTATTTGACAGCTGATGTCTTATAGATTATTCAGTAAAATAAAGTTTCAAGTTTTGTTGTTTGTGTTTTGTTTTTCATTGATTTGAAATGGAGATTCCAGGTGATCATATTCGTCACATTTTACTTTATTACTCCCGAAAAGGTAAAAACGCAGTGCAAGCTTGTAAAAAGTTGTATGATGTTTATGGTGAAAAATCATTAACAGAACGCCAGTGCCAGAATTGGTTTGCTCGTTTTCGTTCCAAAAAGTTTGGCCACAATAATGCACCACGGTCTAGACGCCCAATTAGAGTAGACGACGACAAAATAAAAGCAATGATAGAAAATAACCGGCGTAGTACGACACGAGAGGTCGCAGAAAAGCTTAAAATAACTCGTAAAGGCGTCATCTTCCATCAAGATAACGCCAGATCACATACATCGTTAATCACTCACAAAAATTATTAGAGTTCGGCTGGGAAGTGATGCCTCATCCACCGCATAGTCCTGACCTTGCACCATCTGATTATCATTTATTCTGTTCACTTCAAAACCATTTGAATCGAAAAACATTTGATTCAAATGAGGCTGTCAAAAATGAGTTGGTTCAGTTTTTTGCCTCTAATAACCAAACTTCTTACAAAAACGGAATTATGAAGCTGATTGAAAGATGTAAAAGGTCATCGAACAAATGGTCAATACAGAATTGATTAATGTTTGTTATTTGTATAATTAAACTTGCTTTGAAAATCATGAAAAAAAAAACGAAATGACTTTGTTGCCAACCCAAGACTTCAACATGGTGTACATTCTACGATACGTACTACTTCTCCTGCAATTACTGACATGTATCGTGGTCCTTTCATTAAATCATATGCAATTTCGTCTAGTGACTGGGTTGCTAAGGTTAATGTTTTCCTAAAAACTTGCTGTTCAAGTAAACTTCGTTGATTAGGAACGCCGTGGTAAAGTCTATTTATTTTAGTGCGTATGTGTCTTTCCACATATATGAATCTGGAGTTAGCATATGTGAAAATGTCCATATTTTGAACTTCTAAATGTTTGTTTTTTTAAAAATGAACATGAACAGTGCAGTCTCCGTTAGATTTTACAGAACCTGCTAAAGTGAAGCTACGTAATGAAGTTCCGTTTACTTTTAATTTGGATATCTGAAGAAGAGGGGTTATTAAAAATGTTCCTATTTTTTTAAACAGAACTATCAATTTTTTTCGATGACATTATTACCAATTTTAAGACGAATTCAGTGACCTACAACACAAGGTCATTCTAGTCACGCAAATTATAAAAATAGTCGAAAAATTATTTACATTTCTTTTCATTTCTTACGATACCCATGATAATACACATCGATAGGGTATTGTTGGCATCGGCAGAAAGTAAGCATTTTCGGTATCGTATGTCATTACATCAGGATTTGTTCCACAATGATTTCCTGAAAAGCGTCAATTTCTGTAATTGGATTTGTAGAAAAATGCGCACAGATTTCTCATTGTTGAGTCACTTGCTTTTGTTGATGAAGCTAACTTCGCAAATACGGGAAATGTGAATAGGCATGATATGCATTATTGAGCAAATGAGCATCCTCGATGGGTGGGAACTGTACCATTTCAACATCCATGGTCCGTTAATTGTTGCTGCGGAATTGTCGGCGATCGCGTCATAAGTCCAAATTTTTGAAGATCGCTTAACTAGGCAAGTTTACGCAAACTTTCTGCAAAACGTACTGCCTCAATTAATGGAAGACGTGCCCTTGCATGTTCGCATGAACATGTGGATGCAACACGACGGTGCACCACCCCATTATGCTCTGTGTTCAAGACAAGTGATGAATGAGATTTTTTACAAAAAATGGATACGACGAGGCGGCCCTGTAGCTTGGCCACCTCGTTCGCCAGATCTAACATCACCAGATTACTTTTTATGAGGTTTTGTCAAAGAACGCGTAATGGCGGTAGCACCTACCACGCCTGACGACATGAAAGAAAGAATACGCCAAGCATGTACCGAAATTACACCACAAATGTTGGCTGAAGTTAGACGGTATTTTCATCAGCGAATCAACAAGTGCTCAAAAGTTGAGGGTCATCACTTCGAGCATCTTCTGTAGGTAGACCCAAGCCAAGGTTAGTGGATCCTTTGAAAGTGATTATTCCGATATTTTTCGATTTTTCAACTATTTTCATACTTTGCGTGACTAGAATGACCTTGTGTTGTAGGTCGCTGAATTCGTCTTAAAATCGGTAATAACCCTAGTGAACTGGCTGAACGGTAGCTTTACGCTGTACCGTAAAGCTATCGTAAAGCTATCGTAAAGTAGCATTATAACTCATGAATGAGGCAAAATAAACATTCAAAATGTTTTTATCCTTATTCTACGTTGAAAATAACGTTAACTGGTAATTGAAATATACAATAATTTTATTTATTTACGCTAAAAATTAAAAAAAACATAATACCTGTCATTGAAGGCAGTGCAGTGGTTCATCACTTTCCATGTCTTCACCGTCAGGATTGAATATTTGTTAGAGTGAGATGAAAGTATAGTTGTGTTTCACTCCAACCAATGGTCAACTTTAACGGAGAAGTTCCACAAAAGGTGAACCACTGCACTGCCTTCAATGACAGGTATTATGTTTTTTTTAATTTTTAGCGTAAATAAATAAAATTATTGCATATTTCAATTACCAGTTAACGTTATTTTCAACGTAGAATAAGGATGAAAACATTTTGAATGTTTATTTTGCCTCATTCATGAGTTATAATGCTACTTTACGATAGCTTTACGGTACAGCGTAAAGCTACCGTTCAGCCAGTTCTCTAGGAAATGTCATCGAAAAAAAATACGTGGTTCCATTTAAAAAATTAGAGTTGACCGTGACGTAGCTTCAGCGCCTCTACCGATAAAAAATAGGGTGGTCCAGTATGACGGCGTTCTCGAACACCGAAACTTTTGTCTAAAACATTTTTGGATATGATGAATAGTTTGAGTGCTATCGCTCTGTAATACTGTATGTGCCTCACCCTGTATATATTAGGCGTTATTTTTAATTTTATATTTTGTCAACCTAGTTTTTGTTTTTAGTACTCTTGTTTTTGTTGTTGAAACAAAATCTTTTATTGTATCTGAGCCGTTGAATCCGTCATGTATTGTTTCGAGTAATCCATATTATTTTTCATAGCAACTGATTGCAACTCTTTTAAGAATTTGATTTAATGTAACTGTTGAGCGTGTCGAAACTGTGATTCTTAACCCTACTTTTAAAGTTTCAACCAGCTCTACAGATAGCGAAAATCAGTTTTTCAAAACAGGTGCTATGAAAAATACAATGTTTCACGTAGTCATTTTATGCATTTGATTTTAGGCATTTGATTTTACATAACCTTATAGTTGATACTTACTTATAGTGATAGTACTTATAGTTACATCGGTGCTGTGACTACATTACTTGGTCACGGCGACCACTTTTAGTACCTACACTGATGGGTCAACCATCCATTTTTATCAGAAATTAGGAATTTATTATCAAAGGATGTGAAATTGCTTGTTGAGTCACTCCTAATGTACATGCAAGTCCTTTCTTGCGTTTGGCACAAATCTTGATTCTTTAATGCTTCCAATTCCACGGCTTCGTACACTTTCTGCTAAAATGATCTATATCGTCTAGTACGATTACTAGATTCAAGTTTCTTCGTTTCAAAGGTTTTAGCTCATTTCTAGAGTTTTTTTGTTTATTTCGTGTAAAATTTATCTTTGTAATCATTTTTTCTTGCGAAGTCCTAAATGTATCGTTGTCATCAACTTGTAAGTGTTTTGATTCTGCTTCAGCGAATTCTTGAAAAAATCTTGAGAGAGCGTCTGCATTTACATTCATTTTTCCTGCCTTATAAACTACATCAAAATCATATTCTGCAAGTTTCAATCTCCAACGTGAAACTGATGAACAAGGGTCTTTAGAACTTTGAAACCAAACTAGAGGTTTGTGATCAGTCACTAGGGTGAATTTTCTTCCATATAAATAAGGACGAAAATGAGTTACACTAAAATATTATAGCAAAAGCTTCTTTTTCATGTGTATCATATTTTTTCTCAGTATCATTTAGACTACGTAAAGCATATGCTATTGGCTTATCATCACCTATTTTTCCTTGTGATAATATACCTCCTATTGCAAATCCTGAGGCATTTGTTGTAAGTATAAAAGGTTAAGAATAATCTGATCGATGTAAAAGTGGTTCTACACATAATATTGCATTTGTTTAAACTTTGTTTTCAAAGCAAAATACAAACAGAAACAGGGCAAAAAATCATCATATTTCTTTAAAAGTGGAAAAAAAATTGAAAAAATTGTTATTTTTATTATTCCCTAGTTCGAGCGATAGCGGGAAGTGTAATTGCTATAAAATAAGTTAAAAATTATATTTCAGAATCTCTGAACGGAAGATATCGTGTCCGCAAGGGAGCAACTTTTTTCGGCAGGCTGAAGTTCAAGGCGTTGAGAAAACTATATTTTTAAAGATTTTTTCAAAAGTAAAAAAAAATAAATCGTCCATATCCTGTAGAATAACTTACTAAAAATTGCGAATAAAAATATTGAAAAGTTTTTATTCAAAACGATTTGAAAACATCGATATTTCGGACAGACTCGTGTAGAATAGCCCCTTAAAGGACTTGAAATTTTTCAAAGTACTCCAATAAATCGTCTATAATATCCTGATAAGCCTAAAAATTGTTTATATGTATAGTATATACCACACTGAAAAATATTTCGCTCATCCTAGAGAATCAAGTATTATTGTTTCTCCAATTGTTTTTTCACTCAATTTACGAGAATTAAGAACAATATTCCATTTCACTTTTCCTTGTTAATTACGTATTTTAGGAACTATCCATGCTGCAGTATTATAGGGTGATTTTGAAGGTTTAATTATTTTATTTTTTAATAATTCATCGACTTGTTTTGTGATTTATTCTTTGTGAACAGGGGGAAATCTATATTGTCTTTAAAAAATCGGAGAGTCATCTACACTAAGAATTGAATGTTGTAATACATTAGTAGCTTCAACTGGTTCTCCTGATATTTAAAATCTGTGTGCATTATTTTTAATTAATTTTTCTACATGTTCATATTTGTCTTGATTTAAATGGTCTAATTGAAGAAGTTTTTTAATACATTCTGCTCTATCTTCGTCTATTACATTATAAAATTTGCATGAGGTAATTAGAGGATTGTCAGTTCTTAAAAAGTTATTTAATATTTTACTTGATAAATCTTCGTTATTTATTTGTTTTAATTTATTTAAATCTTTAATTGATTTATTACATTCTGGTTCTGCAAAGTCTTCTAAATTAACTATAGGAACTAATAATGTTACTGGTGTTTCATTTGTTGTTGCAAATTTTAAATAAGCTTTTCCCGTTACGATTTTTTTAAATTGCGTCTCCTACGTAAACGCTATCTTTGATATGTTCAGCTATGCTGGAGGAGAGCTTTGGAGTTTCTGTGATGAGATGTTTGTAGTTGTTTATGAAGTCGTATCTCGCAGTCTCGTACTAAATGGCCAGGTTTTTTACAATAATTGCAAATTTTTTCTGTGTAAGTTAAATTTTGTTGAGTGTTATTTTTATTTTGTAAATATATATTTTCATATCGTTTATTCAGATTTTGGAGCTGTCCTAGATTCAACTGTCGTATTATTATTAACATTGTTATTATTATTCTACAAATTTCTAGAAAAATTATTGTCATTGTTTAATCTTTGTTGTACAAAATTATTATTATTGTTTTATTGTCTGCTGCTATTACCGTTGAGCGTAGCAAATTAGATTCGTCAATATTGAAATGAGATAATTCCGTTGTTAAGGTTTGATCTTGATTATTAGATTCTGTCACAATAATTATATCGGGGCAAAAACTTAAACGAAATCTGCTACTTTTTTCTAAATTTTCACCTAGTATACTCCGACTATTAATTAAATTCTTATCTAGATTTGAATCATTTAGCTGAAGAGTGTCATCCAATTCTTGCTCAGTAGGAAAACGGTTGAAAATATCTTTCTATTTATTATCGACTACATTTTCTTTGATTTGACCTGATCTTTTAAGTTCTAAGAAATCTATTTGATTTTGGTCCACGAGTTTTGCGAGCCGATTATCCTGTTTGGCTTTACTACGTGTAACAACCTTTTGGGCGGGTTCTACATGGGTATTCGGTTTTGAAATTGATTCATTATGAAGTTACAATTTCCTTTTATTGAGCGTTATCTTAGATTATTCATTGTCAATTATCAATTGTTTATAACAATAAAAGAAGCTGCATATAAAATTTGTTTTTAAATAAATAAAGTGATGTTAGTAAAAATTTAATTTAAATTGTTTAATTATTTTTATTTGATTATGCGAATAGAATAAAATTTGTTCCCGTTTACTAGGAAACAATATGATGCAATGAAATTAAAATTGTATCAAATATTCAAACAAATAAATAATCGCTCACTGTTGTAAAATTATAATTTTAAACAATGAACATTTTAAAATTATAACAATATGTATATATATTCATTCTATCTACATGTGCCTTTTTTAAAATTATAATTATCTATTCTATTAATTTATTAAAGAATAAATTGTTTTTAAATAAATAAAATGGTTCATAACAAGAATCAGATAAAATTCGAGTTATGCACAGTTCATTTTCTTCTAGATTGGACAAGTTAGGCTCAAGCACCAATCCTTGGACAATCTTTGCAATTAAAAATATTTTGTACCTTAACAAAGCTAAAATAAAAGATATAAACAATACAACTACAAGCACTTCAAACTTTGCCTTACGTAGAAGATCATAATTAACTGTGACTAATATATGATTGCTATGAATGTAAATCAAAACTTAGTCGACAAATTAGAATGATTTTTTAAATAAAATAGGTTACTTAATCACTTAGGTTAGCCTTAAAGTCAGATCCCTGCGTGATTTTACACCTTATTCTATACTATGCAATTCATAAGTAAATTATAAAATTTCAAAGAAATAATTTGGTTGTTGAATCACCAAGGTTAGCCTCAAGGTCAGATTCCTTTATGATTCAACAAATTTATTTTATTGAAATGTTATGATTACAAGTTGTTAACAATATATTTTATTCATTTATTTATTTTTATAAACTGCTGTGATGAATTTTCATAAATTTTCTTATTAATGTCGAAGTTAACTACTTTAATACGTAATTTATCTGTAGAACTTTTTTTGCAAAACTATTATAAAGACCATGATATCGCGTGTCCTAGAAATGAAACTGATTTTTTATGTATATTCACCATATTTTTTTAGTCAGTTTGACTTTTTAATAACCGACTTTAGATTCATGTTCAACGACCCAAAAATCCTAGAATGTGTGGTTATGAATCATTGAAGTGACATGAAACTAACGTTTCGAAACACAATTGGTGATAAATGTCCTATCATGAGGCAACTTTTGGCATACAGTTCACCCTTAAACCCATAGAACATGTGATTTTATCATGTGTTTTTTTTTTATTTGAGCAATGTTTAAAGTTGCTCATTAAAATATGTTTACTTACATGAATTAGTGAGTTATTTTGAAGTAAGCCTATGAAACGGGGTGCTGGAGTTTCAGTTTTATACAAAGACACCGAAGGAATTCCGGGTCCTCGACACTCGAGCACAAAGTAATCACAGCTTGGCGAAAATATGGCACTATGATATTGACAGGTTGCTGGAACATCTAAAATTCAAAAAGGTAATATTCAGTTGGATTTCATGTCATCCTCACCACAATAGTCGTCATTCTTCGCAAAGCACGTTTTGCTGAAACTTGGACTATTTTTCATAAATACTGAAACATGGTCAATTTCACTCGTCATTTAGAAGATTTCAAACTTGCCACTTTAAGAAGAGTTTTATGTGCACCTGGGGAAAAAGTCACATGGCGAGGGACCACATTCCGACGCACACTGAGAGTAACCGTTTTTATTTTGTTCAAAAAAGTCTATAGCCTTCATTTTAGAACTCATTTAAAATACATGCAAGAGGATTCCCAGATTATAAATAATTAATAGTAATTAATGACTAATAATAGTATACTAATAATAAATACTAATAATTAATAGCTTCCGAAATTACTTCTTTCCAATGTATCCTTTACGGCAAAAGTGCTCAGTTTGTGCATCAGAGTGACAACAGTTTCAGATTGAAGCGTGGGTGTAAAAACTATGCTGTGGGAATTGTAGCTCGTATACTTAGAAGTGTTACTGCTTTCAACGTAACAAAGTTGTCGAGCAACTAAAAACATGCACTTTGAAAGCATTTTTTGAAAAGGTTTCCTATCTTAATTTGACGTTATCCTTGAATGTAGTTGAGACGAAGGTTTTACTATAAATGGTCCCAGACTCTGAATAATAAACAGTTGAGATTCCTATATGAATTCTCATTTTGTCAGACTAATAAGGTTTCCATGTCGAAAAGCTTGGCGGAGGACTAAAAACTCAGTTACCGGGTTGACAGAATTGGCGGAATTGACGGGGAACTGGCTGATAAGTCAGATTGGGGTGTATTTATTTCCAGATTCCAAGCCAAAAAATGGCTCCCCTCGAAAAAAAATCAACGTTTTGCGGATTTGTGGGCCAGCAATAACACCATCGCGCACTTTTGCGCCTGAAATATTCGGAAATCTGACTTCTTTGTTGAGCCTTAACAAAATTGCTTTATTAGCCCCAATTTAAAATTGAGAGGAGGCAGAAGCACTCTGTCTTGATTGATTAATGGGGTTTGCTCAATATTTTGAAAACTGGCTTGTATAAAATTCTCCTTGGCCATTCTTTGTGAGTAATAACAAATCTAAAATTTTCAAGTCCCCTTAAATTTTCCTATAAAATTATCATTACTTGATGTTTTTCAAAAGAAATTCGAGATTTTTGTGAGTCTCCTTGAGCACAATTGAACGTGCTAACGGTATAGGAGCAAAATCATTCGTGTTGTGAAGTAATACTCCCTTGAAACTTCTTATAGAAGAATCAATAAAAATCCTCCACTCCTTATTCTTGTATACAGCTGGTTTTAGTTCATCCATTAACCAGTTTCCATATTATCCATCCACTAGCGATGGATCACCTGTTTCGTGAAGTATTTTCTACATTTTTTTCTCTGCTTCGTAAATAATCAACTATAAGATCATTCTCTGGATAGTACTTTTTTTCATAAACGACGTGAGAAGTTTACAAGTCGTTATAAAGTCGTTCAGTTCCTTTTGCGACGTAACTTTGAAAACTTTATCCTTGCCTCTACCTGTGATGTAATCGTAGTCATTTTCGTGAAGCTCTGAAACCACTATATTTATCGGAATCATTTTCTTCTTCGGATTCGATGTTTTTCACCTACTGAAAGATCTCTGAAGTAATTGGTAAAATGTCTAAGCCAGAACTCAAAGCTTACTTGTACTTCCTTCGATATGTCTTGAACTTTCACAACATTTTCAATGCTTATTTTCAAATATTGACAACAGACGTCCATGAGTTGTACGTCAAATCAATGTAGTTCTTGAGGATGATTTTAAAGCATTTTTTGGAACCAAATTTATTGGAGTTTTTGTATGAATTACGAAATATCAACTTTTCGAAGCCTGAAAATCAGCTTCATCTTCGTAACGTAGACCATGGAAAAGAGTATAATGACTTCATGTAATACGAAATGCAACAAAAAGCGCCTGAAGATATTGCAAAAGTCGATAAAATTAGTTACCGTTGCTTGCAGTGTTATATCGGGATTGCAAACGGCATAGTCAATTGACTTTGGACTGACGGTGTTAATTGTTACAGAAACTGAGGAGCGAACAAACTCAGTGATTGCAATATGCGTGAAGAGCAAATAGAGTGGAACGCAATTCATCTCAATTTCAAAGATGATGCATCTTTGAGGTTATGCTCGTTCAATGAAAGTTGGACAAATGTACTGTCCAGTAAGCTCCATGACTATTACGCGTAACGAAATTTGCAAAAATTCTTCGTCTGATCAATTGTTGAGTGCATTTCTGTGAACTTTGTGAGAAATGTAGTTGCATATGTCAATGCATTTCATTATCAATAGATTCCTTGTATTAATGTTATAAGCTTGATAATAGTTGTTGTGGATTTTTCCACTTCATTTTTCCTCCCTATTTTGCAACCAATAAAAATCGCGAGTATTAATTAAGACAATAATAAAGCTCGAAATGTTTGAGATCAATTTCAATAAACAAAGAGAGAATTAGTAATGAAATGACATAAGACTGTTACGCACGGGTGGTAGGGATAAATAAATAATTAAATATTATTTGCAATAAATAATTATTTATTTAAAAGATGAAAAAATGTACGTGGAGGCTTACAAATTGTAGGACACTTTTGTGTCCCTTTTTTTTAATTTTTAAGTAGGATCATTTTCGGAATCTTTGCTTTCTCTACTGGCTACCAGAACGGAATATAAAATGCTAGAATTTCGGCGAAAAGAAAATATTTACTAAATTTCGGAAGGGCTCAATCAAAAGGTTTTGCTTCTATATTCAAATGAAATATTATAAATTGAGAACGATACAGCTTACCGATATTTGTAGTTAATTCTAACAGTTGATAGGACAAGAGCTGGAGAAGAAGGCTGTCGTCAATACCACCCTTGATTTTCTGAGTCAACTAGGCTTTTAAAAACTCTGTGATGCGTGACTAAAACTAGTCACTCTTGTTCATTTTTCACCGGTTGCACGTGGTTGCAACTAACACACACGAATTCTCGACACTTCTGCCTTATTGATTTTATAAAAATTAAAAGATGGATGGTTTCGAATCAGAAAGAAAACAGTACTTTTAAATTGTGTTCTTTCTCCACTTTTAATCGTTTATAACCTTAATGTGGCTTCTCGAAAAATATCTTCTCGTCGTTTTGAGATTCGACGACAGGATTATTTTTCGGAATTTTGTTTTTCAACGCCAGGCTTTACACGCACAGTTAACTCTCGCGGCTAACCGATCACCGACGCACTAAAAATATTATTTTCGAAGCGTAGTGATAAAAATTTTACTTGTATAATTTTTTAGCGCGACAAACCCGTGAATGGCTTCCGTCGGAGGAAAGATTTTAGTAATATTAACGTCCGCCCAAGTACAATTCCGAATTCGTGGCCCTGGCTAGGTCTTTTTACGAGTCTAAGTCAACTATCCAGCCACTAGGGTCCAGCTTACGCGTGTGTAAGCATTTTCCTTTTCGTTTTCCTTTTCCTTCTTTCTCCGTTATTTGTCCCACCTACCTGCGTTCGCTGTTTTCTCGCATTCTCTTCTCTATCGTTCTTTACAAATTTTAAACTTCCACGTTTTTCTTAATCTTCATTCATTTCATTTACATTATTTTACTTCATACTTTCATTCTCATGTCTTGCCTGGTTAATTTAATTTTATTATGTATTTACATGCATATATTTAGGTGCCAATATCTCTTGTCATAATTGGCACGTAAATATATGCACACAAATTCAAACATGGACACAAATCTAAACGCTCAAGTTAGCATTCTTATGAATAATCTTTGTTACATCCTGTAGAATAATATAACAAAAGCATACAACTTATGTATATACATACCATATACACAATATACATAATATATATATATATATATATAACATAGCATATATAATATACATTATATTATAGATCACACACATACACATATATACCTATAACCTTATTTATCATCATAAACAATCTTTTTCCCTTGCATGGAGATTGCTGTTTTGATTTTGAGTTTCCTAATATGTTTATGTCCTTGAACCGACCTCTTTACCTGTCTATGATGAGCGTGGAAAAGCGCTCAGCTTACGAGAACCGTGAAGAACTATTTATTCATCGTTTATTTGAGTCTTGCGTAAAATACCTCGCTTGGGTGTTTATAAAATATTTTTATTAAATTACAACTTATTATAATTTTTAATATTTTATTCACGGTTTGCTCGTAACAAAGCACACCGGAAGATTGCGCTTTCGTCCGCGAGAGTAGGGGTGGTTCAAGGAAGGCCTCACGCACAATTTGCAAACATGATTAGACATTCCATTAACATCAATTGAAATTACTAAATCGTTGATAATAATCCATAATAAATGGAGTTTTCCCTCTTACCTAAGCATTGAATTTAATTTGTGTATCACATTATATAAAAAAAAGAAAACCATTAATGATAATTATCGACATGTCGTCGTCCCAACGTTTGGGTTTAAATTAGCTCAACTTTTCCTCCGCCTTTCTTTTACTTGGCTGCAAGCTTTGTGCTGGTAATCAGGTAGCTGCCTTCGATGCGGAAGTACTGATCGGTGCGGTTCTGTTCTTTGGAGCAGGTGTATTCGAGGTGGTGGTGCATCGTCGTTCTATTCTGAATTCATCAGAATGGGAATCAGCTGCTTGATTGCCTGCTAGTTCCTCAGCCAAACGAATAGCTGTCAGCAATGAGGGATGCAACTGGCCTCGACGGGCGTAATGGATGATTTCTAGCGACCGATTGGCCGCTCGAAGGTGCTTATCGAGGCCTGCCTCCAGGACGTGATGTGTGTTTGAAAGTGCCCGAGAGTATTCCAGTTTTACTACAGAAGAGGACATCTCATACATGCCTTTCTGGATCTCGGTGACCTGCTGTTTCAATTCTTTCTGACGTTCTTCATAGATGTTGAATCGTCCATGTATTTCCTCGAATTGTGCTCGTACAACGTGAGTATGTTTCCCTGCCAGGTGAGATAGATTAGCAGCCACCTGGTTGTGGTTATTAATTTCATCCTCGATTTGCTGACCATCTTGGTATGTGAGAAGGCCAGTGACGCCGCCGATGATGCCTCCCAGGAATCCCAGCATTGGGGTGGTTCTTCGTCTCCTTAGCCCCTGGGGCAAATGTGCTGGTAATTGGGCAACGGTTCGTCGGTTTAGTTCTTCTGCCACATGGGTTATTTCGCGATGTAATTTGTAGGCAGCTTCCCATTTGCTTCCCAGGTGGAATCATTTTATTAGCTGTTGACATTCAGCTCCCAGCATTGGTCGACACATCGTGGTGAGCGCAGTTAGCCGTGATTTATACGCCTCCAATCCGAGGCATAGCTTCTGAGTGTCCAGGAAGCTAGTGATCCTCCAGGTGGAAACTCTGCGCCTCATTAGGCCCTGGTATTCGTAGTAGAGGCGAGTACTGGCCTCAAAAGGCAGGATCCGGTAGGTCTCGTCCCTTGACTAATGGTGTTTTTGAGCATGGCACTTGCTGCCAAAAATAATAATAGAATGGTGGTGGTTTTCATGATATTACCTGCGAAATTTTATTATCGTTAGTCATAGTTCTAGTATGGGACGTGGGGCACAAGTCGCCAGGGTTGATCCAAGGGGGGACCACTTGTATTGGTGTAATATGTACACGAATGTATATATTTATTATATTTTTGTTTATTTATTTTTTTGGTTATTTTTCCTTGGTGACATGTCCTCAACTTCAGCGCCTGGTTATGATGCACACCAGCAAACCTCCGATACTTCATCCGTGAAAGATCAGGAGCTTGTCAGCGTGCTTCATGCAGCGCTCACCGAACTTGTCCTGTAGGATAACGTTATCCTACTGTCGAATTTCCCTTCCCTAACTTCTTTTATTGCATAGAATTGGCCCCCTACTTTACCCTTTAAGGGTCGAAATTTGCGATCATAGAATTCCTTTGAGCGCTGTTTGGCGCTTACCAAATTTCGTGCCGCGATTTTCTGTATCTCCGATATTCAGACTATCAAATCACGCAAGTAGGAGCCGTAGGTTTCCAGTTCGTCGCTCTGGGGAAAGGAACTGGGAGCCCTGGCTAACCACCCAAACACAAGCTCATAGGGTGTAAAATTGCTCGCCTTGTGAACCGAGGTATTATAGACGAACATTGCGAATGGAAGCAGACGATCCCAGTCGTCGTAGTTGCTCGCATAATGTTCGATATAATCAGTTAGTACAACATGACTTCTTTCCAATGATCCATTGTTCTGAGGTCGATAGCCCGAAGTCGTTAGCTGTTTGACATTAAACAGCCCTTCCAATTTCCTCATTAGTTTACTCACAAAACTTCCTCCTCTCTCCGTAAGTATGGCTCTAGGAGCGCCATATTGTGAAAAGAGGGTCGTCGCGACGGCGTGTGCGATGGTTGTGGTCTTGAGGTTTGGTATAGGGACCGCGATGCAGTACTTGCTGAAGTTGTCCTGCATTGTGAGAATGTGGCGATTTCCGTTAGGGGTAGTTGGTAGTTTACCGACTGTATCGAGAGACACTTTGTCGAACGGTTCGGCCGGAGTTTCGGTAATGAGCATGGGTTGGCGGTTTCGAGCTCGCACGAGTTTTTTTCGAAACAGCTTTTACAACCTTGAATAAATTCTGTGATTTGATCTCTCAGCTGGGGCCAGGTGATTCGCTCCCTAATTCTCCTGTAGGTTTTGCTTATGCCCTTGTGGCCTCCTATGAGGCTGCTGTGGTACTCTTCGATTATCTTGGGCCTCATTTCAGGAGGTGGGACCTGAATCTTCCCGTAGCAAAGTGTGACAGTTATGTCACCACCCCGGAATATTTTATACAGAATGTCTGTCATTTTGTTCCGAGGCAAAGAGCCCAGGAGGTCTCCTGAATTTTCCATTCGCAGTGTTGTTTTCTTGTCACGTCTGAGGGCCAGCTGGAGATTTTTCCGCCCCTGAGTCACATCCTTCCAGTCAATTTCGCCAGAGTGTCGTTTATTCACTACGATCGAGTAGGTCTTGTGTTATCCGTGCGGAGTGACCAGCACTTGCCCCTTTTTGGGTCGACTTTCCCAGGTGTCTTGGAGGTCAAGACGCTCGATGGCCACAAGCAGCTTTGCAATAGCGTTTGTGGGTTCGTAGTCTTCAGAAAGAAAATGCGCGTAGTTGTCTCGTCGGTAAGTCAGTGGTTCTGTCTACTCGTGCTTAATGTTGTGCACCTCCGTGCAGTTCAGAAGAGGTTTTTGCACTTCTGACTTTTCCTCCAAGGAAGGGTGTAAAGGAGGATCGATATAAGGAATAGCAACATCGATTAAAGAGCTAGAGACTGGAGTGGAGCAAACGGTGATCGTTTCGGACGTTTCCGAATGCTGTAGTCGCCGTGGTCTAAAGTCCAAGCCTCTTCTTGTTGGGCTCTCGTTCGTATCCGTTCCTTCCTCTTCTTCGGTGTTTGGGAATGGTGTCGACCTCGCGTCTGGGACTGCACACGTAGCTGGCGTCCGGAGTAATGATCTCCTTGAAGGTTGCCTTCCAATTATTGGCGAATCATGATCCTAGTAGATTGAGTCAGGTTTTATGTTGGATATGTCTAATCCCTTCCTCTCCACAGATTTCTCGACTTAAGAGAATGATTTTTGTAGATCCCTTTTAAGGGTTTCCATATCAAATTCCACATCCCTACTGTTCTCGTCACTGTCTATAGGCAAGGGCGGAACGTCAACAATTGTCTTCAATGGTCCACTAGGTTTATCAGCGTCCTCTTCAGATTCAGAACTGAGCATTCATTTTCTTTCGATCCCTTCACGGGCAAGTCTGTCGGCTGCCTCGTTGCCTTCAATGCCGTTATGCCCTGGGATATGATTCAAGATTACCTCGATTGGCTCTATTGCCTTTTTTAATTTCTCAAATTTGTTTCGGTTTTTAACTGGTTTGTTTTCAGCAGTCTTTCAGTAGTTTTTTTCCACGTTGGGATCCATTCCGTCGCGCTGTTGACTAGATATTTGGAGTCAGTGTTAATTCCTAATTTCGTTATTCCAGCATCCTGATTCCTTTGGGCCGCCTCGACAGAGGCCTCGATTTCAGCAGCGTTATTAGTCTGCCGACCCCAGGCCGGCCGAGAGACTTTCAACATGTCGTCTGGGCCGAACCAGACGCCGATGCCAGCCCTGGGTTCACCTCTGGCGTTCCAGCTGCAGGCGCCGTCGACGAAGACGCCTACGTAGGGTTCCTGGAGAGGAGGGTACCAAGGATTCGGTACTCGGACGCATGGAGGCGCACTCTTCGGTGGAGAACCGTCCTTCGCGCCACCTGTGCGCAACTCCAGGCTTGGGAGAACGCTGTGTGACTTCCTATACGCAGGAGGGTCTGAATCTTCTGTGTACTCATCACTTGAAGATTGTTCGTACTCAGAGGAAGATTCATGGCTATTCATGGGCGTTCCCGGGAGTTCCTTTGTTCTTCGACGCCGCGAGAGCCGTTTCGCGATGCAACTTTCGTTCGGGCTCGGGCCTATCCGACCTACCGGGAGCGCGTACGTTTCATCGGAGCTTCCCTTCGGCATCGTGGAAGAAGGATTAGGTTGTCTTCCCCTCTGTTTCGCCGTTTGCCTGCCTTTCTCCGGCAGGATGGTGGTAATCGTTGTGGATTTAGTTGGTTCGAATATAGCAGACCTGGTGACTATGGGCCTGCCTCTTATTACCGATGGCTTTCGGTCGACTATAGTTTCCCTTTTTGCCGTCGTTGGTTTTGTGGGGGGTGGAATTCGCCCGGAAGTAACAGGTGCTGATTCGAGATGTTCAACTCCTCTCTGCAGGGTAGATGACCTCGTGACGGGCCTTGACTTTTCTGCCTCGACCTTGTTGCGGATCACTAACACCTGTTTGGGAGTTCTAGTTGGAATGTGCCCGTTTGTCCTGACAGTTTCAGGATTGACTCTTCTCCTGGGCGGGGAATGGGATTGGCTCATTCCACCAGAGTCATCGAAATCTTCACTGGATTCGGTTGAGCTTGCCAAATCCGTTTCTGTGGCTGGATTTCCAGAAAGAGCCTCAACGCCCCTGTTTAATTTCCCCTGCTTGTACTCGAACTTGTACTGGTAATCCTGGAACCTTAATCTCCATCGTAGGAGACGTACTCCAGGGTTCTCAACATAGGTTATCCAGTGAATAGGTTCGTAGTCGCAAGCCAAAATAAATTCTCGGCCGTACAGGTATGGGCGGAAATTCATAACACCTTACATTACGGCGAGGAACTCTTTCTCGGCCTTAGGGTACCTTTGCTCGCAAGTATTCATGGTTTTCGAGAAGTATGCCACGGGCATATCTATTCCGTCTTTTTCTTGGGTCAATACTGCTCCGACCGCGTAATCTGAGGCATCCGCGGTTAGTTTGAATGTCTTCTGAAAATCTGGGTATAAGAGAATAGGCTCCCTACAGAGATACTTGCGAAGTCTTCTCAAGCTTATATTTTGGCTGTTTCCCCATTCCCATTTTACGCCCTTTTTGAGAAGGTCGGAGAGTGGTTTTGTCAATTCCGCGTAATCTTGGATGAATCTTCGATAGTACCCACAGAGCCCAAGGAACTCTTGGATTGCTCGCACGGTAGTGGGTCTGGCGAATTGCCTAACCGCGTTAACTTTATCCAGGTTGGGTTTTAACTCTTCACGCCCGATGATGTGCCCTAGGTAGGCGACTTCCGTTCGTAAAAAGTCGCACTTGTCTGGTTGCAGTTTCAGATTAGCACTCCCCAGACGAACAAAAAGTCTTCTTGCCTTTTTATCATGTTCTTCCGGACTTTCTGTATATATCACAATGTCATCCAAATAGACGAATACCTCTGTTTCGTGTATCCCTATTAACACGGTAAAATTTCTGAAATGTTGGGTAGTGGATAGGAATCTCCTATTACTTTTTCATTGAGGGCTCGGAAGTCGATTACAATTCTCCATTTTCGTTCGCCGGGTGCGTCGAGTTTTTTAGGGACGACTAAAAGTGGTGAGTTGTAGGGAGACTTGGAGCTGCCTATGATGCCACTTTTATACTGTTTCTCTATCTGGGCATGTATCTGCTTAGTAACCTCGCGAGGTGACCTGTATTGTTTCTTAACAATGATTTTATCGTCGATGGTCGGAATTCGGTGCTGCATCAGATGAGTGGAGGTGAGTTTCTCGCCATTTAAGTAGAAGATGTCCGCATAGTCTTCCGCCCAGCCGAATACATAGTCCTTTCCTTCAGGCGACAGGTGTGACACATATAAACTTTTTATCACTCTCTTCACGCGATCGGAATGACTTCCTGCCAGCTGTTCCTGAGGATATTCAGGCAGGTCATCTGTCTCCGATTCCGAGAATTTTTCACTGGGGAATCTGCAGAAATCAGTGGGGATGATTTCTTGTGGTTAGAAATTAAATGCTATGTCCTTTTCTGTGGTGTTTATGGCCAGGACGTGACACTTGCCATCTCGAGTGCTGAGGGCTGCTTCACCTATGAACAAGCCTTCTGGTGTATCAATCCTTGGCAGGTACCCTTGATGGATTTCCGAATTGGGCACATCTATCGCAATGTGTTGCCTGGTTCTTGCTTTGATTTTCAAGATCCTGGCGAAAGGCTTGATTTCCGATTTAAGGGCTTTGTTGGCTTCCTGTGATTCCGCGTCGACAAATGGAATCGGCGTGATAGGGTTAAGTACGGTGACTAGGGTATTATGCCTAAATGAAATTTGTGCTTGCTCCTGTCGTAGGTATGGTCGTCCTAAGATGCCATCGGGCGAAATAGGGACTTCGTGACCTACGACGTGAAATTCCACAGGACTCTTAAAAATCGTGATTTTCACTGTACCGATTTTTTTCACAGGATCGTTGGTTATGCCGGTGATAAGGATAGAACTCAGGGGTTCGATAATCATATCCTGGCGTAAAGGGTGAAGTTTTACAAGATTCACGTCAGAACCTGGGTCGACCAGGAAGGTTTAAATAATTGTCCCAAGACGAAAACCAGTCAAGGTTTGAATCTCGACACAATTAAAGCAGTCAGATTAGTTTCAACCTGCTGAGTATTCTCGAAGGTTCTTTTCTGTTTTCACCTACTTTTTCGGAGATTGTTTTAAATTTTATTGTTAAAATATAAAAATTAATTTATTCACACAAATCTGACTTGTATTTCGTATAATAATCTATACATAATTTAAATGAATGCAGCATAGTATTAGCTATGTTTTTCTATTTTAATACTCAGTAATGACACTTCTGTTTTATTATTTCCAGTAATAACATTTATATTATTCATATAAGAGTTTAGGAATTCTAGAATCGACACTGCTAAAGAGCATAAGTGTAAATTCTAATTAAAAGAAAAGTTGGAATAAAAATTGAAGTTTAAAATTCAGTCTCTCTGCTGAAGAGCACAAGAGCTTGAATTTCAGAATTAACTTTCTGCTAAAGAGCACAAAAGCGAACTCTCAAAACTCAATTTTATTTATTTTTGGAGAGGAAGGATTATTTAAATGGAGAAGTTTTAATCCCTTCGGCGGTCTATCACAGGAATAGAATTGAAACTGTCGAAATTGGCACCTCTGCGGAATGATCGCGGTGATTCACCTATTTCGCTCAATTTAAGGATTTTATCAGGATTGGATTGAGCGTAGTGATGTTTGATATTTCTATCAATAATCAATATATGTATTATATCATAATATCACATTAATATATATGAAATCATGTCAAAATTAAATTTTAAGAAAAGTTTTGAAGTTCCAAACTTGAAAAAAAGAAGAAAATGTCAGACATAATTAAATTTAAAATTTCGGGAAAAATTGTTATTTTTCATTTACATTATTTTAATTCATTCTTTCATTCTCATGTCCCGCCTGGTTAATTTAATTTTATTATGTATTTACATGCATACATTTAGGTGCCAATATCTCTTGTTATAATTGGCACGTAAATATATGCACACACATTCAAACATGGAAACAAATCTAAACGCTCAAGTTAGCATTGTTATGGATAACCTTTGTTATATTGTGTATAATAATATAACAAAAGCATACAACATATGTATATACATACCATATACACAATATATATAATATGTAATTTATTTATTGTTAATCTGGGGCGAGATTAATTTAACAACAAACTGAAACGTTTCTCTGTAAAAATGAGTTTTATTATATTATAAGGCTATTTACAGTATTTACAACTTACTTATAAAGTAATTTACAAACCTGTAAAAATGAGAAACAACATTCAATGTTTATTGATTACAATCTTGTCTTGTCTTGTATCAATCATGTATCAATCTTGTTTTGCATGTTCTTTGCATTGAAAAATAAATTTTGTTTCAGATGAAATTAAATCGTCTAGAATTAGATCAAAAGAATTGCTAAAACGGGAATGTTTATTAAATAGATATTCGACAACTGTGATAAGCTTGTATAACTTAACATTTGGATGTATGAAATCTTTATTTATTTTTGCAAATCTACTCAAACTTTCAGGTAACTGATCAGAAGAAAAAGATATCGTATCTGCATGAATTTCAGAAGTGGTCAAAAATGCATTTAAGCATGTCGAACACTGAGTGTGCTGTTTAATGTCAGCAGTTATACGACCAGTTGTGTAAAAAATCAAACAATCTCTAACAGCTGATAAAGCATAATCGTGCGCTACTGCATCTACAAAATCACTAAAATCAGTGTCTTCAGAATCGATTATTGCTTTCAACTTTTCTCGAATTCCTTGAATTGTGCTCTTACTATTCGACTGATGTAATTCTTTTAATTTTAAAATTGTTATTAAGGGCTGTGGAGGGTTACCATCGAAAGTACTACACTCAGAAAAATATTTGATTGAATCAAATAAAATGATTAGTTTGAACAACTTTCTTTGATGTAAAGAAATGTTTTGTTTTAACGAAACAAAATTTTTATGATTCAAACAAAATATCTTTAGATCAAATAAATATTGGTTCGAAACAAATAAATTTCTGCCTTGAATCAAACAAATTATACCTTTGAGCATATGTCAATGCATTAATTTCTTTGTTTTGAAGAAAAATTAATTCGATTCAAACAAAATATCTTTGGATCAAATAAATATTGGTTAGAATCAAATAAATGTCTGCCTTGAATCAAACAAATTATATCTTTCACCATACATCAAAGCATTAATTTCTTTGATTTGAAGAAAAATTAATTCGATTCAAACAAATATTTATTTGGTTTCAAGATATTTTGTTTGAATCAAACAAATTTTATTTCATTTAAACAAATCATTTCTTTAAATCAAAGAAAGTTATTCAAACTAATCATTTTATTTGATTCAATCAAATCTTCTTTCTGAATGTATAATTTCCAAGCTTTGGAGGTTTCAAAATGCTGAAGACAGATAATATCATGTATATATATATATATATATATATATTATTATACATATATTATTATACATATTATATATTTATTTAAATTGTTATTTAATTACACTTTTTCAGAAAATGACGCGTTCAACACAATGCTTTTGTAGAGCGTGACGCGTGCAACGCGCTCTGGTGAGAAAATTTTGGACATAGAAACTATAATCACTAAGGGAAGCAAGTTCTCGCCGTTGCACAGTGGAGTGAAATAGAAAAACGAGGTTCAAAATCATTTTCTGAGCTGAATTCTTGACGGATTTGAGATTTTTTTGTTGTTGAAAAATCCAACATTAAATTTTGAAGAGATCGCTGCAGGCCGATTTTTGAATTTGTTGTTGTTGCAACTTTTATGTTAATGTAAATAGCGGAAAAAATGTCGATTTTTCGAATTTTATTTTTTATTTCTTGGAGTAAATTTTTCCTAGGCCTGTCACACCCCAGCTTCTATGCGTAGGAGTATATAGAATGGTATAATTTTGTTGACATGTGAATTCATTTGTTATAAACAAATAGATATAACCATTAGTGCACGGAATTGATTGGTCATTTGTGCAATCCAATTGAGCATCTGAATCAATTGTTTCCATCTCTAAGATGATATCTCATCATGAAAATTCCTCATCCGTTATTATTTGTTAACTTTAACAACAAATAATATAAACAAATGCACAGTATGGGCATTTGTAGGCAAAAACGAGCCGAATTTCTTCCGAATCTTCATCATAATACATTGCTTGTGATGTTGACAGATGTCATCTTCTCATCCGACATTATTTGTTGACTTTAGCAACAAATAAACATCGTCAATATCCACATCTTCCAACTCTGGCCGAAATTGCAATAATCATGTTTCTATAGCGCAATCCACTCACTGAAACAGCCGCGTCAGCTTCGTTTTCAAGAAAATAAGCCCAATGAGCCCTCCTGCTCAAAAACCACACCAAACAGTTACACGTTTCGGATAGAGACGCTTTTCAATAATCATCTATACGTTTTCCGAGCTCCAAATGCGACAATTTTGCTTATTAACGTAGCCTCCAAGGTGAAAATAAGCCTCATCGCTCATAATGATTTTTCGGTAACATTTTTGTAGTGAATTTTAACAATTTCAATGCGTTCTTGAAGCATGTGTCGTTCCATTTTTATTAATGGCATAGTTTTTAGCTATCATCTGTCAAAAAGAACACCTCTTATTATGACAGCTATCAAAATAGTAGATTATTCAAAATGAAACCTCTAATTGTAAAACCCTGTACATATATGAAACACTATTAATACAAGCCCTTTTTTGAAAAAAAATGTAGATTAGTGTTAATAATTTTAATAATATTTCATTTAATCAATTCATTTATTTTTTATTTTATTTGAATAATAATAAAATAATTAACGTTAATAATTTCCTGCAGAAAAAAGGAAATATGAAAAATTTCTGAAATAATTCAATTTTTAAATTGAACAGAAAATAAAAAGGTGCTTGTAACACATACAAAATAAAGATTAAAAGGCACGTTATTATAGACATGATCGGCGTTTTTCCCCCCATGACTGACATTTCCTCAGAAAAATCAGGGTGCTAGTTAAACTAGGAATTTTTTAAGACCGGAAGAAAGCAAGAAGTGTCTGCATTTATTTTTCGTTCGGGAATTTCTTTAATTGTTAGTGTATTTTAAGTGATTTTAACGGATTTGAAGAATTTAAAAATATTTTCAGAGTTTTTAATAGATTTTAAGAAATTCCAAAGTATTTGGAAGATTTAAACGGATTTGTAGACCGAGATTTTAAAGGATTTTAAGGAATATTGTAATATTTTAAAAAACTTAACGGGATTTTAAAGGATTTTAAAAGATTTAAAATAATTTAAAAGATTATAAAGGATTCAACAATTCACAAGTGCAGGGAATAAAACTCATTTTATATATTTAACACATCATTGCACACATAAACTGAAAAATTGCTAATTTCAAAAGTTTCCATGTTTCCGATTCAGAAAATTCTAGTTTGACTGTTTCAATTTGTAGTTCAGTTGCATCTTCAAAAATTTGCATTTTAACATTCTCATCAGAGAAGGTTATGTAACATTTGACACCCCCTGCTGGTTTTTATGAGATCTTCACCTCTTGAGACCCCCAGAACCCGAAAAAATGGTTTTTGCGATGTTGTCTGTCTGTATACACGATAACTTTTGAAAGTTTGATGTTTTTTGGTTAAACCTCACCAAATACGAAAAAATGGCAATAAGCAAAATGATTTATCTTAAAAGGGTTTGCAATTTTCTTTGGACTATTTTTTACCGACGTGGAAATTCACAACTGGCTTGGTACTACGCCAGTACCGCCGGGCGGATGTCGGTACTGGTATTGTACTGGCATAATAACGGGTGGGAAACGGCTGGTTACTGGTATTCGTCCGAAATGTCATTCGGCTGGAAGTTGTTTGTCGGTACTGGCGCAGTACTAAAAATGGTTCTGCGCCTGTACTGAAAATCTGTATTGGTGCTTTACTTCAAATAGTAGTATGCATGTACCGAAGGTCTGTGCTGGTGCGGTACTGGCATTAGTACAAAATGTCACTCGGCTGGGAGTTACCTGTCCGTACTGGAAATTGTAATATGCCTGTACTGAAAATCCGTATTGCACTGAGAGAAAAATAGCATCTTTTAGTATTAATTTAGTATTAATTTTTATTATTGTACATTAGTGATACTTTATATAGGTCTTTTAATTTTTGTTTTCAAGAGTAAAATCAGAGTATGTTCAGAATCTAAAACATGTGAGTTTTTCAATTCCAAAAATATGATGAAACTTTTGAATCAAGAAAATTATCTCTTAACTCATTAACGCCCAAAATCACAGACTTTTTAACTCATTTTTGGCCCTTGTTGACAAAGCAAAAAGGGAATATATCATGACCAAACCTTGTATACATAATGTTTTTGGGTCTCATCTTTCGATTTATGAAGTCAAAACTACAGTACCGTGCACTGAAAAACTAATATGGCATTTTAATTAAAAAAAGTACCGAAAATTTGAAATTTTTTTTTTATTCTTTATTTTTTCAAATGGATAAAGCATATTGATCTATTTCAAGTTATGGACAAGGGTACTTAAAATAGTGGTGGTTTATGAAACATATTTTTTGGTCCAGCTCCCTATGTATTATCTTTTCCAAAATGGCAGAAAACTATGGAAATTTGGAAAAATACGCGTTTTTTCATGACATTTCTAAGATAATTGGGTAATACACGGAATTTTATTGATTAAACTGTCAAAGTTTGATTGATTATTTATGTACAGACCTCTTCTAGTATATGTAATGACCTGATTAATGGCGGATTCAATATGGTGCTTGGAGAACTTGGGAAATACCAAGTTTTTCCAAGATTATCGTTGATGAAAATTCCTGAACCTTTATTAAATTCAATTTTCCTATGTTTTTATGCACATTATACGAAAATCCTGTGACAGTGTTAGAAAATTCAAAATGGCGGATCCAATATGTCGGTCCAAGTCTTGAAGATTCAATAATATGTTGATAAAAAAAAAATATTTTCGTATTTTATGTAAAATATGTGATCAAAAATGTTTCTAGACATTTTTTTATTGAGACCACTAATTCAGCGGAAAAAATTCGTAAAGTTCTGAATTTATACTTCCCGATCTGCATATTCTCCAACGCTTGATGTATGTGGCTAAATGAAGTTGGATGATGGATTTAGTAAATAAGTAGATTGAATCAATATGATCTATTTTAGAGTGAAAAAAAAATTTTGACTTCATAAATCGAAAGAGGAGACCCAAAAGCATTATGTATGCAAGGTCTGTTCATGATATATTCCCTTTTTCGCTTTGTCAATAAGGGCCAAAAATGAGTTAAAAAGTCTGTGATTTTGGGCGTTAATGGGTTAACGAAATTATAAGTTTACAATAAGTAATTCCAACTAATGAAGTACTATTTAAAAAAATACTACACTTATTTACTCATCACCAGTTTGTTTTTCTAACTACTCTTATGTAGTAACTTCTACTGCTTATGTTTACTGTGAGAGTTTCAATTGATGTTACTATTCACCCCATGTTAATCGAAATACATGTTGTCGCGACCTCGACACAATCAGATACACAGACATACACACACGTTCTCGCATATGATTATCAGGATTACATGCAAATTCACACAGTCCCACCGAGTTTTCCAGTCAAAAAACCGTAAAAATTGCTTGTTGACTCCCGAGATTTTTTAACAAACTCACAGCAAAAGTCGCTCTTATATGAATTGTATTTCTTCGCAAAACCCTAAAGGCATATTTTTCTGTTAGGCTTGTATTTTATTTCTGACATCAAGAGAAACTTCTAAAATAGCTTACTGTGAAAATTACTGAAAAAAATATTCTGGTGCATATAAGTAAATTTTAAGGATGGTAACAGTAAAAAAAAATTACGGGACAGTAAAATTTCTCGGTTTTAACGAATATCCTTGCGCTACCTCCGAAAATAGTAACATAGGTTGATCATTTTCTCTTAGTGTGGTGCGGTACTGGTAATAGTACAAAATGTCACTCGTCTGGAAGCTGTCCGTCAGACACATTCAATGCATTCTGCTACGAGAATAACATGCCATAAATGCGTAAATATTTCAGAAAGCCAGGCCTAGAACCAGCAAAAGCGTATAAAAGAATTTCCGAAAAAGAAGATTATTTTCACACTTCTGGATTTTGATAAACAAATTCATCTGACACAAGGACATGTAGAAGGACCTCTTCCAGAAGACATTATTGCCGATCTTTGCGAATAGCTCAAGAAATCAGGAGCTATCAAATGCAAACTTGATATTACAATGCGTGACATACGTTGTTTCCTCAAAAATTCGAAAATTTATATTATAAAATATATAATACAAGTTTAAGGACAAGCTTTACGATTGTCGAAATCTAGAGCGTACATTGAGATCTGCTCGCCAAACTGATGTGAAAAGTAAGATGCATATGATGCCACAATGGAGTGATGTAGAAGGAGAAGAAGAACTTATTGTAAGAAACCAGTGAATGTGACTTTCGTTATTATCACCGCTCGCGTTGGCTGAAAACATCAATATGCAGTGAAACAAAAAGGATAGGTAACTGAAATTTTAAGTGATCCATAAAAGTTACATCCAATCTGGACTCACGCTAGAATGCATAATTATTGCTAGTATACAGAAATTAAATATTGAAATCAACAAGATGGCCCTCTTCAACGAGGAACAAATTCTCGGACATCTGCCGGCCATTAAAAAAATAGTTTTAGTGAAAAATAGTTAATGCAATAGGTTTTATTATTCTCTCAATTGTTTTATACAATTTTTACAAAGAAAATTTGTTTCAAGAGCACTGCACTGCACACTATTTTGGATAAAAATTAGTAGGTAAATATGAATTAATCATTATACCTTTAGGGCATACAATATTATACTACTTTCACTTCTAAAATATTAACATCTGCTATATAATTATATATAAAAGAAGATTAACATTCATTTTCAACTGTCGCTTTATTTTGGGATTCATAATATATTATCAACTTTACTTCCCTTTCCACGGGAAAAAAGATAAGAATAACATTGCTTACAAAACCAAGTCAAAAATTCAGGGTTTG
The DNA here is from genome assembly GCA_030998225.1 of Diplolepis rosae. NCBI lineage: Eukaryota > Metazoa > Arthropoda > Insecta > Hymenoptera > Diplolepididae > Diplolepis > Diplolepis rosae. The sequence continues at coordinate 1,875,492 of JAPYXD010000686.1, read as the reverse complement.
GCAAACTTTCGAACAACATATGCAACAGCAAAACTTTCAGTGGGTTCAATAAAAAAATCTGTGCAATGAAGCCAATGTCCCCTTCACCTCTGCTGAATTTTTTCTTTTTTTTTTGTGAGGAGGAAAAATTGCGAAATCTTTTAGAGACGTTGTACAGGGCTCTCCCAGGACGGGTCTAGGCATACCTCTCAAACTTCGCAGGCAGTTGATTCCAGCTTGAAGTCGCGTACGACATTTCCGTCATCCGTTCCCCCGGGACTCCCGTCCGCGGACACACGCCCGTTAGGCAGGCCGAATAACCACGCCAACCAGGGGAGGAAGCAGGACAGCGGATGCAGGCCCAGATGCGATGTCTACTGACCCTCGTTTTTGCCGCGCTCTGCACGCCCGACGAGTTCCCTCGTCTTTATCACCTTGGTGATGAATGACTCGGTAAGCATCCATATCTGTTCAGCCTGGAGCATGAGAGAGAACATCGTGTCAGGAGTGAGATGTGCACATACTGCCCGACCGACAGCTTCCCTCTCCGCAATACACCTGGAACAGACAAAGAGTGTGTGATCTGCATTTTACATAAGGGATCCGCAGTAGCGACACGACTCATCGTCTCTTTTCTTGAAGTGCTTCAGGTAGGCATTAAGAAAACCATGGCCCGAAGCGCTTGCGCCAGGTAAAAGCCGACTCGACCTTGCTTTATATCCAGTCAGAAGGCGAGCTCCGGGATTAGACGGTATGTCCATCTCCCGGTTCGGTTACCACGCAATCTTGTCTGCCATTTCTCGACGAGTCTGCGCCTTCCATCCTTGCGGACGGCCTCCCTTCCGCGAGCGATTTCCTGCAGGTTTGTTAAGAAGGTGAGCTCCTTACGGAGCTGAAAGATCTCCTTTCTTTCCTCCGCTAATAAGTCTGCTGATGGGGCGCTCTCCAGGACCAGGACATTTCTCAGAACCACACCTCGCTGTGCCGAGAACAGCTATTGCTGGATAGCATGGTTGTTAGGAGCACTTTTCCAGATCGGGGCGGCATAAGGCAGCTTCGAATTTACCACGCTCGCTATAACCCTTCTTTTAATTTCCCTGGGGCCAACAATGTTTGTTATGAGCCGAGTAAGAGCGGCTCCACATTGGATGGCTTTGGCAGCCGCGATCCGCAGGTGTTCGCCGAAGCTAAGCCTTTGATCCAACTGCACACTCAGGTACTTAATGCTCTTTTTTCACTCAATTTCAAGTTCCTCGAGAACGATCCTCGGGTATTAGAAGGATCTCCTGTCCGTGACCAGCAAAGCCTTGGTCTTTTCAGGACCTTTTTGCAGGCATCTGCTATCCAACCAACGCTTTGCCCGCCACAGACTTTCATTGATCCTCATTTCCAGGATTCTGACGCCGTCAGCGGCGCACACGACAAGTGCGTGGTCCACGAAGCCGATGATGCTCGTTCCAGCAGGTAGGTCCATGCGCAGGAAATCGTCATACATGACGTTCCAAACAAGTGGGCCCACCCGTGAGCGTTGAGGGTCGTTTTGTGTTCCAAGAGGGGCTCCTCACCTTGCCGCTCCTTCCCACATGCACTGCGTGACTCGGTTCCTGGATGCTGAACTCAATGCACTGGTAGTCACTCAAGGTTATTACCTCAAGGACACACCAGTAGCCTATCCTTGAGGCAAGTCGGGACTCGGAAATTGTGAGGTCGATAATCGACCGATTTAATACAATCAGGTCATTCCTAGCGGCTATCTCACTGACCAAGATTCCCCTTCTGTCCCGACGGGCTTCTCCCCACTCAGGCGACTTACTCTTAAAGTCACCCGCAATGAAGCAGAGCCTACTAGCCTCTCTGAGGCTTTCCTCAAGGAGAAGGAACTGGGTGTCGAAGGTCTCGAAAGGATCGTTGGGAGAAAAGTAGCAGCTGTACATACGTACCCCCGCCACCTCCACCCAAACGTACCTCGCTCGGTCTCCAGGAAATCTCCGATGCTCAAATCAGGGCTGCAAACAAGGGTCCCAATCCTCCATGATGCATCCTGTTACCCAGCAGAGTTTTCGGACCATTTGTGTTGCTCACTAATGAGCAACACATCAGCCCCCCTCTCACTGGCAGTCTGCAACAGAAGGTCCTGGGCTTTCTTTCCTCTCCCGAGGTTGAGTTGTAGAAATTTCACTTTACACCCGTCAACCTCCCGGAACTCTGCCCTAAATATTGGGCAAGAACCGCTCCCCGAGGCATGGGAACATCTTTTTTGCCCCTATCGGCACAAGTCCGTTACCTAGGGGCAACCTTGCGCTTCTTGGCTACGTGCGACGTGTCCCCACATCTCCAGCAGGCATCTTTCTTGACTGGAAGAGTGCAGCCGCGCGACACGTGGCCATATTTCTGGCACCTGAAACACCGGGCAACCTCGACATGCTCTCCGATGCGGCAGTTTACCCACCCTACCCTTAGCTTACCAAGTCCGAACAAGCTGCGAGCGTCCGCCTTGTTTAAACAGACCACCGCAGTCTGCACACTACTGAAGCATTTGTACAGCCTGCACTGGTCCCTGAGGTCCGGCTTGCCCAGAGCGATGCATAGCGCAGCAACAAACTCTTCCCTTGTCACGTTCTCGTCGAGGTCCTTAAATTCTAGCGACCTTTCGAGACCAAAGACTTAACATCGGCCTTCTTGCCCGACGGCCTGATCAAGCGCCTTTTTGAAGACCGAGACAGCACTCCCCGTTTTCAGGACCAGGAGGCCTATCTCCCTCCTGGTTCTTCGGACAGAGAGGACCTCCGCGTTCGAATTTTGGAGGTTCACATTGGCCTTCATGGCTATCAGGATTTCGGCTTAGGACTAACCGTCCTTCGCTGGCACCCTGATAGGATTGCCCGACCTGGCGGCCGGAGAGTGCCGCGGCATCTACCCCGTCTCCCTATGTTCCTGCGTGGAAGGCACAGGAACCTTTTTTTCTCATTTTTTTCTTTTCCTTTCCAGCTGCCATTCCCTATCCTTTTGTGGGGACTGGCCTCTGGTGGCCGCAGCATAGGCGGGAGATATATTCCCCTTTCCTTTCTAGGGAATCCATTCCTTAGGCGGAGAAGGCGCAACCCTCTTCTCGCCCTTTGTTAGCCTCTTTGGGGTATATATAGAGACATTCCGGCTTCGAAACATTGGACTCTTCTGAAATCTATTAAACCTCCTTTGTCCGAAGGTCTCGTATCTTTTATTTCTTCCCCTTTTATTTTTAATTTTCTGAATATTCTATTTGTATTATTTTTGGTGATTAGTATGAGTGCGGAAGTTGATTGCAAATTGGTATCAATTCCAGAAATCAAGTAATTAATCAATTTTTTTATATTTTCAGCGTCTTGTAATAACAAAATGAGATTATGATTAAACAGAATCAAATAATTGTACAAGAGATGACGAATTGTAATCCTTTTATTACTGTTTATAGTATTTTTGCAACACTTCTGTGTTATTCGTAATTTTATTATGAAAGTTAAAAAGATTGCATACGTTGAGCCTTCTTGGAAAACTTTAACTCTTTCTGAGTATATTAACATAAGAAAGTCTACTATTTGCTTATTACTACATAATGTTCTTGTACTTCGTGATTTAAAAGACTTACTTTTCATTCAAACTACTTCGAAGGTAAATTACTATATTAGTTTTAAAAAGTGTACCATTTTTCTTGGTACCAAAAATGATTTCGTTCCTCGTAATTTAAATATAAGTTTAATATTTATTTTTTGTTGAGACGTCTTAGAAGAGATTTATCTCAAATGTATGTATGATAATATGAGAAAAAGTATTATTTTCGTAGTACGAAAATTGTTCTCGTTCTTCTCAACATAAATATAAGTTAGTTATTTTTTTTGACACTTCTCACAAAATATATATCTCAAATATATGTCATATGCATGCGGGGCTTTACAGGGCAGACCGAATACTTCTCTAGCTATTGGTGGGATCAATATGGAGATGTCAAATTTAAAGAAAACGACGTGTCCAGGGAAAGAGGGAGACGTGCTCCAATGACTTGCTGGTGAAACTGAAATGTTCCACAAAAAGTAGAGGGAGGCTGGACATCACCTTTAAAGAGGTAATTGGAGCCAGGGGGACAATCCGCCATCTCATCCCTCGGATCAAGGTCGAGATCACCAACCAGCAAACAACCATCGAAGCGGAAGACGTCGAAGACGTCGAGGATGCCGTCAGAAGCTTTTTAGATCAAAAAGCGTAGCTGGAGTTAAGGTTCTCTCTAAGCAAGACACCTTATAGAGGACACCGGAAGACGTATCTGCTTTCGGAAGAGGCAAGCGTGCTGAAGCTGCTCAAGGGGACCCACATCAGGATCGGGTGGATAAACTGTAGGGTGAGCAGGAAAAAGGAAGTAAATCGGTGGTTCTGCTGCCTTAGCTCCGGCCATATGGCGGCAGACTGCCGAGGGCCAGACCGAAGCAGGTGCTTCTAGAGATGCGGTGAGGAGGGGCATGTTGCGGGTTGCTGCAGCTAGAAGCCGAGGTGCTACCTCTGTGCCGCAAGAAAGGACAATTTATGTGATTGATAAACTATTAATTACAACAAATTACCTTTGATTATTATTTTTATCAATCATTTTTATTATTATTTTTTTTAAAAAACGATTAACAAACTGCAACAAATAATGTATACCAACAATGTTATTTCAAATTTTAAAATAATAATATTTCAAATTGATTAGTTGAGTTAGGAATTGTTGTCACTGCCTACATTATCAAAGCATCACTAGTCGCGTATCATATAGGAAACGTTGTCGACAGGTGTCCTCGTAGACGGTTTCAAACTCTTATATCGCAAATAAATGCAAAGAAATTCAATATTTAGAGAATTAAAAATCTTTCTGCTTTTCGACAGAAAGATTTTCAAATTCTTTTAATATTGAGTAATAATATTTATAATGATTATAATAATATTAATTATTATTATTACTTTTATCTCATGCAATTTGTTATTATTCATTTAGCAACAACCATTGGTTAATTATAAATTACATTCGTTCATAATTATTACATCATTTTCAAAAAATTAAGTATGTTTAAATATTAAAATTAAATTAAAATTAAATACCTATTGTAATACAACTATATTTTCGTAATTTACCTTACTACCTATGTATAAAAATAATGTAATTGACCCTTATGACTAAATCTACCTAAACCCGGTGGCACGGGTTTACACAGCTCCTTAAGAAGATGTGAGTAGAACCAACACCATGAAATCCGACCCTGGCGGACTTGGAAAATCGGTGTGAGCCCCTAAGCTCACCAACGCAGCACACAAGCAAAGCTGGCCCATAGTTTCAATTCAACACACTGACACCTAAGATATCAATGCGCTTCGAAAAAGCTATTAAAAGCATGTAACTCAAACTCCCATGCTTTCGTTCTACGGATTGGACCTACAGGAGACAATATATACCTGATGTCAAGGCCTATGGAGGCAGTCAAAACTCTCGGAGTCTGAGTGTATCCAATTTCAAAACCGTCGCTGTCGTCATAATAGAGTAACCAGTGACATAATTTCAGCCGCAACACAATTGTTCAAAACGAGGATTACGTGTCAGTGTAGGGAACAAAAAAAAAGGATTATACCTGCGATTGGCACCAGCAAGGATCAACACCAACAAATGACTATCTTATCTAATCGGCCCTTAACATCAAAACAAACTGGTAAGTCAATAAAAGTAAAAAGATTTTTTTTATTAATCTTCTCTTTACCTTTTCACACTTAGGCTATCGGTGTGTTTTTTTTTAGGGTTGGACAAACTAGATTCTGCCAAAAAAAGGAAAACCAGCCAGCCACCGACTTTTTTGTTCTTTACAAGTCGCTTGGGTCAATATAGTAATTTCCAATAAACTATTCTTGTTCAACCGAATTTGTTATTTAATTTATTTGGCTTGTCCTCTACCCGGTGATTTGTTAATTATTTTTAACAATAAAGAGAGAAATATTGATATGGTAATTGGCTCTAGACGTTAGCTAGTAAATTGAATTAAAATCTGAAAACTTAGGATGTCACATATATAACTACAATAATATGAGAAAATAAACTATTTTATCAGTACAAAAAATATGTTGCTGTTCATTGTGATTCAACTATAAGTTGAATACTTATTGCTAGATGAGAGTTCTTAAAAAAGATGTATCTCAAACACATGACTCTAGTAATATAGGAAACTACTAATTTATCGGCACTAAAACAATTTTCGCGTTCGTCCTTATTTAGGTATATTGAACACTTTATATATAGTTTATTGAGATTTGTTAGATATGTAACAAAGGTAAATATATCCATCGCCCGTATGTAATATCGGTTTTCAACTTGAAACATAATGTTCTTAAGTACATTACGTATTTTTATTTCTTATTATGATCAATATTTTGGAAATAATTTTAAATTATACGAAATGCATAAAGCTCGCTTTTCACCGTCACGAATTCGAACTTCACAAATTACGAGCGACATGCATCGCATCTGATGACGCATTTGCGTGGCGCGGCGAACGCACTCGTGCAGGATAATCCGCGCCCATGCGAGCGATAACGCTTGGATTGTGCGCGCAATTAGTTATCTGATTTACTTAACTCTGTTTAATTTTCACATGTTTGATCCACTACATTGAATCTACCACCTTGAACTTTGAAATTCATTCGCAAATTCGAAATTATCAGGTATCAAAACCCAAGATTAGCAAATCGCATTCAGATCAGTTTAATTTTTTGATTTTTTGCCTTCCATATTGTATCCGACATTTTCAATTCAGTAAATCTTTAAGGGGTCTAGGGAGATAAGTATGTCAAAGTTGCCACTGCACGTATCAAGTCCAAATTTATGTTGTAAGTAGGCACTAACTACTTATTTAATTTCCTAAAATGGTAACCTTCAATCTACAGTTTTTTGGGAGTTATGGAGGGGGAGATAAATATGAAAAAAATTAATTTCCTCGAAAACGACTCAACCAATTTTGATGACCAAAATATATATTATGAATACCAGCGAGACTAATTGATAAGAAAATAAAAAAAATTTTGGACAAAAAAAAGGGGTAAACATTTTTTTTTTTCAAAATTTTTTTTAGGTCTTATTTGAGAGGGTCAGCAAAGTAAATAATGAGGAAAGTGCAAAAACAATAACTTGTGTTGTAATCAATTTATCAGATAAACTTATTCGAAATTGCATGTTAAATAGCGCGCGGCTTATTTTAGTCAATCAAAGCCAAGCATCAAAACAGCCAATGACAAAACTTTACTTTCATTGACTAATATATGGCTGTTCTTTTTGAACCTGGACTTACATGTGTCGTCTTGCGTCTTGATTATATATGTAATATAAACGAGATTTTAACGGATAAAATCACATATCTATTGATAATTTCGATACATAATTAGATTTTCCCATCGTCGTACCTCCGCACATTCAAATTTTCTTTTCCTTTGCCCAATTTATTCCGCTATTGTAGTACTACCGAGTATTGCATCACATTACGTAAATATTTTATATCCTTTGTTTTTTTTTGTACGAGTTTGAGCATACTTATTAATTGGAATTATCTAATCCTCATTAATATTAATTTAGTAGAATTTTGTAATTTGAAGATGCATAAAACTAGAAAAACAGATGTAAAATGTGCTGGTTGTGATACATTTTTAAGAAAAACCAGAGGAAAGAAAAAATAGTTAAAGATGAAAATGATGCTGGACGTTTATCTCTTTTGTTACAAAAAGAAATAAATATAAACGACATTTTGTGCCAGAAATGTCGACTTTCTGCTCATAAAAGCTACAATAGCGGAATAAATTGGGCAAAGGAAATGAAAATTAATAGCGACACCCAGCGGAGTGGAAGCGTTCCTTTTTTCACAGAAAATTTCTTCAACACAAGTTATTGTTTTTGCACTTTCCTCATTATTCTAAGCTTGATATTTACACTACACAGACCTATATTTTTTTCAAATCACGCTTTAAAATTTCAGCCAACAAAAGAGCTCAGCATTTTTTCGAATATTGTGTTCCCTTCTCCATCACTTCTACGGGTTTCCCTTTACATGCCAGATTTTCATTTTTTTTGGCTTGCACCACTCAAATTTTTTTTTCAAAATATATACTAAAAGTAGAGATTCCATGGAATAATTTTATAATATTTACTTTACTGACCCTCTCAAATAAAACATAAACATATTTTTTTGAAAAATTCAAAAAAAAAATTTCACCCTTTTCTTTGTTCGAAAATTATTTAAATTTTCTTATAAATTAGTCTCGCTGATATTTATAACATATATTTTGGTCATCAAAATCGGTTAAGTCGTTTTCAAGGAAATTAATTTTTTTCATTTTGATTTCCCCCTCCATAACTCTCAAAAAACTGTAGTTTGAAGGTTACCATTTTAGGAAATTAAATAAGTAGTTAGTGCCTACTTACGACATAAATTTGGACTTGATACGTGTGTAAGCAACTTTTACATACATATCTCCCTAGACCCTTTGGATACCAGAATAGATTAGTAGGTCAAAAATCCTTAAGTACCAATTTGTATTACTTTTTAAAAATTTCAATATCCAAAATGGCTCTTTCGTTTTCTCCTAGTTATAAGAAGAGTTACACTACCTCTTACAGTTTATAATTTAAGAATATATTTATTTGTTTGAAAGTTATGAAGTTGTAAACAAAATGGTACATTGTGTGTACCGTTTGGTCTTGAAGACTCAAGGGAGCATTCTCATTCGAAATTTACGAGTTATTGATTCTTTTAAATTTTATTTTATGTTTTTGTGTTCTTCTGTGACATCCCCCGCAATATTCTTAAATAAATCTTAAAAATTTCGAAAATTCGCGGGTTGTCAAGCTAAGCGCACACGGGCCTGACAATGTTCTAGGCATCGCATCTACCACGTTGTCTATTGTTGTTGGCATCAATAGATTAAGATAGGCCTAAAGAAAAGATTTTGTGGACTTGTAGGAGTTCTTTGGAAGTGAGAAAGAAATATCATATGGTCCCAAATTAGCAAATTAACAGCAAGTCAAAAATAGTTACATTAATCTGTGTTGAAACTGTACTTTAAAGTTCAAACGCGTTTTCTGAAAAGTCACTTTTTTAAAAATTACCCTTAATAGCTCAAAAACTAATACACCGAATTCAACAGACCATAGCTTTTTTTTGGTTATACTTTTCGCTTGAGTCGATTCCTCAATTTTTCCAATGAAAAGATTTTCTCGATTTTTCACACCCCTTTAAGTGACAAAACCTGACTAAAAAGTCTATCCTTTTATTTCAAAAAGCTAAAATTTTCTCAACAATTGTTTTTTTTACTCTTGAGCTATCGGCTACAGCCATATGCTTTCTGAGTATACAGCTTTTTGTGCTCGATTTCAGACCATTACACCAGCCACAGTCGTGGGTAATTTGGGATCACCTTCAACGAACACTGACCGACTTCAAGTTACATCTTCGGAAATAATTTTTTTTTAATGATAAAACTCTGCAAAAACTCCTGGAATATCAATAAATTTGCCATCAAAACCCAAAATATACATTAAAAGTTTCTTCAAATAACAAATACCTACTCAATTCACTCCGATATTTGTACAAGTATTTCATATTAAGGCTCTGTTCATCGAGTTTCGATTGTCCTTTCTTGTAATCGGTGTCTTTTTGGTCTGTCCAATCACTTTTATCAGTCCAGTCATCTTTTGCTCCTACCTTGTAGATATTGTTCTCACCTTCGGTAAGTTCATAACGGTCTTCAGTTTTAGACGACTCCGTACAAGTGATACAAACTGCTGAATGCACATTACCACCTGTCTGCGGCACTGAGCTGACCTGATACAGATGCCTTTGTCCCGGATGTGAAGGTGGAATACCAATAAAATATCTGAAACATTGGAAAAATAGGTTGAAGTTCAGTTAACATGCTGTGTTGATAAGAAATTGTGACTGAAGAGTTCATAACTATCGGACTGATTTAATAATTTTTTTTCAAAACACGCTCTAAAGAAGTTTTGGCATGACATGAAGGTTAGCGTCTTTATCTTCAGAATTATCGATACTGTACAGGGTGAGGCACGTAAAGTGTTACAAAGCGATAGCACTCAAACTATTGATCATATCCTAAAATGTTTCAGATAAAAGTTTCAGTGTTCGAGAAGGCCGTCATACTCGACTACCCCATTTTTTTTGTCGGTGGAGGCTCTGAAGCTACATCAAGGTCAACTTCACTTTTTTAAATGGAACCATGTATTATTTTCTCGATGACTAGAATGACCTTGTTTTGTAGGTCGCTGAATTGTCTTAAAATCTTGAAAATTGGAGTTGACCTTGAGGTAGCTTCAGCGCCTCCATCGATGTAAAAATAGGTCGGTCCAGTATGACGGCCTTCTCGAACCCTGAAACTTTTCTCTGAAACATTTTTGGATATGATCAATAATTTGAGTGCTATCGCTCTGTAACACTTTATGTGCCTCACCCTGTATATTGATGACAATAAAAAATGATTTTCCATGTGTAAAAACAAAGTATTCGAAAACTGAATAAAGAACCAAACATTAGACAGTGAAATAGGGAAAAATAAATGGAGATCAGTTTTATAACTAAAAATAATAATAACATAATAAAATCGATGCATTTATCAATACATTTATTTGACAAATTTGCATTTTCCAATCTTTAATTATATTCTAGAATTTCGCGCACCAATTGCTTGGACGTTGCGCTTCAAGTCACCTTTAGCAGAGTTTAAAGACAAACATTCTATTTTGAAAATTTTTAGCGTTAATGAATAAAATTATTGCATATCTCCATTACCTTTTACTGACTTTTTAATATGAGATTACGAAAATATATATATCACAAGAATATCAATATAGGCTTATACTGCTTTTTTCTTCTAAATCACGAGTCTTAGTTCCTAGTTTTCGATTCTAAATCTGGAGCATGAAGCACAAGTGTTGTAACAAGAATGTATTCCTCGTAAATCGAAGTAACTTCAGGAAAATTTAATTTACATATGCCATATTATAAAAATTGACTTAAATTTCAGCATCAAATAACATGAAATAAACTTCAGATAGTTAAACAAAAATTAACTACAGCTTTTAGTTTTGGAACAGTCCGGTACATGTTTAAAATGAAACGGTATATATACAGTAGCTTGTAAAAAGGAAGTCTGATATATGGTTTATAATTCTTCTTATTTCATGTTTTGTCCATTCTCTTTTTGTTTCTTTATTCAACTTGAAATGCGGCACCCACGAGGATTACGGTGTTATCATGGTATCAATAATTCTTCAATGGAAATGCACGCCTTATTGGTCACCTAAGGTGACAAGTCTATTTTTAAGTTATAAACAAAATAATTAATTGACGTCGAAAAGGCAGTTAATTTTTGTATAATTCAATAATTTTCCCGGTAAACATCTGAATTGCATTCCGTAAATGTTTTCTTTTCTGTATAATTTTAGATGGTTTCCTCTAAGGCTTCATGGTAATTTCATATTTAAAATTTTGATACGTAACGGGCTCAAATCCTTAAATCTTAAATCGAGCCTTCTTGAAAGTTGTTGTATTGAGTCAGTACCAGCCTCCTTTTTTAATGAATGTAATCACTTTGAGTCAGCTTTGTGCTCGCTTATTTTATTTTCATTCCGCCTCTGCTATAATCGCAGGTTAGGGTCCTTATTTTTTTCTAACCTACGTCAAACACCAGATCTTCTGCTCCTGACTCCATTTGCCCACGGCGGAACTGATTTTATCCCCTTTTATGTCAGCTATTGCCTTTTTGCCTTTTTGCGGTTTTCAGTTGCCCAGGGAAAAATTTATAAATATGGTATTGAGGGACGCCAGGCCCTCATCATAATTGCAGCCATTATTAGGGCCAGTGATTCCTTGGGAGCAGCTCAAAATAAACAATACCTTTGAAATTCCACCAAACACTCAGCATAACCTTCTTTTGATGAATACTGGCTTTTGATGTCGATTCTGCAGCCTCATCTCGCTTGCTCCATGATTTTTTTCGCACGACATTATTGCAAACAACGCATTTTTCATCGCCTGTTATGATTCGCTTTAAAAATGGATCTATTTCGTTACGTTTCGGCAGTGAATCGCAAATGAAAAATTCGTTTGGTGAGTTGCATTTCGTTCAATTTGTGAGGGACCCAAATATCGAGCTTATTAACGTAAGCTGCTAAGTAAGCTGTTACTTCTACCCCAACTATCCTTTTGAGGTCTTCGAAACCCAGATCCTCCTTCTCTAGGAAAGCCTCAGTGAGGCTGTCGGGCGGTGCCAAATAGGGGATGACATTAGTAGTAAGTCGCCCAAGTGGGGTGAGGCCCGCCTAGATAGAAGGGGGATCTTGGTTGGCGAGATGGTTGCGAGGAATAACCTGATCGTCTCAAATGAGGGCAAGGAGTTAACGCTGAGTCGTACGTAGAATCTTTTTACTTCTCCCCCGGTTGGCGCGGCTAGTAGACTTGCCTAACGGGCGTGTGGCCGCGGATGGGACTCCCGGGCGAACGAATAACGGAAGACTGGAACCAACCACAAGCCGAAAGGCGGTTCCGCGGGCGGTGTATGGATTCGAGAGACGGGGTATTTGGTTTTAAAAGAAATGCCTAGACCCGTCCTAGGAGTGTCAAGTACAACGCCTTTAAAAGAGTTTGCCATTCTTCCTCCTCACCAAAAAAAAAATAATAATTTTTCACTATGAACATCATACACCTTTTTCCGAACTTGGACTGCGTTTTTACCTTTTCGGAACTAATAAAGTAAAATTTGACGGAAATGGCCGTCTGGAATTTCCATTTCAAATCAATGCAAAGCAAAAAATAAGCCATAAAACTTGAAACTTTTTTTTCACTGAATAATCTATGAAGCGTCAGCTGTCAAATACCATTTACGGCTTAAAGCTTGCAACAGAGAAGAACGACATCGAACGACTAGTCATCTAATGAAAAAGCTAAAAGACTGTTGCTAACCCAATAGAACATAGCTGTGTCTCACGAGATTGCTCATTATCTGAAATTCGCGAGACTGGAAATCTGGAATCGTTACTATGTCGACTTCGCCAATCTTCCTAGGTAAGAATTGATTTCCCGCAATTAGTCTATAGCGCTGTGTGCAATTTACTGCATGACGGCATTAGCACCATTGATAAATAAATATAATGTCATGCATTTCATTTCGTCAGCATGGTAAAACAATCCTTTTTATGAGGTAGGGGGAAATTTTTCTCAAAATTTTTTAGAACATTGAACTTTTGCAAAATTGTTAATTTTTTCATAATTTTAAATTTTAACAAAAGTTTTTAATCTTGATCTGCTAATGTTTCTAATTCCGGGTCTTTGTACGCTTTCGGCCTTCCGCTACGTTCTTTGTCTTCGATGTCAAATTCACTGTTCTTAAACTTCTGAAACCACTCACGACAACTTCTCTCATTTATTATTTAAGGTTATGTTGTTGACAGATGTCCAACCTTACAACAGTAACATTTATATCTGTCAATTTAAACCAAAGTTACTGGTGACGCCAACTTTTGTCAAACCGCGGAAACTTATTTGTACACCTGATACCTTTTTTCAATTTTTGAAATATAAAATTCTAACTATTTTTGGATTCTAAAAGTGTTTTTAAATTTTCAAAATTCCTTAGCTAACAATTTTTTACAATTTTGAACTCATCACAATTTCAAGAGCATGTGTTAATCAAAAATAATTGACTCGAGAATAGTCCAAAATCCAAGAATAATTTTTTCCTCGTTATATAGGCTTTTTTATATATTGAATTCATGTTTTTCAGCTTATTTATATTTTCTCAGTATACACAACACTGATAAACAATCAACGTTCTTCAGTTATTGGAAGTAGCGGCAATATAGCATTGGAATCGTTCCAATGTCCCACTCGTTACTGAATGCTGTCACGTCCTGTGACTATCAATATTAGTTTACAAAATCATCTGTATAAAATTAATCATGTATAATAAAATCATTAAACGTGTACCAGGTCTAGAAGTATGAAACCGGAATTTCCCTATTGGTCGTGCTTGCCATCAGTTCAGGGACCGTACGACCGCTTCTGCAGCGCCATCTTCTCCCTCTAGCAGCTGAGAAAGATTTTCAGTAGACAACAACCCAAGTTCGATATACGAACTATACGTTTACGGTGAACATGCTCTTGGAAAAACACAGTGTTTCGAGTAGTTTAAAAAATTCAAAAGTGGTAATTTTGATGTGAGAAACGAAGATCGTGGAAAACCACCGAAAAAGTGCGTTTGGTGGGATCAGAAGGGTTTTATCTATTATGAGCTGCTAAAACCTGGTGAAACTTTCAACACAAATCGCTACCAACAGGAAATGATCGATTTAAATCGAGCATTACAAGAAAAACGACTGGATTATCGAAGAATGCAACACAAAGTCATTTTTCTTCACGATAATGCCCCATCACACACATCGAAACGGGTCAAGGAAATGATCGAGACGTTCAGTTGGCAAATACTGGCGCATGCCGCTTATTCTTCAGACTTAGCTCCGTCGTATTACCATCTGTTCGCATCACTGGGCCACGCTCTCGCTGAACAACGCTTCACTTCGTACGAAAATGTACGAGAATAGCTGGATAGCTGGTTTGATTTAAAAGACGAACAGTTTTATCGGCGTGGCATTCATCACCTTCCGGAGAGGTGGGAAAAATGTGTAAATAGCAATAGAGATTACTTTGAATAAAATATTTTTAATCATTTTCATGCAACATACGTGTGACTTTTGCAAAAAAATTCCGGTTTCATACTTGTAGACCTGGTAGAAGCAACAGGTTCTAAATATATTAATCGTAGAAAAACCCTAAATGTCTAGACAAAACGAAATTGTACTCATTAGGAAACCCTATCGGTATGTATTATAATGCGTCATGAACACAAACCATTAATCCTCTGCTGCCTGAAAAGTCCATGCAGTAAAGGAACATAGGGAAGCTAGAGGAACATGAAGGAAAATCTAGAAAACCCGTAACTCAGTTGTAATAAATTGTATGTGCCTACGGCGCGGAAACTCGTTTTTACGCTATTGTTGAGAGTAGCGTAATGTTGTGTATTACGATACAGAGGAATGTAATGTAAAAATGGAACTGCGCATGTGCTATAACCATACAGTGGAGCGTAATATTCTTCTTATTCTTTTTCATCTTCGTATAGCGTTGGCACCGTACTGACAAAGCCTTGTACATTTGAACTGCGCATGCTCTATTACAATACGCTACTACTACACAAGATCGAGAAAATCAAAATTGCCGGAATCAGTCGCAAAATATTAAGTGCAATAGACGAGAATCATGATGAATACTAGATTAGATTCGATTGTACGCATAAAAACTCGTATACGCACCGAAGTCACATAAAATAGAATAGGCGCCAATGCACACAATTCAGGTAATTATGAGACTCGCTTAAAATGCTCGCAAGACTGATCGCGCCTCGGCTTCATCTCGGCTTTGTCTCGGCTTCGTTTTGGCTTAATAAGCCTCATCATGCGCCTAGGCACATAATATACTATAGCAACATGCCACTATAAATCCAAATAAAAGAAAGTGTTGGAATCTTCGTGGAAACAATGATGGTATTATCTGGATGGAAGAAAACCTATCAAGCTGCATCTTAAAATGTCATGTTAATATTGATCAGAAAATAGCGGATACCATGACTGTATCGACCGAAAAAGGGGTCTTTAAAGCACCTGCAATTCCGCAAATCTTCAGTTACTTTCAGACTATCTTCAACATCGGAACTCGGTACTTTCCTCAAAAGGAGATTTCGCGTGTCACTTAGTTCATGGTTTATCAGTTCGTTCTTCATGGTGAAATATACATAAATTGGTTTATCAGTGCTATTAGAAAATATTAATCATCAAATTATCAGATTGGATCCACCTAAATTGACCTCATCATTTTACGAAGGAGACATTGTTACATACACTAGCGTGAATGAGTAGTAAATATTCTTTAAATTCAGTCTTACTGTAATTGCTATCTGGACCGGGTACCTGTTCCACGGAGGTAAACTAATGCACTACCTCACATCGATAAATCGGTGCGACACTTGGTAACAACTGAATAAGAAGAGCATCGCTCGGTCTAGATGGTAATTACCCACACGGTAACGAGTCAGTAAGACACACCGCGCGTCGATAATATAGTGATACAGCGTTAGTAGCTTAGTGAGACGGTAACAGGTTACTGGCGTAGCTTCATTAACATTGACTCATTACTGCCTTAGTAAAAATAATTATTATACCGCCCTTGCTAGTTATTAAACATAGAATTATTATTGATATTAATAATAATCACCTAGATATAAAAACGGGCAGAAGAACAAAAAGAAGGGATTGAAACATTTCGACCTTTTCGATCATTAATTTATCAATTTTAAACATTTATAAAGTTATTTTTGCCCGACTTGGTCAAAAGTTTCGCTCTTAAATCTGGATTTTAGATTCCAAATCTGCAATTTTTAATTATAACGATTTTTTGAATGTTGGAAAGGCAATTTTGCCCTATTTTAGTTCAAAATTGTCCTTTTAAAATTTACGTGTGGGTCACACGAAGGGTGAAAATTTCGCGAGTTTTTATTCTTTATTTAGTGAGTAAGAAAAACCGAAGAAACTCACGACGTTAATTTTTCCTTGTGAACAAAGGCAAAATGGACGAACTCTCGCAGCAGTACCCGTGATATGGAAATTTTATGAGCCTAAAAACCGTAAAAGAAAACTTCAATTAACGTTGTTGCAATTTCGCGCACTTGCGCCTTCAAATACACGTTTTAATTTTGGGAATTCCCTGATCCTGAAAATAAAATTTGGTTGACTGGCAGGCTCTTTTCAACATGAATATTCCTTGTGCATTACGATTCCGTATTCCACCCTCGAAGCATCTAAACACTAACCAGAATTTATTTAGTCTCTTGCTTGCTCAAATTGAGGAAATCTTGCAAATTTATAGCATCAGAGGTTTTGTGGTGACTAAAAGCACTTGGTCTTACACTCACAGAACCTTTCATCACTTGCGTTAGAAGATGCGTTCAATTCCTCAATTTTCGAAATGAAAACCTCCCCACCTGACAACGCGATTTCGCGTAGATTTGTTCTTCAATTCTCCCGGGGCAAGGAAGTACGTGTCTCTGGTAAAGTGCCCTGAGGGGCTACGGTACCTGGTTGACTATTTGGTTTGTGATATATATAAAAAAAGAATGAAGAATTATTACCTCACAGGTAAAGTGCCCTAAGGGGCCACGGCACCTGATTGGCAATTAAAGAGACAGAGATTCCTTAAAATAGGAGTGACTTTCCCAATTTCTCACTCGGGGTGAGTCAACGGGTATTCGACACTCAAGAATTAAAGAACAAATCTATTTTATTATTTTCTTTTGACAATCAAATCCCTTACGTAACGCCAATGTCAAGCCTAAAAAAATCCAGTAAACCATGACAAAATCCAATCAAGAAACGCGTCCAAAACAAAATAAAAACGTGAGCCTGCTAATCCCTATCTTAAAAGGGGGAAGGGGAAACATACACGATCAGATTCTCTAATAGTCAGGTGCGGTGATGCTAAAATGCACGTCACCTGACTATGAGCTCTGACCTGATATATCGTCCAAGAAAAATCGCCGCGACGAGCGACAAGTCCTCACCTTTTGCAGGTGCGGCACCGGACTGAAATTTGAGGATCCGCAACCAAGCACGTTACCTCGGTTTTCCACCTCTTTAATAATTTCCCCCCTTAATTAATATGCGCGTGCCTCAATTAGCGACCGCGATCGAGTCCAATTAAATCAATAAATTAAGAATTTCATACACGGTCTTTCCCCCCTTTTCGTGACCGTTTTGAGGTTGGAAATCGGTATTAGGAGAAAGCTGATATTTTCGCGATTCTGACGATGTCTTTCAAATTTCAAAAAGTCGCATATTTCGTCCCGTGAGAGTGTTTAAAAGTTGATGTGCACTCAAAAGCGAAAGCGCACCGCGCGACGGTGACGAGAAAGCCTTTCCCCCATTTCACCTCCCGCTGGCGTGTGTTACCTGCGTGGGCGCGGGTTCCTATTGGACAGCAGTGTGGGCAGGCTTAAACGCCGTGTAACGATTTTTTATAATAAAAAGGAAATTTCAATAGATCAACCTAAATTCATTATTGTTAAGTGACCCATTTTTATAAATACAGTTATTCGTAATGTTTAATACTAATGGAGTTCATGATACAATGATAATTATCTTTATTTATAATATCAAAGATCTATAATACTTGCAATGTAATAATGATTACACTTATTTATTTAAAATGAAATAACGATTATATTTCCTTATTTACAATATAATGATAACTGTATTTATTTATAACCATAAAATTTGTTCATTTAATGTACGTATGCATATTATATAGTATATGTACATTGTATATTGTACATATATATGTGTATATATTGCATGCGTGATGTATATGTGTGTATATGTGTGTATGTATGTATATGTATGTGTATGTATGTGTATATGCATATATGTATATGTATATGTGTATGTATATGTATATATATATATATATATATATATATACTCACGGAAAAACATTCTCTACGGTAACTGAGTTAATACAGCATCTTAAAAAGCGCTTTGCCCCTCAAAAAAATTACTCGTGGTACTTGCACGAGATATCCACCACTAGAATATCGCACAGCGAAAGTGTAAGTGAGTTTTATGACAGAATCACCCTACTAAAATCTGGAGCTCAAGCGGCGTTAGAAGATAAATATCAGAACGCGGAGCAGATGTTACTACCCTTAAATGATTATGCCTTAGAGGCTTTCATTCGAGGACTACCCGATGTGATATCAGAAATGGTGGAGTCAAGGAATCCATCTTCATTGGAAGCAGCTTTGAAGTACGCACTCGAATATTGAATTAATGAAGTCTAAAATTGCCTTCCATGCAATGCATACCGATTTTCCAATAAGCACAGATTGAATACAAGGGCGAGAATATCTTCGACAAGAAAAAGTGAAAATATCCTTTTGGCATGAACCGATTGGAACACATTACAACCCTACAAAACCTATACCGTAACCGTAACCAACTTGAATGGAATTTGTCAGGTGTTCGCTATCAAAACCACAAACAATGACCTCGAGATAGAACTACCCCCACAAGAAATCATCCGCTTTGAATATTATAAATTGCAAGGAGAAGATTTTGACCAGGATTCCGTAGACGAAGATTATTCACCCCCAGTGAATAAGGCTGAAGAAGTAATAAAAAACCTTCAATTAGATCATTTGAACCCGGAAAAAGATCACGTACCTATTAACACCAGACCACACCGATTTTCACTCTCTCAAAAGGAAGACGTCGAGTGAGTAATACAAAAAATGAAGACAGAAGGAGCGATTAAAAATTGAAAATCTCCTTATAATTCACCCTTTCTGATCATACATCAGAAAATAGACGCCACGGGAAACAAGAAATGGAGAATGGTGATTGACTTTCGGCTTTTAAATGAAAAAACAATGGGGGATGCATACCCATTGCCAAATATTCAGATATTTCAGACCATCTAGGTTCTGTACAATACGTCTCTCTTTTCGATTTAGTCAGTGGTTTCCATTAAATAGAATTAGACCCAAATGATAGACAAGAAACAGCATTTTCATCATCGAATGGGAACTATGAGTACGTCAGAATGCCCATGGGATTGAAAAATTCACCGGCTACATTCCAACGCCTAATGGACCAAGTTCTACTAGGACTACAGGGTACTGAACTATTTTTCCATCTAGACGATATAGTGATATATGCTAAAGACTTAGAAGATTACGGTAAAAAGGTAAGACGTCTTCTCAAACAACTAAAAGAAGCTAACCTGTCATTATAACCGGAAAAGTGCGAATTTCTCTTCAAAGAAATAGCGTATTCAGGGCACATGATGAGTGACAAGGGAGTAAAACCAGATCCAGAAAAATTATTAAAAATGAAGCACTATTTAAATGGTGAGCGGAAGAAGAGAAAAGCTTCAAGGATCTACGACAGGCTCTGTGTGAAAGTCCCATACTACAATACCCTGATTTCGAAAAACCCTTTACAGTAACCACTGATGCCATCGGATTATGCAATAGAAACCGTCCTAAGTCATGAAAAAGATTAAATGGATCTCCCTGCAGCATATATGTGAAGAGTGTTGGTTGGACCTGAATTAAATTCTTCCACAACGGAAGAAGAATGCCTCTCGGTACTTTACGCGGTAAATCAATTCCGACCCTACATTCATGGAAGAAAATTTACCCTTATGAGTGATAATGAACCCGTCAGGTGGATAAATTCGGTGAAAGATCCAGGCCAAAGACTAATCCGCTGGAGACTAAAATTGAGAGATAATGAGTATAAATTTAAGTACATACCAGGTAAATTAAATACTGACGCTGATACCCTATCAAGAAATCTCATCGTAGAAAATTCTGACGAGGAAGGCGAAGAAGAGAAACAGCCTGCTAGATTGCTGCCAATGATGACTAGGCAAGCTAATAAGCCAGAGGAAAACAGCTCATAACTAGGTTTAAGAACTTTAGAAACTAAAGACAAGAATAAAACCGCGGTTCAAAGTAGGAAAGATTTAACTTCTAGGATTGCAACCTCTAAACCATCTACTTCAACACCTCAGAAAAAAAGCCTTGCTAGGTCTAAGTCTAGCGCATCAACATCTGCCGAGCTGGACAGAAGCACTATTGGTAAACGCCTGATGCGGTAAAAGGTAGAGACTCAACGAGCTCAGAATCGACCAGATTATTAAAAAAATAATAGTTCGGAAGAAACAGAAAGGGATAAGGAAACACCCCCAATTCTCAGGAAAAAAAGTGTACCACCGAGCTTGAACTTGCCACCTGCAGCGTACCCATCGTAAACAATACCAAAAAGTCAACCTGCGAAGACAACACAGTGTCTAACCGAATTCTTCTCAGAAGACCAGGAGGAATCAACCCCCATGACACAAAAACAAGAAGCAGGACCCATTAAAATGGTGAGCCCGACACCCAGCGACAGCGATGATAGTACAACAGAAGAAGAGCAGGAAAAGTATCAAGTGGAACATGAAAAATCTAAGTCTACTAAAGAAAACATAGAAAAATTATTTTCACGATTTGAACAATCTTTAAAGGCACATGAAGACTGGCCGGAAAGGACAGAGATGGATAAAGAAGCGACGCTTCTTGAAGTCACCGCAGTTTCTGAAGGAGAAAATAACCAAGAGCTCCTCGATTCCACCAAAGAAAGAGAACCTGAAAGCGAGACCGTATTCACGAACAGGATTGAATCAGCTATCAAAATAGCTGAAGAATTACAAAATGAGTCTCAGTAAAAAGGGAAAGTAATAAATTCTGAAAATAAGAAAAATCTGGACCTCGGTATTTCATCTTCAGATGAAGAAGTCTCTGCCAGAAATCTCCAAGCTCACACCAGAAAAAGTGTTACTTTCGACTATGGAATTGACTCAACCCCCGATGTTTTAAGGAAATATATCCCCTCAGCACTGAGAAAACCCAAACCCATTGCCACGCCATTTTCAGAAAAACTTGATAACGACCCTAGCTTTAAAATATCAACTCATAAAAACAAAACTCGCAGAATGGGAATGAATATACCTAAATACTCAGACGAACTTACTGCGGATGCCACTAGTTGTCCGTCTGACCATTCGCGACCGTCTATCACTGGCATCCCTCCGGCACTGCCTCAAGCCTGTGAAATGTCTAGTAGAACTGAGACGCACAGTAGTAAAAACGAGCGGGTCAGACTAAATAGTAGTCGCGCTAATCTCACTTAATTTAAATAGTATATTACGAGCCTAGGCGCATAATGAGGGTTATTGCCCGGCGAGCGACAATGCTCGCAGGAGATCGAAGCGTAGACAAAGCCGAGACGAAGCCGAGGCGCGATCAGTCCTGCGAGCATTGTCGCGAGTCTTGTAATTTCCCGAATTGTGTGCATTGGCACACTTGACATGTCAGGACTAGTCCCGGCCATTCTGATTTTATCGATCTTGTGTAGTAGTAATGGATTTTAATAGACGCATGCGCAGTTTAAATGTACAAGGCTTTGCCAGTAAGCTACTAACGCTGTACGAAGAAGAAGAAGAATAAGAAGAAGATTGTGCTCCATTGCATAGCTATAGGCGCATGCGCAGTTCATTTGCTACATTTCATTCCTCTGTAGCGCAATATACTACATTGCGCTACTGTTAACTGTAGCGAAAAAACGAGTTTGCGCGCCGGTGGCACATAAAATAAATTATGTGCATTTGCACATAACTGTTTTTTGTGTGTTTTTTTTCATCAAAAGGCAATGGTAAATCAACACACGAAATCGTTTTGAATCCATTGTTTTGAGAATATTAAGACTAGCGTCACTTAAATCACTGTAACTCGTGGACCAAACGTTAGAATGTCATGAAATTTTGACAGGTATCTTTTTAAGGTTGGTACTCATGAAAAATCATACAGAACCTTTGCTGGCAACGACATCTATGTGTCAGTCCCGGGACTTATTGATCCACGTGTTACTTGTGGACTTGGGAGCAGTTTACCCTCAGGACCTAAAGGATAGGTAATCAAAAATAGGACAAGTGTTTGTCACTCCTCGTAGACATTTTAACATGTATGTACTCATAGTTAAACAAAACCATTTTGAAGAGATAAACGAAGAATACATTAAAGTAGCCATACACAATTTGAGAATAGCTCTAGAAAGAGAAAATATTTCGGAATTTCGTATTTCAAAATATGGAGACATCAGTGATGCGTCACCAAAAGGGAAATGGCGTGAATTGATAACTGAAGAATTCGTTAATTTCAAGATAGGAATAGCAATATGTTACGTCTACATAAATATACCCCAAGAGGAGATACGCACTCAAATTATTTCCGGAAACCACGAAAATAAAATTGATGGCTACAAAGGGATAAATAAAAAATATCGAAGAATTAGAGAAAGATACATGTGGCCAGGACTTAAGGATCAATTCACTGAATTTGTCAGAAGATGTGACATTTGCCAAAAACAAAAAATTGTTATGGCTAAAATTCACGAACCCATGTTAATCACTGATACACCTCTTGCACCTTCGATAAAATATCCCTAGAAACAGTAGGAAAATTGCCTACCACCCCTGATGGTAATAAACAGATTTTCACTATGCAAGCCAATTTATCTAAGTACTGCATAGCCGTTCCTATACCTGATATTTCAGCAAGCACTGTCGCTCATGCGAAAGCAAAGCATTTATTCTCACAATATGGAGCCCCTAGAGCTATACTTACAGACAGGGGATAAAGTTTTATCAATAATTTACTCAGGAAATTATCAAACATTTTTGGAGTAAAACAGATTGACACTTCAGGGTATAGACCAAAATCAAACGGATCTCTGGCAAGAAGGCACGCAGTATTAATGTACCACATAAGAGCATACGCAGAAACCAACGATGGCTGGGACCAACTTCTACCCTTCGCAATGTTCGCATACAATACATCAGTGCACGAAGCCACTAAATTTACACACGGAAAATTGTACAATAAATACCACGGACCCTACACCCTCTTAAAAATACTGGACAAAACAACGCCATTTTAGAAAAACCCGACGGAAAACTATTCCAAAAACATTTTGGTAAACTTAAATTAGTATAAATTTAAAAATTAAAAATTTTTTTAACCACAGTTTTCTTTTACAGGAAAACCATATCCGTTATTAACACTCTACCACCCAATTACCCTATCACCCTGCAACTCAAAGGGGAGATAGAAAAATTGCGATTCGCCAAGGGGCAGCTGGAGGAGCCGACGGCGGAATACAATTTCAAGAAACCGAAATATACGTTAGATAAAACTACGGAAGCCTACAACAAGATGAATATTTTTATTAGATGCGTAGTGGAGGATCAGAAACGCGGAAATAAATTTAGTACTCTAAGTAATGGGGATAATAGGCTACGTAGCACGGAACACGAAGCCGCGAAGAAAATGTTAGCTATCCATAAAAAAATTTATGATTTTAGTTAAGAGAAAAATATCTGTAACCGTACAGAAGAAAGTTATGTTATTTGCCCAGACAACCCCGCAATTCCGTTAATAAAATTATATAAATTGGACAACTGTTGCAAGTACTGTTATTTAAGGGGCCACACAATGGAAACTTGCAGAAAACAAATCAACAGAAACAAGCGACTTCTCGATGATCAGGAAACAACGGAGGAATACTCCTGGGGTCTTACGGAAGGGGACAAGAATACTAATTTATTCTATCTCACGCCTTAGAGAAGTCTTCCTTCAACATAGAGTTTATAACATTTTATCACTGTTTATGATTCATATTATATATCATTATTATTATTACATAAATTCTTAGATACATATCACTATTATGTTAAATGCATACTACTATTATACATATATTGATTGAAATTCATGAAAGCACTGTAGCTTTATACAAAATCTGGTAAAATAAAATAGAGATAGCAAAAATAGAAATTGTTCAATCAATAATTTAAACACGAAAAACACCTATACTATTTTATAATTATTATACAATTATATTGCATTTTCAAAATCTTATTAAAAATCAAAAACTACAGGAACATCTTCAATTTGACAAAATGAAATTGGAAATTCAGAAAATTTACAAAACATCCCTAAATCGCTTGAAAATTACTAACTGCAAGGACATGATAAAACTGGATCGACTCAATGGAAAGCTACACCAACTCGAAAATATAAATGAGGATTTAACTGAAATACTGATGGAACTGCACCAGGACATACCCCATGAGATAAACTCTCCAAGGACCATGCACAGACGAAGAGTACCTCTTCTAGGATTTATAGGCAGTATTCTCGGACCAGTAATAGGGGTGATGATTTCCGACGACGCAGAAGAATACAACGAAGCAATAAACGACATTTATGAAAAGCAAAATAACTTTAGTAACATAATTGCAAAACAAACCCACGTAATAAAAGTAGAAGTAGATAATATTCATCAGGATTAAAACAAGCAAACTAAATAAATTCAAACCATTCAGAAAGAACTAAATAAAACTACACAAAATAGAATCGCAAGGACAAAATTGGAATGACGACATGTATTACGAACAAATGATCCAATGGTACATACATTTGGAACTAAAATTGGAACATTTACATGAAATAATTAAACTATTCATTAAAATAACATAATTCGCACGAGAAGGAAAATTACACCCTTTGACACTTTCCCAAGCTCAACTACAAGAAGAAATCACCGAAATACACACTAAAATGGAAGATTATGAATTTCCGATTTCCACCTCACACATCAGAGTGGAACTACTTTCACAAATTGGTAAAACGGACCTCAAAATTAAATCTGAAAAACTACTTATATCAGTAGACATTCAATTTCTGGATAGGAAAGCACTATAATTTTGTAAAATTTATCCATTTCCTGTGTTCCAGCATATTTCAGAAAATCATACAAGAGCCCTCTATATTTTACCAAGAAAACAATATATTGCCCTAACAGAAGGCGAAAGAAAATTCTTTTTGATAGATAAAGATTACTATGACAGTTTCCAAAAAAACAATCTATCACATGATTTGCGAAAGCACACAACCAATACAAAGCATTTATTCTCACAATATGGAGCCCCTAGGTTTATACTTACAGACAGGGGAGAAAGTTTTATCAATAATTTATTCAGGAAATTATCAAAAAAAATTGGAGTAAAACAGATTAACACTTCAGGGTATAGACCACAATCAAACGGATCCCTGGCAAGAAGCCACGCAGTATTAATGGACTACATAAGAGCATACACAGAAACCTACGGTGACATATTCCATTATCGAAAGCATAGATATTTTTAACTAAAAAACCAGAGCCAATCAGCATCACCTGTAATAAGGAAAAAAAAGAAAAGGGACATATTACAAATTCAGGAATATTAAGAATAAGTGCAGGGTATATTGCCAGAACTGAACGCACAACTTTGATTGGAACCCACATAAATGTAAACTCAGAATAATTCATCTATAATCCAGGATTTTCATTAAATATATCAGAAATTTCCCCTGTAATTCATAGAACCATGCATATTACCAGCATAAAAACATTTTCATGGGAAACTGAAAAAGATGAAAAATTGAAACATCTGTATTCGGAAGAATCACTCTCTACTATAGAAGAACAGCTTCTCGACATCGAAAGTAGTCATTATAAACATAAATTAAAAATTCAATCATTAAAGAAAACCAAGATTAATTAACAATCCCAACAACAAATGTTAGAATTGCATAAACAAATGCAAGTCGCTGAGGACAACGACACTTTTAAGGAGGGTGGACAAGTACCTAAGTAGACAAAAATTTTGCCAAAAATCACAATAAATTACTCTACATTATTATAGATACAACAATAAATATATGTAAGCTTCGTGCGCATGATCCTAGACTGCGAGTAAGTGACCACCTCGTGACTATAACAGCTGATAGAGAACACGAGACTTATGAAGAGAGGAGAGTAGAGAGAAAATCCTACACGAGCTTTGACTCGAAATATAAAATAATCTACTAAGTTTATACTTAATAAAAGTTTGTAAAATAAACTAATGATATAAAAAACTTGTCGATAATAATAATGAGGAGTGTTGAATCTTTTAAGGTGCTAAAGAGATCCGTGAAGTAATAGCTTTGATTGTTGATTCTCTTTATTTTAGGTCAGTACAAAACGTGCTCACTTTGTAAATACCCAATGCCAACTGTAATAAATTAATAATTGAAACAACAGAGGAAAAAGAATAAGGATCACAGAAAGTACGAGGAGTTTAGCCATAGCAAGCTAACAAACCACTCCCACTTGAGAAAGAAATTAATCACACCCACCGAGAGCAACCATAATGAATTATAATCCAATCATATAAAGAAGTGCAATGTGACACCTCACAGAGCGCAGCGTATCGCCAGCAGTAGAGACTCCCGACAACATGGCTAGAGCGTAACTCGAACCGCCCAGCGATAAGAAGACCCGCGACCGCCTGGAATGAATCATATACACTAAGCAGTTCTCCTGTACCTATGTGAATGCCTATTACAAGTTCATTATCAGACTTGCCAAAAATTTATATTTCAGCGGGCCTTACACCAATACATACACCGACAACATGTCTATCATCATTAAAAACTCCATGGCGGCCCGTAACAATGGCGACCTAATATAAAAGCATTGTTGGACAAACAACTACCATAGAGGCACAAATGATACACATTAGGATACAGAACAGCGAGTTTCACATACGGTATGTTATCCGGACAGAAAAATTTAAACGGATAATCAAATTCAGGACATTCCGTTAATAATAATTGAATAATAATAGCGAAGAATAAAAAAGTGCATTACTCAATACCTATAAACCTTTAGTTATGTGAATCAATCAGAATTGAGCCACATGATTCAGGGTTTCTCAGAACTATAATGGAACACATCCCCATTGATACCACAGTGATAGAACTAACTGCAACGATGGTTGGATGAATTTATCAATTAACTATTTAATGGGATAAAGCCAATTTTTATGTAAGATAAATATTGACGAACATTGCTTAATAAAGCCTTTATTGGTAAAATCGGGTAACGCAACACTCATCTCGGAATTTCCGATTAAAGTTTACCCGATCTGGCCAATAAATGTGCTTGTCCCAGCTCACCTAACCTGAAAATAAACAATAATGACAAGCAATAATATAGCCATTATATTGATTCTCAGAATTTGGATTAACTTCAGACTATGAATAAAAATTTAAGATGGAACTTCGGAAAATGCAGTTATTTCTAGTAAATTGAAGAAACTGTTTATTAACTTTTAATAAAATAAAAATAAATTAACGTTTTGGGCAACTGAAGTTTTGTGCGGTTGCATGCTAATGGGAATTCGGTTACAGAATCATAATTTTATAACTTTTATAAAAATCCTGTTGCGGTTTCATAATATTGAGTAAAATTTCAGAAAGTTTGATGCATGTTTCTCAATTTTAAGATACCCATATTCAAACGCATACAGGAACACCGGCAAATTTCACATAGAAAATTGGTCAATTTCGAGAATTCCTAACAGTGTTTGATTATAAGAATAAGAAACAAACAAAACACAGCGATCAAGTTCGGGTGGTCCTGTGACGAAATCGGCAAAAGTTACGTCGCAACCCGAAAAGACTTCATCATCAAAAATCTGTGAACCCTCAATTATGTAGATCAATCAAAACTGAGCTGCATAATCTAAGGTTTTCCGAAACCGTGAAAATACATAAATTCAATAGTATGTAAAAGCCATCATGGCAACTCAAGCGCCCTTGACGGTGAGGTTAGTCACTCACCAGGTGCAACGTGCTTACTAAGGTTGAAATATATGAGAAGGGGGCTTGCATTAGCGGAATCTGACTCCCCTACCATATCAAAAATATGCAACAATAATAATACGACTAATGACTACAAAATATATTTATCTCAGAAATGTTCGGTTTCTCCGGGACTAAGGCTCAGATTTAGCTAGCGGGCGATCCCAGGTGGGTTTATTGATATAACCAATCAAACCACGACTATAGCTAGGTATGGGGGTATCGGCTAGTGATTGATGGACCTATACCCGGAATAAATAAGTAGGCCTAGGTATCTGTAAGTGTTTATCTAATATCCGAACCTGAAAATAAAATCATAATGCAGAATTTGGAGGCCATTATCGATTGGCCGATCAAAAACGCATAAAAATTAAGGAAAAGGAGAAAAAAATATACAGAATGAAAGAGACCGACAAGCGGGGTACAAAAACAGCAAGAATATGTAAAAGGAATAAGGATAAGCCCACCTCCCGATCTCTTCAACACAATGTAACATAAGACTGTTTATTTAACATACTTAACTCTTATACATAGGGTAATCTTAACATAGCTATAGATACTTACAAAGAGAAAAAGAAATCTATATATTTTTTTATACAATTGTAACAATAATAGCTAAAATAAGACTACAAACAAACTACATGTACAAAACTGAAGCTCCAGCAGATCACTCAGCGGACCACCCAGCGAAACGCCCAGCGGATCTTCTGTAATCCAGATGCATTCTGGAGAGGGAACTGCAACAACAAAAACTCGTTATTACTGGAATGACCATAGCAAAGCAATCCGATTTCTTAACAATTAATCACTCACTCTGGGGATCGGCAGCAACGGAACCGCATCCACAATAAGACGCAGTAGCGAGGAAACGCCCACAAGGGCAGAAGCTGCCCCTATTTCCAGGAGCCCTAAAACAAGAAATTAGGTATCAGCCATGAACAATAGTCAAGGACATGGGAAGAAAGAAAGTAAATTCAAAATAAACATACCTCAAACTGTGGTTGAACATTTTTATTTCAAGCTGTATGCTAGCTTAAGCTTATCGAAGTGTTTTTGAAATAATTTGCCGTTGGGTTTTTCTAGTATGGCGTTGTATTTATTTATTTTATTTTGTATATTTACTATCTAATTTTCCGCCTTTTTTAACTTCCTTTTTGACATAGACATGATCTCCTACATTCCCTAAAAATGGCTTTACCTTTCAATCATAGTTTTCTTTTGAATGTTCTTTTGCGTTTATCAAATTTCTAGCTGCTATTAATTTTATTTTGGATAGTCTTAATATTAATTAGGTAGGTCCCGTAGGTTACTAGTTGTTTGGAATCTGGAAATGAACTGATGGTGCGCGCGATTTTACCAAATACTATTTTAAAAGGGGTGAATTTAGTGGCCTCGTGTACTGATGTGTTGTATGCGAACATTGCAAAGGGTAGAAGTTGGTCCCAGTCATCGTAGGTTTCTGCGTATGCTCTTATATAGTCCATGGTGAGAATATGTTTATTACCGTCAGGGGTGGTAGGCAATATTCCTACCTTGTCCATGGATACTTTGTAGAAGGTGTCGAGAGGTTTATGGTGATTAACATGGGTTCGTGAATTTTAGCCCTTACAATTTTTTGTTTTTCATGGATTATTTATAAAAATTGAATAGAATACAGAAAATATTTTTTTATAAAAAAATCGCAATATAATTATATAATTAAATAGACAATTTAACAAAAAAAAAACTTTTTACATTAATATCTTCTGTTCTAATAATGGCAATTGAATTTTTCAAAGTGCGTTGTGTTCGTAATACTTCCCTATCTGGGCTGAACCTGTTTAAATAAAAAAAACTATATATATATATGTATAGATAGCTAATGTATTGGCTGTAATTTTTATTTTTCTACCAAAAAACGATTCAATAGCCAAACGAGTAGTAAACTGTGAAATGACGTGAACGTTGTTCATTTAATTTTTGATATTTGCAAGAACCAATGTGTTGGATAGCGTAGATAAAAACTTCCGCCTTGCGTCATTTTTATTGAGTTTTTCGACTTCTTTGCAAATACAAAAAGCCCCTAGTCATAACATCTAATATGTTGCAAAAAAAGCATAGGTCCATCGTCTAGTTGGCCGTTTTGTTGTCAAATGGGTAACCATTTTGTCCATGGAGTCGACGCCACCCTTATTTGCGTTATGAAAATTAATTGCTTCTGGTTTCATTGATTCGCCTTCACAACATTTTGAATAGTGTACTGTAGAAAGTAAATTCACTGCTTTATTTTTTTGGCACATAGCTACAAATCGAAACCAAGCTTTCATGAAATCCAAATAGAGATGAAAGCACAGGACGAGAAGCATTTTTTCTCATTTCTTCGGGAAGAAATATTTCATTCGATCGAATGATGCCGACGTATGCGAGACCAAGATTTGCAAGCCGCTTAGAACTTTCCCATGTTGTGAAGAAATTGTCAGCCACAATTGTTCGGCCACTGTTACTGTATCGGTTTGTTAGTTGTAACAAACAAATTAACGCTTTGATTCACTTCACGCTTTGCTCCTTCATCTTTTCCCGTATATAATTTTCCTTGCAATGGATATTTTGACTTTGAATCACATGCCCACCAAACTTTTATTCCATATTTGACTGGTTTTGATGGTATAAATTGAGTGAATTTTGTTCTGCCACGATATGGAAACAGTTTCTCGTCAACAGTTATATTTTCATGCGGCTCGCAGCTTTTGGCATGATTAGCATTCAAAAAATTCTATATATCGCGAATGGGGGCAGCTAGGAAAATAGGCAGAGCATTTGAACGCCACAAAACTTTTGAATCTTGCATATTACTGTGAGTAAGACCCATAGCCAAAAGTATTCCAATAAATACATCAAGTTCAGTACGGATCAAATCATTTCAAACTCTCGGTTTTAAGTTGGAATTTTTTTCATTCCACTTTTGAACTGGATCTTTTGCATATCGATTTGTTTCGGTAATGATTATGAACGAAGTGTTCTGTGTAACAAATTTCTTGAATACCTGAATCGGAATTGAATTTTGTTGCTTGGGCCCAGCTTGAAAACGCATAATATTGTGTTAACGCACATGAACAGAAGCAGCTGGTTCATCCTTATTCTATTTTGTACCGTCTTTACCGTGGAAACAACTATCAATAGCACTTTGTGGTTGAGCAGCTTGCATCTCACCCACTCCATCTTCCTCATCACTGTCAAATATTTCATTTGTCTCTATTACCAATTCACTATCAATATCCGATGCATCTTCATCAGGTTCGTAATCCATCCATATCTATATACTATGAAATAGTATATTGCATTACAAGGGACGAAACACAGCGATTGCAAACGAGTGTGAAGTTTGCTGCCCGAGTGAAGCGAGGGATGCAGTCGCACGAGTTGCATTCGCTGCGTTTTGTTTCGAGTGATAAATACTATTTTTCATAGCAACTGTTTTGAGAATTTTAATTTTGATACCTGTAGAGCGGGTGCAAACTGCGGATTGCAACCATACCTTTGAAGTTTCGCCCCTAGAGTTGAAAATCGCAGTTTCAACCCGCTTTGCAGGTACCGGAAATCGGATTTTCAAAAGAGGTGCTATGAAAAATATTTTTTATTGGCACTAACTTGTCGTTCAACACTCAATCGTCAATTAACGCTAAAAATGCGAAATACACAAAGCAGAATATAAGAGAAACAACCAATATACACGTTTACATACTTAGCAGTGTTTCCGTACATTTATTTATATGTGTTGTTTACGCGCTATTTTGCTATACATCTAATGTTCACTAGTCAACTGATGCGAACAAAGAGAAAAAAACAAAATTATAATAATAATACACAGGAATGTACTTATGTGTACATGAATATATGCATGCGCGTATGTCGAATGAACATAAAGGTAGTCTGCATATATAATTACTATGAAATAGTAAAAAAGAGCCAGGGAAAATAATGATAAAATGAGAGAAAATGTACATTGATTTCTTTCAAATAAGTGAGATTCTCTCTGCTGCTGTTCAGTCTGACCTGTACGTTTTTACTACTGTGCGTTTCAGTTCCACTGGGCATTTCACAAGCCTTAGGCAGTGCTGGAGGGTTGCCAGTGATTGACGGTCACGAATGATCAGACGGCAAACTAGTGATATCCGTAGTAAGTTCGTCTGAGTATGTAATACTTTTTCTGGTTTGAGTGTGTAGATTGCTGATGGGGACGTCTTCGTCTGAAGATGAAGTACCAGGGTCCAGATTTTCCTTATTTTCAGAATTTATTACTTTCCCTTTTTCCTGAGTCTCTTTTTGTAATTCTTTGGCTATTTTGATAGCTGATTCAATTCTGATCGTGAATTCGGTCTTGCTTTCAGGTTCCATTTCTTCAATGGCGTCCTGTTTCCTTTTTTTCTGCCATAGCGCATGAATCCTTTTGGTTTCTGGGAAGAATTCGGTTGAACACTCTAGTGCTTTTGCAGGTGTACTTTTTGGTATTGTTGATAATGGGTACGCTGTAAGTGGCAAGTTCAAGATCGGCAGCAAACTTTTTCTTTTTCTGAGAATTGGGGGTGGTTCTGGATCCCTTTCTGTTTCTTCCCATCTACTATTCCCCTTATATTCTGGTCGATTCTGAGCTCGTTGAGTCTCTAGCCGTCGCCGAATCAGGCGTTTACTGACTGTGCTTCTGTCCAGCTCGGCTGACGTTGATGCGCTAGATTTAGACCTAGAAAGAGTTGGTGTCTGAGGCTTTGAAGTAGGTGGTTTAGCGGGTGCAATCCTAGAACTGAATCCTTTTTTAGTTTGAACCCTAGGTTTATTTCTGGATTTAGACTCTGAAGTCTTTGAAGCGAGTTTTGGGCGATTTTCCTTTCGCTTGTTAGCTTGACTAGTCGGGATTGGCAGTAACCTGACAGGTTATTTTCTTCATTTAATTTCTTCGTCAAATTTTCTACGATTGGGTTTCTTGATAGGGAATCGGCGTTAGTATTTAATTTGTCTAGTTTGTATTTAAATTCGTATTCATAGTTTCTCAATTTTAGTCTTCAGTGGTTCAGGTCCAACTAAAACTCTAGTCATGTATGCTATAGGGAGATCCATTTTATCCTTTTCTTGGCTCAGGACGGCTTCTATTGCATAATCTGAGGCATCAGTGGTTACTGTAAAGGGTTTTTCAAAATTGGGGTATTGTAGTATTGGGCTTTCGCACAGAGCTTATTATAAGTCCTTGAAGGTTTTCTCTTCTTCTGTACCGCACTTAAATAATGCTTCCTTCTTTAATAAATTTGATAGGGGTATCGCTCTCGTTGAAATGTCATTGATGAATCTTTCATAATATCCCGCTAGCCCTGGGAATTGTTTCATGTTTCTATGCGTTTTCAGTCTGGGAAATTTTGAACAGGTCCGATATTTTTAGGATCCAACTTTACTCCTTTGTCACTAATTATGCGCCCTAAGTACGCTATTTCTTTAAAAAGAAATTCTCACTTATCCAGTTGTGGCAAAAGATTGACTTCTTTTAGTTGTTTGAGAAGATGTCTTATCTTTTTACCGTGATCCTCTAAGTCTTTAGCATATTTTACTATATCGTCTAGATAGACAAATAGTTCAGTACCCTGTAGTCCTAATAGAGCTTCGTCCATTAGGCATTCGAATGTAGCAGGTTAATTTTCCAATCCCATGGGCATTCTGACGTACTCATAGTGCCCATTGAATGATGAAAATGCTTCCTTTTGTCTATCTTTCAGATCTAATTCTATTTGATGGAAACCACTGGCTAAATCGAAAATACGAAAGCATTGTGCAGTACCTAAATGGTCTAAAATGTCTGAAATATTAGGCAATGCATATGCATCACCAATTGCTTTCTCATTTAAAAGCCAAGAATCAATTACTATCCTCCATTTATTTTTACCTGTGGCGTCTATTTTCTTAGGTATAATCAGTAAGGGTGAATTATAAGGAGATTTTTATTTTTGAATTGCTCCTTCTATCTTCATTCCATGTATTACTCTCTCGACTTCTCCCCTTTGAGAGAGTGAAAATGGGTATAGTCTGGTGTTAATAGGTACGTCGTCTAAGGTATGAATTTTGTGTTGTACTAAATAAGTGGGGGTTAGACGTTCTCCTTGTAGGTAATAATTATCAGGAAATTCTCTATCTCCAATACATGATCTTTTTCCTCCGGTTTCAAATGATCTAAGCGAAGGTTTTTTATCACTTTGTCAGCCTTATTCACTGGGGGGTGAATAATCTTCGTCTGCAGAATCCTCATAAAACTCCTCTCCTGACAATTTGTCATATTCAAAGGGGATGATTCCTTGTGGGGGGTAGTTTTATCTCGAGGTCATTTTCTGTGGTGTTGATAGCGAACACCTGCCAAATTCCATTCAAGTTGGTTACGGATGCTTCACCTATTAGCACGCCTTGTGTGGTTTCCATTAAGGGTAGGTACCCTTCCTTTATTTCTGAGTTTATTACTGCTATTGGAATAACTCTTCGAGTCCTGGCTCTTACCTTAATGGGTCCTAGCATAGGTCCTTAGTAATCCGTGGTATCCTCTAAGGCTACCCTAAATTCATTGTCTATGAACAGCATAGATTTTTTAGGGTTGGAATGTGTTGCAATCGTGTTATGCCAAAAGGCTGTTTCTACCTTTTCTTGTCGAAGATATCCTCTTCCTATTATTCCATCTGTGCTTATTGAGAAGTCAGAATTCACTACATGAAAGGTAATTTTAAATTTCATCAATTCATTGTTTACTATGCCCATGGTTGAAATTCTACTTTATGTTATTCTTGTAATTTCTATTGCTTCGTTTTATTCGACCAGTAGGTCTTCATCTAAAGCATCTAACTTAATAACATTTGTGTCCGCACCTGTGTCCACGAAAGACCTTGCCTTTGACCGTAAAAGTTCATCTGACGAAAGTTCTACTACTGGTGGTTGTCGACTGAGTTTGGTGCAGAAGATTTTTCTTGTTTCTTGAGAAACCTCACGCTGGTCTGACGCTGTGTCTTCTTCATGCCCATCGCCGCATCTGTTCGCCGAGCAGAGTCGAAGTTTAAATCACTTTTATTGACTGGCGCTGGTGATTGTGCTTTCGGGGAGGTATTGGTTCCTTTATAGGGGTAATTATTATTAGGGTAAGGGTTGTTTGACGAGTGCGTACTTGGATAGTACAGGTGAGGTTGATAAGGTAAATAAGGTGAATATTGAAATGCGGGTGCGCAGTTACTTGGGTAATTAGACATTATTGGCGAAGTTGGTCTCCTTATTATCCCTGTCAGTCCTTGTCTTGGTTCCACCATCCTGTTCCTATCCGGTGACAAACCCTCGTTTGCCGTTCTTGTTTTGTTTTAAACTCGAATTCAAACTTAGTTGAACATTTGAGACTTTCAGTAGTACGAAACTAATTTCGTACTACTAAAAGTCTCAAATGTTCAACTAAGTTTGAATTCGAGTTTAAAAACAAAACAAGACAAGTCAGGGTCAAGCAAAAAACCTTGTATAATTTTACTGCTTTCAGAAATTGGGATAATTATAATATTTTGAATTTAAATATTCAGTGCTTTAATACTATTAATTTATTCAGGTATCCTTCAATTTCTTTAAAAACTGTATCTAAAACAATCTCATTGAAAGGAGTGGTCTATTTGTCATTTTCTGGATAAATCTAGACATAAACAAAAGCAAAAATTAATAGAAAATACACCCTTCTTCTAACTTATTATGAGAAAAATATGGATAATTAAATATAAATTTCGAACCCTTACCACCGATAATTCTTCATCAATAACACAGTACATTTGCTGTAAATAGACAATAGGACCATCCGGTCCTTCCGCTTGCACAAGTAAATTTTTAACTTCTGTATGCCTGTTGGAATGGTGCTGAGCATTGTCGGTAAAACACTCAAAAGGAAGCGTTACCATTTTTTTGAGATGTTCAATTTGCACGAGCAACACTACCTTTCCTTGACCATTTTCCACGTACTTCACCTGCCCCGGATTAATCTAAAAAAGCATTTAAAGCTATTAATAATGAAGTTAATGAGTGAAAGCAAACAGCAAACAATTAAATAAATGATTAATCATTAATTACTAAAAACATTAGTTCTTATTTAATATATATAATCTATTATTTATAATGATGAATAATATATATATATATATATATATATTCCAAAAATTATAATAATTATTTACAAAAATTCAGTTATTATACCATTTATTTCATTATCAACTGATAAAAATTACTTACATCAAAATGTTAAAGTCATTGAATTTTAACACTTTCTACCTGGAAACAAATGATCCAATTCTCATTAAATATCAAGTTTAATTTAACAAAATATGAAAAAAAATCATATTTAGGAATGATTGAGCGATTAAAATCTTAGAATATCCACAGAAGGTAATAAAATTTAGATAAAAAATGTGATTACGATAAATCGAATATAGTCATTTGAAAAATCGAATCGATTAAAAGTTTTTGTAAATAACGAATTGGACGAAATAAGTTTAAATCAAATCCATTTCAAAAATATTATTTTACAAAGAAATCACTTATAAATAGTACAGATAATCAAAAATACTTACCTTTAGTAGAAAAATTCCACTTACTCTCAAAAATCGAATAAATAAAGAGAATAACTTACACAATTAAAAATAACATTTTTAGCCTTAATTGAATCACCTTTTACATAATAATTGCAACAATTGAAAATCCGCCAACAAATTTTTTAAGATATGTAAAGGAAAATATTCCTTTAATATTTGAATTCACCGCGCTACGTATAGGTAAGGTAGAAATAGACCTATGCAATCGAGAGAATGTAGAGGTTAGGAAAAATACAATGTAAAGAAAGATAGAGAGAGAAAAAACTCAAAGTGCAGAAAGACGCATAAATAAAAAGAAATAATTATAAGTAGTAAAAGAGGAATTGACACCAGAAATAATAAACTTTGAATGTCGTTTCTCTATTCACAGGTAGAATAGGTGTAAATAATGAACATATTGTAGAATGTAAGCATGAAATTGAATCAAAACGCTATTCACAGAGCAACACGTGGTAGTTTATTGTATCAACTCCCAAGCCAAATAAACGAAAGGGTTGTAGACCTTATAGATATATCGATGGTATTTGTCCACAAGAATATACAAGAGCTTATCCAATTCTCTTGAATTGTTCATGTATTTTATTATTACCGGAAGTTGGAAGAATATACGTTCACAAAATCACAATGTATAAATTTAACAAATTATGCTATCTACAAATACATATCCCTCTTCGCTTCAACTATAACCTTCAAATTCTTGGCAATCAATAATGAAAAATGAAGTAATAAACACAAAATGCCGAATATGTGAAACAGAAATAACAAAACGTTTCCAACCAGCATATAAATGTGTAGATTGCATCGAGCAATATACATAAATGAATCAAATGGAAATGATGTAATTTAAAAAAATTTTGTGAAACATATTAATTTGCACATACTTTATATTATAATATTTTACACTTAAAGTTAGTTAAAACATTTGCAAAAAACTACAGAAAAATTTTGTTCCAGAAAATTGAAAGAAAAATTGCAGGCAGAAATATTACAATTACCAACAGTCCAGTTTAAACCATACACGAAATTAGCTTAGAATATGACTTTGACGATCCAGAATTCGAAGTTGTTTAATGTAATTCGTCAAGTCATATGCCAATATCTATAGCAAAATGTAAAATTGAAGGAGGATTACAGACCTACATGAGTATAGGAGAAAAATCAAAAACGAAAAAAGAGTCCAAGCATGGTTCAGCACGTAAGTTATTAGAATCATTCTATAAAGACTATTTGTTTAGCGAACAAAAAGAACCTGAAAGTTGATATAAAACATTCCGTCGTTCAATACGACCGTCGTTTTCTCCTTTTGATTCTAGGAACTCCGTCGACGGCTAACATAGCAAGACGGTAAATATTGGAAGCTATTAATTATATTC
The DNA here is from genome assembly GCA_030998225.1 of Diplolepis rosae. NCBI lineage: Eukaryota > Metazoa > Arthropoda > Insecta > Hymenoptera > Diplolepididae > Diplolepis > Diplolepis rosae. The sequence continues at coordinate 1,837,043 of JAPYXD010000686.1, read as the reverse complement.
ACTAATTATATATTCAATTAATTGATTTATATATTTAATATAATATCGATAGAAAAAATGATCTTAAATGAATTTGATATTGTATACGAGCCTTTATATTACTAGAAAAGTAATAATAAGAAATAATAACATATTCAAATAATGGTAGTAACGTTTGGTAATTAAAGGTCTGCTTTGAATGATATTACTTGATAAATTAATTATATGAGCGAGAAAACATGGCGAATGTAACTATGTGGTAATTTATGCTTTAGGAAATACATATGTAGACAAGCCTAATAAAAAAAATAATATGACAAAGATATATACCTTTTCAAATAGATTAATGTTTAATTAAAACATATGATAAACTGTTTACATATAGGAAGCTGCAGTAATATATGTGCCATAATACAAATTCATTCATATATAGCAATATATCAATATTATACATAAAAGATGAATATATATATATACGTAGTTTGAGCTTTGTGAACAAATTCATGTTCAATTAACACATATATTGCATTTTTCAAATATAAAAACGACGAAATAATGTATGTGCATGGATAAAGATCTATTCATAAGAATAACAATCGAGAAAGATTACAAAAAATAATAAAAATTATGTGTGTGTGATAGATGTTTTAAAAAGAAATTATACTTAGCTATATTAATATGTTTCAATTGAAATTTATTTATCAATATGTAGGTATTTAGGGCTTTCCGAACAAAACCTTTTGTAAAATGCGCTGTTGTACCAATTAAAATTAATGACAAAATTTAAATCAGAATTGACTTTTCAACTTGATTGTTTGCGAAAGTTCCAACACGGTCATTGCATCCCCGTGTTCGAACTAAGAGGGGAGGTGTTACGTCCTGTGACCGTTAATATTTATTCATAATAATAAGCTGTGCAAAATTAATGAAAAGCCTTTACGAAATTTTATTTATAAAGCATCAGGTTCTGAATGTATTGATCATAGAAATATCCAAGTGTTTAAACGAAACGGAATTATACGGATTAGGGAACCCCCTTAGAAATGTATCTTACACATAAATTTCTAGCACCTGCCACCGCAGCAAAAGAGTGAAGTTGAAGGTTCACCGATCCGAGAAGAAGGAAAATGGGGGAATCAGAGAAGAAGACTCATTCTCTACATTTTTTCCCCTTTTTTTCTGAAAAGTAATTAAATAAAGGGGAGTATTACAGGATGATATCGACCCATGGCGTGACAGGCTAGGAAGGTATCGATGAGAAAAATGGTCTAGAAAAACACTTGTTCCTTCGGAAAATCTTAGTAACCTGCTAACTTCCATCCGTGCCGTTACTCTGTCCAACAGTAACCTGCTAACTAGACGTGTGCATTCCGTCGGATCGAATGTCGCAAATTTGATTCGATTCGCCGTATTTGTTGGATCAGATTGTTTCGATTCGATTGGCCGCATATTCGAAAGTCGAATATGCGACATTTGAAGCGCCCTTCTTTGGATGGCGGATTTTCGACATTCGATCAGCTGCCCGTCGAATGTCGAATATTCGACTTCCGAAGCACCCTTCTTCAGATGTCGGATTTTTGACATTCGATCAGCCGTTCGTCGAATGCCAAATATTCGACATCCGAAGCGCCTCAATTCGGATGTCGGATTTTCGACATTCGAACAGCCGTCCGTCTAATGTTGACTATTGAACATCCGAAGCGCCTCAATTCGGATATTGAACAGTCGATGAGTGCAAGATGTAGTTTGCAACTTTTAATCAGACACCAGACAATATACACACATTGTATAATTGTATTTCAATTTTATATCGCCATAGTCGGAAGAATTTATTATTTTTAGACTTATGCACAATTTAGATTGTTCTCATTTAAATTTACAAAATTTAATTTCTATAATTTATTGTACAATTTCATTGTGCATAAAAAATTATTAATAAAATTATGGTCAGAAGGGTTTTCTCTTTTATCGTACAGAGTTTTATTGTATAAAGTTTATTCAAATTTCCAAAATTGAAATTATTATGTCTTGTTTCAGTTGTAGAGTTTTATGGTATAGGATAAATTTTAGTGAGTTGGTTGAAAATATGAAAATTGTTAAATATATATAACTGTGTACAGTCCCTGTGCGTATAATTATTTGTTTCTAGTTTTCAGGAGTATAAAATTTGATTTTGTAGTTATTTTGTTAAATACAAATCACGTTCCCTGATTCTTCAAACAATTTTATTATACATTCCTTTAAATGATATAAATGAATCGCATATGAGAAAAACGAATTCTTTCGACTCACGATTCCGATATGATAAACTATTAATAATAACATCAAAAATTTATTTACAAATTATTTCAAATTTAATGTTAAAAATCTATCATTCGATCGGACGTGCTTCGGATGTCGATTATTCGACATCCGAAGAAGGGCGCTTCGGACGTCGAATATTCGTCATCCGAAGAAGGGTGCTTTGGATGTCGACTATTCGACATTCGACGGGCGGCTGATCGAATGTCAAATATTCGACTTTCGACGGAGGCCAATATCGGATCGAAAATTGTTGCACACCTCTACTGCTAACTTCCATTCATGCCGTCACTCTGCCCGACAAGAACCTGCTAACTTCCATCCTGGCTAATACTCTGTTCTAGAGAGTGAAACTCGTTAATACAACTTGAGAATTTGAAGTAGAATTTAAAATACAATTATTCAAAAGTTTGGATTATCAGTGTTTCTTCCAGTTTCCATTCTTGATATAAAACTCCAGTTTTCGGTAAACTTCATTTCTTAGCTATCCTCGTCCCTGTTTCAGTTGAGGAATCTTTTAGGTCTCTTCTTCGATCAAAAACGAATAGAAATAAATATAATAATAAAAGTGAAGAAATGGTAGGGTCACCCCCATATTGATATTATAAAAGATCTGGTTTGCGATCGATGAGGGTAAAATACAAAGAAGAAAACTCCTCATAATGTCAAAATTGTAGCGACGTTTCGTTGGCTATGGGTTTGCCAACCTTATCAGACTTTATAAAAGGAGGTTAACTCATGATGAGTCATGTCGAAAGTATAAAATTATAATAAAAAACATGATTTTAGTTCATAAAATGACGTGATGTTCGCCGAGCCCTTACTCTAGGAAAATAGGGAGTTTCGAAAAACGGACACAGCCAGAGAAAACTAGCTTTAGAAGAGATTCGACGACCTCAGCTACGACGATTCCAGCCCACGAGGTAACAGATGCAGCATATGTTCCATGAGGCTACAATAAATACCCTCCCATCTACCCACCTTTTCCCCAAAATTACCCAACGCAATATCAATATCCTTTTTCTGCATACCAAACGAACTACCCCTATCCGCCTTACTATCCTTACTCTCCTCACGCTTCCATGATGCAGTACCCGACTACTGATAAAGGTCAAAGATCAACTAGTTATAAATCGTGGGCGGGGTACACAAAACGACTGGGAGCACGACGGCCCTCTGGTTCACTTCTCCAAGCCCGCCGGGGAATTTAAACTCCCAGCCGACTTGCTGCCCGGGTGCCGAAACGAGTCAAGCAAGCCTCAGAGAGTACCCAAAATTTGTCCACTTCCGAGAGAACTTCGTAGGGTTCTACGAGCAGGACATCATCAAGAAGTCTCAACAGCAGTCGAATTGGTTGCTTCCGAATTTCGTAACCCTAAGGCAAGTTTCCTTGTTGAACCTGGATCGGATTAAATCTCGTCAAACTCCATGCTTTAAGACAAGAAACGATAATTGAGTCATTAAACTCCATTTCTATTACATACATAACAAATGATCCTGTGACGACAATTGGCACAGTTCAAATTACAATTTTCAATGTATCGTTTGAGTTCCATGTCGTTGAAAACACACTGATGCGAACTTAAAATTGCAGCCCGATAAATGCGACTTCCTAAGAACCGAAGTGGCATACCTGGGCCACGTTTTCGGATGTTATGGAATGAAGCCTAATCCAGCAAAGACCAAAGCAATCAAGAAATTTCCTAATCCCACTACCGTGCGGATGATTCGAGAGTTTTTAGAATTATCTGGGTATTATAGCAGGTTCATCCAAGATTACGCGGAAATTGCAAAACCACTCGCTGACCACACGAAGAAGGATCTAAAATCATCAGTAGATATTGTATAAATTAGATTTTGTGCATCGACCAAAACATTTTGCTGCATGGACTGCATCCAGAATCTGTATTCGGTTCGGAATTTTAAGCAGCGTAGAAAAAGGCCTTAAAGTTTTTTTTCTACTTACCCGTGATTGCTGAAAATCTTTTATATATTAGTAAAACTACAATTTAGAAGTAATTTCATCTTACATAATTTTATTGCTTTGATGCCACGCCAAAATCTTGACAACTTCAAACTTGCCATGTGTCAAAGGAATTTCTTGTTTTTTCGAAGCATTGACCCATACTATGTGTTTGTAAATTCCTGATGACCCACTTTCGACAGGGGCAATTGTGATATAACTGTTACCATTGGGCGAAAATATAGGCGGTTCTGCTGGCGTATCAACCCAACCTCTTCCTTCTCCATTTATCCGTTGTGTTTCCTAATAAAATTATGTCGTCATATTTAGAAAATTATTTCATTCTAGAATGAAAGAAAGCAAAATAATGAAAGTTAACTTCAGCCATATAACACACATAATGCAAAAAATATATGATTTAATTTGAATTCACTTCTTTTCTTTGCTCAACAAGCAAAGGATATTGACCGACTTCAAGCGAAAAGCCCTTGCTACTTGCAATATTTCCTGCCTTAATTCTGATGACGTATTATGATCATCATAGTTTTCTAAAAAAAACCTTTCGGTATGGTTTTTTGAAAGAAAATTCGTTGGAGGCGACGCTTTAGACAATAAACTTATTAATAAAATGTTAAAGTTGATATGCTTTAACGTCCAACAGTCTTTATGTTATATCAACCGAAAATAGTTTTGAATAAATAAAATATAAATACAAGAGCTATAACCCGAAACGCTCTGGTATCGTACTGAGATTTTGCGATAAAACGCATCATTTTCATCCTATTTCCATATAAATTATATGCGATGTATATGTGGAAATGAAGATTCATTTTACTTATTCGCACCAAAATGACTAGGCACTGAATGCACAACAGAAGTACGGTGATTGATAGGATTGTCTTACCACGTTTGAAAGAGGGAGGGGGGATTTTAGACATTGGCTAACCGTGTGTCTCACAGGTGTCACAGTTGTGTAAATATTTTTATAACATCGAACTGCAGAGTGAATAGCTTTGTAATGGCAAGGAAAAACTATACACAGAAAGTAACCCCTAGAGTAAGAACAACCAAACGTGGATAAAGAGGCTCATAACTTGTGGCTGCGTAGAGGCAAACTATTTCCGGAAATGGAAGGGTTTGTCGTGGCCATCCAGGACAAGGTAATCCGCGCTAGGAAATACTAAAATTTTCCCTTTCTAATCACCAATTTCTTCTCTTTTTATCGAAGAAAGTAATGTTCCGGTAAACTGACGCCACTTCAAGAAGTAACTCTAATAGTAACAAGTTACTTCGAGATTCTGAAATGCGTAACTATAACGAGCTATTTTCCCATGAAGTAACAGTATCAGTTCAACGAAAAAAACTTTATGATGTTCAAGTGACCACTCGGATTCAAACGGATCCTAGATGTGAAATCATTATTTTAACGTAGAATTTCATGCTCTATTTATACGCGCTCTTAACAGTAGTTCTTCCCATTCAAGAATCTAGCTTTCATCTTCAGATAACTTTGAACGCTTTATAAATTTCTTCTAAACGCGAAACAGACTCGATATGATAGCAAATATTTGCTGTTCTGAATTTCCGTGATTTTTCTGTGAAAAAAGAAAGTGTCGAATTATTCATGAGATCAGCAACATTTGAATTTCGGCAAAATTTCCCTACCTCTGAAAATATGGCGTTGACCCACTGGATCCTGTTTTTCCAACCGTGGCTCAGAATGAATAGAAAGACCTTCGTATTAAATCGTCAAGCGCCACTACTACCCCAAAATTGATTAATAATGATACGAATTTTAGTGAGACATCAGTTTGCCAGGTCCTTGCTAACAAATTGTGCCATAGATGTTGTACGCCACATAGACATATCGTTTTTTTCGATCTTCTTTTTTTATTGTATCGAGCCAAGGCTTTTTTCCTAACCTACAAATATTTGATCCGTTACTCCCGAATCCAACGTCCCCCACTAGGACTCTTTTGCTTCTTTCTCTTTTTTTTTGGTGCACGCAAGACTTTCTTTTTCTTTTCAGGGTAGACGAAAATTATAAATATGGCTTTAGGAAACGCCAGCCACTCATTTTCAAGCCGCCTCAATGAAACTAATTTTTATGTTGACGTTTTGGCGGGTAAACCACGTTATAAGACAATAAAGTGCCCCGTGGGCACTGATGTTGTTACACGCAATGAATGGTTTTAATCGTGATGAGCCAATCTCCCTGTTTCTTCCTTACAAGAATTTATTTGCGGGGAACGACTAATGCGTCTCGGGTCTTGTGATAGCCTGGCTCGGAATGGCTTTCTGTGAACGACCCAGCAATCATGCTTAAACATACTCTTTGCTGCCAACGCTTTTAATCAACGCTTAAATCCTTGGATGTCAATCGATGCCTGCCAGATTTAGTGGAACAAAAATTTGATGTGCAATTTGGGACTGCCGCATAAGCTGACATTTTACCTCAACTCATGAATTTCAGTTCCGGAGACATCCAGATTATTACATGGACATTTGAATTTAATGGAGATATTCACCTAAATTCATCACCTCGTCGAGTTCAGTAATTTTATGTAAAAATTTATTTCTTAAATAATTGTCAGCCTATTTTTGAACATCATTTGTATTCAGTTTTTATGTGACCTTCAAATGTCTCCAAACACGTGTACAGTTAGGCAACTATGTCGATCTTATTAATGCTTATTTTGAAGCTTTAAATTCTATACGATCAACTCTAAATTGACATTTAAATTGTATTTATTTGAAATTATATTTCAACCAGATTGTTGTTTTACATATCCTTGTAAAATTTGACTAAGTTTCAGCAATTAATCATTTATTTTGTCTCCATAATATTCAGGACACATCAAATTTCTCTAAATCACCTTGGTAGTCATCCATGTATGTATAAAGAATTTTACAATTTGACTTTGTCATTATTACTGACATTATAGTGTGATGTTTTGACAATATTATATCATAATTTTAATGTCCATTACCAGTGACGAAATTTATTATTTTATCAATTTTTCGAATACGCTATGATATTTACAACCACCACTCACCCGAGTTTTAATAAATCAATTACTTCGACATTGTCAAGTTTCAAGTTAGTCACAAAATCTGTGATACATTAGCTAATGTTTTACTGTTCAAATGCTAATTTTCTAGTCAACTAGAGCTATTTATTTTTGTACGAAATTTAGTTTTATTACATCGCGATTTTATTATACATTTAACATTATACATTATTTTGGAATTTATTGTTTATCAAAAATGTTAATACTATTACTGTCTACCATATCTATCGCCATACTATTATTGCTATTTTGTACAATTTTTACTAAAAAAGCATTTAAAACAAACCCTTTGGAAATTACTGAGGGCGAGTCATCCTCGGGGAGTGCAGACTTCTCTAAAATAATTGAAAATTTGGCAAATGATGAAACTCAACGCACCGAACCAAATCGCACTCCGAAAATTACAAAGTTTTTTCGCGAAGACCCAATTTCATTCTTTGTCATCGTGGAAGCGACATTCCGTCAGGCGCGAATTCATTTTGAATCAACCAAAGCCGACTATTTAATTGCCAGTTTAGACCACAATTTAATTCCTGATATTAAGCACTTAATTCTTCGCTGTCTTCTACGGGGAGAGGTGATCTCCAAAGGGAAACCATCTTTACTCCCAACACGACTACGAGCATTAAACGACAGGAACTGCACAGATAATATTATCAGAAGTGTGTTTTTAGAACAAATGCCTTCTAATATGGGCGCAATCTTGACAATGGCCAATGTGGAGAGTCTCCAGGAGTTAGCTAACCTTTCTGACAGAATTTCTGAAGCAGCACAACCCTTGAATTATCAAGTTGCAGCAGTGTCGTCAAGCCACAATATTCTCGCTAACACATCCGCGGTAACCGTCCCAGTTGTTCTTTCAGTCGTAGCTTCCATGGTCGCTATTATTAACATCAGCGCTTTGGCAAAAATGCTAATAAATGTTCTCAGCCGTGTTTGTGGAAAGTCGCGTCCACTCCAGAAAACTGAATCAGCCTAATGGAATGGAGACCATCGATCTAGGACCTTCAGACTCCAAGCGTCTCCATATTCGGGATGTATCCACGGGTCTAGTTTATCTTATAGACACAGGTTCGGATATCTGCTTGCTTCCAGCGGATTCCAAAACCTTAAAACAAAAGCCTAACGATTTCGTGTTGTTCGTCGCCAATGATTCACGCGTTCCTACCTACGGTGAACGGAGCGTTACGCTGAATATTAACTTACGTCGCGTTATTAACTGGAACTTCTGCAATGTTGCAGTATCTTTTCCTATCATAGGAGCAGATCTGCTCGCGCGTTACCATTTGGTTCCATTCCTTCACGAATCACGTTTAGTCGACACTTCAACTGGTTTGAGTTTGCGAGGTTTTCTTAGGTTCGCAATAATTTGCGGCTTAAGCCTTGTCAACAAGGACCACGCTTTTTCAAATATCTTAAACTCATTTCCAGAGCTTACAACGGTTTCGTAGGAGATTGTTCTTCGTTCCGTTGACGTACAACATCACATTTTGACTTGTGGACCGCCTATTTTGAGCGCGCACGACGTCTCTCTCCAGAGAAGTTGGCTGCTGCTAAAAATATTTTCTGTTAAATGGTTGAGGATGGCATTTGTCGTCCATCCAGCAGCCCCTGGGCAACTCCAATTCGCATAATCAAAAAGAAAAACGTCAAATATCGTGTTTACGGTGACTTTCGACGACTGAATGCGGCCACTGTTCCAGACCGTACCTGGTGCTGCACTTGCACGATTTCTCTTCTATTTTACGCAACAAACGAGTGTTTTCCAAGCTCGATCTCCATGTGGCATACCACCAAATACCAATCGTGCCGGAAGACATTCCAAAAACGGCAGTCATAACCCCTTTTGGTCTTTATGAATATACGGTTATGACTTTCGGCCTTCGTAATGCCAGACAGACGTTCCAGCGTTACATTTATCGTGCCTTAGGTGATCTTGAGTTCGTTTTCGCCTATATTGTCAACATTCTCATCGCGTCTTCAACTTTGATGGAACAAGAAGATCATCTCAGGATCGTCTTTTAACGCTTGGGGGGATTCTCGTTGCGTATCAATCTTAACAAGTGCGAGTTTGGTAAGTCTGAGCTCGAGTTACTTGGATATCAAATGAGTCATGAGGGCTGCGCTCCAACACCTGCCAAGGTGCGCGCTGTTACCGAGTTTTCTCAGCCTAAGACAATTGTCGAGCTGCGCCGATTCCTCGGCATGGTGAACTTTTATCGCAAAATTTTACCCCATACCGCTAAGGTTCAAGCACCTTGTGACGTGGTAAATTTTACCCGTCACATGGAAAATATTAAACTTAGTAAACTCACCGGTATGACAGGTGGGGCCATGTCCCTGGGGAAAAAGTCGTGAGACGAGAGCCCGCACTTCGTCGTCACCCGAGAGCACTCCAAATACACTAATCGCGCACTGCACGCACTCACGCTTCCTGTCCCGTCTGTTTCATGAGCGATACGAAGACAGTAGCACCGGAGGACAGCATCGCCGAATACGAGGCGCAGCCGGTTACCGAGTCCATGTCAACACTGGCCGCCATGTCGAGTTTCGAGCCGACGCATCGAATTTTGGTATGGGCGCATCACTTGAGCAATGGCTTCACAATAACTGGAAGCCGTTGGCGTTCTTTTCTCGCAAATTTTCGCCTGCTCAACGCGTATACAGTGCATATGATCGGGAACTTACTGCTATTTACAAAGCCATTCGCAATTTCCGTTATTTCCTCGAGGGGCAAGCTTTCAGCATTATTACTGATCATAAACCACTGATTTATATGTTCTCTCCACGCGTCGAAAAAATTTCTCAAAGACAAGAGCGCCAAATCGCTCTTATTTCACAATTTACAACGGACATCGCATACCAACCTGGTATCGATAACGCTCTCGCAGACTCACTTTAAAGAGTTGCAAGCATTCGTGTGCCTATCGAGTTTAGCCTATTAGAACTCGCGCAAGCTCAAACGAACGATGACGAACTCAAATCTTTGATTTCAGATACGAAATGCTCTCTCAACATCCGCAAAATACAATGGAAGCATGAACATACTTCAATTTATTGTGACCTAACCGGCGAAACACTTCGTTTCATTACATCAATACGACTCAGGGAACGAGTTCTCCACCTTCTTCACAACCAAGCGCATCCGAGCGGGAAAGTTACAGACCGCGTCATCAGAAAACGTTACCTATGACCACCGATGCGTCGCGATATTTCCGACTGGTGTAAAGCATGTCGCGAATGCTAACAGTCGAAAATTTCACGTCACAGTCGTATGTTGCGATCGAATTCCACTGCTCCAGATTATCGACTGTTTTTCGCGATGGCCTGAGGCAGTTCCTCTTCAGAATATCGAGGCTTTAACCGTATGTAGAGCTTTCGTGGATCAGTGGGTTTCGCGCTACGGATCACCAGAGATCTTGACTACCGATCAGGGAGCCCAGTTCGAGTCGCAGTTGTTTTCAGCGCTCTTGACACTTATCGGTTGCAACCGTATCCGTACCACCGATTACCATTTCTTGCCAAATCCACACATGCTTCTCGAAGAATTCCGAGAGTATATGCGTAAGATAAACCTATTCCAATTACTCAAAAATATAAACGTAAAGTATTCGTTTTCTAAGAGCTAAATTCATGCTTCCACGTGTTCCTGCGTCATCATGCAAAAAACGCTTTAGAGCGCCCATATACGAGCCCTCACAAAATTTTGAGCCGTGTATCAGACAGAGTATATGAAACTGATGTCGACGGCATCACACGCCACGTATCCATCGAACATATCAAGTCAGCGCACTTTGCGCGCGAGGACATCGATCACCTGCAGCCAGAAAACAACACATCACAACCTGTTCTTCGAACGTATTCACGCAAATGTGTAACTTTCAAGCAACAATGATGTAATGGGAAAATTTCGCAGGAAAATGTTATCTCTCATATTGGTAATATCAGATGAGTGACAAGGTGGGTCAAACGTTTGTGTCCTGAAGCTTGAACATCTTTTTCTCTTCTCTCCGATGTTCTGAGTGTGACTATTTCTCCTTGCCAAATTTTGCACAACCATTTGCATAAATGCACATAGGGTATCAAATGTTTCATACATTGTAGGGGCGAAAGAAGTTTTTATTTTTCTTTAACTATGAAGTACCTCTCCGAAAATTTTCGAAAAAATATATTTGAATTTTTTGATTTTTCAAAATTCGTTCATAACTTTTGTAAACAAAATTTTTATGAGTTGATACTTAAGGTGAATTTATCTTGTAATGGGAGAAACCTACCCTCGCAATATGGATCAATTCCGAGCGGGGACACCCAGACCATGCTTATCCTGCTACGGCCTTTATTTGGTGTTTTAAAATTTTGATACTGATTTGGTACTGATGATTTGATACTGGTTTATTCCCTGCGGAACTTATTTTCTTGTACGCCATGTTGATGCATCATATTACTTGTCGTTAGAAGGGAATTTTAATATTCTAGTGGATTTGAATATAATTTGATGCTGAACTAGTTTCTTATTTGTACAGTAAATTTACATTTTATAATTCGAATTTATTTAATTACATAACGTACAAAAGGTGATTCAATGGAACTAAATTTTTTTGAATAATTTTTCAAAAATTAGAAGGCGCTCACTCTGCCTATTTCAGTATTTTTGAAGCTGTAAGGAGAGGAAGGCCGGAGAGCGAAAAAGAGCAGTTCACCCGGACCGAGCTTTGGCGGACGCGTGTTTCCATGGTCGGCCTTCCACATGGGCTGGGACTCAGCTTCAGGTGCCCCTGACTGAGTCTGGCCCCGACATCCCTGGGCAAGGACGTCATTTCCCGACCGTACTAATCTCCAGGAGATGCCGCGTTGAACGTCGACAAATGGGTGCTCCCATGATCGGCCTTCGACATGGGATGGGACGCAGCTACTTGACCCGCACATGACGCGTAATTAACTCGCACTTTACGCATATTGACCCGCACTGACTCTAACACTGAAGAAGTCGACCTAACGCGCTCCAAAACATCGCGACTTAACAGACAACACCGATACTTGGCTCCACCAATTGCACGACACCGCCACCCCCCCCCCCTGTTCAATGACCGACCGATACACTCAAATCCCGGCGCCCTGGATACCGTCATGACCGGGGACCCGAGGTTGAGTCGCTGCTTATAACTGCTAAGGGCGTCTTCCCCTACGACGGCACCGACTTGACCGACCGATACACTTGAACTCTGGCCCCCTGGATGCCTCCATGACTGGGGACCCGAGGGTGAGGCGCTGCTCAGATGTCGCTGACGACACCAACCTGACCAACCGATACACTCGAACCCCGGCCTCCTGGATACCGCCATAGCTGCGAACCAAGGGTGAGGTGCTGCTCAGATACCGCTGAGTGTCCTCCCCTACGATGACACGGACTTGACCCCGATTAAACGGGTCGTACGAACCCCAGGAGAGGGGAAATAGCGGTGATTACGCGCACTACCTGAACGCCCGTACTCCGGATGAATTGTACATCGACGCGCAAAAATACCGACGGAGACCATTGTCTCTTCATATATTATTTCAGAATGATAAAACGAACCCAATATGCCAGTTCCCACTCTTACGCTTCCACTCTCACGCATTCCTGCATTCACGCACTCACACACACACACAAATTCACTTACACTGATACCGGTCCACACCGAGCTTCTTTTAGTTTATATGCATTCACACACATTCTCGTACACACAACTTCCGACGCAGCCTAGGTTAATGTATTAATATTTATATGTAAGTTCTTTATACCCTTTTCCGATAAAACTTATATTTTTTTATGCATACGAAGGTTTAACAATTATTTCATCAACTACTCCCCCACTCCTACGGAACCCTGGCTGACTGAAGCGTATGACAACCAGGGGGAAAGTAGGGCTGTTACAGTTTGTCTGACGTCCCTGGGGGGGGGGGGGATAAAAGTTTAAGAAGTAGTTTAGGTTGCTCAAAGATATTCAGATTAGTTTCGTCACTGTCTTCTCTGTCCTAAAAAGTCAGTGGATTCTGAGTATTGTCCATCAGAAACAGGGTGTCCTAAAAAGTCTTCAGCATCTCTGTCTAGTTTCCCTGTCCATACTCAAACCTGTATTGATAACCCTAGAGTCTGCGTCGCTATCACAGTAACCTTGTTCCTGGATAATCAATATAATTTATCCAATGAACTGGCACGTAGTCTCAAGCTAGCACAAATTCCTTACCATACAAATATGGAAGGAAGTTTATAACAGCGTACAACAGACATTCCTTTTCTGCTTTCGAGGAGTTTTTCTCGCAGGAATTCATCACCTAGGAACCAAGTCGTTTAGAATCAAAAGCTCGATTGTGCATACTATGATCACGGGATGATTTGTTATCTCCGTGATTGAAATAGATTTATTTCGGTCGTTTATTAATTTTCGCCGAAAAGTGCTTAATTTTATTAAGTTGACGTCAGAACCTGGGTCTGCGAGAAAATGAGCCTTATTCTTGCGGAGCTCAGGAACACTCAACTAAACTACGGGTGAGTCTTCCGTTTTTGACCTTGTTCGAAACATCCTACATAGCTCTCCTTAAAGTTAAATGCCCTGGCACGCTCTCAGTGAGTCTGGTTCGTTGCCATGTCTGAGCGACGAACTTGCTGAGAGTTTAAATCCTCTGGAAGTTCTGGCGAAGTCAATCTGAGAGACGTCATGTGTTCTGGCTGCCTATTATACCCTCGCCACGGTTGATTGTTTCCAGATCGGTTCACTTCATTATATTGTTTATCTCTAACGCTTTTCCGTAAGACAGCTTTGAGTTCACTTAAGACGACCTTTATGAAGCCTGGTTCCGTCGCTTTCGTAATATATACGTAATGTATATCTCGCTAACATTTCACTGTAATAATAAAATATGATGCACATGGGAAACGAAAGGACAAAATATTCTTACTTTTAAAAGTTTTGAAAAGTGTGCAATTGAATTGTAGCAAGAATATAATAAAAATACGAATGATGTCAATACTGATTGCAGTGATGTTAGTGTGTTATAACCCACAACACAGGGACTGTAGACTAAAGTTATTAGACTTGGTCCTAACCAGATGCCGAACTCTCTTATCAATAGCCAAGCAAACCGCAGCAAAGCTCAATTTTAGATTCCTCGGTTCTTTTCGGGTTTAAAAAGACCTATGTTCAACCATTTACTGACAATCTCCACCTTCAATTTCACCTGGACTACTCTACTCCTATGCTTCAGGGAAAGCTTATCGAGGGCTCCCAGTCTGAAGATGTGGGTTCTAGTGAGCGCGCTCATGTCCCTTCGCTCCTCGGCTTAAAGGCAGAAAGGCCAGCTAAGGTGAACCTGATGGTCCTGAGATACATGAAAGAAACCGTGTGCTCTGGTTTCTGTAAAAACCTTGTACTAAATGCTGTACTGGGAATCAGATCTTCATTTATCCATATTGAAATGTTCGACGCTGGCTCGAGCGAACATGTTTTTTGATTGGATCGTCACGTATGTGACTAACAATAATCAGCAAGACTACTGGTACTCCATTTACCCTGATATCTCTTCTCAATAGTTGCTATATCTTTGTGGAATCTTTCTCCGTGCTCGTCACTAACTGATCCCAACTTTCCAGGATAAAAATACAAGTCTAAATGTAGGAAATGTATTTTCAATGACATATCTACATTGAGGCTATGAAATCGCGTCCACATTTCATTCACATACCGCTTTTAGTGCTTAGATTTGTGATTTCAGAGGAAATTTTTGATGGCATTTCTTACGGGTAACCAGTCTTTTCTCTATCCACTGCTCAAGTATTCGTCAAATTCTGAGTCTTGCATAATCTCACGAATTTGAGACCCTATGGAAACCCCTTATTTGATTTTCGTGTCTCTAAGTTTTAGGAATTTTAATTTCTGACAGCCAAATGCGTTTCCGTTTCGAACTATTGCTTTTGCGAAGTTTTAACGATACCGATTTTGATATGTAGGGGTGTCAGAATAACATCTTTAGTGTGCGTGGTAATTTATTTTCAGCAGAATTATTTTCATAACTTCGTAGCACTCTTTTAAATGTGAAGCATGGGGGAAAGGTTTGAACGGAAAGTCATCACCATTATGTAGAAGAACTCCTCTCAGACTATTCTTATTTGAATAGATGAATGAACGCCATTCGCTGGCTACGTGCTTATGTCCGACAAATTTAATCAATTTATTAACGCCGGTATAATAAATAAGACAGTCTTCGTAAGAAAAAAATTTCGCCAGATCTTTTTCGCGATCGCGGATGGAAATCCTCACATTTTCGTTCAATTAATTGTTTTTCTTTAATCGAGATCCCAACAATTCAGCTTCATCTTTTAGTAGATTAAGATCTCTTATGTGATTTTTTAATTCATTTTGATCGAAAAAATTGAATTCCGAATTTATATGTATTATGAATTCCATACAGTTCTAAAATATAACACGATCACTCACATTTCCTTCACATCACTCACAATCACGATCCGATCAAAAAACATCTTCACTTAATAAAACGTCGAAGATTTTGATATGGATAAATAAAGATCTGATGCCCAGTACAGCATTTAGTATAAGTTTTTGGGAATTGAAAAAAAGGGTACACATTTTTAAAGATATTTCAGAAGCGGATAATCCGAATTTTAATTTTTTTCCAGATAATTATTCTTCATGAAAAAACAAAAAAGTTGACCTATTGAAAAATATATTTTTTAACGGAAGTAAATATTTCCTGAATTACAGAGCACTGAAATTTCAATACATTTTTAGAACTTTTTCCTACTCGTATACGCACCGAAGTCACATAAAATAGAATATGTGCCAATGCAAACAATTCGAGTAATTACGAGACTCGCTTAAAATGCTCTCAGGATTGATCGAAGCCAAGGCGTAGCCGAGACGAAGCCAAGGCGCGATCAGTCCTGCGAGCATTTTAAGCGAGTCTCGTAATTACCCGAATTGTGTGCAATGTCCCATATTCTATGCTATGTGACTTCGGTGCATATACGAGTTTTTATGCGTACACTCGAATCTATTCTAGTATTCATCATGATTCTCATCCATCGCGACTAGTTCCGGCCATTTTGATTTTCTCGATCTTGTGTAGTAGTAGCGTATTGAAATAAAGCATGCGCAGTTCAAATGTAGAAGGCTTTGTCAGTACGGTGCCAACGCTGAACGAAGAAGAAGAAGAATAAGAAGATTACGCTCCGCTGTATAGTTATAGGCACATGCGCAGTTCAATTTTAACATTACATCTCTCTGTATCGTAATATACAACATTGCCCTACTCTTAACTGTAACGTAAAAACGAGTTTACGCGCCGCAGGCACATAAAAAGATTTCACTCTTTAAAAAAATTGTTAATGTAATGAGATTCATATGTTACCTACTATGGTATCCAAAAATAACTTGCAAAAAGTTATCACTCAGCCCTTGGCGAAGCGTACACAAAAAGATCATTGCATTTTATTACAATATACACAAGCACTATTTATTCTTTGTTTTGAAACATTGAATGTCAGACAATTAAGATTGTGTCAAGAGTAAACTATAA
Organism: Diplolepis rosae; assembly: GCA_030998225.1. Taxonomy (NCBI): domain Eukaryota; kingdom Metazoa; phylum Arthropoda; class Insecta; order Hymenoptera; family Diplolepididae; genus Diplolepis; species Diplolepis rosae. The sequence goes on along the minus strand of JAPYXD010000686.1, from coordinate 1,820,156 downwards.
AAATTATTTCAAAAAAAGGACTTACATACATAATGTAAGAATTTAGAAACGGCAATTGACAATTAGAATGCCATGGCGGCAAAACTTTCTTTATTACATGCCATCGACCCCCGAAATGTGAAATACTCATCTTAGTGCACACGAACTTCTCGATGAACCGGGTTTAATCATAGGCACAACGAAATATCAGATCTGGATATCCTATTTTGAAGATAACTTGATTCAAGCAGCCAATAATCAAGAGCTACAGCTGGAAGAAGCACAAAAAAAAGCACAACAAAACTGGCTGGAAGATAGCAGAATATTGCTATTTCTGACCAGATAATTCTTTAATCTTGCCTTAACTGGCTGCATATTACTCCGACATTGTCTTAATCGGCAGTTTCGTGCACCGACATAGTGTTGATATTGTCTTTATCACCCGTATTATCCACTGATCTTTCCTTAACAGAGAGTTGGGCATGACCCCTGCGCTTGGCGCCACACAGTTCTTGAGTGTCGCTAGAGCTTCTCAATCATTCTTGAAAACCGAACTTTGATGGAACACCCACAAAAAAGTATCTTGGAGTACCCATATTCAAGTGCTTTTACCCTACTTCTCGGCATCCTTTTTCTCCACATCCCCTCCCTGGATATCACCCCCGCTATAATTTTAACGTTAGAATTAAGTTTTTCAGGAAGATATGGAAGGAAGAAGTAAAGTCGAAAAATGGGTCTTTCTCGAAAACGGTTAAACCGATTTTGACGAACAAAATACATATTGTAGTTACCAAAAGGCGAACAACAATAAACTCTTGAAAATGCAAGTACACCAATATTGAATTCAACCGTTCGATCCTCGTTTTTTATCATTTTGGCAACCTCTCTAATATGTTCATGCGAACCTTTTCATCATTTCATAATCTTCAATTTGCCGATACTCAGAACTTCTACAATCTTCAACATGTTGTTACGCTTTTTCAAAACTTTTCCAATCTGTTTATTTTTTTCCAAACTTCACTGTATACCAAAAAAACCTAAAATGACAAAAAAATGTGTTAAAATGACGATAAATTCACGATAAAATCTTCCGTAGAATACTTCTTCCCTTTACGTTTTTAACATTTTCATAGAAACTTTTCCTATCTAATGTATGGTATATAGAAAAATGTTAATTTACTTCAAATTCTTCTGTATAAAAAAGAAATTTCGATGTTCAATTCCGCGCACAGAAGCTAGACAGAATATTATACTATCTAAAAAGTGATTTATTCAAAAGCAATGTTATCTTTAAAATTTGTTCTTTACCGATGAAAAATTTGTTAGAGTACTCTGGAGATTTGAATCAGTGACTTTTCGTTTTGCCGATTGTCGGTGAAAATCCTTACTGACTTTATTCAGTGACCTATTTCCAGCTATTAGAATCGGAGAGGTTTCACTGATTGTCAATAATATTTCACTGTTTGACAGTAAAATATATTTACTGTTCCCTTCAGTGACCCATTTTCCACTGATTAGGGTTTGGAGAGTATTTTATACTTAACCTGCTACAAAAAAGACTTTATCTTTAAAATTATATCTAAACTTGGACACACTTTATTTAAACTGAAAGCATCCGACTTAACTTTTTCAAAAATTTACAATTTGTATAATCTTCAATATAATGCTACGCAATTTTCCAGGTTTTCCAGCTCAACTTCTTTGCCAAAATTACTATATGACACATAAAATGTTAATGTTTTCCATTATCTACTTTATACTAAAGAAACTTCGACTTATAATTTTTGTTACGTGTGGTCCGTGGTGTGCCATATTTTTTGGAAAATATTTTGTTTAATGCATAACATGTAATTATGCAATATTAATTGTTATTTAAAAGTGTATAAAAGGCACACTTCTTGGCGCTTATTACCTGAGTGCATTCCAATAACCAATGCAACTCACCATTCCTCATTATTTGAGATAGTCTTGAAAGGTAGAGTAATGTCTAAATTAATTCATTCCAGTTGTTTAAATATATATAAAAGATAAAACTTTTAAAATTAAGAATACTTCGTCCTTTTGTATTCCACGTGCATCAATGTCACTGTTCGACATGGATTTTGGCACTTAACCAATGATCTCTGATTTCGATAGTTTTTTTTCCGTAGAATCCGAATCCGCAGACGCAAGTAGAGAATTGGCTCTAGTTTTTGAGATAAACGGGGTCAAAAGTCCTGAAAAAAGTATTTTTGGTCATTTTTGAGGACGTGTAAAAATGTAACGCGAACCAATTGAACCTTCTAAGAGGGATGAAATGGAAGCTTGCTTCTTGTCTTTTCGAATTAAAAAACAAAAAACCAGGAGCCATCACCTTGAAATGGTCAAAAACAGACTTTGTACATGTGCGTGCACCGATTCCGCCTTGGCGCTCGCTTCTCTCTCAGTCCTCCAACTTTCCTCTTATTAATTCTCTAGCCTGCCACAATTCGAGGTGCTTTTTTATTGTCACTCCCCTTGCCCCTCAGAACTCGGGGTGTTTTTTTATTGTGAGTCCCCTAGGCTCTCACAACTTCAGATGCTGTTTGGAATGCAAATTTATTGTCCTTTTGCGGATCGTGATGCTTTGCTTTTGTAGGTAGTACCAGGAGAATCACGAATGATCATCCAGCAATAATCTGCCAGCATATTCACCGTATATTTGTATATATTTATATATATATTTGTTACTCGAATTGTTTGCATTGGCACATATTCTATTTTATGTGACTTCGGTGCGTATACGAGTAGGAAAAAGTTCTAAAAATGTATTGAAATTTCAGTGCTCTGTAATTCAGGAAATATTTACTTCCGTTAAAAAATATATTTTTCAATAGGTCAACTTTTTTGTTTTTTCATGAAGAATAATTATCTGGAAAAAAATTAAAATTCGGATTATCCGCTTCTGAAATATCTTTAAAAATGTGTACCCTTTTTTTCAATTCCCAAAAACTTATACTAAATGCTGTACTGGGCATCAGATCTTTATTTATCCATATCAAAATCTTCGACGTTTTATTAAGTGAAGATGTTTTTTGATCGGATCGTGATTGTGAGTGATGTGAAGGAAATGTGAGTGATCGTGTTATATTTTAGAACTGTATGGAATTCATAATACATATAAATTCGGAATTCAATTTTTTCGATCAAAATGAATTAAAAAATCACTATTTTATAACTATTTTATAACTATTTTATAACTAAAAAAGTATTTATCAAACAAATGTTAAACATTTCATCTGATATGTGGTTGATCCCGATCTTCGAAATGACATATACTGAAAAATTGTTCCAATGAATTGTCATTAATAAATCAGGCATTTTTATAAACAAATAGAGATTGCTAAAAAAGGACCTAATTTTTTTACTGTTTTTGTGGATTAATATTCCTCACACATTACAGGATATACTGTAAAAATTTGAATGTGGAGAAATGAATAGTTGTTGAGTAATAAATTTTTAACTGAAACCGTTTCACGCTTCAAGCGCGCGTGCTACCATGCGCATGACGTACGACTCCCTTAGTGTGATTCGAATTTGGATATACGTTTATACGACACATCGAAAAATAATATGTTTGTTCCCATATTATTTTCTCTAATGAAAGAAAATACACGCTTATACGCTAAGTAACAAACTTCATCTACAATTTTTCTGGATAGCTTTTTTTCGATTTCGTGAAGTTCACTATTTGAAAGTTACTGCAGTAAGAATATGTTTTCACCTTCATATTATAATTCTATTATATTATTATATTATAATCGTCTTGCATTTTTCGAAACGGTACTTCAGAAATTCGTTTGCCTATTCATAGTCTTGAACGTTTCTATACAAGACTGCAATACTGGGCAAAGAAGAATCTTTGTTTGCCCATCCGTAAAGTTTGGAAGCCGACGAAACCGATCATCAGAAATCATTTGAAAACTTGCTCCACGTACCATTCTTTTAATAGTTCCACCCGCTCCGTTACACGGACCTTTCTCATGTGCCGTAGCGTGAAAATACCACACTGCTGATCTGTGTAAATCATTTGCATGAAAGTAAATAGTTGAAAAATATTTTGCGTTTTCAAATTGCTGAGGTGCTAGGTCGGAGAAGTAAATACACTTATATCGCTGTAATAAAAAGCAATAGAAAAAATCTTGCCCTGATTTTTATTCCAGTGGAAACCGGTAATGGCATTTTATACCATAAACGCGTAATTTTCTGCAAAGTCACAAATTATCAGGCATTCATCATTTTTCAAATTCCTTTCAGCATTTTTGTAAAAAGAAGCTTGTTGCGTTTCAATAAAAGAATGATGTAGCAATAATTTTTTTGCCTTGCACAAATCATTGACAAAATCTTTGGTCGGAACCGTTTTTTTTCTAAAGTTGCTTTAGGTTTTGTTACCCATTGTTTATATCCAATCTCATGCACATTATGCTTCATAAAAACGTCAAAAATTTTCTTACTAATTCGTTTATCTGCTGGACACGATTCACATTTTCCGCAATAACACTCTTTTTTCGGATTCTCACAAAGAAAATTTGACAAAAAATCTTGATAGCGTCCTACAGAAAATCCTTTAGATATCATAAATTTTACCAAGTGACTACCTGAATAAAGGCCGTAGCAGGATAAGAATGGTCTCCGTGCCCCCATTTGAATTTGATCCATATTGCGAGGGCAAGTGGCTTTCGTGACAAGATAAATTCAACCCAAGTATCAACTCAAAAAAAAAAATTTTTACAAAAGTTATGAACGAATTTTGAAAAATCAAAAAATCTAATTTTCTCGAAAAGGGCTCAACCGATCTTAATGAATATAATATATGTTATAGAGAGTACTAAAGGGGTTCTGAAAAAATTCAAGAACCTGTTCCGTTTATAAAAAGGGGGTAAAATTTATTTTTTAATTTTCGAATAATTTTTTTAATCTGAATTACTTTTTGAACACTTACCAGTTTTTTCTCTATCATGCTCAAATTCAAAGTGACAGTATATATTTTTTCAAAAATTGTCGCAGAGGGACTTCATAGTTTAAAAAAATAAAAACTTCTATGGCCCCTACAATGTATGGAACAATTGATACCCTATGACTCATTGAAGCAATTGTTTCTATACTCATGAAAGTTTTACGTTGACCACGTACAACATCTTATTTAATTTTGCGTATTTGCTGCTTAGAGGACGACATAGTACACTTTATATGAATGCAAGGGTGTATCAACAATTATCCGCACCCTGTCTGTGGAATTGATAGTTATCAATTCAATGAAAAAAACACATCTCTACATGATCGCCTTGTTTTTAATACACTTTATCCACCTGTCAACAAACATTTTCTTTCAGTCGCAAAATTCAGTGTATATATTTCCCCATATATCTCCTTCTCGAAGCTTGTGCCCATGACCCACGTTTTGCCCTTCCTGAGAGTACTACTGCGCAGGCTTCGAATGCCGCACGAGTTCGTTCGCAGGAAGAACCTGATTTTTAATTGTTTTGATTTATGCTCAATAGATGTACTTATCTAAGGTTCGCGTTTTTATTTCATTTTGAGTTGTAATCGTTTCCTGATAAGTTGTAGGATGCTGCAATACCGCGTTTGAACTACAGAAAGATATACCTATTGGCAACAAATGATACTTTTCCCAAACTGTCCAATGACTCTCAGGAAGGGCAAAACGTAGGTCATGGATACAAGCTTCGAGAAGGAGATATATGGGGAAATATATAAACTGAATTTTGTGACTGAAAGAAAAAGCTTGTTGACTGGTGGATAAAGTGGATAATTGGATAATTGTTGATACACCCTTGCATTCATATAAAGTGTACTATGTCGTCTTCTATGCATCAAATACGCAAAAATAAATGAGATATTGTACGTGATCAACGTAAAACTGTCATGAGTATAGAAACTATTGCTTCAATGAGTCATAGGGTATCAATTGTTTCATACATTGTAGGGGCCAAAGAAGTATTTATTTTTTAAAACTATGAAGTCCCTCTGAAAATTTTCGAAAAAATATATACTGTCACTTTGAATTTGAGCATGATAGAGAAAAAAATGGTGAGTGTCTGTAGGACAATCGCTTCATTCAATTGGTGGATTTATTTATTTATTCCCATATGAGTGTTTCGAAATAGGTTTTGACCGTCACAACAACATGTGGACGAGTATTATCATGCCGGAAAATAACTTTGTCGTGTCTGGAGTATTATTGGGCGCGCTTTTCCTCGAGTGCTCGACTCAATATTCTTAACTGTGTTCGGTAGACAGCTCCATTCATTGTTTCGTTTGGCTTGAGTAACTCATAATACCAAATACACAACAAGAGTTTTTTTCCATGATCATTTGGCTTGGCTGTAGATGTTGAAGTATGTCCAGGTGGTCCCTATGATTTCTTCCTTTTTGATTTATCATGGTGCATCATTTTTTTATCACTAGTGACTATACGGTGTAGAAAACCCTTTCGTCTATGCCTGTCAAGCAGAATTTCACATGTTGAAAAACTGTGCACAACGCTTCTCGGCGTCAAATTATATGGAACCCAATTTTCTTGTTATTAAATCATTTCCAATGTTTTAAACCATGTCAAATTGCTTGTTGAGTCACTTCTATTATACATGCGAGTTCTTCTTACGTTTGGCACTGATCTTGATCCAATAATGCTCCCAATTCTGCGTCTTTGTACACTTTCGGCCTTTGGCTACGTTCTTTGTCTTCAATGTCACATTCACCGTTCTTGAACTTTCGAAACCACTCACGCCAACTTTTCTTACTTAAGGTAGCATCACCATATATTTGCTACAAGCAATCGATGCGCCTTAGCTGCAGATTTCTTCAAATTTAAGAAGTACTATAAAACAAATGTTCCCACAAATGACGCTTATTCGGCTCAAAACTCGACATTTTCGCACACAAAAGAATATATTATACTAACAAAAATTCACTAATATTTTGAGGTTATGTTGTTGACAGATGTCCAACCTTACGACAGTGATGTTTACATCTGTCAATTTTAATCAAAACTCACTGGTACATGATACGTTTTCGATATGAACTTTCGACGTATCAATACAGTATTGTGTTACGTATACATAACCTTGTCCACATAATTTTGTTTCTGTAATAACATCAATTTTTACTAGTAGATTTAGAATCTACGTTAAAGAAGAAAACATTTTAGACTTGGGTATATTTCAACAAATTCATTATAAAAAACCCAAAATCATATTTATTTAATTCGTTATCATACCTTCAAATACTATTTTGTGCCTTTTAAAAGATTTTCTGCCAAAAGTGTGCAAGTAGGAAATTTTCTTATTTTGAGGCATAGATTTCAAATCCATGACGAAAAATCAACCTGCGAGATTACACTACAAATTTTACCTTATTTTAAGACAGAATAGAATTTTAAGTGAGGTGCTACAAATTTGAACAATATTTCCTGTAAAAAAAAAATAATAAATAAAGCAGTCCTGTTATCAAGGTGAGTGATACACTCTATTGATAATCCTCATAATCGATTGAATAGATTTTGTAAAATTACGTATCTTTAATCAGAAAAAAATTGGAAGTTGACTTAAAAGTGAAGGCTGTAGACTTTTTTGAACAGTAAATTCCTAATTTGGACCACTGTCGGAAATAATGTTCTAATAATTAACGAGTCCAAAAATTCTGTTAACATCTTTACAATATACGTTAACTATGAACTCATACCGGACATGGAATGTTTCAAATCACGTTACATTAAAAACTTCAATTATTATTATTCTCAATAAAAAAATGACACCCTAGAGTCACCTTTTTAAAGTTCCAGTTTTTTGATAACATGATTTATGAACTTACGACATCGACCTTTTTGGTTCTGCATCATTTATAGATTCTATGATTGATCCCGAGCTTATATTGTGTCTCTACTACAGTATCCTTAACGATTTTCTACATTCTATTGGATCTATAACTTAATTCGTGCGTTTTTTTTTTTAAAATTCAAACGCTTATTTAAGAAAAACATGTACAATAGTATTATTCAAAGTATTGCCCATCTGAAGCTATGACTTTTTTCCTTTTTTCTGTCAATTTGTGGATTCCATCCAAAAGAACTGCGGCGGCTTGGCAGCCATGAATGAATCAAGCGAATTTTTGATACCTTATACTGATGTGAACCGTATTCCAGTGAGGGCGCTCTGCATCGACCGGAACAAATGGTAGTCAGAAGGGGCAAGGTCTGGGCTATAAGGCGGGTGGGGCAAAACTTCCCATCCACTGTTTTCAAATATTTCTTAACCGGAATAGCAACATGAGGCTGAGCGTTGTCATGATGGAAAATTATTGCCTCGTGTCCGGTCGCATATTTCAGGCGTTTTTCGGCTATTGCTCTCTTCAAACAGATTAATTGTGTTCGATAGCGTTCTCCATTGATGGTTTCACCCGGTTTTAGAGCTCATAATACAGCATACGCTTCTGATCCTACCAAATTCAGAGCATTACCTTCGCGCCATGGATATTCGGCTTTGCCTTTGATTTGGCTGGTTGGCCCGGGTTTTACATATGATTTTCTGCGCATGGGGTTGTCGCAATGGATCCATTTTTCATCACCAGTAACAATCTGATGCAAAAATGACTTCATTTTGTGGCGTTCCAGCAGCATTTCGGACATGCAAAACCGCTTTTCAACGTTTCTCGGCTTGAGTTCATGTGGAACCCAATTTCCTTGCTTTTTAATGTTTCCGGCTGCGTTTAAGCATTTTGAAATGGCTGCTTGAGTGACTCTCAAAGATTCTGCGAGCTTTTCTTGTGTTTGGAAACAATCGTCATCGAGTAATGCTTCCAGTTCTTCATCTTCAGACTTTTTTGGCTGCCCAGGACGTTCATCGTCTTCCAAGCCAAAATCACCACTTTTAAATCGTCCAAACCACTTTTGGCACGTTCGCTCAGCTAGAGCATGTTCACCATAAACTTTCACCAAAATACGATGACGTTCGGCAGCAGTTTTCTTCATATTAAAGTAATGAAGAAGAACTCCCCGCAAAAACACGTTTTCAGGCACAAATTTCGACATATTTGAGTGAAAAAAAATTATTGTTTTTTACGCTTCAAATGAATGACATATGCTGAAAAAGACGCACAATGACAGTAGCTTTCCAACGCATGTTCGGAATATTGGAAGGGTGGAATGATAATCATGTTATGGCATCTCTTAGCAAACCGCACGAATTAAGTTATAGATCCAATAAGAAAATTATTCTTGAAGTGTTTTCTCACTAACCTGACAATGCCACAGTGGACTCTTACAAACTGAGATAATGGAAGTATTTTGCGTGCGTGTTAGCCATGTTATACAGACTTCAGTCAGTGATATCCAAGATGCTGTTGTAAAATAATAATCTCTGAAATTAATTATAGTTGATATAAGTTACAATTCTCCTTAAATATCATTATTTGTCTAATTACAAAAATGTATCATCGAAATATTAGTTTTGAATGTGTCAATTATATTATATAATCCAAATATGATTTATTAATGCAGTAAAATGTTCCTATGTAGACATCTCAAGCACAACCTGTGTATCGTATTATGCTAAAGTCAAAATCACTACCTATTTGAACACAAAATTTCATAAGTTTGATTAAATTAAACCAAAGGAATCACTTTTTTGCAAAACACGTACCAAAAAAGTACTTCAAGTTCTTGCAAAGCGGTAGTAAGTACGTCCATGTATGACCGGTGTTTTCATATTGTATCTGTTTTCGTTACTTAGGTACCAATATTTACACATATTATTTTGCAAAGCATATCGTGTGTACCACGAAGCTCGGTCAGTTTGGGGCAAGAACCGATGTATCCAGTTTTCATCTCCACCTTGGACACATCTTCGGCAGGCGTTCGGCTACGACATAGCCTGGATACATCGCTCCTCGCCTCACAACGCGTACCTTAACCACTAGCAACACCATATACTATTTTCTCTTATAATATATAGGGTAAGGCATGTTTCGAAGCAGTACGTGGCATTTATCTTGTACAGAGTACGGAAAAACTTAAAGTTAAAGTGGAAATTCCAATATTACCAATATTCCCCGTTACTGGTGTGGAAAAGTATATTTTATTATAGAATTTTCCCTTGCATGCATAAAAAAAAAATTAGTTTGTTTCTGTTTTGTTCAAAATTTCAAGAACTCGAAACCGCTCGAACCCTCACAATATAAAAAAGGGCCTAGGGAAATAAGCATTTAAAATTTGCCCCCGCACGTATCAAGATCATAGTACCACCATAGATGGGGACTCATGTGACATAACATTTCTCCAAAGGATAACCTTCAAATTTCATTTTTGGTGAAGTTATGGGGGGGGGGGGAGTAATGTTAAGAAAGTCATTTTTCTCGAAAACCACTGAACCGATTTTGATGATTGAAGTATATGTAGTTTTAACCCGTAAGATTAATTAGAAAAAAATTTGAATTCATAAAAATAAAAAATAAGGATAAAAAAGATGTTTTGAAACTTTCAAAACATTTTTTTGAGGCTATGTTTTAGGGATATATCTCTGACTTTTTGGATTCAATGTTTATACTATTTTGAGTTAGAATTCAAATTCAGTTAATCAATTTTGTATATTTATGTGCTATCTTTTTATTCGATTGACGTGAACTACTGTCGGTTTTCCTGTTTAGAGATTTTGCTGTTACGAGATTTCCTCTTGCTTGTGTTCGCATTTCATGCAGATGTCTTACAAAGTTGATGAAATAATCATCATAGGTTTGCAATTTTTCATTTTGTGATAGAGTTTCACTAAAGGGTTCACGGGTTAATTTACCAAAAACTAACCCCCATAGCAAAAGATTGAGCTCAACATTTCGTCAATTGAAATAAGAGACTTATATGTATCAATGATTGACATTTATTTGTGTTTATTCACGAAAAAGATTTGTTGAGTATTTCCAGTGTGCTATTCATTGTGCATTTACGTGTTATTAACGCGTGAAAATTTCATGCCGGAATAACACAGAAATATGGGGTCACATCTTGTCGTGTATTTTTCGCAATCACGTGTTGAATACGATTCTGCCACGAATGAGCATTCAGTCAGTCATTAAAGACGCCGCAGACTTCTGTCAATAGAGGCAAAATCACAGTGTCATGTGTTGGAGTGCGTAAACTCGTATAGAATGTTTCAATCATTACAGAGTTAACAGTGATTCGAGATTTACTTTCATATTTATGCATTATTGAGACTATTGTATTGTGTGACAGCAAGTTTCTCCGAAATTTGCCTAATAACTGTGAATAGAAAATTTTATCGCTGTGTATCACATTAAAAATACAGAATTCAAAATTCATAAAAAAAATTTTTAGGGTTTACGTAATATTTATACGCATGAACTCTTCGAAAATATTATTGATGGCTGAAAATTGCGGAATACATTTTTGGGATTACAGAAAGAATACCTCTATTTCGTTGAATGTTAGGTTTTATCGTATCACGTGCCAAGTGTTATTCGGATAAATTCCTTTTATTTTGTAATATTATTCTACTTCTTTTGTTTTTTACACCATTTTTCTGTGTTCCGATGATTTTCAGCAGAAAATCGTTAACCTGAGAATTTTTGTTTGTTTAGTTCGTGATGTCAGTGAGGCACTTGAAGTTCGTTTCCTTATTACTAAAAAAAAACGAAGGTCAGGATTTTGCATTAATGTTAATAATTTTTGTGTAAGCAGTACTCAATGTTAATTTTCAACTTCGCTAAGTAGCCTGAAAATAAATTTGCATTGGTGTGATCAACTTGTTGCCCAAATATATTCTATACCAACCCAACAAATATTCCTACATGTTATTTTAAAGTCATGAGTAGTGACACATTTTTTTGAGCATCATATTCTGCGTCGCCTTATAATGGCGTGGTGCAAAAAAGCAGCTTAAATGCGTCTTTCAGAATGCTACATTTGATGCATACACTATCCTGCTGTAATAAAGAGGTAGTAAGGGAATGGAAGGTCTCAATACGAATGATCTGTTATGTTGCAGATTTGGCTCTGTCAGTAGGCTTATTTTGAATGCATGGAAAATCTTAACGTTTTGCGGTCGCATCTTAGGTCAATAATGTATAAATTTCGGTAAATCCGATGGATGTGTTATTGACAAATGTTGCCTACGACATTGCTATTTGGGAATTTATAAGGCGTACATATTGTGGCTTTGTGTACACTTGTGTTATTTGAGAACATTGCTTATTCTAGCCAATCGTCCCATTCACAGTTTTTTGCTACAAATTGTTTGAGATATTGACCTAGAACATGATGTGATCGTTCGAGTGATTCATTGGATTGATGGTGAAAAGCTGTGGTATGAAATATTTTTTTGCTAATCGTTTTAATAAATTGCTTGAAAAATCTCTGCCTTGATCCGTTAGTACTCCTTTCGGCGATCCAAATATGCAAATAAATTTTTTCAGGAACGCATTTGCTATTATATCAGCTTGATGATTAGAAAGAGTTATTGCTAGAGTATTGCCTCCAATATTAAACCAATTGTATCAATAGTTCATTATTTTCAATTTATAATTATTTTAATAAATTTAATTTGTATTATTCGATAATCATTGTGTCTTTTCATTGACTTATCCTCATCCCTAAGCGAGAATCATTCGATCCTAACTTAAAACGAGAAATCTTCGATCAAAGTAAGTATTTACGTACTTGTGACGTAACATACCTTTTTTCTGGTGCATCGGCCGGAAAACACAAGTCAATTGGAATTTAACACATTGATTGTTAATAGTAAATGAATAAATGATTATGAAATATTATTTCAACTTGAAAACCTAAAATTTCAATAAAATAGATTTGTTTGATCACAAAGGGATTTGACCTATAGGCTAACCTTAATGATTCAATAATCAAATCTTTTCTTTGAAATTTTATAATTTATATAAATTGTATAAAATAAAATAATTCTGAAAAATCACGCAGGGATCTGACCTTGAGGCTAACCTAAGTGATTAAGGAACTTATCTTATTTCGAAAAATTATTCTAATTTGTTAACCAAGTTTTGATTTAAGTTAAAACAAACATAAAAAGCAGCACACGACAGTATAAGTCCTTTAGTGGGTACGTTGAACGGTCACCATTGATTACGATCATTGGGTAAGGCAAAGTTCGAAGTGCTTGTGATTATATTGTTTATAGCTTTAATTTTAACTCTGTTAAGAAACAGAATATTTTTAATTGCAAAAAAAAATTGTCCAAGGAGTTGTACTCAAGTTAACTTGTCGAATATAATGCAAATGATTCGAATAATCATTGTTATAAACAAATTTGTTTAATTGCTATAAACAATTCATAAATGAATGAAATGAATTATTTTAATTTACATAAAAGGCACATGCAGTTGGTAAATAAAAATATTTTCTTATTTTAAGAAATTTATTATTAAAAATTATAAATTTACAATCAATTGAGCGATTATTTATTTAATTTAAATATTTGAAATAATTATATTTTTATATCATTATTTTATTTCCAAATGAAGAAATACAAATTCAATTTCAAATTATATTGTTGTTAAAAATAAATAAACAAATTAAAAATAAATTTTACTAACCTCATTCTATTTTTCTTGAGAAACAAATTTTATATATAGTTTTTTTTGTTATGAACAATTTATAATTTGAAATAACAATAAGCAATCTGACACAACGCTCAATACAAAATATTGTAAATTTATAATGACTCAATGTCAAAACCAAATATCTCTTTAGAATCTACCCCGAAAGTTATAACACGTAGTCAAGCTAAACAAGATAGTCAGCTTGCAAAAGTAGTAGATTTGAATCAAGAGCCAATTAGAAATAGAGAATTTTTAACTGATAATAAGTGCCAAAATATCCCTGATCCAATCCCTACAGAACAAGAATTAGATAACACTCTTAAGTTAGATGATTCAAGTTTAGACAAGACTCTAATTAATAATCAAAGTATATCAAGTGAAAATTCAGAAAAAACTAGCGGATTTCATTCAAGTTTCTGTCCAGATTTAAGCATTGTAACAGGATCTAGTAATCAAGAGCAAACTCTAACGAACGAATTACCTTATTTTGACGAATTCAATTTGCTAAGCTCAACAGTAATAACAATAGATAATAAAACTTTGAAAGAAAGATTGGAAACCTCATTGGCACGCGAATCTATAATTAGTAACAACGACAGTGACGACGACACAAGCGATACAGAAGTCATAAATCAAGATAATCCAGTAATAGTAAGTAACGAAGAAATGGCCGTAGTCATACCCAACAGCCAGCAGGTATCCTTACGCGGCGCGCTAGAGGTGGTCCCATTGTTCGACGGAAGCAACCTCCCATTGTCACATTTTATTGAGTGTTGCATGGAGGCAAAGGCAATGCTACCGACACCAGCAGCTCAAGAAATCCTCGCAAGGTTATTAAGAGGTAAATTAACTGGAAAAGCTAGAAAATGCAGTTTTGGTTCAACTTATGCAATAATAGAGGAATTGATAGAAAAATTGAAAAGAGTATATGCCCCTGCGAAAAGCGTGTACCAGTTACAGGGAAAATTAGGTAATACATTTATGTGGGAAAGAGAAAATGTACTTTCCTATGCTGCTAGGATAAAAGAAATTGCCGACAAAATCGAAGATGCTCACAGGATCAATAACAATGGTCAGGTAGATAATAATTTTAAACTAAATCTTGAAAAAGACGTAATTCAATGTTTTATACGCGGTTTGCGTCCTGAGTTAGAAATTCGTGTTGAAGAAAAGGACACATTTAAGGAATTTATTAGCGACAGTATTGATATAGATCGAAGATTAGCTGCAAATCCCGCACTACCAAGAAATAAAAACATGGATTATTCAAAAGGTGACGAATCAACTAATAATAAAAATAATAAAACAACCCGATTTAACGTAGCACTTGAAACCAAAACTATTTGTTTAATTTGTAAAAAACCAGGTCATACAACTGAAAAATGTTTTCATTTAAGTGAAGCCCAAGAGACAGTTCTTAATAATAAACAAAAAAATTTTTTGCATCCTAACCAACAAAGATATAGTAATTTAAATGGTCAATGAAGAAATGATAACAATTTTTCAAGAAACAATTACAATAATTTTCCGAATAACAATTTTTTAAGAAATAAAAATAAAAATTTTAATAACAATAACAATAATAATTTGCAAAATAGAAATAATAATTATAGAACAATAATAATAATTTTTTACAACAAAGATACAACAATAATAATAATTTTCCTAGAAATTTTTACAATAATAACAATAGTTTTGATAAGAATAATAGACAATGGAATCCGGGACAGTATAAAAACTTTAACTCAGGACAGTTCCAAAATAGAAATAAATCATATGAAAATAGATTTTTACAGAATAATAACACTCAATAAAATTTAAATTATACTGAAATAATTTGCAATTACTATAAAAACCCAGTAATTTAGTATGAGACTGCAAGATACGAGCAGATAGCTAATCACAAACAGCTCGTCAGGAAAACTCCAAAGCTCTCCCCAGCACGGTTGCACTGAGGAAAGCATAAATCGAGAAACACTGGCATGCACTTCTAACGATCATACAACAACAACAGTAAATATTTCAAAGTCCACTTCAATTCCACCAATTACAATATCAACGGAAGGTTTAAAAAATCCAACACACATGATGAATGATACTGGTGCTGCTCGAAATTTAATTAAACAAAAGTTTCTCAACTCTGAAGTACCAATAAATAGACAAAACGTATTAAAACTCACAGGAATTAATGATTTACCCCTTTACATATTAGGACAGGTAAAAATAAACATTTTCGATTACCCAGCGATATTTAACATTATTCCGAATGAAGTCCCAGTAGAAGAAGATGGAGTATTAGGAGCAGAATTTTTTCAAGATAATTGTTACGAGCCACCAAAAATAAAAATAAAATAACTTCTTTCTCAATCAGGACAATTAAAGGGGTCATTAAATTATTTCCATCAAAATTAGCTAATACAGGTGAACGCGACGAATTTTATTCTTGGTGCTCGTAACCTGAGTATGTTATAGGCTCAGCACAAAATGTAATGAAAAGGAGGTCAGTTCACAAGACCGAAGGGGAATAATATCAAAACTTTAAGAAATTCCTTTCTTCTTCTTTTTTTTTATTATTTATTATATTATTATATATATATATATATATTTGTTTGTTTGGAGACATGACATATGACACACATATATATATATATATATATATATATGTCATATGTCATGTCTCCAAACGAATAGGTAAATAAAATTTCGGATTAATTCCAAACCGACATCAGGTAACTAAATACGCACACATGACGTGTATTTAATTACCTGACACCTAATCATAAACCTATAAAATACGGGAAAATTAAGAAATGTACCTCACATCACGATGCCCAAATTTAATTAGAAACAGAATGTAATATAACAGGATGAAGGATGAGGAGTGAGATGAATGAAAAAAAAACATACACGCACGTAACAACTGCCGCCTATTTCATAAAAAGCTGGCACTCGTCCGCACACGTGTACTCACAGACCATATACGTGTTTCCATATTTTATATAACAAACATTAAATTTCTCAACTACTGGTATCGATGTCATGCCTTCAGATCATTTCCTATCCATACACAACAGAAGTACAATACATAGATAATGGAAACTGACTTTTTGAAACTTGGATAGCCACGACCTGTCATAGCCAGTGAGTAAAATGTTAGGAGATCTGAACCACTATCTTCTTAATATGAGAAATACGTAAAAAGAAGAAGGAGGGTTCAGAATCAAAACTAACGAACCTAAAGGGTTAAATTAACATCGACCTCTTATTCAGTAATTCTACGGATCGAAAATAAAAGGAAACGATTACGTAGCAGAAAGAGGAAAAATTTCTCGATTTGGCAATAGACATGAAAGTAATTAAGGCTACCAAGTATTTAGACATCCATTATTTCCAAATTCCCGGTCAGCATGTTCCACATAAAATCCTAAGTCATCAAAATTCCCTTCTCCAAGTGACATCAATACGAGTGTATAATAAAGAATTAATTTCAAATCACAAAACGCAGTCTTACAAGCTTCTTGACTCGATCAAGAAGTTTAAAGGAGTAAAGCCCGGTCTTTGCTTTTGCCCGTCCGCGGTTCGGAACAGGTGTCAGTAAATCGAACGAAGTCTCGTGAGTACACAGTGGGCTGACGTGAATAATATTCAATCTTCTCTCCGACGGAAGCCTTTCGCGGGGTTGCCACGCAGGGAAACCATTATATTTTTTTTGGAAAAAATATTTGTTCTCACCACTACGATTCGCGCCCTAGCGTTAGGGCACGCCGGTGGTCGGTTAGTAGAGTAAACTAATAGTGCGTTGGCAGCTTGGGGTCGAAGACAAAAAGAGAACTTCATTCCGTCGAATCTTAAAACGACGGGGAGATTTTCCTTTTTTTAAAAAAAACCAGCACTAGGGTTGCGAAGGAAACAAGAGTGGAGAGAACAAACAATTTAAACGCACTGTTTGTTCTCTGGTTGAAAACCATCCACCTTATTCTTTTCCCAAAACTAGGGTGTAAAAAGGTGATAGAGATATCGTGCATGTGTGTGTGCGGCAAAAAAAGAAAAACTTGTGTGACTTTTCTTAGAGTCACCATCCTGAAAGGAATTTTAGGCCCAGTCGTCATCCTTCTCGACAGGTAGGATTAAGTATCAAATAAGGGTGAGTCTGTATTTTTTGTAATTGTTTAATTTATTTTTGTCTTCTCCTTATTTTTCTCTAGAGGTTGCTGGATTCGGAAGAGGTAGACAATGATGATTTTAATCGTCTTGTTATGAACTGTTTATTTATCACTACATTAAAGTTTTGTTCCTGTTTTAGGTTTTGGACCGACTCTCACTTAGTGTATTTAACTTAATACTGATAAATTAAGATTGAGGAGAGTTTGAATAATTGTCCTTTTAATTAAAGGTTCGATAGGCAACGATAATCCGTCATGGTTCACGAGTAGTCTCACACTGACTGACTCTTATCGCTTACTTCCTTACACACGCACTCAACACGCCATCACACTCATAAGCATAAATAAAGTTTTGAATAAGGTGAAATTCAGGCATTCCTTGAACAGTAATAATTAATTTCAAATCCAATAAAACTGTAATATACAATTGGGAATCTTTTTAACAAACTTTCGTCTATAAATTTATTTCCTATCACCATAGCATTAAGAAAAATTGGTGGAGATAAGGCACCTTCAGCCGAGGGTAGAAAGATCGCGGAACCACATAAAGAAATTAAAAAGACACATTCGTGTGTTGCGGTTTGTGTAGCCTCCACGTACGCAAATCAAATATAATTGATTTTTCTTTTAATTATTTTTATTTGAGTCGTTCGTAACCATAATACTGTAAATATAAACTATTCTTCGAAATGCTTAGAAATTGAGAACCATTGTTACCCTTTTAAATCTACCAATGCATTTACATTCCAGCTCGGACAGTTATAACATTTTATGTTAATATAAAAAATAAAAAAAAGAAGAGTAAAGGGTATGTACCTCGTTTACATATCCAAGATGCCGTCTACGTAGGTGACGCAGTTGTAAAAAATCACAAGGGAAAAGCTTATTTAAAATTTGCGAATACAAATGAAATACCAATAACATTATCTGCCCCAATGGTTAATTTAGAAGATTTTGAAGAACAAGAATGTTATAAACAAATTGAAAAATTACATAATTTTAAACAATCAAATAACGAAGATTTATCAAGTAAAATATTAAATAACTTCTTAAGAACTAACAATTCTCTAATTAAGTCGTGCAAAATTTATAATGTAACAGACGAAGGCAGAGTAGAATGTACTAAAAAACTTCTTCCATTAGACCATTTAAATCAAGATGAATATGAACATGTAGAAAAATTAATTAAAAATAATGCAGACAGATTTCAAATCCCAGGAGAACCACTTGAAGCTACTAATGCATTACAACATTCAATTCCTACTGTAGATGACGCTCCAATTTTTTCAAGACAATATAGATTTCCCCCAGTTCACAAGGAAGAAATTACAAAACAAGTCGATGAATTATTAAAAATAGAATAATCAAGCCCTCACAATCACCATATAACGCTCTAGTGTGGAGAGTTCCTAGAAAACCTGATTCTCGAGGAAAAATAAAATGAAGAATGGTTCTTGATTTTCGTAAATTAAATGAAAAAACAATTGGCGATTCGTATCCTCTGTCTAATATAAACGATATACTTGATTGTCTAGGATCAGCAAAATATTTTTCAGTGTTTGATTTAGCTACCGGTTTTCACCATATAAAAATGGACCCCAAAGACTCGCATAAAACCGCGTTTTCTACACCTCATAGTCATTACGAATTCGAATGCATGCCTTTCGGTTTAAAAACTGCACCAGCGACATTTCAAAGATTAATGGATTTAAGATTAACTGGATTAATCGGAACGGAACTTTTTGTATAACTTGATGACATAGTTATATATGCAAATACTCTAGAAGAGCACGAAATTAAATTTAACAATTTAGCAGAAAGACGTAGAAAAGCGAATGAATGAAATTATAATGTTTTATATTAAACTATTTAAATGAGAAATAAAGATGAATTTAAATTTTTTATTAATCAAGTTAGAAGCTTATTAAGTTTATTATTTCATAAATTTATTAAATTAATTGGAATATTAATCCATTTAAATTATTAACAATAATTTACCTTTTTTTGGTTTCAATTAATATAGAATTTTTGAATAAATTAATTAAAATCATATATTTAAGTCGAAATTAAATTCTAAATTTTTAGATTTATTCAAAATTTAGATAAATTAGTTTTAATAATTTTTAAATGCAATTTAAATGTTATTTCGTTATTAAGACAATTTAAGTTTATTTGAATCATAAATTTCATATTATTAAATTAAATATTATTAAAATTATTATTGCACGGGCAATTGGTTAAATAACAAAATAACAAGAGAGAGAGAGGGGGGAAGGGGGGGAGGGGGGGGGGGGGGGGTATTAAAAACTTCTTCGATTAGACCATTCAAATCAAGATGAATATGCACATGCAGAAAAATTAATTAAAAATAATGCAGACAGATTTCAAATCCCAGGAGAACCACTTGAAGCTACTAATGTATTACAACATTCAATTCCTACTGTAGATGACGTTCCCTTGAGTGTAATCCTCGCAGGTATGACTGAGATGCGATTCCACAGGTGTGACTGCGATGGAGTGAATATCCTACAGGTGTTGCAAGGACTCAACAACTATTCACCCTTTTTGGCATTGAGCCTAAGATCCCTTCGAGGATAGTAAAACGGACCACGGTAAATTTATGACTCTCGGGTCTTTTCACTGTCAAACTGCAGGGTATAATTGTCTCACGCTGAGAATCCTTTTTAGTTTTTTAGAAAATGCCGCACTTAAATTCTGCTCACAAGACTAGTTTTCCCTTGGCGGCGTGTCCTTTTTATATTATATTTTTTGGTGACGTCACTCGTTGCGCAGTCTCCCGCTGCGTGTGACGTATTTATACCTCTCCTTTCAATAGGTGGTTTTCTCTCTCTTTTAGTAATTTCTCTCTAGACCTAGCCTACGCCTATAGTACATTCTAATGCGTCCCAGGACATGACACTACAATAAAGGATAAATTAATTTTTATTAAAATGAAACTTTTAATAACAGGGAAAATTAAAGAATTTTCAATATCAGAAATCAGAAAAATGATACTAATTAGGTAGGATTGAATTGAAAAGGGTAAACGTAATATTGACATATTATCAAACCCACATTCGAATGAAGTAAGTTTATTACGATTTTTTTTTTGATAAAATAAAATTCATAGATAAAATTAAAGTTGTAATTAATAAAAATATTATAATAATTATTGAATGAATTACAATTTTCTATATTAAATTAAATTTAAATTATTTTATTGGAAATAAAAAGTAATATTTTATACTATTGTTATGTCAGAAACGTAACATTTCTATTCTTAAAAGATTCCTCGTTTTATGTAAGGATCGAAAGGATCCTCTCTAAGGGATGAGGAGAAGTCAGTGATTGAGAATTGTTATTGATATAAAGTATGTTTATTGACAATCAAATTGTGAAACGAATAAACACCATGGAATTGGAAATCGAATTGAAATTTAGATGTACCTTTGTAATTACCCTGAGTGAAATTTGCTTGATGATATGTTGAGTCCAGTGAAGCGAATGTTGTCAGTTAAGTCTTCGTTGTAATCTTTGAGATAGTACTTGTTTGATGGTAAATTCATAGTAGACGGTTGATCTAGTTGATTCTTGGTCCTAGATTTAGAGAGAATTTGGAAGGCGATTCCCCTTCACTTTCTAATGTCGTTGAACTTAGCGTCGAGTAAGAATTGGTTTGAGTAGCGGTAAAATCTGATGAGCCTGGACTGAGGTCGTAGCGTAGAGATAATGAAACTGGAACAGACTCGCGGCGTAGAGATGATGGTACTGGACTAGACTCGCCGTGTAGAGATGATGTTACTGGTCTGGACTCGCGTTGGTTACATTGTAGAAATCGCACGTTGACTACTAACTGAACTGATCTCTATTGGAACTTTCGCTTTTTATAGAACTTTGAAATATCACCAATGGTGGGAGTAAAAAACAAGGTGTACCACCTTTTCCATTTTTGGTATTAAGATCGGATGAGTTGCCTTCTCTGATGACTCGTGCTCCAATGAAATTTATTACCTGGCACTAATGTCGCAGTCTATTTCATCTGTTATTCGATTCTAACGAAAAAGTCAACTACTGTGGAAGTAGAAAAAAGGTTTATCATCTTTGCCATATTTGGTATTTAAGATCGGATGAGTTGCCTTCTCTGATCACTTATGCCTTGATGAAATTTATTACCTGGCATTAGTGTCATAGTCAAATGTATCAAGTCTATTTTATCTGTTATTCGATTCTAACGAGAAGGTCAACTACTGTGGAAGTAAAAACAAGGTGTACGATCTTTTTTACATTTTGGTGTTGAAGCTTAAAGTTGAATGAGTTGCCTTGACCGATGAGTCACGTTCCGATGAAATTTATTACTTGGCGTTAATGTCACAGCCAAATATATCTATTTAGATTCGCCTTTCGATTTTAACGATCTTCCTATTTCTTGTTAGATCTTTCTGTTGAGTCAATATAATCAAGGACGTGGTAATATCGCCTTGATCCATTCATTGATTCCTTAATTTGTTTATTACTCTAGGTGGTAGAATCGCGGGACGTGACAATATATAAAAATTTTAATAATTTCATCAATAATTTATTGAGTATACAATAATACAAATTAAATCAACAAAATCTCAATATCATGATGAAGCTTCAAATCCGAAATGATGGTATCTTGATAGATGATTAATAATTAAGCGTATTAATGAAATTATTAAAAATAAAGTTCCGATAATTACATGTAATCCATGGAATCCTGTTGTTATAAAAAATATTGAACCATAAATTGAGTCATTAATTGAGAACGTTGAATTGTAATATTCATAGATTTGAATTAATGAAAAAATTATTCAGAATAATTGTAATTAATAAAAGTACAATTGATTTTCTTTTTTTTTTCTTTTATTAAGTAGTAATGTCTAAGAGTAATTGTTATTCTTGAGGATAATAAAATGATTGTGTTTAATTAAAGAATTCCACATGGGTTAAATTGATGAATATTTTTTGGGAGTCATATATTACCAATTTCGATATTTGGTGATAGAGCGGAATTTAAGTATCTTCAAAAAAATGAAATAAAAAATAATAATTATTATAATTAATAGTATTATAATTAATTTTAATCTTTGTAAATTATATTAGAATGTAGTCCTTGAAATGTTCTTTCTCGAATAACATATCGTCATCATTGATATGAACATATAATAATTTTTAATATTCCAATTGATATTAGGTATGTTTTATAATAATTGAATATATATTAATTGTTCCAATTATGTAATAAATAATCTAAATGAGGTAATTAATGGTCAGGGGCTTATTGTAACCAAGTGGCATGGATGATTATAAAAAAAATTTTTTCATATTAATTATTGAATAATTTTAATTTGTTTCAATTAAATATAATGATCTAAGAATTGAAAAAACATATGCTTGAATAAATGATACATCTAATTCTAAAATAACTAAAATTGATTAGATAAAAATTATTATAACAATTAAATTTAAATTTAAGTCTGTTATTGATTGTCTAATTAAAGTTATTAATAAATGTGCAGCAATAATATTTGCTCTTAATCGAATAGCTAAAGTTAAGGGTCGAATTTTTTTTTTTTTTTGTGAGGAGGAAAAATGGCAAAATCTTTTGAAGACGTTTTACAGGACTCTACTAGGACGGGTGCATACCTGTTGAAACCAAAACCCCCCTCTCATAAAACCAAAACACCATCCGCAAAACCACCTTTCGGCTTTAAACTTCACGGGTTGTTGGTTCCAGCTTGAAGTCGCGTACGACTCTTCCATAATCCGTTCGCTCGGAACTCCCATCCGCGGCTACACGCCAGATTGGCAGGCCCACCAGCCGCGCCAACCAAGGGGGGAACAAGAAAATACCTCTCCCGGCAGACGCGGATAGCCAAGTCCGACCAGGGCGCAGAACCGCGGGTGGAGGCCCCGATGCGATTTCTACTGGCCCTCCCCGTTTTTACGCTCTCGACGCCCATCAAGCTCCCTCGTCTTCATCATAAGTGTGACGAATGACTCGATGAGCGTCCAGAACCGTTCAGACTGGAGCATGATAGGGGCCATCGTGTCAGGAGTAAGCTCAGAACCCACCGCCTGACCGAGGACCACCCTAGCAACACCCCATTTTGCGCAGATGAAGAGTGCGTGCTCTGCGTTATCCACCGGGAAGTCGCAGTAGCAACACGTCTCCTCGTCTCTCTTCTTAAAGCGCCTCAGGTATGCGTTGAACAGCCATGGCCCGAGAGCGCTTGCGCCAAATAAAAGCAAACTTCCCCGTGCTTTCTATTCAGCCAGGTGGTGAGCTCCGAGATCAGGCGGTAGGACCAACTCCCTGTCTGATCACCATGCCATCTCATCTGCCACTTCGCGACAAGTCTGCGCCTTCCATCCTTGCGGATGGCCTCCTTTGCGCAAGCGATTTCCTGCAGGTCGGCGCAGGTAAGCTCCTTACGAAGCTGAAAGGTCTCCTGCCTTTCCTCCGCCAACAAATCTTAATGCTTTTTTTACACTCAATCTCATGTTTCCTGAGAACGATCTTCAGGTATTGGAAGGGTCTCCTGTCCGTGACCAGCAAAGCCTCGGTTTTTTCAGGGGCCATTGTAAGGCCTCTGCCATCCAACCAGCGCTTTGCTCGCCACAGACTTTCATTGATCCTCAGCTTTCGGATTCCGACTTCGTCAGTGGCTCACACGACAAGTACGTCATCCGCGAAGCCGACGATGCTCGTTCCAGCAGGTAGGTCCATGCGCACGAAGTAATCGTACATGACGTTCCAAACGAGTGGACCCACTCGCGACCCTTGAGGAGCACCACATGTCATCTCTTCTTTAAGAGACCATTTGTCGCCCTCGTATATCACCCACCTGTCGCTCAGAAAATATTCAATCATTCGCAACAGGTAGTCTGCAACCTTTTTCCGCATCATCGCCTCGATGCAGATGTCCCATCTCGCGGTATTGAACGCATTGCGTATGTCAATGCTAATCAACGCACAGAATCCTTTACGCTTACCAGTACCTCTTCTTGTATTTGTGGCGATGTTAATCACAGCTTGGGCTGCGTCCACAGTGGACCTTCCTTTTCTGAATCCGAACTGGTTATCCGAGAGACCGTTCTCCCCGACCAGGAGAGCCTGAATCCGTTGTAGAATTAACTCCTCCAGAAGCTTCCCCATCGTATCCAATAAGCATATTGGTCTATACGACGAGGCAACCCCCATAGGTTTGTTGCCCTCCCTCAGCAGGACCAACCTCTGCTTCTTCCAATCTGCTAAGAACTTCTCCACCAGAAGACAGGAGTTAAAGGCTTCTAGGAGGATCTCCGGGTATGCCCCGATCACCACTTTGAGGATCTCGTTTGGCACCCCGTCGATTCCCGGCGCTGTATTCGCCTTAAACCTTCCACCCGCTCTCTTTAGTTCTTCGAGAGTGAAAAGTTCTTCGCGCCGGACCACCAGGAACTTCGGTCCTGTCTTTGGAACGGCTCTACGTGTGTAAACAAGCTCCGCACAATGTACTTGACTCGATCGGGATTATCCAGGCACGGGGTTTTTCTTCTAGCCACGTATCTCTTGGTGACTATCTTGAAGGTGAGACCCCACGGGTCTTTCTCCACTCCACTGATCAAGTCTTTCCAGCATTGAAGTCGGCTTTTCTTTATGCCTCGTCTAAAAGCCTTTTTTGCTCCTTTCCATGCCTCGTACAGCATAGCATCCCCCTTTGGACGGGTGAATTTTCGCCGTGCTGCGAGGCATTCTCGACGCAGGGCTGCCAACTGGTCGTTCCACCAGTACATCGAACCTTTGGCATGTCTGCGCTTACGGCGAGGCATCGAGTAGTCACAAACCGCGACCAGCTTCTGCCTCGCCGAGCGCACAGTAGCTTCAAACCACCCAGCAGGGCAGACCCAACCAAGCTCATCAATGAGCCTGGATTTTTCGAGGTGTTCTCGAAGTCTTTTCCTTCTGAGTCGTCACGTGTTCCAGGACGGGCTCCTTACTTCGCCACCCCTACCCTTATCCATCGCTATACACCGTTGTTCCAGAGTAAATTCGATGCACCGGCGGTCACCCAAGGTTATTACCTCGAGGACCGACCAGTCGCTTCTCCTTGAAGCGAGACGATAGTCGGCAATCGTGAGATCAATTATTGACCCCCCCCCCCCCCCGATCCTCGCCTGAACGTGAATTCCCCGCCCTGATTCAAGTCGATCAGGTTGTTTCTAGCGACCATCTCGCCACCCAAGATTTCCCTCCTATCTAGGCGGGCCTCACCCCACTCGGTCGACTTACTGTTGAAGTCGCCCCCTATGAGGGACCGCCAGGCAGCCTCGCTGAGGCTCTTACCAAGGAGGAGGATCTGGGTCTCGAAAACCTCGAAAGGATCGTAGGGGGTCAAGTACATTGTGCGGAGCTTGTTTACACACGTAGAGCCGTTCCAAAGACAGGATCGAAGTTCCTGCGTGGTCCGGCGCGAAGAACCCTTCACTCTCGAGGAACTAAAGAGAGCGGGTGGAAGGTTTAAGGCGAATACAGCGCCGGGAATCGACGGGGTGCCAAACGAGATCCTCAAAGAGGTGATCGGGCCATACCCGGAGGTCCTCCGAGAAGCCATCAACTCCTGTCTTCAGGAGGAGAGGTTCTTAGCAGATTGGAAGAAGCAGAGGTTGGTCCTGCTGAGGAAGGGCAACAAACCTATGGGGGTTGCCTCGTCGTATAGACCAATATGCTTATTGGATACGATGGGGAAGCTTCTGGAGGAGTTAATTCTACAACGGATTCAGGCTCTCCTGGTCGGGGAGAACGGTCTCTCGGATAACCAGTTCGGATTCAGGAAAGGAAGGTCCAATGCGTTCAATACCGCGAGATGGAATATCTGCATCGAGGCGATGATGCGGAAAAAGGTTCCAGCCTACCTGTTGCGAATGATAGATGACTATCTGAGCGACAGGATGGTGATATAGTATACGAGGGCGACAAATGGTCTCTCAAAGAAGAGATGACATGTGGCGCTCCTCAAGGGTCGCCGTTTATCCAGAAGAAGCACTTCTCGGGGCAGAGACTTGCTGCGCTGAGAATAGTCTCAGCATATAGAACTATCTCGACGAGCGCTGTGTTAATCCTGGCGAGCTTCCCGCCAATATATATTTATTGGCGGAGGAAAGGCAGGAGACCTTTTAGCTTCGTAAGGAGCTTACCTGCGCCGACCTGCAGGAAATTGCTTGCTCAAAGAAGGCCATCCGCAAGGATGGAAGGCGCAGACTCGTCGATAAGTGGTAGATGAGATGGCATGGTGATCAGACAGGGAGATGGACCTACCGCCTGATCTCGGAGCTCACCACCTGGCTGATTAGAAAGCACGGGGAAGTCAGCTTTTATTTGGCGCAAGCGCTCTCGGGCCATGGCTGTTTAACGTATACCTGAGGCGCTTTAAGAAGAGAGACGAGGAGAAGTGTTGTTACTGCGACTTCCCGGTGGATAACGCAGAGCACGCACTCTTCGTCTGCGCAAAATGGGGTGTTGCTAGGGAGGTCCTCGGTCAGGCGGTGGGTTCTGAGCTTACTCCTGACACGATGGTCCCTCTCATGCTCCAGTCTGAACGGTTCTGGACTCTCATCGAGTCATTCGTCACACTTTTGATGAATACGAGGGAGCTTGATGGGCGTCGAGAGCGTAACAACGGGGAGGGCCAGTAGAAAAGTTAGTGTGAATCTTCCTCTTATATATTCTGTGTTAAATCCTGATAATAATCCTGATTCTCCTTCAGCTAAATCAAAAGGGGGTCGATTTAATTCGGCTATTAATGAGTAAAAAAATAAGTAGGAAGTGAGTGGTAAATAATATGTAAAGGGTAAATTTTGATGGTAATGTAAATCTAAAATATTAAATCTTTCAGTTAATATTAAATTTATTATTATAAAAAGAGTTATTCTTACTTGATAGGAAATAGTTTGGGCAATTGATCGAATTGATCCTAATATTTAATAAACTGAATTTGATGATCATCCTATAATTATTATTGGGTATACATTTATTTTTAATAAACAAAATATAAATAAAATATTTAGTTTAAAATTCAAAATATAAAAATTTGGGGAATTTATTCATATTATTAATATCAATAAAATTCTTATAATTGGTCTAATTATGTATATAATATAATTTATATTTTTCAAAAGCATATTTTCTTTTAAGAATAATTTAATTGCATCTCTAAAAGGTTGTATTAATCCAATTATAGCAATTTTATTTGGTCCTTTTCGATCTTGTATATATCAAAGAATTTTTCGTTCTATTAATGTAATAAAGGCAATTATAATTAAGACTAGAACTATTCGAATTGAATTTAAAATTAAATAGTTTTTAAGATAATATTTAATTTTAAATCAAAATTACAAAATTTTATACATCAATTTTAAATTCATTGCACTAATCTGCCATATTAAATACAATTTATCATATCTAAATTATTTATTTAATTTTGAAGATTGATAGTTTTGTCACGTATCCATGAAAGTTATATTATATATTATAATCATATAAAACTATTATGCTATTATATCATATAACACGTTTTATTGTTGCTATAAATATTGTTGCTAGATACATGTAATTGTTTTTATAAATAATTTCACTATCATTATTAACTTAAATATCAATATCCAATTGATTTTATTGATAAAATACTAATTAAAACAAATATTACCTTTTATTATTATTAACTATTATTTTTACTATTGGTCATAATAACAATTAACGAAATGCAACAAATGTTATATAACAACAATATTACTTAAACCTTTATATTTAAAATTATTATTAATCACTATTATTATTAATATTTAATATTGTTATTAAAAATAATTTTATAAATGATTCAATTTCTTTATTTGCAATAATTATCAATCACTTTCATTATAATTATTTCATGTTGTTACTAAAATTTGCAACAAATATTATAATAATGTTACTTCAAATTTTATAATAATAATGTTTATAATAATTATCATTAGTGTTAATATTCTTATTTTGATGTATTACTATTATGTTATTTTATAAACAAAAGCAATGTTTAAATATAAAGATTAATAGAATTATAAACACATCATAATCGCCATTTATGTACAACAATTGTATTATAGTTACTCTATTACTTACCTATGTATAAATAATGCAATTGACCCTTGCGACTAAATCTACCTAAAAACCTGATGGTACGGGTTTACACAATCCTTGAGAAGATGTGAGTACACCCACGCCACGAAAGCATGACCCACACGGACTTGGAAAATCGGTGTGAGTCCCTAATCTCACCAACGCAGCACACCAGCAAACTGGCCCATAGTCTCAACTCACCACACTGACACCTAAGATTCTAATGGACTTCGAAAAAGCTATTGAAACCATGGAACTCAAATTCCCATACTTTCTACCTACGAGTTGAAACTACAGACGACAATATAAACCAGGCTGAAAGGCCTAAACACCAGTCTGAGTCTAAGCGCGTCTGAGTCGGAGTCTGAGTCTAAGGGAGTCTAAGGGAGCGTACGATCAAGCAGCATCGCTAGAACCGGTTTTCGTCGCCGTACCGCAATAAATCTAAGTGGCCGTAATTTCCACGTGTTCGGGAAAACCAATTCAATAACAACGGAGTGAATTTCGATAAAACTGGATTTAGTGTCATTGTAATCGAGGTATCAAAACAAGGATACCGGTGAAACAAAGGATTGACCTGCCACCGTTGGTCAACAAGGATAATTAGGGGAGGTACCCGATTAGCAGAGGATAAACAGAACTTGAGGGATTATCGCTTTCAAGAGGCCACCTCATCAAAAACAACCGGTAAGTCAAATAACTTTGTTTGTATTAAAATTCTCTTTCCTCTTTTCTTTTGAGCCCTTTAGACTCACGGTATGTTTTCTTTAAGGTTTGACCAATCAGACTCGACCAACCAAAGGAAAACAGGCTGCAACCAACAACTAAAAAGTCGCTTGGGTTAAAATAAATTTGTATTTTTATAATAAATTATTATTAACAATAATTGTAATTTGATTCATTTGGCTTGTCCTCTACCCGGTTAATTGTTAATTTTAACAATAAACAGAGGAACATAGTTAGGGTAATTGGCTCTAGACTTTAGCTATGAAATATTTATATTAATTTAAAACTTAGGACGTCACAGAGCTAATTATTCTGGTGCATCGGCCGTTGGCAAACATCAAGCCTTATGAATTTTATGCAAATTTTTTCTTGAATAATTTCCATATTTTTTACAAAAATCCCCTGAAATTTCTGTAAAATAATTTCAGTTTGAGTTAAATTTTTCTGATAATTAAAATTATTTTTTCTCAATAACCATTGAACAAGTCGACAAGTTGGTAGCAGTTTTAATTTTCTTAAAAAATTGAATACAAGAAAATCAAATATATTTTATTTTACAACTTTAAATAAATAAATTATGCATAAAAATATTATCCAAAATTATTATATAGTCTAATAATAATTATTCAAATTCAAATTCAAATTTCCTGTATTCATGTTTTTACTATCTGAATATAATTTTAATAGGTGCCTCTATAAAATATTTTTTTTTAATACAAAAACAGTGCGTACGAGATTCAATTCAACATTGAGAAATATTTCGCCTCCGCATTTGAGAATTATAAGCTATTCTGTTTTATTTAAACTATGCCTAAAATTAAATTTTAATTGATTTTTCTTCATTTTCGAAAAATTTTTAAAAACAAATTTCATATTTTATAATTTCAAAATATTGCGCAGCTAAAATATTTTTATTATGATATAAAATATAATAATAATAAAATATAAATAATTTTTCACCGTATAAAATATAAGATTTGGATTGTTTAAGGCAGGTTAAAACATTCTTTTGCACAAATTTGATGCTTTGGATACATATATCCTAAATTTTTATACAATTTTACACAAATTTTATAAAATTCATAAAAATTAAATTTCTCTTGCTTCTTCTTTAAATGTTTATTCTTATTTATTAAATTATTTAATTAAAATTCGTCAAATATATAAAAAAATTATATACTTTTTATCTAAGAATTTTTTTTTAAATGAAAAATCGTTAACCTAAATCGATTAAATTCAAAAAATTATATTTTTCATCGTCATGATCTTGAATCCAAATGTCTGTGGAAAATAAGAAAGATAATTTAACAACAAGAAGTATTACTCGTAGTCAGGCTAAAAACAATCCAAAACTTGCTGAAATTATAGAAGACAATGGGAAAAAAGCTTTTGAAATTAAGAAAAAAACAGCTGAAAACCAAGATTCGAAAAACCCAAATACTCCTTCAAATATTAGTGCCTCTACGTCCCAAAAATTAGAATTATCAGGAAATCCTAATCAAGATACTAGTATAATAATTAGTTCTAGTATACCCTCAAACGACCGATCAACTTTAACAGATTCAATATTATTCGATAAATGTATTTTGGATACATCAAATTTAACCGGAACTTCTACTATAGTCGATAAATTTGACCTCACTTTGATCCCAACAAATACCTCAAATTATAAAGAACAATTACATTTATCTGAATCCTCAGAAGATTCAGACCGTGAATTAAATTACAAATTTCCAGACAAATTAGCAGAAGATCCCGAAAAATCAATTTCTAACGATCCACAATTATCAGAACCTCTAATTAAACAATATAAAGAAGAATATTCGCCTTTTTCAAATAAAATGGCTACCAATAACCCACAAATTATAACTGTTGCTCATAACCCAGTAGTATCATTGCGAGATGCATTAGAAGTTGTACCAATATTTACAGGAGATAATATATCTCTGGATCAATTTATAGAAGGATGTAGAGAAGCAAAAGATATGCTTCCTGCAGGGGCAGAATCAAACTTAACTAATGTCAGTGGAGGTCAATACAGAAGTGTAGAAGATATTATAGATAGTCTTAAACGCGTTTATTCCTTAAATAAATCAGTATATCAATTACAAGGTGAATTAGGTAACATTTATCAATGGGATAGTGAGAAAGTAATTTTCTACGCAACTCTTGTTAGGGAACTCAGAGAAAAATTTTAGATGCCCATAAAGCAAATAATAACGATAGAATAGACGCAAACTTTCAAGCAGCCCTTGACAGCGACATTCGGGATTGCTTTTTACGAGGATTAGAAACCGAAATTGAATCTAGATTACAAGGCATTCATAACTTTAAGGACACAGTAAATAATGCCATAGAAATGGAAAGAAAACTTACAGCAACTGCAGCACTGCGGTCTGCACGCTCACCGTATAAACAGAAAGATGATAATTTTACAGATTCTTCAGAAAAAAGAGACAGGAATAGAATAAATATTGCTAAAGAAGATATTTTTTGTCAAATCTGTGGAAGAAGAGGACATACAGCTCCCACCTGTAGACAATGGAATCAAATAACCTCAATCAGACAAGGATATTCAAACAATTATGGAAAAACGTTGCAGCCTATAAGAAATCCTCTATATAGTAAAAATTTGTACGAAAGAAATAATCAACGGCAACCTTTTAACAGAGGTCCACAATCAAACGTGAGTCAATGGATCCTCCGTCAGGAGAATCCAGGTCAATGGCGACCTCAATCGTCTTTACCAAACCAAAGTTCATGGCGACAGCAAACAACTAGCAATTTTAATAGAAATAGAGAATTTCAAAATGCTTCAGCGAATTATTCAAAAATAAATAATAATAAAAATTGTATTTAATGTAAAAAAATAGGTCATACAATTGACGAATGTCGGCATCGAGCATACAAATAATCGCTTAAACAGCAACAACAACCTAAAAGAGCTGAAAAACAGAACCAGTGAAACTCCAGACCCCACCCCGCTCAGGGTGCAGTGAGGGAGGACATTTAAAACATTTTACAGCACCCACTTCAAATCAGAATATTATAAATACAAAAATAAATGTACACTCAGACAACCCAATTCCTTCTATTATGGTATCTGCTGATGGTCTAAAAAATCCAGCACGTATGATGATAGACACAGGAGCAGTACGAAATTTAATAAAACTAAATATAATTGATCACAACGTGGAAATAAATCAAGTTGAAATTTTACGCCTTACAGGTATAAATAGTGTGCCAGTTTATACATTGAGTCAGATAACTCTCAATATTTTTGGATATCCCACAATTTTTAACTTAATTCCAAATAGTGAACCAGTAGAAGAAGATGGAGTACTAGGATTCGAATTTTTCACTCATAATGACATCAATATAAATTATATATCAAAATGTTTAGAAACACAAAATAATAAATATCCATTTCGAAATCCGGAGACCATAATTTTGCCAGCAAGATCAATTTCAACTCTTTGTATCCAAATTTCAAATACAAATCAAAAAGAAGGATTTATACCTTTACTTAATTTGAAAAAAGGAATATATGCAGGAAATGCTATTGTCAAAAATCATGGTGGAAAAGCCTATATAAAAGTAGCAAACATACTGTCTATACCTATAGAAATAGAAACTCCTATAGTTATGCTAGAAGATTTTGAAGAAATCACAATGACTAGTACTTTAATTAAACCAACTACAAATCAAATTAACACTTATACGAACAAGAATCATAACAAATCCCCTGAAGAATTTATAGACAAATTTATAAATTCTAGTGACACAGAACAAATAATATCTCAATTTTATAAAATCACAGGAGAAAATAGAATTAAAATAATCAAAGAATTACTTCGTTTAGATCACTTGAATCAAGAAGAGTTCGATCATGTAACAAAATTAATTGTTAAACATTCAGATAGATTCCAAATACCAGATGAACCTTTAGAACCAACTAATGCTGCTATGCATTCAATTCCTACAGTAGACGAACGACCAATTTTCTCAAAACAATATAGATTTCCACCAGCACACAAAGAAGAAATCACTAAAAAGTTAATGCACTTTTAAAAAATAAAATAATTAAGCCTTCTCAATCACCGTATAATACACCAGTGTTTATTGTACCTGAAAAACTAGATTCACATGGTCAAAGAAAGTGGAGAATGGTTTTAGATTTCAGGAAATTAAATGACAAAACGATCGGAGACTCCTATCCATTACCAAACATTATTGATATTTTAGATCAATTAGGAAATGCACGATATTTTTCAGTCTTTGATTTAGCCACTGGATTCCACCATATCTCCATGGATCCTAAAGATTCACAAAAAACAGCTTTTTCAACTCCATTTGGACACTACGAATTTGATAGAATGCCCTTTGGATTAAAAAATGCGCTAGCGACATTCCAAAGACTTATGGATATAGTATTAACGGGATTACAAGAACCGAACTTTTAGTTTATTAAGATGATATTGTTCTATATGCAGATACATTAGAAGAACATGAAGCAAAATTCGATGAACTTATGAATCGACTTAGAAAAAGTAACTTACATTTACAATCTGATAAATGTGAATTTATCAGACCTGAGGTAGCTTATTTAGGATGCATTATAGACAAAAACGGAGTTAGACCCGACCCTAAAAAAATAAAATCTGTACAAGAATTTCCAAGACCAAAAAATGAAAAGAATATTAAACAGTTTTTAGGTTTAGCCGGTTATTACAGAAGATTTATTGAAAATTTCTCTAAAATTGCGAGTCCCTTGACACAACTTTTAAAAAAGGATACACCTTTTGTTTGGACTGAAAAACAACAAGTAGCTTTTGATATATTAAAACAAAAATTATGCGAAGAACCTTTACTGCAACGACCCGATTTTTCCAAACCCTTTATATTAACTACAGACGCATCCGGATACGCGATAGGAGGCATACTTTCTCAAGGAAAAATAGGACAAGATAAACCGATAGCTGATACTTCTCGTACACTTAGTGACAGCGAAAGAAAATTCGATACTTATGAAAAGGAGGCACTAGCAATAGTTTACTCAGTTCACTACTTTCGACCTTACCTTTACGGCAGACGTTTTACTCTAGTAACCGACCATAAACCATTAGTATGGTTCCAAAATTCTAAAGATCCCTGTTCTGGAGTAACGAGATGAAGATTTAAATTAGCCGCATATGATTTCCATGTTCTATATAAAGCAGGAAAAACGAATGTTAATGCTGATGCATTATCTCGAAATCCTGTCGAAAATATTCAAGAAAATGAAAATAAAACAAATACCTTTGAATCTAAAAACAATAATGATTCAAAATATTTCATCAAAGAAAATGATAAAGAAGAGAGTTATAAGACGAAAACAAAATGTACAAAATCTACAAATTCTACGAAACACACAAATCCTTTCTATTTAATACACACATATATTAACGATTCTGATGGCGAGCCCGAACCTCCGGTAGCCACAAATTCTTCAAAATTCGAGGAAAAACAATCCTCCAATCAAATTTCAAGTTCTGATGACGAAACCGAAAATTTGGTAATCACATATATATTATCAAAATTGAAGCAAAAACAATATGCAAAACTCGAGTCAAAAATAAATACAATATTGACTGGAAATCAAGCAAGGAAACAAAGTGTGAAAATATATAATCAGCCAACATATAAAGATTTTTCAGACTCAAATGAAGAAAAAGACGAAGATAGCGACGACGAACCTCCTGAAAGAAAAGAAAAACGAAAAATTATCAAAAATAAAACTATATCAGTGCCTATATCTGGAAGAAAAAGAGGAAGACCAAGAAAGGATACACCAAAAATTGTAATAAAAAATAAGAACAAACCTCAGAAAAGGAAACAGAAAAGAAAAGAAAATAATAATCTTGAAGAAGATGTAAATGTAATTGATTCAGATTGTGAATTTAATGAAGATCCTTTGATCAAAGAAAACACAGATTTAGATTCTTTTTCTGATGAATCCGATATTTTAACGGAAGACAATTCTCTACATTATAAGAATCAACATTCAGAAAATACTGAAGAAAGAATTCACGAAAACTTTAATGATGATTTATATTCACACAATGAAAATATAGCATCTAAAGACTTAGAAAATCGACCTCCACCAGAACCACCCCCCTCTGAAAAGGACCTGCCGGCCATAAAATTAACGACAAACCGCAATATAATCGAATGTCGAGATCAACTTACAATGCGTAAGGACAATTATGCTTATTTTATTTTAACCAAAAACGAACCACGAGATAATGGTTCTAATGTTTTACTAAAACGTAACGAGTTACCCCAATTTAAAAACCTTTTCGTAGGTCATGCACAAGGATTTCGTAGAGGATTACAGTACCATTTAGCATTACCAATAGAATCTGAATTAAAAGAAAATTTAAGTGATACATTAAAGAATATTAAATTATCAATTTATTCACTCCATTCAAAAGCAAAAAGCCTTAAATTACGCACAATTAGTCTCGCAAAAACACCTGAAATTTATAATATTCTATGGGAAGAGATTTTAAGTGCCATAAAATTAGCTTTTTCTGACCCACCAATAAAAATCATAATATGTAATTATATATTCAAACTTGTTTAAAATGTCAATTAAAGAAACTTGTACGCATAAAAACAAAAGAACCTATGATAATAACGTTTATTATAACTTGAAATAATAAAAATAAGTTCATTTGAAACTTTTAGATTCATAATATAATAATAGAATTTTATTTTTTTCATATATTAAGTTGAATTAATATTATATATATAATAAATATTATTTATTTCTTAAAATATCAAAAATTTTAGTGCAAGAACACACACATATATATATTAAATAACTTAATTTAAAGTAATGATTTTTTAAATCATATATAGTATAATTTGTTTACTTTTAATGATTATTATTAATATGAATTTAAATTATATATAATTAATTTCTAAAATTAATACACTTTTCTGTCATAATAATAATTAATAATAAATTTAATGATAGTAAATTTAGTTTACTTAATTTATTACATGAAAATAATCCTTTAATCAGGCATATCATTAATTATGAGTAAATTATTCAATAAATAAATGTTAAGTAAATTATAATAATAAGTAATATAATTTTTATTGCAAAATTTATTTTGAATTTAATTAATATATTATTATATAAATTAATGTGAAAAAATATTATTAATGGAATTATTATTTTGATATAAACATATATAATTATTATAGAAATTAAGATTATTATGTAAGTTAAGAAGAATATTTTATAGTTTGAAAATAAATAAATTGAATATAATTTAATAAAAAATTCTGTTAATGGAGGTATTCCTATTAAAGTTAATATATTTATAAAAAAAATATTTAAAAAATTTTAATTTTATATGTTAAGCATAATTCATTTAAATAAAAAATTTTAAATTTTAGCAATAAAAAATTCAGATTATTTAAATAAATGAATAAATTATAAAATAATAAATTTATATTTTTAATTTAATAAATATGTGAGTCTTGGTTACTTACCCTTTAATATTATATAGAATTTGTTTTCCTCGTTTAGAAGGATAAAGAAATCCAGAGAATTTCTAAACCGAAACTAGGTGAGGGACGCCAACACCAAATAAGCACTTAAATATTTTGCAATTATTAATTTTATTCAATGAAATCTCCCTTTAAATATAAATTTGTGTGAGAGAGAGAAAGAGAGAGAGAGAGAGTTAGAAATATTCCTTCTGGGGTAAATGATAAGCACTTACTCGTCATAGAATCCACTCAGGAACCACTGATAATCCAAACTCGTGACCGTTATGCTCCCATACTTGAAGAAACTTGGGGAGTATTATAAAGTTGTCTAATTGAACAATTGGGACGTGGAGAAAAAATACTGAAGATGGGTCGAAGAATACTGACTGATAGTTTGAAGAAGACACACTGTCAGTGCCAAGAGATGGTTGATGACGACACTGACTTTTGCCAATTAGCAGCTAGTTTTATAGGCCCTCATCTGGGGCCAAATCCCCTCTATCATGAGTCACGAACAACGCGTTCACGGGTGTTTTAAGAATTGTTTTGGTCAATGCTGGCTTATAGTTTGGCACGTGCTGAACTTGTCTCTTCCTGTGGTTAGAATTGCCATATTAAGAAAAAGATCTAGAGCAGTACTCCTACTCTTTGGTTTCTCCGATTTTCCTTCTTTCCGTAGCGGCAGACCCCCCGCTTAAACTTCTACCTGTGCCTACAGGTCTGGGAGGTATGTTGACATAACACGGTAAGACGGAGTTCCTTTTCCAAAAATAGCTAATACCTTTACTATGTTCATTTATGGTTTCTCACTCCTCCCTTTCCCTTTACAACTTGTTTACGTTACGCACCTAATGTTTCCGCATATTTTACAATTGTGGATTCGTTCATCAATATAAAAAGTATTATTATTACTTATGTAATAGAGATGGTCACAGGACGTGACACCTACCCCCTTAAGTTTGTACATGGGGATGAAATGACCGTGTACAAACTTTCGAAGATATTAAATTCAAAAAGTTACAAATTTTTCCGTAATTTACATTGGTATTTCCGTGGTTGATAATTGCGTTTTCGTGAATACATCAGTTTACACACAAAAATGTTTCCATACAATTGGTCCTAATAATATTTCGGATTTGCATATATTGAAACTTATTATGACGTTACGAACTCAGCGATATATTGAGCTACAAGAAAATTTTCTATTGCACACGCATGCATAATTTCATTATTTTTGTATATATTTTTTCGTAATTGTTTTGTTTAATAATAAATTTGTATGCATAGTCTTACTAATTATATTGATAGATTATATGTAATTAAACATTATTATTATTTTTTGAAAAACGCACACACTAATAAAGTTTATATCAGTAATCTGTTACACACACACACACGCATTCACACGCATATGTATATTTTGTTTTTTTTGTAAATTTGTATACATATAATTTCATTTTTCTGTTAATTAAGATGTTCAATATGTATTAACGTTATTTATTTGAAAAGAAAAAAAAACGCATATAATTATGAGGCTTAAATTTTCGGATATTTATCACACATACACAACACACACACACACACGCATATATATATATATATTTTTTTTTTCTTGTTTTTGTATTTTGCTTCATCAATATTATATTTTTTTATTCATATATATATATATAATTTCATTTTTCAAGATATTTACTGGTTTGTGACCTCCTTGATGACAACGTTCGCATGTACCTGTCCTTTTATATAGTATAATTTTTTCGGAGTCGTTTTCTACAGGTATTTTTAAGTCATTTTCAGGCTCTCTTTGTTCACTAAATAAATAGTTTTTATATAAAAACTCTAACAGCTTCCATGCTGAATTATGCTTGGCTTCTTTTTTTGTTTTCTGATTTTCTTATAGTAAATATAGCTATAAGTATTGGTATATTACTAGGAAATTTACACATTGAATAATTTGAACATTTAAGCCCCTAAAATCGTGTCGCAAGCTTACTTTTTATATCATCAAAACGTCAGTTTAAGTCGTTAATGAAATTCATTGTTTTCTACATTCAAACTCCGAAATAGGAACTTATATTTTATTTGAGAGGACCTTCTGCTTCAGAATATCATTGATAAGATTCATTTCAACGTCTGAGGGTTCAATTACGTCTTCTTAAAACATTTGATGTATTTCTTCGTACATGTACTCTCTTACATTGCGTGAGACATGGTAATATCTTTGTTTAATTGGTTCGCGGTCCTGTTACGTATATTTTGTGTTCTGTCATGTGTGTGGGTTTTAATTGTATTCCTGTTTTGCTTACACTTTTTTCTATTACTTTTCTTAATTGCTGTTCCTGGTGCTCATTTAATTCTATTATTCCTTCGTATTTTTCGTTTTTTGTTTGGTCTGTTTCCACTGGTGGTTCTTCAGTCTCGCTTTCTTTGTTTTCTTGTAGGCTCCGATTCCACTGTTTTACTGGTAGCTTAGATTCTTTCGTTTTATTTATTTTGTTAGCTTCTGGTCGGGTATGATTGATTGTAGTTGTGGTGAGTATTTTTCTTCTTTGTATGCTATCTACTACTCCTTCTTCTTGATTCTGTAACTTTGATTTGTCTCCGAGCTTTCTTTTCTCTTCTTGGCTTCCTTTCTTTGGTTCTCTTCCCTTTTCCTCTTCGTTTTCTCTCAATTTATTTTCCTTTGGGTTTGTTTCTATTTTGTACTTTATTTGTGGTTTTTCTGGTCGCCATCAGTTTTTCTTTTCGAAATCTAACTTCAGTTCCAGTCTTTTTATCATTTCTGTTCCTAAAATTCCTGTGGATTTCAGTTCGGGTACTAACCTAAATAACAAATACTTTTTAATGTGGCCTTCCTCGATCGGAATCAGTACTTGTCCCGTTATCTCTAATTTTTGACCATTTGCAACTATTAATTTGTCTTTGCTTGGTTTTTTGATTTCGTAGTCTAATTTTTCTATTTGTTTGAAGAATTCTTTGCTGATATACGAGTGGGTTGCACCTGTGTCCACTAATAAAGGGTTTCCCAATAAGGGTGATATGTTTTGAAATTGAAAAAAAACACTGAATATTCATTCGGAATTGATCGAAATCTTTTTTATTATATTGGATATTCTATTCCATTTATGATTTAAACAATATATCGGCCAAATGTCCCCCGAGACTTGAGCCAAAAATGCGCCTCATCAGAAAAGATGATTTTTTGATGAAAATTGGGATCATTTTCAATTGATTCCAGAGCCCAATCCGCGAACTCCCGACGCAAACGATGGTCATTAGGCTTCAGTTCTTGGGCCAGAATCATCTTATAGGGATGCAGGCCAAGATCCAATCGCAAAATACGCCAGGTAGTCATCCTGGACAGGCCCAATTCCTGAGATCGGCGTGGCACGGACAATTCACGGTTTTCCTCGATACTGGCCTGTACGGCGGCTATATTCTGTGTAGAACGTGCGGTACGCATACGATTTTTAGGCTTAGTATCCAATAGAGTAAATTCACTCTCCAACTTATCGATTATTCGACGAATTGAGAGCGCGGATGGAGCAGAATGACGACCATATTTTGCACGATATGCTCTTTGAACACCGACAAAACTTCTCGAATTTTGATAAAATAATTGGACAATTTCCAAACGTTGTGGAAGCGTGAAACTACTCATGATTAAATGGCAAACCTTACTGATGACAACTGACAGCAGACGTCAAAAATTTCAGTTCAAATGAGCCCGATAGGGACATTCAAAATCATATCACCCCTATTGGGAAACCCTTTACTTTATACTTTGGGTTTTCCCATTTTATTATTATGTGCATTCTTGTTTCGTCTGGTGTGTTGTCTGTTTCGATTTTCTTTCGCGATATGGTTTGGTATTTTCGTGGGCTACCATTCGCCTCTTATAGCCTCCGTTTGCGTTTCCCTGACTGTACCAACGGTCACGTTGCATGTGTCCTTTGCCCCGGTAATTATAACATTTTGTTGGCTGTTGTGGTGTATTGTTATTGTTTTCTCCTTTTTGTTCCCTGTGTTGGGTGAATTCTCTTTTATTATTGCCATCTGTTTCTCGTTTGTTCTGTTCCATGCCCTCTAGTTCTCTTCTTCGGATTTCGTTTTTTAGGTTGTATGTTAGTTCTGGTAATTTGGGGTTCCATTCTATCTGTTGTCTGTTGCTATTTCTGGGTATTTGAGCTTTCTCTTTTCCAAACCAATTGCTTGGATTTGGATATCTGGGATGTTGATTATAGTTAAATCTTACTATATTTTGAAGTTCGTTAATACCTCGATTTTGTGGTTATGTGTTTTGACTTCTCTGGTTGTTATAGAAATATCTCGTTCCGTTGTTGGCATTACTTGACTGGAATTGTGATCTGTGTTGTATGTTGTGTGATTCGTATTTACTATTGTTTTATCTTTTATAACTCTTTTCATGGCTTTGATCGTTTTGTTGCTCTTGGTTTCTTTCTTGTTCCCTTATATACAATCTGTCATTCATATTGTTTTCCCATATTTTAATTTGTTGACCTCTCATTCTTGATTTTTCCATTTCTGTTTCCCATTTGCGTCCTAGTATTTCTAATTATGCAAAAATTTTAAATGGATTTCTTGTAATGTAAATTTTATATTCGAGTCTTAAATTCTCGTAAACTTTTTCTAATTGCCATTCGAGACTGGGGAGTGGTTCTAATTTTTCGAACAATTGTTTCATTTCTGTTATGAAAGTGTGGATTTCTTGGTTTTTCTTTTGGTTGCAAAATTTTATTTTGTTGTGAATTATTTCTAGGTATTTGTCATTTAAATAGAATTGTTTGAATTCTTGTATAAACTCTTCTATGCTGTGCCAATTTCTTTTATTTACTTGATAACAACCTTCAGCTTCTCCTATTAGGACGGCATCTAAGTTTTCTAGGATATCTTGTTTGTTGATTCTATACCCTTTTTTGAATCTTAATGAATTATTTAAAAAATATGTTGGGCTATCGTCTATATTGTTTCTGAATTTAACCAGCCAGTTTAGCATGATCTGGAAAGGTGTTTGGACCATTCCGAATGGAAAGAGCGATGTTCGCATTGCCTGTATTTCGTCGTCTTATATGTCTTCATCGCTTAGATTATTATTTTCTCTACATTGTTTATTGTATCTTTCGGCTTGCGTCTCGTTTTGTTTATTTTCTGTGGTTGCTATTATCGTATTTCTTATTAATTTCCGGGGCGCTGGTGTTGG
Source organism: Diplolepis rosae (assembly GCA_030998225.1). Taxonomy (NCBI): domain Eukaryota; kingdom Metazoa; phylum Arthropoda; class Insecta; order Hymenoptera; family Diplolepididae; genus Diplolepis; species Diplolepis rosae. The sequence goes on along the minus strand of JAPYXD010000686.1, from coordinate 1,777,750 downwards.
TAATTTAAACGTACTTTGGTCTTCTTCGCTTTCTTCTATTTTTCTGTTATCTATCCTTTAGTCCCTTGTTGTTATTCTATTTCTACTTACTTTTATTTGGCTTTCTACTGTAAAGCTAACCATGGTCTGTGCGTTGTGTGTTTCTAAAGTTTTATTTTGCGTATTATTTAAAATTTGTTTCATTTTTCCCTTTAAAGATTTTATTTCTAGGGTTGATTCTAGGATTTTTGATTTGTCGTTCTTTGGTTCTTGGTTTTCAATTAGTATTCCTGCTTCTTTCCAAAATTCGTTATTCGTTTCTATAAATGAGTCTATTTCGAATGTTCTATCTTTTTCTTCCCTTTGCGGTCTTTTGTATATTTCTAGCTCTAATTTATCCTTTTCCAATTTTTCCTTAATTATGTTTTTGATTTCTAGCCTCTCCTTTTCTAGTTTTTTAATTTCGCTTCTTTTTATTTCACGTTCTCTCTCTAAGTACTTTAATTCTAATTCCCGAAATTTTATTTTATCTAAATCTAAATTCTCTTATACTCTAATATTCGCCAATAACCTACTGTATTTTCCGTATTAAGAGATAGCATGCCTTTGTGGGTACTATTTATTATTTCTGTGTTTGCGTTGTGTTTCTATAGTGTGTCCTTGCTTTGTCACGTGGTCTTGAAATTGTCTCTATGCTACGTATTGTGGCTTTAGGTATTGTACCCGTTTTGCTGGCATGCTGTCTCTCGCTAACCTCTATTTCTATTGTTCTATCTTTCCCTAATTCTACCTCTTTATTTCTTATTTCTCATAATTCTACCTCTCTTATATTATTTCCCGCTATTTCTCTATTTCCGCTCTCTTCATCCCTTAATTTACTCTTCGACAATTTATTTTCCAACTCTATCTCTTTTGTTTTTTCATTTTCGCTTATTTCATTTTTATTGGACATATTTTTGTTTTTCTTAATTTTTCCTGACCTTAATTTCATTAATCTATCTCTATCTTACCCACTCGTGATGTCTGCTGTTCCTATTATTTATTTTTTGGTCACTTTCATCATTTACTCACTGAATTTCCCATTACTAACATGGGGGTGAAAACCCAATGGTAAATTACTGGAAACAAACATGGCGGCAAAAGCATGCGGTCCCCCACTTTTGCATGGAGCCTTTCAGCGCTCCCGCTGCCCTCCTGCCCTTTTGCCCGAATAAATTCTAAAATGTAATTTTCATACATCTAAAGCGATTAGATGCTTAAATTGCAAAACTTTGAATTACTATCTATAAAGCAGTAAATTTGGTGTTGTAATTTCATAACTTGATCGCCTCTGGTGCCTCATTGAAGTATTTGGCATTAATTTCCTTGCCATCAGACTTAATGTTATTTGACAAGCAGCTGTGACTTCTGAACTGCGAGATCAACTATTTTCTGAGGGATTTTTAATTGGCTGCGTGGTTCCCCCACATTTACATGGACGTGTTTCTCCCCTTCCAAAGCAGGCTTCACTCCCATGGTTTTCTGGGGGATTTTTAATTGACTGCATGATTCCCCCACATCTGCATGGACGTGTTTCTCCCCTTCCAAAGCGGGTTTCACTCCCATGATTTCTAACTTATTTATCACTTGGAAGTTTTTACTGTTAAACGTGCTTTCTCGGCTGAAGGACTTTGTGGGTTATTTTGGTTGGGCGCCAAGTTTGTGACCTAGATCGTAAACTAAGGGAAGGGAAGGAGGGGACGCCGAGAAGGTGCACACAATAAAAGGAGTAATCGCAATAATAAAGTTTATTAGGACTTACAATTATCTGTCACAAACACCGCGAAGCAAAGTCAAAACGGGAACTGCACTCGGGGCTCACAGCCATGTACACCGCAGTTGATTCGCCTAGTGGCACTCTGACCTAGATTCAACTAACTAGACGGGGCGCAGGAAACAGGCGACAGCGCGTGATCGCAGGGCATTCTGGGCCGGGTTCCCCCGAATCCCGGTCGCAGGGCTGTGTCCCCAGGGGGCACTGGTGTAACTCCGTTACAATATATAGAAACTAATACTAAGAGCGATTTATGAAATAAAGCTAAAAAAAATTTGTTTTCCTACCGAATCATGTGGATAAATACTTATATTTGAATGTCTTTATCATATACTTATACTATTTTATCCTATTTCATATATTTGTAAGTTATTTGAATTAATTTTTAATAATTATTCATACTTATGTAAAAATTTACATTTACTGTAAAATCAATACAAATGTCGACATCTTTGAGAAAAAAGATGAAGTTGAGGAAATTTTGGTACCACCCATTAGACCCAGATATCAGTCCCGCTAAAAAATCTACCTACGAAAATCAAGTGAGTAACGGCTCTTGCTTATCTACACAAATTAGAAAAGCATAAGATAAAAAAACCAAGTCCCGTTAGAACATTTTTATGGAAAGAGAACATAGAGGATTCTTTAGAAAGCGGGGAAAACGTCTAAAAGAGTCAGTCTTTCTTCAAAATCTACAAAAAAACTAAACTCATCTTAAAATTTTGAAAAGTAAAATGAGTGATGGATGAGTGAAGTGTGTTCTTGTGTAAAAAAAAACTTATGTTGTATATGAGTTACGGATTAAAGAAAATAAATCATATTTTGACACGATCTTTAACAAATCAGAAGTAAGCTACGAGCACAAAGAGAAAAAGAAGCTATCGAAAAATCTAAATAAGAAATTAGGAAGCAAACTCAGGCGGCAGGTGCGAATTAAGATCCTGGGTAAAGTCTAGATGATTCTAGTCGGTCGAATCAGATGCACGATCAGATGGTGCAGGCGCTGAGCTCGCTTACGGGTGTATTAGGCAATTTGGCGATACCGAGAGCTGACAATGTTCAAACGGCAATGGCAGATTTAAAAACAGTGATTCGAGATTTTAAAGGGAATGAAGGGCCAGAGCAAGCGGGAGCTTGGATTAGAGAATTCGAGAATGTGAGTACATTAAATAGATGGACAGATGCAGTAGCGCTGAGTGTGGGAAAAGCGCACTTGAAAGATGGCGCTCTGAAGTGTCTATTGACCAAGATGGCCACAATTGTCGATTTCACTTCATTTGTGCAGGAGTTCAAGTCAACCTTTACATGTCAACGCAGTACAAGTGAGAAGCTTAAAGCAATGATGGCGCACACACAGGGATATGCAGAATGTCTCCAGGATTATTTCCTTGATAAAGTTTGGTTGTGCCAAGGATTGAAGCTTTCGATGGCAGAAATTCGAGATGAATTGGCAAGTGGTCTCTGGTCTCACGAGACAACCAACTTCATACTTAGTCGAGACTTTGAGAGCACAGACGAAATGTTGCAGGAATTGGTTCGGTTTGAAAAGATCAACAGCGGAAGAAGAGATCGGATTGCAGAGAAACGAGGAGGGAAAATTTCTCAAGCAAGAGATGTACGAGAGAAACTGACAATACAAAGGTCCAGAGAACGGGGAACAGAAAGAGCCGAAGCAGACGAAACGTCATTAAAGTGCAGTGAAAGATTTGTTAGAAAATTTAAGTGTAATAAAGCGGGACATTTATCGCGTGAGTGTACGGAAAAAAGAAGGGAAATAGTATGTTTTTACGTAAGCGTGTAGGTCATATTGCGACACGTTGCCCGAAGCGCAACGAAGAAAAACCAGGTAAAGAAAATAGAGAAAGCGTACAAATTGCACATGAATTGTATATCGGGGATTCAATAGAGAAGTTTTTGAAAGAAGTTTTTACGTAAGCGTGTAGGTCAGATTGCGACACGTTGCCCGAAGCGCAACGAAGAAAAACCAGGTAAAGAAAATAGAGAAAGCGTACAAATTGCACATGAATTGTATATCGGGGATTCAATAGAGAAGTTTTTGAAAGAAGTACAGGTAGGAAGTGTGAAACTTCAAGCGCAGATTGATATAGGGGCTTCAGTGAGTATGATAAAAGCGACGAAAGTCTTGCAGGGGTTTGCGATGCAAAGAACAATATCATTGTTAGGATCATTTGGTGCTGGTGTCGTAGAGTCACCTGGTTTGATTAACGAAATTTTGAATTTTGAGGGAATAACACCGAGACAAGTTGCTTTTAGAGTGGTGCCAGACAATGCACAAAAATTAGACGTAATCATAGGACGAAATTTCACGGAAGCTCTAGACCTAACCTGTACGCGATACGGATACGACTTAAACTTCAACGATATTGATCCTGATTTATTTTCTGATAATGAAAGACCGAAGATTAGGTTTTTTTCGAATGAACAAGTTGAAATAGCTCCAGATTCGGTACATTTAATTAACGTAATGACTGAAATCGGGGAAATTAAAAAGCCGGTCATTAACTTAGCGGAAAAGATTCAGAAAGTAGAAATCGGCCAAGCAATAGGGGAACCGATATTATCTATAAAGGCTGGAAAGATAGAAGTAGAAAAGAGAGATAAGATTACGGAGTCCGGTCGTGGCTTCGGCCGCGGCCGGACGTGTGTTTGTCTGTGTATAGTCTGTATGTGGTTCGTTACTCGTTGTGGACAATGCGGTGTTCTCTGTCAAATTTTTGGACGGTTATATTCGTGGCGCTCTACCTTCTGCGCCTCCGGTTTTCTGGCATTTGAGTGATTTGGTGACCCCATGTCCGTGGCCGTGGTTATCTTCCGTGGTACCGGTGCGGTTTTTCCCTAGTCGGGACGATTTCTTCCTAGTCTTTGATCGTGATACCTCTGTGCAATGCGTAATCTTTTCTGGCTGCGGCAATATCTTGGTCTCTGTGAGTGTTGCCATTGCTTTTGCATTCTGGTGAGGATGAGAGTTCGCGGTTTTTCTCCTCCTTGTTTTGATTTTGCTCCTGCTTGTCTTTGGGGTGACCTTCCGGGCTCGGAAATCCCGCGGTTTCCTGGTTCCGGCGCGTCTCACTAGAGGTCTTTCTGCTAGCGGTTCGTTTATGCGCCGCTGTTGGACTCTAATAAAATTTGTACTGCTCAACTTTCGCACCGTACTCACTTGGGGATGCCGTGAGTGAAGTCAGGGAATGTTGTGGTCGGTGTGCTAACTTCACTGGCATTACTTGGGGAATTATTACAATGGTCCGTTCTACGATGGATTAGTTATATTGGGTTTCTCTAGCCCCACGTGATTGTTCTGGCTGTCTGTTCATTGAACAAGAAGGCGTTAAGCGAAGAAGAAGTTCATTGAACAGGAAGCCATTAGATTTAGTGAAGAAGAAGAAGAAGACATTAAATTGAGGTTACTAATTTGTGGAGATTTACTATTGTGTGTGAGTTATGGCTATTTGCTGAACAGCAAGAAGCCACAAACAAGAAGAAGAAGAAGAAGAAGAAGAGATAAGATTACGGTTAATGATGTTGTCACTTATGAGGGGGCTACGATAGAACAAAAACAACAACTAGTAGATATTTGACGACAAAATAGTGACTGCATCGCGCTAAATTTAGATGAACTCGAACGGACGAATAAAATAGAAATGAAAATTGAGTTGAAGTAAAACTCACAGCCCGTACAATAAAAACCGTACAGACTAAACGTGAAAGGTCGGATAGCTTTGGATTTAGCTTGGGGATATTTACAGGTTCCGTTGACGGAGGATTCGAAAGATTACATGGCTTTTATAACTGAGACTCAAACTGGGAAATTTGAAAGAACTATGTTTGGGTTAGTGGGGGCTCCAAAATATTTTGCAAAGCTTATGGATCGAGTTTTAGGTACCGCAAGAAGAAAAGGTATTGCCTTTACTTTTTTTTGATGATACGTGCATTTTTGCTAAATCGTGGGAACAGTTAATGGAAAATTTAAAGTTTGTTTTGACATTATTGAAGGACGCTTCTTTAACCTTGAACACAGCAAAATGTATACTTGGAATGAGAAAAGTAGAATATCTTGGATATGAAATTGGTGAAGGGCCGATCCAACCGGGTAAAAGAAAAATTAAAGCAATTGAAGAATTTCCGAGTTCCGCCTCGAAACACGATTTTAGGCGATTTGTGGGGTTAGCCCACTGATCTCTATAATACACTGGATGGACAATCAATGCAAAGTCGTGTGCCCAATTGAAGGCTGAGCCGCCATATTTACTTAGGTTGATTACAAAGAATGTTGCGGTAAATTCAAATATAGCAAAAAGGGAAAAGTGTAAATATTAAAAAAACAATATGAAATCCATGCTTTTTTACCGGTATTAGTATTGATAGTATACATAATTAAAGTAATGAAATGAAATTTATAAAATAATATAATATTAATTAATATTAAATATAAATTTATTATAAATTTATCAAATATAGATTCTAGAATTCAACAAGTAAACGTACCTTGGAGTAGTGTAAAAATTATCTCACGTTCTGAACGTAAACTATTAATAATAGTCACATATAATAACTAGTTTCAGTGTAAATTAATTCGCGTTTCATAATTCAACCCTTATGTACCTGTATATAAACGGTTTTAAAAACTGAAAAAAGCTCCATTCCCTTCTGTTTTAAAAAATGTTGAATTACTCGATCTTCTCGGCGCATTTCATCATACGTTTAAATTGCTCAGGAGTAATAAGTTGCTCCAACTGAAAGAAGTTATAGAAATTTTTTTAAATATATACAAAAATTATAAACTATTGTATTTTGGTCGTTTACGAACATTTTAATTTATTAGAAAATAATAAAATTGGAAAAGAAACAAACCTTAAAATATAATTAATACTGAATGCAAATATTACATAAAAATTAAGTATGTACATGCTGTGACTAGTATGTTACCACGGTGTGCCCACTCCCATAGGCCAAGTGGCGAAAGAAAAATAGTGATTGCTACGTCCCCTAGTCGCCGCTAGTGTGTCATCGAAATGAACGCCGTGCGCGGTAGACATGTTGTCACTTGTTTGCATGTTGTAACTGATTAAAATTGATTGCGATTTTAAATGATTTTAATGAACTTCGATCTTTAAAGTGCTAATACCTGGACTAATGTGCCAACAATCAGCAGTACTTTACTGTTTGCCCTCCAAATGAAAATAATTGTAGCTGCAAATCGGGTAAGTCACCAATAAATTTTGTTTTGAATCTAAAATAAAACTCATAAAGGCTTGGTTTCTCGTTTTGTTCATAAAAATTAATTACGTATTATATTGCAAAACGCGGTAAGAAAGTTTGCATTAAAAAGTATTTTCGTTCTTCAATTTTAAATCCGGATTCAAGTGTCGATAAAGATAAATCTCCAGTCCCATTCAAAGCTGATTTAAGCCATGTAAAGTAACCTCAAATATAATAAAATCCTAATTTTTCCTTTTTCGCATGGGAAGGCGAAAATTTCGCGCCCTTCATTTCTGTATCTGAAGTGGAGGGGGGAGGGGTAGTTTTCGTGAAAATTAGTTCCTGCTACGTCCCCTAGATGTTGCTGATATAAATTCATTTGCCCCGCCACCATCTGTAAGTACCCCTTTGTAATACATGGGAGTGGGCACACCGTGTATGTTACTAAATTATAGAATCCAATTCTATAAAGACCTAAGTAATAATATAGAAGATTATCACTAAATAGTACAAAACATCAGGTACGAAAGTACTTCACAAGCAGCAAATCACTAATTAAAAATCACCAGAGTATCACAAACAAGAAGTTATAAATGTCAAACGGAAGTAGTGACTAATTCAACGCCTTAATTTTTAAACTACATGCAAAAGTAATAAATAAACAATTCTTAAAAGAAAACAATGAAAATTTTTTCCTTAACTATTAGAAATTATTGATTGAATAATATCACTACAGCGTTAATAAATATTAATTCGCAGCTGTGTTGCATAGACCTAGTGTTTTGCCGCCGTACTGAATTATGGAATCAACCTAAGTATAGATGGCGGCGCAGCCTTCAATTGGGCACACGACTTTGCGTACTTTTCCATTGGCATTGTGCATCCAGTCTATTATCGAGATCAGTGGGTTAGTCAGTTTCTTTAGACGTTTTATTCCGAAGTTCTCGAATATAGCTCTACCCATAACGAATTTGCTAAAAGACACGGTTACTTTTGAATGGTCTAAAGAATGCGCCGAAGCTTTTGAAACTTTGAAAAAGAGGCTAGTAAAAAAATATGGTTTATGCGGTGAGTAGAAGGAAGAGTGAAATTGAAGAAAAATACCATTCTAGTAGACTTGAATTAATGGCTATCGTGTGGGCATTAACAAGAGTGAGAACTTTTCTTATAGTCATTCCATTTATCATTGTAACAGACTGTCGCTGTTTGGTAAATGTCAATGCTTGGAAAACTCAGAATTCCCAAATTTCTCGTTGGATAAACCATTTATCTGAATTTGATTATTCGATACAGCATAGGAAAGGTGAGAAAATTGCACACGTTGATGCCTTATCGAGAGCTCCTGTCCGTACATCCGAGCTTGAATCGGTTTTGGAAATCGTGACCCTGGAAGACGAAATTCTTATGCACCAAAGAACCGACAATGATATTGTGGAGATCATTGTGATTTTAGAGAAAAAGGAAAAAGAGCGAACTAAAGCTGAAAAAGGCCGAGTGCGAGATTTCGAACTAAAAGAAGGGTTACTGTATAAAAGGGTAGGTAAAGGAAAGGAAAGTCGATAGTTGTATGTGGTGCCAAGGCAAATGCGAAAATCAATAGTGATTTGATATCATGATTTATCAAGTCACTTCGGGGTAGATAAAACTGTAAACAGAATTAATGAGTATTTTTATTTTCCAAAAACGAAGAGAGATGTGAGAGTCCATGTCAAAAACTGTTTAGAGTGTTTATTAGCGAAAAGAAAAAGCGCTTCGCAAGCAGGTGAACTAAATCCGATTCCACCAGGCAAAAGGCCCTTTGACATTGTACACATCTACCATCTGGGTCCTTTTGTTACGACTCCACGAAAGAACAATTATGTACTCAGTTTAATTGATAATTTAACGAAATATGCGTATATTAGACCTGTCGAAGATGTAAAGGCTAATACGACGGTACGAAAGGTAGAAGAGTTTATATTGAGGTTCAGTGCGCCAAGACGGTTAGTAACAGATAAAGGTACAAGTTTTACGTCCCAAAAGTTTCAAGCTTTGTGTGAAAAATATAAAATGAAACATACTTTGAATTCGAGTAGACATCCACAGGCGAATGGCCTAATAGAAAGACTTAATCAGACAATTTTACCCCTTATAAAATGTTCATTTGATGAAGATGAGGAAGATAAATGGGACCTGAAGCTTGGAAAAATAGAAAGTGGCTTAAAATCTACAGTTATTATAGCGACTGGGAAAACGCCTTATGAAGCATTGTATGGTTATTTGCCTAGATTTGAGGACTGTGGAACAAAAGATCTAACTGAACAGTGTGAGAAATATAGATTACCTGTAGAGGTTCAAGATAAGATTATAGTGAATATTGGAAAAAAGCAAACAGAATATAAAGATAGGTATGTTGCGAGAAGATTAAAGAATGTTAAATTTCAGTGCGAAGACATTGTATTTATAAAAAGGGATCCAATTGCGACTGGAAGCTCTACCAAACTTCAGAAATCGTTTGATGGTCCATTAGTAGTGGTTGGAATTGAGCCCAGTGGTACTTACAGAGTAAAGAAATTAAATATAAGTCATGATAAGGGATTTGAAACCACTACTCATGTGAGTGAGCTGAAGATTTGGAAGAGATACCAAGGTAGTGATAGTGAGCATGAGAGTGAAGAAGAGAAGGGAAACGAGAAAGTTGATGAGGTGAGAGAGAAAATTGATCATTTATGTCGATAAAAGCAGAAAATATCAAAGCCAAGATATCTGAAAGACTACGAAGTAGAATAGGGAAATTTTATTCGATGAGTTAGAAGTTTTGTTCATTGTATTAACATTTTATTTGGTAAATCGAAAGTTTAGAGGACCAAACGAAAATAGGATGGCCGATTGTCAAAGAAATCATTTTTATATAAGAACTGGATGATGTGATTGGTGCGCATGCGTGAGAGAGACCGATTGAGAGAGAGAGGGAAAAAAGGATTGTGGTAAGGAGGGAAGCACAAAGGGTTAGAAGGCAGTGAGCTGCGGATGAATGGGCTACTTCTCCAAGACTTTTATGAATAAAAAAGAGTAAGTTTTATATGAAAATTGGCTTTTATCTGTTAACCCTTCTTTCTCTGTTCTGTAATTGTTTTTTTTTCTCTCTAAATTTAATCCTCCACACAATTTCTTAGGTACCAGTAACCATTCTGGTACTAGAAATTGTACTAATTTCCTCCTCATCCTATCCTGGAGTATCAAGCAATTTGACGTGCTCTTTACAAGATGCACGATTTTGCTTAATACTTAAATTCCATCTTTCCAATTGTAATTTTTCCCATAGGAGCGACTTTAGGAAAAAATTCTAATATCAGTATTTCCGAGTTATTGGAGTGCGAGCATTAGACTCGAAAATATTCATAAATTATCTCTTCTTGAAAGAAAAGATTTAGTATATCATAAAAGCTTGTGTGATTTCAAACGTCACACCAGAGTAGGCCAAAATTGGTTTTCGAAAATTAAAAATTGATAAAATTAAAAAAAACAAAGGGTCCAAATTGCTCGAAAAAGGAATAAGCATTAGTACATTTTGAGAATCTCTTTCTTCGAAATATTCTAAACTAACAGACGATATTGATATCGTTACTGGTATTTTGTTTGTATTTGCAAATTTGATATAGGCTTTACCCTTGCAATTTTCTTCAATTGCGTCTCCGGCATAAACTCGTTCGCCAGTATGTAGTCGACGTATGTAACTTTCGCTTTTTCCAGTATTTTCAATGTAAAAGGTTTTACGTCCGAACGAAATTCTTCATTAGAAAGTGGAGAAATGACCAACCTGGGACTGTGTAAAATTGTAATCCTTATTTATTCATCTTGACAACGTTTCGCTGACTAAATGTCATCCTCTTCAGATCATCTTACATTTAATGAATTTGAATTTCTTTTAATCTATATACAATAAAAAACAAAATTATAAAATTGTTAACAGTTAATGAACATAAGAAAGCCAATAAAAAAAATTACCTGTCATTACAAACACAACATTTTCAGCTACATCACTAAGATTTTGACGAAGTCAATAAATCGCAGTCAGCAACTTTCCATGATGTTTTAAAATTTGGAAAAAACAACATCATTGGAAAATGTGTCACTATTAATATTAAAAACAATTGTAGTCAAAATTTGTAAAAATACAATTGACATGTTGTAGCTTTAGATTCATTTAACTTATTATTCTTAAATAATTTTCTCTACTATTTTACAAAAAACGTTGAAATTATACTTAAACTTCGTCAAAATCGTAGTGATGTAGCTGAAAATGTTGCGTTGGTAATGACAGGTAATTTTTTTGATTGGCTTCTTATGTTCATTAATTGTAAACAATTTTATAATTTTGTTTTTTATTGTATATAGATTAAAAGAAATTCAAATTCATTAATTGTAAGATGATCTGAAGAGGATGACATTTAGTCATCGAAACGTTGTCAAGGTGAATAAATAAGGATTACAATTTTACACAGTCCGAGGTTGGTCATTTCACCAGTATTTTCAATTGGATTATGACAGGTCGTCACTGTTTTAGCTGGAATTGTACATATTTGTGTTGATTCAAATGCATGCAGTTTATTTTTTACTTGGGAGAGCGTTTGAGTGTTCTGAATTATTTCTGTTACTTGAAAATTTATTGTTATTGTCATTCGTGTTCCTTAAAACATTGTTATTCGGATAATTGTTTTGTGCAAGGTTATTTTCATTATTGGATCTATAAGTTAATTCGTGCGGTTTGCTAAGGGATGGCGCAAATTGATTATTATTCCATCGATCCAATATTCCGAACAAGCGTTGGAAAGCTACTGTCATTGTGCATCTTTTTCAGTATATGTCATTCATTTGAAGCGTGAACAAGAATAATTTTTCTTCACTCAAATATTTTGAACTTTGTGCCTGAAAAAGTGTTTGTGTGCCACCAGCGCGCAAACTCGTTTTTTCGCTACACTTAACAGTAGCAAAATGTAGTATATTGCGTTAGAGAGAAATGGAATGTAAAAATTGAACTGCGCATGCGCCTATAGCCATGCAACGGAGCACAATCTTCTTCTTATTCTTCTTCTTCTTCGTACAGCGTTAGCACCTTACTGTCAAAATTTGAACTGCGCATGCGTCTATTAAAATCCATTACTACTACAGAAGATCGATAAAATAAAAATGTCCGGGACTAGTCGTGACATATTAAGTGTAATGACTAGCGCCGCAAACAACTACAATACTAGATTAGATTCGAGTCCATGCATAAAAACTCGTATACGCACCGAAGTCACATAAAATAGAATACGTGCCAATGCACACAATTCGGGAAATTACGAGACTCGCGACAATGCTTGCAGGTCTGATCGCACCTCGGCTTCGATCTCCTCCGAGCATTGTCGCTCGTCACGCAATAACCCTCATTGTGCGCCTAGGCACGTAATATACTATTTTGCAGGGAGTTCTTCTTCATTACTTTAATATGAAGAAAACTGCTGGCGAAAGTCATCGTATTTTGGTGGAGGTTTTTGGTGGACATGCTCTAGCTGAGCGAACGTACCAAAAGTGGTTTGCACGATTTAAAAGTGGTGATTTTGGCTTGGAAGACGAAGAACGTCTTGCGCAGCCAAAAAAGTTTGAAGATAAAGAACTGGAAGCATTACTCAATGAAGATTGTTGCCAAACACAAGAAGAGCTCGCAGAATATTTGGGAGTCACTCAAGTAGCCGTTTCAAAACGTTTGAAAGCAGCCGGATATATTCAAAAGGAAGGAAATTGGGTTCCACATGAACTCAAGCCGAGAGTCGTTGAAAGGCGGTTTTGAATGTCCGAAATACTGCTGAAACGCCACAAAAAGAAGTCATTTTTGCATCGGATTGTTACTATTGATGAAAAATGGATCCAATACGACAACTCCAAGAGCAAAAAATCATATGTGAAAGCCGATCAACCAGTCAAATCAACGGCAAAGCCGAATATCCATGGCGCGAATATGCGACCAGACACGAGGCAATAACTTTTCATCATGACAACGCTCGGCACCATGTTGCTATTCCGGTTCAGAACTATTTGGAAAACAGTGGATGGAACGTTTTACCCCACCTGCCTTATAGCCCAGACCATGCCGCTTTTGACTACCATTTGTTCCGGTCGATGCAGAACGCCCTCTCTGGAATACGGTTCACATCAGAACAGGGTATCAAAAATTGGCTTGATTCATTCATGGCCGCTAAGCCGGCGCAGTTCTTTCGGGATGGAATCCACGAATTTCCAGAAAGATGGCAAAAAGTCATAGCTTCAGATGAGAAATACTTTGAATAATACTATTGTAGATGGTTAATTTAAATAATCGTTCAAATTTTCAAAAAACCGCATGAATTAAGTTATAGATCCAATATAATTATTGATTCGGTTTCCTAAAAAATGGTAATTCTGATAACTATTTCTTGCAGCATTATTGTTAAGTTTTTCTCGTTGTTGGTAATTATTACTTAGCTGCTGATTTTGCTCAACAAAATTAAGGTTTCGTTTTTTAGAAACTTCTTCTTGTGCTTTTTACTTGAATTTCTAATTCAGTACGCAGACCGCGAATAAAGCATTGAATATCTCTTTGAAGGTTCAGTTATTAGGTAGGATCATTTCGTTGTTTATAATTGGATTAACGTTTTCTTCAAGATTATTGTGAACAGCTTGCTCTATTTCTTCGTTGTCGGCACTATTATCGTCGCTATCGTGATTACTTGTAATTGTTTTGCCAGTAAGAGAATTTTCTGATAAATTTATTTTAGTAAGTAATACCTGAATTAGTTTTTGAATTTGAATTTAACCAACTATTGGATTTAAATAAACTACTTATTCCGGCAGTTTCGAATGGTTTAAGCGGTATGGGTTTTTCTGAAGAAATATTATCTAATTGAAAACTGATATTTATTATTTCTTTGTTAGAAATATTTTCAGAATTATCTTTAGTTACTTCTCCTTTCACAGTAACTGGTTTTTTTTTGGTTTAAGGTGACTAGTTCCATTTTGTGCCACAAATTTTGCGAGTTCAATATTTGTCTTAACTTGACTGCGAATAACAGGATTTTCTTGATTTTGGAATTTCCCTAATTCACTGGGATTTAGGACCTACATAGGTCAATCTTTTGCCATTAAAAATATTCTCTTAGTTAACAGAGTTAAAATAGAAGTTATAAACGATACTGCATGAGCTCATTGAATTTTGCCTTACCCAATTGATCTTAATCATTGGTGACCGTTCGACGAATCTAAAAAGGACTTGTAGTCTCGTGTGCTGTTTTTTACCGTTTTAACTAGAATTAGAACGTATTAAACATTTTAGAATTAAAGAAGTACGAGATTAGACAGGCATAACTCAAGCACAAAATCCTATGTAATCTTTGTATTTTCAGAAATTCAGATAATAAAATTTTTAAAAAAATTAGTCACTTGATCACTTATGTTTGCCTCAAGGTCAAATCCCTGCGTGACTCAATGGTATTTAATTTATTGTAACACAGTTTGTACAAAATAACAAGAAATAAATAAAACAATTTTTCAAATAAAATAATTATTCAATCACTTAGGTTAGCCTTACGATCAGATCTGTTCTATGATTTGATGAAATTATTTTATTTTAACAAGATATATGTACAATTTTCAAAAAATCTATCAAATTATTTTTATTTTAATAAATTATGCATGAAATCGGATAAATTATCATTGTAGTTAACACTTGGTTCCTAGTAATTATAAAATTTTCGATTTCCCACTCATTGACTTTAGTTTTTCCCGGCCGTTGCACCAAAAAAGAGATTGGATAAGGTTCGTCAGAAATGCAACACTTCTCTTCTATAACATTTCCTCCTTTCACGTTAGGATCAGAAGGATCCTCTCTAAGGGATAAGGAATAGTCAGTTAACAAGAAGGGTTGGTTGTATAAAATATATTTATTAATATAAAATTGATGCTAAGTAAGCAACATGGAAATGTAAAATAAATATATATAAGATTTGAAGTTGGTATTATTTGCCCTTGGTTAAAAATAAGTTGGTTTCGATTGAGTCCAGTGGGTTGAATATTGTAGGCGTTTAGATGAATCTTAATTAAACTGTAAATTTATGGTCCAGCCGGTTGGGATGGTGATTCTCTGATCCCGGTTTCTCGAGATGATTAGAACTGGACCAACTGGCGGTGAAAAATCTGGTGAGACTGGACTAGTCTGGACTGAGTGGAGTGAATGGACTGGACTGCATAATTTTTTAACATGTGTGGGTCTTATAACGACACATGGTAATTCCATATTGATCATTCTGTTGTTCTGTAGATGTAGCTATAACTTGCGTTGAAAAAATCTCGCACGCGGTAATACTGTCTTGATCCCTTCATTGGTTCTTTAATCTGTTTGTTACTTGAGGAGGTAGTCACGGGACGTGACAGCAGATTGAAATTATTGAATATTTATATATGTATAGATTTATGATATAACTATATTTAAGAATATTGAAAAGTAAACAGTGGTATAAACTAACCTGTTCAGGTGTAAAAAAATAGCTAAGATGTGTTTGCACTTTCTGCTCAGGCCATCTTTGCACGAACATTCAAGATTTTCCCGGCTATAGAAATCGATCCTTACATTTCCCGAGGATAACTTTTCACATTAGATGTTTGAAAACAAAATGCAAGGAAAGAAACACAAATACGGTCCTGACTTGTTATTCCGCAAAAAATTACATGACTGTCAATTAAAACCTTTTCACCTTCAACAAAATTGCGACACAAAGGTGTAGAGTCTTTGTAATCTCAGATTTATTGCACATAAAGTCTCATCCTGTTAAGTTGAGGTTGAATGTAAAAAAATCGATCTCTGATAGAATTTTTTGAAAAAGGAGCTGATATTTAAATAGAATAATTATTTATAAGCTAAATTCATTTCCAATTTTTCAACCGTACGTTGCAGAGATAATAATTAATGTTAAAGTTGACTATTTCAACACGTAATTCATGTGCAATGCATAGGAACTCTACACATTTTAATTTGTAGTAGTTAAACGCTCTGGTAGAGAAATTTAAAAAATGTCGGTATTTGTGTTGCGTGCAGATTTATAGATAATCTAATTTAGAACATTTAAATTTTAGTTACTTTCAAACAGATAAACGTAACAGTATCGCGACTCGGCAACACTGTTCCCTTTCTTCAGCTTGTCTGCTAAATATCTCGACACACACACTCACACACAAAATCAGCTTGCAAGCATACGTGAAATTGCCCGCAGAATATTTTCTTTTCCTGGCTTCAACCAGTCCCGAATTTCGACGCACTTAATAGTCTAAAGTTTTGCTCTTTATAAATCTTCCTTTCTATCTCACTTGACCTGACATTTTATTAACTGTGAACAATAACCTTTGACATCCAGCTATTCAAACGCATATCACAGTTAGGTTTGAATTGCAGTATTGCACGATCTACCAGTCGGCTGCTGGTATAGCATTGGTGACTTTACGTATACCGGTCAGAATTGTGGGACCACCTGTTTTTCGACGATGGCTTGATTTATCTTAATTTCCATTCTGTGAGTGATGAAATTTGTACTCTTGATAATGTGAGAGCCATCAGAATTATCTTTGAAATTAGTCTAGAATGAAGTCGTTTCGTTAAATTTTAAAGAAGTTATTGCAAAAAAAGTCCAAATTTCAATGTTTTCTTAAATTTAAAATAACTTTCGAAACAATCAACAGTCTTTAATGCTCTCAGGCTCATTTCAAATCTAAGATTTTTCAAAATCGCAGTGATTTGTCATTAAAAATCTATAATTTTTTTCTTGCATAATGCAAAGAGTTGAAATTGTAACAATAAAGTAGGGAAATTTCGAAAACATTTAATCTGTGGGTAAATCATAATAAAGATAATATGAATATATATTTTAAGGGAATTCAATACAAAATTCATGATCATATGTTTTATATATCTTATAAAAATGTTTTTCTGAGCAAAAGCAATATTGGAGTTTTTCCAACATTTATATTTGAACTTTAACCTCGAGCAGTATGTAAGAAAGAAATTACGCATTTATTCTAAGAAATGGGTTCGATTTTGTAGAAATTAAGCTTTAAAATTAGCTCAAGAACATTAAAAAATATTGATTATTTTGAAAGTTATTTGAAATTTGAGAAACCATTGAAACCTTGATTATTTCTGCAATAACTTCTTCAAAATTCAACAAAATGAATTCATTCTGTGCTCACTTTATAAAGAATTTTGATAGCTTTAAATTTAATAAAAAGAACAAATTTTTTGATTCTCATATTCAAATTAGGATAATTTAAGCAATTTTCGAAAAACAGGTGGTCCCACAATTCTGACCGGTACTGTATTTTCTATGTCGACACGACTAACATCCCGAAAGCTATTCCCAATACTCGCATGGGTTCGCGAAAGACAATACTTTTTTGGAAGTTTTGTATTTATAATAAAACGTTACCACTTTTGAATATAAAAATTTGTTCTTCGTTAAAAAGTCATCGTATCACATGAATATTTTTGATTCAAATCGTTTGTATTATTTCTAAAAGAAACCTGTTACTCTTAATCCTAATACGTCAAAGTAAACTTCTCAATTTTCATTTTGTATTAAATTCTCTCCACGATGAAAAAATAAGCTGCAGCAGCTAAAAATTAGCTATTGGAAAAGTTAAATATGAAATTAGCTGTAGTAGCTAAGTTTTAAGTGGTGCAGCTAATTTCTTAGTTGAAATAGACAAAACATTTGCTGACTTACTTTAGACTAAGCTACCACATCTAATCTCGAGTTTGATTTTTCAAATAGATGATGCTTAATTGCTGCAGCTAAATTTTCTTCTCCGCGTTTATATTGGAATAAATATAAATTTTGTGAATATATTTTTGACACATACTATTGCTGAAAAAATAAAAATAGTACATTTTAATCAGGAGCGCTTAACAAGAAGGAATTTAAAAATGTTGACGGATGTAGCTGTAGAGAAGTATCTGCCTCTCAACTTTTTTGATAATGAAGTCGTAGGGAATGTGATTGAGTACTCAAATGCCGAACTAAAAATACCAAAACGTAACAAAATGGAATCTTTGATACTTACTGGATTCAACAGAATACAAAATGCTAGTTTAGAAATTCTGGAAGAAAATAGATCTTAATAATCATCCACATTGATGGCTGGACTTTAATGACCACTAAATCTTATCACGGTATCGCTGGTCATTTTTTCGATGGTAAGTGGATTCTGCAGTCTCTAGTTACAGATTTCCTTCTAAGTCATGGGAACAACAAGAGGGCAGACATAGCTATACTATCTTTGCGTGTCGTGCTAAAATGCGATCTCGAGAATAAATGTAAGGAATAACTGTGAACAATGAATCAGCAACTCAAACTTTTTTCCAGGAATTTATGATTTGGTTAAATTCAACGTTCAAAGCGTACCTTGATTCACAAGATCATCACTTTCGATGCTTCGGACATATTCCAAATTCATTTGCACAAGATATTCCTGCTTAAAAACACCGTTAGAACCATGTTTGGAACCGGGTAAAAGCCATTTAGAACTCGGGTAGATTCTCATCATAAGCTCTGGCACTTTCTGCGGACCTACCTGGGTTCTACCGAGAAATAATAATATGATTGTGGAATGCTACCCGGGTGTAAGCGTGTTCTACACAAGTAAGTGGTACTCAAATTATATTATTTTATCTGAAAACTGGGACCTAACAGGGTATACCTGGATACCGTTCGAGATTAGAGTATGAAAACTATTCTCCCAAATTGCAGTTTGGGTGTTTAAACGGGTCTAGCGCGGTTGTATCAGGTATTTAAGGTATCATAGGCGTGGGCGTCTATCAGCGTCTAAACGGTCCCTTGCGGGGACATAGATTGACAAAGTTGGTCTAAGTGCACTGGGTGTCTAAACGGATCTACCGTGGTTCTATCAGGGATCTCTTGAATCTCAGGTATGAACATCTAACAGGACTCAAACGGGTTATAGCGGGGACATAGATTGAAAAAATTTGGCTAAGTGCGCTCTGGGTGTCGAAACGGGTTTAATGTTGTTCTACCAGGGATTTCTTGAAACGCAGGTATGGACCTCTATCAGGGTCTGAACGGGTCACATACCGGGAACATAAATTGGTAAATTTGGTCAAGTGCGCTCTGCGTGTCTAAAAGGGCCTAACGCAGTTCTAGCAGGGATCCCATGAATCGAAGGTGCAGGCGTGTATCAGGGTCTAAGCGGGTCATAGCGGGGAAACAAATTGACAAATTGAGCTATGCGCTCTGGATATCTAAACGGATCTACCATGGTTCTATCAGGGATCTCTTAAATCGAAAGCATGGGCGTCTAACAGGGTCTGAATAGACACATAGATTGACAAATTTTATCTAGTGCGCTCTGCGCGTCTAAAGGAGACTAGCGTAACAATGTTTGGTTCCGTACAGAACCCTGTTATTTTGAGATGGCATCCAACAATTGCCCGAAAGATGGAAAAAAGTACTGGCTAGCGACGGACAGTACTTCAAATCATAATTAAGTAATCATCTTTTAAGATTAAAGTCTTAAATATTGGGAAAAAACAGCGGGAGCAAAGCTTTACACCTAATAAATCTGTTGACTTTGTTATTGAATTTTCACTTGAACTACTTATTGTTACGGGCGATCCAAAATGTTAATTATTATTTTTTTTTTAATTTTCTTGATTCATGCATAAAATCTAATTTATGCAATATCAATTAATTCAATTGGGGCATGGCATTCAATGGCACAAGAATTCAATCCTTGGGGATTATAAAAGTATGAAATTACTATGTTATCACAACAGAATGTCAGAATAAAAAAGAAAAAGCCTAACAGGAAATAAAGTTGTCGATTTTCATTGTTTGGTTAATTTTACGCTATTCATTCGGTATACTGTCATTTTACTTGAATGTTAGCCAATCGTTATTAAAACGATACCCAATTTGGTAACAGTTTGGTTCACTTCCATAATACAAGGTGCGTTCCAAAATAAACGAGACTTTTGTCATAAAATTTTTTTTGGTGGTGCCATCTGTGAATGAGGTAGTGCGTTGGAAAGTTATATGCATCCCTGACTTCCAGTGACAGTTTCATGACATTCGGTTTAGTGGAAGGGAAGTTATTGCGTCTAAAGTGTCAGTGTGTTTGTGTCATCGGTACAAAAATGAGTATGGAACAATGAGCGTGTATCAAATTTTGTTTTAAAATCGGTAAAACGTTTACCGAAACATTTAAATTGATGAAAAAAGTTTATGGCGATGATTGTCTATCTCGTGCCAGAGTTCATGAGTGGTTTACACGTTTCAGAGATGGTCGTGAGGACATAAATGACGATGAACATACGGGCCGCCCAAAATCAGTGATCACCGAAAACTCCATCGAAATTGTGCGTGAATTTATCAAAAATGAGCCGAAATAATCTTTGAAACTCATGGAATCGGAGTTGAATATCTCCAAAACATCGATTTATAGCATTTTAACCGATCATTTGGGCTTACGAAAGGTCCGTGCACGTTTTGTCCCCCGCAAGTTAACTGATGACCAAAAATCGATCCACTCTTGGGACTGATTTTTTGACTAGAAATCGCATTTTAACCATTAATCACTCACCGTATTCGCCTGATATGGCTCCCTGTGACTTGTACCTATTCGGAAAATTACATTTGGCCATGAAAGGAACACGTTTTGCGTCCGTGGAGGCCATCCAAAATGCTTGTACCGACATCCTGAAGGACATTCCGGTCAATGACCTGAAACACTCTTTCGAAAAGTTTTAGGATCGCGCAAAACTGTGTATCGAGGCCGGAGGGGACTATTTTGAATAAATAAACTCGAATTTATCAGAACAAAGCTCCTGTCGTTTCTATTTTAGCTCAGTCTCGTTTATTTTGGAACGCACCTTGTATAATCCATAAGCCAAGATTTTTTAAATCCATATATTTTAATTTACTCTGAAATATATTGGAAACTGAAATCGTTTCAACGATTGGATGACCATGCATCAAATATTAATAATCGATGAGCGCATTCCCTTTCTCACGATAAGTGTAGAAAAAGGGGAGAAATATTTGACATTTAAAAATGAGAAAATGTTGTAATAGCCTCATCAGGACTCATGTGAGTTCCTAAATCATCCCTGCCATTATTACCTTTGTCCCATAATAGATTCTTTGGTCACTAAAAAAAATAATAACTACACTGCCATAGATTAAGAAAAACATTTACTCTTGTGTTTCAGACCAGCCGTTTTTGAGATTCGGCGGGAACCATCAACCAACTTTTTTTTGGAAGGCCTATGTTTGCAAGGGTGCAGTGGCCAAACCGTGCAAATTTTTTCTTACAAGTTTTCTGAATTTTGTGGTCTAAGGGTTGATAAAACTTTCAAAAGAAACCGCATTAAAAAATCAATAATAGTTTTCTCACAGTGAAGTTCCAAAAACGCTTCGAAATACGGCTGATCCATAAGGACACCCCCTTAAGTGCGGAATTTTCAACTGTGGAACAACTAAAATGGGCTTATAGAAAATTGCAGCTGGATTCCAAAAGGGTAATCCAGAAGTCTTATTTTTGAGCTTGTGATGAGCTGGCTCGCTTAGGGAAAAATTGGGGAGGCTGCTTGGGTGGCAGCTAAGGAATATAGACGCCCCTCCACAAATAGAAAGTTCTTTTCTTGCAGAATTTGCATATCAAGCGGAAATCACGCACGCATCCGCAAACCCCTTGGCGGCAGTCCAAAACGTTCGCATTTTGAATGAAACAGGCCCAAATATTATGAAGCATAGTGCTAATAATCCTTGAATCCGTAAAAATCCTGACACAACAACAGAAAACGCTAAACTTGATAGAGATCTCGGGCACAAGAGTAAAAATGTACCATGTAAATAGTTTATGTACAATAGTATTTCAGCTAAATAGTGTAAGGTTATCGAAGTGACTCAAATGTAAAAATTCTAATTTATTTAATTTTAATACGTCACTTGAACAAACTATTCAAAAATTTCATTAATCTCCAATGTTTCTGAACGGGAATTTTATTTCAAAAATTATTAAACTGAAATGCTTGCGCGATAATGTCATCATAGCCAAACTGAACGCTGAAGTGAGCCAGCCGCCTCAAAATAAATAAGCATAAAATTGATTCAAAATCAAGTTTAAAATCAGAATCAAAATTATTTCTCTTACTTAAAAAAAAAGAATAAAAGAGCAGTTTGTCACTTGTAACTTAAATAACAGAAATGTAACTAAAACAGTAACATAACATTCTTGTAACGAATTGTAATATTGTTATGTAACAAAAACTACAAAAATGTAAATAATAAATTTCTTTATAAATATTAAATATTCAAACTCGAACTTAGAAATTCCAAATTAAGGGATCATATATGTTGTGGTCCAAGAAAATTAGAACATTTTTGTAGTTTTTTGGGCAATCTTCAATGGTTTATTCAAAATGAACAAATTAGCTTTGAATAGTACATATCCCAATGAAAAAATGTAGTGGTTGGTTATGAAAATATCTAAAAAATTGCAAAAGTTATAGCTCCTTCCCCCAAACGCTTCGTTACGCAGAGTCTGGTAGTGAACACGATATGATGCCAACAACTCAGCTGCAACAAAAAAGGTAACGAATTTACTGTTTTATAGTATAGCACTGTGTGTTTGAACGAAAGTTTTTGGAAAACATTACTTTTTTGTAACGGAAATCAACACGCAACAAAAAAATCGGTTTTTATGGTCTTCAATTTTCAAAAAAAATTATTGTTGAAGAAATAACCTGCATATGAAAAAATGACCGTTCACGTACACCGGCTTGTTCAGAAAAAGAATCTGATCTTTACCTTGAGGACGATCCTTCACCACCTATCATGGTCAGTGAAGCTGAACGACTGATGAAATTCTTAATCTCCCAATCCAGACGAGTTTAGCAAATGAAGCTGATATGTTAAATCTTTACAAAAACGTTTTGACAGTCGCCCACGGTTTTCTCAAAGAGGCATCTGAGCGGAACCAGATGCAACCTGATGTCAACACATTCAATAACCCTTCACATTTGCTTGAGCCCGGAACCACTACTAGCTCAATTTCAGTATCAAGCATCTCACTCGCAGTTTCAATGCCCGATTCGTTAACCTATAGTTCGATCGGAAGTTATACATGTGGCGTACAAGTATGTCAAAAAAAAAATATTTATTCTCCTCAGTATGAAGGAGATTCCCCTCACTTATCTGTACAGTAACACGTACAAGGCCACTCTTACGGCCAATCAAAATATCACTCCAGGAATTACAGCGCTGACATTATAAGAGGAAAGATCGTTTGACATTCCAACGTTCAACCAAAATTCGGAATAAGCATTCACAGTGAAACTGATGGCAGACGGCCCATTCAGTAATCGGACCAATTTTTTCAACTCTGTTCCAGTAACTGAAAATAACATTATGGGAAGCTCCCTTTGGGACAGTGGTGCCTTCGCTTATGTTCAACTGGCAATATGGAATGAAGTTAAGTGAAATTCAACGAGGATTTATCCTAAATCGATTGAACCACCTCATACAAAGGGGTGCCAAGTGAAGATCCTCGACTCTGTTGTTCGTAAATGGAGAATTATTTTCACAGGAGACAACATGAGCGTGGAAAACTTCTAAGCCAGATTGGAGGAAAGATGCTCAGTATCAGGAATATCTAACGATGAATTGCTATTCGCAATTCTGTTTATTCTTGACGAATTGGCTCTTCAATGGTTTCGCCAAAATGCCAATAGCTGGCCAACCTGTCAGCACTTTAAATCTTCTTTATTCGCTATGTATGGCGATACTAACTGCCAATCGTGACTTGAGAAAAAAGTAGCCGCTAAAATTCAAGGATCAGATAAAAGGATTTCAGATTTCTGGGTCTGCCTTGAAGGTCTATACTTGAAATTTCAGAGACCAGTCACCATTAACGAACAAATGAATGGAGCCTATTGCAACATGAAACCAGAATTCCGACGAGCAATTCGAAGATTTAAATTTTCAGACTATAATGGTCTTATGATGCTAGCTAAAGGAGTGGAACGCACTGCAGTTCCAGAGGGTGAAGTTAGAACCCCACCAAAGCCCGATAAATCACTCTTTCCAGATCTCGTGCATAGCAAGAAAGCAAAATCTCCGGCTTCTGGGAAACACAACACATAAATCGGTTGAATAGAATGATAATAACAATTTACAAACAACTTCAAATCAACCACAGGATCAACTGCCTTCGTTGCTATCTACGTTAATCAAGAAATTGGATCAACGATACTATAAAGGCCTTCACCTCACCTTCAACAGGATCCCTATCGGACATGACTCATCTCAAAACAATCAACTCACCAGATCCATCAGGAAGCTTTCGCTCCAAATCATCACTGAACTCAACCTCAACGAACTTCAGCCTAACTTTAACTTCACGTAACTCAACTACAATTTCGATAACTGAAATCGAAAATTAGCAGATTCAGAATGAGTTACCTTTCAACAAATCCGACTTCAGCCTTCAAAATTTATACATAGACAGGTCTTTTCAGGGCAGTTCGGGACTTTCCTTAAATTCCGGACTCAAAGGATCGTTAAAGGCCATGCTACAGGATACTTATTTCTCATTCAAAATAGGTACCTCGTCGCGACCCTATATAGCATCGAAATAGATGGTACCAAACTGTACTCACTTCTAGATACTGGTTCATGGAGAACTTATCTAGGCTCAAGAGGCTTGGAAGCTGTCAGATCGATCAGTTATAAAATCGATTTCAATAAAGCAGGCGTCGCATTGATGGCCAATGGTTCTATCGAAACCATTATTAGTGAAGTATACCATCCAATCACTTTTCCGGGAACAACTCACATCATGGACGTCGAGATCATACCTGGTCTAGCTGATACCTGCGCTTTAAGGATGGATTTCGAAGAAATTTTTGGAATCGCCATGCATCTATGCGACCGGCAGTTATGGCTGGCTGACGAGCCAATGATAAAATTCACGTTTTGTCGAGAAGATGTATGCTCTTCGAATTTCTCTAATGGATTAACCTTGCTCCAAGATACAGAAAAAGATCAGCTGGAACGGTTCTTGGAAAGAATCATCACACCTCAACCTGATAAGCTGCCCCTGCTAAATTCGTCGAACATGTGATCGACATACAAGGGCATGCTCCAATCAAACAGAGGAATCATCTAATGTGCATCATCTAAATTATGACAGAAATACTAGAGGGGCTCAGTTTAGCTCGGTATATTTCAAAGCTTGACCTTAACCTGGCTTATCATCAAATTCCTCTAAGTAAGGAAAGTAAGGAGAAAACAGCCTTCATAATTCCAGGTAAGGGACTCTATCACTACAAGCGTGTGCTGTTTGGTCTCAAAGGAGCTGCGGCAACATTTCAACGTCTAATTAACGAAATTATCACGCCGTAGTTGAAACCACACATATTTGCATACTTACTACTGCGGGCAAAAACTAAGGTAAATTTTTTATTTAAACTTCGCAGGCTAACCAATTCGGGCAGAATCTTTTATTTTTATGGTGGCCCTACTGCTGCTGTCATCTGTGCCAAATTTCATGTCAATGTTATCATTTGTTACATAGTTACGTTTGTGTTTTTTAAGCGACTAAAGGTGATTTTTTCGATTTTTACACTGTCTGAATTTTTTTAGCAAAGAAGTGCCAGTAAATTTTGTTTTCGGCATGAAATTTCAGTTAAGGAAACGTTCAGAATGTTGCAGAAAGCCTTCGGTGATTTGATCATGTCGCAGCAAAATGTTTATAAGTAGTACAAAGACTTCAAAGAAGGCAGAGAACGTGTTGATGACTTGGAACGTCCCGAACAATTGTTTTGACGATTGGAAAAAACGTTGGCATGGGTGAATTATATCGGAAGGGTATTACTTTGAAGGGGATTAAATTGATTTGGATAAATAAATAAATATTATTCATTTTATAACAATATTCACCTTAGTTTTAGCCCACAGTAACAGATGACATTATTGTCATATTGCAAATGTAATTTTTGTTAGCCAGAGGTTAAGTTCCTCGGTGTCAAGGTGAACAAGGATGGCTTATTGGTTGACGATGAAAAAATTAAACTTATCCTTGAGTATCCCCGACCTAAGAATCTCAAACAGCTACATCGCTTCATTAGTGCCACGTTATGGTACCGAAAATTTATCAAGGAATATGCGTAGCTCAGTGAACCTCTCGCCAGCTTAACCAGGAAAGACGTAAGTTTCTCTTGGAACGATAGGCAAGAAGAAGCGTTCCAGACTCTGAGAACAGCTTTAACTACAGCGCCGATATTCGCATATTCAAATTTCTAGTAACCTTTCGTCGTTCTAACTAACGCAAGTCAATCAGAACTTGGAGGTGTTATCACTCAGATTCAAAACGGCTAGGAGTGCGTACTCGCGAATGCCAGCCAAGTACTCTCAGGTTCAAAACGAAACTACTCTACTACAGAGCAAGAATTTTTATCCGTACTTTGAGCTATAAAGGAATTTCGTCACTACCTCGAAGGATACAAATTCATTGTCATCACAGATCAGAGCAGTTTAAGATGACTGCATTACCTCAAAAATCTAACTGGCAGGTTAGCTAGATGGGCACTTGACCTTCTGGAATATGACTTCGAAGTCGTACACCGTAAAGGAGCCATGAATCACGTCCCTGGTGAGCTTTCCAGGATGTATGAGAACGAGGAAGTGGATCACATCGCAACATTAGAAGAGATCAACGATGAATCGTTTATAAGGCGCAGAGGAGCTGTATTGGCAACCCCTAATAAATTCCATGGCTGGAAGGTCGTCGATGGAAAACTCTACAAGTTCAAGAATAATCCGTTATTAAAAGGCCTAATGGATGATCTTCAAGCATGGAAACTTGTAGTTCCCAAAGGCAATCAACAGGAAGTTCTACGAGAAGTCGACGAGACGCCCGAGGCTCGCCACCTAGGAGTCGAAAAGGCTTATCATCGTGCTTCGAATAGCTACTTCTGGCCTGGAATGTATAAGGACGGTCATGGCAACCAACATCATGGGCCCATTTCCTCGTAGCAAAAAAGTTCACAAATACTTGATCGTATTCCAAGACTTGTTCACTAAGTGCATTGAGTTGGCTCCTTTGAAAGCAGCTAACGGTTAAACTATCATCGCATCATTCATCAACCTCGTCATACCTCGTTGGGGAACTCCCCAAGTCCTCCACTCCGATAATGGAACCGAATTGCGATAAATATCACGATAAATATTTGTATAAATACCATAAAGGAAATGGCTGAAGACTTTGGAATTCACCATTCGTCCACTTCACATTATTATCCACAGGAAAACTGAGTGGAAAGAACCAACACGGTATTTAAGACGATGATTCATTCTTTCATCAGTCAAGATCACAGAAACTGGGATGCAAACATCAGCGACTTCCGTTTCCCATATAACACGTCTCTTACCTCAACAAATAAAACCACCCCTGCGTATCTCAATCTAGAAAGGGAATTGCTTCCACGAAAGACCTTCCGCGGTCTAGTGGAGGGGGAGGTTGACATGACAGACTAACTTATCAGTCTCGACAGATTAAATGTCAACAATGAGACGCCTATGAAAAGTAATCACTGCCCATCACGATCAAGCCTTTACTAAACAGGCAAAATACTATAACCGTAGACATCGCGATCTACAATTTAAAGTCGGTGACCTGGTCAAGAAACAAAATAATGTCTTATCCAGTGCAAAAGATAAGATCGCTACAAAATTGGCACCAAAATTCACAGGTGCGTACGTTGTGGTAGGAGTCGTGTCACCTAACGTCTACTCCTTAGCTTCTTAAGATGGACGCCTTGATGGACGTTACCACGCGTCACACCTTCAAAGATTCATCGAGGATGACAAAGAGGAGGATGTTGACCCGAACGATCCAGAGGAAATCAAACGTCAAGCTCAGCTCGACAGAGTACTTCTTGAAATTCACAACTCAGACTCAGAGGCTGATTCACATCGATATTCTTATCCCGAAATTAACATTGACTTTGGGTATGGAGATACTGCAGATCAACGGGAAATCGAGCTAAAACCTCCGCGTCGTATGCGACTCCGTCATAGGTCGTATTCGTGTTAGATAACGATCAAATGAAGTGCGGTAACAGAACTTGAAATCCATCAGTGTTACTTAAGAACTTTGAAACATTGCGCGTGAGCCGTATAAGTGCAGTGCGATTAATAGAACAGGTCTGCAAGGATTTGAGGTTATGTACAGAGCGCGAAATTTTTTTTTGGTTTTTTCCTCAAACGTCATCATTTAGCACTACTCTTTCCCTTCAAAATGAGCTATTAAACAGTCACGAGCGATTTTTTCTCACAAAGATACGGCCATATCAAGTTTTGACATTTATCCGTACAACCTTATGAGCATTCACATTGACTCTGGCGCATACCATTCTGCATTCGAAAATTTATCTTGAAAATTTGTGCTTGCGGGTTTAGATGGTGTGTGAATAAGAATTTACAGTCAGAAAATTGACATTTCAATTTCTACGCTAACGGATTCAAAATGGCGGATCGAAATTCACGAAATTAAATTAAATGGCAATTTTCTGACTGTAAATTCTTATTCTCAGACCATCAAGCCCCGCAAGCACAAATTTTCAAGATAAATTTTCGGATGCAAAATGATATGTACCAGTGAGTCAATATGTATGCTTATAAGGTTGTTCGGATAAATGTCAAAACTTGATATGGCCGTATCTTCGTGAAAAAAAATCACTCGTGACTGTATAATAGCTCATTTTCAAAAGAAAGAGTAGTACTAAATGATGATATTTAAGAAAAAAACGGAAAAAATTTCTTGCGCCCTGTACTTAACCTCAAAAGTAGCAAAAAACGGATTCTACGTCAAAAATTACCCCGGAAATGATCTTTCGTTTTCCAACAACAAATACAAACCCATTAGTTGCAGACCTGTATAGTTGATCAGCCGTGAACTCTTTTATTTCACCTGTTGTTGTCCAATCCAATCCAAGAATGACAAGTAACTTAACTCAGAGGTTTTAAAATACTTGAGTATTCGATTTAAATAAGTTCCGTTTTATTTACTTAGTCAATCTTGTTTCATTAGCTCCACTTAATTGAAAATTCTCCAATCAGTTTAACTAGCATTCAGATTCGGTTTTTGCGTTAATAAAAAAAACCATAAGGGTATTTTGGTACCTGCTTAATACGACCGTTTCCTGGAAGCAGAGTTTTAAGTTCCATATCAAACAGTAGCATCTGAAACTTCCAGACGAACTCAATTTCAAGTTCGAGTAGATAAATAATCCTGACTTGAATTTTATCTAATCAAGGCGTAGCTTT
Organism: Diplolepis rosae; assembly: GCA_030998225.1. Lineage (NCBI taxonomy): Eukaryota > Metazoa > Arthropoda > Insecta > Hymenoptera > Diplolepididae > Diplolepis > Diplolepis rosae. Next base: position 1,748,356 of record JAPYXD010000686.1, on the reverse strand, counting down.
GCACTCAAAAACGTTGAGAGCTAATGGTTTTGTAAAGTCTCGCAGATTCAGAAGAGGAATGGCCTTTCGTGAAATAATCATACTTCAAACTCGTATTTCAATAACTTGTATTCAATTATTCATGTAAATGATTTCAAATCAATTAGTTGAGTTTTAAATTTTTGTCACTGCCTAGATTATCGGAGGATCACTAGTCGCATATCAAATATGCTACGTTGTCAGCAGGTGTCCTCGTTGACAATTTCAAGCTCTTATATCGCAAATAGATGCAAATAAATTCAATATTGAAAGAATTTGAAAATCTTTTCGTGGAAAAGAGCCCGGGTCTTTCGATTGCAGTCGACCGGAAATCAAAAGACCTGGGCTCGAATCCCAGCGCAGTCGGAAGCGTCTTTTTTCCATAGAAAGATTTTCAAATTCTTTAAATATTGTATTCATGTAAAATTTAATTGATAAATCTTGTTTTTTTCAGCTTGAAATAAAACTTTTTAGTATGGAAACGTCCCAGATCACGGATTGTTGTTTGTCAATGGTTGTCAGTACCTCTAACAGTTATTGATTCTAAACTCAAGGGAAGAGAAGGAGAAGGTTTTTCATCGTCTCGTTTCGGCCCTCAATAAGCCGATTCCCGTCAGGGGGGAGTTGCGACATGGTATATTATAAACACGCAAATTCACCCGGATTTACATTATTTCCCACGCTTAACTTCCAGCACAGTGTCACTATAGCTGTTTGCATACAGTCGATCAGCTGATAAGAGCAAATGAGCTCTTGAACAAACAGCTGACAATAAAAAAACAATCCGCATCTTGGGAAATGAAACTCAATTAAAACACATTTACACCTTTCTTCTATTTATTTTTTTCACATATTTAACACTAAGCCATATGGACTCAGATCATCAAACTCACACAATCATAACTCCGACGTCTACTTCCGCATCGCAAAGGCTCGAAGAGAATCCTGATCAAAGTGCATCCATATGATTCCCGTGCAGATGAACGAGCGCATCACCATAGGGATTATCAACCGTCGATGAGTTATCCAATAGCTTAATTCAAGTGAAATCAATAATAATTCAAGACTCGTGGCGCCGCCTTTTCCGTGCACGCCACTCGGCTGGAAGAAAAACGATCACCTGCCACTCTTTTCTGGGCCTTGTTCGCGATATCGTACAAATTATAATTTCGCATAAAATCAAGTACGCGTTGTGTGTTAAAAGTTTGACTTCAGATCCTGGCTGTAGTCAGAAGTTTCACTAATTGGATTCAGCTTATTAGCTTGCAAATCAAATTATTGCTTTGGCTAAACCTCATTATTTGGATTAAAGATGTCTGGAGGGATCAGAGGGGATTTTAGAGTCAAACGCCCAACATATCGAAGGAGAATGGCAGCAGGTAACCGAAATCTTTGTTCTCTCTTCCATTGGTTTGACTAATTCGTTTACGGAACTCACACATTTGATTAAATTCTTGACAAAATGTTGGTTTGATTGTAATGAACCTTCGAAGGATGATGATCTGTGTCTCATAGGTTTTAATTGTTTGAATAGCTATTTCTACATAACGATCGAATAATCTGAACTGATCTTCATTCAATAAATATGAATTTTGGTTATACTGAATCATGTCCACTCAGTGTTATTCCTCTGACCCCGCCATCCCCAAAGCACTGCATAAGCCAAAAGCATAATGATTCATCCAATTCTCCTAGAGTTTTAATGTTACGTCCCGAGCAAAAGCGGAGAGTAGTTTTGATTTTTAGTTGTAAGGAAGGAGGTTAGCTGATTATATCAGGTTGGTAAGGCCTGATAATTTATTTTTGTTTGTGGGTACGTTATCACTTGTCAGGTATATGGCCCTGAGTTGTTCACAATGATAATAAGACACTAAATTGATAATTATATGAGATGATTTATTATAAAAAAAATACGATTTGGTATATGTTTACACAAGGAACGATACATAGTTGGTAACTTACTTGCCTACCTCTTAAATTAGAGGGCAAAAGAGAGAATTGTCGTTTGTTACTCCTATAGTTGCAAGCCAACAGTACAAACTCTTGCGGGATAGTTTGGTTTCGTTTGAGTTTCCGTGTGTAGCAAAACAACGATAAATTTCGCAGGAGGTAGTTTGGTGTAAGGGATGCAAGTCCACCAGTTGTTATGGAAATTAACCGCTTACGTATTTTGCTAAGTACACGAGAAATGAATCTGGCATGTACATGTTAACAAAACAGATTAGTTCGTCCCGATTCCAGAATTGAATCACTATTAACCGACACGACTAAATACGACGATACACTTAATTCAAAGGAACTCTATAGCACTACTGTTTCCGGACTTGCACCATGAGCCTGGGGTATATATGGTGGGTTCTATGGCAAATCGGACGGGTTCAGGACTCCATGTTTCCGATTTACTTGAAATTTTAAGGATTGATAGACTAACATAAATAATGATGAAACCCAAATTTTGAGATTATTTCATGCATTATTTAAAATTTTATGGGATAAACAAAACGAAAAAATGTTTTTGTTCTGTTTCAATTATTTAAAACTGAAACCAGAAAAAAATTCTGAAAAAAATTACACAAACATATCATTAAATGGCCGATGTAGTAGTATTTTTTGGAAAACTGTTTACTTCAAAATTAACAATAAAAAAATGTTTTTCTGAAACAAATTGATTTTTTGAAAAAACGCCATCTTTGAAAAATCTGAAAAAATTCATAGTGATAGCCCCGAGTATTATGCAAATTTTAGGTATTTAATTAAGTTGGGCACTCGAAAATTGCGCGAAATATGAAATTTTTTGTAAAGTGATGCGCGTGGAATCACGATCTTCGATCGACGGCGTCGAGCGCGACTTCCACTAATACTGTATTGCCGTCTACTTTTTCGAGAACATTATTATCAAAAAGTGATGGGAAGTATCATCTGCACTTTCGTAAACGCTCCTTAAACATAAAAAGACATTCAAGTTTTTAAAATTTTCTACTGCCCACTCATAAAGTTTTTGAGCGGTCAAAATTTCGTTTTTGATGCCAGATTTTAAACAGGATCGTCTAGCTATCCGTTTTAAAGTGCCTCCGACACCGTCGCAGGCTCCTTTTCCATGACCTGTTGCATAAAAATGCCGTTCACCCGCAATTCTAAAATCTATTAAGTGATGCGATAAATTGATAAAATTAATTTTGTTCTTGTACTGTTGATGTGGTCCATCAGAAAAATATTTAATTCTGTTAACGACTGTGAAATTTCTTTTCAAAGATGCAACGAATTCTTTTGTAATCAAGTGTACTGCAATTGTGTCATAGTTGAGGCAATTCGATATGCCAGCATAAGATACATGTTCTATTTTATTAGCTTTAATATTTTTGTAATAAATAAGAAACGGGTGAACCGTTGCCTGGTTATTATTCCAGTGGAAACCTTGAACAGCTTCCTGAACAACAAACGCGAAATTTTCTGAGAAATCCAGAGTAACGACGAAATTGCCGGTTTTCGAAATACATTTGGCACTTCTGAAAGCGGTAAGATGCAAATTCATGTGAACATAATATATTAATATGAACATGTACATAATATAAGCAATGAATAATCACTTCTTATCACTTTTTGATAATAACGTTCTCGAAAAAGTAGACAGTAATACAGTATTATTGGAAGTCGCGCTCGACGCCGTCGATCAAAGATCGTGATTCCACGCGCATCACTTTACAAAAAAATTCGTATTTCACGCAATTTTCGAGTGCGCACCTTAACTATATACCTAAAATTTGCATAATACTCGGGACTATCACCATGAATTTTTTCATATTTTTCAAAGATGGCGTGTTTTCAAAAAATCAATTTGTTTCAGAAAAGCATTTTTTTTAATTGTTAATTTTAAAGTAAAAATTTTTCCGAAAAATACCACTACATCCGCCATTTAATGATACGTTTGTGTAAGTTTTTTCAGAATTTTTCCTAGTTTCAGTTTTTAAATAATTGAAAAAGAACAAAAACATTTTTTTGTTTGGTTTATCCCATAACTTTTTAAATAATGCATGAAATAATCTCAAATTTTGGGTTCCTCCATTATTTATGTTAGTCTATCAATCCTTAAAATTTCAAGTAAATCGGAAACATGGAGTCCTGAACCCGTCCGATTTGCCATGGAACACGCCATATATTATTGAATTTTCCAATAGAGATGGCAGTGGGAGAGGATCTTACAAAATTGGTATTAGTCACGTATCGCGCACAACTGGTACCAGTCAGGTTCCGCTCCCACTACCTTCTGCAGGTCGTTGTCCTCATCGTCGATCACAGACCTCGATTTGGCAACCTATCTTTTCTTGCTTTTGCCTATTTTATTTCCATTTCATGAATAACTGTAGATTTAATCACTTACTTATATTTTTGACTGCGGATTTGAAAGTAGCGGTAAATTTAACGTCAAAAATGACCTTTGGAAAAATAGTTTCTTGTGACCTTGGAAAGGTAAAAAATTAAGGTCAAATGTCTGAGAAATGGCCAAAAGCCCTTTTTCTGAATTGTCTTGGTTTTTCGGGGTAAACAAACGTTCAAGATGCTTCATAAAAGTCGATGAAATGTTAAAGTGTACATCGTCCAGACAGTAGCAATCATTTCGGATAAGATGTAGACTGTGACCATGTAGTTACAAAAGTGACAATCTTGATAATGTCTCTTCTCTGTGACTAGTTACAAAAAAAGACACTTGTCCTTACTCTTAGCGTTGCCCAGAAAGAACGGCGTGAACGTAGTCAGTTCTGATTCCTTTGGGGTGCTTTCTTGTCGTGAGTTCCCCTTGCCTCTCACCATTGCTACCAATGTTACATTCAGCCACGGAGTTACTGTTCGAAGTGCTGTCCATTGGCTTAAAGACACAAACGTAGTTGTCTTTCAAAAACGTCCACAGTTTTCAGCAAAGTTTCTCAAGAGATGGCTGCGCAAGCTCTTCGATTCCTTTCTATCAGATCTTCTCTTGTTGTGGATCGCTAGGCAAAAGCTACTTTTTTAATATAACCCCATAAAAAGAAATCAGGTGATGTTAGATCTGAAGAGCAGGGGGGCCATTCGAATGGTCCTCCATATTCAATCAATTTCTCATTGAAATTTGAGTTCAAAAACTCACGTACGATGAATGCAAAATGTGGTGGAGCACCATCTTGTTGAAGCCACATCCTTTGTCTTGTTGCTAAGTCAACCTTCTCCAATAGTCCGGGTAAAGGGTCCCTTAACAACTCTAAGTAAGTGTGACCTTCTGGACATTCTAGTATTTATGGATACACCTGCCTGCTAAGCTTGTTCCTGGTGCTGCAAATTGTCTTTCCATTAATTTTCAAATTCTTTTCCTGCCAATCTGTCTACATATGCCTGTCCTTCACTCAAGATTTTCTCAAGAATTTTTAAGAATTTCTCCTTGTGTCCACTCAGACGATCTTCTGTGGACTGGCCCGCATGATCCTGCTGACAAGATTCTCCCATATTCCTCCCCACTCCATCGTCCTGATGGAAAGTACTAAGCCCGGGATGAACCTGGACAAATATTCCGGCAAATATCGCGCCAAATATTCGACTCTGGCAGAATGCATAGATATGTTTATCCACGGGGCGAAAACTATATTCTACAATAGAATCAACCAGGTCAAGATTCAGTGTGAGGACAGGGAGGATGTCTACACTCTGGTTCACTTGCAGAATCTTATACGCGGTGGTTTCAGGTTCTTCATTACATCATCCTTCATGCGGAAAAAGGCATTTACAAGTCCCATAAATCCGAAATCTTCAGCGGCGAATATCGTGGGCAGCCTGGATCCGGCTCTGCGAGAGGTTGTTGTTGCGGTTAGGAGAAGAAATAACGAGGATGGCTCCACTTCAGCTAAGGTTGAGTTCACTATGGCTGTGGCACGAGTCCCTCGCAATCTCCGAATCATGGGTTACTCCTACCCGTTGACCCCGGTCATCCCGTCGCTTAGGAGGTGCTTAACATGTCAGCGTTTTCATCATATATCTAATCAGTGCCGCAGTTTGCGGCCCATCCGCGAGTTTTCCTGGGAGCATCATCGTACGGACTCTTCTCCTAACAGGCTGCGTTCTGCTTTCTGCACCGTCTGATGCTTCTTTGTATCGCTTTCCATTAAGCTTGAGGGCTGGTCTGTGTGAGGCTCGTGGGGCGCTTGACTCTGGCTTACCACAGCTTTCCATTCAAGTTTCCATTCATAATTGCAAATGCTTCAAAGTGATTCTCGTTGTTCAGGCTGTTTCAGCTCTTGCCTTTAAGGCTGATCGAGTAACACAAATTGAGTTGACCGTTCTGTTTTTCTAGGCGATTTCTTTTGGGAGTTTTCGCATCCGTGAGCATGGAGAAACCTCGCTCCGCCTCAGCATTTGAATGAGGAAGACTCCGAAAACGATCCAATACTGAGATCAAATTTGGAAAAATCTTTTCTCCTTTACTCGTCGAAGATACACCGATACTAGACCACATTTCGTCAAACGATAGATTCGACCACTTTTCTTTGAGTTCCTAACTGATTTCGAGTAAATAGTAATAGTAATAGTAAATTCAGAAAGTTTCGAATTTTTTTCAAAACTGTACAAATTTCAAATATAAAGTGTACTCTGTACAATCGGTTGCATAAATTCGGCTCTAATCTTGGACGCAATTACAGAAATAGGTGTTTTTGGTTATTTCAGATCTAGTTTTTGCCCTAAACATAAAAGAGAGAAAACTTATTTGAAATATTAAAATAAAAAAGCTGGTTGATTCTTAGAGAATCCCAAACATTCTGAAATAAAATACCTTTCCACCCCACTGCGGAGATAGAGTTTACTAGTAATAGTTCAATAAATGTTATCTATTCTAAATAAATTATTTCTTAATTGCAGAAAACTTATTCCAAATACAAAAATTGTAACTTTAAATGTACAGGATAGTCAATTATAAGAATCGTTCGAATTTCAAATTTAAGGACTTGTACACACTTTCAAGGCACATCGTTTTTCCTTTTGCAAAAATTTTTAAAACTTCTAATTTTTCCAGTAATTGGGAAAAAGCACGTTTAAAATACAAAAATTGTTTTCTCTACTTCCATTCGCGCTAGCTTGACAAATTTTAAGAATTTTTCGATTTTATTAATATTGTATTAAGTTTCTACATTTTCTGAAACTATCTACAGGAGAAAAATTGTAATACTTTAGTGAAGAAACTTTTCTGAAAAGTTGGAGCTCAATCAGATTAATAGCCAAAAAGTTACGAATGTAACAATTTTTTTATTTTAAATGTACTTCTTCTCAATTACTTGAAAAATTAGAAGTTTTAAAAAATTTTGCAAAAGGAAAAACGATGTGCCTTGAAAGTGTGTACAAGTCCTTAAGTTCAAAATTCGATCGATTTTTATAATTGGCTATTCTGTACATTTAAAAAATATAATTTTTGTATTTGGAATAAGTTTTCTGCAATTAAGAAATAATTTATTTAGAATAGATAACATTTATTGAACTATTACTAGTAAACTCTATCTCCGCAGTGGGGTGGAAAGGTGTTTTACTTCAGAATATTTGGGATTCTCTAAGAATCAACCAGCTTTTTTATTTTAATATTTCAAATAAGTTTTCTCTCTTTTATGCTTAGGGCAGAAACTAGATCTAAAATAAGCAAAAAAAACTATTTCTCTAATTGCGTCCAAGATTAGAGCCGAATCTATGCAACCGATTGTACAGAGTACACTTTATATTTGAAATTTGTAAAGTTTTTTAAAAAATCCGAAACTTTCTGAATTTAGTAGTTGATTTATAAAATTTGAGAATGTTGTAGTTGATATTTCTATATAAAACTTTAAGCATTTATGGACATAGAATTTCATTAAAAGTTTCTTCTATCGGTATTCAAAACTTTCAACAATTTTACAAGATCAGTCAAACGCAAAATTTGACAGAATATTTAATCAAAATATTTACACTTATTTTTTTAATATTTTGCAAAGAATTCGACTAAAATAATGATTAATAAGATTTTGTAAAATTGTTTAAAGAATTGAATGAAAGCATCAATTAAAAAATGTTTTTACTTCATAAATTTAATTAATTGCAGTAATAAGGAAATTTTGACTTTCTATAAAGCATTTCATTTTTCGGATTAAAAGTCTGAGAATACGTCACTAAAACGTAAGATTAAAAAACTTTAAATTGCTTTTACCATCAATCTATGAATGTGAATTTTAAACCGTAATTTAATGTGTCATTTTTGTTGATAAAATATTTTTCACATAATTTTTTGCATAAAGTAGACGATTTACTCGTTTAAAAATTTTTCAACTTGTATATTTCAAAATTCTATAATAAAAGTATTTTTATATTATGTTCCTATAAATAGATTAAATATTTATTAATTTCTTGAATGTTCATACATTAAAAAAATATCGAATTAGAGAATTATATGCAAATTATTTTCCATTAAGAAGACATGAACATGACATAATTAGTTTTATATCTACATTTTCCGCTTACTTTTTTGTGGCTTAAGCACACATTTTGAATTCAAAATACAAAAATGCTCTACAGAGTTGAAGTATTTCCTGAATCAATTATTATTGATCCTGAATTCTATTGGAAAATTTGTTGTTTACTGTTCAAAACTTACTACGATTTCAGACGGACAGACAAATTAAGAACTACAAAATATTTCATCCAAAAGATTGCACTCCTCCATAAAATCTTGTCAAATTGTAACAAGATTTGAACACTTCGAACGAACATTTTTATGTAAAGTTTGAAGTTGATTGATATTTATATGTTAATATGGAAATACCAATAAACACATATTTTAGCTTTTTAATTTATCTACTTCTATTGGAATTTTTTCATTTCCGTAGAGATTTTAATTTTTGGAATGAAAAGTTTGTGCTTAGGCTACAAGAATTTTAGATGAAAATATATCTAACGTAGAACTGAAAATATAAATTTTGGTCTTGAATTTTATGTTTATCTCATAATAATGGAAAATATTGTTTTAACTGCAAATTTTTTAAATGTACAAAACTGGTAAGAAGTAAAGAAATTTGGATGGAAAATTATATAGTGATTCAAGCTTTAAACATTTATTGGCATTAAATATTACTAAAATTTTGATTTTGAAGCGTTAAAATCCATCATAAAATTTTTTGAGATCGTTTTGATGTTTATTTCAAGCAGACTTCCTTCAAAAAATCGAAAAAAAATGTTATTTCTTCCACTAGATATTTCGTAAATTTGAAAATCCAGTCTACTTCGCGCCTCTTCTGCACTGACTCGAGAAAAATACAATTCTTAATTTCGACTCGATTAAGCCGAGATCATGAAATCTATTACATACATATAGCGCAATCTAAAAATAACTTCTAAACCCAAGCATGGGAACGAAGTTCGTCTTCGTGCATTTTCGGCTTTACACGAAGCTGGTGGAAGCAGCGTGTAGCACAGCCGACACACTGATACGCCACATTTGCATGTGTTTCTCCCGGATGGGAACGTGGTGGGGGCCGAAAAATCCCACGTTCTGGAGTCACTGATGTCTTCTGCATCTCGGAGACTTGGCTTGCTGCGGATGATGTATTTAAATTCTACATGTACTTAAGGTATAGTGGCGACCGTACTCAGGGGAGGGGAAAAGGATCCCTCATCCTTGCCCGCGATCCGCTTGTCATCACGCCCCTACTGGTCGACAGGTGACGAATTTATTTACAACACAACAATCAGCACGTCATTTTTTTGGAAATAATTTTCGGATTGAGTTGATTCATGCATCAAAATGTTTTCCAAGCTTGAACATTTCTTACTGATATTATCTTGTGGTCTAATTGTTTAATTAGGTATTGATAACTCATAAGTGAATTTTGTGTGAAAATATTGAATTCTTTAAAATGTTACATTTTCTCAGTTCCATAAACGTCAAAATGTCAGAAAGTTCACAGAAATGTACAAAAACATTTTAATGATATTAACACATAAATGAATATGAATATTTTGTGCATCCAGCCATTCAATTGTAGTTTTTAATGCGCTAAATTGCCGCCATTTCCATGAAAATTTAGAAACCGAGCTGCAAATTTTTAAAATTATACATAATGCTGACAACGTGTGTTAAGGTGTCTGTTGAAAATGTTATATTATCTCACTTCATCACATCACGATGCCATAAATTTATCTCATTGCAGACATTTTACTCGGAAAATATCTAGAAAGAAGTTATCTAGTTTCACCATGTAATAGAATGAGAAGCTGAACATTTTCCAACAAACTTGTAAATTTTTCGTACCCCTGAAGTGTATTCAATGATATCCCTTGTATAATAAACTAATCGGATCCTATTCAGACCATTTAAAAGGTGAATCGGTCTGAATCGGTGTCAATTTGGTTACCATTGTTCAATTTTAGAAACGAAATGTACGAGGCGTGTTCAGAAAATAGCGGGAATTTTTTAATTTCACAAGTTTGGATAGTCCTATTGTTAAATTTTTTTTTATTATGTTGGTATATATGCCCCTGAAGTATGATAAAATCTTCAACTGTATTCATTGTTTACTTTGTCTGTGGCAGCCGCTACGGTTAGACGTGTTTTCATGAGCTCAGCCATTTTCGTTTGTTAAAAGAAATGGATCGAAGAATTTGAATCAAATTTTGCGTAAAAAATGGAATAAAGTTTAACAAAGTGGGTGAAATGTTAACAAAGACCTATGGTGAGTCTGCTATGAGTAAAACAAGAGCTTACGAGTGGTATAAGCGTTTCCAAGATGGCCACGAAGACGTTTAAGATGACAAACGCACAGGACGCCCCAACACATCAACAACTGATGAAAACGTGGAAAAATTGAAAGAAATGGTTATGAACGATCGACGAATCACAATCAGGGAAGTCGCTGATGATGTTTGCATATCGATTGGCTCATGCCATGGAATTTTTTCGAATGTTTTGGGTATGAAACGCGTGGCAGCAACATTTGTTGAACAATAACAGCGGCGAATGGAGGTTGCTCAGGAGTCACTAAATGAAGTCAACGACGATGCGGAATTACCGAAACGTATTATAACAGGTGACGAAACATGGGTTTACGGATATTGCGTCGAAACTAATTTGATACAAATTCTTTGATCCATTTCTTTTAACGAATGAAAATCGCCGATCTGATACAAACACGTCTAAACTTTGTGGCTGACACAGATAAAGTAACTAGCTTATATGCCCGTAAGTCCTACCTGTCGTAAGTTTAATATAATTGCGTTTGACGTCATGGCGTTGCAGCGTACTTGAGTTAGGAATAGCAGAGCCCTACCTGTTGTCGGTTTGATGTTATTGCGTTTGAGGTTATGGCGTACTTGGGTTTGGAACAGCAGATCCCCACCTTTTAACAATGATCTCTTGTTCATATTATGCCTCGTTCATCAGAAATAAGAATGAAAAAACAAGTTTGACGCCCTATCATTTTTTCTCGCCATATATCGGTCATTGCGAAACCTGCAATGTTTTTTCCAATTGGCAATATCTCCGGTTAGAAAAACTAAAATAATACATGTAAATAGTGAAATAAGAAGCTGAAAATTGGCTCTTTTTGATAGTTTTTCTCACATTTAAAAAATAATAAAAATTCGCGAAGTTATCGATGCCCAAATATAGCGAAAAACCGTGTTTTTCGCACATTTAGGTTAGGATTACTCGAAAACCTGACGTGACGGAGCAATTCTGAGCCCAGATTCGGTTTCTGTGCCCAAAATTACTTGGAAAATGTACCAGCTACTCCACGATAAAACCATGTAGACCTGTGTAATCTATAAGAATAAGATATTTGTATACTAAAAAACAGGTTTCAATAGTTAGTATTTGCTAATTAAAATTTGTAAATCTGTTAACGAACTCATTAATGAAATGTTAATGAACTTAATTGTTGAGAATTATCAAATTTAGGTAAAACCTCACTTTTATATAGCAAAACTGTACAAATGTTGCCATCTTTGAGGAGGTGTGTGAACCTGGGGTAAACTTGATACGGCCCACAAAGCCCAGACAACTTAAGACGCACCTAAATTCACACACTAAAATAAGACTGGACGTAACAAGGTTTGCCTATCTTGGCCAGTAGTGAGCAAAGACAGTTACCCCCAGGCTCTTCCTAAATTTGAAATATAGTAAGGGAAGCAGCGTGCAAGGCATACAAACGAACTGCAAGTAAAGTCTTCAGTTAGTTACTTTCCGATTCTTCTGTACCGCTTCGTAGAAACTATTTTATAAAATAGACAGCTGGTCTGTTAGTCAGTTACTAAGTTTAAAATTTGTAACGTAAATTTTCTAAATAAAAAAGGTAATCGCCAGCCACAATCTCAAGTTCTCTCACAGATATCCAAGGTATCTTCTGGTTTATCATTATACCCTTAAGGAAGGATAATAAGAAAAATCAAGGATTTTAACAAAATAAAAGTAAGTTAAATTATATAATTTCTGTATTCTCTCTAAAATCTTTCTCCCTCTATCTTTGTATATTTTTGACAAAGTGTATTATACAAATGTTTGAGTGCTGGTAACCACCCCAGTATCAGCATTTGGAAACTTGTTTCTCTCGTTCCAAATCCTAGAATCAAGGATAAAGTGACGTGCTACCTTTTATGGTAAGAGTACGACTTTGTCCAAAATTCGTCTTACCTTACCCATTTATATTTTTCATGAGTTGTTTATATCGGTAGTGAATAGTCTAAGAACAGTATTCCCGAGTTATTGGAATTCACTTTTTAGATCCAAGACTGAATAATAATTATATTCTCTTCCAGAATATGATTATGAAAATATAAAATTAAGATTTTTATCCTGTGTGACTGAACTGCTATTAGATAACATTATCGCTGAGATCATTCGTCAAGCAGTAATCGCAATAAGATACGCTGACATAGGACGGTACGCTCAACTATACAGAACAGTTCGTACCAACTTAACAAACACAGGATCCGTATCTGCTCTTAGATCTACTTGTGGACTAAAAAGCTGTCGACAAGGCCCTATGAAAACCGTCCTAAACTTCAATGACAGATACCGACAAATTACTAATGAACTCAAATATGCTATACAAGTCGAGCATATGAATATCTTAGAAACAAAATATCAATTCAAATAGAAGAGAAAGAATCTCTCAGAAGATACATGCTAAACTTAAGGTGGCTTGACCGTTTTTGAAAAAAATTACAGACTGCTCTGAAACTTAGAGATTATCTTAATAAAATATGCTAGATTCATTTGGAAAAGAAATACCGTGGTTGACGATGCCATTGCCGAAAAAATCGCTACCGAAAAAATGTCAGTTTAACACGTAGTCTTATGGGATTTCTCGTCAAAATCGGCGAAACTTCGGAAAAAATCACAAGTCCTCATAAATCAAATATATACTAGTACTTTCGATTTCGAGGAATCTATTAATATTATAAAAACGAAGGGTTGACGACTTCAATCAAGAGAAAATTGCGAAAAAGGTACAGAATATAGAAATCGCCTCGAGGTGAAACTAATAATTTTTTACTATCGCTTTTTTCCGGGGACATTTCCGCGATTTCTTACCCTTCTACTCAGATGTTACTATAATACATATGATCATTAAAAAAATGAGTAGCATTGAGCATTCACGTAACACGTGCCCCCACGGTGCCCCTCACTTCATACGACACCAAACGTTCAAGCCACCTTAAAGAGAAAAACTGGGCTACAACTTAAAGCCCAGAAACCAGATAATATAACAGAGGCTGAAAACCAAGTTCTAGAAATGGAAATGTGGTTGAAGGAAAGTCAGTCGTTACGGCAAACACAGCTAACGCAACCTACACCAAATGGGCATTTTGAATTTAATAGAATGCCATTTGGTCTCAAAAATGCCCCGGCTACCTTTCAACGCATGATTCATGGCACACTAAAGGGACTCAATGGGAAAATCTGTTTTGTTTATTTAGACGATGTCGACGCATTCGAAACCAATTTGAAAGAACATAACAACAAGTTAATGATATTGTTCGAGAGACTTCGACTAGCTGGTTTCAAATTACAGCCTGATAAGTGTGAATATCACTGCCCTGAATTAGAATACTTAGGTCACCTCATTACAGCAGAAGGCGTAAAACCAAACCCAGTTAAAATACAAGTCGTAAGAGCGTTCAGAGAAGCACGAAATATTGTAGAAGTCCAATCATTCTTGGGATTAGATGGATATTACAGGAAGTTTATAAAAATTTCTTCAGCACTAGCAAAACCACTCACCGAACTGACTAAAAAAGAGACTATATTCGATTAGGCAACAGATTGTCAAAAAGCTTTTGATACATTAAAACAAAAGATCTGCGAAGCCCCAGTATTAAGATATCCAAATTATTCCAAAGAACTCTTGCTAACAACCGACGAGAGTAACCAAGGGTTAGGAGCAGCACTATCTCAAGATGGACATCCCTGATTTTATATATCACCGACGTTGAATGGTGCAGAACAGAATTATATCACCTCCGAAAAGAAGCTTATAGATATAGTTTGGTCTACGAAACGTTTACGACAGTATTTACTAGCAAGACATTTCAAAATCCAGACTGACAACCAAGCTCTAGTTTGGTTACATAATGTCAAGGATCCTTCATCACGGCTTTAGAGATGGAGACTGCGATTCAAATAATACGCATATATTGTTATCTACGTCAAGGGAAAGGAGAACCGAGCTATTCTATAAATTTAAAAACAGATTTCTTTAAGTACAATGTCTGTTATGACAGCACGGTAAGTTATCTTTAAAGGCAATGTTCCACAATAAATATCCTTGACGTTTCTAGATTCTGCGAAACAATTTAAATTTTATTGAAGGACCCTTGCGATCTTTCAGGTGCTTAGGAGGGAGGGATGCACAGGGTTTTGTTGCAGTTTCCTGTTGGCGTTCGATGGAGAAGGATCTGCGTCCCCATGGAGAGTGATAGGAGACGCAACATTTATTAAATATTTTTATTTTCTTTGGTGTTACAGCTTTGAAGATGGTGCTGGAAGAGCACCGAAACGTTGGCAATATTTTAAATTTATCCATGTAAATGCTGGTGGGTACTAAAAACAAAAGAGGATAAGAGAAAGAAAAAAAAGAAAGGGGTTTTAGAAGGTTGCCTTCTTTTTCTTTCCTCCTTTTTTGTTTGTTTACTCAAGGTTTTTTTTCTAGTGGTGATTTTGGTCCAAATTTGGTAGTGTCTTTAGTGTTTTGAGGATTCGATTATTTTCGAATTCTTTAAATTTTTAATTGTGTTTTTTTTGCACTTTGAGAGGAGTCTGGGCTGGTAGTGATACGGCTTCAGGTTCAGGTTTAAATTTCGTTGAGGGATGCCCAAATTGCCAAATTCAAAACGGAGTTCGCATCAAACGTCAATGCGAAGGGATAATATCAGACACTCAGATAAACCCTAACGATAATATAGACATGAACATAGTTGGACCACTGCCTATTACACCTAGAGGATATGAGTATATATTAAATATTCAAGATCAACTCCTTATAATCCTCGCCGATCAAGGGTCTAATTTGGTCTGCGAGTTAGTAAAAAATTTTGAAAATTTATTCCGAATAAATTACATTAAAACGACTGTCTATCATCCTCGAAGCAAATGTAGTTTAGAGAGAGCCCATTCCACGTTGAAAAATCTGATTAAAATCAGTATGGCGGATAATGGTACAGACGGAGACCAAAACCTGAAAATTATAAGTATGGCCTATACCACCACAATCAACCTAGGGGCTGGAGACAACACCATTTAAATTAATGTTCTGAAGGGATGCCAATCTGCCTTTCGTGTTAGATAGAACCCCCCATACTGAATATGGACACCTATTAAACGACTGGACGCGAAGACATGAATATTATCTGAACAAAGCAAAGGAACATCTAGAAATTACTAAACTCAGAAATGAGAAGATACAGGACAGCAGAATAGTAATTCCACAAAGCCTCTACGAACCAAGGAATCTAGTAGAATATTCTAACCTTAACCCAGCAAATAAGCTATCTCCTAGTTGAGAAGGACCACCGACTATCGTTACAAGACTTGACAACAACAATTACAGTATTAACTTTCAAGGAGAAACATTTCGACTTCATGGTAAGTTGCTGATGCCCTATTACAAGTAAAATTATTAATTCCATTCCAGATGAAAGCAACGTGGTTCTGGTGGTTTCATCCATTCGCCATCAGTCATACCAGATCACAAATTCTTATTCATTCAAAAAGACAGTTACACACCTACCGACTATAAAACATTAGACAATTGTAAAGAAATAGATGTTTATAAAATTTGCTTGTGAAATCAGCCAAAGTATAGAATAATAGACACCGATAATTGCAATAGTAGTTTATTAAAGCGATACGTCGCAGAAAAACGTTATCACTCGCCTTTCCTCTTCCATAGCGAGAGTTCTATCCCTGTGAGCAATGGTTACATAATACTTCCAGCAAATGCGGTCAGTTTAGATATTATCTGTATCGACAACCTTACCACAATACAAATCGAAAGGCATAGCCTGATTCAAGATCGTAGTTATAAGCTCATGATTAATAATTTTGAACTATATCTTAACAGTGACAAAACGATGCATCGAATATTCATAATAGAGTGTATCTCTAACTGTGTGCCTTAGAAACTCTATTTTTTGTGTAAAGACTCCGGTACAAACTACCCCTACATTTATAACTGAACAACCTAAGATTCGTGAGGAAGAACCTTTACATATTAAAAAACCTAATGTTTGTAAAGAGAAACCACTGAAGATAAAGAATCGATGTATTCAATCAAAATAAACATTTAAGGGACTAAATATAAGCTAGAAACGGGGGTGTTACGTGGTCTCATCGCCCCTTCCAAATTTAGATAAGATGGCCCTTATATTGCAGATCGCAGTGCTCGTTCGACAGTGTAGCTACCCGAGCCTACTCACCGTTTTCTAGAAGCTTACAAGCTACTAGGGAGTATCTCAATTTTAAATAAAATATAGTTAAAAGTAGCCTAACACAATTTTTCATCTGTAACAAAGGCAGGTTTTACTGTTATTTCTCGGACTGATGGCATCAACTATACACGATCTCGTGCATTAGTGTGCGGCGTGATCACGTGAGCAGTGTACTTGTTTGCGTGTGTATAGAGACGTGCGTCATGTTTGAATGTAGTGGCAGTATTCCCAGATCGTGGAACTTAGCGGCCTACACCACTGGCCCATGTGGAACCTCACAAAAGCAAACACGGCGTGTCAGTGTGTCTCCACTTCCTCGCTTCGATTCCACGCTGTCGGCTGTTGAGCCAATATCAAGAATTATGTTTCTTTCAACTTCGTGTGAAAGTGGCGCGAAGCAGACGAAAGATTCAAAACGACGAAATATATAATTAAAGATATTACCCATCCTTTTTAGATAATTTCAAAAACGTTGATCTAAAATAAATAGTTAAATATATTTTTTTAAATTTTAGACTGATTTAAACACTTAAAAAATCATTTTCTAGGGGAATTCAAAGTTAATAAATGTTTAAAGTTTCAAAACAAAATATCAATTTAAATATTTTTTATCTTTGTAAATTAACTGCTTCGATTAGACTGTTACGTACGGCTATTATTAATTTAAATAAAATGCATAAAAAGTAAAAAAAACAATTACCCTTAATATATTTTATTCATTAGTATAATGAGTACGCGGAGGTCATCCAAACTGCCGAATTTAGTTAATATAAATATTAGCTAAATTCGTTTATTATTATGTGGGGTCGCTGGTCTTCTACTCTCGGACTGAGAGTGTATTCTACACGCCTACGCTTATCACTTTTGATTTTGAACGAAAGAAAAGGGGAAAGGTGCTTCAAATAAGTTTGAATCAAGCTGCTAAAATTCATATACATAAAAAGAGAGAATTTATTTTTAAGGAAAATAAAACAACCAAACCGATGTGAACATTTTTACATGAGGTATAACGGAAAAAGTAAATTAGAACGATTCAAAGTATACGTTACCGCCTTCTTGGGTTTTATTCTAGTTTCTTAATCCTACCGGATGTCCTGGGAGCAAAATCAAAGAAGGAGAATACGTTCTGGCTGCTGAAGTCCTGGAGATCCGGGCCAAATTCGATTTGAGATTGTCGTGGTTCCAGAAAGGAACCACCCTTGTCCTTACGCGACTCACTCGCGCACACACCCTCTTTCTTTGCTTCAACCCTATAGCTTTAAGGTGAGAAAGAAATGGATAGCTTTGAACTAGAAGGGAGGCAGTACTTTTAAATTGCCTGTTCTTTGCCACTCCTGTCTCACAATAAACCTATTTCTGGTTATAAGGAAATAACTCCTCGTCTTTTTGAGATTCGGCGAGATGTAGATTTCCTTAGCTAGTTAGTATTTAACTAGCTAGGTTTTCAACGCCAGGCTGTACACGCACAGTTAACTCTCGCGGCTAACCGACCACAGACGCACTCAAAATATTATTTCAGCGCGAAACGTAGTGGTAAAAATTTTACTTGTATAATTTTTTAGCGCGACAACCCCGTGAACGGCTTTCGTCGGAGGAAAGATTTTAGAAGTATTTTCGTCCGTCCAAGTACAATCCCCAATTTGTGACCCTGGCTAGGCCTTTTTACGAATCTAAGTCAACGATCCAGGTGATAGGATGTACTTGTTCCGAACCGCGGACGGGCAAAGTAGAAAAACTACATTCTCTACTGTCCGAGTAGTTCTGGTTAGTACCAGGTTGCTTGAGTAACTGCGAATTTTGATTTCTAATTGATTCGTTTTATAGACTTGTATCGATGATGCTTAGGTAGGGCATCTTGATGATTTTGGGATTTTTTTGGGTGGCCTGATTTTTGGAAGGAATTCATGCTTACCGGTAATTTTGCAATTGCCGGTTGCCTAACTACTTGGTAGCCTACTTGTTATTATCTGTTGCCAAGTGAGGTTTGTGATGAAATGGATATTTCTGACATAGTTGAAATTTTTGGATCATATTTCATGACACCAATAAATCAAATATCGATATAAAATAATTAAATCGATTTCGTTGATTACTAATTCTGGACTCTGACACCTTAAATATTTTTCATAGTTAGAAAAAACAATGGTTCAGATCCTTTTCAGAAATATCGTCTGCACTGGCTATGGTAACTTGCAGCTATCAAAGTTTGTTTATAATATTTATAGTTCATAGTGTTTATGGAAAAGCACTGTAGTACTTATGCATTTAAAAAGACATAAATAGGAAATTCGGAAGGGGATGTAGGGGAAAGTATATAAAAACTAGGTGGAAACTATATGGAAACTATGGAAAAACTAAACATCATTGATACTTGTGTTTGAGAGATTTTTCACGTTTTGAGTCTGATTTTAATGTATTCTTTTCTCACAACGTAGCCAGATAGAGCCGAAAAATGACTATGTGCGCTAGCGTACTATTTTTCAATATTTTGATTCTTGAATTTATTTTTTTAAGACTTGCGTTCTCCTTCTTACTTTTACTTACCATTCATCTGAATCCTGTGCCAATTTATAATATTTTCCTACAGTTTACATTTATTTAGAAGCAGTATGAATGAAAATTTTGAAGAGTTCGCGTTGTTTTGTAGTTCTAAGCTATATATATACTAGGTTGTTCGAAAAGTTTTGAAAGCGGAAATGAAAATAAGTTTTTTTTGGTGAAATCACTTTTATTGCTATAACCTCTTCGTTTGATGAAAAATGCTTCCCACGAAGGAATTTCTTGAGGTGTGGGAACAGCCAGAAGTCAGAGGGAGCTAAATCAGGCGAATAAGGTGGATGCTGCAACAATTCGTACTTTAATTCGGTTATTTTAGTGATCGTTTTTTGAGCTGCGTGAGCGGGTGCATTGTCTTGATGAAAAAGGATTTTTTTCTTCTGCAAACCGGGTCTTTTTTCACGAATTTTTGCATCCAATTGATCCAAAAGGTTACAATAATATTCAGAATTTATTGTTTTGCCAGTTTGGAGATAATCCACAAACAAAATCCCTTTTGCATCCCAAAAAACTGATGCTAGCACCTTCTTCGCCGATTTCTGGACACGAACTCGCTTCGGTGCCGAAGTGCCTGGTTCACACCACTCCTTAGCCTCTTGTTTTGATTCAGGATCATGATGGAAGACCCAAGTCTCATCCATAGTGTTGCTCAGAAAGTCGCATTCGAACGTGTTTTTGTTCCATTGTGAGCGAATGCGGCACCCATTGTGCACAGAGCTTTGTGAAACCCAAAACATCACGTAAAATATGACTCACACTGCCTAATGAGATGTCTAGGGCCTGTGCTAAATCTCTCTCGGTCAATCGACAATCTTCCAAAACCATATCCTGTACTTTTGCTATGAATGCTGGTGTTGATGCACTTTTTGGACGTCCTGAGCGTGGATCGTCTTCAACGCTTTTTCGACCACGTCTAAACTATAAACCCCTTGATGCACAGTTGGAAATGAAGGAGCAGCTCCCTTTAACACTTTCACCATTTTTGTATGAATTTCCGTTGCTGATAAACCTTCCAAAACAAAGAATTTTATCACTGCACGATATTCGGTTTTTTCCATTGTACAAAAATACACTGACACGTCAACTTCAAAAGGCTTGTAAACAAACAATGAATTGACAGAGTGGAATGACACTTTGGGTATGTTCATATGAAAGATGAAATCTTAAAATGGCGTAGAAATTTTGGTTCTTCTACTGCTCTATAGATGTCGCTTTTAAAACTTTTTGAACAACCTAGTATATATATATATATTTGAACCATAATATAGTATAATTTAGAATTTATACAAACCAAAATGTGCGATTATATTAATTCGTACAGATATTCATGCGTTAGTTTTTATTATTCACATTAATAATCTAAAAGAATGTAATATATCCCAAAATATAGAAATATAACACATGTCATTATATAAGTGCCCACAGATATTTACCTATTAGTTTTCGTCACTTATATTTATAATGATCCTGCCTTTATTCCAATTTTAGTTCTAATTTTGAATTAATATGGTAAATTATTACTCAGGTAAAATTTGTTGGAATACTGTTAGAAATTTCTGTATTAAACTTTCATCGCATATTATGGAAGTTTGTTTTTCAGTAGCGCATATTAAATACGAAATACTTCCATCTTAAGAAGAATACAGCTTTTAAAATTAATTTTAATATATTACATGCATATATTTTAATAATGCTAACATTAATTTTGATATATTTTTATTCAAAAGTTATTTAATTTAATATCAATGTATATGGTACCAATTTTTCGTAACATACAATTTTATTGACTTTGATCTACCATTTGTATGTTTAAGTACATCAAAATCAATAACATCTTAACGACGAAGTTATATGATAATAATTTTGAGCTAATAACTCTTTAGCTTAAAGTAGCAAGATTGGGAATTTCCTTCCTGAACCAACCATTTTTTAAAGTATTCGACCCGAGCAATGATGAGCCGCATCAGCGTTCTTGTCAAGGTACTCGGGTTACGGGCGCTTCAAGTGGCATACAAATTCAATTAATGATTTATTATTACGAATTTTTGGAAAAATTTCCCCGCCTTGATACGCTCGTAACGTAGAGAATGATGTGGAGAATATTTTATTTCAAGATATGATAAAACATGAAATTTAATTTTTTTAGATGGAGTTTTTGAATATTCAAATAATACGTCAATTATGTTTAAATTTAAGTACGAAATTATACAGGAGGGTTTTTTTGGTATAAGGCAACATTGAAAAATATTTCATTCGCATGCAGCACTTTAAAAAGTTTTTTGGAAAGGTTTTGAAATACATAATACTTTTTGAATTTGCATTTCATTAGGCAACTGTGAATAAAAGGTTTCAGTATTAAAATAACCAAAATAATATCTAATTTTGCATATAAAATTACACCTTGCAATTTCTCTAACATTAAATAAAATTGAAAAATATGTCTCGTATAAAATTTTATGTATAATACGTAACATATTATAGGTGCCTCCGGTGCGTAAACTCGTTCCTACGCTGCAGTTGAGAGTAACGTAATGTTTTGTATTACGATACACAGGAATGTAATGTAAAAATTGAACTGCGCATGTTCCTATAACCATACAGCGGAGCGTAATCTTCTTCTTATTAAACTTCTTCTTCGTTCAGCGTTGGCACCGTACTGACAAAGCCTTTTACATTTGAACTGCGCATGCTCTATTACAATACGCTACTACTACACAAGATTGAGAAAATAAAAATGGCCGGAACCTGTCCGAGAGGCATTATGGCTTTCGGACAGGCAGGTCCAACATTAATGCTTTCCATGAGGTAGTGAAGGCTGCCAAGAGCACAGAGAGGGGAACCACTTCTCTCGGCTCGTGTGCCTCTTGTTGACGTTGGACGTCAAAAATGCCTTCAAATCCGTAAGGTGGGTTGACCCGCTGGAGGCTTTAAGCGGGACTTTAGGGTACCACAGTACCTCCTCTACATCATCGGAGATTATCTGAGGGACCGCTTCATTGTCTATAAAACGGAGGATGGCCCGAAACGTAAAGAGCTTACCGCCGGGGCGGCCCAGGGCTCGATCCAGGGTCCCGATCTTTGGAACGCGTCCTATGATGGCATCCTCCACTTGGAGATGCCTGAGGGCAGTTTCTTGATCGGAGATGCAGATGATGTGGCAGCTGTTATTTCGGCAAGGGATGTCGATGCTGCCCAGATGCGCCTCGGTTAGGTTATGTCTAGGGTACGCCATTGGATGTCTGAACGCGGGCTGGAGCTAGCGCTCACCAAACTTGAGATCGTGCTCCTCACGCAGAAGAGGATTCCCCCCCTGTTTCCTGTACAGGTCGGCGAAGCAACTGCCGGAACAAAAGCGGCCATCAGATACTTGGGGGTAATGCTAGATACCAAGCTCACCTTCTGGGATGAGATTCGAAAGGGAGCGGACAAGGCGGCCGAGGTGACAGGGTCTTTAAGCAGGATGATGGCCAACATTGGGGGCCATCGTCCTTGCGTGAGACGCCTGTTGCTCTACACCGCTGGGTCCATTATGCTTTACGGAACCGAAATATGAGGGGATGCTATGCGATAGGAAAAGTATCGCAAGCGTCTGTCCGCTGTACAGTGGAGAGGGGCTCTTCGAGTGACGAGCTCGTATCGTACGGTCTCGGATCCCGCAGTTTTGGTGATCGCGGGGGTCATACCGGTGGACCTGATCGCCCAAGGGCGAAATTTCGTCCACCAAATGAAGGGCCAGAGAACAAGCGCTTGACGCCTGGCAAAGACGCTGGATGGAGGATACCTGCTAAAAAAAAATCAGGACATGCTGAACGAGGCCGGATGATAAAGTAGAAAGAAGCAAGGAGGAGAGGCCAACACCGCCTCAAGATGCCCCCCCCCCGAAGTAATGCCTAATGGCGGTTCCGGGGTGGAATTCCAAGACCTAGAGACAGGGATGGAGTTTCAGTGGGTAAGGCTGCGTGAGCAGCAGAGTCCCACACACCAGGGGGACACGGAGTACCCTTGACGGTGCATAAAGCATTTCTCCCTTCCTCAAAAAAAAATTATTATTATTATTATTTTTTTTTTTTATTGTCATATGCAATTTGTTGTTAATCAATACTAAATCATAAATTATATTTGTTCACAACTATTAAAAATTACGATTATTATAATTATATCATTTGGATATTTTGTAAACACAAAAAAGACTGCTTAAATGTAAAGGCATAATAATTGCTAACTGAAATTGTAATTGTTAATTAATTAATTGTAACCTACTGTACGATGATTGTATTGTCATGTTTACTTTATTGCCTATATACCAGGTCTAGAAGTATGAAACCAGAATTTTTTTGCAAAAGTTACACGTCTGTTGCATGAAAATAATCAAAAATATTTTATTCAAAGTTTACACATTTACACATTTTATCGTGCAGAAAAATGACTTTGTGTTGCCTTCTTCGATAATCCGGTCGTTTTTTTGTAATGCTCGATTTAAATCGATCATTTGCTGTTGGTAGCGATTCGTGTTGACAGTTTCACCAGGTTTTAGAAGCTCATAAAAGATAAAACCCTTCTGATCCCAGTTTTTGAACTTTTTCGGTGGTTTTCCACGATCTTCATTTCTCACATCACAATTACCACTTTTTGATTTTTTAATACACTCGAAACACTATGTTTTGCCAAGAGCATGTTTACCGTAAGCTTCGACAAGCATTCGATGCGATTCTGCAGCAGTTTTCTTCAAGTGATAACAAAAAACCAGTGCTGTCCGCAAATCGTAGTTCTTGGACACAAAACTCGACATGTTGAAATAAACTGGTAAATATGCTAGTATATCAAACTTGGGTTGTTGTCTACTGAAAATCTTTCTCAGCTACTAGAGGGAGAAGATGTGACTCACTGTGCTTCTGAATCTTGAGTATCCAAGGACTGTCAAGTGAAGATCCGGAACCACCTGGAATTAAGGGATTATAGTGTGGAAGTGCCAGTGCTGGACCAGACTGCCAGTGGATATATTGACCACACCTCATCCGGAGACTTGATCATAAAGGTTAGACCACAACTATTTTCAACAGAAGAATAGGAAATTGCTATCAAAGAAACGAGTAGCTTGGGTCATTTTTATTAAAAATACATTAATATTTTTATTTATGAATAAATATTTACTTAAAAAATAACTTTCATTGATTCATTTGGCTTTTTCTCAACCTGATTAGTTGTTTATTATTTACAAAAAGTAGAGGAGCGTAGATAGGGCAATTGACTCTGCACTTTTAGATAGGTATAATATTTTAAAATTATAAATTGGACGTCACAGAGGCAATTATTTTTGGTGCATCGACCGTTGGAAAACATCAAGCCTTATGAATTTTATACGTATTTTTTTAAATAGTTTGCATATTTCATATATATATATATATATATATATATATAAAAAACTCCGAAATTTGTTTGAAATAATTTCAGTTTGAGTTGAAATTTTTTTTTATTAATGACCAATGAACAAGTTGACAAGTTTATAGCAGTTTTACTTTTCGTTAAAAAATTGAATACAAAAAGAAATCAAAATATATTTTATTTTTGCGACTTTAAATAAATAAATTATACATAAAAATATTATCAAAAATTATTATATGGTCTGATAATTATTATTCAAATTTCCCGTATTGAAGTTTTTACTATCTTAAGGGGGTCGTTTACCTTCGCGGTTTGTAAAAATCGTTTTTTTTTTTTTGCATATTTTGAATGTAGATGTTATAAGGAACACGTCATATGAGGGATTTTTTTAAATACACTTTCTTACGTAGGTATTCCCGATAAAATCGTAAGTTTCTCAAATCATGTTTTACACTGTCATTTATCTTGAAACGTGATTTCCCAAAAGTTGCATTTTTCAAACTTTATGGTATGACTTCTTCTAGAAATATTGATAGAATTTGAACAAATTTTTTTCAGTTATTCAATAAACATATAGCTATATTTTCCCAGAGGCGATTTTCAAATTTTTCCTTTGTTGAATTTTAACAGGCTCTAATAGGTCAAATAACAGGTCAAACATCGAATTTTTTCAAGAATAATTGCGTAATATAAACACATTTTCCAATAGAAAAAATCGGCTCTGGGAAAACATAGCCAATGTAACACAGATTACAGCATATTTCATTTTTTTGATTTCAGACAATTTAAATGACCAAAGTCTTAGCACAAAGTTCTTAATGACGTTTCTGCAGCGTTGAGGTCAAGTCCGTTCCAAGGTCGCGGATGCATTTATTATCAAGTGAAAAATAGATTTTTTTTAAAGAAAAAACATGTAATAATAAAAAAAATGGTTACTGGAGTGAATATCTTTAGTAGTGTTTTTGCAATTCATTCCAAAAAATAGGCTAAAATTCTCGGCTCGAAGGTAGACGACCCCCTTAATATAATTTTAATAGGTACCTCTATACAATATTTTAAATGAAAACAGTGCGTACGATATTTGATTGAATATTGAGAAATATTTTTCCTTCGCATTTGAGAATTATAAGCTATTCTATTTTATTTAAACTGTGCCTCGAATTATATTCAATCGATTTTTGATTCATTTTCAAAAAATTTCAAGAACAAATTTCATATTTGATAATTCCAAAATATTGCGCAGCTAAAATATTTTTTTTGTTATGATATAAAATATTTAGTAGTTATCATAACAAAATATAAATAAGTTTTCACCGTATATAATATAAGTTTTGGATTGTTTAAGGCAGATTAAAACAATCTTTTGCACAAATTTAATGCTCTATATACATATATTATAAACATTTATAAATTTTACACAAATTTTATAAAATTCATAAAAATTAAGTTTATTTGTTGTTTCTTCTTTAAATTCTTATTATTATTCATTAAATTAATCAATTAAAATTTGTCAAATATACAATAGTATATTACGTGCCTATGCACACAATGAGGGTTATTGCGCGACGAGCGACAATGCTCGCAGGAGATCGAAGCCAAGGCGTAGCCGAGACCAAGCCGAGTCGAATCCGAGGCGTGATTAGTCCTGCGAGCATTATCGCGAGTCTCGTAATTTCCCGAATTGTGTGCATTGGCATGTATTCTATTTCATGTGACTTCGGTGCGTATACGAGTTTTTACGCGTACACTCAAATCTAATATAGTATTGTAGTTGTTTGCAGCGCTAGTCATTACACTTGATATTTCGCGACTAGTCCCGGCCATTTTGATTTTATCGATCTTGTGTAGTAGTAGCAGATTTCAATAGACGCTTGCGCAGCTCAAATATACAAGGCTTTGTCAGTAGGGTGCTAACGCTGTACGAAGAAGAAGAAGAATAAGAAGAAGATTGTGCTCCCCTGTGTGGCTATACCTCCAAACGACCGATCAACTTTAACAGATTCAATATTATTCGATAAAAGTATTTTTGATACATCAAATTTAACCGGAAATTCTACTATAGTCGATAAATTTGACCGCACTTTGATCCCAAAAAATACTTCAAATTATAAAGAACAATCACATTTATCTGAATGCCCAGAAGATTCAGACGGTGAATTAAATGACAAATTTCCAGATAAATTAGCAGAAGATCCCGGAAAATCAATTTCTAAGGATCCACAATTATTAGAACAAAAATCAAACTTAACTAAATTAATCAAAACAAAGGTCAAAGGAGAAGCAAGAAAATGTGTCACTAGAGGACAATACAGAAATGTAGAAGATATTATAGATAGTCTTAAACGCGTTTACTCTTTAAATAAATCAGTATATGAATTACAAGGTGAATTAGGGAACATTTATCAATGGGATAGTGAGAAGGTCATTTCTTACGCAACTCGTGTTAGGGAACTTGCAGAAAAAATACTAGATGCCCAAACAGCAAATAAAAATGATAGCATAGATGAAAATTTTCAAGCAGCTCTTGACAGCGGTATTCGGTATTGTTTTTTACGAGGATTAAAAACCGAAATTGAATCGAGATAACAAGGTGTACATAATTTTAAAGATACGGTAAACAGCGCTCTAGAAATAGAAAGAAAAATCTCTGCAATTGCAGCACTGCAATCCATAGGTACACCATATAGGCAAAAAAAAGATAATTTAATAGGACCATCAGAAAAACGAGACAAAAATAGGATAAATATAATTCAGGAAGAAATTTTTTGACAAATTTGTGGAGAAAAAGGACACATAGCACCTACTTGTAGACAATTAAATCAAATAACTTCAAATCAACAAAGACTTTTTAATAATAACAAGATTCCATGGCAGCCTTCAAGAAATCTTTCGAGTCATCAGAACTTTTACAATGGGAATAACCAACAGCAACCATTCAACAGAGGGCCTCAAGCAGGTCAATGGACCCCCCGCTGAGAAGATATGACTTTTTGTTGATAATGACGTCAACATTAATTACATTTCAAGATGTTTAGAAATAAACAATATAAAATATCCATTTCGAAATCCTGAAACCACAATTTTACCAGCAAGGTCAATTTCTACTCTTTGTATTTGAATTACAAATGCAAATCATGAAGAAGGATATATACCTTTACTTTCTTTAAAAAAAGGAATATATGCAGGAAACGCTGTTGTTACAAATCATGGTGGAAAAGCTTATATAAATGTAGCAAACATACTTTCTATACCAATAGAAATAGAAATTCCTATAGTTATGTTAGAAGATTTTGAGGAAATCACATTAAATAATACTTCAATTAAACCAACTTCATATTAAAGTAACACCTTTACAAACAAAAAATCCCCTGAAGAATTAATTGACAAATTTATCTATAACACAGAAAAGATATCATCGCAATTTTACACAATTACAGCAGAAGATAGAATTAAAAAAATCAAAGAATTATTTCGATTAGATCATTTGAATCAAGAAGCATTGGAGCGGGTTGAAATAGTATATTACGTGCCTGGGTAGTAATGGATTTTAGTAGACGCATGCGCAGTTCAAATGTACAAGGCTTTGCCAGTAAGATGCTAACGCTGTACGAAGAAGAAGAAGAATAAGAAGAAGGATTGAGCTTCATTTCATGGCTATGGGCGCATGGTCAGTTCAATTGTTACATTTCATTCCTTTGTAGCGCAATGTAGTACATTGTGCTACTGTTAACTGTAGCGAAAAAACGAGTTTGCGCGCCGGTGGCACATAAAATTAATTACTAAACATTCAGACAGATTCCAAATGCCAGATGAACCTCTAGAACCTACTAATGCTGCTATGCACTCGATCCCTACTATAGATGAGCGACCGATTTTTTCGAAACAATATAGATTTCCACCAGCACACAAAGAAGAAATTACTAAACAAGTTGATGAGCTTTTAAAAAATAAAATAATCAAACCTTCTCAATCTCCTTATAACACACCAGTATTTATTGTACCTAAAAAACTATATTCGCATGGTCAAAGAAAATGGAGAATGGTTTTAGATTTCAGGAAATTAAATGAGGAAACAATCGGACATTCTTATCCATTACCAAACATTATTGATATTTAAGATCAATTAGGAAACGCAAGATATTTCACAGTCTTTGATTTAGCCACTGGATTCCATCATATTCCAATGGATCCTAAAGATTCACATAAGACAGCTTTCTCAACTCCATTTGGACACTTCGAATTTAATAGATTGCCCTCTGGATTAAAAAATGCGCCAGCAACATTCCAAAGACTTATGGTTATAGTATTAACGGGATTACAAAGAACCGAATTTTTTGTTTATTTAGGCGACATCGTCCTATATGCAGATACATTAGAAGAACATGAAGCAAAATTTGATGAACGCATGAATTGATTAAGAAAATCAAATTTACACTTAAAGCCCGATAAACGCGAATTTCTCAGACCTGAAGTAGCTTATTCAGGTCACATTATAGAAAAAGCGGAGTAAGACCCGACCCTAAAAAAGTAAAATCAGTACAAGAATTTCCGAGACCTAAAAATGAAAAGAATATTGAACAATTTTCAGGTTTAGCCGGCTATTATAGAAAATGTATTGAAAATTTCTCTAAAATTGCAAGTCCCTTGACACAACTTTTAAAAAAGGATACGCCTTTTGTTTGGACTGACAAACAACAATTAGCATTCGAAACCTTAAAACAAAAATTATGCGAAGAACCATTACTGCAGCGACCCGATTTCTCCAAACCTTTTATATTAACTACAGACGCATCCGGATATGCAATAGTAAGCATTCTTTCTCCAGGAAAAATAGGACAAGATAAACCGATAGCTTATACTTCTCGTACACTTAGCGATAGTGAAAGAAAATTTGAAACTTATGAAAAAGAGGCACTAGCAATAGTCTACTCAGTTCAGCACTTTCGACCTTACCTTTATGGCAGACGTTTTACTCTAGTAACTGACCATAAAACATTAGTATGGTTCAAAAATTCTAAAGATCCTTGATCTCGAGTAACAAGATGGAGATTTAAATTAGCCGAATATGACTACGATGCTGTATATAAAGCAGGAAAAACGAATGTTAATGCTGACGCATTACGTCGAAATCCTGTCGAAAATATTAAAGAAAATGAAAATAAAACAAACATATTTGAAGCTGAAAACAATAACGATTCAACAAATTCTTCGAATTTCATAAAGAAAAATCAGATAAAAGAGAATTATGCAACAAAAACGAAATCTACAAAATGTACTAAACCAACAAATTCTAAGAATGAAAAAAAATCATCAAAGTCTACAAATTCTACAAATCCTTTCTATTTAATACAAACACATATCAACGAAAAAAATTCTGATTGCGAGTTTGAACCTCGGGTAGCCACAAGTCCTTCAAAGTTCGAGAAAAAACAATCCTCCAATCAAAATTCGAGTTTTGATGACGATACCTAAAATTTAGTCATCTCATATATGTTATCAGAATTGAAACAAAAACAAAATATAACACTAGTCCAAAATAAATGCCATATTGACTCGAAACCAAGCAAGAAAACAAAATGCAAAAATACATGAAGAGCCAAAATATAAAGAATTTTAGACTCAAATGAAGAAAAAAAGACGAAGAAAGCGACGACGAACCTCCTAAAAAAACAAAAATTATCAAAAATAAAACTATATCAGTGCCTATATCTAGAAGAAAAAGAAGCAGACCAAGAAAGGATACATTAAAATTTTTGAATAAAAACAAACCTCAAAAAAAGAAACAGAAAAGAAAAAATGATAATCTTGAAGGAGACGAAAATGCAATCGATTCAGATTATGAATTCGATAAAAATCTTTTGATCAAAGAAAACATAGACTTGGGTTATTTTTCTGATGAATCCGATATTTTAATGGGAGACAATTTTCTACAACACAAAATTGAACATTTAGAAAATACTGAAAAAGGAAATCATGGAGACGTTAATGATGATTTTTACGCACAAACTCAGAATATAGTATCCGAAGACTTAAAAAGTCGACCGCCGCCAGAGCCACCCCCCGATGAGAAGGACCTGCCGGCCGTAAACCCAACGACAAACCGCAACATAATCGAGTGCCAAGATCAACTTACAATGCATAAGGACGATTATGCTCATTTTATTTCAACCAAAACAAACCACGAGATAATGGTTCTAAAATTGTACTAAAACATAACGAGTTACCCCAATTTGAAAATCTTTGCATAGGTCATGCACAAGAATTTCTTAGAGGATTACAATAAAATTAGAAGAAAATTTAAATGATACATTAAAGAATATTAAATTATCAATTTATTTACTCCATTGAAAAGCAAAAGGCCTTAAATACTAGAATATTAATAAGCATAGTAATTTATTACGAAATGACTAGAGGTCAAAATTGTTGTAAATAAAGTTAAAGTATGAAATATTAATTTTGTTCAGTACTACAGATCAGTACCTGGCGCCCTGCAAATAAGATCACGTTGGATATTTGTGCAACACTTTCATTGGGATCTTCCCTCGCTAGTGAGACTGTCGTCACAAAACATATGATCATTACTTAATTAAATTAATAACTCCATTTCACGAAATTAGAGCAATTGCTAGAAATAACTTCATTGCAGCAAAAGAAAAATCAGAAAAATACTACGATAGAAAAATAAGCCCACAAAATTTCAACGTCGATGAAGAAGTATTTTTACTGAGTGGTCCGAAACCTGAAAAACTTGAAAATTGATATTCCGGTCCTTATAAAATCTTAGAAGTATTAGGAAAAAGCAATGTTAGAATTCAAATTAAAAATAAGCCAAAAGTAGTACATATTAATTGACTAAAACGTGCTCAATTTAATAAAGAAGAATAAATTGTAAACTACTTTCAGATATCGTTACTTAATGGATCCCATCCACCGAAAAAGAATTGATAAATATTGCGATCT
Organism: Diplolepis rosae; assembly: GCA_030998225.1. Taxonomy (NCBI): domain Eukaryota; kingdom Metazoa; phylum Arthropoda; class Insecta; order Hymenoptera; family Diplolepididae; genus Diplolepis; species Diplolepis rosae. Next base: position 1,716,481 of record JAPYXD010000686.1, on the reverse strand, counting down.
TCTTGTCAACAACATAGATATACTGACAATTTGACCATTTTTAATAAGAAATAAAATCTTTAACTGAGATGATCACAACATTCCACTATGGCTTTATGATTTAACAAATCCATCAACTATAGAAGATATAATACTCGCAATAAAAACTCGTGGCCGACTAGCATACTATAATTTTATACTTAGTGTACGGCAATCTGGACAAGGATTATTAGCAGAAATATTGGATCCCATTGAATATGTATCAAAAAGTATTTATTATACCTAATACAAGTATGGATAACAAGTCAGTGAACAAATCAATTTTATTTCTGAAAGTGAATAAAAATTAGTTTACCACAAAACTCCTTTTCTAGACATGGTTTCCGGAAAGGAAAAACTGACAACCTTATATTAATGAGAACGACTGTAGAAGCAATCATCGGATATGACTGTGGATCCAATCAAGTAAATTTAACAACACTGTCTAACAAACAAGGGCACGCAAACCAATTGCGACTCTTTTGTTCCAATAAAGCATTTTTTAGGAGATGCATGGTACAAAATACTTCTAAAACCAATCGAATCATTGCCACCTGAAATAATGAAACCCTTAACTAAGCCCACATGGCGATACACAAATCCCGCATACCTTGCGACAAATGGAATATATTCTCAATCAGAGTTGAATAAATAACGCGATCATATAATGTTTCCCGCGGAGAAACCAATGATTTTAAATTCACTAGTTCGCGGAATCATGGGACAATCTACATTAAATCAGGGAGTCTCATTATTAAATCTATTAGATGAAGAAACTATGGAAAAAATCGCACACACAACCTGAATAAAAATTTGGACAATATTTTCGAATTTTGGTACAGTTAGCGCAGGATTTATAGGTGTAATCATTATCATTAGAGGCATTAAACTACTAAATGATACAATAATGCATGGTTATGCACTTTATACAGTTTTTGGATGGTCATTTTACTTAATAGGTGTAATCTGGAACTTTGTAAGTAATCTTCTATTAGACTTAGGCAAAGAAAAACAAAATTCCGAGGACCAACAAAAAGAACAAACTAAAACAAACCCATCAGCGCCAAATTTTGCAATTAGCTTCGTAGAAGAAAACAAAACAGGTAAATAAGACAAAATCGAATCATCAAACCTATATCCTCACAATCAACTTACAGAAATATCTAACCTAACAACCTTTTTACTTTTGAAAAAACAGCATGAACTACTTCTACAAACTAAAAAAAGATAACAAGGACAAATTATTTTTTGAAATAACAGCAGAATATAAGAAAGACAAAGTAACTGGTCTTAGATATGATTCTGAATTAACAAAACAGCATGTCACTGAAACACTTTTGACAATGGTACCAGAAATAGAAGCACACATCTCTAATTCATATCAATCCTTCCAATTAAATGCTTTTAAAAAATTGAAAAATACTTGCAAAAAATTCAAAATCTCACAACTACAAATGCTAACTTTTCGCATTGAATATTCAAGTACATCATAATACACGACATAGTGACGACATAATGAAAGAAAGTGGGATCGGTAGCACGCCGAAACAAGCAAAAGATCAAGCAGCTTGTAAGCTCATGCATCTCATACTTAAGAAAATAGAAACAGAAAAAAATGATAAACTTCAAAATAACTTCCAAAATTTAACAGTAAATTCAGAGTCTGATTTTTCAAAACTTGATCCACTATCACAAAAAAGAAATAACAGAACAGATAAAAATTCTATTGTAAAACAAATAAACAATCTGCCATTCAAGAAAAGAATAAAACAAAATCTACCAATTCAACCAATTCCACAGCCTTCCACCTCGCACAATTTATCACCTCCAAAAACTTATAAAAAATGCATGAATTGTGGATTTAGACCACCCAATCCTTATTATACTTGTTAAATAATAAACATGAATCTCATACACACACCTCTCTTATTTTTCTTTTTAGCATGTTTATATTTGTATGCTAATTACTAACCTAATTCTTTGCCTTATTTTCAGTAAATCTATCTGCATGCTGTCATCAATACCAAATGATGGTAAATAGACTAATTTATTTTAGGAAGCTGAGAAACGACATGTTGAGGATTTATACTCTCATCATCATCATCAAATTAAATCCTATACAATCTTATCAAGCTGACAACTTCATTATAACTTCTTTTTCAACACTTCTAATATTTATTTCGAGTCATTAGGCAATATAAGATTTACCTCTGGCAGCTGGCATCTCCTCTCTTATATCAATATATTAACATATTTACATAGTTGATTTTCTTGTTTTCATAATTGAATAATAGTAATGAAATCTCAATTTCATCAATTAAGGGGAGGTTCTCATTCAAATGACCAAAAAGTAAGCAAAGTTTGGAATTTTGTTGTGGGCCAATGAAAAAACATAGAAGGAAACGGTTGTAGGATTCAAAAAGCTTATATTTTTTTCCACTTTAAGGCTTGACAAAAAATAGTGAATACAAAGAATTTGTAGATTTTATAGGTCATTCCTCCAATGAAAAAGGTTTTCTTTCGAGAGGTCAAAAGATGAAGTCTTTAAATTGAACCGTTTTCAAATGAGATTGTACGCAGTTTTGAAGAATCATGTTTTGAGATAAACGCGTTTAAAGTTTTGAGAACACTTTCGATGAATTATTCGTGGTAGAATGTCAATATTTTGTAACAATTACATAGAATTATGAGTTGTGGACATCGCTGATTACGAATCTGAAATCATTTTTTCGAAATTCAAAATGGCCGATCCAATATGGCGGACCCCCACCAAAAAAATAAGTGGTATCTCAGCCAAAATCGAGAATAAAAATAAAGAAGAAGAATAAAAATGGCGATTCCAATATGGCGGACTAAAATGTGACTAACAATTTTGACCAAAATTTTAAGTTTTTCACTATAATATAATAATATGTGGGAGCATACACAATGAAGCGCGTCATGTCAGTGTATCCCCACTAACTTGCTTCGATTTCACGCTGTCGGTTGTCGAGTTAAAATCAGAAATTGTATTTTTCTCGACTTCATGCAAAGGAGGCGCGAAATAGACGCAGAATTCAAAATTACGGAATATAGCATTAAAAAAATTACACTTTTTTTCTATATACTTTGAAAAATATTGATCTGAAATAAGTATCTAAAAGATTTTGTGAAATTTTAAGATGATTTAAATACTTGAAAAATAATTTTTTAATGAAATTCAAAGTCAATAAATGCTTAAAGATTCGAAACAAAATATCGATTTCAGCATTTTTTTTTTAAATTATGTAGAGAATATTTTTAATAAGATATCATTCAAGATGAAATACAAGTTTCAAAAATGAAGGGTTTGAACATTTTTATAATAGGTAACATCTTTTGTATGAAAATTTCGATAAATAAATGTAAATGAAGTGTTTGCTGATTTAAGGTAGTTCATCCACAAAAATTAGACTTCAGGCAAAAATAGATAATTTTTTTTTCAAGAATAGCAATATTATTATTGAAGAGATTATTTGCAAGAAAACAGATTAGTTTCCAAGAAAAAAAATTAAAACATAAAAAAATAATACATTTAACAAATTTTATTTTTACCCGGACTTGTTTTCTTATCGCTTCATACCAAATTTTAGAAAATGATGTGATTCTGTGAAATCACGGATAATTTTTTTAAGAAAAAGGCTTTCTACAACTTAACCGTTTCCATTTTTTGGAAATTATAATAAATTCTTTAATGGCTAAAAGCATTAAAAATAAAATTTCCAAAACAAAATTCTTGTAAAAAAATTACTGAATTTGGTAAAAACTTATTCATTTTAGAAATATGGAAATGGCTAGGTTGTATTAGGTCTTTTTCCTGAAAAAACGATTCTTGATTTATTTGAATCACATCATTTTTTTTAAAATTTGGTTTGAAGCGATAAGAAAAAAAGTCGGGGTAAAAATAAAATTTGTTAAATTTATTTTTATTATGCTTCAAATATTTTTCTTGGAAATTAATCTCTTTTCTTTGAAATGATCTCTTCAATAATAATTTTTCTATTTTTGGAAGCAAAATTATCTTTTTTTACCTAAGACATATGGCAATTTCAATAGATGAATGTAAATGAAGTGTTTGCTGATTTAAGAAAATACATAAATTATATGTGAATTTACACCTCAAACTTTTCTTGTTATGAAGCTAAGTCGACAAACGGTTACTAAAAAATAAAATACATTGAATAAAATTTTTTGGAATTTAACATCTTTTACATGACAATTCGTATGTATATATATAAAGGGTTTCCCAATAGGGGTGATATGATTTAGAATGTCCCTATCGGGCTCATTTGAACTGAAATTTTTGACGTCTGCTGTCAGTTGTCATCAGTAAGGTTTGCCATTTAATCATGAGTAGTTTCACGCTTCCACAACGTTTGGAAATTGTCCAATTATTTTATCAAAATTCGAGAAGTTTTGTCGGTGTTCAAAGAGCATATCGTGCAAAATATGGTCGTCATTCTGCTCCATCCGCGCTCTCAATTCGTCGAATAATCGATAAGTTGGAGAGTGAATTTACTCTATTGGATACTAAGCCTAAAAATCGTATGCGTACCGCACGTTCTACACAGAATATAGCCGCCGTACAGGCCAGTATCGAGGAAAATCGTGAATTGTCCGTGCCACGCCGATCTCAGGAATTGGGCCTGTCCAGGATGACTACCTGGCGTATTTTGCGATTGGATCTTGGCCTGCATCCCTATAAGATGATTCTGGCCCAAGAACTGAAGCCTAATGACCATCGTTTGCGTCGGGAGTTCGCGGATTGGGCTCTGGAATCAATTGAAAATCATCCCAATTTTCATCAAAAAATCATCTTTTCTGATGAGGCGCATTTTTGGCTCAAGTCTCGGGGGACATTTGGCCGATATATTGTTTAAATCATAAATGGCATAGAATATCCAATATAATAAAAAAGATTTCGATCAATTCCGAATGAATATTCAGTGTTTTTTTTCAATTTCAAAACATATCACCCTTATTGGGAAACCCTTTATATATATAAACTACCATCGGAAATTACAGATTGACCTGGAGTTTCAACTTTTGTCAAAGTGTTTTATTTTATAGAAAGATATTACAAAAGAAATTTTAATTTAGATTTAGATTTCCGAAGGTTCTTTTCAGTATGTCTTCATAGTGATTTCTTAACCTAATCAAAATATTTTTAGAAATTCTTTTCTGGATTCTATCTTGGGGTTGAATAGAATTCAAAAAAGTCATGCAATTTTTAAAATATGTAGCTTCTTCAAGAAGTTTTTAAAAATCGATGTATATTATATTTTAATAAATTTAGAAATATTTATCAAAATATTGATAGTTTGGATTTTTTGAATTCTTCAAATGAATGTAGTACAATCCCCGTGTCGAAATCCTAAGACTCGCCTCAATCTCTACTGTCGAGATTGAGGCGAATGTATAACGATGGCTGCGAGAATGTGAGAAGAGAATCTAGAAATGTTCAGCATTCATAGTTAACTCTCTTCTGATCATCGAAAACTGCACATATTACCGTTTTCCCGTTTTTCGAGAGTGAGGCGATGATCAACTCCATAGAAACTTACCTCGTCAAACACTCGCCTCGATCTCCTCATGCTCTCGTTTTGCCTTCGTTTAGTGCTCTTTTCGCTCTCGCTTTAAGGAGAAAAAGCCTACTATTCATATTGTCACGTCCCGCGACGTATTTGAATGTATATAATACACACAGGCTGGTTTGAGTTAGAAATCTATGAGAGAATCGATAAAGGAGAATAGGGAGTAGGGGAAGTAGGGAGCAGTATAGGGCCCCTTCTCCTCTAAGAAGATATGACTACGTCACGATTTTCGCTGACCGTCAATTTGTATAGAAAAATATAAAAGAGGCCCACACCAAGAGAAAGCAGTCAGTAAATTCTTCGTCTAGTTCGACACTTAAATTTTCCTTCGGATTTATAACCGGTCTCGCGACAATAGTCCAGTGCGGTATTTCAATTTAACTTCGGAAATCTCTGAGTTTGAGATTAATAAAATTCGATTGGGACAATTTAAAATCCAAGTTCGGGAGTCGTAAAAGTCATCGTAGACTTGAATAGATCTTGTAAAGATCTTCGAACAGTGTCGTAAATTTGAATCGCCGCCCTTTACGGAATATACCTGTGCGGCCTATAACTCCGTCTCTCTCACACACTTGGAATACACCTGTGGGGATCCAGTACTTACAACTCACCGCCGTGTGGATTAAACCTCAACACAACTTACGAATCATAAAGGTACCGAACCTCTCTCTCTCTCTATCTTTATTCTTTGTCTCTTTCTCACCTACGTACCAACCAGCCTGTGCCTACATTATATCAGAATTGTCTTAACGAATGTATATCCGGAAATTTTAACCAGTAAAATAAATTCAATTTGTATTATATTCATAATCATTGTGTCTTTCATTGACTTATCCTCATCCCTAAGCGAGGATCATTCGATCCTAACTTAAAACGAGGAATCTTCGATCAAAGTAAGTATTTACGTATTTGTGACGTAACATACTTCCTTTTTTTCTGGTGCATCGGCCCGGAAAACACAAGTCAATTGAAAATTAACGCATTGATTATTTCTAGTGAATAAATAAATGATTATGAAATATTATTTCAACTTGTAACTTGAAATTTCAATAAAATAGATTTGTTAGATCACAAAGGGATTTGACCTTGAGGCTAACCTTAATGATTTAATAATCAAATCATTTCTTTGAAATTTTATAATTTATATAAATTGTATAAAATAAAATAAGTTTGAAAAATCACACAGGGATCTGACCTTGAGGATAACCTAAGTGATTAAGTAACTTATCTTATTAAAAAATTATTCTAATTTGTTAACTAAGTTTTGATTTAAGTTAAAACAAACAAAAAAAACAGCACACGAGAGTATAAGTCCCTTTTGGGTACGTTGAACGGTCACCATTGATTACGATCATTGGGTAGGGCAAAGTTCGAAGTGCTTGTGATTGTATTGTTTATAACTTTGATTTTAACTCTGTTAAGGAACAGAATATTTTTATTTGCAAAGATTGTCCAAGGATCTGAGCTTGAGCCTAACTTGTCCAGTCTAGAGAAGAATAAATTGTGCATAACTCGAATCTTATCTGATCCTTGTTATAAACAATTTTATTTATTTAAACAAAAAAAAAAACAATTTATAATTTATTAATTTAATAACATAGATTATTATAGTTTACAAAAGACACACGTGGTTGGTACAAAATAAATATACATATATATATATATTGTTATAATTTTAACAAATGTTTTATTTAACATTATAATTTTACAAAAAATTTGAGCGATTATTTATTTATTTGAATGTTTTATAGAATTATATTCTCATTTTGTTATTTTATTTCCCAATAAAAGAGTACAAATTTTAATTTTGTTATAAACAAATAAAAATAATTAAATAATTATTATTAATATCATTTTTATGATTGGTTTTAAACTAAAATTATACTTTTACTAATTTCACTTTATTAACAAACAAAATTTTACATGTAGTTTTTTAAAATTGTTATAAACAATTGATAATTAACAATAAATAATCTAAGATAACGCTCAATAAAAGGGAAACTGTAAAATTATAATGACTCAATGTCAAATTCAAATACCCCTGTAGAATCCGCCCAAAAGGTTATCACACGTAGTAAAGCCAAACAAGATAACCAACTCGCAAAAATTGTGGATCAGAATCAAATAGATTCCTTGAAACTAAAAAGATCAGGTAAAATCAAGGGAAATTTAGTCGATAATAAATACAAAGATATTTCAAACCCTTTTCCTGCTGAACAAGAATTAGATGACACTCTTCAGCTAGACGATTCACGTTTTGACAAGACGCTAATTAATGATCAAAGCATATTAAGTGAAAATTCCAGTAAAACTAGCGGGTTTCATTCAAGTTTTTGTCAAAGATTTAAGCATTGTGACAGGATCTAGTAATCAAGATCAAACTTTAACGAACGAATTATCTTATTTTGACGAATCTAATTTGCTAAGCTCAACGGTAATAACAATAGAAAACAAAACTTTGAAAGAAAAATTGAAAACCTCATTGGCATGCGACTCTCTAATTAGTAACAACGATAGCGACGACGACAAAAGCGATACAGAAGTCATAAATCAGGATAATCCCGTAATAGTAAGCAACGAAGAGATGGCCGTAGCCATACCTAACAGCCAGCAGGTATCCTTACGCGACGCGCTAGAGGTGGTCCCTTTGTTCGACGGAAGTAACCTCCCATTGTCCCATTTTATTGAGGGTTGCATGGAAGCAAAGGCAATGCTGCCGACACCTGCTGCCCAAGAAAATCTTGCACGTCTATTGAGAGGTAAATTGTCTGGTGAGGCACGAAAATGTATTTTTGGGTCAACGTATGCAACAATAGAGGAATTAATAGAAAAATTGAAAAGAGTATATGCCCCTGCGAAAAGCGTATATCAATTGCAGGGAGAATTAGGTAATACATTTATGTGGGAAAGAGAAAATGTCCTTTCCTATGCTGCTAGAATTAAGGAAATTGCTGATAGAATAGAAGATGCTCACAGACTTAATAATGACGGTCAGGTAGATAATGCTTTCAAACAAAATTTAGAAAGAGATGTAATTCAATGTTTTATACGAGGTTTGCGTCCTGAGTTAGAAATTCGTGTAAAAGAAAAGGACACATTTAAGGAAGTAGTTAATGATACAATAGACATAGAACGAAGACTGGCTGCATCTTCTGCACTGCGAAGAAATAGAAATACGGATTATTTAAAAACCGAAGAATCAATTAATAATAATAAAAGTAATAAAACCACCCGATTCAACGTAGCACTTGAAAATAAAACTATTTGTTTAATTTGTAAAAAACCAGGTCACACAACTGAAAAATGTTTTCATTTAAGTAAAGCTCAAGATGCAGTTCTTAACAATAAACAAAAAAAATTTTTGCATCCTAACCAACAAGGATATAGTAATTTCAATGGTCAAAGAAGTAATAATAATAATAATTTTGCAAAAAACAATTACAATAATTTTCCAAATAACAATTTTTTAAGAAATAAAAATTATAATTTTAATAATAACAACAATCATTTTTTACAAAATAGAAATAACAATTATAGAAACAATAATAATAATTTTTTACAACAAAGATACAACAATAATAATAATTTTCCTAGAAATGTTTACAATAATAACAATAATGTTAATAATACTAATAGACAATTGAATCCAGGACAGTATAAAAACTTTAACTCAGGACAGTTTCAAAATCGAAATAAACCATATGAAAATAGATTTTTACAAAATAATGACACTCAACAAAATTCAAATTATACTGAAATAATTTGCAATTACTGTAAACAACCCGGTCATTTAGTACGAGACTGCAAGATATGACCAAATAACCAATCACAAACAGCTAATCAGGAAAACTCCAAAGTTCTCCCCAGCACGGGTGCACTGAGGAAAGCATAAATCGAGAACCACTGGCATCCACTTCTAACGATCATACAACAACAACAATAAATATTTCAAAGTCCACTTCAATTCCATCAATTATAATATCAACGGAAGGTCTAAAAAATCCAACACACATGATGATTGATACTGGTGCTGCTCGAAATTTAATTAAACAAAAGGTTCTCAACCCTGAACTACCCATAAATAGCCAAAACGTATTGAAACTTACAGGAATTAATGATTTACCACTTTACACGTTAGGACAGGTAAAAATAAACATTTTTGGTTATCCAACGATATTTAACATTATTCCCAATGAAGTCCCAGTAGAAGAAGATGGAGTATTAGGATCAGAATTTTTTCAAGATAATAGTGTGAATATAAACTATACTTCAAAATGCTTAGAAATTGAGAACCACTGTTACCCTTTTAAATCTACCAATACATTTACTATTCCAGCTCGAACAGTTACAACATTTTATGTTAATATAAAAAATACAGAAAAGAGTGAAGGGTATGTACCTCGATTACATATCCAAGATGGCGTCTACGTAGGTGACGCAGTTGTAAAAAATCACAGAGGAAAAGCTTATTTAAAATTTGCAAACACAAATGAAATCCCAATTACATTATCCGTCCCATTAGTTAATTTAGAAGACTTTGAAGAACAAGAATGCTATAAACAAATTGAAAATTTAATTAATTTCAAACAAACAAATAACGAAGATTTATCAAGTAAAATATTAAATAACTTTTTAAAAACTGACAATTCTCTAATTAACTCATGCAAATTTTATAATGTAACAGACGAAGACAGAGTAGAATGTATTAAAAAACTTCTTCGATTAGACCACTTAAATCAAGATGAATATGAACATGTAGAAAAATTAATTAAAAATAATGCAGACAGATTTAAAATCCCAGGAGAACCACTTGAAGCTACTAATGTATTACAACATTCAATTCCTACTGTAGATGACGCTCCAATTTTTTCAAGACAATATAGATTTCCCCCAGTTCACAAGGAAGAAATTACAAGACAAGTCGATGAATTATTAAAAAATAAAATAATCAAGCCCTCACAATCACCATATAACACTCCAGTGTGGATAGTTCCTAAAAAACCTGACTCCCAAGGAAAAATAAAATGGAGAATGGTTCTTGATTTTCGTAAATTAAATGAAAAAACAATTGGCGATTCGTATCCTCTACCTAATATAAACGATATACTTGATTCTCTAGGGTCAGCAAAATATTTTTCAGTGTTTGATTTAGCTACCGGTTTTCACCATATAAAAATGGAACCAAAAGACTCGCATAAAACCGCGTTTTCTACACCTCACGGTCATTACGAATTCGATAGAATGCCTTTCGGTTTAAAAACTGCACCAGCCACATTTCAGAGATTAATGGATTTAACATTAACTGGATTAATCGGAACGGAACTTTTTGTATATCTTGATGACATAGTTATATATGCAAATACTCTAGAAGAGCACGAAATTAAATTCAACAATTTAGCAGAAAGACTTAGAAAAGCAAATCTTCACTTACAACCAGACAAATGCGAATTTTTACGACCTGAAGTAGGATATTTAGGTCATATAATTGATAAAAATGGAGTACGTCCAGATCCAAAAAAGATAATAGCTGTAAAAAACTTTCCAGTCCCAAAAACACAGAAAAATGTTAAACAATTTTTAGGCTTAGCAGGATATTATAGACGATTTATTGATGGATTTTCAAAAATTGCAAGTCCTTTAAATCAACTTCTAAAAAAAGATATACCTTTTAATTGGACAGAAAAACAACAAGCAGCTTTCGAAATTTTAAAAGCAAAATTATGTGAAGAACCACTTTTACAACGACCTGATTTTTCTCAACCCTTTATACTCACGACAGATGCCTCAGGATTTGCAATAGGAGGTATTTTATCACAAGGTAAAATAGGTAAAGATAAACCAATAGCATATGCATCACGTAGTCTAAGTGATACTGAGAAAAAATATGATACATATGAAAAAGAAGCTCTTGCTATAATATTTTGTGTAACTCATTTTCGTCCTTATTTGTATGGAAGAAAATTTACTTTAGTGACTGATCGCAAACCTCTAGTTTGGTTTCAAAATTCTAAAGACCCTTGTTCACGAGTTTCACGTTGGAGATTAAAACTCGCAGAATATGATTTTGATGTAATTTACAAAGCAGGAAAAATGAATGTAAATGCAGATGCTCTCTCAAGAAACCCTATTGATGATAGCCAGGAAAAATCAAAATATTTACAAGTTGATGACAATGATACTTTCATGACTTCTAAAGAAAAAAACGTTTTCCAAGAAAACTTTGACAAGAAATAAACAATAATACTCTAAAACTAAGTTAAGACCTTTAAAACGAAAAAACTTGAATCCAGGAATGGTACCAGACGACGTAGATCATTTTAGCGAAATTCCAGAAGCCCAAATATTAAATATTCACACAAAAATTCCAGAATTTTTACAAGAATTCCTTAGTGAAGAATCATTTAGTGAGATTGGTAAGAATATTTTAAAATACACAAATTTATTCAAAAATATGGCTTCAAGACTTATTTTTATGACAATATTTTTATTAAGTCCAATGTTTTCAAAAAAATACGAAAATTTATCATGGAAAACTATTACTACAAGAGCTCAAAAGAGAATAGAGCAAGATAAAGCAAAAAATATGAATCGAAATGAAACTCAAGAAAAATTAGACAAAAATTTTTCTTCTAAACCTCTTGTGAAAAAATCACGAGGTAGGCCAAGAAAAAATCTACTTACAAATTTAAAAAATATCCCCTCCCAAACAAAAAGAAAGAGAGGTAGACCAAGAAAACAAATATTTGAAAACGAATTACCAGAAATAAATATGCAAAAGCGAAGCCGAACGAAAGTAGAATCAGATTCCGACTCTGATCCTGATTATTTAGATTATTTGAAACAAACTCAAGCAAAAAACATAAAGAAGAAGAAGAATGCCAAGAAGCCAAAAAATATTAATGAATTTGAAAGTGAAGAAAGTGAAGAAAGTGAGAATTATTTTTCAACCTCAGAAGATGAAATCAACGACATTGAAACCTCACACGAAGGAAACAATGAAGAAAATTATGAAGAAAATTTGGAAGATAACTTTGAAGAAGATTTTGACGAAAATTTCAAAAAGAATTTTGAACAGAATTTTGAAGAACATTTTGGAGACGATCTTGAGGAAAATTTTGAAGAGAAGTTTGAAGAAAACCAAGAAGAAAAATTGGAAGAAGAATTTGAAGAGCCTTATTTTGAAGAAAATTTGAGATTAAACCGAAGATCTCAAATAAATTGTGAAAAAATCGATAAAGATCATGATAATTATAATCGCCCACCCCCAGAACCTCCTCCTATAAACCCTCAAACAGAAAAAATTATAACAAGGAAAAATTTAGTTGAATGTCGCGATCAATTAACTATGCGAAAAGATAATTATGCATATTTTGTTACAACAAATGGAATTCCTCGCGACAACGGATCAAAAACTTTAGAAAAACGTGAAATTTTACCAAAATTTAAAAATTTACAAAAAGGGATAGCAAAAGAGATTAAAAAAGGAAACTACTACCATTTTGCACTTCCAATTGAAGAAGAAACTAAAGACAATTTATCCGAAACATTAAATAATATAAAATTATCAATATACTCATTACATGAATTATCTCAAAATCTGAAGTTACGGTCAATTAGTATTTCTAAAACTTCTAGAATTAATCATATATTTTCGGAAGAAGTGAAATCAATTTTTGACTCAATTTTTTCAAATACAACTACAAAAATTATAGTTTGCAATGGAATAACGCAATATCCAACAAAAGAACAACGAACTCATTTAATCGAAGAAGCTCATTCTTCAGCATTAGGAGGCCATAAAGGCGTCACAAAAACTTATAGTCGAATTCGCCAGAAATTTTTTTGGGAAAATATGAAAGTAGACATTCAAAAATATATTCAAGGCTGTTTACAATGTCAACTGAAAAAATTAATCAGAGTCAAAACAAAAAATCCTATGGTAATCACAGACACACCCACTACTGCTTTTGAAAAAATATCAATGGACATTGTTGGTCCACTACCTGAAACAAAATCTGGTAACTTATATATTCTAACGATACAAGACAATTTTACCAAATATTCTTTAGCAATACCTCTTCCTAATCACCAAGCTAGTACAATAGCAGATGCTTTTGTGAAAAAATTTATTTGCATATTTGGATCACCAAAAGGAGTACTTACTGACCAAGGCAGAGATTTTTTAAGTAATTTATTAAAAAGATTGGCAAAACGTTTTAGAATTAAACAATTTCGTACCACAGCTTTTCACCCTCAATCAAACGGATCATTAGAACGTTCACATCATGTATTAGGAGAATATCTCAAACAATTTGTTGCAAAAAATTCAGAATGGGATGATTGGCTTGAACTAGCAATGTTCTCGTATAATACTAGTGTACATGAAGGCACAAAATGCACACCCTATGAATTGGTTTTTGGTAAATTAGCTCGTGAACCTTCCAGCGAACCTTTATCACAACAAGAAAAATTACAAACGTATGATGATTATTTAATTAATTTCGTAACTCAACTACACGAAATGCGAACACAAGCAAGAGAGAATCTTATTTCAGCAAAAGAAAGATCGAAAATATATTATGATAAAAAAATAAATCCTTTAGAAGTAAAAATTGGAGACAACGTATTTTTATTAAAAGGAGGTAAAATAAAAAAACTAGAGAACCATTATACAGGGCCTTATGAAATATTGGAAGTGTTAGGAAAAGGGAATGTCAAAATAAGCTATAAATGCAAACCTACTGTAGTTCACATTAATAGACTAAAACGCTCACACGTACAAGTACAAAAGTAGATAAATAAAAAAAAAATAATAACAAACAAAATATCTTTACTTTAATTATAAAAAATATGTATACATATACAATTTAAATAAAATATAGAAATTTTATTTTGTCGATAAATGGTAAAAATAAAAAAAATATACATATATAAAATTTATATAAAAATATATATTTTATATAAAAAATATATACAACAAATTTAGACATAACACATTATTCCAGATATAATGGTTCAAATTCATCGCAAACTCATAGATGATCTCATTGAAATAGTTCCCTGTTTTATCGACATGGTAGCTCTCTGGCCATACTTAATTCAAACTGGAATTTTTAACCAAGACGACTGTAATATTCCCACATGGAGCAAAAACCTAAACAATCCAGATACAATAAAAGACATTTTTTCAACAATCAAAACAAGAGGACCAGACGCATACAAAAACTTGATTATCAGTTTGCGCCTATCAGATCATATTGTCATAGCTGACATGTTGGATATTATAGACTAAGTACATAAAATAAAAAACTTAATAAATATCATAAAAAAAATATATATGTATACAACAGTAATAACAAAATTGTTTATTAAGTAATTTTATTCATTCTTTTTTTTTTTTACAAAGCAAGCTGCTAATTGGAACCTCCTTTTTCCAGAGATGGGATTACGAGGCTTCCTTTTGGCACTGCTCATTTGCAAATTCAACTATACAACAACAGTCTACGCCATCATAGGATTCGATTGCGGTTCAAATCAATCAAATATTACGACATTATCTTTACTAGAGGTAGGAGAATGTGATCTACCTCGATCTCAAGTACATGTTGAAAGAGTTTATATACAACTTTTACAATTAACTGGATTTTCAAATACAAAAGTAATACAATGCAAAATAGAAATTCGACGCGCCATCTCTCATTGTGGTATGCATTCTCACAGTTCCATAGTTGCAAATGGCCACAGTGAATATATACATGATGTTACACGAGATCAATGTAACCAAATGCACACAATAGGAACATTTTTAGTAACCCCTTCTCTTCAGATATCAAAGTTAAAAGTAAATGAAACTTCATTTCATAGCGTTACCTTAGCAGGTTCTGTAACACCTAATGGAGACTGTACTGGTACACAATTTTCTGACCCATATGGAACATGGAATAATGTCGTAGTCCAAGCAATATTCAAAATAACTTTACAAGAACATTACGCGACTATTCATTTAAATTCAAATAAAATTCAATTAGGATCTGGAATAATATGCACACTTGCAGACACATTCTGTACAGACGTAGAATATGGACAAACATTCTGGGATACATTACCTAATGACGTATGTAATTTTAACAAATATGAAATTATTTATGAAGGACCAGCAAATAAAAAATATGACAACACGACAGACATTTCTGAAACCTTGTATTCTTTAACGACTGAAGATATAACCTTTGTACTGGCTGAAAAAACAAGAAAACCAGTTTGCAGTTACGTTTTAATACAAACTGAACATCCAAAATTATTAATTTTTGAAACCAGACCTGGGAATTCATTTTTAGAAAATAAACATTTAGAAGTTCAAAATATGGACATTTTCACATACGTCAACTCTAAATTTATATATGTAGAACGACACATACGCACTGAAGTAAATAGACTTTATCACGATGTTCTTACTCAACGATGCATACTTGAACAGCAAGTTTTTAGAAATACATTAACCTTAGCAACCCAATCACCAGACGAATTTGCATATCATTTAATGAAAGGCCCAGGATATATGTCAGTAATTGCAGGAGAAGTAGTACATATCGTAAAATGTATACCGGTTGAAGTAAAATATCGCAAAACTGAAGAATGCTATCTACAACTACCAATATTTAGTGGAAATCAATCCTTTTTCCTTTCTCCACGAACTCATATATTAACAAAATCAGGATATCCAAACAAATTGCAATTCTTTCCTTCCACCAATGTACCTTTTTGGAGAAACCTGGTACAAATTACTTCCAAATCCTGTCGAATCCATAGCACCGACTACAATTAAACCTCTCACAAAAGCAACCTGGAAATACACAAATCCTTCATCCTTAGCAACAAGTGGCATTTATTCTCAATCTGACCTTGATAAGCTACGAGATCATATAATGTTCCCAGCAGAAAAACCAATGATTTTAAATTCTTTAGCTAGAGAAATAACAGGACATCCGACTATTAATCAAGGAATATCATTGACAAATTTATTTAACCAAGAAGTAATTGATAAAATTGCTGAATCAGCTTGGGGTAGATTTTGGACAGTTTTTACAAATTTCGGTACTACTAGTGCAGGTCTAATTGGATTAATTATAATAATTAGAGGGATCAAATTAATAGCAGATACCATTATTCATGGTTATGCATTACATAGATTATTTGGATGGTCTCTCCATTTACTAGGCGCCTTCTGAGATTCGGTCACTAACCTTTTGTTACACTTAGGTACCAACCGACCTGCTGGACCTCCCGCTGAGAGCCATCAACCACTGCTTACAGCTTCAGCACCACAAAACTCTATAGAGGAAACTAAAAGTTCATCTCCTAACGAAAATACCAATTCAGGTAAAGATCATAATAGTACGAAGACTACTCTTTATCCTCACTCTGAACTAAAAGAAGAACTTAGTAGATCACATTATTCAATCCGAATCTAACATCTTAAAGAATGTCGCATGTTCCTTTCACAACCTTACTAAACAAAATTATTCAACAAAGAGGAGATCCACCCCTCATTTATGAGATACTCATTGAACAAACTAATAATAATGAATGTCTATTTCACGTTAATTTACAATATAACAATTATATAATAATGAATAGTGGCAAAGATAAAGAAAACGTAAAGCAAAAGGTAGCACAAAATTTATATAATGCCTTAATTAATGAATCAAAGGAAACAAATCAAAACGTCCAACCGAATTCTATTGGTAAAAATTTCAAAAAATTAAACGAAATTTGCACTCAAAATAAAATCGAGTATCCAAAATATACAGTATTACGAGTAAAAACTTCATCAAAAAACTCAACATACATAGCAATTTGTTTTATTAATGATATCAAACGAATAGGAATTGGAAACACAATAAAAACAGCAATGGATTTCGCAGCTATAAAAACAATAAATTTTCTTTTGCAAAATGATAAAAAATGTGAAGTAAATTTAATAAACTCACTAGAACATTTGCATGTTACAATCCAAGAATCACTTATAAATGATCCAAAACCTTCAACGAGTGGTCAGATAACAAAACCTAATATTAACAGTCGTTTTAAAAATATAAATCCTTATAAAATAAAAAGAAATAATACTTCTACTACATCGCCTTTTTCTGGAAAAAGCTTTAAGAAATGTTTTAAATGCGGATATAGACCCCCCAATCAGTACAATAAATTCTAATATAAATATTCCATACTGATTCAGGAAATCATCTATAATGGAGCATTACTATGATGAGCCTACCCACGTGCGAAGTTACAAAAAAAGATATGTAGAACAGACTCTCTGGGACTTTTAAACCACGTGGAAATTTTGAGAAATTTTACGATAAAATATGGATTACCGTTACCACAATACATCGTTTATCCTGATCCAAATTCAAAAACCAAATCATTTTTTCTTGCTCAAGTTAATACAAACGATCATTTTGCTGTACAAGCGGGTCCTACAAGCGAGTTAGCCGAAAATAGAGCTGCTTTAAAATTACTACAAATATTAATAAGATCTTATGATCTTTGCGATGAGGATTTTTATAATAATAAATGTAAAGAAACAAAAAAAACGAAGAATCAAAGTGTTCAAACTGATCCAAGACCAAAATTAGTATCATGGAAAAATTCATGTAGATATTGTAACACTCAAATGCATGCTACAAAAGAGTGCCGTAGACGGAATGTTTTTAAAGCTGATAAATCAACACAAGTTCCCCCTCCACTTCCACCACGAAACTCCTCAACATTTAGTAATCTATTTTCCCCTTTTTTCCAAAAAACTTCTAGACCTAAATCCAATCATATGTAAACATCCAATTTATCCAATACTAATCCTTTTTTTCTTTTTCAGCCATTCGAGAAGCATAATGAAATTCCTATACAAACCACCTTATGGCGTATACTTGATGCTAATTCTGTTTTTCACTTCTAAAGCAGATAACTTGTATATCAATTCACAATTTTATCACTCATCTGGTATTTATTTTGAACCAATTTCAAAAATACGTCTATTTTCCGAAAATTATAATTTTATCTCTTATTTTGACATTTTGCAACCAGAAAACTTAAAATATAAAATAGTAGATATATCTCACAAACTTTATGAACATTGTATACTCACAAATATTGCAAACAACTGTAATATATATAATCACCACACTCAGCTTGAATTTATGAAAGAACGTATAAATTATTTTCTCGGAGAAATTTCATTTATATCCAGACAAGCTCATAACATCACTAAAATTCCCAAAAATAGTGATCCATTTTTACATCAAATTCAAAAAGTTCTTCTACAATCAAAAATAAGCCAAAAAACTTCTCTTTATTGGCCTAAAGAAAATTTGTTCCTACTCCCAAATCCATTTTCTGAACAAATTAAAAATCTTTCATCCAATCTCAATAACGTTACGATGTACAAAGACTGGCATAAATCACAAATTTACCCAAATTTGCACATTTATAGAATTCTTGCAGCAAATTGGCTGATGGACTTGCATGAAATATCCCGATCCTTTCTATCACTCCTAACACAGCTTACGGAAGCTATGACCCATGCCGCCACAAATTTATGGCACCCCATGCTGCTTCCATATACCTTCCTAGACTTCAAATCTAACAAAGAAGACCTTCACCTTCCAACGTCTCTTTTTTCTATGGTCATTCCATTTTCTAGAATAAGATACTTTACTTTCAATAACTACTTAATTTTTACTATGACCATACCAATTCCATCTTCTGAAGAATTTCAAGTATTTAAAACACATTCAACCCCTATACATTTTGACTTCAACACTGATTATATTATACCTATATTCATAAAACCTCAATTTTCTTATATCGCGATTTCTCCAAATAACGAATCTTACTTCACAACAAATGAAAATTTCCTCGCTTCATGCCACCAAAATGGACTTCAAAATTTTTGTCACCCTCCTCATTCCATATACAGTACTCAAAATAATCCTATTTGCGAAACATCAATGTTTATAAAATCCCAACCGTATAAATGTAAAACATTTATAACTTTCAATGAATATCCCTTTTTAACACCACTGTTGTCACACCGTGGATGGCTTTATTCAACTATTCTTCCTAAGCAAATCTTTTTATCTTGCTCCAAAAATTCCAAAACCCTTATTACTCTTCAAGGAATAGGAATTTTACAAATAGAATCTGACTGTAATTTGGACTCATCAATTCCATACTATAATATTAAAAATTACCCAAAAATAATGGATAACTCAATTCCACTTAGTAAATCGACCACTTCTCTTGAAATAATTTCTCCCTTCTTATATAATATGTCGATCACAGAACCTCACTTGTTAAAAAACGTATTACATCTTTTTCATAAAAAAGATGACATGCTTATATCGACTTTTGAAAGTCATGTTCTTCTACTCACAAAATATGCTAATATTCAGAAAATTATCCCATCTATTTTTAATTCTAGTGCACATAAAATATATATAGCACATACTATAGTTACTTTTCTTATAATAATTATTCTATTAATAATACTAATTAAAATTCAAAAAATTTCAAAAAAAACTAATAAAAATATAAATGAAATGAAACTAGATCAGAAAACTCCTCTTAGCCTATCAACAAAACCTCTTCTAAGTGACCTATCATTCAAATTTTAACTACTTCTTTTCAAACGTATCTATAAACTGGAAAGGACCCATATGTTCCATCCTTTCAACCTTCCTGGTACAAGTACAATCCATCCCTCTCTTTCTATACTGTAAAACCACAGCATGATCATTGGGAATGTACCTTTAGAAGAACAGTTTTTGTAAGGGTATTGTAATATAAGAATTGTTTTTCTAATGGAGAAGTAGAATACCTTTCAATAATGTATAACTTCTGTTAGAATCAAATTTCGGTACTTTTGCACGAATTAAATAGATAAAGTATAAAAATTATATAATCAAGGGTATAGTTAAGTAAATTTAGATCCCTTTCTTTTTAAATTTATAGAATGATTCCGACTGCGGCAGAACCGATCGTGTTCCACTCAGGACCTGTGGACGGTGTATGTCCACAGGATTATCCAATCACATATGGACATTTAATAAATAGTTTTTGTTTCGACTTAGAAGAGTCAACCTTATTCATTTATTACAGTCAGCAAACAACAAAGAAATTTTGCCAATTTTGCTTCGAAAAATTACCAATTACAGAACAAAATGAATACGAATTCTGTACCTCATGGCACTCAGTTTGTAAAATACAATGCGTTAATATGAATTGTAACGTTTGTAGGGAAGCATTAATAACGCCAGTATGTAGTGAAATCGACTGTAAAGGTTGTACTGATCAATTCTTAATAAATAAAATGCAACTTCAATTAGGAAACGAAGTTATAGTTGAAAATGTTTTTCGATAAAATATTATAAATTGTAGTCATAAATAAAATTTCAAATATGTCTAGAAAATTCTCTTTAAGCAAAACACTGTTAGGATCTAGTTAGTATTTTAAAGCTCAATAACGAATTTGTTATAGAAAAATGCTGCCGCATGATTTTGAATCCATTCAAGCCGAAAATCCAGAAAACGACGAACAGTACTACCAACCGTATATCGATCAAATAATTATGAAACATTTTTGTTGTTACTCTCCAGAAAACGAAATATATCAGAATACTTTAGATCAAAAATTCATATGTAAAGAATGTTACAGATTTAAAATTACCTTTTTTGAATCAGAAATATCTGTACCTTTCCTTAACCGCCACATTGTAACCACGGATCTTAACGGATTAAAATGTTCTGTCTGCGAAGAGCAAATTTTTTTCATACGTTTCAGAGCAGACCAATGTTTTCTTTGCACTGAATATCTCTTTGAGTTAGCAAACGCGGAAAACGAATAATTTATAATCCATATACATAATTATTAACAATAATAATAACTAATTTCCATTTATATCAAATTAAATCACAAACAACTCAAATAGATAATTCTTTTGCAGATAAGGACAATGGCAATGCAACAAAGAGATTTGACAAAGGGTAGCGCAGTACAAATACTTGATGAAATAAGTATTGAGTATGATTTTTCAATACCAGAATACACAGTAAAATCTCTTGGAATACATCAAGAACTACCGCCATTCGAGGCAACTTGTGAAATTTTAAAAAATAATTTAACGTATGCTTGTGTTGGAGAACCTGCGTCCCAAAAGAAAGTAGCAAAACAAAATGCAGCAGCTAGAGTCTTGGAAACACTTTCCACGAAATATATATTTTTAGAAGAAAATTTAGAAAAATGCTTAATAACAGAATCTAAATTTTATAATATAAGCGATAAAAACAATAAAGAAGCTTTACAAAAATGGACTAATTCATGTGAAAGGTGTTTTCAAAGAGGACATTTAGCTCGTAACTGCCGCAACCCTCTACGTAATAAAAAATATAAAAATAACCCTTAAAGAATATTTTCACTAATCTACTACATTATAAAAATTATATTTTATATATTACAGCATGTTATTTATAATTTACAAATATAAAATACCCCATTCACGTATAAAAAATATTAATGTATTCAGTTATATAACAAAATAAATCATTGTAACCTTATATTAATACTAAGTTCAAACTATTTTGAAAAAAAAAAAAAAAAAAAAAACTATGTAATAATTTATAACAAAAACTTTTAATATTAAGACAATATAAATTTGTATCCAAAAAATATGTTAATATTTGAATTTATCAAATTGTGAAAATGCAAAAAAAAATACAAATTGTAGAACAAACGTCGAAATGAATGTTATATTTATCATTCAGATATTGTTATCAGAAAAAGAGTTGAATGTATTTCTTCAAAACAAAAAAATGTATTCTTCTACCGAAGTTTCGATCGCGGATCGTTAACTCCCCGCGCTCGAACTGAGGGGGGAGGTGTCACGTCCCGCGACGTATTTGAATGTATATAATACACACAGGCTGGTTTGAGTTAGAAATCTATGAGAGAATCGATAAAGGAGAATAGGGAGTAGGGGAAGTAGGGAGCAGTATAGGGCCCCTTCTCCTCTAAGAAGATATGACTACGTCACGATTTTCGCTGACCGTCAATTTGTATAGAAAAATATAAAAGAGGCCCACACCAAGAGAAAGCAGTCAGTAAATTCTTCGTCTAGTTCGACACTTAAATTTTCCTTCGGATTTATAACCGGTCTCGCGACAATAGTCCAGTGCGGTATTTCAATTTAACTTCGGAAATCTCTGAGTTTGAGATTAATAAAATTCGATTGGGACAATTTAAAATCCAAGTTCGGGAGTCGTAAAAGTCATCGTAGACTTGAATAGATCTTGTAAAGATCTTCGAACAGTGTCGTAAATTTGAATCGCCGCCCTTTACGGAATATACCTGTGCGGCCTATAACTCCGTCTCTCTCACACACTTGGAATACACCTGTGGGGATCCAGTACTTACAACTCACCGCCGTGTGGATTAAACCTCAACACAACTTACGAATCATAAAGGTACCGAACCTCTCTCTCTCTCTATCTTTATTCTTTGTCTCTTTCTCACCTACGTACCAACCAGCCTGTGCCTACATTATATCAGAATTGTCTTAACGAATGTATATCCGGAAATTTTAACCAGTAAAATAAATTCAATTTGTATTATATTCATAATCATTGTGTCTTTCATTGACTTATCCTCATCCCTAAGCGAGGATCATTCGATCCTAACTTAAAACGAGGAATCTTCGATCAAAGTAAGTATTTACGTATTTGTGACGTAACAATATTATTAGTATAACTAAAAAGTATATTTATTACTATTTCATATTTAATTACTTTTTAGTTATCAATTTCCTTCATTGTGCATTTATAAATTATTGTTACAGTGCACTAAAAATATCAATATTTGTTTATCTTGTTGCAATATTGTGAAATATAAGTATATATTGGTGCATGATTTGGAAAGGGACGATAATTGAATCAAAATTGATTTTCGAGTTTCATAAGTACTTGAAATATCTTATAGTCAAATTTTTAGGCAAATAAAGCACTAATCTTGTGATTGTTAGAATTATATAAACGCATGTCAATCCATAACTCGAGTGTTGGTTTGACTAGGGGCGTCCATTAAAGACAGTCAGAGTTTTCGTTGCATTCAGTATAAGCAATGTAGCGAATTATTTTTCAAACTCATTTTTTGTAAGAAACAGAACTAAATGGTATGTCACACTTATTCAAACCAAATAGAGAGTCGATGAGCTGAATTATATTGTACGATTTTCAAGTAATGAAAAAATTTTTGTATTCAAAGCGTATTATGCAATACATTCTTAGCTATATTAAGGATGTTTTAAGGATTAACTCCACTGCATTGTGGATCTTGTACGGGTGACGATTCATAATGTGTGCGCAGATAGAAGTCACCACCGTACTCCATATAATTGTAGTCATAGTTTCCCGACCCTGACATGCCAACGCTTCGAATTTTACTGATTTCATTATCTGCGAATATCAACATTTACACATGAGTACAATTTTAGTTTTTTTTTTGCAATGACCTTTCATTATCATTTTTTTTCCTTTTATTACCTCCAACTGATGATGAAAATTCGAGTGTTCGTCCTGTTTCTTGGGGGTGTTTTTCTTTCAAGAGAGTTTTACACAACATTTTTGGAGTTCGTGCTTTTTCCTGTGCTGGTGAGTCCAATGGTCGTTTGCAAATGTACCGACAATGTACCGACGTTTGTTACCAATATAGTGGTTAATGTGACTGATAAAACACGATTCGGAAAAGGATTTGAAATCAAGTTTCGTTATATCAGTTACCCAAGCTGCAAAAAATACATAACAGATTTAAAAGATGATCTATCTATATCCCAGTTCGCAAAGAAACGTTTTTAGAAACGTTACTGGAGCCTTTTTAAACGTTTCTGGAACGTTTGAAACGAGCTCACTGGTTAACTTGGTGTACATCCTGTTGTACTTCATGTACATTCTATTTTTCATGACATTTTTAACTTAACCTTCAAAAATTATATACCATATAAGCCGCGATATAAACGTCGATCGATTCCCGGATTTGACTGAGATCTGTGCCCAGCAGCGGAGTAGTAAACGACTTTTCGTCCATAAATTTCAGTCAATATGCTGCTCACCAAATCTGTCCACGAAATTTTGCCATTTGAATTAGAAGCCCTTTTCTTAACGAGGCCAAGGTCTGTTATGTGCATAAAAAATTCACACGTGATCGGCAATTTATACGTTCATTGAAAGATTAAGTATTCACGCACTTTACCGACTCCTGCGTCATAATACAGTTCACGGATCTGAAAATTTGTGGAACCAATGTT
The DNA here is from genome assembly GCA_030998225.1 of Diplolepis rosae. Taxonomy (NCBI): domain Eukaryota; kingdom Metazoa; phylum Arthropoda; class Insecta; order Hymenoptera; family Diplolepididae; genus Diplolepis; species Diplolepis rosae. The sequence continues at coordinate 1,691,496 of JAPYXD010000686.1, read as the reverse complement.
TACATCTTGGCAAAATTTATGAACATTCTAATCAATTGTTTATGCGCACCTCTGAGTCAAATTTCGATCGAATTTCTTCCGGTGTTTTGTTATCTTTAGGTTTTGAACCAATCCAAAAATTACTATCAGAAACACTTGTCTGTTTCTCATAACAAAACCTCAGAGCTGCAGCATACAGTTCGGCAGATTTAACTTCGTTTGCGGTTACTGAAAAAAATGAAAAAAATTAACGCGTTTTGCTGTATGATCAATGGAGGTCAATGACTCATTTTAAAGATTCTTCCAATTACACCAGTATTTTTTATCAAGCCTTATCAGGGACGTATGCAGAAAAAATGTTTTTCATTTTCAAAATTAACGTGACTAATTTTTTCGGATTTTGGAGTTTTTATAAAATGATTTCTCTACGTTCTCTAGTATGAATATACAGTTTAACCATGTTTAAATTTTAAATTTAAACTTTTTGAATTTTTGAGTTACACATTCTCTATTTCTGTACTATGTTATTTCAATTTATCAATTTCAAAATCATAATTTCCATATTAAACTAATAATTGTGTATTTTTATTTTTGTCATACTTGTTTTTCTATTCAGATTCGAATTATTCGAAAGTTGTAATTTTGGAATTTCATTTTCCAAAATTCACAATAAATAACTGAAATTCGAAAGTTTGTAATATTTATGGATTCATAATCATGGGTACAATTTTTTCGCTATTTTCGTATTTTGATTGTTTATCAATTTTAATTTTAATTGATAGAAATTGTATTATAGAAGTTTATTATTTTCTAAATTAGCAATAACTCAATGACATTCTACAGTTTGAGACGCTGAATCTTTTACATTTTGGAGTAAAACTTGTTTTCATATTTTTGATATACTCGTATATTAATTGTTACGTTCTCACGAAAAACTTCTAATAATCGAAGATTGTTATTTAAAAGATTCTAAATTCAAAAGTTCAAATTCAGTCAACAAAATTTCAAAGTTTCAAATATTGAAATTTTTGGATTTTTTTCGTATCAAAATTTTCAATCATTTTACTCCCGAAAGTAATCAATTGTTGTCAAATTTTAGGAGGGGTTTAAACCCCCCAAAACCTAATTCTTTGTACGCCCCTGACCGGTGCATAAAACTATTACATTAAAAGGATTAAAAAATTTGGAAAAATGTGTGTCACAAATGAATATGTATTAAAACAAATCCAGCCCGAATTCACCAGTGTGGGGAATTAATTTTGCCATTGCTCGAACATAAACGTCGAATTGTTCCGTCTTTTCATGATTTGAATCAGTATTGTCATCACCAATGTAGATCGAACCATCGTTGTGGCTATTGAAGTCATTCAGTATCGCATCCTCTAGAAGTATTGATTTTTTACAATCAGGACCGAACATGATTGAAATGGCATAATACGTCACTGATGGACCAGTGGTAACTTTTAGAGTTGCCACAAAGTCGCTGTATAGTTTCCAAAATAAAAGTTCAAATCAATTATCGGGGCCAGAGGTTCGTGTATGAAATACGACACACGTTCAGAGGGATTCTGTAATTCTGTTTTCAGATTCTGTAAAACTTTGTGAATCTTTGAAAAAAATAAAAAACTAGTCTGAAATTTTTTTTAAATTTACATTTTTGGACAATTTTGCAGTATTTTTCTGAGATTCTTGATGATTTTTGAAAAAATTTCGAATATATTTAGTGAATTCTATTAGAACATTGAGAAATTTATACGAAGTCCCATTTATTTCAAGAAACGTCGAAAATTTCGAGGAATTGTAAAAAATTGTTGCTGAGAATTTTCAGAAATCCTCTACTTTTTAGAAACATTCGCAGCATATAACAAAATTAATCAGAATTTTCAAGAATCTTCCTACTTTTTTGAAAATTCCTCAGGGAATTGAAAAATGTATCGTGTATTTCTAACAATTTTTTCTTAAAATATCGAAAAATGTATATGAATTCCCGAAAATTCTAGAAAATGTTGAAAATTGATTCAAAATGTTGTAAAGTTTCGAAAATCGTCAACTTTTATAAAAGTTCTTCTGCATATTGCAAAATGTTTTGTGTATTTCTGACGAATTTCGCAGAAATATTAAAAAATTTATAAAATCAATATAATGCATGAAAATTCGATAATTTCCAAAAAATCAGAGTGTCACGATTATTCTCAGTAGGAGTCAGATTGAGGTATTCAATTTGCCTGAGTTCAGTAGCTTCGCGCACTTCAGCGCTACTTAGAGAAGAGGAAAACAGGCTTTTATATTGATGCTGCGAATTAGAGCTCTCCGACCGCGATAAATCTATGGCTACAGGCATTTTAGTATCCAATTGTTTTTCACCTACGTAATGAAAAATAGACAATTTTCTATTAGGTTCCAAGCAATTAAGAGCGCATAATCAAAACTTTTGTAAATAAAATTAATTTTTCACCGAATTCATCTAAAACAAAACCAATTGAAAACAAATTCATTGAAAAATAACAAAATTTGAGAATTTACACCACACCAGAAGCATGAAAATCCACTTTTGAATACGAAATTGTAGAAAGTCTTTTGAAAAACATCACCAAACTCTGTGAATATGAATCAACGATAAGTATACCATTGATTGTAATCAGCGTATATACGCTGATAAATCAGTTAAATTTCATTGATTCATCAGGGTGTATACGCTGATTATAATCAGTAGTATACTTGTAGCTGATAATCAGCGGGATTTCATTGATTCCGATTTAGAGAGAAGAGACTCTGATAGGGGTGTTTATAATAAGAACAATTTTTTGAACGAGTTAATTAAAAAAAGATTGATTGGAAATGAATTTGTTGAAAAAATATCAAAATTTGGGAATTTCTCTGTATAACAGAAATACTGAAATTAATGTATGAAGACAAAATTGTAGAAACTTTTTCAAAGAACTTCACCTGAAACTTGCGAGCACGAAGATACCAGTTTTTTTGCAACTGGAGGATATGGTGGGTTGGAAGTATGAAATATCCCAGGATTGTTCAACAAATAATCCGTATCTTTATTTTTTTGGTACACCTGTTTCCCTTTAGCCGCAACTTTTTTTTGATTTGCCAAATTTTGCTGTTTGCTTTGTATTTCTTTAGTGAATATTTTTCCAGAAGCAATTTCACCATTAGCGTTCAGAGGAATTCCTTCGAGCTCATTCATATCATCTGATATGGATAGATCAAATACCCAATTAGTGAAACCAATTTTTACAATTGTTCCGTGAAAAACTTATTTTTACAAAAATTTATTTCAAAATGTATCACCAAAATGTTTGTTCTATAACTTAATTATACATCAAATAAATGATTATTAAAAAATACAAATAGTTGAAAAAAGATTCTGAATACTGAAATGTGCATGCTGAACGATTGAAAAAATACAATTTTCAGTTTTTTTTCACAGCATAAAATTTGAAATATCTTGTCAAAATTGTAGAAATAACCTCAATTTCATATACAATACGCAACACAAATTCTGGGTTACATTCTCAAGTAACATCTATAGTTTTTATCAAACTACCAGAAATGTGCCTAGGGTATTTCGAGTGTAAACTTTTTCGATATTACAAATAAGTATGTATACATACTTCTTACTTACAGTTCAAGGATAGGATTTTTGCTTTGAATTTTTTCTTTTTCCCATTTTCAACCCACCACAGTTCTGGTTCAGAGTTTGGATATTTGCAGTTTTTGGGTATTTTTGAAGCTGGGATTATTGATTTTTGGCGACTTTCACTCCACCAAACCAACGCGTACAAAATTTTTCTATTTTTTTGCTCTCCACTCGCCATTTTAACGTAATTTTATTTAATATGCACCTGAAAAACGAAGTGAAAAATAGTGGCCACGTTTTTGTTTTAACCGATTTTCACTTTTATTTGTGGTTTGGCTGGACTGGTAATATCGCACTCTGTTTGAGCATACGGAAATTACATATAGTTTCTATAACGATTTTACTGATAATATCACATCAACAACTTTCATGGTGAGTTGTTTATAAGAGAATTGTATCTGAAATTTAAGGATGTATAGAAAATTTTTTAAAGAACTGGGGAAGCAGAGAAAGCATCAAAGACTTCAAGAATTAAGGAGAAATCATGAACATGATAACGTCGCAATTGGAGAAAATGAGTTGTGAGTTTATAAATATCTTTTTTCAATGAATAAAATTAGATTTTACTGTAAAAACATTAAATTTATATTCTGGACAGCATTTCCAATTACATTTAAAAAGCTTAAACATTTTATTTTCAAATAAGTAAAATGAATAAATTTGGGTCAAGTCATGTCAATTGATTATAAATTAATCCGTAGGATTGTACGCGATTTCACAAACGAGGAGAATGAAATACCCGGACAAAATAACATTCTACGTGCGCAGCAACAACAACAGCAGCAAGAACAACTTCAACAAAAACAGCAGCAAGGACAATTACAACAACAACAGCAGCAAGAACAACTACAACAACAGCAGCAGCAGCAGCAGCAGCAACAAGAACAACTACAACAACAGAATATTGGAAACGGTCAAGAGGTGAATGAAGAATTCAATGATGATGACGATTATTCGGACAATGGGAGTGTTGACTGGGATGCAGAATTTAACGAACGTTTGCAGCAAGATGATGAAGCAGAAGAACTAATCGATGAAAACTTCGAACTCAACGAGGAAGAAATAGAAGATATTCTGAATAGACAACGCGAAGAGGATGCGGAAGAAGAGTTCAACAATAATCAGCCGTTGTACCGAGGAACGCTTTTATCTGTCAGAGAAAGTATGTTGCTGATTTTAATGATTATTCTACGCCACAATGTTAACTATGAGTGTCTTGCAGATATCATATCTGTCATAAACATGCACTGTTTGCGAGAAAATTTGAAGAAAATTAGTTTTTTTAAATTCAAGCGATTTTTTTCCTTAGACGCTAATGAAATGATTAAACATTACTATTGTTCGGAGTGTTTGAAGCCTTTCGCGGATTTGAACGATGTTTGTCATTTGTGTCTTCAGGGGAAAAAAGTTTACTTCATACAATTACCATTTTTGGAGCAATTGAAAGAAATGTTCAAGCGAAATGATTTCTTTATACATTTACAATCTCGTTTTCAAAGACCTCGGCATCCTTTTGGTGTCATGTCTGACATGTACGATGCTTCACTCTATTTTGACTGGATGAATTATAATAATAATTTCCTAGAGAACCCTCATAACATTTCGTTTACTGGGTATACCGACGGAATTCCCGTTTTTAAATCCTCAAAAATCAGTGCCTGGCCGTTGTATCTAACCATAAACGAATTACCTTTCGAACTTCGTTACAGAAAAGAGAATATTCTACTTGCTGGTCTGTGGTATGAAAAAAAAAAAAACCAAACGCAAATAATTTCATCTATAAATTTCGTGAGGACTTTAAGAAACTATTTCAAAATGGCATCCAAGCAGTAGTGCCTAATCCATATCAGCTCATCAATGTGAAAGGTGTCTTATTGCGAGGAACGTGCGATTTACCAGCTAAAGCAGAATTTTTAAATATGGCGTATTTCAATGGAAAAAATGGTTGTCAGGTTTGTTACTGTGAAGGATGTAACGTCCCCGTTGGACCTAATAGCACAGTCCACGTTTATCCATACGATGAAAATATATAACTCAGAACTTTACAAGAATGTATAAATTATGCTAGATTGGTAACTCCACAGAATCCTCAAATGGGCATAAAGGGTCCGAATGCATTTTCAAAGATAATGTCAGATTTCATTAGAGGGATGGGAATTGACAAAATGCATGGCGTTGAAGGAGGTGTTGTTAAAAAAATGTTATTTATTCTCTTTGATTCTAAGTACAGTGCGTTTCCATTTTCACTGTATAATTTTATTGATTTAGTCAATAGCAGATTGATGTCCATCAAACGACCAAAATTCGTCCACAGAATGCCAAGAAATGTACAGGATCTAGTGCACTGGAAAGCGTCTGAACAAAAATTATGGTTTTTTTACTACAGCATTCCGGTTCTGAATGGCATAATGCGTCACGATTATTTTCAGCATTACCTTCTTTTAGTGACAGCTATAGTACTTCTCGATGCAGACGTTATAACACCTGATATGATTAGAATTTCTAAAGATTTGTTATATACTTTTGTTCAACGATTTGAAATTTTGTATGGTTTACGCTTTTGCACTATAAATATTCACCAATTGCTCCATCTGCCCGACCGAGTTGAGACATTAGGACCACTTTGGAGTTTTTCATGTTTCGAATTTGAAAATCTCAATGGCTCCTTTTTGAAGTTAGTGCACGGCACATGGCATATTGATACTCAAATTATCAAATCTCACATCCAGTTTATCAAAATGTCCAAACTTATTGAGCGGTTGCCTGAAGGAGAGGTTAGAACTTTTTTGCAAAAGAAAAAGAAACAAGTTTATATCAAAGAACAGATTGATCTTAAGTGTTACAGCGTGGGACGTTACAAAAGATTGAATGAAAAGCAACTGAATATTGTACGCAGAGCTTGCCAAAATTCGAATATTAGAGTCAATGGGTTTATGTGGCAATATTTCCGACTTCTCAAAAAGGGAATCTTGTACGTGGCCGAAACTTATCCCCGAGTTCTTCAAACAAAATCAGACATCGTGCAATATCATGATGGTAATCAGTCGTTGCTAGGTTCAGTAGCCTATTTTATAAAAATTGTTCCACGATGTGACTGTATGCGAACAGTGTGTGAGTGTATGGGAACACATGATGCAACAGTCAGAAAAATAGTAACAGATGGATTTTTTACTGCAATCGGAAGAAATTGTACACAAAATACTTCTAGTTTCTTAAGAAGATGTCATGTGACCAATAATACATTTACAATCGCCGTTGAAAACCTTGATACGGTATGCGTTCATGTGGACATTGACAACGAAATGTTCGTAGGCATAAAGGTCAACACTAAAGAGCTTGAGTAGAACTCAATGATTGTATTTAACCCTCTAAAATTTTTTTCTTTAACTTCCAATAAAGTATTCCAAGTAATTAACCAATATATGTTTTGAAATTTTTATATAAATTGTGAAAGTTTTATATAAATCATGTAGGAAATATTCAATGACGTGCCGAATATTGCGTGTCTGACTGAAAAATTCTAAGACTACACTTGAAAAATACTGAAAAAAAAATCCAATAGGGATTCGAATATTTCTTATAAATTATTGAAATAATTCAATAGAAGTGTATTTTTTCAATTTATTATTGAAAAATGTCATCACCTATGTATTGGAGTATTACGATTTTTTTTACAGTGTACAACTAAGTATACTCGGACATAATAGAATAAAACTCACTAGTCTTATTGTTTGTAATAAATTAACTTGATCAAGAAAATCCATTTTACTTAACTAAAGATACCTTTTTTAACTCTAACGTTTCTGATCTTGGAATTAGAATTTTTAATATAACTTCGCTCTCGTTTCACTATCGCTTCGTACTCGTTCTTCTCCGCGTTTATGTTATAAACTATTCACCTTCAGTTTTTCGAGAGTTTGAGGGACGTAATATTCGCTCCATACTCGCTAAACACTCGATTTTTTAAATAGAAAGTGTAGCGAGGGCGAAGCGAAGGCAAGGACTTCGACTCGGGTCATCATTTGAAATTTGATGATTTCTCATTACCATCTTTGATTCTAGAGCAGAATCTAGCAGAAAAATTCCGAAAACATCTTAATTAGTTAGAAAAATACTATGAAAACTTACCTTTGAAATGAGACTACAGACTTTTGACAATGTTAATTAATTTTAGAGTTATTAATATTATTAAGAAAGATCTAAATTTGATGTCTTTTAGATTCTCATCATATGAGAATTAAGGTTTTGGTTTTATGTGAAAAATAATTTTCGGAATTTTCGTCAAATCTTTACGTTTTGAGATCCCCTGAGTCAGGAAAAACGGTTTTTACGAAAGTGTCTGTCTGCCTGCAGTAGTAATAGGTCATATACTCGATAACTCTGGATAGAAAAAAATTGTCGGATTGAATTGAGCTTATGCATACATTATCGCAGCTGAAAAAGTAAAGACAAGTTCGTTAACCCAGCTACATCCGACAAAAATTGTCAAAATAGGAGCATTTTTTGTGTTTTTGAAAAAAACTTTATGAAAAGATCAAAATTTTTAAGACTGGTTTCTGATAATTCTCGTAAATCTCTACTAATTATCCTGATAATATTTTGCAATTAAAATAAATTTAAGAAAGTTACAGTATATTAAAACTTGAAAAAAGTCAATATCCATTTTCCAGTTAAATTATACGAAATACGAATAAAAGTTATGATAAAAAATGGTTTACTACATAAAGATCTACAACTGTAATAACTGTAAAGTGACATGTTTGATGACATGTCTGCTATTATATTGACCCAAAATTCACAGAATTTTTGTTAATTTCTCATTTTTTTGGCATTGGATCAGCCTCTTTTTATTTTCTTCTATTAATATTATCAATGCTACTTACGATAAAAAACGCAAAAAAAGAGAGAAGGCAAACGTTTCGGCCACATATGGGGGCCCTCTTCAGTGCCATAAATTAAAAAATTAATTCAAAATTTTCGTAAAAGATAAAAATGTAGATATATTATTATATCATATAGGTTTGGTTTCGTCGGTCTTAGGGTCAATATAAAACAACATTAAAGAAAAATTATTGAATCAATTTATATAAATAAAAATATTAATATTTCAATAAATTGTAAGGCTAAAATTATGAATATTAATCGAATTTGCCATGGCATTATTTAACATATGATTTTCAAGTTTGTGTTCTCATGCTTTAGCACGCTTTTCATTGGTGAATTTAATTCAATTTATCGTATCTTCGTCTCTCTATCCTACAGTTTGCGTTGCTTCATTGGATTGTACATACCGTATTATAATGTTATTTTAAATTATTGAAGCCCTCAATCTTTGAGGCTTTAATTTTAATAACATTTTCAATAATAAGACTGAATCTTCATGTGTGCTTTCGTTTTTTTGTAATTTATGTAAGTACTTATTTATTATATCAACACAACATAAAATAGTTCTCTTTGGAAAAAGAAATTTGATGGTAAATTGATTTGTTCAATTTTTAGTGACATATATATTCCTTGAAAAAGACCCGCAGTGAGGTTGAAACGTAGGAGAATTTTTAACCAAATATAATGAAGGAGTTTTTTATAGAATGTTGTTTTATTGACCGCAAGACCGACGAAACCAAACCTATATGATATAAAGATCTACAAGTTTGAACTGCAACATTTTTTCATAAGATGTATATTTTTATTTTTAATTAAAAAAAAAATACCATTGAAAATCCGAAATTCAATTTTTTAACTAAAATATGTGAAGTACGAAAAAAACGTAAGAATGGAAAATTGTTCGTTTCAATTATATATACAAATATTTTCAGATATAGTTTCTAATAAAACGTATATTTTTCATTATAATTTAAAAAAATACGATTAAAATTAAAAAATTCCATTATTTGAACAAAATATGTGACATACGAAAAAAACGTTGAAATAGAAAATTATTTGCCTAAATGAGGTCTACAAATTCTCAGTAGGACATTTTTTGACAAGATGTATATTTCATGTTTTGGTTTTAAAAGATACAATATTGAAAAAAAAAATTTCATTTTTGAACCAAAATATGTGTGATACAAAATAAGCGATAATACAAAAAATCGTTTTCTCTAAAAGAGTCTATGAATTCTCCTCCTTTTTTAAATATTTGGAAGAAAATAGATTTTTTGTAATCTTGTAAATTATTAGAAAGTTACAGAAATGTATACAGAAAATCGAGCGCGAAGCGCAAGTGCCATGATAAGAATGTGTTCTTTAAGGCTGATAGAGCTTTAAGTAAATTGAATTTCTTTATTCATTTGAAATCAAAAATAAATTTAGTAACTTTGAGAAAATGTAATTCATATCGATAATATTATAAAATTGACTTGAACTTAAGTATCAAATTACAAGTAATAAATTTAAATAATAATAAAACAGGACTTATATCGACCCTTAGTATTAATATTCAAATATTGTTCATGTTCTTAGTTGGCTTTAGGATCCGAAGAATATAAGACCGAGTGCGACGATCGAATCGCGCGCCCCAGGAGCGCTCAAACTTGCAAGCGAAGCGCGCGATGATAATGTGCCCACGAAGCGGGCAGATTTTTTGTAGTATATTTTTACAAAATTAATATTATGCTCTTAACTTGGGCTTATTAGAAGCAAAACTGTGTTAACTTTTATTTTAGCATCATGAAAAAATGTTAACCTTTTATTATAAAAATTAAGTTACTTTAACAATAGCTTAAGTAACATATGAACCTCTAATTTCCGATGGAAGTGTCTGTGTAAATAAAGGTTTTAAATATTACAAAAAAAGCATAAATTGTATTTGAATTCGCATGCGATCTTGCACTTTGAGATTTATTCGGTGTCAAGTAAATTCGACAAATCATTACTATAAAGTAAAATACTTGAAAAAACATTTTCAAAATATTTATAATTTTTACACGAATGTACATACAGTCGACCGGCAATCGGAATACCCGGGCTCGAATCCCGGTGCATTCGAAAACGTCTTTTTTCCACAGAAAGATTTTCAATTTCAAAATCGTATGAAGTGAGGGGCACCATGGGGGCACGTGTTATATGAATGCTCATTGCTACTTATTTTTTTAATAATCATATGTATTATAGTAACATCTGAGTACATGGAGAAAAATGGAGATCAGGAGAATACGAACGATTACTGAGAATTAAGAATGATTACTATAAAAGAGAAGAGAGTATTTGACAGCACAAGACTGATTCCCAAACAGTGTAACACTCTCTTCTGTCATCTAATAATTTTTCCTATTTTCCAGTAATCACCCATATTTCTCTAATCTCCATTTTTCTCTGCGTAGAAGGGTAAGAAATCGCGGAAATGTCCCCAGAAAAAAGCGATAGTAAAAAATTATTAGTTTCACCTCGAGGCAATTTCTATATTCTGTACCTTTTTCTCAATTTTCTCTTGATTGAAGTCGTTAACCATTCGTATTTAATACTAATAGATTCCTCGAAATCGAAAGTACTAGTATATATTTGATTTATGGGGACTTGTGTTTTGTTCCGGAGTTTCGCCGATTTTGACGAGGAATCCCATAAGACTACGTGTTAAACTGACATTTTTTCGGTAGCGATTTTTTCGGCAATGACATCGTCAACCACGGTATTTCTTTTTTCCAAATGAATCTAGCATATTTTATTAAGATAATCTCTAAGTTTCAGAGCAGTCTGTAATTTTTTTCAAAAACGATCAAGCCACCTTAAGTATGTCACTATGAAAGTATTAATATGTTTAATGTTTTTAAATTATTCAATGTTTTATTGAGAACATTAAAATAGTAGATTGTAATGACCCTTGATTTAATTTATAATAGACTTCTTCATTTATGGACCCTAAAGCCAATGCAATTTATTAAAGCATTTTGAATTCAACATAATTCTGAATGTTTGAGTATAAAAGGTTTAAATATTTGAAAAATACATAAATTATATCAAAATTAGCACACGAAATCGTACACTAACTTTAATTTGGTATGAGGTAAAATTGAAAATAAATCCTTTAGAATAAAACATTTTGAAAAAACTTTCAGAATACATAACATATTATAAATAAAAATTTCAATATATAAGTATAAATAAAAGGTTTGATTGTTCAAAAGTAAAATATATTATATCTAATATTTTATCGAACAGCACACTTTAAGATTTCATTGGTATGGGGATACACATTTTTAAAATTACACGACTTATTGTAACATGTTCAACCCCAGCATATAGAATCCAGAAAAGACTTTCTAAAAATATTTTAATTAGGTTAACAAATCACTATGAAGACATAATAAAAAAAATCTTTTAAAATTTTAATTTCTTTACATACTTATTAATTTCCTTCAAAGATATCTAAATTAAAATTTCTTTTGTAATATCTATCTATAAAATAAATCACTTTAACGAAAGTGATATGTACAAATTGTCATGTAGACGATGTAAATTCCAAAAAATGTTATAGTTACAAAGCTTCAAAATTTTGTAATTAAAATTTTAATATAAAACTTTAAGCATTTATTGAGCTTGAATTCCATTGGAAAATTTGTTGTTTACTGTTCAAATCTTCCTCCGATTTCAGAAGAACAGACAAATTAAAAATTGCAAAATATTTCATTAAAAAAATTGAACTCGTCCATATGATTTTGTCATATTGTAACAAGATTTGAACACTTCGGACAAAAATTTTTATGTAAAATTTAATATCGATAAATATTTACATATTCATATGAAGATATTAATGAACACATATTTTAGCTTTTTAATTTATCCACATTTGTTAGAAAATTTTTCCTTTCCATAGACCATTTCATTTTTTTAATGAAAAGTCTGTGCTTAGGCTACAAAAATGTGAGATGAAAATATTTCTAACATAAAACTGAGAATGTAAATTTTAAACTTGAATTTTATGTTTATCTCTTCTTAATAGAAAATATCTCTCTAACTGAAAAGTTTTTAAATGTACAAAATTGATAAGAAGTATGGAAATTTAAATAGGAAAATATATATTGATTCAAATTTGGAACATTTATTGGCATCAAATTTTGCTGAAAGTTTATTTTTGAAGTGTTCAAATGCTTATAAAATTTCACACGATATTTCAGACTTTTATTTTAGGCAGATTTTTTCCAAAATATCAGAAAAAAAGTGTTGTCTCTTAAATAACATATTTCGTAAATTTGAAATTGTCGTCTGCTTTGCGCCTCTTTTGCACGGTTTCGACAGAAAAACACAATTCTCAATTCCGACTCGATAACCGAAAGCGTGAAATCTAAAAATAGCATTGCATGAAGGAAGCGAAGAGAATAAGGAAAAGTGGGACGTGTCGTTCTCGCGTGCAAGAGCGACGAGGAAGAAACAAGGGCAGCGCGCGCCGCTGCCCCTCCATAGAAATTCTGATGGTAAATCATTTCTGGATTTCTAACTTTCATTATTTACCGACGCGCAAAGTACGCCTTTTGCACAACGCGTTCAGAGGGCGCGTTTATCAGCCCACTTTTGTGAAATTTTCTTATTCCATTACTTTAGCAATCTCCCAACTCATCTCTGGTAAGGTGAAAACTGTTTCTTTTTCCACCAGGCCTGTCTAGGGACTTGGGTGGCATAAACCTTTTTCAAGTACGTAGCAAAACTTGAAAATAAGTGAAGTTCTGTAGTGTGATATGATTAATAGTGACGGTGACACAGAAGATAAGCCAGGCACAGCCAAGCTAATGTAATATTTTTGGCGAAACTGAATTGATAAGGGTGAAAATAATATGTCAGATGATTTTTGTAAAATAAATACTCTAAATTCGTATGATGAAGCGATTCATAGTGAAGATTGTAAAAAATGGGTAAAGGCTATGGATAATGAAATCGATTGTTTAGATGAAAATGATACTTGGATTCTTGTAAATAGAGATAAAAATAAACACGTATTAGATGTAAAATGGGTTTTTACAATAAAGTCAAAGAGTAATGAAACATTTCGGCCCTTTTTGATCTTTAATTTATCAATTTTTAAACATTTATAAATCTATTTTTACCTGATTTGGCCAAAAGTTTCGCTTTTAAATTTTGATTTTAGATTTCAAACCTGCAATTTTTTTATTAGATCAATTTTATGAATTTTGGAATGGCAATTTCTCCCTATTTTAGGCCAAAATTACCTTCGTGCTTTATGAATGGGTCACACGAAGGGTGAAAATTTCGCGAATTTTTATTCTTTATTTAAAGAGTAAGAACGGCAAAGAAACTCACGATTTTTAGTTTTTCGGAGTGAGAAAAAGTAAAATGGAGGAATCGTCCAAATGTTGCCCGTGTTTTATAGACTTCGTATCTAGAATTCATAAACAAAAATTTGAATAATATTCGCTGCGTTATTTCGCACAGTAGCGCTTTAAAAAAAAACACGTTTTAATTTGGGGAATTCCCTACTCCTGAAAATAAAATTTGGTTGACTGGCAGGCTCTTTTCAACATCAATTTCTTTTGTGCATTACGATTGCGTATTCCACCCTCGAGGCATTCAAACGCTAGCAAGAAATTATTGAGTTTTTTTGCTTACTCAAATTAAGGAAATCTTCCAAGTTTGGCATCAGTGTTCTGTGGTGAATAAAAGCACTCAGGCTTACACTCACAGAAATCCTCATCATTTGCGCTAGAAGATGCGTTCAATTCCTTAATTTTCAAAAGAAAACCTTCCCAACTGTTTAACGCGATACCCGTGGATTTATTTTCCCAGTTCTCTGAGGGTAAGGAAGAGCGTTTCACTGGTAAAGTTCCCTAGTGGGCTACGGCACCAGATCCACAATTGAATTGATAAAATAAATAGAGGAAAAAGGATGTCGTCTCCCAGGTAAAGTGCCCTCTGGGGCTACGGAACCTGATTGACAATTTGGTTAAAAAAATATTCAAATAAAGAGTTATAACCTCACAGGTAAAGTGCCCTAAGGCGCTACGGCACCTGGTTGACAGTTGAGATTTTATAAAAGATTTTCTAAAAAAAAAAGGGAGAGTAACTTTCCCAATTTCTCACTCTGTGGTGAGTCAACGAGTCAACAATCAATATTGATTTATTATTATTTGTAATTTATATATAAAACAATATTCACTTATAATATTTAATATTCACAGTATTTACAATGTAATAATAAATGTATTTATTTATGGTAATCATATTTGTATGTTTATTCATTTTTATTTATTATCTGCATCCATTAACACGACGAAATTATCTTTCATAATGTCCATTTATTTATCTGTCTGTCTTTTCAATTATTTGTTTATTCAATTGTTAATTATAATTCCTTTCCATGCAAATGAATGAACAAACATGCATCAAACAATGTAAAAAAAAAGTAAAAGAAATAACAGTGTGGGACGCCCACCCATCCAGCGGACCATGCCGCAAGCTGCTTGACCTGAGTGAACGGTCGAGTGGGAGCAAACACAGGTTAGTGTGGCGCTCGCTGAGGATATGAACGAAAATGTCCGTGAAAAGTAGACTGCCTCGTTCTCGGCACGCTCACTTCCGGTTTGGAAGTAAATCACTGATTATGAAGCGGATACATAATTAAACCTCGCAATTTTTCGTGCGGGTTTCATGGGAATCCACTGGTTCCAAAGGCAAGCCTAATTCTGCGGAATCTTCCCCCGTTTCGTCGGAAAAAGCGGATACTTGAGGCTGGGCCATCTCAGTAAATATAAAGCTAGATTAGTAGTTAGAGGTTTTCAACAGAAAAACGTGATTGATATTGTATACTCTCCCGTTGCAAGTAGTGAAACTTCAAAATTTTTAATGTCCTTTTGTTGTCAAAATGATTTAATAATAGAACAGATGGACATAGAGACTGCATTTCTGAATGACAAAGTAAGCACGGAAGTATACATTCGTCAACCGCAAGGGTATGAGGATGGAACAGATCCAGTATGTAAACTAGTAAAATCAATGTATGGCTTAAGCGAAAGTCCGAGAGATTGGTTTGATTGTTTTGATGAATTTGTAACCACTGAAAAAATTTCGGTGCACCGGTTGCACCGATAGGGACAGCAGCAGCGCCAAACGCCGTGGTGAATCTTATACCTCAGTTCGGTGCAGGTGATGTCCCGTTTCCGCACAGCAGATGCACTCGATCGGCACAAGCGCTCTCCAAACTGCATAGTGCAAACGTTGTCATTGATTTCGGGAACCATGGTACACCAGTGATGAGAGAACGCGTTGTTCTTATAGTTCTTATAGTAAAGATATAGTAATGGAGATTTTTATACAAAAAAAAACATTTTGAGGAGTTGAAAAGAGTATTTGAACGCAAGTGTAAAATTTTAACTTGATTGAAAGCTTTGTAAATATGTTTATTATATGTAACCTATAAATTCCTTGAGCAAAAATAGAGACTTAACCTCTTCATTGCATGTGAAAAGATTTAAGAAATAGATGGCACATTATTAGATTCATTATTATTGTGCATATATTGAAGCTTATAATAAACTAGTTATGTGTCTTGTATTTACACGACATGCATATAAATTTGATTCTAAGTACATCTAAATGTCGGGAGCTGAGAAAAAAAGGATTTTTCTAAAACTCAGACTAAAGTTAAGAAAATAGAAATAACACTTAGTAAGTTTTCTAACAATTTAATAAATTCTAATTGTAAAAAAAGTTCAAATTTGTTAATACTTAAAAACTGTGAATTTTTTGAATGTATAGTAAATTCCACCTTTACATGGTGTGACTACTGACTCAGTTTCGGCGCACGAGCTGTACCACATATAAGGGACAACATTTTCCCCTTACTTTCGCGCATCTGTACGCCTGAAATCTGTGCAACGGTTGCTCCGAATCTGCAGTGCAGCCGGCGTACTGTAGGTGGTGCAACTGGTGCACCGAAATTTTTTCAGTGTAGGCTTGGTTTTATGAAAAACAATATTGATTTTTGCTTGTATGTACATGGAGAAGGAGAAAATACTTTGTATGTAGTAAATTACGTAGATGATGTTTTACTTTGTTGCAAAAATAAAAAAAAATCGAGAAAGTTAAAAATTTACTGTCTGATCGTTTTAAAATGAAAGATTTAGGTGAAATTAAAGAATATTTAGGAGTAAAAATTGAGTATGATTATGAAAACAATAAAATTGAAATGAGTCAAACAGCATATATTGAGTCTTTAGTGGAAAAGTACAAATTGCAAAATAGCAACTTATACAATACACTTATGGAAACAAAGTTGAAAATTGAAGAATCTAACTATTGCGAAAGAGATATTAAGTACAGAAATTTATTGGGTGCGTTATTATACATTAGTTCTAATACTAGACCAGGCATTAGTTATAGCGTTAATTATTTGAGTAGATTTCGAAATAGTTACAACAAAACTCATTTTAAGTAAGCTATTAGAATATTAAGATACCCATATAAAATAAAATATTTGAAGTTATGTTATAAGAAGAATGATAATGTTGAAATTGTTGACTGTTATCTTGACGCAGATTGGTAGGCGATGTAAACGATAGAAAGTCAACATCCGGTTACATTAGCTTATAGCTTGGAAATCGCGAAAGCAAAAGTGTGTAACGAAAGCGTCAAATTACGCAGAATATATTGCGTTATCCGAAGCTGTAAGTGAAATGACGGTTATTAGTGAATCAATGAAAGTGTTCAAAATAAATACGAGTGAACCGATAAAAGTTTACGAAGAAAATTCGGGAGTGATTAGCATTGCAAAATACGGAAATTTTACTAAGAACTCTACAGATATGGAGATACATTATCATTTTGTTCATGAGCATGCAAAGAAGGTTTAATTGATGTAAAGATTAACTCAAATGATAATACGGCAGATGTATTTACTAAATCGTTGTGCAAGGAAAAATTTGAAAAGTTCAAAAAAATTATGAATATCAAATAGTAAATAAAAAAAAATTGAATAAAACGTTATAAATTTAAAAAGTCGTGTTCTAATATAATATAAATTGAGTAAATTTATATCGTTAGCTAAAGTAAATATTATTTACTATTACTGAGAGTGCGCACGCACCTCTCACCCATATACACAATATACAGCGAGCGAGCGACGGCCGCGGCTGCTAATGTAATGAATTGTTGTCGAATTTTGGTCAGAGCTAGTAAAACGTTGTTGATAACTGTAAAACCTTTTCGTATACTAGCACAGAATGTGCTCTTGTAAATATTCCTTGTTTAGTCTTTAAATATAAGAAAAGACTGACATAATATAATAATTTAAACCTGAAAAATCAACAACAAATAGAGGAACGTAGATAGGGCAATTGACTCTAGACTTTTAGATAAGTATGATATTTTAAAATTATAAATTGGACGTCATAGTATAATGTATTTGAATTTAAACAAATGATATATAATAGATGGAGAAATATTTTTTTATGATACTTTTTAAGTCTTTTTCTTGCTGTGGAGTACGCTACGATAATGCCATCGCTTATGTCCACTCCACCCATTTTCTTATTATAGTCTTTTACTATCTCTAGTTTTTTTAAAATCATTTTTCTTTTTTTATTTCTACTACGTTATCATTATGCACGATGCTCGCAAGATAAATCTCCCTCTTATCTTTCCACTTCATCAACATAATTTTATTTTTATATTTAGCAACGCATTTGCCTAATCTAATAAGCAATTTTATCAAGTTTGAGGAAATGCCAGTCCTATTTTTTCTAATAGTGCTAACCACTTCCGTCTGATGGCTGCGTAGTTTTTCAATCAATGGAATGCTGATGTACCAGTTATCTAAATATAATCTATATCCACGATCTAAAAGATCGCTATATAACCGTAGCACAATGCGTGCAGAAATATTGAACTCTAAATAACGCTTGTCAAACTCTGTCTCTTTTCCGGTATATACACAAAAATTCCAAATAAATCCCGATTCACTTTCGCATAAAACAAAAAATTTGATACCGAATCGACTTCTTTTTGATGGAATATATTGTTTCCAGGATAATCGTCCTTTCCACATTAGCAATGATTCATCGATGCAAATATCCATTCCCGACATATATAAAGCTTGTGACACTTTTTCATAATATTCTCCATAACCGTTTTAATTTTAGTTACCTTGGTTCTTGACTGTCTGATCGCAAAGTTGATTATTCTCGAAGTGGAGAAATTTGCACAACAATGAAAATCGGTCGGCTGACATTACTTTAGAGCAAAACGGCGTATTAACGGATTCCCATTTTAAAAAATACGATTGTGGAGTTGGTTTTTTATGATACCCTGCAGGATCAAGTTGGCGATAAATCATCGAATCTCATTGTTATTTGTTTGATGCCACTTCCTCATCCTTGATCGCGGCTTTGGATTCGGATGGCCTCGCAAAAATTGATCGGCGTATAAATTTGTTTGCGCTACTATAACACTGATAACCACATCATCTAAATACACAAAATCGTGCTGCCTCTCCATGACGAGTATACTCGTCAATCACAGTTAACTGATTAAAATGAATTTGCTCCTGCTTCCTGTGTTCCTATTCTATTTGAATATTCCCGCTATCCTGTCCTAAGCTATCTCACGTGTGCATTTTAACTACTTCTGGTCGTACCCAAGAAGTAATTAGTAAATTTTAAAATGTCATTTGTACATTTGCTTGTGCCTTGGTACAAAATGACTTCTTCACCTGACGTGAAATTCAAGATCCTATGTCTTCGGAAGGTTTTATCATTATATTCAAGCTATACGTTATGCATCATCTGTTGCTGGTGAAGGCCAGGCCCCTGACAGTAGATTAATGTTTCTGTGTGCGAAATCGAATTTGAGCTAATAGAATTTGTGAACAAAACACAGCTGCAATCTGTGGATACGAAACATAGGTTGTCAAGGAAACAAATAAAGCTTCAAGATCCTTCACCTTTTCGTCAGCAGCTTCCGAAGTATGAAAATATATTTTAAGAATTCATTGATATTATTAAATAAAACTGTCTTATTGTAAATATCCTGTCCTAAATCGAAGAACAGTAAATCCAGTACAGAAATATTGAAGATTTGAAATTTGTTGGATTTTACTTTTGTTTGGTGAGATTTTGTTCCAATAATTCCTTTCGAGAAGTTTCAATCTGATATAGTCAAACTTATTTATTATAAATAATTGTGTTTCATTGTGCAGTAGAAATTCAGTCTCTTTAAAATGTATTGATTGACTTGAAGATTTAGTGTCTTCAAAAGAAATTATTTAGTTGGACTAATACATTACAAATTTCTCGATTGGACTTTAATAAATAATGTGAGCTGATAAATAACTTGTGATATACAATCATAATATGGCTGTTTAAAAAATATTTAAATTATGAAATTATAGATTTTTTTGTACCTCATTAATTTACAATCTTGTAAATTATAAATTTTATACAGAACCAATCTTCTAAATTTATGAAATTCAATTTTATTGTCCAATTCTTGAATATCGGACGGAAAGGTCCTAGCTAATTAAGTTAGTTCACCCCTTTATTACCTCAAATTATTTTTGTCATTCGAAAATTTATATTATATAAATTTTCTCTCCAGATCCTCTCAAATATTATTGATGTAAAGTATTAATATAAACTTGTTTTGTTTACAATCGATGTAAGGTTATGAGAATTTGACCTTAAAGTTCAAATTATTATTGTTATTTTGAATAAATGTTAAAATAAACTGTTCATTTAAAGTTCAATCCTTAGTAATTTTAGGGGGACAGACGACAGACGAAACCCGACAGACCTACGTCAGAGTGAAAGACACTTTTGTAAAAAACGTTTTTTCGGAATCAGGACTCAAAACGTAGAAATTCAATAACAGTCCTCAAAGTAATTTTTCACATAAAATCAGTACCTACTCATTAATTATAAAAATGTGAACATATTATCGACAATGAATAAATCATAAAATGCTGCATACCTGAAGCTTATAATCAGCATAAATGTGAATCGTATTCATTCTTCTATAGATAAACATGGATTTCAAAATATACGGAGAAAATTGATCATTTTGGTAAATTCCTCCTTTTTCTTACGTAAAATTTTTATTAAACCAAGTACAGAACTCCACAGAAAATATTCAAATCCCCAAATTAATTGCAGAAAAGATATCTCGATGAAAGTATAAGAACAATTTTCTGATCGTTTAAAACTGCTTCGCTAAGGTGCAAAATTTTCCAGTGATATCAATGAATATAAAATCCATAAAATCATTATTGTTTCAATTTTTGAAACATATTATTCCAAAGTGGTTTCATACCATATGCATGATTATTTGTAGAGCTATATTATACAGGATGTCTAAAAAGTCACGGGACGGTTGCATATTTCCTCAGGTGAAATATTTTTCAAAAAAGTGAAGGTCATTCCTGAAGTAAATTTCAACGAGAAATTCAATGGTGATCTTCATTTTGACCTTGAAGTTGACCTTCATGGCTTTTTGAAGGTCAACTTTGTTTTTTTAAATAGACGCCCCCTTTTTTACATCTGCAATCGATAGAGCGGAAAATTCTACGTTCAAGTACGTATCCAAGACATAGGTCAATTGTAACGTTCAAGATAAATTGGAAGTTATTTGAAATAAACAAAGTTTTCCAAGAATTCAGTGCAATGCCTGAAGTATTTTTCAACGGGGAATTCAATGGTGACCTTAATTTTGACCTTGAAGTTGAACTTCATGGCTTTCTGAAGGTCATATTTGTTTTTTAAATAAAACCGCCCTTTTTTACATCTGCAATCGATAGAGCGGAAAATTTTACGTTCAGATACGTACCCAAGTCATAGGTCAATTGTAACGTTCAAGGTCAATTAGGGGTTATTTGAAATAAACAAAGTTTTCCAAGAGGTCAGTGCAATTCCTGAAGTATTTTTCAACGGGGAATTCAATGGTGAGCTCTGTATTGATCTTGGTGATGATCTTCAAGGTTTTTCAAGGTTTTTCAAGGTTTTTTACAAGCAGTTTACTTTTACGTTTAGCATTACCCAGGAACAACGACGTGGATGTAGTAAATTCTGTTCCCTTTGGGGTGCTTGTTAGCGTGAGTCCCATTGCCTCTCACGCTTCAGTGAAGATGTTCGAACTGAAAACCTTGAGCTTCTTGACAAAAAGCTATGCGATTGGAAAAATAAGTTACAGCATTACGAATCATCTCCCTATCAATCAAAGTAGCCTCTTGCAGAATCCGATTCTGCAATTCGTCTAAGCTTTTGGGTTGCGTTGAGTATACTTTGCTCTTTAAATAACCCCAAAGAAAATAGTCGAGAGGCGTCAGATCAGAAGATATAGCAGGCCACTCGATTTCACCTCTTCTTCCAATCCACCTATGAGGGAACTGAGTATCCAAATATGCTCGAACCTCCCTACCGTAATGAGCCGCTGCTCTGTCCTGCTGGAACCAAATATTCTGGAAATTATCGCCTGAAATCTCCCTTATTCTTGGTACCATTTGGTTTTTGAGAAGCTCTTCATATGCACGGGCATTGAGATTACCATCGATAAGGAAAGGGCCTATCAATGTATCATTCAAGATACCGGCCCAAACATTAATCCTTTGTGGATATTGTGCGTGACTCTCCAACATCCAATCAGGATTTGTGTCGGACCAATATCTACAATTTTGCCTGTTAAGTTCACCTTTTAAAGTGAAAGTAGCTTCATCTGAAAATACTGTATTGCACAAGAAAAGAGGATCTCTATCAATTCTGTCCATCATAATTTCACAAAATTCAACCCGACGATCAGGATCGTCTTCATTGAGCTCTTGTACCAGATGAACTTTGTAAGGATGGAAATTAATGCTTTTTAAAATATTTCGCACTTTCCCAGGAGCAACGTCACGCTCATCACTAGCTCGACGTAAATTAAGGTGTAAGGTTGATTGACCAGTTCTCTGAGGTTCCTTAATAGATATTGGTTTTTAACGTGTCGCTGTCGTCATTCGATCGAGACTTATCGGGATGCTGTCAAATATGCATATGTTTTAAATAGAAAGTCTTGATTTTATGTTTGGATTTATTGACAACTACAAAAATATGAGTCGATCAATAATACTACTTTGTATTATAATTACAAATCCCCAAACAAAATCAGTACGCCGATGATTGGAACACATTTGAGGTAGTGCAGCTATCAGGATCTCAAGCACTCTGAATTTAAATTTAGTTTGCAGTATTCATCACTAAAAAATCCCATAACAGTGAAACCTTCCGCAGGTTCATGCTTTTGTATTACCTATGAGGTTATATGGAATATGTAGTCTGACTGTTTGATTTGCTGGAAGCTTAACTAAAACAAATTTTTTTGAGCATACTGACTTGTTCAAAAATTTATAGTCAAAATACAAAGTAACAAGATTTTTAGAGTCAGGCCTTATACATAGTTTGTCAATAAATCCGAACATTGGAATCAAGATATTATGTATAATGCGGATGCAAGTTTGACATTCTAATATATACACTGTAACTATCAATTAATTCTGTCTCTTAGTATGGAAATACTTGTTTACCTTAATATTTTAAAAGTGTTACCATGGCGTGGATGTTCGAAAGTTTTTTACGTGAATATCTAAGTTTTAACATGTACGGACAGAATATGTTCCTTCCACCATCCTTGAAAATGTAGCTCTACATTCAATCACTAAGTTGGTGTGAAATCATTTCAGAATAATGTTACTCAATACTTAAAAAAAATGAGTTCATGGATTTATCTTGGTTGATATAACTAGAAAAGTTTTCACTTCACCGGGGAAGTTTCCAAAGCTCAGACAGTTTCATTACATTTTTATCGAAATATCTTGTATACAAATATTTACAGATTTGATAATTT
Source organism: Diplolepis rosae (assembly GCA_030998225.1). Classification (NCBI taxonomy): domain Eukaryota; kingdom Metazoa; phylum Arthropoda; class Insecta; order Hymenoptera; family Diplolepididae; genus Diplolepis; species Diplolepis rosae. The sequence goes on along the minus strand of JAPYXD010000686.1, from coordinate 1,668,053 downwards.
CTAAGCAGTTATGTGTTTAGTTTGAAGAATATTGTACGCTACTTCACGATGATTATCACCACAATAATGCGACTCATCCTCGCAAATTAAAACTCATGTCCAAGTACTGGAGAATGAATACGGCTTACATTCATGCCTAGTATAAACTGGATGAGTGCAGTTTTTTATGCTTCTTGATATTTTCGATTATATTTTATATGCACATCGTCAGTAACAAGGTATTGGTTTTATGTGAAAAATGACGTACGGAATGTGGAGACAAGCAGCTCATTAACCAGCAACATCTGACGAGATTTACGAAAATGAGATCATGTTATATGCTTGTAAATAAAGAAGAATTTAAAATATTCAAAAATTGCGATTTTTCTTTTTGATAGTGCCAAGAAATTTCTACTATTTACCCTAATAACTTTTCGTAAATCAAAATCAGTTCCATACTTACAGTCCTTTCTCCCTTCTGCTTCTCGCATATTGTCCATTATCAAGTCATTAAGACAGTAAATTTTAATAATATTGTTCAACATGATAAAACTCAGTGCGAAAATTTGTTTGACTGAATATCCGAGTCGTATCCGACTTATTATCATAAGATCTCATAATGAGCCAGTTTGATGTTCACAATAATTAATTCTTCTTTTTGTTTTCTAAGAAAAACAGCTTATATACGTATTTAAAATATTTTTCACGAAAAATACATGATATGATAAAAAATACATGTTAGAATAAAAAAAATTATATTAGCTAACTCATTCACTTATAGTATGTCAATACATGTATTTTTGTGCCATTTTTTAGTATTATAATAGCTTCAAATGTAGAAAACAACAAGTAAGCTTATCGGATCATAACCTGATAAAGCTCATCACACAGAAAACCACTTGCGGGTCCGACCCGATAAAGGCCCGTTTATATATATATATTTATATGTGTTGTACCTATACACATGTTCAGTTACTGCAGAATATTATTCAATTACACTGATCAACAAAACCGAACTGCCTGCTCATGGGATGAGGTATGTTATTTTCAAAGTAGTTTTTTGTGCTAAATCCGAATCTGGCCTTCATTTTTTTCCCAGAACATCAGGTTTTTAAAATTTTTCTTATCAATTTTTTTTTTGGAAAACCACAAAACATGAGATAAAATGTTGTACCAAAATTTTTTTATTAAGAGCAATATATGACTTCAATGCATTTTTCAGTGCGGAATCCACCGGTGGGCTTGTATTTTTGATGTCTCACCCCAAGATCACATAGGTCACTTTTGTTGACCAGTGTTATTGATGACTGACTTCCAGTTATCACTATAACACTCATGTATCTTTATATATATACATATATTTATTGAAAATGTAATTATTAATTGTCAATATATGTATCTTAAATATATTGTGCTGCATTGCTCTTGATTATTGGTCGTTTACTAATGATATAATTTAAAGGATGTAAATATATATGTGTACATGCATGTCATATTGAGATTCTAATTACAAATAGGCATATATGTATATATATGGGTCATTTCATGGGAGATTTACAGTTAACATTTTTTTTCGACGAAATATTTTTTTTGCCTTATTACTTCGGAAATAATCGACACGTATTTGTTTTTTTCAATGTGATACTTGAAAATTTCGAGATACAATTTTTTTAAGTTTGGCACTCGGGAAAATTTTTTTTTTTTCTAACAGTTCACTGTGAAATTAGTTTTGAATATAAAATGTAACCCTTGCACTTGAAATGCGCGAAAGAGTACAAGCTTTCAAAAAAGTTATAGCACACATTTCGTTGTTTTTTTTGTAATAACAATATAGTACATTTTTATAAACAATTGAATTTTTTTTTAATTTGGAACTAATCTCAGGAAAGTGACAGGGTAGACATGCTCATAGCCTGAAAAAAATCAGGCCAAACTAGAAACTCCAAGCAGGTAGTTATACTTAATGATAAGCCTGAGGCAAGTATTTCGAAACCAGTAATAAGGTCAGCCATTTCCCAGCGTAAGCCGGAGGAAATACTAAATCCGCCAACCCACATTCTCCGGCCCACAAAGCTGATACATACGAAAGGGGAACGAACTACGGAAGCATTTACTTTCACTACCAGGAGTAAACCTTCTGTACCCAGGTCAACTACGTTTGAACCCACCAAGTCCACGAATTTGGACACCCATTAGGGGCAAACGACAGTAAGGTCCACGTCTAAGCGAAGGAGAAAACCGCCAGGATTAATATCCACGGTGTCTAAAGTAGACCTCGATGAGGCCTACATTCCCCGGATGAAAGCACACAAATCAAATCTAGACGAGAGTTGCATTGCAAGAAGGCTTTCCAGACGAAGAGGAGCAACAGAACTCCTTAAAAAGACTGTACCTAGTGACGAATCTTCCTCTGAGACTGTGCAATCATCAAATGATGAAAGTTGTGATAACTCTGACCCTCCTTTATATAGGAAGTTCATGGCGACCACCCAAATCTGAATCCAGTCGATTTACAAAAGGAAATGGGTCTCCCCTGAAGGGCATCTCCGATTCTAAGTACCTGTTCAGTAGTTGCACTGAATGGATACCTACGCGGGAGAAAAATAATTGTGAAACGGCGGAAAATAAGCGAGTCGGAAATCGGGCTGAGTTCGAAAGATTAAAGAAAGCCCTTGAGATAATTTGCATCACGTTCCGAGTCATAACGGCATTGAGGGAAACGATGCAGCCGACAAGTTGGCTCGTGAAAAAGTCGAAGGTGAATCGCCACCCACACTCACATTCTGTGATGGTATTAGCGGCAACACTGAATCAACTCAGGTAATCGTCAACAAACCACTAGAGGTAAGTTTGGGGTATATATATTATTGGTTTTTCCAATAGTGGGAGCAGTTCATAACAATTCTGTGGCAAGACACGTTCGAAACGTAAATCGGTGGCACAGCATGTTTGAATCGCAAATCGGTGTAAGGTAACGGATAGGTCTACCTTATGTAAATAGATACTTGGCTTACATGATAATTTATAATCAGATTATTACTGCAATATGTAAAGAATTATTTCTCGTCCATTCGCATAGGTGTGTGACATGTTGTCCTCCCACAGGGGCAAAGTGAAAATTTAAAAATTACCGGGATATAATGACGGTACCATATATTGATTCTCCATCACCTCCACCCTTTCAAGAAAAATCGAGGGCAAGAGAACCCATCTGTAATTGCATGAATTTGCCTTACATCATCCACGAATTGATCGAACCATTAACATATCGTCGGGACAATTATGCACACTTCCTATCAGAGGATTGTGAACGCGCGAATTCTATTATAAAACTGCTAATGGCCACAGAGTGCTTGATCTAAAAAAAACTTTGGGAAAGTCGACTTACAAAACGGGCAGGTCTTTGTTGCTCTGCGTGGTCAACACAAAACTTATTCGATTGTAGTGAAAAAGCGACATTTCAATGAAATGGACTGGGAAGCTGTAATCCAGGGATTGAGGAACCTTCATATAGCCCTTGAAAGGGATAAGCAGACGAACATCTGAATGTTGTATTCGGGAGATCTCATGCGTTCACTAACTCAGAATAAAATTACCAACCGTCTGTCAGAAATATTTCGAGGTGGTGACGTCATGGTCACGCTTTGCCTCGGAAAAATAGTCTCGCCTCCCGAAGCGAGGACAAAAATAATAACCGAATATCATGACAATCTTATTGTGAGCCACAAGTATATAACTAAGACGGTACGGACTCAAATAAGGGAACCCATGTTTATTACCGATATGCCATCAGAACCTTTCTATAAAGTTTTCCTTAACACAGTAGGAAAATTGCCAGCATCAACGGGGAAATGTCGTCATAGCAACGATCAATGCTCGTTGCTCGAAACCTGAGTGTTACGTACGGATGCTAGGTGTGGGAAATAAATAATTAAATATTATTTAGTAAATAATCATTATTTATTCAGAAGGAAAAAGAGATGTACGCGGAGATCGTCCAAACTGTAGGACACTTTCGTGTCCCTTTTTATTTTTAAGCGGGATCGCTTCCCGGTGTTTTTCCCACTTTTAATTCGCTAACAAGAGAAAAATTTTCAAAGAGTGCTGAAATTTATTTTGGTGAATTTCGACCGGAAGGTTTTACTATAATTTATTATAAACCAAATAGTTTACTAAAATTGTAACGATACTGCTTACCAGTCCGAAGTTATTAATTCTACCAGTCGGTTGGATAAGGGCTGGTGAAGAAGGCTGCCTTCGACGTCACCCTTAATTTTCCTGACCCAGCTGGGCTTCAAAAACTTTGTTAGGCGTGACTAAAACTAGTCACTCTTGTTTGTTCTTTTCACCGGTTGCACGTGGTTGCAACAAGCACACACGCACGAATTTTCGACACTCTGGCCTTGTTAATTTTATAAAAATCAAAAGGCGAATGGCTTTGAATCAGAAAGAAAACGGTGCTTTTAAATTTTTTTCGTTCTCCACTTTTTCCATCTTCTTAACAGTCTTTTTATTAAATTAAAATCTATAGAGCCAAGATACACGTTCTGGCACCTGCAACGTGGAACGTCGAACAGAGAATGAACAACTATGGCGAGATCCTCTGGCGTGCTCGCGAAACCGGAAGACGGTGGCGCTTACAAGGCTTACCAACGTTACCCAAATTTGCGTCGAGTTCGTAGTCGCGAGCCAAAGATTGCGAAGGTACGCCGGAATTTAGCGCCGCCACGCGGCGGTGAACGAAATCAACCCCGTTGCGAAAGTTAGGTTGTTGACAACCTGTTAACAAGGCGTCGACGAGCTTCTCTCCTTGGTGTACTTGAGCAGGCGGTACTCACATCCGCTCGACGCATCAAGGATCCTCTTTGTCATGTGCTGTAGTGTCGTGCCGCAGTGTCGTAATTTCTCTTCCATCATTCTGAGGCTTTGACCTTGGCGCGAGAATTTGATCGCCATCGACGGGACGGTGATATCGTGCGGGTGGACCTCGTGGTGTTCGCGTGTGTAAAAATAAAATCAAAATAAGGATTAATTCACTATTCACGTTTCAGTGATCGGAACCTATGGTCTGGCAGTTGGGATTAGGTTCCCGGGGAACCTAACCTCTCTGCTGAGGTAGACTATTATCTAAAATACTTTAGATAAAAAAAAACAAAATTACAAATCTCTCTTGTGATATTTTAATTTGTGAGTCGGGGAGTGGATTACTGCCCACCGACAACAATTAACTTATAATATTTACGAGTATGACGAGCCTGCTCATGATGGAAACCCGTTCTGCTTAAGCTATAAGCCGTTATGAATCACTTTAAGCTACTGTTATATTCTACTTGTAACTTAGACTAGGTATAGGCTGAATGAATTTGACACTGAGTATAATTGGAACTAATTTATTTGTGGGGGGAAAACCCCCCACCTTGGACTCACAGACGCCCCTCTCTATCGACAGGTCGAAAGGAGGATGAGAAAAATAAAATAAAAGAATCAAATAATAATAATAAAAAAATTACTTTCCCTTTGTGGGGTGTCAGTTTTATTCCCACAGGGAAAATGAATATATTTTGGCCCCGGCTGGTGGCATTTGTGGCAGAGGCTCTTTAGGGCCTTGTGGCGGTTCCAGTACCCAGCACTTTTTGTTCCTCGGAAGGCCGGATCAATCTGGATACGGAGGAGTGCCCTGCCTGCCGAATGCCTGACCTTGATGTTGTGAAATCGTATCGCGCAAATGTGACAATTTCTACATACGAGTTGCCCAATAACCAACGTCCGCAGGGGGCATCTCATTTTCCCCCCTCACCAAAACGACAAAAGCTTTTTCGCGGACGTTTAATGAACCTAAAAAGGTTGCGGTTCAGAAGTTATACCAAATTCACCTTCTAAATTAGGCAGGAGTTGGCTTTCCCAGTTTACCTCAGCCATATCACTCGACTCCGCTAGCCTAACGACATTTCAGCTTCGCTCGTCTACATCGAAAGGGCTCTCAACACTGTAGGAATCACGCATTACAGTGCTTGTCGATTCGAAGTGACCAGATTCGTGTGACGGAGGATTCACGCATCCGTCATCGCATGAATCATTGAGATAAGGTCGACTTCGATTAATACCGGCCGGAGTTTCCGGAGTTTGCCGGAGTTAACCTGATTAATGGCGGATCCAATATTGTGCTTGGAGAACTTGGGAAATACCGAGTTTTTCCACGATTATCGTTGATGAAAATTCCTGAACCTTTATTAAATTCAATTTTCCTATGTTTCTTGGCACATTATATGGAAATGTGTTATAAAATTCAAAATGACAAATGACTGAATCAATATGATCTATTTTAGAGTGAATTAGTTGATCGAATCAATATGATCTATTTTAGAAAATGAGAAAAATTCTTATTTTGATCGTAATAAATATCAATTCATTTGGTTAAAAAATTATATACTTTTTTTTTGTCACATCAGCCATACCAGTAGTGGAATTTTTAAGCGTGAAACTACTGTATGAGATTGAATTCGTTAAGTAGATCAAATAATCGCTTTGGACCATTACGTTATGAAAACTAAGCCAAGTAGAAGTCGAGTAACTTCAGTTAGCCGCACGCATCAAGCGTTGGAGAATATGCAAATCGTGAAATATTGGATTTATAACTTAAATCGTGCGGTTTTTTTTTTCAAAATTTGAACGTTTATTCAACAAAAAGATGTACAATAGTATTATTCAAAGTATTGCCTATCTGAAGCTATGACTTTTTCCCATCTTTCTGGCAATTTGTGGGTTCCATCCCAAAAGAACTGCGCTGGCTTAGCGGCTAAGAATGAATCAGGCCAATTTTTGATACCTTGTTCTGATGTGAACCGTATTCCAGTGAGGTCGTTCTGCATCGACCGGAAAAAATGGTAGAAGGGGCAAGGTCTTGGCTATAAGGCGGGTGGGGTGAAACTTCCCATCCACTGTATTCCAAATAGCTCTTAACCGGAATAGAAACATGGGGCCGAGCGTTGTCATGATGGAAAATTATTGCCTCGTGTCCGGTCGCATATTTCAGGCGTTTTTCAGCTATTGCTCTCTTCAAACGGATTAATTGTGTTCGATAGCGTTCTCCATTGATGGTTCCACCCGGGTTTAGCAGCTCATAATACAGCACACCCTTCTGATCCCACCAAATACAGAGCATTACCTTCGCGCCATGGATATTCGGCTTTGCCTTGGATTTGGCTGGTTGGCCGGGTTTCATATATAATTTTTTGCGCTTGGGGTTGTCGTAATGGATCCATTTTCCATTACCAGTAACAATCCGAATTAAAAATGACTTCTTTTTGTGGCGTTCCAGCAGCTTTTCGGACATGCAAAACCGTCTTTCAACGTCTCTCGGCTTGAGTTCATGTGGAACCCAATATCCTTGATTTTGAATGTATCCGGCTGATTTTAAACGTTTTGAAATGGCTGCTTCAGTGACTCCCAAAGATTCTGCAAGCTCTTCTTGTGTTTGACAACAATCTTCATCGAGTAATGCTTCCAGTTCTTCATCTTCAAACTTTTTTGGCTGCCCAGGACGTTCTTCGTCTTCCAAGCCAAAATCACCACTTTTAAATCGTGCAAACCACTTTTGGCACGTTCGCTCAGCTGTAGCATGTTCACCATAAACTTTCACCAATATATGATGACTTTCGGCAGCAGTTTTCTTCATATTAAAGTAATGAAGACGAACTCCACGCAAAAACACGTTTTCAGGCACAAAGTTCGACATATTTGAGTGAAAAAAAATTATTGTTGTTTACGCTTCAAATGAATGACATAAGGTAAAAGCACCAATAGCCGGACGGTACCCAATAGCCGGACAGAGCCATGAATTTTTCTCAAAATTAGAGATTTACGAATCACTTATCGCTATTTTGGTGTACCGTATACAAACCTCGAAACGTACACTTTAAAAAAGTGAAAAATTTATGAATTAGGAATTAAAACTTCGCCAAGAAAAAAAAATTACTCTACTGAAGCACAAGGCTGGTCGAAATGTAGCGTAATATGCTCTATAATACATTTACATTTACCTTCATTTGTCATTTTAATACGTGTCACAGTAAAGTCAAATGCTTTATATAAACCATAATATTTTTCAAAATTAAAAAACATTTTCCTTTAATTAAATATTTTAAATCCGGTTATTAGGTCAATGAATATTCGTTTTGCCTAATAACCGAACGCGCGTGTCCGTGCTGTTAATATTTTCAAGAAATGTGGTAAGTATTTCATTGTTTTAAATTCGTAGAAGATATTTATCTAATAAAATATTAGGCAAATTACTTTAAACATATTTTAATTAGTCAAATATGAAATCTAACCTCAATTGACATTTAAAGTATATTTTCTTGTTGATTTAACATTGAGAACAATGAAAATATGGATTTCAGAGTAAAATTTCCCCACTTTTTGACCGGCCCACTCTTGACAGGTCACCCTGTACCTTCATAACCGAAGCTACAGCGACCACCAAAAACCGCGGAGAGCGCAGGGTAAGGAGCAGCATCACTGCTCGCGACCACGGACACTAAGAGTTCGATATTCAATATTTATTATTAGTGGGCGCAAGAACCCGTGCCCTTAGAACAGCTTTGCGAGTTCCAGCCAATTAAATTCGCGGACACTGATTTTAATTTTACGTTAATTAACGAGGCTGACCCAGTCTGCCACCCCGGAATTCTCGTGGCAAGGTGCTATACTTGTACACCATACAATCAGCCGAATTCACTTTAAGGAAAGTTGCAAGCACAAGAGAAGTATTCAAATTCTACCTGCTAATCTCCAACGTTCTCGACAACATCCACGACTTGTCTTCCTGTTTTGTCTTTAAATTATATAAAATGAACTTAATAAAATTATTTCGGCACACCAGCCACCTCGAACGCCGAAAAGAGAGTGATTATGGATAGCGAGTTCCACTGGCGTCTTCGATAAACCGGAACTCGGTGGCGCTTACAAGGCTTACCAACGTTACGAAAATTTGCGTCGAGTTCGTAGTCGCGAGCAAAAGTTTGCGAAGGTACAGCGGAATTTAGCGCCGCCAAGCGGCGGTGAACGAAATCAACCCCGTTGCGAAAGTTAGGTTGTTGATAACCTGTCAACAAGGCGTCGACGAGCTTCTCTCCTTGAAGTACTTGAGCAGGCGGTACTCACATCCGCCTGACGCATCAAAGATCCTCTTTGTCATGTGCTGTAGTATCGTGCCGCAGTATCGTAATCTCTCTTCTGTAACGTCCCAGTCACATATCTACTATTAATTTATAATAATGAATTTTCCTCGTTTTTGATCAATAAAGAAATCTGAACGATTTCTAAACTGAATCAGGGACGAGGATAACCAATAATAAAATTGAAGGAAATATTAATATAATGGTCCTTTATTGAAAATTACAAGTGGAAATTCCCTAACTTGAATATGACTAACCTTAGTTAATTCTGAACCGACTGGAACCGAAGGCTGGAGCCACTGATAATCCCTTTCTGCTGAATTCTCGTACTGGAAGTGGAAACTGGAGAACAACTTCAACGATGAACACCTCGACGTCGATTGTCACTCGATGTGGAACTTAACTGACAACAGAACTTGACGATGGGAACTGACGATGTGTTGGACCTTCCGGGTCACAAGTCGAACTGGAACTGAAGAACTGGCCAACTGCCAACTGACAACTGCTAACTGCTGACTGACTAACTGACTACTACTGAGACTACTGAGACTACTGAGACTACTCAGACTACTGAGACTACTGCGACTACTGAGACTACTCAGACTACTGAGACTACTGCGACTACTGAGACTACTGAGACTACTGAGACTACTGAGACTACTCAGACTACTGAGACTACTGAGCTCGTCCTTAGAATCGGGCTCCTTAAATATCCTGGGGGTTGGTCATTTCACCCTATTTTATGATTTTGTTTTTCTCGAACTCGCCCCCTTTGATATTTTCTAATTTCAATAAATTTCATTTCTTGTCAGTTTAGTTCTTTTTCTTCTGAGTAGACGTGCTGTCAATCCGTGTATATGACATGATTCATTGATTCGGCTTCAGTGTGTATAAGAATTTCCATTTCGGTTTATTACCAATTCTGCTGCCTAATTTTGTTAGTCCCCAAATTCAATTTTCCTTTACGGCCCTTTTTATAGCATTTTTATAGCCTTATTTGTGTAGTGCCTCCCACGCAGTGTTAAATAGTAGGGATCACCCATGGAGTCTGCGTCTAGGCTTTTAACCTTTACTGAGCCTGCGTCGGAATTTTGGGACAATCGGTTGTGTATTTTGGATCAATACTTCCCGCATTCCTGAAGTCTACTTGTTGCTTCTGAATGACCCTCGTAAAATTGGGGTGCGATGACATCCCGCGGTGCATCTTCTGTTGTGTATCTCCATTTCCGGTGAGGGTGGAGATATTGATTTCTTACTTGGCGATTCTGAATACTATCTTCTGTGTTTACTTCTTCGTTTTCTCTTACAGTATTTTGATTTTTCCTCTCTGTAGATTTTTTCCAGTCGATTCTTATTTTTTTCTTAAACAATTTAGTTACATACATTAATGGTAAAAGTTATATTCAAGTTTTACATAATATAAATATTAACATTCATTATATTTATAATTAAAAGGTCACAGGACGTGACACCTCGCCCCTTAAGTTTGGACATGGGGATGAAATGACCATGTACAAACTTTTTCGCGGACATTAAATTTTGTTTTTCTTACAGATTAATCATAAAAAATTTTTCACGGTTAATAATCATGTTTCCATTCTTACATAAACTTGACTACATCAAAACATTCGCAATAGTAGGTTCATAGAAGCGATACTGATAACATTGCCATACAGTGTTCATTAATCGAATGCTGAAGCTGATTTATAAATGTTACGTATTTGTTACATAATTGTCGCACAATTGTTACTAAACGGTTACGTAGTTATAAGACCTATTGGTGCGTTATACGAAATCCAAAAAATATAATCCAAAATGTCGATTTCAATCTTCTTACCCTTTAAAATATTTTATTTATTTATTTATTTTTATTATTTTTTCTTTCACCTTATTTGTTAATACAATGAACTTATTTCAGATAATACCTATTCGTAACGCAATATACACCTACGTGTCATAGCTGAATATAAATTGAAAACTACGCTTACTTTTTCAAATACAGTATTCAGACATTAATTACGCACATACATTATTGAAGATTTTTTTCATTTTATCTTATTTTGACTGAATTTTTCATAGTAACGCCTATATTATTTATCATAATTAATGTTTATCCTTTTCCATAAAACGGTAAATACGTACATACTAATGAATGGATGTATTAATGTATGTGAATGTAATCCCCTTAAATTGAACTTTATCTTGAGGAACAGAGGGGAATATTTATTACGCGCTTAAAGTTTTATTATTTTTCTATAATTCGTTTCATCAACATTTCTATAAGTAATCTGTATACATGCAGATACATTAATCCATTTATATCGAGCAATTCACATATTTCTAATTAAACTTTAACTTATCTTTTTCCAATTTTTATCGCACGGAGCAAAATTATCCTATCAAATTTGTCTACATACATCTTTGAGATATCAATTAGCACACAATTCAAATATAGAGGTACATCATACCTTTTTTCTATTATTGTTCCGAGAGAGAAAAAGGAAATTTTTTTGTACATTGTTTTATTATTATTATTTCTCTGATGGTACAAACACTCATATGCAACATTTAATACATTTATTACTTGTTCACACATTGATATAGTATTTAAACTTTTTGCGAATATTTCCTTAAATAGTGATCAAATTGAGTTTCGAATACGCCCTCATGCAGGTCATATGATTACATATAAGAGAAAAATTAACTTCGATCAGATTCATTTATTATTCAAAGATATTGGTAAAGTTACGGGACGTGACACCTCGCCCCTTAAGTTTGGACATGGGAATGGAATGGCCATGTTCAAACTTTTATATTAGCATATCAAATGAAAACTAGTCGGATATGATTTTTGAATAATGTATTTTATTAGATTTCTTGGAAGTTTTTATTTCTTTTGGGCCTTCTGCAATTATTCGATAGGTGCCCTCTTTCGTAGCATCTTTCGCATGCGCCTGTCCATTTATACAGTTTCTCTTTATCAGAGTAGTTTTCACTTGGGTTTTGTTTTATTTCTGATAATTTTTCTTCGGAAAAAGTGTATTTTTCATTTATTAATTCTAAGAGTTTTTGCGCTACATTTTGTTTGGATTCTTTCTTTTTGTACGAGCTTTCACCTAGACAAACATATGCTTTTCCTTCTCTTGCGATTGTGCCTTTAGCGAGAAATGGTTTTTTTGAATTCTGAAATGAGACATCGTATATTGGCTCGGAAAAGTTATATTCTATACAGATTTCATTTAATGTTTGCATTGGGCTACGGCTTTTAGTTATATCTCGTTCCATTTTAATATAATTGTTATTATAGACTGTCAAATAGATGATTTCTTACTTCTAATTCTAAATTCAAATTTGTAGCTAATGGATGATTTAGATATTCTTCAATGCAATCGAGACATTCGCAGGCTGGTTTATTTGGTTTTAATAAAATTTTATTACATAGTCCGCAGGTCGTGTTTGCTGTTTCTGGTACAATCATATAATGTCCTTCATTTCCTACATTATAATATAACTGATAACTGTTGGGTAAAGTGAAATAGCATTGTGTACAAATTCGCCAGCCTATTACTCTATGAGTGTATACAGTTATTATACCTTCATTGAATGAATAGCAAGTATATCTAAGTAGTTTGTAGTAAGTTGTAGGAAAGTGTTGTGGTAATACTCCATCGATGTGTTTGGCATTGTTAGTGTCTGGTACTTTTGCCGTTGGAATCATTTCTTGAACAAAAAAGAAAGAAACGATTCCAATTATGCTTAGTTTGTTAATTGATTCTAGTTTATTCATGATTTTAAAAAACTATCTTTGAACTATTCTTTTTGCAATATATTGAAATTTTGATTGAAATTTTGCATCGAATTAGCTTAATAATTTTGAGATTGATAATAAAATAAAGTATGGAATAAGGAAAAGTGGATGTTAGTGATTGAGATTGTAAAAAAAAATAACAAATGGGTTAAGTTAAATTATAATGGACTTCTTTTAATGGATAGTAATAGGTGGGATGGTTATCATGTTTTGAATGGATTTCTTTTATGGTTTAATCAATAATAATAAAATTGATAGTTGGATAAATCAAAATGTAGTAACTTTGGATAAAACATGCTTTGGAATTTTGTTGGAAAATCTGGATTAGGGAACGTACTTATGTCTCGTCAATTGTATGTCGTGTGTTAGTTTGTTTCTTTTATTTTGTGAGTTGAGTAGTTTAAGGTTATTTATCATTACACAAATATGTTTGATTCGAATGGTGTTTTTCCTAAGAATATGGCTGTTTGAGTGCTAATACTTCTTTCGAAAGGTGTTTCGAAGAGTCCTCTGTCGTTAGTTTCTAAGTTGTCGTATGGTTGTAATGGGTCTAGGTTTATATGCGTGTTTTCCTTTGATATTTTTTTGATTATTTGGTAATATTGATACATTTTTGTTATGAAAAGAATAAAAAGTATTAATATTATGAGGCAAGTTACTGCTACAGCTGCTATCAATTTAGTTATATTATTATAAAAACAATTACTTTTTGACTCAAAGTTTTCTTTTAATGCAGTGTTTATTTTTTCTGAAATTTTTATTTCGTATTCTAGTTCTTGTAATGAGATTTTCTTATTTTTTGTAATTTTCTATTATTTTGTGCAATTCTAGGGGCTTTTCAGTTATAAATTGATTAAAGAAAGGGGCTATCAATTTGAGAGAAATATCAAATGGTGGCTTTGATATGTTTGGCTCTAGATATTTTAGTGGTTTCGTTTGATTTGAAAAGTTGTGCCTTTTGATTCTACATGATGGGTGAAGTTGTAAAATTCCTTTGTTAAAGATTGTTGTTGCGAATGTTGAGTCATTTTCGCATTGAAATTCTACTTGTTTTACCGTATTTGTTGCATATAGCCATCCATAATAAGATTCTAGCGGTGTAATTAAGGGGAAATCATCAAAGTTTATTCGATAGTTGCATTGATATGGTTGAGGTTGTGTTAGTAATGATATTTCACAAATCATATTTTCTTTTGAGTTCTGCAGTAGTGGTTGTATATTACATATTTCGGTATTAGCAATGGAAATACATTTTTCAAAAAATGAATCTTTTATGATGTGATACTTACTATAATCGTGAGAGAGAATGATGTGATTAATATTAGATTCTATAAGGATGTTAATAGATTTATTTATTTGGATGTTGTGGCTAATTGGTAATTTATGTGTTTTAAATAATTGAAACTTTTCTTCACTTATTACCGGTGTGTTTAATGTAAACATTAATTGATTACCAAATGAAAAGTATTCTATTTTTGATAGATGTTTCATGAGTGAAATTGTATAATTCATAAAATTTTTCTGTAAAACTTGTTGATAAAGATCTACTGCTGTTAGTGGAAAATGTTCTGGATGCCAGTTCATGTTTTCTGCATAAATTAGTAAGGTTAAAATATTTTGAAGGATTAGTACATAAAAATCAAGTGTTTCGTGTATAGAATCTAACCATCGTTTGATGTGTATTGTATTGATTTCTGTTGGTTTTTCGTTTGTTCCTTTTAATATCCAATGTTTATGGTTTTCTAGATCTATTATTTTTTGAAAAAAGTTTTGGGTGGTTTCAATTATAGAATGCGGAAAAATAAAAATATCTTTCTTTGTACAATTGAATTTTGAAGAAAGTGTTATTTGTTTGAATTCGAAATTTTCGATTAATTTTGGTGTTGATTCTGGGAAGATGTTAATTGTATGTTGCAGATAAAATTTAATTTCTTGAATAAGTTTAGTGATTATGACTTTTTGATTTTCAAATCTATCATTGTTCGTAATTTGTAAACAAAAGTGAATATTTTTATTTTTACAATTTAGGACAGCTGTTTTATACATTTGTGAAATAGAAGTGTATATGAGTATAGTGTCTTCTATTTTTATGAAACTTACTAAGTGGTATTTATTTTCTGTGAATTTAAGGTTTCTTATGGGTTCGAAGTAAATTCCTGGCGAGTTTTCAAATATTGTATTCAAATATTTTTCTGTATCTACTGTTACTAAGTTTGGAAGTATAAGAAAAAGTGTTATTACATTGGGTATTTTTCTTTTCATTCTGCTTCTCTTAGATGTTTTCTGAAAGAAAAAATATATTATATTAGTGTATGGTGAGGATAGAGATAATAATAAAAAAAAAGAATAACATTGGTTCGTATAATATGTTTTTTATTTCAAGGCTATTGTATATTGTTATATAGATAGACTATTATTATTATATAGGGAGAGGAAATTTTAATTGTAATATTTTATTAATTTTCTATTTTTATTTCTTCTAATTTGGTTAATATTTCTAGGGCTGCCTCATTTTCCGCTATAATTTTATATTTTCCCGATTTCGTTTCCTTTAGTCCGTTGAATTGAATTGTTACTGTGTTCATATCTGCTTTCATTGTGTTAGTGTATGTTGGTTGTGTTAATTTGTTTTCTTTTGCGTAATTGTCTAACTTCCTTTTGTAATTAATGATTCCTATGGCAATCGGTTTTTCCTTTCGTTTTTGATTTTCCTCATAAATGTTCAACAGTCGTATTGTCCTTCTTAGGACTGCTGGTAATTCCTGCTGAGACATCCTGAAAAATGAAGGGTTGTTTGTTTAGTTTATTTTGTTCGTTATGGTTCTGTTTATCACACTCTCTACAAGATTGGCTGGGTTGATTGTTGATAGAGTTTGGGGATTTCATCGTATTTTCTACTTGTGATTTAAAGTTGTAGGGTCGATGACTGGTCTATGGGGTGTGTTCTGTGGTATTACGAATTTTTCTTCTGTTAAATCTATAAATATCTCGTTTTCTGTTGGGTCATAAGTTCTTTTAGCTTTTGAAGGTAAATGTAAAACATTCTCTATTTTTAATTTTTGTAGAGCCTTAATGGCTGCATAAATTTTTGCTGCTGGGTAAGTATTTGAAGTTCCGTTAAACGACAAATTGTGTACCTTACATATTGCTATATAAACAAGTTCATCTGGTGATGTTTTTATTTTAAGGATTGAAAATGTTGGTTGATCAATATTGTGATACGTGCAAAATTTATTTAATTCTTGAATTATTTCGTGTGGAAAAGTGGGCGAAGTGGGTGAATAATTTCCTGTTAAGAGATAATATAATTGCTGAGCTGCATTTTGCATTGCAGTTCCTTCCTTATCTGCAGTGCTTATAATAGTGTGACCTTGGTGTTTTAACGTTATTTTGAAGTATAATTTGCTATCGAAATCTCTTTGTATTTCTAATTGGTAATTTGGAGCTGGTGTTTTTTGTTGCAAGGCGAGTTCTTCTAATAGCGTTACAGGGTCTTTTTGTGTTTTGTCATTTGAGAGAGAGAGGATAGACATAATTTAATGTTATTATTATAGGTGAATATTATAGTTTTGATTTTCTTGAATGCTATTTAATTTTGGGTAAATGGTTGAATTTGTATGTGTTTCTATTTTACCTGAGGAATTTATTTCGGTGTAAGTCTTTATTGGTTGATTTCCTTCCAGGGGTTCTAAAGAGGTTCCTTCGTTCGGGTCCTGAGGAGGTTCTCGTTTTCCTAAATGTAATAAAAGATTAGTAAGTGAATCCCATATTGCTCCAATTAGGTGTATGGACCATCCGAATACGCTGTATAGCGCATAACCATGTATTATGGTATCCGCTATTAATTTTATTGTTCTAATAATTATTATTATTCCAATAAATCCTGCGCTTGCTGTACCGAAATTTGAGAATATTGTCCAAAATCTACCCCAAGCTGACTGTGCTATTTTGTCTAAAGTTTCTTCGTCTAAAAGGTTCATTAGTGAGATTTTATGATTTATATTAGATTGTCCCAGTATTTCGCGTGCTAGGGAGTTTAGTATAGCTGGTTTTTCCGCGGGGAACATTATGTGGTCTCTTAATTTATCTAAGTCGGATTGCGTGTAAATTCCACTTGTTGCCAATGAGGCTGGGTTAGTATATTTCCATGTAGGTTTGGTAGTAGGTTTCATTATTGAGGGTGGTAAAGATTCAATCGGTCTAGGGGATAGTTTATACCAAGCATCGTTTAAATAGTACATTAGGGGGAGGAAGATGTTACAAGTTGTTTGGGTTCCTTTATTCATTAAAATGTGTGTTCGTGGGGTGAGAAAGGATGTGTCGTTTCCTCTAGTGACTGGGATTTGTAAATAACATTCTTCTGTCTGTCTGAATTTTACTTCGACAGGTATGCATTTGATTATATGTGCCACTTCTCCGGCAATGATAGACATATATCCTGGTCCTTTCATTAAATGGTATGCGAATTCGTCGGGTGATTGAGTTGCTATTATTAATGAATTTTTGAATACTTGTTGTTCCAACCGACATTTGTGATTTAAAAGGTCGTAGTATAATCTGTTCATTTCTTTTCTTAGATGTTTTTCGACGTAAACAAATTTAGAATTTACATATGTGAATAGGTCCATATTTTCTATAAGAACATTTTTATTTTCTATGAATGTATTTCCCCGAGTAGTTTCGTATATTAGTAATTTAGGATGTTCTGTTCGTATTAAAACGAAGTTACATACTGGTTGTATTGCTTTTTGTGCTAAGACAAAGGTAATATCATCTGTTGTTAAAGAATAGATAATTTCTGGATTTAGAGTGCTATTATCATAAGTTCTATTAGCAGGTCCCTCGTATAATACAGAATACTTCTGAAAATTGCAATTATCGTTTGGTAGTGCATTCCAAAATGTTTGGCCTCCTCCTAATTCATCCGTACATTGAGTTTCAGAAAGTGGGCATATTATTCCGGATTTTAATTGAATTTTATCTGTGTTTAAGTTAATTGTGGCATAATATTCTTGTAAAGTTATGCGATATTTCCCGTGAACTATTACATTTTCCCATGTTCCGAATAAATCTGAATATTGAGATCCTGCGCATTGTCCATTTGTCTGTGTTGATCCTGCTAAGATTACTGAGTGAGATGAAGTTCTATTTACTTTTAATCCGCTTATTTGTATATTCGGTGATACCATAAAGATTCCTGTGTTATGCATTGAATTGCATTGTTCTCGTGAAATTTCTTGGATATATTCTCGAAATCCGTTGGTGACGGTTGATGTGTGTGAGTGCATTCCACAATATTCAATAACCCGGTCTACTTCTATTTTGCATTGAATTATTTTTGTTAAAGTAAAGCTGCTTAATTGTAAGAGTTGGACATATACCTTATCTACTTGTACGTGAGGTTCTGGTATGTCGCATTCTCCTACTTCTAATAACGATAATGTTGTAATGTTTAGGTGGTTTGATCCACAGTCATACCCGATGATTGCGTGTACTGTAGTTCCCCATGAAAGTAGACAAAGAATTCTGAAGATGTTCTTGATTACGTGTTTCATTATCTGAAAAGCAATCAGAAAATGTCTTGGTCAGCAGTTTGCAACTGCTTATAAATTTTTGAATAAAAAATAATTCATTTAGGTGAATAGGATTTACTTAGTTAGGCAATGTGAGGATATCAGCTAGGAATTTTTGATTTGATTGTTCTAGGCTCCTTAATAATTCGTAAAAAGCGTAAGGTCCTCTTGTTTTTATTGTTAAAATTATTTCCTTTATTGTTTTGGGATTTGTTAAACTTTTGGTCCATTTTTGTACGTTGTAATCGTCATAGTTGTATATACCATTTATGAATAGATATGGCCATAAGGCTTGTATATCGATTTGTCGGACTATTAGTGCGCAATGTGTGTCGATACTTTGGCGATGTTTAGGTTCCATTGTAATCTGAAATAAAATTTTATTTTATTTATTTTATTATTATATATTTTTTTTCTAGTTCCTTGTCCTTTTATTCGTTTCTGTAGGAGTTATATGAGAAAGCCTTAGTCTATTTATATTCACTATTTTAGGTTTGTTCTTGACTAATATTTTGATATTTCCTTTACCAATTATTTCGAGCACTTCGTAGGGTCCAGAATATTGATTTTCAAATTTCTTTAACTCTCCTCCTTCTAATAGAAATACGTAATCTCCTATTTTGAAGTTTTGTGGGTTAATCTTCTTGTCGTAGTAGACTTTTGATTTTTCTTTGGCTGCTATTAAATTATTTCTTGCTATACTGCGCATTTGGTGTAATTTTGTTATTAGTTTTGTCATATACATATCATATGTTTCTAATTTTTCGTGTTCTGGAGGGGGAATGCTAGAAGGTAATCGTGCTAGTTTACCAAATACTAATTCGTAGGGTGTACATTTGGTACCTTCGTGAACGCTTGTATTATAAGAGAACATTGCTAATTCGATCCAATCGTCCCACTCTGTATTTTTCTCAATAAATTGTTTTAAATATTCCTTTAACACGTGGTGTGATCTTTCTAATGATCCATTTGATTGGGGATGATAAGCTGTAGTCTTGAATTGACGTATTCGAAATCGTTTGGCCATTTTTCTCATTAAATTGCTTAGGAAATCTGTTCCTTGATATGTTAGTACTGCTTTTGGAGAGCCATAGATACATATAAATTTTTTGACAAAAGCGTCTGCTATCGTACTTGCTTGATGATTTGGAAGGGGAATTGCTAGAGAATATTTAGTAAAATTATCTTGGATTGTAAGTATGTATTGATTTTGCGATGAAGTTATAGGTAGTTTCCCTACTATATCCATTGATATCTTTTCGAAAGCGATTCCTGGGGTGTCTGTAATAATCATTGGATTTTTAGTTTTGACTCGAACTAGTTTTTTAAGTTGGCATTGGAGACATTGTTGTATATATTTTTGTATATCTAACTTCATATTGATCCAATAATATCGTTGTCTAATTCTACTGTAGGTCTTCGTGACTCCTTTATGTCCTCCTATAGCGGATGAATGAGCTTCTTCAATCAATTGATTTATTTCTTCTTTCGTAGGGTATTGTGTCATTCCAATACAAATTATTATTTTTATTGAAGAGTTCAGAAATGCTATTTTTAATGTAGCTAATATTTCTTCCCATAAAACATGATTTACATGTGGTGATTTAGCGATACTAATCGATTTTAAGTTTAATTTTTCCGCGGTTGAATGAAGGGAGTAAATTGCTAATTTAATATTTCTTGTTGTTTCTCCTAGGCTTTCTCTATTTTCAGGTTCAATTGGGAGTGCTAAGTGATATTGTTGTCCTTTACGAATTTCTTTGACTAGACCTTTTTGAAGATTTTCAAATTTAGGGAGTTTGTTGCATTTTTCTAAAAGTTTAGCTCCTATATCGCGAGGTTCTCCATTTGTAGTGATGAAATATGCATAGTTATCTTTTCTCATAGTCAATTGGTCTCTGCATTCAATTACATTTTTCTGTGGCTTAGACAATCCGGATGTTGAAGGTAAATCTGGGGGTGGTTCTGGGGGTGGACGTTCTTCTCTAAAATCGTATTCATCGGAGTTTTCAGAATTCTCTATTTCTAATTCATCAAATTGCTCGTTTTCACTTTCATTTTCTTTGTTCTGGAAATTTTCCTTAATTTCTTTTTCTTTTTCATCTTCACTTGATAAGTCAGAATTTGATTCAAAATAAATTTCTTCCTTTAATTCTTCATCTTTATTTTCTTTAAAATACTTCTTCTTCTTATTTCCCTTAGGCTTTCGCTTAACATCATAATCTATATCAGAATCGGATTCATCTTCTGTTTCCATAAATTTACGTTTTTTATCATTTTCATGTGATTTATTCATAACTTTTCGGGGTCTCCCTCTTTTTTTTAATTGGTTCCTGTAATTTTACTTGTTGAATAATTTTTCGTGGCCTTCCACGCTTCTTTTGTACTTTATTTAATGCTTCAACATTTCTTACTAATTTATTTTTTATATTATCTTCATTCTCATCCATATTTATATTCCTTGAATTTTTTAACTTACTCCTTGTTTGTATAGCATAGCAGTTATCTTTATTTTTTAATAAATCTGGAATTGAATCCAGGGTATATTTTAAAATTTGGGAAACAAATGTTTCCGGAATGGTTTTTTCTTCCAATAAGTTTATAAAGAACGTTTCCATTTTCTTCATTTTTCATTTTATTCGTAATCATATTAATTAACCTTCTATTAGTAACATTAAATAAATCTTCTTCGTTCAATTGCTCAATAGTTTCCTCGTTTTTTTCATAAATTGTTTCATTTTTTAAATCCTTAAAATCTAATTCCGTACAACATTTTTCATCATTATCATCATCATTTTTCAATAAGTATTCTTTGTTCAATAATCGTTTAATCTTTTTACTTCCATCAATTTTTCCTCCATAAATATCATCATAATAGCGTTTTTTATTATTAATATTTTTAAATAAAGTCCCTTCGTTCAATTTTTCAGTAGTTTCTTCTTTTGTTTTCATAAATTGTTTCCCTTTTCAAATCTTTAAAATCTAATTCAATGCAATATTCTTTATCACTATCATCATTTTTCAATAAATATTCTTTGTTTAATAATTGTTTAATTTCTTCAGTTCCATCGAATTTTCTTTCACTAATATCATCATAATAGAATTTTTTATTTTCAGTATTTCTAAATAAAGTTCCTTTGTTCAATTGTTCAGTTCCCTTATAATTTTCATAAATTTTCCCTTTTTTTATATCTCCATAATTCATGCCACTTTTACACTTTTCACCCTTGTTATTTTTGAAAAAATGTTCCTCCTTTGTTGGTATTTGTTTGTTCCTTCTAAAATTACCCATATCAATATTTTCATTATCATTAATCTTATACTTAAATTTATAATAATTTCCTTGATTATCCTTATTTTTAATTAAATTTATCCCGTTCATTGTTTGTTCAGTTTCCCTTGGATTGTTCTCGTCAATTTTCCTTGATTGAGGTTTTTTCTCATATATTTTAAAATCTTCAGAATCATTTACAAATTTAATATTGTCAATTTCTTCTTGATTTAATTCTTCCCTACAATAAAAGTTCATATGAGATGCTTCTTCTTCATCATCATCAGTTTTTGATCCTCTTGATATATTGTCTTCTTTGTTTAATTTTACTTGGGAGGTATTTACTTCCTCGTTATTGTCATTATCATTAATATTTTCAATATCAATAGGATTCCTTGATAAAGCATCAGCATTAACATTTGTTTTGCCTGCTTTATATATGACGTCAAAGTCGTATTCTGCCAGTTTCAATTTCCATCTTGTCACTCTTGAACAGGGATCTTTTGAATTTTGAAACCATACTAATGGCTTATGATCGGTAACTAAGGTGAATTTTCGTCCATAAAGATAGGGGCGGAAATAAGTTACACAGTAGACAATAGCTAGGGCTTCTTTTTCGTATGTATCGTATTTTTTCTCATTCTCATTTAAAGATCGTGAAGCATAGGCTATGGGTTTATCTTTTCCAATTTTTCCTTGGGAGAGAATTCCACCTATTGCATATCCTGATGCATCTGTTGTTAAAATAAAAGGTTTGGAAAAATCTGGTCTTTGCAGGAGTGGTTCTTCGCACAATTTTTCCTTCAGAGTGTCAAATGCTTCTTGTTGTTTATTCGTCCAGTTAAATTTCATGTCCTTTTTTAAAAGTTGATTCAATGGTGTTGCAATTTTAGAAAATCCTTCTATAAATCTTCTGTAGTAACCGGCAAGTCCTAAAAATTGTTTTATATTTTTAGGGTTTTTGGGTATTGGAAAATGTTTTACAGCTTCCAGTTTTTGAGGGTCTGGTCTAACTCCTTCCTTGTCTATTAAATGACCTAAATAAGCAACTTCTGGACGTAAAAATTCACATTTATCTGGCTGTAATTTTAGATTTGCTGCACTTAATCTTTCCATTAATTTGTTGAATTTTTCTTCGTGTTCTTCCAAAGAATTTGCGTATAAAACAATGTCATCTAGGTAGACAAATAACTCAGTTCCTTGAAGACCTGTTAAAACTAAATCCATTAATCGCTGAAAGGTAGCTGGTGCATTTTTTAAACCAAATGGCATACGATCAAATTCATAATGGCCGTAAGGAGTTGAAAAAGCTGTTTTATGTGAGTCTTCCGGACTCATTTTTATTTGATGAAATCCTGAAGCAAGGTCGAATACAGAAAAATATTGAGCTGATCCTAACTGGTCCAAAATATCAATAATATTTGGTAGAGGATATGAATCTCCAATTGTTTTTTCGTTAAGTTTGCGAAAATCGAGCACCATTCGCCATTTTTTATTTCCATGGGAATCCAATTTTTTAGGTACTATCCAAACAGGCGTATTATATGGTGATTGGGAGGGTTTGATAATTTTATTATCGATCAATTCATTTACTTGGCGTGAAATCTCTTCTTTATGTATTGGAGGGAATCTATATTGTTTTGAAAAAATAGGTTGATCATCTGTTGTTGGAATGTTGTGTTGTAAAACAGTTGTTGCTCCTAAAGGTTCTCCTGGTATGTGGAATTGATCTGCATATTTTTTAATCAAATTCTCAACATGTTGTTTTTCTTCATTATTTAAATGATCCAATCTTAATAATTCTTTGATATAATTTTCCCGATTTTTATTTGAAATGTTGAAAGATTGATAAGAATCCTGTACCTTTGGAATCTGGCTAATGAAATCGTTGAAAACGTGTTGTGAAAAATTGAATTCTCTAGTGTCTTCTAAATTTCTTTTTGTGTCAGTTTGATTTTCTTTGTGTATTGATATTTCTTCAAAATCGATCAATTCAACAGTTGGTATGGTTAACTTTTGCGGTTGTGTATTTGTGTTAAATATTTTCATATACGCTTTATTATTGTTATTAGAAACAATTGCATTTCCTAAATAAACTCCGTTGCATAAATGTAACCTTGGAATAAATCCTTGTTTTTGTTTCCTATTTTTAATTCTTACATAAAAATCTGAAATTGTTCTTGCTGGTATCAATATTGTTTCTTCTATTTCAAAAGGATAAATTTCATTATTAATTTCGAGTTGTTTTTCTGCATAATTAATTCTTGCGTTGTTGTTTCTAAAAAATTCTGAACCTAGTATACCATCATGTTCAATGGGTACTTCGTTAGGTATTATGTTGAGGGTGGTCAAGTAGCCGAAAATATTGATCGTTATTTGACCGAGTGTGAATACAGGGTGTTCATTTATACCTGTTAATTTTAGACATTCAAATTTATTTATTTTCACATTTGTTTTGACCGCTTTTTGTTTAATTAAATTTGATCCTGCTCCTGTGTCTATCATCATTTGTATGGGGTTTTTTAATCCTTCTGCAGATAAAATTATATGAGGAATTGCATTGTTTGTACTTAAGTTCACCTTTTCAGTTTTATTTTCCATCAAATCAGGTGCATTCAATTGTTGATTCAAGCCCTCCTTTGTGCACCCGTTCCAGGAAGGGCGTTGGAGTTTTCCTGTTTATTAAATTCTTGACTTTGTTGTTGTTGTTGTTGTTGTTGTTGTTGTTGTTGTTGTGTCAATTGTTGTTGTGGTGGGAATTGTTGATTAGTATTCACCTGTTTATTACAATTTCTAGATGTGTGTCCTGGTGTATTACATGAATAACAAATAACTTCAAAATTTTGACCTGGATTTGGATTCTGATTAAAATTTGGATTCTGATTTCTATTTTGATTGTAATTCATATTATAATTTGGTCTTTGGTTGAAATAAGGATTTTGATTGAAATTTCTGTTTTGGTTGATATTTTGACTTTGATTGAAATTTGAATTTGGATTAAAATTTCTGTTAAAATTCGGATTTGGATTAAAGTTTCCATTTTGATTATTTTGATTAGCATTACGATACATATTTCGATTATTCCGATTAAAGTTTGAATTTTGGTTGAATCTATTTCCTTGGGGAAAATTAGGGTGGGTTGGGAAACTATTTACGTTTCTATAATCATTCCTACTTCCTTGTTGATTTAGACCTTGCATTTGGTATCTTTGTGAAGATCTCCCTTGAGTTCCCTGACCTAGCCTTTTCATCTCGTATTGATTACTTGGTCTGGTCCAGTTATTTCTAAACTGATTTTCTTGTAGATTTGCATTCGGTAATTGTTGAAGAATTCGAAAACAGGCTGCTGCTGTATGACCTGTTTTTTGACAAATTTGACATTTTATTGGTTCTTCTTGTGCTAAGTTAATTTTATTAGTTTTTGCAAATTTTCGATTACTATATGGTGATTTTTCAGGTTCTTGGAATAGTGAGTGTTGTTTATTTCCTCTTCTCAGTTCATTTCTTGCTGTTAAATTTCTTTCTTCTCGTATCGCCCTTTCTACTATTTCGTCAAATTTATCAGCTCTTCCTATTCGTATTTCTAATTCCGGTTTTAAACCTCGAAGAAAACAATCAATCACATCTCTTTCCAGATTTCCTCTAAATTCAGCGGCTTCTTTACCATTATTATTTTGTATATGGCATTCGAGGATTTCTGCTGCAATTTCCTGTATGCGTGTTGCGTAGGATAAAACACTTTCATTTTCCCACATATATATTCTACCTAAATCACCCTGTAGTTGGTATACAGTTTTTGAAGGGGCAAAAATTGTTTTTAATTTTGAAATAAAGTCTTCTAAATTATTGTAATAATTTCCGATTATGCATCTTCTTGCTTCTCCTGTGAGTTTGCTTCTTAATAATTTTACCAAATTTCCTTCTGCATTTGGAACCATTTCTTTGGCTTCTTTGCAGGCTTCAATAAAAATAGTTAGCGGTACCTTACTTGATCCGTCGAAATAGGGAACTATCTCTAAAGCATCTCGTAAAGATACTTGTTGGTTTGTTGGTAAATTCATTTCGGTAGGTTGTGTTGGCAGATTATTATCTTGTAAAATATTAATTACTGTTTCGCTGGGTGAATTATTTGTTGGATTTTTTTTATTGAGTTTTCTAGAAGTTGAATATGGATGCGAAAATTTTAATGAATCAAGAGCCTGTTCAATATTTGCAGAGTTGTTTAGCGTAATTTGATTTATTTCTTCAGGTAAATTTTCTTGGACTTGTTCCGATTCTAAAAATTGATAGTTTGATATCGCTGATTGGGTGAAAGGTTCTGGGGTTCTATTTAATTGTGACATCGTCGCAAATGGATCTACTAATTCGTATCTTTGTTGAGATGGGGCAAAAATTTTATCATTTGATGTATCACTAGAGTTTTCTTGTGGGCACAAGGTTCTATCGCACAAGGTAGAGTTTGCTGTAACACTTTCAAATATTGATTTTTCTCTTAGTGTTATATCCCCTACTGTATCTTCAAATGAACGGTTAAATTGTGGGGTATCGTTATACTTATCTCCGGCAATAATTATACTATTATTCGGCTTAATAAAAGTTTTCAACTTATCGAAAAATGGACTCCTTGGATTTTTTACTTCGATAATTGATTTATTTGCAGTACTTGTTTCGGGATCAAAAATACTTCCTACACTGTTATCTAAAAGATCAGTTTGGTTTAAATTGGTTGACGTTTCTGAATATTGTGAATTTTTATCAGAGATTTCTCGAGTGTTTTGTTTTGGTTTGGGTGGGCCTTGCGAATTCTCTTCGATTTCTTTCGCTAAAATTGGATTATTTTTTGCTCGACTACGAGTTACAGTGCCCTTTTTACTGGTGTCTCGTGGCGGAATCGACATCGATACTTTTCATATTATTTTTTTTTCTTGAAAAAATGATTTACTAGGGTTTGATCCTATAAGTTTTTCTAGTGATCTTTGACTAATTTAACTTTATTTTTTCCTAAACTACGAATTTCTACTATTTTTGGCAAACAATTTTTATGAGTATTGTACGCAACAGTGGGTTCCTCTGTTTCCGTTTCAGATCCTGAATCTGATGATATATTGATAATTTCGATATTTGAGAGATTTATCTTATCAGGGGTAAAATCACTAAAGTTCACTTCAGATTCTGAGTTAGAAGATATATTCAAAATTTCGATAATTGGGCTTAGATTTTGTGGAATTTTATTATCGTCAGGGATAAAATCACTTAAGTTTACTTCATATTCTGAGTCAGAAGATATATTCAAAGTTTCGATAATTGGGGGTAGATATTCAGAAATTTTATTTTCGGTTAATATTGATTTAAGTTCGGGATTTTTCGATTCAGAGTTTCCTGGTTCTGGTTCGGTTACAGTTTTTTCAGTTTGCTCTTTTTCAACTTTATGGGCAGATTTTGAAATTAATTTTTCTGTCTTTTCCAATAATTGTTCAAAAAAATTTGAAAATTCGATATCGCTTTTAATTTCTTTAATTTTTATTTCTTGGGCAAATGTTTCCGGCTTAATTTTCCTTGCTCGAGGGCGTTTGAAAGTACGTTTTCGAGATGGTAAAGGCATGTGTTTTTCGTTGTCAATAAAATATATCTAAATATATTTTTACTTACAAACCGACCGAATTTTATTTCACGTTTTATTTTTATTTGAGCTCTGGTTTGATTCAATTTGACTTAAATGTTTATTTTCAAAAACTCGGAAATGAAATTAAAATAAAAGATATCGTTAGGCAACTTTTAAAGCATAGTGATTGAAAATTTTTTTATTCAAATCATTATTATTATGGAATAATCAATGATAATAAATTTTTGATTTGGGATAAATTTCAATTCTGATTCAAAAAATTCTAGTTTGAGGATGGCAAAGCGTGTTACCGCCAGCCCTATTCAATATAACTCACCTCGAGCGACTGGTTACGCTGTGAGGGGCTAAATCCTCAAACAAATATTTTAAATTTCAGTAATTGAAGTTTTAGGATGAAATTTATTAAATTACTTCCAAATCTACTATCGAGATTGTAATTTGAGGACGGCTGCGCGTTTTACTGCTGGCCCTTGTTCAATATAATCCTCCTCGAGCGACTGGTTACGCTGTGAGGGGTTATGGTCCTCTACAACTCTCAATCGCAGGGTTGAAACCAATTAAAAATAAATTATACCCTATTCGTTTTGTCTGGGTTTGATGGTTGTGTAGGATAAATTTCAATCCTGATTCAAAAAATTCTAATTTGAGGATGGCTAAGCGTGTTACCGCCAGCCCTATTCAATATAACTCACCTCGAGCGACTGGTTACGCTGTGAGGGGCTAAATCCTCAAACAAATCTTTTAAATTTCAGTAATTGAAGTTTTAGGATGAAATTTATTAAATTACTTCCAAATCTGCTTTCGAGATTGTAATTTGAGGACGGCTGTGCGTTTTACTGCTGGCCCTTGTTCAATATAATCCTCCTCGAGCGACTGGTTACGCTATGAGGGATTATGGTCCTCTACAAATCTCAATCGCAGGGTTGAAACTAATTAAAAATAAATTTTATTTTTGATATGCCTTTTGGTATGTTCAACAATTCGGTATTTCAGTGATGAAAAATTAGCCAAGCTAGACTCAAGCACAGAATCTTGGGTAATTATGTCATTCACAGAAATCACGATAGTCGAAAATCAGAATTATTGTAGTACCAAATTAATTAGGCTCGACTCAAGCACAAATTTCCTGCTTAATTCAGGTACTTACAGAATTCTGATAATCGTCAAAGTTGAAAATGTCAGTTTTTGTAAACAGGGAAAATAGAAGTTAAAAACAGTAAAATGTAAGCACTTCGAATTTTGCCTTACCCAAGTGTTGGTGACCGTTCGACGTATCTAAAAAGGACTTATAGTCTCTAGGTGCTTAATTATTTTCTGTTTAAAACTTGAATTTGGTCCTAGTTAACAAATAATGAATTCTTGCAGTACCAGATTAGACAAGGATGACTCAAGCACAAGCCCTGAATAATCTATATACTTGCAGAAATTCGAAAAAATGTCAAGTGTTGTAAAAAATTGCAAGAAAAAATTTTGATTAAAATTTTGAAAAATTTTGATTAAAATTTTGAAAAATTTTTAATTTATTTTCTTTCTATTTATTATTTTATTTAAACCCCTCACTTGTACAATCTTGCTACAAAGAATACATACAAGGTTATTTCAGGGTACCGATTTATTTTATTAACGATGGCAGAGCTTGCGATCACGCGAAGTATACCAACGAATATTAAACACAAAATTATTTAGTTACTTATGTTTTATACACTTCTTAATTTCTAATAAGCAAAGGATTTCCACGTATTTCATGTAATAAAATATTGAAAAAATGTTCAAAAAGTTATTAAATACATTCAATTAATTCTTTTTATTATATTAAAAATATCAATTACAATTTCATTTTTTTTTTATTTCCTTTTATTATATAAATTAAAAAAAATTTTATTATTGGTTTATAAGTTTCCCGGCCGATGCACCAAAAATTATATAATAGATATGTAACGTCCCAGTCACATATCTACTATTAATTTATAATAATGAATTTTCCTCGTTTTTGATCAATAAAGAAATCTGAACGATTTCTAAACTGAATCAGGGACGAGGATAACCAATAATAAAATTGAAGGAAATATTAATATAATGGTCCTTTATTGAAAATTACAAGTGGAAATTCCCTAACTTGAATATGACTAACCTTAGTTAATTCTGAACCGACTGGAACCGAAGGCTGGAGCCACTGATAATCCCTTTCTGCTGAATTCTCGTACTGGAAGTGGAAACTGGAGAACAACTTCAACGATGAACACCTCGACGTCGATTGTCACTCGATGTGGAACTTAACTGATAACAGAACTTGACGATGGGAACTGACGATGTGTTGGACCTTCCGGGTCACAAGTCGAACTGGAACTGAAGAACTGGCCAACTGCCAACTGACAACTGCTAACTGCTGACTGACTAACTGACTACTGCTGAGACTACTGAGACTACTGAGACTACTGAGACTACTGAGACTACTGAGACTACTGAGACTACTGAGACTACTGGACTACTCAGACTACTGAGACTACTGGACTCCTGAGACTACTGAGACTACTGGACTACTCAGACTACTGAGACTACTGGACTCCTGAGCTCGTCCTTAGAATCGGGCTCCTTAAATATCCTGGGGGTTGGTCATTTCACCCTATTTTATGATTTTGTTTTTCTCGAACTCGCCCCCTTTGATATTTTCTAATTTCAATAAATTTCATTTCTTGTCAGTTTAGTTCTTTTTCTTCTGAGTAGACGTGCTGTCAATCCGTGTATATGACATGATTCATTGATTCGGCTTCAGTGTGTATAAGAATTTCCATTTCGGTTTATTACCAATTCTGCTGCCTAATTTTGTTAGTCCCCAAATTCAATTTTCCTTTACGGCCCTTTTTATAGCATTTTTATAGCCTTATTTGTGTAGTGCCTCCCACGCAGTGTTAAATAGTAGGGATCACCCATGGAGTCTGCGTCTAGGCTTTTAACCTTTACTGAGCCTGCGTCGGAATTTTGGGACAATCGGTTGTGTATTTTGGATCAATACTTCCCGCATTCCTGAAGTCTACTTGTTGCTTCTGAATGACCCTCGTAAAATTGGGGTGCGATGACATCCCGCGGTGCATCTTCTGTTGTGTATCTCCATTTCCGGTGAGGGTGGAGATATTGATTTCTTACTTGGCGATTCTGAATACTATCTTCTGTGTTTACTTCTTCGTTTTCTCTTACAGTATTTTGATTTTTCCTCTCTGTAGATTTTTTTCCAGTCGATTCTTATTTTTTTCTTAAACAATTTAGTTACATACATTAATGGTAAAAGTTATATTCAAGTTTTACATAATATAAATATTAACATTCATTATATTTATAATTAAAAGGTCACAGGACGTGACACTTCTATCGTTCTGAAGCTTTGACCTTGGTGCGAGAATTTGATCGCCATCAACGGGACGGTGATCTTGTGCAGGTAGACCGCGTGGTGTTCGCGTGTGTAAAAATAAAATCAAAATAAGGATTAATTCACTATTCACGTTACAGTGCTCGGAACCCTTGGTCTGGCAGTTGGGAATAGGTTTCCGGGGAGTCTAACCTCTCCCCTGAGGTGAACCATTGTTTAAACCACTTTATACAACATAAAAAAAACATAAATACAAGTCAAAGTCAGGAGCCTACCGAGCACATTACGCTCGACCCCTGACTTTAGACTGTCACAGACAGCCTCGGGCATGATTGTCTGCTCGAGGTCGAAATTGTAAATTCGTTTGCAGCATTTATTGTTCGTGAATAAGTACCACGTCACAATATATATAGGGTTTTCCACTAGGGACATAACAATTTTATCTATGAATAGCACACAGGAGTATTTGAGATATTGACTTCAAATTTATTGTGGGTGTAATGCAAGCATTACATTTTATGAATGAAATTCGACATCAGTCACATGACCACTGCGAGCCCGTTTACAGCGGTCGATTCTTTGGACCCAATTTTCCACCACTCTGGCACACATTTCGACCTGAACGTTGGATATTTCGTGTTGGATGTTGTCTTTGAGGTCGTCTAAAGTTGCTGACTTGTTGGCATAGACCAGTGACTTGATATGGCCCCATAAAAAGAAATCCAATGGCGTTAGATCGCATAGACGAGGCGGCCATTCGACCGGACCATTTCTCGAGATAACACGTTCACCGAATTTGATTTTCAATAAATCGATTGTGACGCGTGCTTTGTGGCTAGTGGCACCGTCTTGTTGCAACCACATATCGTTGATGACAAGTTCATTCAATTCTGGCCACAAATAATCTTCCAACATAGCAGGATAGCGCTCTCCATTGACGGTAACATGACGGTCGTTTTCATCCACGAAAAAATACGGCCCAATCACACCTCCGGCATGAAAACCGCACCAAACAGTCACTTTTTGCGGATGGAACGGTGTCTCAAGAAGCACATTTGGGTTTGTTGCTGACCAATAACGCATATTTTGCTTATTAACAAAGCCATTGAGCTAGAAATGAGCTTCATGGCTGAAGATGATTTTTCGATAAAATTCTTCATTTTCTTCAAGCTTTGCCAGAGCCCAATTGGAGCAGTTTCGGCTTTTCAAATGATCAAGTGGCTCTAGTTCTTGAGTCAATTTAATCTAGGCCAATTTGGTCTTGACTTTATCCACTATAGCACGCACAGCCTGTCGGGTGGGACGATTATTACGGCCGAAAATTGGAGTAAGCGCTTTTAAAGTTGCGACCAACAACTCAGAATTTCGGTAGTAATTTTTAATAATTTCCAAACGTCGCTGGTTCGTAAACTTCACCATGATAAAAATGTTGACGTTAACTAACGTTTTGACATTGACAGTTCATTAAAAAATTTTAAGGGTGCGTTCATATAAAGATACGAAATTGTTATGTCCGTATTGGAAAACCCTTTATATAAAAGTTGAACTACGATACATGTTAATGAATTTTTTTAAAGGAATCCCCAGGCGAAAGCAGATCAATTTCTAGTTCTGAAAAAATAAAAATATTAAGTTTGAATATTTGAACCTTAAGTGTGAAAATTAAAATTCAATAATATTTAATTTTGTAAGATTAATTAACCCGCAATTAAAAAAACGTTCCTAGGTATTGTTGGATGATAGCATGGACGTCTAACAGGGTCTGAACTGGTCATAGCGAGGACGAAAATTGACAAATTTGGCCAAGTGTGTTTTGGGTGTCTAAAAGGACCTAGCGTAGTTCTGGCAGCGATCCCATGAATCGAAGGTGTAGGCGTGTATCGGGGTCCAAGCGGGTAATAGCGGGAAAACAAATTGGCACATTAAGCTATGCGCTCTGGGTATCTAAACGGGTCTATCATGGTTCTATCAGGTATCTCTTAAATCGAAAGTATGGGCGTCTAACAGAGTCTGAATAATTTATTGCAGACACATAGATTGACAAATTTGGTCAAGTGCACTGTGCGTGACTAAAAGGGCCTAGCGTAACAAAGTTTGGTTTCGTATAGAATCCTGTTATAGACATACAGAACCCTTGATAGGGCCGGATACGACCTGCTTAACACCCATATAGAAACCTTCTTAGGACCAGATAAAACCAGGAGCAGGAGCCGTTTGCAAAAACCGTGGACAACTCCGTTTATACCCAGGTAAAAACCCATGTTCTAACAGGGTTCTATCGGGTTCTAACGGTTTTTTAAGCAGGGTACACCTCTGTTTTTCGAAATACTCAAGAGTTTAGGCCACCCCTGAGTCTAAAAAATATTGACCTATTCAATGTTTATTTTTTAGGAAAACAAAACAAAAAAGTGAAAATCTATTTATAGGGTTATATTGTACATTGATTGCAGAATAAAAAATGATGAACAATCAATTTTCATAATAAATGTAGTCAATTTTGTCTTGTTTGCGCAGCCTCTTTCGCGTCTTGGGTAAAAACGTAATTGAAAATATTCAGTTTTTAAAATACGGAAGCGGAACTGTTATTTCAGTATAAATAATATTGAAATCGGTAATAAATTGGAGAAGATAATTTGCAAATCGTTTTATAAAAGCTGTTCAGAGAAAGACTCGTTTGAAGTTTTTGAACGCATCTTCCATGTTTATAATAATTCTCTTCACTCTGCAATCAATGCACAATATAACCCTATCAACAAATTTTCTCAACATTGTTTAGTTCTTCCAAAAAATAAACATAAGATAGGGCATGATGTTTGGTTTCAGGGATGGCGTAACCCCTTAAATTCTTAGAAAATAAAGACAGTATTAACAAACTACATAATGTTTTTTTTAACTATTGGAACAAGTGATCTAAATTCGAATGAGGATATTCCGTAAAGTTTCGTCATTATAGTGAGTGGCACATTTTATGCATGTACTGTAAAAAATATTCAATGTTCTCGATACAACCACAAGTTGATGAAGCTGAAACAAATAAAGTTTATATGTGTTACGCACGTAAAGGGCTTGATCTCTATACCATTATTGCGTGAGAGAAGAGATTAAAAAGAAAAGACAATAAAACTTGGTTTATTCTGATGCAGTCCATAAGTATGTGAATTCATGTGTCATCCTATTAAGAATAATGCTTTAGATAAGATAAATGAACTTACACGTGATCTATGATGAATGCTGGCGGTTTCACTGCCTTTGTGTGAATGTTATTTGGATCAGCAAGGTCAGCTACATACAATTTGATTGTAGGATTTGGCGTCCCTGGCTGTAAAATCATGATTTTATCGTTTTATGTGCAACGTGTTCAGGAACCTATTTCTCCAGGGTGAATGATTTGGAAGAGAATTCAATTTGAGTGAATCCAAGCCAATCCAAAATCTGTTTTTGATTCAATCTGGAAAACATTCACATCTTGTTTCTTGCAAGCATGTTAAAAATCAATTCGATTCAATCCATTACTTCAGGGGGAAGGAATCCGAACCAAGTTTTTATTACGAATCAAATCGAATAAATTCATTGTCTCTTTGATGAAGAATGAATTTTCATCTCAAATCAGCCCAAATGAATCAGAGGTCGAAATGATTTAACTGGAAAATTCAATTTAGATCAACCCAATTTCGGATTCATTTGGTTAAAAGTCTTGGATAAAATTGTTGAGAAGTAGATTTAGTCAGATTATTTTTATCATGTTCACATCCAACGAAATTCGAAACATTTTCCAGATTAGTCCGAAATAGTTCGGAATGGTTCAGAAATAGTTTCTGGAATAGCTCAAATTCGTTCGAATTAAATTCCAGTCTAGCACATTCACCAGAGTTAATCAACATTGTAATTATCATTTGTTATAATTAGTATTATTTAGTAGTATTATAGTATAATTAAAATTTTAGATTATCTACTTTTAGTCCAAAACTCGGAGAAAGATGTGTGAAATGTAGCGTCAGGGTTTTATAAATTAAATTACACAGGTCAGTAAATATTGGGTTTTTATTTGTTGTTGAAAAACAAAACATCATTTCCGGGGTATTTTTTGACGTAGAATCCAAATCCGAAATCAGAATCAGTCTATTACGCCAGGATTTTGAGATATTTGAGGTTATGTGCTCGAAAAATGGGGTTTTTCGCAACTTTTGAGCTTATGTACAGGGCGCAAAAATTTTATTTGGTTTTTTTCTCAAATATCATCATTTAGCACTACTCTTTCTCTTTAAAATGAGCTGTTGAACAGTCACGAGCGATTTTTTTTTCACAAAGGTACGGCCATATCAAGTTTTGACATTTATCCGAACAACCTTATGAGCATTCAGTTCGCCATTTTAAAACGGGCGGCCATCTTGTAAATGAAAATATCTATCTTGCGACCCCATTTTCGTAATGAACAATTCCGAAACCCTCGAGTAAGAGTTTTTAGAGAGCGAAATTGTTTAATTTCGTAAATTTCGATCTACCATTTTGAATCCGCTATCTTAGAAATGGAAATGTCAATTTTCTGACTGTAAATTCTTATTCACAGACCATCAAAACCTGCAAGCACAAATTTTCTAGATAAATTTTCGAATGCAGAATGGTATGCACCAAAGAGTCGATGTGAATGCTCATTAGGTTGTTCGGATAAATGTCAAAACTTGATATGGCCGTATCTTTGTGAAAAAAAATCGCTCGCGACTGTTTAATAGCTCATTTTGAAGGGAAAGGGTAGTGCTAAATGATGACATTTGAGAAAAAAAACAAAAAAATTTCTTGCGCCCTGCAGATAACCTCAGAAGTAGCGAAAACCCCTATTTTGCGAGCACATAACCTCAAATATCTCAAAATCCTGACGTGATAGGCTGATTCTGATTATGGATTCAGATTCTGCGTCAAAAATCACTCCGGAAACGACCCATAGCTTTTCAACAACAAAACCTTGCAGACCTGTGTTATTATAAGATTGTATTAGGTAATCGTGAGAGAATTTTTTAACATTCGCGTGTAATCACTGAATGCTGTGCGGTAGATGAATTAAAGCTGCTTTTCACACTGATTATGAGTAATTGCGTAGTAACGGAATGATTTCAATATTTCTCACATAACATTGGAAATTAATTCGAGAATACTCAGGTAAATTATCATTATTCCTTAATCGTGTGGAGTTCAAAGATTGGAAGTAGACTACTGTTTAAACTCAAAGAGATCTGTAAAATATATATGATATAGAAGTTTAAGACGTTTAAAAGCCAAATTTCTGACGGGATAAATCGTAATACTCTTGTACCGCAGTTCCAGATCAAATTTACCTGTAGGAAACCTTTGAGACTGATCAACATTTTATGACTTTTAAGTTAACAAAAAATTATCATACACAGTGCGACAAATAAGCTTCGAAACTGACCGTGGAAAAAAAAATTGTATTCAAAATATTCCTCTTCAGTTTTAATACACCTGTTACAGTGACTCAACGTTGATTCAAAGGCGTGTTACAGCTCATTTTATGAAATTGCCTCTAGTGCTCGTGTGGTAGCTCTTTTTATGATCGAAATGTCATTAAAAAAACATCCTGTCAACTTCAATTTCAATTTTGGGAATAGAGAAAAACCGTACGGGGCTAAATTAGGCGAATGCGGTGAATGATTCAACACACAGACTCGATTTCGAGCCAAAAATTGACGAACAATGAGTGAGGTGTGACTCGGCGCATTATCGTGCAACAAATACTAGGTTTGCGGATCACGATATTCGGGTCGAATACGACGGTCTCTGGCCATCAGACGCTTCAAAACTTCGATACAACATACGCCAGTAATTTCTCCATCATTTCATGTGTTCGAGTTGAAATCGGCCTTCCTTCACGATTATTATCTTCTAACCTCTCTATGCCTTCCAAAAATCGTTTATGCCATAGAGAAACATTAGCTCTACTTAAAACTTCATTGCCGTACATTCAGTGCACAGAATGTTTCTGATCTATTATTACCAAATTTTGCGTGAAATATAATAAGTGCTCTTTATTCCAAGTTGGTATTTCAACATTGACAAAGAAGTTGTTATTGGAGAACTTTCGTAACTTTGCTATTTATCGAACGATTGAAGCAAAACTGGTATTTCCAGAAAGAAAATGTTACAGCTTTAAAACGCTGAACTGAACACATAGAAGGCGCTATTAGTTACTCAAGTATGGTTTGAGTCTCGGAACTTATTTGTCATACTGTGTATAACACTCCTGCTCATATCTTAACGCTACTTATGCAATGTCTATGAAGGATGCCCAAGATTTGTATGCGGCTCTTTGTCCGGATAGGCAACAAAAATCGCACACGGCTTTTAAGCAATTAGCTGACCGGTTTTCTCGCTTTGGTACAGTGAAACAAACACGAGTCAAACATCAACCAATTGTTAATGAAGATAATGCGGCTGCTATCTTAGATTTTGCTGCACTAAATCCACATGAGAGCAGCAGGAAAATAGAAATAAAAAGTGGAATTAGTCAGCGATCTGCATTAAGAATCTTACATTGGCACAAGTTCCATCCGTATCGTATGTCATTACATCAGGATTTTTACGGCAATGATTTCCTGAAACGCGTCAGTTTCTGTAATGGGATTCGTAGAAAATGCGCACAGATGTCTCATTTTTTAAATCATATGCTTTTTTCTGATGAAGCTAACTTCGAAAATACGGGAAATGTGAATAGGCAATTTCAATAAATAATTTCAACATTCGTGGTCCGTTAATTGTTGATGCGGCATTGTCGGCGATCACGTCATTCGTCTATATTTTTTTAAAGGTCGCCTGACTGGGCAAGTTTACGCAAACTTTCTGCAAAATGTACTGCCTCTATCAATGGAAGACGCGCGCTTGCATGTTCGCATTAACATGTGGATGCAACACGACGGTGCACCACCCCATTATGCTCTGTGTTCGAGACAAGTGATGAATGAGATTTTTGAGAAAAAGTGGATAGGACGAGCCGGCCTTGTAGCTTAGCCATCTCGTTCGTCAGATTTAACATCACCAGATTACTTTTTATGGGGTTTGTCAAAGAACGCGTAATGGCGGTAGCACCTACCACGTCTGACGACATGGAAGAAAGAATACGCAGGGCTTTTTATCAGCAAATTAACAAGTGCTTACGGGTCCAAGGACATCACTTTAAGCATCTTCTGCGGGTAGACCGAAACAAAGGTTGGTGGATCCTTTGAAAGTGATTATTCTGATATGTTTCTATTTTTATACTTCCTGTGACTAGAATGACCTTGTGTGGTAGGTCGCTGAATACGTCTTAAAATCTGCAATAATGTCATCAAATAAAAATACATGGTTCCATTTAAAAAAGTGGAGTTGACCTTGACGTAGCTTCAGCGACTCCACCGATGAGGAAATAGGGTGGTCTAGTATGACGGCTTTCTTGAGCACTGAAACTTTTGTCTGAAACATTTTTGGATATGATATATTGTATTAGGTGTGCAACTAAGTTCTCATTGTTTTTTTAATGAAAATGCAACTTTATTGTTATTATGGAAAAATTTCAGAAAATGTAAAAAGAATAATTACTAAAAAAAATATTAATATAATATTTAAAGTTGACTCTAAACTTAACAAAATTATAAAATTAGGTAAAGATGCATTGGAAAAAATAAATTTATAAATGATTAGATAGATTATAAGTTTAAATTTAAATTTTCATTATGAAAGTAATATTATTCAATTTAGTATCAATAATCATAACAATAATATGACTCTGCGTTCTCTAATTTTACTTGTATAATAGTATTGAAAACAGTTTGTAAATGTACATAAAGGAGAACGGAGCTGAATGCTCTTTACTTAGTTATTCTAATAATTAATAATATTATTGACAGAAGAGAAAATTTCCTTTTGTTTTATAATTTATTGTACGTTTTTATATATTTTTTAACATTTTGGTGAATCTATGACAAATGGTGATATCCAAATTTTATTGATTGACTAAGAAAGGATTTTATAAGAAACCAATTTATTATATTATGGTATGTAAAATATTTTTATTATAGTTATAAATTTGACTGTTGTTATTTTAGATTCATAAATAGAATATGAGGACTTACTATTAATATTGATAATCTTATTTATTTATATAAAAGTTTGTAAGTATTAATAGACATATATTCTTTTTTATTTAAAAGCTCCTGAAGAGGAAGTCAGTTCGACTTCGAAACGTCGAGCACTGTAAAATGATTTGTTTCTTTAATTAAAATTTAATCCAATGAGATATGTTGTCTGACTTTCCAAATACGTTGTTTCTACCTACTTACTGACTTTATTGTGAAAAAATGGTGAGAAATGAATCATTCAGAATATTGCCCATCGTTAACTACAACATTTGCCTATCTTTTTGGTAGAGCTCGAATACTGTTACGGTAAAAGTCTTCATATTTTGTGGCTTTCTATGAATCAAGCCATTTTTCGGTGTCTTCATATGAGCGGAACTGCTGATCAGCCAGACCATGTGCCATCGACCGGAACAAGTAATAATCGGATGGCACAATATCTGAGGAATACGGCGGGTGGGGTAGGACTTCCCATTTGAGCATTTCCAGCTAGGTTTTAATAGGTTTGGCAACGTGAGGCCAAGCGTCGTCATGCTGTGGAATCGCTTTTCCATGCCTCTGCTCGTATTGTGGCAATTTTTCGCGCAGTGCTCGGCTCAAACGCATCAATTGCTTCTGATACTGTTTCCCAGTGATGGTTTCGTTCGGTTTTAATAGCTCATAATAAATAACACCGACCTGGTCCCACCAAATACACAGAATAACCCTTGCAGCGTGAATATCCGTCCGAGCCGACGACGTAGAAGCGTGACCGGACAGTCCCCATGACTTTTTTCTCTTTGGATTGCTGTAATAAATTCAGTTTCCATCACCCGTCACGATGCGGTAAAGAAAACCCTTCCTCTTCTCCGCTGAAGCAGTTGTTCACAAGCGAAAAAACGACCCTCAACGTCCCTTGACTTCAAATCATAAGAAACCCAAGTTCCTTGTCTTTGAATCATTCCCAACGCTTGTAATTGCTTGGTAATGGCTTAGCGGGTGAATCCTAGTGGTGGAGCAAGCTCTTCTTGCGTTTGGCACGGATCCTCATCGAGTAATTCCTCCAATTAAGCGTCTTTGAAGGCCTTTGGCCTTCCTTGACGGCGGCGGTCGTCAACATCAAAATCACCGTCTTTGAAGCGACGGAACCAATCATGGCATGTTGTTTCGCTTGAAGCAGCATCTCCGTAAACTTTTTGGAGTTCTCGATGCGCTTCTACCATCGTTTTCTTTGAATGAGAAAAGAAAATCAACACTTTCCGCAAAAGACGATTATTTGGCACAAAATCAGACATCTTCACACAACCAAAAGTATATAAAAGTTCATGACGTTTTGGATAGGTCGAAATTGACCAGCACTTACTGCTGAAGCCATCTATTGACAAACATCGGGAACTTAGTTGCGTACCTAAAATCTTTTTTTTAACTGTTTCCTTTTATTTTTTGTTTGCTGAAGATTTTGGTCTTGCTTATATATTTATTTATATCAGAAAATATTCCGGGCCAAAAGTAGTTTCTTTATATCTGTGACGTGGTAAATTCTACTTGTCACTTAAAAAGATATGTACGTAGACTAACCGGTATGACAGGTGGGGTTATGTCCCGGGGAAAAAGTCGTGTACCGAGAGACCGCAATTCGTCGCCACCTGAAAGCACTTAAGACACTTATCACGCACTACCCGCACTTACGCTCCCTGCCCCGTCTGTTGCATGCACGATACGAAGACAATGGCACCAGAGGACAGCGGCGTTGGTGATGCGGCACGACCGGCTTCCGAGCAGAAGTAAATACTAGTGGCCATGACGACTTACGAGCATCGATACATCGATTCTTCGATTATCGCCGCCATTGATCACTGGGGAGCGACGCACAGGACGACCAGCTTTAACCACGTGACTCGGAAGATGCAGTCGGGGGCCCACTGACCTCAGGATATTGTATTTAGTATTACAGACATCAGAGATACTAAATTTATGTCTTGAACTTTTGCTGGCGTCGCGACTTCCTTAATCACTCTCGTCCTGCAACTAAGGAAAGATAGGTGTTCTCGCTTGTGGTTGAGTTAATTGAAATAAAGGAAACCGTCCGATGGAAAGTGAATTCGTCTTACGATTTTTGCTGGAGCAGCAAGACGTCATACAGGTAGCGTAGGTGTTTTCTTACTTATTTTCTTTTGGCAAGTGATCCAGAAATACCGGACAATATGTAACAAACATTGACGCCCCATGGCGTTCACCATGACTCAAGACCACTTCGCCTCTCTCTCTATCTCTGGTATTCGCCCATGCTTCTTTTCTCTTATTTTTGTCCGTTTATTTTAATAAATCATGTGCTGCCAACTTTCATTAAATTTAATTCTGGTTCATTTATTTACTACCCGTCAACTGTTGTGACTTTATGTCAACCCCGCCTTGTGTTTTCTACTGTGAATTTCGAGTCTCCTTATTGTTGGAATAAAGTTTGTCACTAAGCGAAGTGACTGGCGCTCAACATTGCAAAAAAAGTGTTTTAGTTTCAGGTATTAGAATCAAATAAAAATTAATTAGGCTTAGCCAATAAGAAGAGTTTCCAGGTTCCGGGTAAGGACTTGCATCTTATATTTTAACATAAATATTCTCGATTTCTAAATGGTCTGTCTGTACAATATCGTAATTTCCCTGCAATATTTTTCTCCAAATTTCTTAGGGGCTGTTTGTTTCCAAGGGCCTTCGCCTGGTAATAGATCTGATTCGAGTGGTTCAGGTAAAAAAAATATAGTTTGGTGTTCCTATTTAATTTTTTCTAGATATGCATCTTTTACTACATTATTTCTTTGCTTCTGGTATTGTATTATATAATTGTACTCTAATAATTCAAAATCCCACCTTGCTAATTAATCTGTTGGATTTTAATAAATTGTGAAGCTATTTCAATGCGAATTGATCTGTAATTACTGTAAATACGTACTCTTCTCGATATGGTTTAAATTTTCCAGTAGCCCAAACTACAGCTTAATATTCCAATTCTGGGATAGAATATTTTTTTGTCTCTGTTATCCCTTCACTTGCGTACGCTATTAGGTGATTCTATCCGTTTATTGTTTGTCAGTACTACTTTAAGTCCTGTATCACTTACAGTTTGATTATTTGTTCTACTATTGTCGGAAACTGTGGTACAAAACGTATGTTTCTTTATACTTTTCTGCAGACTTGTATCGTCAATTTCCAAACTTTGTCTCCGTTCTGAATTTCAATTTCAAACTTTTATTGTCGCTCATAACATACTTGTTTTTATGAATATCTGTAAAATATCTTCTGATCATCCTTCCTTTCTTCTGCTCGTTTCTCTTTCTATGTTCGATCAGCCTGTTTGTAAACCAGCGTTGCCAACGCAATCGAGGCAATAAGTCAGGAGCTTTTTATCAGGAGACTTAACAAAAAATCAGGAGATTTATAAAAATTATGAATTATTCTTAAAATAATTAAAATACTGTTAAATAATATAATTTCATTATATAAAAGCAAAATGACATGAAATGAAGTATTTTTCAGTTGTAAACATCATTCTTTCACATTTTGCAACCACAGGGATCGCGGATTCGTCAGCCACCTTAAATTTTCTGGCGGGAAAATTTCAAATTCTCTTGACGCGAAAATGATTATTATTTTTGAAATAATAAGCAATGCAAATATACAATAATTTGGATAATTTTATTTATTATTATTCCTGCCATAACAAATTTTAAAGTTGATTTTACTTACATTAATAAAAAAAGATTAGTGAATTTACATCACCTTTCTAAAAGATTGAAATAAAAAACATTCGGATTATATATACGATTTCAGATCTTTTTTATTTTTATCACAAAATTTTACAAGCGGCTACTACAACATCCATTATTTTAATTTTGATTAAAAAAAAAACAAATTTAACTATAGCTTAACAGACCAATTTATAGTCCAACAGGCTACGATGAGCACCCACGATGAGACATTATTCTGTCCTATATCTAAGAAACTTTGAAAGTATAAAACTATAAGATTACTCATTTTTTTTACCAACTCCAATATAAAATTTTTCGCAAACAATCCTCTATAGGCTCCTGTGCACTTTGCTCAAGTGCCGAAAAAAATCAGGAGACTTTAAAAAAAAACAGTATATCAGTAGCCACTCTGAAAAATCAGTAGAACTCCTGATAAATCAGTAGCAATGGCAACGCTGAACCCCATAAATGATTAGAAGTCGCGGGAACGTTTGGTCCTGCGATGCTTTTGAAGGGGGGTAGAGCCCTTTACAAACCCTTGTGGGTCAAAAATGACCCACGCGGTACTTCTGGTGTTAAATTAATAAACCAGAAGAATAACATTCTAATTTCTATTTGATTTTTAAACCCTTTACTTCACCGAGTGGTATCTGAATTCAGATCAATAGTCGAGATACAGCGAGGTACGCTAAATAAAGTCATTTTCTGTTCGACCTCCACCAGGAATAGTTTATTTTTAAATTTACAAAGTATGGTCCTGAAACTTCGGGAAAAGTAAAATGAAATATATTTAAAATCTAAATATCCGTAAAACGTTAGCCAGTGAGTTTTCCGCTGCTCCAAAGGTCTCAACCAGAATTTTCCGAACAATATAAAAAATATTTACGATGACGGGAACTGAATTAACAACTCAAAGAGTCGATTTGGAAATTTAATATCAAGTTGCGATTTGTAAAATTTTTGGTATTCTTAATATATGGTCCAGAAATATTATTAAATTAATAAAATGACCAAGTCAACAAAAATCCTCAGTTGGCAACAGACATACAGAATTCCAAAGCTTTCAAATATTTATACATTTGGTATTTCCAAATTCTTGATTAGTACAAATTCTTTTTCACAAATATCATGCGTACCTTTCAAAATATATTATAATTTACCATCTATATATTATTAATTATTTACCCCTACATTCCGTGCTTAACAAAACCACATTTTTCACCTTTTAATAAGTCAGCTAATTTTAATTCAATAAAGTTTGATGACCGCAATTTTTGTTATATTACACTTCTCGCGACTGTCGAACCTTCAAAACCTGTCCTGAAAATATAGAACCGGATATGACAACCGTTTGTCCAAATTTTTAATAACTAACCAATTCACCATGCTAGAAAGCTGCTCAAGCCCTGCTGTTGAGCGCCATTTTTTGAACAATATTTTTATTAATTTTTATTAATGAGCGAAATTAAATAATAAGTATGTTCGAAATACTAGAATCAATCACAATTTTATTCGATGAACTATAATTAGAAGGCTCGCGATTATTAGGTTCACCCCAGCTAACCTAACCTGACGCTATAAAAATTGTAGCGGCTTAGAAGATGGCTCAAGATACCAGACAATTTATGTGTAATGTCTCTGATAAAAGGTACACCCTCCAGTAAGATATCTCATAGGGGACAGTTTGTTGAGCAACCCATACAACGATTCACATATCCACTGA
Source organism: Diplolepis rosae (assembly GCA_030998225.1). Lineage (NCBI taxonomy): Eukaryota > Metazoa > Arthropoda > Insecta > Hymenoptera > Diplolepididae > Diplolepis > Diplolepis rosae. Next base: position 1,623,694 of record JAPYXD010000686.1, on the reverse strand, counting down.
CTTTAGTTTTGAATGAACATCCCCGGAGATTGTCGACCTGGAATCTACTCCAGCAGGGTGGCTACAAATCCAGCGTAGCGCTACTACCCTCGACACAACACCGCTGCCGAATCTGCTTTAAGATTTGAAAGTGGCACAGAGAGATAATTAATTACTGCCTAAGATGATCATTCTTCCTCGCCAACTTCCGCGTTTAGACATCTCAGTTCGATAGTCGATAGTTTTAAGAAATTCAATTGACAGATCCTGAATAATTGGAGACTCAAGGAATACATGGATAAATATATTAAAAAGTATGAAATTAATAACGATAATTCGAACTTAGCTAGTGCCTATGGCCTTCCCAATATTTATAAAGAAAATTATCCCCTCAGGATAATAGTGTTCAGTATTAACTTATCTACTTCTATTTGATTAAAATATCTCAAAAAAATAATTGCCAAATCTGTACCAACCACTTCTAACATAAAACTCTTACGGTTTCAAAAGAAAAATCGAAAAATTTAGTATTTCTTCTGATTCTGTATTACTATCTCCTGACGTAGTCTCCTTGTTTACTAATATTTCCAATGATTTGTTTTTAAAAGGTTTAGACCAAAGATGGAATTTATTACAAAAAAAACACGAAAACCCCAAAAAATAATTTTTGGATGCAGTTGAATTTCTTTTCGATTCCATCTTCTTGAAGTTCAACTACATTTTCCATAACCAAATTTCAGTCATATCCATAATTTCCTCTATCTCTCCAATCATAGCAGATATTTTTAGGCAAGACTTAGAAGCAGAAAATTTAGCATTCTTTGATTTCTTAAATCCGTGGTATTTCAGATCTGTAAACGATGCAATTCCATGCGTACCTCATGATAAACTTGATATAGTTTCAAACAAGTTTAAGTCCTATGATCAGAGACTTTAGTTTACATATGAAATTGAGACAGTGACTTTTATTTTGACTCAAAATTCGATACTTTAATTTCAAAAATTTGTCTGCTATCGTCGTAGTTAAGCCCTCATTTGGCGCGGCTTGGATCTTGAGCTGCCAGGGCTCGGATTATTTGATTACATTTTTGTTGAGCGCCAGATGGTATATACTAAAACTAACAAAAGAAACATCCAAATTTATAAAGTAAGTTAGGCTAACATCATGCAGAGAAAAATAAGGCGAGGTTCGATTGGGATGACCCAATAATAAAATCATAAGAAATTCCAAAGGCAAGACTATATTAATATGTTAACCCGGACAAATTCGTTTGATACCTACAGATTTACGCTGAACTTACTATATTATGGCGACAACTATATTCGTCAAAAATTATCAATGCACAACGTCAGTGTTACCTTATTCATTATGGGAACCAATCAGTATAATATTCACAATGTTACAACAAAATTTCGCACGCTTGAAGAGTTCGACGAGAGAAGTACCAGGCACGGCCAAGTCTTATAGGAGGAATTGGCAAATTTTAGAACTTAGACGAAGGGATGAAGGAGAGGTGCGGGGTGTTGAGTAGTTATCTGGTCCGTGGTAGGTGGCTCTGGATATGATGACAAGATGTATCTGCGGGGAAAGGGGATTTGAATAATGCAAACACGAGACAGTCTCAAGTTATTTTTGGAAAATGGATCGTAATAAATGCATTGTGCCAGGTTGTAATTCATTACGGAAGAATGAAAAAGTTGTTCCAATACATCGACTTCCAAGAAATAGTGTCACTGGACGTGAGTGGTTAGAGTTGTGCGGAAATGAGGAACTTCGAAATGCGCCATACGATGAGCTAACATCAAAACGATTTTTCATTTATTTAATATTTCTTCACCATTAATCATTTATAAGACTTCATTTTTAATTGTAGAAAAAGGTACCCTAAGATCGTTGATCGGGCTACTGATAATGTAGAACTCTAGTGAATCGACTAATTTAAATTTAAATTCCTGCATTATACTTTGAAATATTAAAATGAACTTTGAGATGAAAATTCTCATCTTGACGTCTACGGGCCAGTTTAGTTAACAAGTTAAATACCACGCCAATTTTAGGGATTGTCCGTCGCGCCACGATGAATTTTCTATTATGTGATGCCGGTCACCGGTGGCCCCCGTATAATTCAACGTGTTAATTATATTTTAATGAATAAACAATTAGTTGAAAATGATTTTCTGTCACAAAATAAAGATTAATAATGCTTTGAATTCTCTTGACATTACCTTAATCAAAACCAATAATAAGAAAATTATGACTAACTGGTACAGGAAAAATACCTAGTCTGGTAGGTTTTTAAACTTGTTTCGTTGCCATCCTTTGAACCAGAAACTTGCAATCATAAAAAACTTAACAGACTGTGCAATTATTTTGTCTCACCAATCTTTTCATGAAAAAAATCTTAAATTAATTAAACAATTATTACTGCAAAATAACTATCCTATATTAACGTCATTAATAAAAAAATAGAAAAAAAATCACAGTTCTAACTACTAGAGACAAGTACACACTTAACATACATGAAACATCAATTAATTTGAATAAAAACATCACAATCACCTTTTTTGGCCAAATATCACGAAATATTAAACACATTCTAAAACAGTATGATATAGGCACCTCTTTCAGAAACATTAGTATTTTTGGAAAATTCTTTAAATTAGGTAAAGATACCTTAAATAAAAACGACCAAAGTCACTTAGTTTAAAAAATTAATTGTGAAACTTGCCGAAAAAGCTATGTGGGACAGACGAAGAAACATGGATTTTGACTTCACAAATGTATCGCCATTAAGATTAAACATAATGTATCCCCACCGTCTAATTTCCAAGGTAATTTTAATCTCAATTCTTTTCTTTATATTTCAACTTTAACATCTAAATTGTGTTTCTAATTTCTTTACTATAATCTATAATTATTTTTAACTAAAGAAAACTAGGCCCTGAAGAGGAACACTTCGCGTCTTCGAAACGTCGACCATAAAATGCAAATGACATCTGGTCCAGCTTGGTCATTTTCCTCTCTAACTGTATTATTAACAAACTGGGCATATGAACACCCTTTTGAAACAATAGTATATTACGCGACGAGCAACAATGCTCGCAGAAGATCGAAACCAAGGCGTAGTCGAGGCGTAACTGAGGCAAAGCCAAGACGAAGCCGATTCAAATAAACGAATGCTTTAAATAATTACCCGAGTTATCCTCAGTCAGTAATGAAGATTCCTCTCAGAAATGGATCTGAATTGATATGTTAGGGTTCTACCTTACCGGCAGATGGCGCTAGTGTATCTCGGTGGTTAAATCTGGCTATAGGGTTCAACGCATGTGCAAAAAATATGTATACCGTTTCAAATGACTAACTTTCGGTAATACCCTCAGTCGGCAATGCAGATTAATGACAGGGCCTAAGCTGCAGTCGACCTTAGCTACCTGAAGCGTCAATGTAACTCAAGGGTTAAACAAAAGATACATACATATGGATTATTTTAAATCTTTTTCTAAAATGTTTTAAATTAACTTTGTGCAATGAGTCTACATGGGTAATTGGTAATCAAACTATATTATTTTAATTGGAAAACGGGACCTAACAGGGTATAACCAGCTACCGTCCGGGATTAATTCATGAAAATTATTCTTCCAAAGTGCATTTTGGGTGTTTAAACGGGTTTAGCATGGTTGTATCAGGTATCAAAGAAATCACAGGTGCAGGCGTCGATCAGGGTCTAAACGGTCCCAGGCGGGGACATAGATGGACGAATTTCGTCAAGTGCGCTGTGCGTGTCTGAAAGGGCTTAATATAACAATGCTTGGTTACGTATAGAACCCTCTTATCAACATACAGAACCCTTCTTAGGGTATATAGGATCTTGGGAAAAATTTGTCCTGACCAAAAGTCGAGGACTGCCAAGTAAATTTCACAGTACTTATTTATTCGTGTACCATTATTCATCCGATATATACATACATAAACAGCATACAAATACATTCACACCATTCAGTCGCAGCCAATCATATTTTTAATCACAAATACACTTAAGATATAACCTTACATATATAAACCTAATGATTTCACTTAAATATAGGACGACACGCTTTCGACGAATCACGCACACGCCCATTTACGATGCTGGGACATAGAGCTTGGAACTTTGTTATATAGTGACAGCACGAATTATTCAGAGCTTGTGAGAGTAAGTACAGTGACAAAATCGTCCAATAATGTTTCAGTCAAAAGTTCCAGTGTTCAAGAAGGCCGTCATACTCGACCACCTTTTGTTTATCGATGTAAACACTGAAGCTTCGTTAAGGTCAACTCCACTTTTTTAAATGGAACCATCCTTTTTTTTAATGAAATTATTACCGATTTTAAGACGAATTCAGTGACCTACAACACAAGGTCATACTAATCACACAAAGTATGAAAATAGTCGTAAAATCATTTTCATTTCTTTTCAATCCTTACGATACCCATGATAATGCACAACGATAGGGTATTGTTTACATCGTCAGAAAGTTAACATTTTCTGTTGACATATCAGTTAGTCACGCATTATCTTCTAATGTGAGTACACCGGAACGCGGAAATGAACGATTTTCAAGAATATTTTGATATGTTAATGGTGCTGGGAAAATGCCGTAAACATTACAGAAACGCCAAAAATTTGTAAGCGGCTCGTTATCTGGATAGGCAACAAAAATCGCATATGGCTTTCAAGCAATTATGTGACCGTTTCTGTCGCTTCGGTACAGTGTAAAAAACACGAGTCAAACGTCGGCCAATTTTTAACGAAAATAACGTGGCTGCTATCTTAGCTGCTGCTGCACTAAATCCACACGTGGGCAGCAGGAAAATGGAAAAAAGGAGTGGATTTAGTCAGCGATCTGTATTAAGAATCTGACATCAACACAAGTTCCATCCGTATCGTATGTTATTACTTCAGGATTTGTACGGCAACGATTTCCTAAAACGCGTCAATTTCTGTAATTGGATTCGTAGAAAAATGCGCACAGATGTCTCATTTTTGAGTCATGTGCTTTTTTTGATGAAGCTAACTTCGCAAATACGGGAAATGTGAATAGGCATAATATGCATTATTGGGCAAATGAGGTTGACCCAAACCAAAGTTAGTGGATCCTTTGAAAGTGAAAATTCCGATATGTTTCGATTTTTCAACTATTTTCATACTTTCCATGACTAGAATGACCTTTTTTGTAGGTCGCTGAATTCGTCTTAAAATCGGTAATAATGTCATCGAAGAAAATACATGGTTCCATTTTAAAAAGAGGAGTTGACCTTGACGTAGTTTTAACTAGTCAGCACAGTCTCATCAGATTATTCACCGCCAATCGGTCCAATTCTAATTCGACGCCAAGTTCAACGACACTAAAAAGTGAAGGGCAATCGCCTTAAAAAATCTTTTCTACAACCTGGGATCCGAGAATTAACCATCCCAACCTGCTGGACAACGAATTTACCATCCGATTAAAATTCATCTCAGCGTTTACAAAGTGAGGACTCGAGTTACCACATTCAATCTACTGGACTCCATTCATTACCGAATTATTTCCAAATCAGGGTAAATACTAAATACTTCAAATTTTATATATTCATTTTCATTTTTCTATGGCGCTTAAGATAATTTTTATGGCAATAAATATATTTTATATGTTCAACCCTTCTTATTCACTGACTATCCTTCCGATCCTTACATAAAAGGAGGAGATCTTTAAAGAAGAGAAGTATTACTTTTCTGACGCAACATACCCAATCTCTTCCTTTTGTGCATCGACCGGGAGCGACTAGTCAGTGAATGGGAAATTGAAATTTTTACAATTAATGGGAACCAAATGTTAATAATTTACAATTTTAATTTATCTGAATACAAACATATTTTGTTAAAATAAAATAAATTTGATAAAATCACAAAGGGTTTTGACCTTGAGGCTAACCTCAGTGGTTAAATAATAATTTTATTAAATCACAAGGGGATCTGACCTTAAGGCTAACCTGAGAGATTAAATGATTATTTTATTTGAAAATTGTTTAATTTTCTTATTTCTTGTTATTTCATACAAACTATGTTAAAATAAAATAAATTCTGTTGAGTCACGCAGGGATTTGACCTTGAGGCTAACCCAACTGATCAAACGACTTATTATTATTATTAATTATTTCCAAATCGAAAAAACTAATTCTATTGTTACTTTCCATTTCGTGGGTAGATTGAAGTCTTGGATGATATTCATTGAACGTATCTATTACTATTTGCAACTTATCGAAAGGTACACGCAATAAAGTATCAACATACCGAAAATAAAAAGGCAAAACAAACCCCAACCTCTCAAAGACAGACGTTCTTAAATCTTCCTTGAGTATTTCAGCTAACATTGGAGACATAACGGAATCTATTGGAGTTCCAAACTTTTGTTTATAGAATTTACCATTAAATTTAAATTTAGTAGAATTCATAATGAAATTTAATTCTTTGATAAAATCTTTTTCATCTAACTTTGTATGTGATTTAACATTGATCCATCTATTTGTAACAGCTTTTTTTACCAACTATAACGAAATATTCGGAAACATTGCAACATCTAAAGAAATCATTACGTGACCATCAGATATTGTCTTTGTAATTATAATCTTTTGAAATTCCCAACTACTATTAACAGTACAATTTGACTTTGGTAATGAGTTTTTAAGTATCATATTAAAATTTTGTTCTAACAATCTGGTAGGTGTATTAATAGTAGAAATGACTAGTCTCAAAGGATAGTTTTCCTAATGAATTTTTCTTATTCCATAACATCTAGCCAAAACCTCAACCAAACCCTTTGATAAGTGCAAAACCCTGTTCCTGAAATCTTGGTCATCTGACCTCGACATTTTATGTATATTAGCTTCAATACCCTTGACGATTTGTATCATCTGCTTTAGATTATCATTCATCATAATGCTACTAAATCCCTTTCCCAATGTAAGGACATCCTGTACAGAATCTGGCACTTGAATATCAGTCAACTTTACAAATCAAAGATCACTCTTTTCTCTCTCGAAAACCCTATGCAAATTTAAGTTTTGCTTTTGGACACTACTTTGCTCCAAAATTGCACTATTTAGTTTTTTGATGTGACCTCTATAATTGTTCAGAAATCCATTATTTAGAAGAATTTGATTTTTCGAAAAATCAATAATTATATTGTGTGGCAAACATTTCTCTAATTCGTTCCTTATTGTAAAAAATCTATTCCTCAAAAACTTGATACGAATGCTTTAGTACCAAATCTGTTTCTGATCCCACTTGAAAACATTCTATTACGCAATATTAAACAAAGTAAAAGCAATTATCAAATTTGACCTCCAATCCAAGTCAATGCAATTTCAAATTGAATTTGAACCTGTGTCACTACAAATTCCAATTCGCGCTAACGTCCAAACAAATTTTTAATTCAAAATTCCAAGGGCACGAAACCGCTCGAATCCTAAAAAAACGACAAAATTTGGAGAAAAAAAACACTACCCAAATCAAAAAAACATGTGAAAAACCAACAAAAAAGGAGGGAAAAAAAAGAAGGCAACCTACCAAATCTCCTTCCTCCTTTTTCTTTCTTTCGCTCTCTTTTGTCTTTATTTCTCACGACCATTTACATAAACATAAAATTGTCACGTCCCGCGACGCATTAGAATGTACTATAGGTATAGGCTAGGTCTGGAGAGAAATCTGGGGAAATTACTAAAAGAGAGAGAAAACCACCTATTGAAAAGAGAGGTATAACTACGTCACACGCAGCGGGGACTGCGCAACGCGTGAAGTCACAAAAAAATTTAATATAAAAAGGACACGCCACCAAGGGAAAACTAGTCTAGAATTTAACTAGAATTTAAGTAAGTATTTACGTACTTGTGACGTAACATACTTCCCTTTTTCTGGTGCATTGGCCGGGAAACACAAGTCAGTTGAAATTTAACACATTGATTGTTAATAGTGAATAAATGAATGATTATGAAATATTATTTCAACTTGACAACTTAAAATTTCAATAAAATAGATTTGTTAGATCACAAAGGGATTTGACCTTGACGCTAACCGTCATTATTTAATAATCAAATCATTTCTTTGAAATGTTATGATTTACATAAATTGTATAAAATAAAATAAGTCTGAAAAATCACGCAGGGATCTGACCTTGAGGCTAACCTAAGTGATTAAGTAACTTATCTTATTTAAAAGATTATTCTAATTTGTTAACTAAGTTTTGATTTAAGTTAAAACAAACATAAAAAAACAGAATATTTTTAATTGCAAGAAAAAATTGTCCAAAGATTTGCATTCAAGTTATCTTATCCAATATAATGAAAATAATTTATGAATATTTCGAATCATCATTGTTATAAACAAAATGGTTTAATTGTTATAAACAATTTATAAATAAATAAAATGAATTATTTTAATTTACATAAAAGGCACATGCAGTTGGTGAAGAAAAAGATTTTATTATTTTAAGAAATTTAATAAAAATTATAAACTTACAATCAATTGAGCGATTATTTTTAATTTTAATATTTGAAATAATTATAATTTTATATCATTATTTTATTTCCAATTGAAGAAATACAAATTGCATTTCAAATTATATTGTTATTAAAAATAGATAAACAAATCAAAAGTAAATTTTAATAATCTCATTTTATTTTTCTTGAAAAACAAATTTTATATATAGTTTTTTTTTGTTATGAACAATTTATAATTTGAAATAACAATAAGCAATCTGAGACAACGCTCAATACAAAATATTGTAAATTTATAATGACTCAATGTCAAAACCAAATATCTCTTTAGAATATACCCCGAAAGTTATAACACGTAGTCAAGCTAAACAAGATAGTCAGCTTGCAAAAATAGTAGATTTGAACCAAAAGGGTCATTTAAAAATAAAACCAATTAGAAATAGAGAATATTCAACTGATAATAAATGCCAAAATATCCCTGATCCAATCCCTACAGAACAAGAATTAGATAACACTCTTAAGTTAGATGATTCAAGTTTAGACAAGACTAATTAATAATCAAAATATATCAAGTGAAAATTCAGAAAAAACTAGCGTGTTTCATTTAAGTTTCTGTCCAGATTTAAGCATTGTAACAGGATCCAGTAATCAAGATCAAACTCTAACGAACGAATTATCTTATTTTGACGAATTCAATTTGCTAAGCTCAACAGTAATAACAATAGATAATAAAACTTTGAAAGAAAGATTGGAAACCTCATTGGCACGCGAATCTATAATTAGTAACAACGACAGCGACGACGACAAAAGCGACACAGAAGTTATAAATCAAGAAAATCCAGTAATAGTAAATAACGAAGAAATGTCCGTAGTAATACCCAACAGCCAGCAGGTATCCTTACGCGACGCGCTAGAGGTCACTAGACACTAGAGGTACTAGAGAAAGCTAGAGACACCTGCAGCTCAAGAAAACTTCGCAAGGTTATTACGAGGTAAATTAACTGGAGAAGCTAGAAAATGCATTTTTGGTTCAACTTATGCAACAATAGAAGAATTGATAGAAAAATTGAAAAGAGTATATGCCCCTGCGAAAAGCGTGTACCAGTTACAGGGAGAATTAGGTAATACATTTATGTGGGGGAGAGAAAATGTACTTTCCTATGCTGCTAGGATAAAAGAAATTGCCGACAAAATCGAAGATGCTCAAAGGCTCAATAATAATGGTCAGGTAGATAATAATTTTAAAGAAACCCTTGAAAAAGACGTAATTCAATGTTTTATACGCGGTTTGCGTCCTGAGTTAGAAATTCATGTTGAAGAAAAGGAAACTTTCAAAGAAGTTATTAGCGACAGTATTGATATAGAAAGAAGATTAGCTGCAAATTCCGCACTACGAAGAAATAAAAACATGGATTATTCAAAAAGTGACGAATCAACTAATAATAAAAATAATGAAATAACCCGATTTAACGTAGCACTTGAAAACAATACTATTTGTTTAATTTGTAAAAAACCAGGTCACACAACTGCAAAATGTTTTCATTTAAGTAAAGCTCAAGATGCAGTTCTTAATAATAAACAAAAAAATTTCTTGCTTCCTAACCAACAAGGATATAGTAATTTCAATGGTCAAAGGTGTAATAATAATAATAATTTTGCAAGAAACAATTACAATATTTTCCAAATAACAATTTTTTAAGAAATAAAAATTATAATTTTACTAACAATAACAATAATAATTTGCGAAATAGAAATAATAATTATAAAAACAATAATAATAATTTTTTACAACAAAGATACAACAATAATAACAATTTTCCTAGAAATTTTTACAATAATAACAATAGTGTTAATAATAGTAATAGACAATGGAATCCAGGACAGTATAAAAACTTTAACTCAGGACAGTTCCAAAATAGAAATAAATGATATGAAAATAGATTTTTACAGAATAATAACACTCAACAAAATTTAAATTATACTGAAATAATTTGCAATTACTGTAAAAAACCCGATCATTTAGTACGAGACTGCAAGATACGACCAAATAGCCAATCACAAACAGCTCATCAGGAAAACTCCAAAGCTCTCCCCAGCACGGGTGCACTGAGGAAAGCATAAATCGAGAACCACTGGCATCCACTTCTAACGATCATACAACAACAATAAATATTTCAAAGTCCACTTCAATTCCATCAATTATAATATCAACGGAAGGTTTAAAAAATCCAACACACATGATGATTGATACTGGTGCTGCTCGAAATTTAATTAAACAAAGGGTTCTCAACCGTGAAGTACCAATAAATAGCCAAAACGTATTAAAACTTACAGGAATTAATGATTTACCACTTTACACATTAGGACAGGTAAGAATAAACATTTTCGGTTATCCAACGATATTTAACATTATTGCGATTGAAGTCCCAGTAGAAGAAGATCTAGTATTAGGAACAGAATTTTTTCAAGATAATAGTGTGAATATAAACTATACTTCAAAATGCTTAGAAACTGAGAACCACTGTTACCCTTTTAAATCTACCAATACATTTACTATTCCATCTCGAACAGTTACAACATTTTATGTTAATATAAAAAATACAGAAAAGAGTGAAGGATATGTACCTCGATTACATATCCAAGATGGCGTCTACGTAGGAGATGCAGTTGTAAAACATCACAAAGGAAAAGCTTATTTAAAATTTGCAAACACAAATGAAATCCAAATTACATTATCCGTCCCATTAGTTAATTTAGAAGACTTTGCAGAACAAAAATATTATAAACAAATTGAAAATTTAATTAATTTCAAGCAAACAAATAACGAAGATTTATCAAGTAAAATATTAAATAACTTTTTAAAAACTGACAATTCTCTAATTAACTCATGCAAATTTTATGATGTAACAGACGAAGACAGAGTAAAATGTATTAAAAAACTTCTTCGATTAGACCATTTAAATCAAGATGAATATGAACATGTAGAAAAATTAATTAAAAATAATGCAGAGAGATTTCAAATGCCAGGAGAACCACATGAAGCTACTAATGTATTACAACATTCAATTCCTACTGTCGATGACGCTCAAATTTTTTCAAGACAATATAGATTTACCCCAGTTCACAAGGAAGAAATTACAAGACAAGTCGATGAATTATTAAAAAATGAAATAATCAAGTCGTCACAATCACCATATAACACTCCAGTGTGGATAGTTCCTAAAAAACCTGATTTTCAAGGAAAAATAAAATGAAGAATCGTTCTTGATTTTCGTAAATTAAATGAAAAAACAATTGGCGAATCGTATCCTCTACCTAATATAAACGATATACTTGATTCTCTAGGATCAGCAAAATATTTTCAGTGTTTGATTTAGCTACTGGTTTTCACCATATAAAAATGGATCCAAAAGACTCGCATAAAACCGCGTTTTCTACACCTCACGGTTGTCACGTATCCATGACAGTTATATTATATATTATAATCATGTAAAACGATTATGCTATTATATCATATAACACGTTTTATTGTTGCTATAAATATTGTTTCCAGATACATGTAATTGTTTTTATAAATAATTCCAGTATTGCTATTAACTAAAATACCAATAAAGAATTGATCTTATTGATAAAATACTAATTACAACAAATATTACCTTTTATTATTATTAACTATTATTATTACTATTGTTAATAATAATAATTAACGAAATGCAACAAATGTTGAATAACAACAATATTATTTCAACCTTTATATTTAAAATTATTATTAATCAATATTATTATTAATATTTGATATTGTTATTAACAATAATGGTCAAAATGCAACAAATATTAAATAATAACAATTTTACTTCAATTTCTTGATTTGCAATAATTATCAATCACTTTCATTATACTTATTTCATATTGTTATTAAAATTTGCAAAAAATATTATGATAATGTTACTTCAAATTTTATAATAATAATGTTTATAATAATTATCATTATTGTTAATATTCTTATTTGATGTTAATCAACAATCAGCAATTAATTATAAAATACGATCTTTTAATAACTATTACTATTATGTTATTTTATAAACAAAAGCAATGTTCAAATATAAAGATTAATAGAATTATAAACAAATCATAATCACCATTTATGTACAACAATTGTATTATAGTTACTCTATTACTTACCTATGTATACAAATAATGTCATTGACCCTTGCGACTAAATCTACCTAAAAACCGGATGGTACGGGTTTACACAGCCCTTGAGAAGATGTGAGTACACCCACGCCACGAAAGCATGACCCACACGGACTTGGAAAATCGGTGTGAGTCCCTAAGCTCACCAACGCAGCACACCAGCCAACTGGCCCATAGTCTCAACTCACCACACTGACACCTAAGATTCTAATGGACTTCGAAATAGCTATTGAAACCATGGAACTCAAATTCCCATACTTTCTACCTACGAGTTGAAACTACAGAAGACAGTATAAACCAGGCTGCAAGGCCTAAACACGAGTCCGAGTCTAAGGGAGTCTAAGGGAGCGTACGATCAAGCAGCATCGTTAGAACCGGTTTTCGTCGCCATACCGCAATAAATCTAAGTGGCCGTAATTTCCACGTGTTCGCGAAAACCAATCTAATAACAGCGGAGTGAATTTCAATAAAACTGGATTTAGTGTCATTGTAATCGAGGTATCAAAATAAGGATACCGGTTAAACAAAGGATTGACCTGCCACTGTTGATCAACAAGGATAATTAGGGGAGGTACCCGATTAGCAGAGGATACACAGAACTTAAAGGATTATCGCTTTCAAGAGGCCACCTCATCAAAAACAACCGGTAAGCCAAATAACTTTGTTTTTATTAAAGTTCTCTTTTCTCTTTTCTTTTGAGACCTTTAGACTCACGGTGTGTTTTTCTTTAAGGTTGGACCAATCAGACTCGACCAACCAAAGCAAAACAGACTGCAACCAACAACTAAAAAAGTCGCTTGGGTTAAAATTAAATTTGTATTTTTATAATAAATTATTATTAACAATAATTGTAATTTGATTCATTTGGCTTGTCCTCTACCCGGTTAATTGTTAATTTTAACAATAAACAGAGGAACATAGTTAGGGTAATTGGCTTTAGACTTCAGGTAGGAAATATTTATATTAATTTAAAACGTAGGACGTCACATGGTCATTACGAATTCGATACAATGCCTTTCGGTTTAAAAACTGCACCAGCTACATTTCAAAGATTAATGGATTTAACATTAACTGGATTAATCGGAACGGAACTTTTTGTATATCTTGATGACATAGTTATATATGCAAATACTCTAGAAGAGCACGAAATTAAATTTAACAATTTAGCAGAAAGACTTAGAAAAGCAAATTTTCACTTACAACCAGACAAATGCGAATTTTCACGACCCGAAGTAGGATATTTAGGTCGTATAATTGATAAAAATGGAGTACGTCCGGATCTAAAAAAGATAATAGCTGTAAAAAACTTTCCGTTCCCAAATGCACAGTAAAATATTAAACAATTTTTAGGCTTAGCAGGATATTATAGACGATTTATTAATGGATTTTCGAAAATTGCAAGTCCTTTAAATCATCTTCTGAAAAAAGATATACCTTTTAATTGGACAGAAAAACAACAAGCAGCTTTCGATATTTTAAAAGCAAAATTATGTGAAGAACTACTTTTACAACGACCTCATTTTTCTCAACCTTTTATACTCACAACAGATGCCTCAGGATTTGCAATAGGAGGCATTTGATCACAAGGTAAAATAGGGAAAGATAAGCCAATAGCATATGCTTCACGTAGTCTAAGTGATACTGAGAAAAAATATGATACATATGAGAAAGAAGCCCTTGCTATAATATTTTGTGTAACTCATTTTTGTCCTTATTTGCATGGAAGAAAATTTACTTTAGTGAATGATCACAAACCTTTAGTTTGGTTCCAAAATTCGAAAGACCCTTCTTCACGAGTTCCACATTGTAGATTGAAACTCGCAGAATATGATTTTGATGTAATTTACAAAGCAGGGAAAATGAATGTAAATGCAGACGCTCTCTTAAGAAACCCTATTGATGATAACAAAGAGAAATCAAGATATTTACAAGTTGATCACAATGATACTTTTATGACTTCCCAAGAAAAAATATTTTCCAAGAAAACTTTTACAAGAAAAAAACAAGAAAACTCTAAAAATGAGGTAAGACCTTCGAAACGAAGAAACTTGAATCCAGAAATCGTACCAGACGACGTAGATCGTTTTAGCGAAATTTCGGAAGTCCAAATATTAAATAAGGACTCAAAAATCCCAGAATATTTTCAGGAATTTCTTAGTGAAGAATCATTTAGTGAGATTGATAAGAATATTTTCAAATACACAAATTTATTCAAAAATATGGCTTCAAGACTTATTTTTATGACAATATTTTTATTAAGTCCAATTTTTTCCAAAAAATACGAAAATTTGTCATGGAAAACTATTACTATAAGAGCTCAAAAGAGGATAGAGCAACATAAAGCAAAAAATTTGAATCGAAATGAAACTCAAGAAAAATTAGACGAAAATTTTTCTTCTAAACCTCTTGTGAAAAAACCACGAGGTAGGCCAAGAAAAAATCTAGTTACAAATTAAAAAAAAAATTCCCTCTCAAACAAAATGGAAGACAGGTAGACTAAGAAAACAAATATATGAAAATGAATTACCAGAAATAAATATGCAAAAAGAAAGACGAACAAAAGTAGAATCAGATTCCGAATCTGATCCTAATTATTTAGATTATTTGCAACAGACTCAAGCAAAAAACCAAAAAGAAGAATGCCAAGAAGCCAAAAAATATTAATGAATTTGAAAGTGAAGAAAGTGAGAATTCTTTTTCAACCTCAGAAGATGAAATCAACGACATCGAAACCTCACACGAAGAAAATGATGGAGAAAAGTATGAAGAAAATTTGGAAGAGAATTTTGAAGATGATCTTGAAGACAATTTCGAAAAGAATTTCAAGAAGAATTTCGAACAGAATTTTGAAGAAAATTTTGATGACAATCTTGAGGAAAATTTTGAAGAAAAGTTTGAAGAAAACCAAGAAGAAAGCTTGGAAGAAAAATGTGAAGAACCTTATTTTAATGAAAATTTGAAACTAAACCGAAGATATTATTTAATTGAACTCATTTAATTGAAGAAGCTCATTCTTCAGCATTAGGAGGCCTTAAAGGCGTTACAAGAACTTATAGCCGAATTCGCCAAAAATTTTTTGGGGAAAATATGAAAGTAGACATTCAAAAATATATTCAAGGCTGTTTACAATGTCAACTGAAAAAAAAACTGCTTTTGAAAAAATATCAATGGACATTGTTGGTCCAATACCTGAAACAAAATCTGGTAACCTATATATTCTAACGATACAAGACAATTTTACAAAATATTCTTTAGCAATGCCTCTTCCTAATCATCAAGCTAGTACGATAGCAGATGCTTTCCTGAAAAAATTTAATTGCATATTTGGATCACTGAAAGGAGTACTTACTGAGCAAGGCAGAGATTTTTTAAGTAATTTATTAACAAGATTGGCAAAACGTTTTAGAATTAAACAATTTCGTACCACAGCTTTTCACCCTCAATCAAACGGATCTTTAGAACGTTCACATCATGTTTTAGGAGAATATCTCAAACAATTTGATGCAAAAAATTCAGAATGGAAATGACTGGCTTGAATTAGAAATGTTCTCGTATAATAATAGTGTACATGAAGGCAGAAAATGCACACCCTATGAATTGGTTTTTGGTAAACTAGCTCGTGAACCTTCCAGTGAACCTTTATCACAACAAGAAATATTACAAACATATGACGATTATTTAATTAATTTCGTAACGCAACTACATGAAATGCGAAGACAAGCAAGAGAGAATCTTATTTTAGCAATAGAAAAATCAAAATTATATTATGATAAAAAAATAAATCCTTTAGATGTAAAAATTGGAGATAACGTATTTTTATTAAAAGGAGGTAAAATTAAAAAACTTGACTGCCATTACACAGGGCCTTATGAAATATTGGAAGGGTTAGGAAAAGGGAATGTAAAAATAAGCTATAAAGGCAAACCTACTGTAGTTGACATTAATAAACTAAAACGCTCACATGTGCAATTACAAAAGTAAATAAATAAAAATAAAAACAAAATATCTTTACTTTAATTATGAAATATATATATATATATATACCAGTTTAAATAAAGATATAGAAATTTTATTTTTTCAATAAATAGTAAGAATATAAAAAATAAAAAATTTTATTTATGAAAATAAATGTTTTATATATAAAATAAATATTTTATATATAAAATAAAACATATATATATATATATATAAAACAAAATAAAAATGAAATTTCAGACATAACACATTATTCCAGATATAATGGAATAAATTCATCGCAAACGCATAGATGATCTTATTGAAATAGTTCCCTGTTTTATCGACATGGTAGCTCTCTGGCCATATTTAATTCAAACTGGAATTTTTAACCAAGACGACTGTAATATTCCCACATGGAGCAGAAACCTAAATAAAAGAAATTTTTTCAACAATCAAAACAAGAGTGTCACGTCCTGTGACCATCTCTATTACATAAATAATTATAATACTTTTTATATTAATCAACGAATCCACAATTGTAAAATATGCGGAAGCACTAGATGCGTAACGTAAACAAGTTGTAAAGGGAAAAAGAGAGGTGAGAATTAGTGAATGAACATAGTAAAGGTATTAGCTATTTTTGGAAGAGGAACTCCGTCTCACCGTGTTATGTCAACAAACCTCTCAGACCGGTAGGCACAGGTAGAAGATTAAGCGCGGGGTCTGCCGCTACAGAAAGAAGGAAAATCGGAGAAACCAAAGAGTAGGAGTACTGCTCTAGATCTTTTCCTAATATGGCAATTCTGACCACCGAAAACGACAAGTTTGGCACGCACCGAACTCAGAACCAGCATTTAACAAAACAATTCTTGGAAAACACGTGAACGCATTGTTCGTGACTCGTAATAGAGGGGATTTTCGCCCCGGATGAGGGCCTATAAAACTAGCTGTTAATTGGCAAAAGTCAGTGTCTCTTCAACCATCGCCCGGCACTCGGCATTGTCTCTTCAACCATCGCCCGGCACTCGGCAGTATCTTCTTCAATCTTCGCCCGGCACTCGGCATTGTCTCTTCAACCATCGCCCGGCACTCGGCAGTATCTTCTTCAATCTTCGCGCGGCACTCGGCTACCAAGAAGTTCTCCAGTGTCTCTTCAACCATCACCCGGCACTCGGCAGTGTCTCTTCAACCATCGCCCGGCACTCGGCAGTGTCTCTTCAACCATCGCCCGGCACTCGGCATTGTCTCTTCAACCATCGCCCGGCACTCGGCAGTGTCTTCTTCAATCTTCGCCCGGCACTCGGCAGTGTCTCTTCAACCATCGCCCGGCACTCGGCAGTATCTTCTTCAATCTTCGCCCGGCACTCGGCTACCAAGAAGTTCTCCAGTGTCTCTTCAACCATCGCCCGGCACTCGGCAGTGTCTCTTCAACCATCGCCCGGCACTCGGCAGTGTGTTCTTCAATCTTCGACCAGTACTCTTTGTCATCAAGTGTCAACGACCCGTCTTCAGTATTAAATTCTTCAAGTCCCAATCGTTCAGTTCGGCAACTTTATAATACTCCCCAAGTATCTTCAAGTATCGGAGCATACCGGTCACAAGTTTGGATTATCAGTGAGGACAAATTTCGGATTATCAGTGGTTCCTGAGAGGATTCTTCAACAAGTAAGTCCTTTCAATAATCAACAAGGAAGGAATTTGTATTTAGAAATCAGTCTCAATCTCTCTCTCTCTCTCTCACAATTTATGTTTGAATCTGAAGAGTCTCATTGAATAAAGTGGATCATTGTAAAATATTTGAGTAATTATTTGTTGTTGGCTTCCCTCACCCAGTTTCGGTTAAGAAATGCTCTGGATTTCTTTACCGTTCTAAACGAGGAAAACAAATTAAATATAATAATAAAGGATAAGTGACCAAGACGTCACAAGAGGACCGGACGTATACAAAAATTTAATTCTCAGTTTACGGCTATCAAATCACATTGTCATAGCCGACATGTTGGATATAATGAACTAGGAACGCGAAATATATAAAGTAAATCAATAACTTCAAAAATATACATATGTAATGATAAAACATTTTTCTATTCTTTTATTAAAAAGCAAGCTGCTAATTGGAACCTCCTTTTTCTAGAGATGGGACTACGAGGCTTCCTTTTGGCACTGCTCACCTGCAACTTCAACTATATAACAACAGTCTACGCCATCATAGGATTCGATTGCGGTTGAAATCAATCAAATATTACGACATTATCTTTACTAGAGGTAGGAGAATGTGATCTACCTGGATCTAATGTACATGTTGAAAGAACTTATATACAAATTTTACAATTAAGTGGATTTTTAAATACAAAAGTAATACAATGCGAAATAGAAATTCGACGCGCCATCTCTCATTGTGGTATGCATTCTCACAGTTCCATAGTAGCAAATAGCCACAGTGAATATATACATGATGTTACACGAGATCAATGTAATAAAATGCACACAATAGGAAAATTTTTAGTAACCCCTTCTCTTCAGATATCAAAGTTAAAAGTAAATGAAACTTCATTTCATAGCGTTACTTTAGCTTTCAGACACATTCTGTACAAACGTAGAATATGGACAAACATTCTGGGATACATTACCTAATGACGTATGTAATTTTAACAAATATGAAATTATTCATGAAGGACCAGCAAATAAAACTTATGACAACACGACAGACAATTCTGAAACCTTTAATTCTTTAACGACTAAAGATGCAACCTTCGTACTGACAGACAAAACAAGAAAACCAGTTTGCAGTTACGTTTTAATACAAACCGAACATCCAAAATTATTAATTTTTGAAACCAGACCTGGAAATTCATTTTTAGAAAATAAACATTTAGAAATTCAAAATATGGACATTTTTACATACGTTAACTCTAAATTTATATATGTAGAACGACATATACGCACTGAAGTAAATAGACTTTATCACGATGTTCTTACTCAACGATGCATACTTGAACAGCAAGTTTTTAGAAATACATTAACCATTTATTCTCAATCTGATTTTGATAAACTGCAAGATCATATTATGTTTCCAGCAGAAAAACCAATGATTCTAAATTCTTTAGCTAGAGAAATAACAGGACATCCAACTATTAATCAAGGAATATCATTAACGAATTTATTTAATGAAGATGTAATTGATAAAATTGCTGAATCCGCATGGGGTAGATTTTGGACAATTTTTACAAGTTTTGGAACTACTAGTGCAGGCCTAATTGGATTAATAATAATAATTAGAGGGATTAAATTGATAGCGGATACCATTATTCATGGATATGCACTACACAGATTATTTACATGGTCTCTCCATCTACTAGGCGCCTTCTGGGATTCAGTCACTAACCTCTTATTGCACTTAGGTACCCATCGACCTTCTGGACCTCCTGCTGAGAGTCATCAAGAACTGCTAACAGCTTCAGCGCCACAAAGCTCGAAAGAGGCACTTAAAAGTCCATCGTATTACGCAAATACTACTTCAGGTAAAGATCACAATAATACAAACACAACTCTTTATCCTCACTCTGAACTAAAAGAAGAACTTAGTGGAACCCACTACTCTATCCAAATCTAACATCTTCAGAATGTCGCATGTTCCTTTTACAACCTTACTAAACAAAATTATTCAACAAAGAGGAGATCCACCCCTCATTTATGAGATACTCATTGAACAAACCAATAATAATGAATGTCTCTTTCACGTTAATTTACAATATAGAAATTATATAATAATGAATAGTGGCAAAGATAAAGAAAATGTAAAGCAAAAGGTAGCACAAAATTTATATAATGCCTTAATTAATGAGTCAAAGGAAACAAATCAAAACGTCCAACCAAATTCTATTCGTAAAAATTGCAAAAAATTAAACGAAATTTGCACTCAAAATAAATTTGAGTATCCAAAATATACAGTATTACGAATAAAAACCTCATCAAAAGACTCAACATACATAGCAATTTGTTTCATTAACAACATAAAACAAATAGGAGTAGCAAACGCGATAAAAACAGCTAAGGATTCTGCTGCCATAAAAGTTATTAACTCTCTTTCGCAAAAAGACGAGAAATGTGAACTAAGTTTGATAAACTCACTAGAACATTTGCATGTAACAATTCAAGAATTATCTATAAACGATCCAAAACCTTCAACGAGTAGCCAAATAACAAAATTAAAATACAAATTCATATAAAATGAAAACAAATAATAATCACACTGCATCATCTTTCACTACGAAAAGCTTTAAAAAATGTTTTAAATGCGGATATAGACCTCCCAACCAGTACAATAAATTCTAATATAAACATTCCATACCGATTCAGGAAATCAACTGCAATGGAGCATTACTACGACGAGCCTACACACGTACCAAATTACCCAAAAAAGAAATACAGAACGGACTCCATGGGATTTTTAAATCATGTAGAGATTTTAAGAAACTTCACGATAAAATATGGAGTGCCGTTACCGCAATACACAGTCTATCCTGATCCGAATTCGAAAACAAACTCATTTTTTCTCGCACAAATTAATATAAATGAACATTTCGTTATACAAGCCGGCCCTACTAGTGAATTAGCAGAAAATAGGGCAGAATTAAAATTATTGTTACTACTAATGAGATCATACAATCTCTGCGACGAAAAATGTTATAATGTTATAATCCAACCATATGTAAACATCCTATGTTATCCAATATTAATCCTACTTCTCTTTTTCAGCCTTCCGAGAAGCCTAATGAATTTCCTTAATTAACTAGCATCCAGAGTATATTTAATTTTAATTCCACTCCTTTTTTCCAAAGCAGAAAAATACTTCATAGACTCACAATTTTCTCATTCTTCAGGGATTTATTTTAAACCAATTTCAAAAGTTCGTCTTTTTTCTGAAAAATATCATTTTATATCTTATATCGATATCTTTCAGCCAGGCGTACTTAAATACAAAATAATAGATTACTGACATAAATTATATGAATATTGCATACTTTCAAATATTGCCAATAATTGTAATTTATACGATCCACAGTGATCCAAAGTCAAAAAAAGCTGGCCAAAATATGAAGGTGTCGATTCATTTCAATAGAATTTTGGGGAAAGGCTTTTCAAGGTCGCTGATTATAAAAATGAAGTTCAATTTCCAAAAAACAAAATGGCGGATCTAAAATGGCGGATGAGTTTTGTAATAAATTATTAGATTCATACAAAATTTAGTTTCCTTTAGTTTTTAAGGTGGCTGATTACAAAACTGAAGTCAAATTTTGAAAAAACAAAATGGCGGATCCAAAA
Source organism: Diplolepis rosae (assembly GCA_030998225.1). Classification (NCBI taxonomy): domain Eukaryota; kingdom Metazoa; phylum Arthropoda; class Insecta; order Hymenoptera; family Diplolepididae; genus Diplolepis; species Diplolepis rosae. The sequence goes on along the minus strand of JAPYXD010000686.1, from coordinate 1,601,727 downwards.
TGGCGGGTCACTTATGTGAAAAATTATCAGATTTAGGCAAAACTTAGTTTCCTTTAGTTTTTAAGGTGGCTGATTACAAAACTGACTTCAAATTTTGAAAAAACAAAATGGCGGATCTAAAATGGCGGGCAACTTATGTAAAAGATCATTAGATATAGGTGAAATTTAGTTTACTTTGGTTTTTTAGGTCACTGATTACAAAACTGATGCCAAATTTATAAAAAACAAAATAAAGGATTGAAAACGGCAGACCACTTAAGTGAAAACCCGTAAGATTTAGGCAAAATTTAGCTTCTTAGGGTACGACGAAATGTCGTGCCACATCTAAAGTCGCAGAAAGTCGCAAGAAAATTATGAAGATTACTGTTTGTTATAGCAATATCTGAAACAGGAATGTTACAACAGCATGAGATCTCTTGGGATGACAACTATTTACATGATTTTCAGAAGACAGATCGATAAATATTGATATTGTACAGGTGGTTATTTAACGTCATTTTTATGTTTCGAAAAGTATCATAATTTAGAATTTCCAAGCATGAAATTATTCTACATACCGTCAGGATCCACCTCCATTTCGCCGATTTGCGAACAAACACTCCGATCACGTTTTATCGCACTGAATAACTCGTAGAATATTTTGAACAGATGTAGCGTGCCGAGATACGCTCCAGTAGGGCTGGATTGTGAATGACCCACAATGGGGAGTAGCTGAGCTACTTAAGTTTCCATGCACTATAAGATGTAGAATAGGCCCCCTTACAATAATACATTCTCGAAACTTTCAAATTTTTTATTTCATTTTTTGACTTTTGGCCAGCTTTTCTTGACTTTGGACCACTGTGCGATCATCAGACACAACTTGATTTTATAGAACAACGCATCAACTGTTTTCTTGAAGAAATATCATTTATATCTAGACAAGTTCGTAATATCATGAATATTTGTAAAACTAATGATCCATTCTTGCATCAGATACAAAAAGTAATTTTAGAATTAAGAATGAGACAGGAAACCTCCCTTTACTGGCCCAAAGAAAATTTATTTCTACTTCCAAACCCATTTTACCAAAAAGTTACAAATATTTCTTCACACTTGAATATTAGCAGCAAATTGGCTTAAAGACCTGCATGAAATTTCTCAATCTTTTCTTTTACTCCTTGACCAACTTGCAGAAGCTATTACCCATGCCGCAACTAATTTATGGCACCCTATGCTACTTCCTGATACCTTCTTAGACTTCAAATCCAACAAAGAAGACCCAAATCTTTAAACATTCCTTTTTTCTATGGTCCTTCCATTTTCTAAAATACAATAATTCTTATTCGATAAGTACTTGATTTTTATTATGACTATACCAGTCCCATCTGCTGAAGAATTTCAATTATTTAAACCACATCCAATTCCAATACATCTCGATTTTAATACTGACGTAATTTCCTCTATTTACATAAAACCTCAAAATTCTTATCTCGCTATTTCTTCAAATAACCAATCATACTTTACAACAAATGAAAATTTCCTCGATGCATGTTATCAAAATGGATTCCAAACATTTTGTCACCCACCAAGATCTATATCTAATATCGATAACAATCCTATTTGCGAAACATCAATGTTTCTAAATTCTCAACCATACAAATGTGAAATATTCATCAGTTTTAGTGAATGTCCCTTTCTAACACCATTGCAATTTCATCATGGATGGCTATACTCAACAATTTTCTACCGACAACTTTTCTTATCATGTCTAAAAAACTCTAAACACTTAATCACACTCCAAGGAATAGGAATTTTTCAGACAAAATCAGGTTGCAATCTAGATTCATCAACTCCGTATTACCATCTCCAAAACCATTTGAATATAATAAATAATTCAATTTCAGTCAGCAATTCAACCACTTCTCTTGCTATAATTTTTACAATTTTTATATAATATCTCTATTCAAGAGCCTCACTTACTAAAAAAGTTATTACTTCTTCTCAAACAAAAAGAAGACATGCTATAATCAATCTTCGAAAACCATGTGTTTATCCTTACAAAATATGCTAACATTCAAAAAATTATTGCATCTATTTTTATTTCTAGTGCACATAAATTAACATTAGCACTAATTATTATCACTTTACTTATGATTACAACTTTAGGAATAATACTATTGAAAATTCAAAAAATATCTAAAAAAACAAACAAAACGCCAACACGTATAGAACTTATACAAAAAACTCCTTTAAGCTCAGTAACAAAACCTTTACTGACCGACTTGACATTCAACTTTTGACCTTCCCTTTATTCTATCTTCCTTTTACCCTTTTTTATATATAGACTCAAAGTCACCTTAGAAATTTTTTCAGATACAGGCACATTCCGTCCTTACCTTCCTCAAAACTACGTGCATGAACGTTTTAAACTGTTCTTTCAATAGGATGAGAATCTAGAAACGTCCCCTTGATGGAAGAACAAACAAAATTAAAATTATACTTATGATGACACTAATTATGCAGCGTATATTTATTTTCGTCAGAAAAGGTGTTTCTTTTATGCAAAAATTAAATGCAAATATTTTTATATTTTTCTTTAAGTTTTCACGTTTCGCGACCAATTAAAATGTACTATAGGCACATGCTAGGTCTAGAGAAATATCTGGGGAAATTACTAAAAGAGAGAGAAAACCACCTATTGAAAAGAGAGTTATAACTACATCACACGCAGCTGGAGACTGCGCAACGCGTGACGTCACTAAAAAATATAATATAAAAAGGACACGCCACCAAGGGAAAACTAGCCTTGTGAGCAGAATTTAAGTGCGGCATTTTCTAAAAAACCAAAAAGGATTCTCAGCGTGACACAATTATACCGTGCAGTTTGACAGTGTAAAGACCCGAGAGTCATAAATTTACCGTGGTCCGTTTTACTATCCTTGAAGGGATCTTAGACTCAGTGCCAAAAAGGGTGAATAGTTGTTGTGTCTCTCTCTTCATCTTCTCTCTTTTTCTAACCAATCAGCCTATGCCTCCAATTATAAGCTAATTGTGTCGACATTTTATTATTTTCAATTTATAATTATTTTAATAAATTTAATTTGTATTATTTGATAACCATTGTGTCTTTTCATTGACTTATCCTCATCCCTAAGCGAGGATCATTCGATCCTAACTTAAAACGAGGAATCTTCGATCAAAGTAAGTATTTACGTACTTGTGACGTAACAAAATAATTGTAAGAAAACGAAAGAAAGAAAATTAAGGAAGGGATTTTGAAAGGTTGCCTTTTTTCTTTCCATCTCTTTTGTTGGTTTTTCTCGTGTTTGTTTGATTTGCGTAATGTTTTTTAGTCCAAATTTTGTCGTTTTTTTATGATTTGAGCGGTTTCGTGCCCTTGGACTTTTAAATTATATAAAAATAAAAAAAATTTCTGTGCTTGTAAGAATTATTCAAAAATTATTTATGACCTATATCATTCGACAATTTATTTTCTGGATTCGAAAAATATATTACTTCATGAGTTTCGAGAACGAAATATATAAATGTACTTGTATATTGAAGTGTCAACAAATACGGTTTTTTTTTTTACTTAAAACAAGGTAAAAAGACATCAACTATCCCAGGTAAGGCAAAAACCAAAAACTAGTTCCAATAAGAATAAATTTGAATCGAGAATTCAAAATAGATATTTCTCTGTAAGCACATGGAAATTGGTAAATTCATATTATTTTAAGAATTTCGTTTGATATCTATAAAATTACCTGACACGGAACATTTTTCAGTGAATTAGGGAAATCCCAAAATCAAAAAAATCCTATGACGCGCAGTCAAGTTGAGAAAAATACTGAACTTGCAAAATTTGTGACACAAAATCAAATTGATCCCCCTGAACCAAAAAGAAGAATTACTGTGAAGGAAGAAGTAACTGAAGATAATTTTGAAAATATTTCTAAGAAAGAAAAAAAAATAGCAGTTTTTGTATCAGACAATATTTTTTTAGACAAAACATTAACGTTTGAACAATTCGAAACTGACAGAACAAGCAGTTTATCTTACTTGAATGATTCGTTTAATTCTAGTTTGAAAACGAATTCAAGTATTATTTGTGGATCAATTGACCAGGACGGAAGGAACAAAATCCTAATTTTGTTATGCAAAATCAACAGCTTAGTCATAATTACCAACAACGAGAAAATAATAGCAATAATTCTACAAGAAATAATTATCGGAATGACCATTTTTTAAGAAACAGAAACAATAATTATAATGAAAATAACTGTGCAGAAAACAGTTATCCGAATAACAATCTTTTAAGGGGCAGGAACAACAATAAAAATAATTTTTCAAGGAACAGAAATAATTATCGCAACAGCAATAGATACTACAATAACATTAATAATAATTTTCTGATTTTAAATTAAAATTTTCATTTGAATCAAGATGAGTACGAACATGTAGAAAGATTAATTATCAACAGTGCAGAGAGATTCCAAATCTACAGCTCATGTGATAATGAAGTACGACGCAATAACTTCTAATACAACAGATTTCTAACGTGGCTTTAAAATGCTAGTAAAATTACAAACTGACAATTCTAGCAACATTCGCATTATTTCGTGATAATAATAATTGTACAATAATAAATGATTATATAATAATGATTATCAAAATGATAATTAATTATATGATAATATTCATTATAATAATAATTAACTGTATAGTAACAGTTATTATTGGAACGATAATTCCAATGAAGTGAATTAAATATTTAACTTTGATTTGACATTAATGCACGTGTCCTGCAAAACTGTTTGGCTGACGCGTTATCAGCGTCAGCATTTCAAGGTCACGCTACATCCTGCCTTCGGTCTCATAGTAGTCAGCAGGAGTCAAGCGGGTCTTGTGGAAAAAGGGACAGGTGACTGATCCCTGACGCCGTCCGTGTTTTCCATCACGAATAGCGTCGTGAGATTTACTCCGAAGGCTCCTCAGAGTCAAACATTCAGGTATACTGGGTGGTGTTTCAGGACGTAAATTAGGCAAACAAATCGCGTAAAAATATACCAAACTCAGAAGCTGTGTGCAACATGTCTAGTTCGGGAGTGAAAAGAAGTGTCAATCACTGTGTTTCAAAGGACATGAAAGCTTAGAAGCTTTTGCGCGTATCGCTCCGATTTGTAAGACCACATCGGTGAAATTGGTGCGATTTGACGTATTCAAAAATTCAAAAACTCAACCCAGGGGTTGCACAAAAATTATTGCAAAATTTCGTGGTAGCCTTCGGAGTGACACTTCGCGGCGTGAAAGTGAAGTGGTGTTGTGTGCCGCTAGAGAACTGCAGAAGGGATATTCATGGCCCGGGAAAGCAAGGTAAGAGAATGTATTCTCCAACTCCCTCTCTCTCAACTGAGCTCACAGATGGTTTCCGCTGCAAATCTGGAACAATATTTGTGATAGCCTGATGTTTGTTCTTCTTAATGAAACTAACAGAATTCTCGCCCGTCGAATCTTCTCGCTCGAAGATCAGACGGTATTACTATATTTTGACGAATCAAATTAAAATGCTAAATCAAACCTCCCTCTTTAGGGGCCTTGGAATGGTTTTCAGCTCGTTTCTTATACGTCGTTCTAAATCGCCGACTCGATATCCCTCACTGTACGGAATGAGCAAGGGTAGTTCCGTTTTTTTTACAATAACACTTAGGACCTCGCAAGAATTGTACCATTGTACACAGCTTTAAAGCAAGGTAGGTGACGTTATCATTTATATGTTTTCCGAGAAAACGGTGAACAGTTACCCTGTACCCAATCGGTCGTTTGTCTTCTCGCACTTCAAATTTTATTCACTACTTAGTTATCGATCTTAACGAAAAACGCTTTCAATAATAACGAAAATTTCGAAAAAATTCTGCTATTATTCCGGGGTAGTGAATCCATCATCAGATGAATTTACACCACCTGCTATCAGTTAAACGATCACTAACGGCAATTTAGACTAAAATTAGACCTTTTCTCTGATTTGTCCATAGTCAACGTACTTTTTTTTTAGTTTTATATTTTCATTCTATTTCATTTTTCATTTCTCTAAATCTGCCGATATGCTAAATGACAAAATCGCAGACAAAGCACCAACCAAAAATCCAAGAGCAACCACATTGCAACAATCGTTCCTCGGCGTAACCCCTATCATTCCAATTTCCTCAAATCAAATAACGCGTGCCATGGACGTGAGCGCTGCGATGGCTACGGCTCTTAAGGGTATGACCCTTCCGCAAAGTACATACCATATACCTACGTTCGATGGTAGGACGCCCGCGGTAAAGGAGTTTTTACAGGATGTCGCAAACGATTCAGTATATGTCACTGAATCAACAGAACCCGCGTTCATAAAAATAATTCTCAGCTAATTAAAAGGAACCGCGCGCGAAAGTGTCCGCGACAAGGAATTTAGGAACTTGCAGGAATTAATCTCTCACCTAAAGAAGTGTTTTGCTCCCACTAAGAAATACCAATGGTACTTCGAACCTATTGTGAATCTGCGTATGAAGCAGACTGAACGTGTGACCGATTACTATGACAGGAGGTTGGGTCTTCTTAGCGCAGCAAAGTACTCACTCCCAGAAAAATATAGTGGTTCAATCGATAATACAACTAGCATGATGAAACCTGTAACGGACTGCGCCCTCGATACATTTATTCGCGGACTAGCGGATGAAATGTTGACGTTTGTTGACGCCAGAAACCCTCTAACCTTAGATGAAGCTTACGAATACGCGCTTCGCGTGGAGGAACGACAAAGGTACACTGAACAGGCTAGGGTTGCATCGATCTCGACATATCGCGTTGCACGGCAGGATCGAATCCCCAACCGGGCTAGATTATCTAGCCCATATACTAGGCAAATGGAAGACACTGGCTGGCCAACAAGTTTAGAAAAATCAGCAGCAGAAGCTTCACCGCCTAATGTGCAATAACCTTCCACATCAAACCCATCTTTCCCTAGTCAACTTCCAATGTATCTTCATGCATATCCCCCCACTTCTAGTATCCCTAGCCTCCACATTACGGATACCCCTACTCACAGTTTCTGGAGGACCGAAACGGGTCTTTAGAACCAGATATCACAAGGGAAACTCCCCCGTCGCCCAGCTGAACGCACCAGACTGACAAATTGATTTAGATCTTGGGCATAACTGAAAAATTAGTTAATACTCTCGGTACTGTAATGATTAAACCGCTTGATGACTCGGTAGAGTTTTATGTCGTGTTTAACGGTTCCCCTATCTCTGTTGAAGGAATAATAGGCCGTTCATTTCTTCGCCAAGAGTAAGTGCAGTTGTCGTTTCGACACAACTTCCTCGTAATAATATCAAGACCTGTTACCCCGATACCTTTATTTGATACCGAGTCTCAAGCAGCGCAAAAGGAATTAAAATAGGAATAAAGCCTTTTACTCGAACTCTGAAGTTAAAAGCACGTGCACAACAGTTAGTGCCCATCGATGTGACCAATCAAGGGCAATCCGAAGGATACCTGCCACGCGCGAGAGCACCCAATGGCGTCTATATAGGGGAGGGAATAGTTACAAACAATGAGGTACATGCCACACATACGCCTATAACACAACCGAGGATGAGCTAGAACTTGAGATTCAACCACAGAAGATTATCCCCTTCAATTACTGGAAATTCTCTGGAGAAATTTCTGAGGATTCGGAAATCGAGGAGGACGGTGGTCATGTGGATCGGATTTCGAAGGTCATCAACAGCCTGCATGTAGCTCACCTAAATACACCAGAAAAAGATTTAGTGCTGGGTTAGGCAAAAGATTTCTCGGATATATTGCATGGTAAGTGCGAAATTCTAAGTGCAACTCACGAGGTTCAACACAGTATTCCGACGACTGACGATATTGTTATCGTGAAAAAACAATATTGCCAGCCACCGGAAGCATGAGCGCAAATATCTCTTCAGATTGGAAAACAACTAAAAAGTGGGATAATTGCTCCATCAAGATCACCCTATAGTTCATCCGTACTGATCGTCCCGAAGAAGATCGATGCTTCCGGAGAACGAAAGTATCGTGTAGTGATTGACTATAGAAGGTTAAATGAAAGAGAGATAGGGGATGCGTATCCTGTGCCCAACATCACAGATATATTGTATAGATTGGGAAAGACACAGAACTTCTCTGTGTTCGATCTTGCGAGTGGTTATCATTAGGTGGAAACTCATCCCGATGACATGGCTAAAACAGCTTTTTGAACCCCAGGTCACTTCGAATATTAGCGAATTCCCATGGGTATAAAGAATGCTCCTGCAACATTCCAGCGATCGATGGATACGGTTCTCACTGGAATGTTGGGAACTGGAGCATTGGTGTACTTAGATGACATCGTTATCTATTCAAAAAGCCTGAAAGAGCATGACATAAAAGCCAGAAGACTCTCTAAGCAACTCCGGGAAGCCAATTCAAAATTACAGCCAAACAAGTGCGATTTCCTATGCCCTAAAGTAGAATATTTAGGGCACATCATTGGAAGCGAAGGGGTAAGACCAAATCCGGCTAAAGTAGCAGCAATAAAGGAACTTCCCCGGCCTAAAACTGTACGTAACATGCGTCAGTTCTTCGGGTTTTTGGGATATTACCAACGATTCATAGAGAAGTACGCAAAATTAGCACAACCATTGGCGGACTTGTTGAAAAAGGAATTCATTTATTAGAAAAATTTATCGCAGGACGAGAACAGGAGGAAATTTTTCGCAAGTTACGAGAAGCCCTATGTCAAGAATCGATTCTAAAGTATCCAGACTTCTCGAAACCATTCAAGTTAACGGCAGATGCATCCAAAAATACAATAGGCGCTGTACTTACGCACGAGAGAGAAAAATGGATTGCTAATTGCCTAGTATTCGAAAATTATGACAAGTATTGAACAACGCTACGAGGTAACAGAAAAGAAATACCTTGCAGTGGTGTATGCAATCAATAACTTCCGATCCTATCCCTATGGTCGAAAATTTATCCTTACCTGCGACCATGAGCCTGTTTATTGCGTTATCTCTGCGGAGAACCCTGGACCACGACTTATTCGCTGGAGATATTGACTCAAAGAATACCAATTTGTATTTGAGTACAAAAAGGGAAAGTTAAATTGCAAGGTAGAAGCCTCATCCGGAAACCTGATAGAAAAGATTAACTGTGACCCCAGCGAATTGACAATGGACCTGCGCATTCAGCAATTTCTTCTGGAAAATTGCACCAGAACGAGGGAGACAAGCTCATCCGGACATCACACGCGACTCAAACAGTTCACCGCGCTTTGTCGCTTAAAACGAAACTAACCGAGACGAGTGGACGAAAAAAGTGTAATCTGGTTGCTAAAGCAAGGTCCACGACTGGTCAGGTAACCTGGTCTCAAGCAGCACCATTATCCAAACCGTCAACGAACTCAGGATTTAGAACATCCTCATCGATCCAAAAACGGCCAGCGACTCAAGCTACTCAAGTGTTGCGACTCGGAGAAACAGACTACATGGAGTGTCGAGTACTGATAACTTAGATAGCTCGTATCAACCTCCCGCACATCACAAAAAGCCTACCCTTGATCAATGTACGATAGCAACTAGACGCATGAAACGGTCACGTCAAGGGGAAAGGCCTAAGCCCTTGATCAACACTGGCGAAAACTTAGCATCCGAAGATGCTTTATCCAAAGATAGTGAGGATTCTAGGGCACCTGTCTATAGGAAGGATCAGTGTCTCCCCTTGCCTGAAGTCTACTCTCGCTCCCCCAAAGGAGGTTGCTCCTGCAAAGGTATCACCGTATTTCCCAAGTCCATGGTTTCCTGCTCAATGCAGTAAGCCAACCGACGTTTATATAGATGGAGCCTATGTTCACAATCATAAGGTAGAACCCGAAGGAGGCGTATGCGTATAGTTTGGCCCCAATCACCCTTGGAACATCTCAAGGCCTGCCCAAAGACGTTATCAATATTTACAGATTCCAAATTTTTAATCGGTAGTTGTACCAAATGGATACACGCATGGAAAACAAATGGATGGAAACCTGCAGATGGAAAGCCAGCTGTCAAGAAGACGGAATTTGAAAAACTATTGGAAGCTTTGGCTTCTTCAGAGGTAGAATGGAATCATGTTCCTGGACATCAAGGGATTGAAGGGAATGAGGCCGCTGATCAACTAGCTAGAGCCACAATCAAAAAGGATGAGCCAGCAATTATGACTCCACTAGAGGTTGGAACATACCACAAGGACTCTATCGACGAGCCTAAGGGAACTACAGAAACGATAATCAACATCAGCCCGAAATTGTACAAGCAGAGAGGGCAGTGATAGTCTTGATGAAGAACCAGACGCACCAGAAGCAGTATCTGACACACAGATCGAGGCAACTGAGGTGCTCTACGCCCATGCTAGGAGAAGTGAAATTCAAAAATCAGTGGCCGAATTCGAAAAATCCATTGCAGAACACCAGTCTTACTTCTGGGACCAGGAGGGTCCCATATTGGTTCAGAAACCTTTACGACGCTCTCCATTTCAAACGCCAACCATAGCACCTATAAAGTTCGCTCGATCAACTTAAACTCAACTCGGAACTAAACAACCCGTTACGCTAATCGGCAATGAACAAAAATCCGAAAAGGGTTTTCCTCCCTTTCAGTTTAAACAGGACCTTCCCTTGATCCGGCCACCTATTGACATAAGGTTCCCTTATTTTGACCCTACTCCTTCGAGTTCAGAAGAAGAAGCAAGGAAAATACCGGAACGCCATAGTAGTCTTCCAAAGGCTTTAGAAATCGCACCATCCATCCGTCACGAATGGACCGAGCCAATAACCTGTCGCCGCGATAACTATGCCCACTTTATTTCGGAAGATTTCGAACATTCTAACTCCATTTTCAAATAACTGATCACCAAAGACCTTGTGGACCCACGAAAATTATGGGAGAAACGACCACGAAAGGGTCAAGTCACAGTCACTTTCTTAAGAAAATACAAAACCTACTCAATAGTTATCCAACAGAATCATTTCGACGATACTAATTGGAAAGAAGTCCGGTCGGGTCTACTGGAATTCAGAATTACGTTAGAACGCGATCAGTGTGAAATGTATAGAATGGCTAACTCTGGCAACTTGTTAAGTGCATTGTCACAAAACAGAATGACACAGCTACTGTCGGAGATGTTCCTCAATGACCCACCCGCTATAACACTGTGCCATGGGAAGATAGAGATACCCCTAGTTGAAGAATGTCTCCAAGTTATATTCGAAAATCACGATAGTCTAATCGGTGGACATAAGGGTATAAGCAAAACATACTGATTCATACACGAACGATATACTTGCCTCGGTCTGCGAAGTGGCGTACATGATTACATTCGGAACTATAAAAGCTGTTTAGAAAACAAATTGGTGCCGTCGCGTACCCACGAACCTATGGTAATCAATGACAGGATTCCTTTAGATACCGTAGGGAAATTGTCGACCACTCCCATTGGAAACCGATATATACTTACTATGCAAGACAATTTCTCAAAATTATGCATTGCCGTACCTATACCAGATTTAAAAACAGAAACAATTGCTCACGCCATCGCACAACACCTGATAGCTCAGTACGAAACAATGCCGCCCCAGGATGAAGAAAGAGTGTCAACGTATAGTTACCGATTATGATTTCTAACCAAAATTGGATGTGGCCACTTGACTCAAGAGGTGGAGGATTTGGCATTTCAGTCTGCCAGAAAACTACCGATCAATCTACCAACTGGTATGAGAGAAAGAAGGGCTACACCAATGTTAGGATTCTTGGGAGAAATAGTTGGTCCAGTCACAGGATTACTCGCGAATGAAGACGGAGTAATGATGAATTCCGAAATTGACGATTTTAATCAGGCTCAGGCGAATTTATCACACCTAGTTGGAATATAAACGCATCTAGTTTGTTCCAAACTTGAACAGTCGAGGAGCAGGAAGCTCAAATGTACAGGCTTAAATTTGAATTGCTATCAACAATGATTCGTGCAAATGAGATGGCAACGTCCATTGATTATACCACACTCACGCAGACGATCACCGCATTCCTTCATTCCGTGGAGCAAGAGTAGATGATTATCTAAGGTCATTCCACCAGCTTATAGATGTCATATATGCAGCAAAAGAAGGGAAACTACATCCCTCACTTCTCACAGCCCAACAACTCGAGTCGATATTTCTGGATATTAAAGAACATTCTCCAAAAACATAATTTCCACTATCAGGACAAAACATCAGTATCGAGAAACTAGCACAAATTTCTGAAACAACAATCGTCTGTAAAAATAGAACGCTTCAAGTAATTTTTGACATTCCCTTATTGGATGTAACCGAATATACCTCACACGAACTGCACACTCTACCGATGCACCAAACTATCTTTGGGATCGGCACAGGAACAGCATTCATCCGGACATCAGTTACACATCTCGTCATCGAGAATACCAAACGCACGTATATGGTTCTAACACAACCGAATCGCGCACTCTGTAGGGATCTGGAAAACTATATGATGTGCCCAGGACTATTTTTGATCTACGAGACGGCAACTTACGCTAGATGTGAATTGCAACTTCTTTTGGATTCAACACTCGCATCTTTCAAACTCTGCAACATCCAAGTATCCTACGAACAGCATCCATATTGGCAAGCTATACGTTTACTTAACATTGGCTCTACTATGCGCCCAAGGAGATCGGCGTGGAAATAAAGTGTATTACTAAACTGACAACTAACATCAAGTTCAATGGATTAGGACTCATTGGGATTCCACTAGGCTTCGAGCTGCGAAAAAACTTGGCGACTCTACCAGGGCTAGAACCCTTTTCCGGAACCTCTTTGATAGTCTATACACCAAACACTCATTTCGATTTGACCAAGTTATCTACACATTTTCACGACAATTCTTCCGTGAGATTACCATTACCTACTTCCCTACCAACTGCACAAGATCCACGGTACCGTAAAGGTGACAAGGCACTCGACCAGCTGGAACAGCAGCTCCATGAATTTAGCTTACAACGGCAAGAAAAGGCGAGCTATTCCAACCTGATACATGGATCAACCTGCTGGACGTGTTGTCATAGGAAGAAGTCACCAACTTCTGGAGAACCAGACTCAGATACGACACTGACAATCTCAGGCTAATCAGAGACGCCTGCCACGTCACAGGATGTTTTACACCTCCGTCAAATGACAATACGGAAGCTCCAGGATCCGTTTATTCAATCTTTACGCCGATGTCAACACCTCGAGTCAGCATTCCTAAACAAGCGCTTCAACCAGCCGAGATTCAGGAACTACTCTCCTACTGTGACAGTGTCTCGTAGAGATTCCAGTGCCTTTTCCAACAAGAAAGGAATCACCACCCTGCTTCCGGCAACGAAGTGTTGTGATAGTGATGTAAAAAGAGAATAAAGTCTGTAGAAAGTGCTTGAATGGAGGGATGAGGAGTATGATCTAAATTACAAAAATGCTGAACACTAAAAATTCTTACGTGTGGAGGGGTTAAATAATATAATTATGATAGCATGATGTTAAAACCTAGTTATAGGATCTGGTGGAAATGATAGTCTCGGACACTGACAATAATTGGGGACGACCATGTCTATTCCAGGGCGGGATTGTTACGGTAGACTCTACGAGACGGGAGTAATCAAATCAAGGATAAAATACTCCCGTGGCCAATACGTACTGTTATCACGCGTGCCGTGGCCGAGACTCTCTTTTCTACCTTCGTTTGTTCCTTTTCTTTCTTCTAGCCGTCAATCGCACGTGCACCAGTTGCACTACAGCTCATGTGAGAGAGATGAGGAGGACGAGGGGAGAGGATTGTGATAATTAAGTACGACTAAATATCTTCTAATACAACGGAGTTTCAGCGTGGCTTTAAAATGCTAGTAACATTACAAACTGCCAATTCTAGCAACATTCGCATTATTTATTAATAATAATAATTGTACATTAATGAAAGATTATACAATGATGATTATTGTAATGATAATTAATTATATGATAATATTCATTATAATAATAATTAAATGTATAGTAACAGTTATTATTAGAACGATAATTCCAATGAAGTGAATTAAATATTTAACTTTGATTGGACATTAGTGGACGTGTCCTGCAAAACTGTTTAGCTAACGCGTTATCAGCGTCAGCATTTCGAAGTCGCGCCACACCCTGCCTTCGTTCTCACAATAGTCAGCAAGAGTCAAATTACAAAGTCGCAAAAGTCCCTTCCATGCATACACCCACGACGCTAATTTTTACCGAACCTCGCCAGCATTCCTCTTCGACTTCTTGGGCGAACATAACGTCATGCGGGTCTTGTGGAAAAAGGGACAGGTAACTGCTCTCTCGCTGCGTCCGTGTTTCCCATTACGAATCGCATCGTGAGAGTTACTCCGAAGGCTCCTCAGAGTCGAAAATTCAGGTATACTACGGGGTGTTTTTGGACGTGAATTGGGCAAACAAATAGCGTCCAGTTCGGGAGTGAAAGGAAGTGTCAATCACTGTGTTTCAAAGGACAAGAAAGCTAAGAAGCAGGTGTGCGTATCTCCCCGATTTGTGAGAGCACATCGGTGAAATTGGTGCAATTGGACGTATTCAAAAGTTCAAAAACACATCCTAGGGCTTGCACAAAAATTGTTGCAAAATTTCGTGATAGCCTTTGGAGTGACACTTCGCGGCGTGAAAGAGAAGTGGTGTCATGTGCCACTAAGGAACCCCAGGAGGGATATATAGCTTGGGAAAGCAAGGTAAGGGTATGTATTCTCCACCTCTCTCTCTCGCGCTCTCTCTGTGTCATACAACTGAGCTCACAGATGGTCTCCGTGGCAAGTCTAAAATAATGTTTGCGACAGCCTTATGTATGTTCTACTCAATGCAACTAACAGAATTTTCGCCCGTTGACTCTTCTCGCTCGAAGGTCAGACGGTAGTACTAAGTCAGTAGTTATTTTCGATTGAAAAAAAACTGAAATATTTTCTTGAGTCAAAATAAGACCACCAAAAGCCTGGTGAGTAAACTTGTGTTATTCCACGGTAGTGCAAGGTTGTTACTATTTTTGCATAAACTAATTGTAATATTTTTTTTTCAACATAAAACCATCATTACGATGATGAAAGACATTTGTCATTTCACGGTATTTTCGATTCAAAAGATCATTTGAAAACCTTGACACTCTCAGGAATTTAAGGCTAGACAGTAAAACGTATTTCCTCAGGGAATAGAGCTTAGAGGACGATTCCCCACAAAAACAGAAATAAAATAAATAAAGTAATGCAAATTACTTTGGCTGTTTGGTCCCTCCGGTGATTGGTAAAGGTGTTTCTGTAATTTTGTTTACATCAAAATTACCCGTTCTTAACACAGACCCCAAAAAATAATAGCAGTAAAAGAATTTCCAGTTCCAAAATCACAAAAGAATGTGAAACAATTTTCAGGATTATTGAGAGAAATGTTGGTTTCATTATGTGAATATTTTTTCACATTTAGTTTTTTTTGTGTGGTTTTAATATGTATTCCACGTCTAGTAATGCTCGATAAATATTGTTTTGACTTTCTGAAAATAATACACCACGAGAGGAGTTAAAAAAAAAAAATTCAAGATTTTTTTAAATTCTCTACCTCAACTTCAACTTTTAGGATGACTTAGGGAAATTTTTTCCAAAATCTGAAAATTATAAGGTATAGAGTCTAAAATCTTAACTTTAATTTGAGCCAAGAAAACTTGAAAAATATTTATGGGTACGTGAGATACGATTAAAAATGTTCAGTCGTATCTAAGTTGAATTTCAATCGACGATCACGGTTCTCGGCCGGTTTGTTGCTCACCTCCTTCGTTGAGGCAGGACCGAATAGGCCACGCGCAAAGGTGGCGCTTAAGTGGAGCACTCTTATATGTTCTTTGATCCAATAACGTGTTTCCTTTATTTCCTTTCCTTTCATTCTTAGTTGATATTTACAATGACTATTAAAATTTTGATTAATGTTCTAGTTTATAAGAATTTTAAGAAATAAAAAATGTTTACATATCATTGTTCTATTCGTTAATATGGGAATAATATTGGATTTAAATAATTTTTAATAATCACAAATAACAATAAATATCTTTTAAAATTTAGAATAATTAGAAATAAAAATTACTAATGAACAGAATCAAAAATACATATAAGGGGGCTCCACTTAAGCGCCACCTTTGTGCATGGCCTATTCGCTCCTGCCTCAACGAAGGAGGCGAGTAACAAACCGGCCAAGATATGTGAGTTCGTGGAGAAAGAAAAAAGGATTGATTTCCTCTAAATATTGGTAGTTGTAGATATCATTCTCCATTTTTGCGATATTTTACTTCAACCGGTATACATTTTACGATATGTACTACTTCTCATGCAATTACTGACATATATCCTGGGCCTTTCATTAAATGATATGCGAATTCTTCTGGTGATTGGGTTGCTAAGGTTTCTAAAAACTTGCTGTTCAAGTATATATCGTTGAGTAAGAACATCGTGATAAAGTCTATTTATTTCAGTGCAAATGTGTGTTTACACATATATGAATTTAGAGTTAACGTATGTAAAAATGTTCATATTTTGAACTTCTAAATGTTTATTTTCGAAAAATAAAGTTCCAGGTCTCGTTTCAAAAATAAATAATTTTTGATGTTCGGTTTGTATTACAACGTAACTACAAACTGGTTTTCTTGCTTTTTCAGACAGTACGAAGGTTATATCTTCAGTCATCAAAGAATAAAAGGTTTCAGGATTGTCTGTCGTGTTGTCAAATTTTCATTTGCTGGTCCTCCATAAATAATTTCATATTTGTTAAAATTACATACGTCATTAGATTATGTATCCCAGAATGTTTAACCATATTCTACGTCTGTACAGAATTTGTCTGCAAGTCTGCATATTATACCAGATCCTAACTGAATTTTATTTGAATCCAAATAAATAGTTGCGTAATGTTCTAGCAAGGTTATTTTAAATATTCCTTGAACTACAACGATATTTCATGTTCCATATGGGTCAGAAAATTGTTTACTTTCAATTTCAATATCTGCAATAAGTGCATACCACAATAAGAAATAGCACGTCATATTTCTACTTTGCATTGTATTAATTTTGGATTTGAAAATCCAGTTAATTCTAAAAGTTGAATATAAGTTCTTTCAACGTGTACTTGAGATCGATGTAGATCGCATTCTCCTACCTCTAATAAAGATAATGTGGCAATATTACAACCATCTTCGTTAAAAATTCCAGTTTGAATTAAATATGGCCAGAGAACTACCATGTCGACAAAACAGGGGACTATTTCAATGAGATCATCTATGCGTTTGCAATTAATTTTTTCCATTTTATCTGGAATAATGTGTTATTTCTAAAATTTCATGATTTTTGTTTTGTTTCATATAAGGTAAATGTACCAGTCGTTGCGCTGGTACCAGTCGTTGCGCTGTCGAGCATATTTTACGTAAAATTAAGAAAATTACTTTATATTTTTGTGTTCAAGTTGAAGATATCATTGAACATAAGGTTATTATTCATATCTCATAACAAATTTTTAATGTAAATGCTTACTCAAAAATGCTAAAAAATAAAATATTCTGGAATGTTCAAATCGTAGTTCATAAAATGACTATGTGCTTATTTTTTATGCAAATGGATCTCTTCTCGCATTTCAGTAATTATATCAATTTATTCGACATCAATTTTGAAAGTTTTTGATTTATATTTGTGATAACCCTTATATAACAATAAATAATACAATAATAAATTTCTTGCGCACTATTTTCTTATCGGTGGCGGCGCTGAAGCTACGTCAAGGTCAACTACTTTTCTAAATGACTTCTTTATATAACTAGAATGACCTCGTGTTGTAGGTCGCTGAATTCGTCTCAAAATCAGTAATAATGTCATCGAAAAAAAAACATGGTTCCATTTAAAAATGAGAAGTTTACCTTGACGTAGCTTCAGCGCCTCCACCGCCAGAAAAATGAGGTGGTCGAGTATGACGGCCTTCTCGAACACTGAAACTTTTGTATGAAACATTTTTGGATATGATCAGTAGTTTGAGTGCTATCGCTCTGTAACACTTTATGTGCATCACCCTGTATAAAATATGTTTTTTTTATTTTTACTATTTATCGACAAAATAAAATTTCATATCCTTATTCAAATTGTATGTGCATATACATATATATACATGTTTTTTATAATTAAAGTAAAGATATTTTTGCTATCATTTTTATTTATTTACTTTTCTATTTGCACATGTGAGCGTTTTAGTTTATTAATGTGAACTACAGAAGGTTTGTCTTTATAGCCTATTTTGGCATTCCCTTTTCCTAACATTTCCAATATTTCATAAGGCCCTATTTAATGGTTGTAAAGTTTTTTAATTGAACCTCCTTTTAATAAAAATACCTTACCTACAATTTTCCCTTCTAAAGGATTTATTTTTTATCATAATATATTTTCGATTTTTCTTTTGCTAAAATAAGATTCTCTCATGCTGGTGTTCGCATTTCATGTACTTATGTTAAAAAGTAATTAAATAATCATCATATACTTGTAACTTTTTTTGTTGTGATAAACGTTCCCTGGAAGGTTCACGAGCTAGTTTACCAAAAACCAATTAATAGGGTGTGCATTTTGTACCTACATGTACACCAGTATTATACGAGAACATTGCTAGTTCAAGCCAATCATCCCATTCTGAATTTTTTGCAACAAATTGTTTGAGATATTCTCCTAAAACATGATGTGAACGTTCTCATGACCCGTTCGATTGTGGCTGGAAAGCTGTGGTACGAAATTGTTTAATTCTAAAACGTTTTGCAAATCTTTTCAATAAATTTCTTTAAAAATCTCTGCCTTGGTCAGTAAGTACTCCTTTCGGTGATCCAAATATGCAAATAAATTTTTTCACGAAAGCATCTGCTATCGTACTAGCTTGGTGATTAGGAAGGAGCATTGCTAAAGAATATTTTGTAAAATTGTATTGTATGGTTAGAATATATAAATTACCAGATTTTGTCCCCGGTTAGTGGACCAACAATGTCCATTGATATTTTTTCAAAAGCATTAGTGGGTGTGTCAGTGATTACCATAGGATTTTTTGTTTTGACTCTGATTAAATTTTTCAGTTGACATTGTAAACAGCCTTGAATATATTTTTGAATATCTACTTTCATATTTTCCCAAATAAATTTTTGGCAAATCCGACTATAAGTTTTTGTGACGCCTTTATGGCCTCCTAATGCTGAAGAATGAGCTTCTTCAATTAAATGAGTTTGTTGTTATTTTGTTGGATCTTGCGTTATTACATCACAAACTACAATTTTTGTAGTTGAATTTGAAATAATTGAGTCGAAAATTGATTTCACTTCTTCCCAAGGTATATGATTAATTCTGGAAATTTCTGAAATACTAATCGATCGTAATTTCAAATTTTGAGATAATTCATGTGATGAGTAGATTGATGATTTTATATTATTCAAATTTTCGGATAAATTGTCCTTAGTTTCTTCTTCAATTGGAAGGGAAAAATGGTAGTTTCCTTTTTTGATTTCTTTTGCAATTCCCTTTTGTAAATTTTTACATTTTGGTAAAGTTTCACGCTTTATTTCCAAAGTATTTATGCATAATTATTTTTTCGCATAGTTAACTGATCGCGACACTCAACTACATTTTTGTTTGGTAGATTTTGAGTTGAGTGGACGGAGCTCTGGTGGTAGACAATCATCATAAATATGATCATCATCGTCTTTTTCGGAGTTTATTTTATACCCTTGGTTAAGTTTTAAATCTTCGTGAAGGTAAGGCTCTTTAAATTTTTCTTCCAAGTTCTCTTCATCGTTTTCTTCAAACTTCTCTTCAAAATTTTCCTGAAGATTGGCTTCGAAATTTTCTCCGAAATTCTCTTCGAAATTTCCTACAAAATTATCTTCACAATCTTTTAAATTTTCTTCATAATTTTCGTTGTAATTACCTTCGTGTGTGCTTTCAACGTCGGTGATTTCATCTTTTGAGGTTGAAAAATAATTTTTACTTTCTTCGCTTTCAAATTCATCAATATTTTTTGCTTTTTAGCATTCTTCTTTTTTCTGTTTCTTGCTCGAGTTTGTTTTAAATATTCTGAACAATAAGGATCAGTCAGAATCTGATTCTACTTTTGTTCGGCTTTCTTTTTGCGTATATATTTCTGGTAATTCATTTTCATATATTTGTTTTCTTGGTCTTCCTCTCTTTGTTGTTGTGTAAGAGGAAATATTTTTCAAATTTTCAAGTGGATTTTTTCTTGCCCTACCTCGTGATTTTCAAAAGAGGTTTAGAAGAAAAATGTTTGTCTAATTTTTCTTGATTTTCATCTTGATTCAAATTTTTTGCTTTTTTTTGTTGTATTTTCTTTTGAGCTCTAGTAGTAATAGTCTTCCATGAAAAATTTTCTTATTTTTTGGAAATTACTGGATTTATTTAAAACATTGTCATCAAAATAAGGCTTAAAGCCAGATTTCTGAATACATTTGTGTATTTTGAAACATTCTTACCAATCTCAATAAATAATACTTTACTAAGAAATTCCTGAAAAAATTCTAGGATTTTTGAGTCAATATTTAATATTTGGGCTTCCGAAATTTCGCCAAAATGATCTTCGTCTTCTGGTACAATTACTAGATTCAAGTTTCTTCGTTTTAAAGTTTTTACGTCTTTTTCAAAGTTTTCTTGTTTATTTCTTGTGAAAATTTTCTTGAGAAGTCATAAAAGTATCATTGTCATCAACTTGTAAATATCTTGGTTTCTCTTTGTTATCATCAATGGGGTTTCTTGAGAGAGCGTCTGCATTTACATTCATTTTTCCTGCTTTGTAAATTACATCAAAATCATATTCTGCGAGTTTCAATCTACAATGTGGAACTCGTGAAGAAGGGTCTTTCGAATTTTGGAACCAAACTAAAGGTTTGTGATCATTCACTAAAGTAAATTTTCTTCCATACAAATAAGGACGAAAATCAGTTACATAAAATATTATAGCAAGAGCTTCTTTTTCATATGTATTATATTTTTTCACAATATCACTTAGAATACGTGAAGCATATGCTATTGGCTTATCTTTATCTATTTTTGCTCGTGATAAAATACCCCCTATTGCAAATCCTGAAGCATCTGTTGTGAGTATAAAGGGATGAGAAAAATTGGTTCTTTGTAAAAGTGGTTCTTCACATAATTTTGTTTTTAAAATATCGAAAGCTGCTTGTTGTTTTTCTGTCCAATTAACAGGTACATCCTTTTTTGAAATTTTTGAGAATCCATCAATAAATCGTCTATAATACCCTGCTAAGCCTAAAAATTATTCAATATTTTTCTGTGTTTTTGGGATTGGTAATATATTTACAGCCATTATCTTTTTTCGGATCTGAACGTACTCCATTTTTATCAATTATATGAGCGAAATATTCTACTTCGGATCATGAAAATTCTCATTTGTCTCGTTGCAAATGAAGGTTCGTTTTTCGAAGATATTGTATTAAATTATTTAATTTTTTCTCGTGTTCTAATGTATCAGCAAATGTGACTACGTTGTCAAGTTATACAAAAAGTTCCGTTCCGATTAATTCAATTAATTTTAAATCCATTACTCTTCGAAACGTGGCGGGTACTGTTTTTCAACCGAAAGACATTCTATCGGATTCGTAATGACCGTGAAGTGTAGAAAATGCAGTTTTATGAGAGTATTTTGGGTCCATTTTTATATGGTGAAAGCCAGTAGCTAAATCAAACACTGAAAAATATTTTGTGATCCTACAGAATAAAGTATATCATTTATATTAGGTAGAGGATACGAATCGCCAATTATTTTTCATTTAATTTACGAAAATCAAGAACCATTCTCCATTTTATTTTTCCTTGAGAATCAGGTTTTTTAGGAACTGTCCATACTGGAGTGTTGTAGGGTGATTAGGAGGGTTTAATTATTTTATTTTTTAATAATTCGTTGACTTGTCTCATAATTTCTTCTTTGTGAACAGGAGGAAATCTTTATTGTCTTGAAAAAATTGGAGAATCATCTATAGTTGGAATCAAATGTTACAAAACGTTAGTAGCTTCAAGTGATTCTTCTGGGATTTGAAATCTCTCTGCACTGCTGATAATTAATCTTTCTACATTTTCATATTCATTTTTATTTGAATGGTCTAATCGAAGAAGCTTTTTAATACATTCCACTCTTTTTTCGTCTGTTACATTATAAAATTTGCATGAGTTAATTAGAGAATTATCAGTTCTTAAAAAGTTATTGAATATTATACTTGATAAATCTTCATTATTTGTTTATTTAAAATCATGTAAATTTTCAATTTTTTAATAACATTCCTGTTCTTCAAAGTCTTCTAAATTAACTTTCGGGGCTGATAATGTTATTGGTATTTCATTTGTACTTGCAAATTTTAATTGCAAATTATTTCCGTATACAGTAAAACCTCGTTTATCGGGACACTCATTTATCGGGACATTTTGTTTCGCCTCCAACCACCACTCCTTGTACATAGTCACACGAAGTGGGGTAACAACAAGAGTCATGGCAACCCACCATGAGGCTGTAGGTGGTAGTGGGGGACCCCTCCAAATCCCGATAAACCAGGTGTTTACATTTCAAAAGCGTCCCGATAAATGAGGTTTTACAGTACCTTGAATTTTCTTGAGTGTTGTTATTTTTTTGTAAATATCTATCTTCATATCGTTTATTTCGATCTTAAAACTGTCCTCAGTTGAAGTTTTTATACTGTCCTGGATTCAATTGACTATTATTATTATTACCATTGTTATTATTACTGTACAAATTTCTAGGAAAATTATTGTCATTGTTGTACTCCTGTTGTAAAAAATTATATTTTTTATTTCTGTAATTTTTATTTCTATTTTGCAAAAAATGATTTTTGTTATCATTAAAATTATAATTTTTATTTCTTAAAAAATTTTAATTTGGAAACTTTCTTGCAAAATTATTATTTCTACTTCTTTGGCCATTAAAATTAGTATATATTTGTTGGTTAGGATATAAAATTTTTTGTTGTTTATTAAGAACTGCTTCTTGAGCTTTACTTGAATAAAAATATTTTTCAGTTGTGTGACCTGGTTTTTTACTATTTTTACCATAATTTTGTCTTCAAGTACTACGTTAAACCGGGTAGTTTTGTTCTTTTTATTATTTGTTGATTCTTTAGATTTTAAATAATACGTATTTCTATTTCTTCGCAGTGCAAAATTTGCAGCCAATCTTGGTTCATTATCTACTGTATCATTAATTACTTGCTTTAATGTGTCCTTTTCTACTAAGCGAATTTATAGTTCAGGACGCAAACCACGTATAAAACATTGAATTACGTCTCTTTCTAAACTTTTTTTAAAAGCATTATCTAACTGACCGCCATTATTAAGTCTGTGAGCATCTTCTATTCTATCAGCAATTTCTTCAATTCTAGCAGCATAGGAAAGGACATTTTCTCATTCCCACATGAATGTATTACCTAATTCTCCCTGTAACTGGTATACGTTCTTGGCAGGAGCATATACCCTTTTTTGTTTTTCTTTTAGTTCTTCTATGGTCGCATAAGTTGAACCGAAAATGCATTTTCTAGCTTTTCCAGATAATTTACCTCTTAAGGTAGTTATATCGTGACTCAGTGAGTCACCTAAGAGCGTAAAAAATATTCTTGATTTGCATCAAAACTTTTGTGTTGTAAAATCCCAAAATTAATTAAGATTGACATTTGCGACCGTTCCGCGATGTAAATGAGAATAATAAATAAGTTAATAAAAAAATATCTCTCAACGGTTTGCGTATTCACGACCATATGACTTTCGAATGAAGCAATGGGGCAACGTCGCACTCTCTCCACTCCTCCAGTCCGCCATGTTCAAGTGCACTTGTATAGAAATCTAACCTACTTTGCTGACTACGTGTACGTCTACGCTCGAGCATGCGTTGCGGCGTTGCCACGTGCTCACTGCAGTCTTCTTCGATTATGGCTGCCGATAAATGTCGACAGAGTTATAATCTTTGGAAAGACAATACAGACTTATTGTACGGTAAAAAATTCTTTCAAAAAGCAGACGAATTTTTCAAGGATTACGGAAAATTTGTATAGCTTTTTAAATACGTAGTATGGATTTTGTAAGTATAATGCTCATTTGAAACTTGGGTTCACTTGTCATTGACATTGACGGTATAGAAATTCATGACCAAATGGTGAAACTTTGATTAATTATTTCTTTATAACTAGACAGTCAAGCAACCTAAAACTTTGCAGGTGTATTCTAAAATAATCAAAGAAGGTACAATAAAAATTTCAGCTTTTTAGCATGGATTTCGTTTTACGATATAACCACCTTAATAATCTTGCGAGATTTTCTTGGGCAGCAGGTGTCGGTCGCATGGCCTTTACTTCCATGCAATCCTCAATAAATTTCTTCAAATGATAAAAATATTTATCTTCACCAACTGCATTTGCCTTTTATGTAAATCAAAATAGTTTATTTTATTAATTTATAAATTGCTCATGACAATTAAACACATTTGTTTATAACAATGATCATTCGATTTATACATAAATTATTTTCATTATATCGGACAAGTTAAACTTGAGTACAAATCCCTGGACAATTTTTTGCAATTACAAATATTATGTTCCATAACGGCGTTAAAATTAAAGTTATAGGTAATTCAATCACAAATGATCGTAATCAATAGTGACCGTTCAACGTGCCCAAAAAGGAATTATACTCAGGTATGCTGTTTTTTATGTCTGTTTTAAACCTAAATTCAAACTTATTTAACAAATCAGAATGATTTTTGAATAAAATAGGTTGTTTTAATCACATAGGTTAGCCTCAAGGTCAGATCCCTGTGTGATTTTTCAAAACTTTTTTTATTTTATACAATTTATAAGAATTATAAAATTTCAAAAAATGATTTGATTATTAAATCATCAAGGTTATCCTCAAGGTCAAATCCCTTTGTGATCTAACAAATCTATTTTATTGAAATTTTGAGTTTCCAAGTTGAAATAATATTTTTTATCCATTTAGTTAGTCATTATTAATAACCAATGTGTTCAGCTTCAATTGACTTGTGTTTCCCGGGCCGATGCACCAGAAAAAATGATCTCGGGTCTTAGCAACTGGTGAACTGCACGCTACAATTACTTCGCGCTGGGAATCCCTTTTAATGTTTTCGAAAAAGCCGCACTTAAATTCTGCTCACAAGTCTAGCTTTACCCTTGGCGGCGTGTCCTTTTTATATTAAATTTTTTGTGACGTCACGCGTTGCGCAGTCTCCCGCCGCGTGTGACGTAGTTATACCTCTCTTTTCAATAGGTGGTTTTCTCTCTCTTTTAGTGATTTCCCCAGATATTTCTCTAGACCTAGCATGTGCCTATGGTACATTTTAATTGGTCGCGAAACGTGACAACTTTAAGAAAAATATAAAAATATTTGCATTTAATTTTTGCATAAAAGAAACACCTTTTTTGACGAAAATAAATATACGCTGCATAATTAGTGTCATCATAAGTATAATTTTGATTTGGTTTGTTCTTCCATCAAGGGAACGTTTCTAGATACTCATCCTATTGGAAGAACAGTTTCTAGAAATATTAAATTTCTAAATGTAAAGTGTGCGTTGGCGTTACAAAATTGTTAATGTGAAAATTGTTTGTCCAATAGAAATTAATGTGCAGCAATAACAAATTGAATAATTACTATTCTTCGCATTTTTTCATGCACATTAGAAAAACAATTGAAAGTACAAGATTTGTAGGAAAATCTATTCCCCTGTTAATATGTAAAATTGTTTTTTTATGATTATTTTATTCTTTTAGTGGCACGTCAATCATATTGGAGTTCGTGCGATTAATTTTCAGAAACTTGAAAAATTATCCATAAATAATCACAATGCCATTCTTCAAGAAACCAATTTTAGACTTAAGGGAGTTACTCAGGATGAAGAATCAACGAACAGAAAAATCTCAAACTTTGCAGAGCGTTAGAATATAATAAAACAATTATCCGTACGAAATTTCAAGGTCTGAGGTGGGTTTTTTAGTGAGATATTCGTATTTCTATTTTGCGCCTCTGTAGTTGATTCAACATGGGCTCTTATGAGAAACCACGGAGGTTATCGTGTATTATCATTGATATCTTTTCAACTGACCAACAGATCATAACGGGATTTGAACAGTAGAAAGATAAGATGTTCAGGAATAGTTATCAACTTAAATAACATTCAAAGGTGGGTTCTAAAAGTGATAACAAATACGATGAAGATTGGAAATTGCTATGATTTTGGTCTTTGGTTAGGTATGTGGCAACGTCGCATTCGTAGGTTATGTGCGCGAAATTTGAAATGTATGCGTTATATATATTCAGCAGCTCGTACCAACTGGTGATTAAAATTTGTTATAAAAATCATGTTTTTAATAAATGAAATATAACATATTAATTATTCGTATGATAAATAAACGAATTAAGTACATACAAACAACTTTATTTACATACATATCATAATACGTAGTACGTAAAATCTTTCTCAATGACATACTAAATTTGTCTTATTTTTACAGTCTTGAATCGATATAACAATTTTTCAATACATATCTATTATCATCACAATCGTTCATTAATTATTATGTTACGTCAGAAATGTAACATTTCTCTTTTTAAAAAGATCTCCTCGTTTTATGTCAGGATCAGAAGGATCCTCTCTAAGGGATGAGGAATAGTCAGTGATTGAGAAGGGTTAGGTATATAAAATATGTTTATTGACAATTGAAATTATATCAGGTAAGCACCATGGAAATGTAAATATAGAATCGTAATTAGAAATACCCTTTTAGTTATCCTGAGTTTGAATTGATTGGTGGTCAATTGAGCCCAGTAAGCGAATGTGGTCAGTTGAGTGTAACTTGTAATCTTCAGATAGTTGCTGCTGTATAGTAAATTCGTAATCTAAACAGTTGATCTAGTTGATTCTTCGATCCCAGTTTCGAGAGAATTTGGAAGGCGATTCCCCTTCACTTTCTAATGTCGTTGAACTCAGCGCCGAGTTAGAATTCGGGTTGAGTAACGGTAGAAATCTGGAGAAGCTGGACTGACTGGATGGCACTCGCGGTATAGATTCGATGGCACTGAACTGGACTAGCGTTGGTCACATTGTGGAAATCGGACGTTGACTAACTAACTGAACTCGCGGTGTAGAGATGATGGTACTGGACTGACTTCTCTTGGAACTTTCGCTTTTTATAGAACTTTGAAAGGTCAAGTATGACGAGTAACATGCTATGACGAGTCGCATCTTATTACCGGTCACATGCTATTACAAGTCGCATGTTATGACGGTAGTGTGTTGGTATTGTAGGGCTTCATTTACTTTCTCTCTGGGTCAGTAGATTTGTTATCATGTGTAGGTATTAGAACGACACATGGTAATTTCATATTGATCATCCTATTGATCTGTAGATTTGTCTATAACTTGCGTCGATAAAATCATACTCGCTGTAATGCTGTCTTGATCCCTTTATTGGTTTCTTAATCTGCTTGTTACTGGTGGCGGCAGAGTCGCGGGACGTGACAATTATTTAGAATATTTGATACATATACAATAAAGATATACTAACTAAACTAAAGTAAATTAGTATTTTGTTTTCAGATAATCACAGATTTTATTTTTAACCTTCCTATCATTTGTCACACGAATTTTCCCGTTTTTATCAGCACCAAACAAACGAACGTTGACTAACTAACTGAACTCGCGGTGTAGAAATGATGGTACTGGACTGACTTCTCTTGGAACTTTCGCTTTTTATAGAACTTTGAAAGGTCAAGTATGACGAGTAACATGCTATGATCAGTCTCATGTTATTACAAGTCACATGCTATTACAAGTCGCATGTTATGACGGTAGTGTGTTGGTATTGTAGGGCTTCATTCACTTTCTCTCTGGGTCAGTCGATTTGTTATCATGTGTGGGTATTATAACGACACATGGTAATTTCATATTGATCATCCTATTGATCTGTAGATTTGTCTATAACTTGCGTCGATAAAATCATACTCGCTGTAATGCTGTCTTGATCCCTTTATTGGTTTCTTAATCTGCTTGTTACTGGTGGCGGCAGAGTCGCGGGACGTGACAATTATTTAGAATATTTGATACATATACAATAAAGATATACTAACTAAACTAAAGTAAATTAGTATTTTGTTTTCAGATAATCACAGATTTTATTTTTAACCTTCCTATCATTTGTCACACGAATTTTCCCGTTTTTATCAGCACCAAACAAACGAGATAATCCATCAAAACCATGTTCTTTGTATGCATCGATAACCATAGCTACCGTGATGTCAGAGGCAATCATTTTTTTCCTCATTCGAACGAATGTACAGCTTTTTAATTCATTGTATAATTTCATGTCTGAGAAACATTTCTTAGGTACTGACTAACCATATGTGGGAATGTACACCCGTGCGCACACGAACAAACAAGATGCGACGTTGCCAGATCAAGTACTACTGTAGTCAACCTGCGTGTTTAACCCTGTTTTGACTAGGCGGGTAGGCGAGTAACTCCCTTAAGCAAGTTTTTTCTCTTCAATATACCAATTTACAACGCCTATTTGTCCATATGTACAATCAACGATCCTAATATTTTTTAATCTTTATTTTCCCTAGCGAACTGGCTGAATCCCCCCCCCCCCCCTCTCGTTACGCAAACCATCATGAAATAGGGAAAATAGGTGAAAATAGGCACATCGGCGTTTGACAAACATCAATACGCTTAAGAGAGAAAATGAAAACAGAATAGAGGAAATTTCTAAGCTGGCAAAGAAAATAGGTTGCTCGGAAGAAGTTGAAACAGATAAAAAAACTACACAACGACAAGATGTTACCAATGACACGTCATCCGAAGGGGAACAGGAAAACAGGCAAGCAGAAGAAAATTTACGATTTAAGAATGAGAACATCTACGCAGAGCCTAATGTACGATTCCCAGTCCCCTCAGCATCACACATCGACGAGGAGGGAAGAATAAAAGCAGAAACCGCGATCGAAACCATTCGTGAGGTCAATGGTCAAGACGATATAGGAATCGAAGATTTCATTAAAACTGTTAAGAAAGTAAAAACCAGACGTATACAACCTAATTCACTCCTGGACTTAATCATAGCAAAGAAAATCACTATCTTCGCGGAAAAGTCAATCAGATATGTACAAATAAACTCATACGAGAATTTATACGACGCACTTAGACAAAATTTGAAATGGTCAAACTCGATTCTAGCTGTAAAATTAAAATTAGAAAGTTGCAAACAAGGACCCAGCAAACAGGTTATGTAACCGCTACGTAACAAAAGAGTAAAATTGTTATTTCTGTTTATGTAACGATTGTTATTGTTCAGTAATGTAATTGCTATATAACGGGAAGGTAACAATGTTATGTAAGATTGTTACCACGTGCAGATGTAAAAGATCCATAACAGAGTGAATGTAACAGTTCCATAGCAGTAGGATTTATATGCTATAGAAAAACAATGTAAAATTCGTTCTGTAATTGTGTTACACACATGATCTGTAACAATTTTGTCATAATGTTATGTAAGTGAACTGTCACGGCATTACTGTATAATTATGTAAGTCGTGTATAATGTACATTACTAAAACTATGTAATAATGTGATATAATTGTTATGTAAGAATCATGTAACATTTGTTCTGTAACTTGGTTGCCCGAATTATCTATTACAATTTCGTTTCATTGTTACGTAAGGGTAATGTAACAGTGTTACGGAATATTTATGTGAGTTGTATGTAATGTACGTTAGTAACAGCTACGTAACAATGTTACGTAATTTTTATGTAAGAATCACGTAACATTTTTTCTATAACTTGGTTACCTAAATGATCTATAACAATTTGATTGCTGCGTTACGTAAGTGTACTATGACGGCAATACTGTGTAGTGCTTCTCTGTAGGTTGTGTATCATGCACGTTATTATCAGATATGTAACAATCAGAGATATTTTAATTTCCCGAATACCGACATCAATAATAGTTGGAAAAATTAAAAATTGTGGGTAATAACTTGTGTAAACTAAATTACTCTCATGGTAAAATTTCACATGCCCTAAATATAATATTCAGTAATCGACAAATAACACAAAGGTGCAAAATTTGACTCACAGAAATGAGTTGTGTATTATTAATATTTTATCATCGCATTAGTAAATCTTTTTAACATATTTTTGAAACACCAAATATTGAAAACGCGAACTTTATTTATACGTAATAAAATTGTTTAATTCTTAAAATTAACATCATTGAAAATATTCCTGTATCGATATTATTTATATATATATATATATATATATATATATATATATATGTCACGTCCTGTGACCAGTTACATGTATTTATTTATAATATTAAACATATAAAGCTAATAAAAAGATTTCATAATAAAACTTGTACGAAGAATATGTTTTGAAAGAATTTCGATTATACGAAATAGAAAGTACGGTAGCAAAATTGTAATAGGGAGAGAGAAATAGTAAATTTATAAATAGAGAACATTTATGAATGAAACATCGTAACCCTAATAAGGGTGTTAGCAAGGGAACCCCATCGGAATGTCCTGAGTACACAAGAATATGGACCGGCGCAGCAAAGGATGAAAATTAAAAAAATGAATCATATCAAGGAAAAAAGGAACGTAGGGGAATCCAAGAGAAGGCCAAGTTTTGAAAATATGTTTCCCTTTTTCTTGATGTATGGAACTGGAAGTCAAGGAACTAGGTTTTCCACGCGCTAGGCAAGTAACCCTCGTGGGAGTATTCGCCAGGGTAGATTTGTGCATAAAAGGAGGTGCTTTCTTGCGAATTGGTCAGTCTTCCTCCAGTCTTCCTCCAGTTTTTCTTCAGATTTCGTCGAGTTCTTCCAGTGTCTCCAGAACGTGGGATTTTTCGGCCCCCACCACGTTCCCATCTGGGAGAAACACATGCAAACGTGGCGTGTCAGTGTGTCGGCCCTGCTACACGCTGCAGTCACCAGCTTCGTGTAAAGCCGAAGGTGCACGAAGACGGACTTCGTTACAATGCTTGAGTTTTCAAGTTATTTTTAGATTTCACGCTTTCGTTTATCGAGTCGAAATTAAGAATTGTATTTTTCTCGAGTACGTGCAAAAGAGGCGCGAAGCAGACGACGAATTTGAATTTACGAAGTATATAGTTCAAGAAATAACACTTTTCTTCAATTTTTTGAAGAAAGTCTGCATGAAATAAACATCAGTATGATCTTGGAAAATTTCATGAGGATTTCAACACTTCAAAAATAAACTTTCAGTGAAATTTAGTGACAACAAATGTATAAAATTTGAATCAATATATAATTTTCCATTCAAATTTATATACTTCTTACTAATTTTGTACATTTAACAATTTTTCAATTAGAACAATATTTTCTATCAAGATAAAATGAACATAAAATTCAAGTTCATAATTTATATTTTCAGCTATATGTTAGAATTATTTTCATCTCACATTTTTGTAGCCTAAGCACAAACTTTTCATTCCAAAACTTAAAATCTCTACGGAAATGGAAAATTGTCTAATAGCAGTAGATAAATTAAAAAACTAAAATATGTGTTTATTGGTATTTCCATATTAACATATAAATATCAATCAACTTTAAATTTTACATAAAACTGTTCGTTCGAAGTGTTCAAATCTTGTTACAATTTGACAAGATTTTACGGAGGAGTGCAATCTTTTGGATGAGACATTTTGTAGTTCTTAATTTGTCTGTCCGTCTGAAATCGTAGTAAGATTTGAACAGTAAACAACAAATTTGCCAATAGAATTCAGGATCAATAATAATTGATTCAGGAAATACTTCAACTCTGTAGAGAATTTTTGTATTTCGAATTCAAAATGTGTGCTTAAGCCACAAAAAAGTAAGCTGAAAATGTAGATATAAAACTAATTATGTCATGTTTATGTCTTCTTAATGGAAAATACTTTGCATATAATTCTCTAATTCGATATTTTTTTAATGTATGAACATTCAAGAAATTGATAAATATTCCATCTTTTTATAGGAACTAAAAATTTCCGGATAATGCTTTGATTGAGAAAGCTAAAAATTTGTCAAATTGTCGTAATATTGTAAAAAGATTTTAAAACATCATAAAAATTTTTATTCTGTTTTATTCAAAGTCAATAAATATTCAATGTTTGGAATCGAAATATTAAGTAAATGATTTTTAATTTCTGGGAATAAACTGCTTTAATAAGACAATCTTTCTTCTTTGTGAGAAATCTCAATTTTAAAATTAAAATTCTACGCATAGGATACAAAAACATAATATGAAAATACTTTTATTACAGAATTTTGAAATATACAAGTTGAACAATTTTTAATCGAGTAAATCGGCTACTTTAAGCAAAAAATTATGTTAAAAATATTTTATCAAAAAAAAATAAGACAAATTAAATTACGGTTTAAAATCCACATTCATAGATTGATGGTAAAAGCAGTTTAAAGTTTTTTAATCTTACGTTTTAGTGACGTATGCACAGAATTTTAATCAGATAAATGAAATGCTTTATAGAAAGTCAAAATTTTCTTATTACTGCACTTAATCAAATTTATAAAGTAAAAATATTTTTTAATTGATGCTTTCACTCAATTCTTTAAACTTTCATTAATTGAAAATTGTACTCAAAATTTAATCTTGCAGCGTTCCAATATTCCCACAATGTTACAAAATCTTATTAATCATTATTTTAGTCGAATAATTTTCAAAATATTTAAAAAATAAATGTAAATATTTTGATTAAATACTTTGTCAAATTTTGCATTTGACTGATCTTGCAAAATTGTTGAAAGTTTTGAATACCCATAGAAGAAACTTTAAATGAAATTTTATATCCATAAATGCTTAAAGTTCTATATAGAAATATCAACTACAACATTCTCAAATTTTATAAATAAACTACTAAATTCAAAAAGTTTCGGATTTTTTTAAAAACTGTACAAATTTCAAATATGAATCAGTCAAAATCTACTGATTATCAGTGAAATTTGACTGATTTAAATAACTAAAAACAGGTTACTGTGAATCAGTCAAATTTCACTGATTACTTCAGTGAAAAGTAACTGATTTAACAGTGAAAAATATTGTTTCCACTGATGATTCAGTGAAAAGGCAAATCACTGATTCAATCAGTGAAAATTTGACTGATTCAGATTTAGAGTGTATACAAATTTCAAATATAAAGTGTAATCTGTACATTAATCAAACAAATTTAGAAGATGAATATTTTAATAAATATTCCTAAATATTTTTGGAATATGATACATATCGATTTAGAAAAACTTCTTCAAAGTACTCAGACATTTTTCTTATTTTACGACATTTTTGCACCATGTTTGACCTTTGGGTAGGATTCAAGAAAACAATTTTAGACATACTTTCATTACTTAGTAAAATACTATGAAGACTTGCTTTTTAAATTAAAGCGAAAACTTTTAAAACCTTTAACAATCGGTTGCATAGATTCTGCTCTAATCTAGGACACAATTAGAGAAATAGGTTTTTTTGCTTTTTTTAGATCTAGTTTCTGCCTTAAACATAACAGAAAGAAAACATATTTGAAATATTAAAATAAAAAAGCTGGTTCATTCTTAGAGAATCCCAAATTTTCTGAAATAAAACTCCTTTCCACACCACCACGGAGGTAGAGTTTAAGGCTCGTTTTTTACGTGGTATCCCCTGTAGGCCTAGTCCACGTCCTACGAAACGAAAAGGGTTTTTGCTTTCAAGCAAAAAGAAAAAAGGAAAAAAATGAAGCAAAGTGGTAAAAAACGCTACAAATGTAGCCCGTACTTCAGGCTTGCCTCTATCAAATGCCAGTATACGTCGAACAAAAATGTTTTGTTTCAAATCAAATAATGAAGAAGTTTGATTAATTCGGGATGATTTGGGGTGCTTGATTATTGTGAGTCCCCCTGCCTCTCACTTATGCCTAAAGCGTGATACTACTCAATTTCAGTATGTTTTCTTACTCACAAAATAATAATTAAAACTAAACAATTTCCATACCCGAGGCACGCGAAGAAAGGAATAAGGAACGTATCTCTGATATAAGAAATAAAATGTCATTATTTTGTGAGTAAGAAAGGGGTTTGAAATTGATTAACGCCATGCCTTGGCCATTAGAATTAATCCTCTCCTTCGTGAGCGAAGAGCGACAAACCACTTTCCCTATCACTTTCTGCCATCTCATATAGATTTTCGGTCATTAATTGCAAATGCTTCGAAGTGATGCTCGGTGTTCTGGCTGTTTCAGCTCTCACCTTTAGGGCTGATCGAGTAACACAAATTGAGTTGACCGTCCTGTTTCCTAAGCGATTTCTTTTGGGAGTTTTCGCGTCCGTGAGCATGGAGAAACCTCGCTCCGCCTCAGCATTTGAATGAGGAAGACTCCGAACATGATTCAATACTGAGGTCAAATTTGGAAAAAGTTTTTCTCCTGTACTCGTCGAAGATACACCGATACTAGACCACATTTCGTCAAAAGATAAATTCGACCACTTTTCTTTGAGTTCCTGTCTGATTTTGAGTAAAGAATCCCACTCTTTTTGTACACCTATTCTATCAAACGACCCTAAATCTTGACAAACTTTCCAGACCCTAGGAAAAGTTTCGCTTCGATCAGCATAGAAAGCTACTTGAGGCCGGAAAACAGCAACGCAAGACAAAAAGATGTCATCAAAAGGAAGTCGATTGCGAATTTCTTCGCTTGCTGTGACATAAAATTTCAAGCAATTACGAAGAAATAGATCAACTTCTACTATTTGCAATTTCTTGTTTGTAAGTTGCTGCTGGAAATATTCTCGCGTTTCCTTACCAACGTCAATGTCTTGAAGCGGCTTTTGATTACTAGGATCTGCAAAGTTAACATTTCTAATGATTTGAAAGAATAAATTCGGTTGAAGAAGACCCTCTTTCAAATAACTGCTAAGAATCCATACGAAGAATTTAGCCGAGTTTGGCTGGAGTTCCTGAACCATTGTTTCGCGACTTTGAAATTTCGCATTGTATACGTTGAACCTATTCAAAGTAAATTTCAAGAATAGGAAATATGCGAGTGTCAAAGGATTCTGCATTTTTCCTAACAAGTCTTTGGCCTTCTCTACCTTCTCAGATACGAGGACCATAAGATACTAAAGAATAACTTCCCAATTCTTTATTATAATATCTATGCATCGATAGCGGACAAGCCAGCGAGTTTCAGAATGACTAGGAATTTTTTGATAGTCATTTCCAAATTCCAAAACAATCGATCCAAAAATAGCCGTTCGCTTGGAGCTAGCATTAAGAAAAGCTGGCAAATCTTTGATTAAATCCTCTACATCTGGGATTGCGGCACAAGCATATTTCGCTACAATTGCTGTCGAATGCGATACACACGGGAAAACAATTAAACGGGGACTTTTTTCCTTTAATTTTGTTTTAAATGAGGACCTATTGCCGACCATCACCTGTGCATTATCACAAGTTAAAGCACAGATATTTGATAAAGGGATTTTCTGCCCGGAAAATGCTTTTTCGAACGCATCAAAAATTTTAGAGGCAGAACAATCCGAAGCATTTACATTAATAAGCTGGAGCAATTCCACCCTAACAGAAAATGTCGTTGGCTCCAAATATCGAACCATTAATGACAGCCACTTTTCTAGAGTCCTGTCGGTCGTTTCGTCTTCGTACACTGAAAATGATTGCTTACGCAAAATATTTGCCATGCGATCAGTTTCAGCAGCACATACGACGTTATTTACAACAAGGACCATTTTAGTGTGGCTCAATCTAACGTCTTTTAAAACCGAAGGTTCCATATCTTGGAAAAGTTCTATCAATTCTGATGAAATCGCGAATGGTAAATTATGCTCTACGAAAAATGTACTAATCCTAATCTCTGCTTCTTGTACTTTCTGTTTGAAAGTAACACTTTTCGGAATCTTGGAATTTGTGAATTCTGAAGCAGAAGAACTTGCTACACAAGGTTCAACACTGTAAGAATTGGCAGTTACATTAGAAGAATTTTCACTTACTACTCCATAACATTCTAATTTATTTCAAAACTCTTGCTTCTTTCTGTGTGACAAAGATGCTTCATGCTTTTCAATTTCCGATTTGCCACATAGCAACGTTTTATTGCAAATTTTGCAATGAAATCTTGTTTCATCTGCTAATGTAACCACCCAATCTCTCCACGACGATAATTCCTCAAACCATCCCAACTGAAAGTTTTTTGCATTTTTCATGACTTTTCTAGCGGGTTGACATTCGTTTGAACCAGAGTTCAAACGGTGGTCAACCTTCGTTTGAACCTGGCTGTCCTTCAAAACACTCGAATCTGGGTCAACCGGATTACTCATTGTGAACAATAAATTATGCGACGAAGGAAAACAGAATTATTTGAAAAGAATTAAAAAGATGAAAAGTCGATAAAATTGAGCGAATGTGAATAATTTGTAATCTGCACACAAATTAAGTTTCACAAAATAAACTTACCCACAAGCATCAAACAATAACGTACGTAAGAGCACTCACGTATCACCAAATAATAATATAATATTCTTACTTTTGCCGTTTTCAATAAGGAATTACGATAAAAATATGAAGAATCCACACTCTTGCCTTCTCAAATAACGCATAAAGCGATAATCAAGTATATCTTAGAAGTAAACAAAAGAAGGTTGCTATTATTATTTGTTTTCGTCTCCAATTTGACCTCTATACCGTTCGTTTGCGATTTAAAACATTGTTAACTTTTTGGCTATTAATCTGATTGAGCTACAACTTTTCAGAAAACATTCTTTACAAAAAGTATTAAAATTTTCCTCCTGTAGATAGTTTCAGAAAATGTAGACACTTAATACAATATTAATAAAATCGTAAAATTCTGAAAATTTGTTAAGCTAGCGCGAGTGGAAGTAGAGAAAACAATTTTTTTTTTTAATGTACTTCTCCCAATTACTTGAAAAA
This sequence comes from Diplolepis rosae, assembly GCA_030998225.1. Taxonomy (NCBI): domain Eukaryota; kingdom Metazoa; phylum Arthropoda; class Insecta; order Hymenoptera; family Diplolepididae; genus Diplolepis; species Diplolepis rosae. Next base: position 1,564,568 of record JAPYXD010000686.1, on the reverse strand, counting down.
TTAGAAGTTTTAAAAATTTTTGCAAAAGGAAAAACGATGTGCCTTGAAAGTGTGTACAAGTCCTTGAAATTTAAATTCGAACGATTTTTATAATTAATTATCCTGTACATTTAAAGATACAATTTTTGTATTTGGAATAAGTTTTCTGCAATTACGAAAAAATTTATTTAGAGTACATAAAATTTATTGAACTATTACTAGTAAACTCTACCGCCGTGGTGGTGTGAAAAGGAGTTTTATTTCAGAATATTTGGGATTCTCGAAGAATGAACCAGCTTTTTTATTTTAATATTTCAAATGTGTTTTCTTTCTTTTATGTTTAAGGCAAAAACTAGATCTAAAAAAAGCAAAAAAACCTATTTCTCTAATTGTGTCCAAGATTAGAGCAGAATCTATGCAACCGATTGTTAAAGGTTTTAAAAGTTTTCGCTTTAATTTAAAAAGCAAGTCTTCATAGTATTTTACTAAGTAATGAAAGTATGTCTAAAATTGTTTTCTTGAATCCTACCCAAAGGTCAAACATGGTGCAAAAATGTCGTAAAATAAGAAAAATGTCTGAGTACTTTGAAGAAGTTTTTCTAAATCGATATGTATCATATTCCAAAAATATTTAGGAATATTTATTAAAATATTCATCTTCTAAATTTGTTTGATTAATGTACAGATTACACTTTATATTTGAAATTTGTATACACTCTAAATCTGAATCAGTCAAATTTTCACTGATTGAATCAGTGATTTGCCTTTTCACTGAATCATCAGTGGAAACAATATTTTTCACTGTTAAATCAGTTACTTTTCACTGAAGTAATCAGTGAAATTTGACTAATTCACAGTAACTTGTTTTTAGTTATTTAAATCAGTCAAATTTCACTGATAATCAGTAGATTTTGACTGATTCATATTTGAAATTTGTACAGTTTTTAAAAAAATCCGAAACTTTTTGAATTTAGTAGTCTATTTATAAAATTTGAGAATGTTGTAGTTAATATTTCTATATAGAACTTTAAGCATTTATGGATATAAAATTTCATTTAAAGTTTCTTCTATGGGTATTCAAAACTTTCAACAATTTTGCAAGATCAGTCAAATGCAAAATTTGACAAAGTATTTAATCAAAATATTTACATTTATTTTAAAAATATTTTGAAAATAATTCGACTAAAATAATGATTAATAAGATTTTGTAACATTGTGGGAATATTGGAACGCTGCAAGATTAAATTTTGAGTACAATTTTCAATTAATGAATGTTTAAAGAATTGAGTGAAAGCATCAATTAAAAAATATTTTTACTTTATAAATTTGATTAAGTGCAGTAATAAGAAAATTTTGACTTTCTAAAAAGCATTTCATTTATCTGATTAAAAGTCTGTGCATACGTCACTAAAACGTAAGATTAAAATACTTTAAACTGCTTTTACCACCAATCTATGAACGTGGATTTTAAACCGTTATTTAATGTGTCTTATTTTTTTTTGATAAAATATTTTTAACATAATGTTTTGCTTAAAGTAGCCGATTTACTCGATTAAAAATTGGTCAACTTGTATATTTCAAAATTCTGTAATAAAAGTATTTTCATATTATGTTCTTGTATCCTATGCGTAGAATATTAATTTTAAAATTGGGATTTCTCACATAGAAGAAAGATTGTCTTATTAAAGCAGTTTATTCCCAGAAATTAAAAATCATTTACTTAATATTTCGATTCCAAACATTGAATATTTATTGACTTTGAATAAAACAGAGAAAAAATTTTTATGAAGTTTCAAAATCTTTTTACAATGTTACGAATTGGGCCGAATTTAGAATTACGAAATCTTTCATTAGAAAAAGAAAAAGTCACTCACATGAAATAAACTTCTGTAAGAATTATCAAGATTGAAGAGATGTTAAAATATTTGAAAAATAATGCAATTGTAAAATTGCAATTTATATCAATATTTGACAAATTTTTAGCTTTCTCAATCAAAGCATTATCCGGAAATTTTTAGTTCCTATAAAAAGATGGAATATTTATCAATTTCTTGAATGTTCATACATTAAAAAAATATCGAATTAGAGAATTATATGCAAAGTATTTTCCATTAAGAAGACATAAACATGACATAATTAGTTTTATATCTACATTTTCAGCTCACTTTTTTGTGGCTTAAGCACACATTTTGAATTCGAAATACAAAAATTCTCTACAGAGTTGAAGTATTTCCTGAATCAATTATTATTGATCCTGAATTCTATTGGCAAATTTGTTGTTTACTGTTCAAATCTTACTACGATTTCAGATGGACAGACAAATTAAGAACTTGATACACGCCACGGTCGCATAAAATATAGTCTTGACAAAGGAAATCAAACAAATTTGGGACGGAGAAAGGAATCAAAATTCATTCTCTAGTTTGCAGCTGCTAAGGCTTACCCCAAAAAAAAAAGGAAACTCATATAACTAATAAATCAAGTAATAAAAGAGAATGAAACTTGGATTCCAATCTCCTCTTAAGACGACCTTTTCCAGTGGTCAATTACTCAGCTATTGGAAAAAATCTTGGAATTTCCGAATGAGATAATAGGGTTAGTAAAACAGATGGCGAAGAGCATCTATTGACCAGGCTCAATTGCGACCCTTCGAAAACATAGACCAATATACCTCATTTGGGAATTTCATACAATTTATACTTTTAAGCTTATTCTCCGCATCTGGCGGCTAGCCCAGTATAGCCCTGCATAGGTTTAATTGCCCGCTCTTTTGTCTACGTACTCGGGTCTCCTATTCATAGGCTCGGTACAGTTAGATCCTTACTCTCTCTTTCTAATGCACTCTCCAAACTTCGTACTTCTTTCACTTCGGTGCTAGCCCCTCTCCTCTCGTTCTCTCTTTTCAATCAACGCTTTGTCATCCGTCCTTGTGCTCCTGTGGCTGGGCTGACGAAATTATATTCTAATGATACGCTTTTGTTCCATGTTCATTTATTTAATGCTACTTAAATGTTTATTTATCTCCTTTCCCCTTAAGAAATTATCCTCAGCAGCGAACTGGAGTAGGATCCCTTTTTTTTACAGAGTCCGATTATAACTATGGGTTTTGTTTTTAGTTGCGATATAACATTAATAATAATACTAGGATGAGTTAATATTAAGTTGGATATAATGTTGAATGTAATAATTAAGTTAGTGGGGATGTTTTATAACAACCTACTTTTTACTTTTATGTAATTAATTTAGTAAGAGTTTTTCAGATATTTCTGTTTTTAAACTCATCATTAAGATTGTCTCTGTAAACCTTTTTTTTACTATTATAATTCTTCGTAATAATTGATTTAGTGAAATAAGTTAGCATTAAAATTCACGCGCCGCGCGAGACACGGAGAGACGGTAGGAGAGAGCACGTGACATCCCCACCACTCGGCGTGTTTCTCCCGGGTACTACGGGCTCACGCGAGTGGCTGGAATGTTGTTCTTCTATCGCGGTCCTACCCTCTCTCCAAGCGTCAGTTGCGCGCGCAGGAACGCGCTGCTGACCAAGCAGACTCTCTTACGGAGGGTAGTCAGTTGATCTCCGCCACTTGAAACTAGTAGACGTCCGTCTCTAGTCACCGCACGGCCATTGAATACAGATTAGTGTAAATTTCGGAATTAAAAGTTCAACCAACGAAAGTAAACGTGAGTCAGTTATTAATTCCAACCAGTGTCTTCCTTCATTTTTTTTTTTATTTTCCATTTTTTCCTTCTACCCTGTGCCGCGTTCGTCAGTCACACACACACTCAATCTTCCTACGCTACGGTGAGGCGACGATTCGTCGTTGAACCGACCAACGGTCGAGAGAGGTGCAGTGATCCTCACTCGTCGTCTTTCTCAGCTTTGTTTGTGTCCCGTTTTTATTATAAAGTCTTTCCTTTCGGGTAACATATCCTCGGTTCGCACTCGCCCCTCAATCTTCCGACGCCACGGTGAAACTACGCTGTCGTCGTTGAACTGACCGACGGTCAAGGGGGGTGCCGTGGCCCCTATCCGTCATTTTTCCCTGTTTTTATCCGTTTAGTTCATTTATATAGAATATTTCACTTCGGGTAGTGTTCGCGGTCCCCACCCCCCTCATTCCCCGTCGCCACGGTGAAACGACGATTCATCGTCGTCGAACCGACCGACGGACGAAGCGAGGTGAGGCCGCGTCCATTCATTGTTTGTTGTGTCACGCGATTTAATTAAACCAAGATGTCCTCTTCCAGATCATGGGCAGGAACCGCCCAGGAAAACGAGAACGCCGCGCACGCCAGAAGAAGTTAGAGGCCGCCGCTCTATCCATCGTCGGGAACTTTAACCCGTGCCATTCGGGTTACCTTACCGCTCGGGACTCTTTCCCCGCCGCGGCACCGATAGGGACCTTCACGGGCGCAGACTTCCAAGAGGATCCAGATTGCCTGGACATCCCCTTGGAATTCCCGCCGATAGTTTCACCGGAAGTGGTTCCCGAACCTCCCCTTCCAACGTGGACCAACGCCCCCCGGCAATCCCCGCCCCCCCCTGGGCCTACCCCCCCCCCCCCCCCCCCCGAGAGGTCCCCTTCCACCCCTCAGGGTTCGCAGGCCCCGGCGTGACCCTAACCGCCGCGAGGGCGACCCGGGAACCCCACGGACTCGCCGGGTATCCCCGGGGACTTCATCGAGATCCCCCCGTGACCGGCTCAGAAGGATCCGGCATCGTCACGCCCGATCCTCCACCGCCCGACGCCGCCTCATTCACGATCCCCGATTCCTTTTGTTTCCGGAGAAGCGGCCCCCGGAACCCCCTTCCCCGGGAACTACCAGATCGTCCCCCCCGGGTTGTAGTCCGATTACGGGAAGAACGGAACTTCGTGATCGGCTACTTTCTGGACTCACTCCCGGGGACACTCCTCGACTGCGAATCCCCGGGCAGTCGCGACCCTTCTATCCAACTGGGGAACGCGCCGGATTCACCCCACGTCTAGTCCCCAGGCCATAAATCCCCTGCTCCCCTCCTTCATCCCTTACCTAGTCCCCACGCCCCCCTCCTGCGTCCCTCGCCCCTGGAGCCACGGTGAGACGGGGCGGACGTGCCCCGACGAACCGGCCGAAGGGATGTGGGCCTCCCCCTCCACAAAAAAATAAACGAACAACCAGTTCCCTTAGCAATCCCAGGAGTGTCGTTGCGCAAGCGACACTCACGCTTCAGCGGCCGAACGCGGCCCCCCTTTTTTCGAATCCCCTCCACCTACAACCGACGCCTCCCTATTAGTAGAAAACGTACCAAACTACAAAATATTTCATCCGAGAGATTGCACTCCTCCATAAAATCTTGTCAAATTGTAACAAGATTTGAACACTTTGAACGAACATTTTTATGTAAAATTTAGAGTTGATTGATATTTATATGTTAATATGGAAATACCAATAAACACATATTTTAGCTTTTAAATTTATCTACTGCTATTAGACAATTTTCCATTTCCGTAGAGATTTTAAGTTTTGGAATGAAAAGTTTGTGCTTAGGCTACAAAAATGTGAGATGAAAATATTTCTAACATATAACTGAAAATATAAATTATGAACTTGAATTTTATGTTCATTTTATCTTGATAGAAAATATTGTTCTAATTGAAAAATTGTTAAATGTACAAAATTAGTAAGAAGTATATAAATTTGAATGGAAAATTATATATTGATTCAAATTTTATACATTTATTGTCACTAAATTTCACTGAAAGTTTATTTTTGAAGTGTTGAAATCCTCATGAAATTTTCCAAGATCATACTGATGTTTATTTCATGCAGACTTTCTTCAAGAAATTGAAGAAAAGTATTATTTCTTGAACTATATACTTCGTAAATTCAAATTCGTCGTCTGCTTCGCGCCTCTTTTGAACGTACTCGAGAAAAATACAATTCTTAATTTCGACTCGATAAACGAAAGCGTGAAATCTAAAAATAACTTGAAAACTCAAGCATTGTAACGAAGTCCGTCTTCGTGCACCTTCGGCTTTACACGAAGCTGGTGACCGCAGCGTGTAGCACAGCCGACACACTGACACGCCACGTTTGCATGTGTTTCTCCCAGATGGGAACGTGGTGGGGGCCGAAAAATCCCACGTTCTGGAGACACTGAGTTCTTCTCCAGTTTTTCGTCAGTTGTCATCGGTACCAGTTCTTCGTCAAGTTCTCATAAGTTTTCCTCGAGTTTTTTATCAGTCTTCAACAGTTTCTCATCGCGGAGTCGGTTTCCCCAAAAAGTCTTCGTCAACCATTCAAGTTCCATCAAGGAGAATCTACAGTACTCTGGTGGATTTCTTCAACACATCGTCAGCATTTTCCTTCGGCGTATCAAGTGGTCCAGTTATTCACCTAAGGGAAATTATTACACACTCCCCAAGTTCGTCGAAATATGGGAGTGTTCCAATTGTGACGTTGCAAGTTTTTATTTGGAATATCAGTGGTTCGAGAGTGGATTAAACTACAAGTAAGTCATTCAACATTTACCCCAGGAGGAATTTTTAGAGTCCCCCCCCCCTCTCTCACTCTCTCTCTCTCGCTCTCGTGGTTTTATTGTAGAATCGTAATGAAGGTTAATAATTGTAAATTCGTTGAATATTTATTTGTTGTTAGCTTTCCCTCACCCTGTTTCGGTTTAGAAATTCTTTGGATTTCTTCACCGATCAACAACGAGGGGATTTAATTTAATAACAGTAAAAGGTTAGTGACAGGACGTTACATATATATTACAAAAGAAAGGAGCATCCCTAGCGGGTCAGTGAAACCGAAGAGTTACCGAATTCGGTAACCGTCAGGTAACCTTGCAAGATTTCGCATAAAAAAGGCAATATAAACATTTGTAATGCTGAAATTATAATTATAAATTAAAATTGAAGTTAGAAAAGAAAGGTCTGAACAAATCAATTAAATTTTTTAATCGTAGAAATTCAAAAAACTTTTTTTAAATTTCTTCGGTTTCACTGATCCGTTAGGAAATTAATAAATTTTCACTGTCAAGAATTTTGAAAAAAATAATACATTTATTCACTTTATGTCAAATATTACAACGTTGGAAAAGTAGGTAATCATCATTCTTTAAAATCATTGTTGTTTTTGTTGTTGATCAGCATTCTCCAAGGCTTAGTTTCTCCCGTAAAATATAACGTAATAAATATAAGGATGAAAATATTTAAAATATCAATAAAAAATAACAGTAAATAGCGCCTATATAGTTACTTATTTTTTTCTCTAGTGTATCTTTGGTTTGCAAGGCAATGTATTATTGATGGCGTCTTTGGAGGTACTTCCTCCGATTTTCTTTACGAATTTCTTCTGTAAGTTTAAATTAAAAATTATTACTGTTCAATAAAATTTACGATAATTATTGGGATAAAAGCTATAACGGGTGACCTCCGCTGAAACGTCAGAAATATAAAGCATTTAACAAAGCGGACCCGAGGATTCGGGATTACCCTCGGTGTCACCGGCGTTACTAAGAAGGCTAAAATAATGAGCGCCTGGCGTCTCTCGACGCCATATTTATAAAAGCAACGACCCTGAAAATAAAAGCTTAGTATGCAACAAGAAAAGCGAAGCCAAGCAGGTGTTCCGGCTAGGGTTATTATGGATTCGGGAGTCCGGATCAGGTAAAGGTTTGGAGGTTAAGGAAGGGATCTTAACCTAAACATAGAAGCTCTCATGCAAGCCAAAAAAAGAAAATAAATTAAGCAGCGTACAATTTTAACGAGAACTACAATTTATTTATTAATGGGCAAAGCCCTGGCTCGATATAAATACTTATATTTATTATAAATACTTATTATACTCCAAATCAAATTCCATGTCGGCGTCCATGGGAAATAAAACTATGGAACAACAACGCAACAACGACAGAATAAAGCTGCGCGCCAAAGATGTCGCACAGTTTTATTACATCAGCTGGAAAGGCTAGCGCACGCGCATGAAGCTCAGGTTTGCGCGGGCGACTCGTCTTGTGAGGACGACGGCGCCAGGCAACCAATGAGCTGAAGCGTCTATCGGTCAGCTTGCCCCATTGGCTTAAAACGTAGAGGGGTGCGTTTAAACTACGTTGAGTTTGTACTGCACAACACAGCAGTTACAAATAGACAAGGCTAATATACAATATATAATACAATTTCTAATTGTTCCAACCCGTCATGCCCTCTCTATATTAATTATAATAATAATGGTGCGACGGTTTTGGAAACCATGGGCTGCAGCACGTGGTCGTTTTAGATGCCATGCCTGCTGGGTGATGCCCTCTGTGGCTTGCCAGTGAACCCCTCTGCGTGCGATGGTAACACAGCGATCTCCTTGGCGGCGCCTTTCAAGCTGGTGTTTTTCAATAAAACAAATAAAAAAAGAAAACGGCCAGAAAAACAATAAAAAAAATAAAAGAATTTTATGAGCAGCTCTCAGACTATCCCTGACAGTGTTGAGTTTTAATTAAAAGGTGGCTTGGGCTCGATCCTGTCGTTGCCGGTCGCGGTAAAAAAGTTAACGTAATTTACCACGTTACAAAGCATAAATTGTTGGAACTGCACGAATTTTTGGTAACCCTCTCAATTTTATCAGATAACACCATTTTTTTGTGTCTCTAGCCTCAATGAGTTTAATTTTACCATAATTTTAAATGGAATCCATACAAATATTTATCAGAAATTAAATAAATCCCCCGGCGGACCCAATGCGCGATTTCAGCGAATTCTGCGGTACATTTTGAGTTTAAAGGTATCAAAGTTAATAAAATAATTTTATTTTTCAGCAAGAAAAAATAGAAAAACATCGTATACCTGTCATTGAAGGTAGTGCAGTGGTTCAGCAATTGCCATGTCTCAACCATCAGGATTGACTATCTATTTGTTAGAGTGAGACAAAAGTAGTTGTTTCTCACTCCAACCAATAGTCAATCCTGACGGTGGAGACGTACCTCTGCACTGCCTTCAATGACAGGTATTATGTTTTTACATTCTCATCATGGATGAGAAGGTATTGGTTTTATGTGAAAAATGACTTTCGATATTTTTATCAAATCTTTACGTTTTGAGACCCCCTGAGTCATAAAAAAGGGTTTTTACAAAAGTGTCTGTCTGTCTGTCTGTCTGTAGGTCGTGTGCGGCATAACTCTCGATAGAATTATCAGATTTAATTGAGCTTTGGTACACTTTATCGGAGCCGAAAAAGTAAGGACAAGTTCGTTAACCAGCCACATCCAATCAAAATTGAGGGATTGAGCACTACTTTTGTGTTTTTGAAAATAATTTTTTTAAAAAATCAAAGATTTCAATACTGGTTTTTGATAGTGCTCATAAATCTCTACAAATTATCCTTATAACATTTTTTGATTAAATCAAAATTAGAAATGTCACAGCATATTCAAATTCGAAAAAAGTCAATATCAAAATTCCATTTTCCAGTTAAATTATACGAGATACGAAAAAACGTTATGATACAATATTATTAATTAAATGAAGACCTACAAATTTGAATTGTAACATTTTTTCATAAGATGCATATTTATCTTTTTAATTAAAAAAAAAATATTGAAAATCCAAAATTCAATTTTTTAGCAATAATATTCGAAACACGAAAAAAACGTAAGAATACAAAGTTGTTTGTTTCAAAAAGATCTACAAATTTTGTCTTACACAGTTTCTGATAAAACATATATTTTTCGTTTCAATTCCAAAAAATACGATTAAAATTCAAAAATTCCATTTCTTAGACAAAATATGAGAGATACAAAAAAAACGTTTAGATGGAAAATTGTTTGCTCATAAATCTCTACAAATTATCCTGATAACATTTTTTGATTAAATCAAAATTAGAAATGTCACAACATATTCAAATTCGAAAAAACTCAATATCAAAATTCCATTTTTAAATTAAATTATACGAGATACGAAAAAACGTCATGATACAATATTATTGAATACATAAAGGCCTACAAATTTTAATTATAACATTTTTTCATAAGATGCATATTTTTTTAGTTTTAAATGCTGAAATTTAAATAATTGTATTTATTTGGATACCTTCAAACTCAAATTATACCGCAGAATCATAATTGAAACAATTTGAATGTCTTTTATGCTTCTTCTTACAATGAAAGTCGTACTATTAACTTAGAGGATAACCACTCAAACTTTTAAATAAAAATTCGGCTAATTTAGATAGATCAGCTTCCACAGGAATACTTACAAAGATAAATTAATATTTCTTATTCTTTAATTTTTTGTTGAATTCATCAACTTTCTCCACGGTTTTCAGAGGCAGGAATATTTTTATCACGTCCAAATCGTCAGATGTAAGCGAAGAAGTTCTTTTCTCCAAGCTCTCCAATCTCTTCATTAGGTCCTGTTGCTGGAGTTTTATATCTGCCCACATTCGCTTCGTTGTTTCGAACACGTTTTTTAGTTCTTTTTTAAAATCATCTGAAACAAAATGGATTGAAAATGAGTTTGAACTAAATTGAATTTTAATTTTAAAACAAATGATTGATCAAAAATATAAGTACCATCCATTTGAAAAGAGGTATCCTCTTTCGTGCACTGTATGTTGTCTGACTGATTCATTGTTTCATTTACTGCTTCTGGTCCCTCTTTACTCGTGAGATTTGACACCACTTCGATTTCGTTATCGGCTTCTCCTTGCTTACATTTTTTTATTTGATCTCTTTTCTTGGCCTGATTGCTTTTCAGCTGGTTGGATTTCCAAATTATCAGAAAATTTGGGAATCGTTGTCAGATTAAACTCATTTTCTTCACCGTCGGACTCATCTGTTCCTGCAGATTTTCTTTTTCCTTCGCCGCTTGAGAAGATTTTTTTAGCCTTCTTCGTTCTCTTCCCTTTGCCCAGTTGTGTCACTTTTTCTTCTGCAGAAGGGAAACTCGCATCCTGCGCTCTTTTTCTGGCAGACTGGTAATTTGCTGTAATATAAAAATTCTTCATAAAGATTTTTAAAAACTTCAAAAACAGTAAAAACTAGCTGTGAATTTGATCATTGATGTTTTCCATTTCTATGTATTCAAAAAGTGCTCATTGTATACATGCATACATACATCCGGACAATGGATTTGAACATTATATTGTATTAAACATTTATAAATTGAGGGACTTTCAATTAAGTCATTTTATGGATATTTGGAATTATCACAACAAAGCTTCATTTTAGTGGAAGCAAAAGCATCGAATTACCAGTAAAAATACGATAACTTGAAAAAGTGAATGGACAGACGTACAAACAAAGTACAGAAGAAACTTACAACAAAATTTATCGACTGTTACTTCCAGAATTTCCCAGGTTTCCGAATCCGGCTCCACTTTCTCTTTAATCTGTGTAGAAGTGCACTTTTTATCTTTTAGCCACCAGCAGCTGTAGAACTCATTATTCGCCTTTACTAGCCATTTTGCAGGAATTTCCGAATACTCGACATTTGAAAAAAGTACAACAGCGTATTCCTAATGTTTCAAATTCAAAAATCCAATTAAATTCGGAATATAATTTAAAAAGAACTTATAATTTTATTCATAATTATATTTATTTATTCATATAAACATAATGAAAGCTGTCCTCAGATGCTTTAGATGTGTATACTCACGAAGCTGGCTGATGCAGGTGCTGAACTCATTTTCCTTTTTGGGAAACGAATCATTGAGGGAAGAGCAAAATTCAACTATCATAACGCGTTATCAGGAAAATCTACAAATGCAATGGTTTTCTTCTCGAAAAAATTAGAGAGCTGACTAACTTTATAATAGAATTTACAGGTAAATGCAAATCGATGTTTAAAAAGATTTTAAAATATTTCAAAGGAAAATTATAATGCATTGCCTGTCGTATACGGAAATGTTCAGCAGGAAATAAGTTATAAGAGATCATAGTTACTCAATTTCACGTAAAAAACGGGATAAAAGGCGATTTCATTTATTATTAAAAATTCCTTATAGCGCATATGGGTATCTTGTCCGTTGAACGAAAATGCCCTCTAATTAACTGAAAAAATTCGCCAGAAAAAATTTTAAGAGTATCAAAGATTGAACAATAGACAAGTAAAATGAGAGGCTGATAGCAAAAGCGGAGGATAAAAATCGTCGGAGCAAAAGTGGATTAGGAAAGCGACGGGAAAAAACAAGTTATCTTTGTATTGATTATCTTAGTCATATTTAATCAATTTATTCTGATATAACAATATAAAACGATATATTATATTATAATTTATCGTTCTATGTCAACATATTACAATATACTGATTTTTTCTCCGGCGATTTATATACTCTGCTTTTGCTATCAGTCCCTTAAATATAATTGAAAAATGCTTATAATTGAAATTATTTAAAATGTATTGTTATCAGTAGATAAATTTCGTTCTAGTGTATTCTTTTGTAAACAGAGCTGTGTGTTTTTAAAAGTATTTTTCGAAGTAAGTGCGTCTTTTTTTCCACAGAAAGATTTTCAAATTCTCTAAATATTGAATTTATTTGCATTATTTGCGATATAAGAGTTTGAAATTGTCTACGAGGACACCTGTCGACAACGTATCCTATCTGATACGCGACTAGTGATCCTCCGATAATATAGGCAGTGACAAAAATTTCAAACTCAAGTAATTAATTTGAAATCATTTACAGCCGCAAGGCTGAGCCACTAGGCGATATAAGAAGATCTTCCTGTGGAGAAGGAGATGTCAGACGCCTGTGTAGCTCAGTGGTTAGAGCAGTCGACCGGCAATCGAAAGACCTGGGCTCGAATCCCAGCGCAGTCGAAAGCGTCTTTTTTTCCACAGAAAGATTTTCAAATTCTTTAAATATTAAATAAAAGTAATTTGAAAAAAAATTACTTTTTTTTGTTTTTGTCTCCTTAGACGTTTACATTTATTTATAACGTATTTATAATCAATTAAAAAATTTCACATATACAAACAGTTTTGTAGTAACAAATAAGAAAATATTAGTGTAAAAAAATGGAAATTAAAAAAAAATAGGGTAAATCCACATGAAATTCTACGTGAAATTTGGGTGGTAAATTGGAACGTTTCAAGTGGAATTCTATACTATAGAGTTCCACGTGGAACTCTACGCGAATTTCTTAGTGATTCAGGAAAACCACATGGACTTACACATGTAATTGAACGTAGAACTCTACGTTGATTTTCACGTGGAACTCTACAAAGAATTCCGCGTAAAATTACCTCTAGAGATACGGAATAAGACCCATTACTATAGTATACGGAGTATTCAAATCTCAAAAATGATATCCATTTTTCCGTATCTTTTACAGTTTGCGAGATACTCACAATTGAAAATTACTTTTAATAATCAGTGTGGAATTGTACGTAAAGTATTCCAAGTTACTACCCGAATTTCACGTGAAAATTACGCGTGGACTTTTTCACCTGGGCTTTAATAGTCCTATTTTGTGACTACCAGACCCGAGGCCGTCACAAAATAGGACGATAAGTGCATTGACAATTTTTGCTACCGAATATATTTATAAATTTATAATATTTATAAATATTATAAAAAATTATATGAAACTTTGTTACAACCTATCTTACTGTTTCATATATTTTTTAATAAAATTTAGTATAATGACTAGCGAAAGATCTCAATATAACACGTCGTTCCCCAAATCGCAATGCAATTTATGAAATTAAGAAAATGGTAAAAAAGGTTTAAAAATTCTTGTTTTTTTTTTGTATTCTAGGAGACTTTTGTAATTTGGGGCAAAAATGATAAAAAAGGTGGTTTATAATTATAATTTCTATTTATTGTAAATTATTGTTGTAGATAGAATGTCAATGGAATGAATAAAAGTGCTGCGTATACCTGAAGAAGACTCATTTTGCCAAGCCAGTATTTTATTGTGCGAGTACATTCAATTTTATCATAATCATGCCGTAGGATTTAAATTTTTTTCTAAAAGGCATAAGTGGCGCTTGATGGAACGAGAAATTAAAAATTTTCATACTGAAACTTGAGAAGTAGACGAGATATTTGAAAATACGAATTTTGCGCCTTGCTTTTCTGGTTCATCTAATACCACTCACAATCAGACAAGCAGCGCATTGGAAAGTAATTTACAGACGGTGGAATGTACCGATGTACAGTGCACTATTGGCAGTAGGCCGCCAGAACAAATAATAGATCAAGATTTGCGTGAGTACATTGCACAAGACTTAATTGTAGAAGTTCCGATTCAGAATAATCAAATAATACAAGAAAATACATTTAACGAATTTGATAGCGATGTTGTTCTTAGTGACGACTCTAGTGATGATGATTTGGTAAATAGTATTTATGAAAGTGAGGAAAATTGTAACAGTGGTACTGATTTACAAAGTGATATACGAGATATTGTTTTACAAGGAAATTTGACACAAAAAGTGACTAATAAATTACTTCGTGTATTGAGGAAGCATGGGCACATAGAGTTACCAAAAGACAAAAGAACTTTACTAAAAACTCCGAAGAACATGTCACTGAAACTTCAAGCAAACAGTGGAGGGCAGTATTTTCACTTTGGTCTTCAATCCTGCATAAAACGTTTAGGAACTAAATAGTTCAAAAATATTCCTGATATATTAAAAATAAATGTGTTTATTGATGAAGTTCCATTGGCTAAGAGCTCCGGCAGTCAGTTTTGGCCTATGATGATTTCTATTGTTACCGATTTTTACACAGAGCCGATAATCGTTGGTATGTATCATGGTTTTACTAAACGAAATGATGTTAATGAGTTCCTGAGGCCTTTTGTATTAGATTATTCCGACTGTCTTCGAATCGGTATAGATATTGAAGGAAAATTAGTACAAGTATCGATTAATTCTATAATTTGTGATGCACCAGCTCGAGCTTTTGCATCGGGAACTAAATCTCATACAGGATACTACGCTTGTCCTAAATGCATTCAAGAAGGTGAATTTATTATGCACCGAATGACTTTCCCGGAAACCCGATCCGCTCCAAGAACAGATCATTCTTTTCGACATAAGTCACAACCAGAGCATCACACTACTTATTTCTGTTTAGAAGAAATAATTGAAGACATGATAGCACAGATACCTATTTATTATATGCACTGCGTGTGCCTCGTTGTAGTTAGGCGATTAATTTGGTTATGGACTAAAGGTCCTGCGAATGCAAGATTGCCAACATGTACAATTGAGGCATTTTCTGACGATTTAATAAATATGAAAGAATTTATAACAAGCGAATTTGCTCGTAATCCGAGATCTTTGAAAGAGATTGAGAGGTGGAAGGCCACTGAATGCCGTCAGTTTCTGCTCTACACTGGTATGGTTGTCCTAAAGGATGGACTTAAAAATAATTATTATACACATCTTCTTTCTATGAGTGTGGCCATTCGAATTTTGGCTGATGAGGAATTGCATTCAAATTCAGAATTAAGAAGTTATGCAAAAAACCTTATACAGTGGTTCAATGAAAACTACGCATCTTTGTATAGTGCTCAATTTATAACTTACAACGTTCATGTAGCATTACATTTACCGGAATGCGTTGAAAATTTCGGCCCCTTAGACGATTTTAGCGCCTTTAAATTTGAAAATCAGCTGCAAAACCTAAAAACCATATTAAAACTAATAACAGACCATTAGAGCAAGCAGTTAACGTAACTTCATAAAAAAATAAATTGCCAGTTAAAACTTCCTATCCTATGAAATATCCTATTTTGCGATACAAAAATAAGAGTCTTGGAAACCAAGTGGAAATCAGAGAAATTGAGTCCATACAGTTTGTTGGATATCTTGTCTCGATTCAAAGATTTAACAACTGTTGTATGCTACGTGACAGTTCGGTAGTACTTGTATTTAAAATATATAAAGACAAAAACAAAACTTTTTTAGATGTTAAGTATTTTACTAAAAGCGAACCATTTTTTACGAAGCCTTGCAATTCCAAGAAACTTGGGATTTCAGTCGTCTCTCAAGAATCACTTTCGAACACTAAAAAAATTGAAATTAAAGAGATCAAAAGAAAGTGCCTCCGAATTAGACAGAAGTATAATACATTCGTGATTATTCCACTTCTACATAAAAATAATTAGTTTTAATATTCAAATTGGATAACAGGTGAAAACTTAAGTGATTTAATAATAAACGTCGAAGAAAGTATAGAATTTTTTTTTTGGAAACCCCTCAATAAAATGATTGCAACATATCATTGAATAAAGTATATCATTGTATCCAAATAACATTTTTGTAATTTTTCAGGGAATCTAATAGACGAAGTTTTATATTAATTCTTGAATTAATTTAATTCAAAAACTAGATTAACCACTTATATCTATATGTGCTTTTTATACTACAGTAATTTTCTATTCCCAATGAAATATGGATGTATCGAAAATATGTATTAAATGAATAAACGAAGTATTGTATTAAATGTATTGTATTATTATATTATAATATTATAAGTATTGTATTAAATAAAAAGTATTGATATTTAAACAGCACATAAAGACATAATTCATACATTCAAGTTACATAAACACGTTATGTATTCCTTACACAAATCCGTAATGTACACTTTACATAATATCGTTACATATTCTTTATATAACTCCGTTCTACACTCTTCACATCACTTCGTTCCTATATTCTTGACGTAACTCCGTTATAACTCTTTACATAACTCTGTTATATATGATTTACATAACACCATTGCATATTTTTTACATGTCTCCGTTACATACGATTTATATATCACCTTTACAAAACTTCTATATAACATAATTGCATAACACATATAGAACATATTTACATTGATGCTGCGTAACAATATAGCACATGTGTTACATAAATCTGTTACAGACCCCTTACATCACAGCGTTACAGAGCTGTTATAGATCTAATTCATCTCACAGTGTGTGACATTTTGCGTCACAGGTGACTCACCTGTAAGTCACCAGCTATGTAACGTGTTACATTCTGTTACGTAACAGTTACATAAATGTTATATAACAGTGTTTGCTAGGGAGCAAGTGAGTGTGTTCAAAATTTCACTGTTAGGTTCAGACAGATTGTAAATGAAATTAATTACGCTGTACAGGCACAGAATGTCAATCCCATGGAGCGTCGATTAAAAATTAAGCCCTAAGAACAAGAAGCAGTAAACCGATACATCCTTAGCCTAAAGGGTGTATTCTAGTTCGTGGGCTAATAAAATAGGCTATTTTCGGGAATTTTTTGTGAGCATGCTATGGAATATATGGATATAAAAATTATTAGGTATGATAAATAAAGTCTTAAAATACAAAAAAAAATATTCTTTTGTTCATTTTTTTCAACTTTTACAAACGAAATCCGTATTTGAACACAACGCAATAACTTAGCAGCAAGTTGCCTTCTCCATGACATCTCAGGAACGGCTTATCTGAAACGAAAAAACCGAAGCTTTTTGGATTCGGTATGGCAGTGGCTACAAAATGAACTACGGACATTAATTTTTAACTAATTTTGTTAATTTTATGTAGAAAAAACCAAAAAAAATTGAAATTAGTTGTTTTTTTCGCTGTTTTTTGTTTTAAAAATATAGTAAAAATCAAACTTTTAACATAATTGTAGTTCACTTTGTGAGTTCTTATGTGTAGAATATGTGGTTAAAATTTCAGAAGGATCGGTCCACTGGTTCTGGAGAAATCGTGGAGCTAGTCCGAAATAACGTTGTTTTGAGAAAAACGCGTTTAAAGTTTTTATTAACAAAAAATCATTAAAAAATCTTACCAAAATTCAATCGGCGATGCCTGTACCGTACGAAGAGCCTTCTGCTCGCTCGAAACTTTCATTCTCAGCTAATCTGGCCTTCTTTCTTCCCATTCTGACCTCTTTTGAAGTGTCGAAGTTGTGGCGGTTCGCATGTTGGACGCGCCTAAAATCGTGGTTGTCGATGTAATTCGCGGAGCTCGACCCGATTTTCAGACCCATTTCCTCCATGATTTTCAAAACTAGGTTGTAGCCTTTATTAAATATGCATGCAGCTATTTTTGATGCAATTTCAACTACTTGCTTGCCATTGAAAAGGTGCTTAGGTACTATGTTCCATACACAATGGTTGTAACTTCCGTTATTATTTTGTGTGTGGCCACCTAAACACCTTTCACGTAGTTCGGTCTTCGTCAAATCTTCGTAGATGGGCTTAAGAACCTCTTGAACTTCAGCAGAAAGAGCTGGTTTTTGCGTATATTTCTTAAGAGTTTTATTCTCTTTAGCTTTAAGGTGCGTACACCAACTGGGCGAACAGTAGGAATGTTGCGGCTTCTTGTCTGTTGAGATTTTATGATAGAATCCGGCCCAGATCTCTTTTCGCATATTCTCAACAGAATCACAATTTCTACAAACAGCTAAACCATAGTTTTGTGACAGCTCCTTCATAAACTTGATTGTTAAACTTTGAGTTTTGACAACGGGAACCTTTGCGACAGCCTTTTTTTCGCTACAACTTTAAGGCTTTTTTCTTTTGAATAAGTGCCTTTCTCGCCTCACTAGCATGCTTAAAAACCCTTTTTGCCACATGCAGAACGCACTCTAACTTTTTCACAGCAAAATCGGAACCGTATGTTGTAGTACTCAGCAAAATTTTAAAGGTTTTAGAATCACCATCTCCTATATAGAATCCATACTTCACTGCAAATTTTTCGACTGAACGCATAAACATTTCAACGATTTCATTAACTTCCATCAAACCAGACCTGCCAGAGTGGTTTATATTGCAAAACTTTTCGTGTTTTTCGGCCCAGACAGCATACTCAGGTTCATCTTCTCTGCCTTTCCACTTATCGCACGCTTTGCAAATACTTGAGCGTGTAGTCACGTCCACAATTTATCCCGTGAATTTCAGAATAAGAGAAACTATCCCTATCAAAGAAGAAAAGCCGCGTTTCGCCCAAGAACCGTCGCCCGAAACGTTAACACATCCTTGGGAAGTCCTTTACTCTGTTGCCTTTCTTGCTCCTCGGTAACAGCTTTGCGCGTTACTACATCAAAAACACTGTTCACTGCGGTGGTAATATGATTGAGAATATCGTAATAAGCAGTTATGTGTATTCCTTTGCCTAACTCCATCAGACCACAAAATTTATTAATGCCTGATAATCCAACTCCAATTCATCGCATTACAAACACTATGCGACGATTAATTTCATAACCAACTCCAACACGCGGACACGAATCGATGTATCTTTTTTCACAGTCACCCGTTAAACACAATTGAAATCCCAGTCATCCAATTCCTAATGTAGTAAACAAAATATCTCCGAGGCAATTTTTACACATCAAAAATGCTGACAGCATTGAAAAAACACTCAGAAAGTTAATAATAACGTACTTAGACATTGGATCGACTTCTACATCAAAACACGAATCATCTGAGTTTTGCAATTTTTCAGCAGCTTTGCTTGTTGATTCGGTTGGATTTTGTTAACTGGTAAATATATTGCCACAGAATTTACGTTTCTTACTTCTATTCTGATGCTTCCTTGTACTTTTAGGCATGATGCTAACACGTTTCAATACTGCTCGCACGAAGTCGCGCGTCGCGCGGTCAGGTGATAACGTTTGGGTTAAAATAAAAATACTTATACTGCTCGGATATTCATAAGAATTGAACACAATATTCTTAGATACATATAAATTCGAAAAAAGTAAAAAAAAAATCGATTTTTCCAAAGTGACCAACTAGAACACGCCCGTAAGAAAGAGATGGGTACACAGATACTACTACTTAAACGCAATGCAATAACGGAGGCACAGACGTATGTCAGGGAGACCGAAATGTGGTGAAAAGAAAGTCATCCTGCACGAACATTTTCGGCGAAACTATTCAAAAACATTACGAAAATTTAGAAGCGGTTTTGGAAAGAATAAAAACCCTAGGATACGTCTAGAACCCAGCAAATGCAAATACCTTAAACCAGAATTGGAATATTTAGGACATGTAGGATGGAGTAAGACCCAACCCAGAGAAATTAAGTGCAGTACAGAACTTTAAACAATTAAAAACAGTAATGGACGTACAATCCTTTTTAAGACTCGCATGATACTATAGAAAATTTATAAAAAACTTGTCAAGCATTGCAAGACCAGTCACTAAATTAACACAAAAGGATACAATATTCGACTAGACATTAAACTGCGAAAAAGAATTCTATGACTTGAAAAATGCATTAATATCAGCACCAGTGTTAAGGTTTCCGAATTTTAAAGAACAATATACCTTAACAACTGACGCCTCAAATCAAGGCGTAGGAGCAGTTTTTAGTCAAAATGGACACCCATGCTTATTCATCTCAAGGACTCTCAACAAAGCTGAAGAAAGATACAGTACCTCAGAAAAAGAGCTTTTAGCTATAGTATGGGCTATGAAGCGTTTGAGACAGTATCTCCTTGGTAACAAATTCAAAATCCGAACGGATCACAGAGCTTTGGTCTGGTTCCATAACGTCAAGGATACTAGCTCAAGATTGCCACAATGGCGATTGAGAATGGAGGAATACGATTACGACATCGAACACGTAAAAGGAAAAGAAAACAAAGTTGCAGACTGTTTATCCCGACTTTTCCCTATAACATCTGATATTTCAAAACAAGCAATGTGGGAAGCAGGAATATCCGATGAGGAAGATGGAACTGCGGAATTAGAAACTCAATCAAAGAAAATCGAAATTTTTTAGTACCCCAGTTATAACAGAAGATAGGGTACTAGAAGGAGAGGAAAAGATCAATTTACCACCAAGAAGGACGAGAGAACCTTCGGAGGAAACAGAGAACGAATCTACAGAAGACATGACAACCGAAAAACTTGACATGCATACGGAATTTATAAATTGGAGACTAAAACCCACCTTCGGTAAAGTTAAGACAAAGCCTAACGCGATAAGAAAGTTATGGAAGGAAATAGAAAAGGAGGAAATGCCTGACTATGACGAAGAAGATTGGCTCATAAAATTAAGCTGGATTATAGAGGAAATTAATAGCGAAAAATTAACCATCATAAGGCTTATTTTTGGAGAACCACTATTTACCCCACTGCAAATGGAAATACTTCAGGAAATGATGGAATTTCTCTCAAATTATTACCCTCACCTAAATTTCCACTTATGTTTCACGCCTACCAGAGAATTGACAAAAGAAGAAAAGAAAGCTATATTCAAAGAAGCACACTCCACTCATCTTGGAGAAAAGAAAACGCTAGAAAAGTCTAAGACCATCGGCTTATGGCTCGGAATGGACAATGAAATTTAAAAAAAGTGCAGTTTTGCCCAATTTGCCAACTACAAAAAAAAAGCGCATAAAGAATCAAGCGAAGAGCATATAACCACTCCCCGAAACTCAAAAAGGAAATCGTAACATACTCAGTATGCAAGATAGAGTAACAAAATATACAGTTCCCGTACCGTTGCAGAATGAATCAACGAATTCAATAATGGAAGCCTTAATCGATCACTACATTTATACTTTCGAAGCACCTAAAACCATACTTTCTGACCAAGGATCAAACTTCTTATCGGAATTAATGACACAATTTGAAAACGCATTAAACATTCGGCATATTAAAACAACTGCATTCCACCCGCAATCAAACGGGAACATCGGAAGAATGCACTCTACACTAGTAAACCTGATCAAGACTAGTATTGCCGAAAACAATAAACAATGGGACAAAAACTTAAAATACATTAATTTCGTCATCAACACCACTACCAATCAAACGACTGGACATTCTCCCTATGAATTAACATTCGGAATAACACCCAATATACCGTCATCGGTCAACACCTCACCTAACCTAACTTATCAGGACCTGATAAGGAAATGGAAGAAGAAACACGAAGAGATCATATCCAAAACCCGAGAGAGAATCCAGGTAGAAATGGAAAAGAGAAAAAGAAGACTCGTCGAAAATATTACTAGAAAACATCCAATATATAAAGCAGGAGATCTTGTCAAAACACTCAACAACACCAAGCAAAATAAATTAGAAACTGCCTGGAAAGGACCTTTTAAAGTCATAGATTACATCAACAAAAACAATCTAAGAATTAGAAATAAAGATAACATCATTCGAATACACATAGACTAATGTATGTCGTATTTTTCAGATGCTGATGCAGACGATAATGCTGCTAGCACTAGCTATCATTAGTCAGGCGAATTATACTCTTATGTCTCTTAAAGGGAATGTTTATATAGAAGAACAATCAAAGGTTCACCTTTACCACGAAACGTGGAAACTTGTTATTGGGATAAATTTCACTGCAAATGACCAACGACTTACTTCTATCGACACCACTATTAGATCAGCTGAAACAGCATGCAATAGCGAATGTCCACCTATGTATGAAGTACATCTAGTTAGGAATTGATACAATGGATTAAGATACAAAAATACCATCCTCATGAAGCTCTTAGGAAAACAACAAACTAGGCAACGAAGAGCATTAACCAACTTCGTCGGAGATATTTCTAAAACATTATTTGGAACCCTCAACGAAAATGATCTGTGTCAAATAAATGCTGCATTTGATAAATTTTACAGTGACAATAAGAATATAGATACCGCGTTCTCAAACCACACAAAAATGTTTAAACTCATCTTGGATTCCTCATCAGTCAATCACAAGGAGCTACTAAACAATCTAAATAGCGAACGACAACTAGCTGGAAATCTGAGCATAGGAGTGAACGCTATATGCAGAGACAGCTTTGTTAACAGCAAGTTGGTAATAGCCGTAATTATGATAGACGAAAATAACGAAGATATCGACACGGCAATTGATTCTATCGATGACGGCAAACACGGAGTAGTACACTCACAATTGCTCACACCAATGATCCTGAAGGAAACTATCCGAGAGTTCGAAGAAAGACAAAGAACGAAATATCACTTCTACGCCGAAGAAAGCAACTATCAGCACATCATCGACATTAGTCAACTGTCCGTAGCAATCAATAAAGGATTGTTTACCTACGTTTTCAGTATCCCGATTATAGAGAAAGAAGATGGACAAATCCAGAGAATAATTCCCATCCCCCATCCTGTACAGAATGTTTACTTTTCTATAATACCAGACCATGACTATGTTATAAAATACAGAGACTCCTATGTACCAACAGACAAAGAGACAGTAAGTAATTGTAAGGAGATTTCTGAGTACAAAATTTGTTCCAGAAACCAACCTAGTATAAAATTATTAGACAGAGAAACCTGCGAAGCAACCCTATTCAAGCGATACGTCAATAATAAATGTAAGAAATCGTCCTTCTTTCTTCACAGAGAAATGTTCATACCCATAACAAACGGCTACAGCGTTATCCTTTTAAAGGAATTAGACCTAGATTTAGCTTGCGGAAATGACATCAAACAAGAAAAGATTTCTGAACCAGCAATCTTATTAGGAAACAATGGTAAACTTTACAACAATTACGACTTACTATATCTAGGAAACACAATTAAGTATAACACTTTTGAGTATTTTAACATCACGTACGACCTTCAATATTCTTCGAGCGATTTAGCAAGTCTCGTAAATAGGCTCATTCAATTACCCAAAATAATTAATAACGTCGAATTACAGCAAGCCAGGTTGAGTTTAGACGATACGAAAAACATGCTAAACTCTATAGTTCAGCATAGGCGAATCAAGACAACGACAGAAACAATCATGGAATACCTAAGCTATTTAGGGTATGCGTCACTTGGATTAGTTACACTGTACATTAGTTACAGGTTCGGATTATTTGAATTGTTAAAAAATTGTATCCCGAAAAGAATATGCTTATTTTGCGTTAAAACTAAAATAGACAAACCCACGCATGTGATCACTTACAACGCGAGCGTTCAGCCTTTGCTAACTGAACCACCTAAAAATAGACGTATCAAAATTTAGGGACTAAATTCATTCTAAACAGGGGAATGTTATGCCTAACGGTAAGATACCCCTTCTATTAGCACTCGAGGCCTATATAATGTAGAGCCCAGGGCCGGCTCCTCAGTTCTTGTCCGACCAATAAATTCATAACTACTGAGCTTTCTAAACAAACGACTCAGCAATATTCTTAAAACCTCTTTCTCCTTTATTACGCATAAAAATATGCCTCTGCGAAAAGCGTATACCAGTTGCAGGGAGAATTAGGTAATACATTTATGTGGGAAAGAGAAAATGCCCTTTCATATGCTGCTGGAATTAAAGAAATTGCTGATAAAATAGAAGACGCTCACAGACTTAATAATGGCGGTCGGGTAGATAATGCTTTTAAATAAAATTTAGAAGGAGATTTAATTCAATGCTTTATACGCGATTTGCGTGCTGAGTTAGAAATTCGTATAGAAGA
This sequence comes from Diplolepis rosae, assembly GCA_030998225.1. Lineage (NCBI taxonomy): Eukaryota > Metazoa > Arthropoda > Insecta > Hymenoptera > Diplolepididae > Diplolepis > Diplolepis rosae. The sequence goes on along the minus strand of JAPYXD010000686.1, from coordinate 1,540,209 downwards.
AAGGACACATTCAAGGAATTAATTAATTATACTATAGATATTGAACGAAGATTGGCTGCAAATTCTGTACTACGAAGAAATAAAAATATGGAATATTCAAAAAGTGACGAACCAACTAATAATAAAAATAATAAAGTTACTCAGTTTAATGTAGCAGGTGAATGTTGTGTATTCCGTTACGGAGAAATACAATGTAAAAATTGAACTGCAATACGCATGAATAATTACTCGTATCCGTACCGAAGTCAAATAAAATAGAATACGTGCCAATGCACACAATTCGGGAAATTACGAGACTCGCGACAATGCTCGCAGGACTGATCGCGCCTCGGCTTCTATCTCCTGCGAGCATTGTCGCTCATCAAGCAATAACCCTCATGCGCCTAGGCACGTAATATACTATTGAGAACTGAAAATCCCCTAATTAACTCATGCAAAATTTATAATGGAGCAGACGAAGACAGAGTAGAATGTTTTAAAAAACTTCTTCGACTAGACCATTTCAATCCAGATAAATATGAACATGTAGAAAAATTAATTAAAGATAACGCAGACATGTTCCAAATCCCAGGAGAACCATTTGAAGCTACTATTGTATTACAACACTCAATTCGTACTGTAGATGACGCTCCAATTTTTTCAAGACAATATAGATTTCCTCCAGTTCACAAGCAAGAAATTACAAGACAAGTCGATGAATTATTCAAAAATAAAATAATCAAGCCATCACAAGTACCTTATAACAGGCCAGTATGGATAGTTCCTAGAAAACCTGATTCTCAAGGAAAAATACAAAGGAGAATGGTTCTTGATTTTCGTAAATTAAATGAAAAAACAATTGGCGATTCGTATCATCTACCTAATATAAACGATGTACTTGATTCTCTAGGATCAGCAAAATATTTTTCTGTGTTTGATTTAGCTACCGTCTTCCACCATATAAAAATAGACCCAAAAGACTCGCATAGAACCGCATTTTCTACACCTCTCGGTCATTGCGAATTCGATAGAATAACTTTCGGTTTGAAAACTGCACCCGCCACGTTTCAAAGATTAATGGATTTAACATTAACTGGTTTAATTGGAACGGAACTTTTTGTATATCTTGATGACATAGTTATGTATGCAGATAATCAAGAATAGCACGAAATTAAATTCAACAATTTAGTAGAAAGACTTAGGAAAGCGAATCCTTATTTACAACCAGACAAATGCCAAATTTTACGACCCGAAATAGGATATTTAGGTCATATAATTGATAAAAATGGTGTAAGAACAACCGGATATACTAGAAATAGGGAATTCTGAAAATTCTGATCCGGATTGCCGAGGACACAGAAAAATATAATTGAATGCCGAGACCAATTAACGATGAGAAAAGATAATTATGCGTATTTTGTAAGCAATAAAGGAGAACCTCGCGATATAGGCTCTAAAATTTTAGAAAAATGTGGAAAATTACCTAATTTTAGAAATTTACAAAAAGGAATCGTCCACTTAAAAAAATTGTTAGGGTTAAAATAAAAAACCCTATGATAATTACTGACACCCCAGGAACAGCATTTGAGAAAATTTCAATGGATATTGTTGGAAAGTTACCAACAACTTCATCACAAAATCAGTATATACTTACAATTCAAGATAATTTTACTAAATACTCTTTAGCAATCACACTCCCAAATCATCAAGCTGCAACAATAGCAGACGCTTTTGTTAAAAAAATGTATCTGCATATATGGATCACCAAAAGCGGTTTTAACAGACCAAGGAGCAGATTTTCTAAGCAATTTAATCAGAAAAATGGCAAAACGATTTCGAATACGTCAGTTTAAGACTACTGCTTATCACCCTAAATCATATGGATCCTTGGTAAGATCCCATCACGTTCTTAAAGAATATCTTAAACAATTTATCGAAAATAATACAGAATGGGATGACTGGATTGAATTAGCAATGTTTTCGTATAACACAAGTGTTCATGAAGGACCGAAATGCGCACCTTATGAATTAGTTTTTGGAATATTAGCACGTTTACCATCTGACGATCCTCTAACAGAACATGAAAAAATAGAAACTTACGATATGTACTTGACAAAATTGATTACAAAATTACATGAAATGCGTCGAATAGCAAGACAAAATTAATAGCAGCTAAAGAAAAATCAAAAGAGTATTATGCCAAAAAAATTAATCCCCAAAACTTTAAAATCGGAGATAATGTATTTTTACTAGAAGGCGGAGAACTAAAGAAATTCGAAAATCAATATTCAGGACCATACGAAGTACTTCAAATATTAGGCAAAGGAAACATAAAAATTTCAGTTAAAAATAAACCTAAAATCGTCAATATTAATAGACTTAGACTTTCATATATAACCCCATCAGCAACCAATCAAAGAAGAAAGAATTAAAACTAAATAAAAATGATTATAGATCGCAATGGAACAAAAACATCGTAAGCACATTGACTTATTGTGTGAGTTAATCGTTCGTCAAGTTGATATAAAGGCATTATGGCCATATTTATTTATGAATGGAATATTTAACTACGACGACTATAATGTACCAAATTGGTCTCAAAACATCAAAAATCCAGAAACAATTAAAGACATCATTTTAACCATTCAAACAAAATGGCCCTATGCATATTAGGATTTACTATGCAGCTTACGACAAAATTGCATTTTTTCTTATACTCTTCAAGGAAAGTATTAACGTGGGAACTCAATCTATACCAAGGACTACAGCCTCTATGAATTTAACTAGACAAAAAGAATCAAAATCACAAGAAGATATATATAAAGCCAAAACTTTGGATAATCTTAATCATATAAGAATTCTGAAGGATTCAACAATTAAATATGAGCTGGAAGAACCAGAATTTCTATCTCAAAAAGGTTTTAACATTGACAAAAGAATAATTTTCATATCATAATGTAGAATGGAAAACCAAGCAAAAATAGCTACAGAAAATGAAGCATCATTTAAACAAATAAAATCAATACAAGAACTTTATGAGCTTTGTTAAGCAATTATGGAGATTTGGAAACACAAAAAGAACTTTTACGTCCAAAAATGATACCTTTATACAAAATATGTAAAAATCCAACTAATATTTTAAACAGTTGTTCAAAGAAATCAACGAAAAAAAACTACAATTATCAGAAAATTTTTCAACGTTTTCTCATAAACGAGGTTTGATCTGTAAACCTTTTTCCCATCTAACAAATAACTCTTCTTTCAGGTCAAATACTAATAGTCTTTGTTCTCTTCTCTAGGAAACAGTCATTCAGGAAGCATTTTGTCCGAAAGACATTTTATTCATTTCATAATTAAAGTCCATTATTTGTCCCAAATTTTTCACAAGTCAATTTTTATGATTATCATATAAAAAAAAGAAATCACATCATTCAACCAATATTTTTTTCCAACCTTTGTAAAATTGAATTTTATTTTTGGGAGAAGATAGTTATTCACTGTTTTTGAAGGATACTCGCAAAGTAATTAGTTTCCAAAGAACACTAATCGAAGGAAACTAAAATATTCATTAAAAAGTGAAATTCTATTGATAAAGAATTACTAATAAAAAAAGGAAACAACAAATAAAATAAAAGATTATCTTTCTCCCTTAAAAATACAAATATTTTGAACTTTCTTGGAGATTTATGGATATTTTTCATGCACATAATTTACTCACATCAAGAAAATTTTCTCGTGTACTATGATAATTATCGATAACGAAAATGTTCCTAAAAATTTTCTTAAGATAATATATTCCCTTCTGCTATGGAAGCAAATGAATTTTATGCAAAGAAAAACACTTATTTAGATGTGCATTGAATGTATATATCAAGTTTTTACGTGAAATTAATCTTATCAATGATATTCTAAAGCAGAAGGTCTTCTAAAATAATATATAAGGTATCTATTTCGGACTTTGAATATAGAAAACAATGAATGTCATTAATGACTTAAGCTGACGTTTTGATGATATAAAAGGTAAGCTTGGAACACGATTTTAAGGGCTTAAATGTTCAAATTAATCAATGTGTAAATTTCCTAGTAATATACCGATACTTATAGCTATATGTACTATAAGGAAATCAAAAACCAAAAGAGAAGCCAAGCATAATTCAGCACGAAAGCTATTAGAGTTCCTGTACAAGGACTATTTATTTAGTGAACAAAGAGAGCCCGAAAATAAATTTAAAAAACCTGTAGAAAACGACTCCGAAAAAATTAAACTATATAAATGGACGGGTACATGCGAGCGTTGTTATCAAAGAGGTCATAAACCAGTAAATTTTCATGGTCCAAAGCGTAATAACAAGTTTGTAGAATAAATTTTTAAGTTTTTGTAAAGGAAGATAATAAATTTTATACAGCTAGATATATGATTTTCACGCGATGTGACACATTGTTCTAATAAATTTAAGTAAGGTTAACAAGTAAGTTTGAACATGTTAATTTCATCCCCGTGTTCAAACAAAAGGGGGGAGGTATCACGTCCCGTAACTATCACGAATACGATCAAGTTAATCAACTTTATACGAAAAATTTGATAAAAGCAAAAATCCAAAGAACATGCAAAATAGACATATGTATGCGTTGTGTATGTGTGATAGATATATAAAGAATAAACTTATGTAACTATATGTGTTCTTTTAAACAAATAATGTCGAATGAATATCTTGAATAACAAAAATGAAAATTATATGTATATGAATTACAAACATTGATAAAGCAAAAACAAAAAATATATATATGTATGTGTGTCAGATATAAAAAATAAACCTTTGTAATTATATGTGTTCTTTATAAACAAATAATGTTAACTAAATATCTTCAAAAATGAAATTATATATATGAACAAAAAAAAATATTGATAAAGCAACATACAAAAACATGAAAAATATATATATGTGTGTGTGTGTTTTGTATGTGTGATAGATATCTGAAAAAGTAAGCTTAAAAATTATATGCGTTTTTTTCGAATAATTAATATTAATACATATTGAACATCTTAATTAACAGAAAAAAGAAATTATATGTATACAAATTTACAGAAAAACAACAAAATATGTATATGCGTGTGTATGCGTGTGACTGCGTGTGTAACAGATTACTCACATAAACTTTATAAATGTGTGCGTTAAAAAAAAAAAAAAATAATGTTCAATTATAATTTATCAACATAATTAGTAAGACTATTCATACAAATTTATTATTAAACAAAACAATTATGAAAAAATATATAAAAATAATGAAATTATGCATGCGTGTACAATGGAACATTTTCTTCTAGCTTAATATATCGATGAGTTTGTAACATTATAATAAGTTACAATATATGCAAATCTGTAATTTTTTCGAATATTATTAGGACCGATTATACGAAAACATTTTCTTTTTTTTGTGTAAGCTGATCTATTTACGAAAACGCAATTATCAACCATGGAAATACCAATGTATATTACGAAAACATTTATAACTTTCAAACTTAATATCTTCGAAAGTTTGTACACGGTCATTTCATCCGCATGTACAAACTTAAGGGGAGAGGTGTCACGTCCTGTGACCATCTCTATTACATAAATAATAATAATAACACTTTTATATTAACGAATAAATCTACAATTGTAAAGTACGCGGAAGCATTAGATACGTAACATAAACAAGTTGTAAAGGGAAAGAGAGGAGTGAGAAACCATGAATAAACATAGTAAGGGTATTATTCATTGTGGAAGAAGAACTCCGTCTAACCGTGTTGTGTCAACAAACCTCCCAGACCTGTAGGCACAGGTAGAAGATTAAGCGGGGGGTCTGCCGCTACGGAAAGAAGGAAAATCGGAGAAACCTAAGAGTAGGAGTACCACTCTAGATCTTTTTCCTAATATGGCAATTCTGACCACAGGAAAAGACAAGTTCAGTACGTGCCGAACAATAAGCCAGCATTCAGCAAAACAATTCTTAGAAAACGCGTTTACGCGTTGTTCCTGACTCATAATATCAACTTATAGAGGGGATTTTGCCCCAGATGAGGACCTATAAAACTAGCTGCTAATTGGCAAAAGTCAGTGTCGCCTTCAACCATCGCCCGGCACTCAGATTGTCTTCTTCAAACCATCAGTCAGTATTCTTCGACCCGTCTTCAGTATCTTCCTTCACGCCCCCATTGTCAAGCAGAGACGGCTAGTGCAACATTCGGCTTATCAGTGATTGCTGAGGGGATTCAACAAGAGTAAGCGTTTTTATCATCACCCCATCTAATATTTAGGAATATTTCTAAATCTCTCTCTCTCCCTCTCATACAAATTTATATTTGAAGGGAGTTCTCATAAAATAAAAGTTGATAATTGTAAAATATTTGAGTATTTATTTGTTGTTGGCTTCCTTCACTCAGTTTGGGTTTATAAATCCTCTGGATTTCTCTATCGTTTTAAACGAGGAAAACAAATGAAATATAATAATAAAGGGTAAGTCACTAAGACGTCACATATGTACAGGTAGATAAGGGTTGAATTATGAAACGCGAATTAATTTATACTAAAAATAGTTATTATATGTGACTATTATTAATAGTTCACGTTCAGAACGTGAGATAATTTTTACACTACTCCAAGGTACGTTTACTTGTTGAATTCTAGAATCTATATTTGATAGATTTATAATAAATTTATATTTAATTATAGTTAAGAAATAAATACATATGCCTATTTAAATATATACAACATTATATACCATAATAATAAATATTACCGAGTTATATTTTAGTACTATTTAATAAATTTTATTTCATTAGTTTAATAATGTATACTATCAATACTAATACCGGTAACAAAGCATGGATTTCATATTGTTTCTTTAATATTTACACTTTTCCCTTTTTACTATATTTGAATTTACCGCAACATTCTTTGTAATCAACCTGAGTAAATATGGCGGCTCAGCCTTCAATTGGGCACGCGACTTTGCATTGATTGTGCATCCAGTGTATTATAGAGATCAGTGTTTAAAACACATTCAACACCAATATATTTTGACTTCAATACTGATTATATTACATTATTACACCTATATTCATAAAATCTCAAATTTCTTATGTCGCGATTTCTCCAAATAACGAATCTTACTTCACAACAAATGAAAAATTCCTCGCTTCATGGCACCAAAATGGACTTCAAAGTTTTTGTCACCCTTCTCATTCCATATACAGTACTCAAAATAATACTATTTGCGTAACATCAATGTTTATAAAATCCCAACCGTATAAATGTGAAACATTTATAAATTTGAATGGATGTCCTTTTTTAACACCAGTGCTGTTACACCGCGGATGGCTTTATTCAACTTTTCTTCCAAAAGCATTCTTTTTATCTTGCTCCAAAAATTCCAAAAAGCTAATCACTCTTCAAGGAATAGGAATTTCACAAATAGAATCTGACTGTAATTTGGACTCATCAATTCCATACTACAATACTAAAAATTATACAAAAATAATTGATAACTCAATTCTACTTAGTAAATCGACCACTTCTCTTGAAATAATTTCTCCCTTCTTATATAATATGTCGATCACACAGCCTCACTTGACAAAAAATGTGTTGCATCTTTTTCATAAAAAAGATGACATGCTTATATCGACTTTTGAAAGTCATGTTTTCTTACTCACTGAATATGCGATATTCAATAAATACTATAGTTACTATACATACTATAGTTACTTTCCTTATAATACTTATTCTATTAATAATACTGATTAAAATTCAAAAAATTTCAAAAAATCTAATAAAAATACGAAAAAAATAAAACAAGTACAAAAAACTCCTCTTAGCCTATCAAAAAAACCGCTTCGAAAATAAGTGACCTATCATTCAAATTTTAACTACTTCTTTTCAAAAGTGTCTAAACTAAAAGAAACCCATATTTTCGATCGTTTCAAATTTTCCTGGTACAGATACAATCCATCCCTCTCTTTCTATATTGTAAAGCCACAGCATGATCACTGGGTATGTACCCTTAGAAGAACAGTTTTTGTAACAGTATTGTAATATAAAAATTGTTTTTCTAACGGAGAAATAGAATACCTTCTAATAATGGAAAACTTCTGTTAGAATCAAATTTTGGTACTTTTTTACGATTTAAATGGATAAAGTATAAAAATTATATAATCAAGGGTATAGTTGATTAAAATTAGATTATTTTCTTTTTTAAATTTATAGAATGATTCCGACAGCGGCAGCACAGATCGTGTTCCACTCAGGACCTGTGGACGGTGTATGTCCACAGGATTATACAATTACATATGGACACTTAATAAATAGTTTTTATTTCGACCTAGAAGCGTCGACCTTATTGATTTATTACAGTCAGGAAACAGCAAAGAAATTTTGCCAATTTTGTTTCGAAAAATTACCAATAATAGAACAAAATAAATATGAATTCTGTACCTCATGGAACTCAGTTTGTAAAATACAATGCGTTAAAATGAATTGTAACGTTTGTAGAGAAGCATTAATAACGCCACGCTGTAGGGCAACGGACTGTAAACGTTGTATTGAGCATTTCTTGAAAAATAAAATGCAACTTCAACACACAGGCTGGATTGAGTAGAAATCTATTTAGAAAATTGATAAAGGGGAATAAGTAGTAGGGAAAGTAGGGAGCAGTATAGGACTCCTTCTCCTCTAAGAAGATATGACTACGTCACGATTTACGCTGACCATCAATTTGTATGGAAAAATATAAAAGAAGCCCACAACAAGAGCGAACAGTTAATGCAGCACGGTATTTCCAATTTAACTCTGAAAATCTCTTAGTTTGAGATTAATAAAATTCGATCGGGACAATTTAAAATCCCATTTCGGGAGTAATAAAATTCATCGTGGACTTGTATAGATCTTTGTAATGATCTTTAAAACAGCGTCATAAATAAGGATTACCGCATTTACGGAATATATCTGTGCGGTCTATATCCGTCTCTTTGACACACCTTGTCTACACCTGTGGGGATCCTGCGTACTACGTACTCACCGACGTGTTGATTAACCATCAACGCAACTTAACGAATGATAACGGTACCGAACTTCTATCTCTCTCTTTATTTTCAATCTCTCTCTAACTTACGTACCAAACAAGCCTGTGCCTACATTTAGCTATGAATTGTGTTAACAACTGTGTTCAGTGACCTTTAATCAATTAAATAAATTCAACTTGTATTATTTTGATAATCGTTGTGTCTTTCATTGACTTATCCTCATCCCTAAGGGTGGATGTTTCGATCCTAACTTAAAACGAGGAACCTTTGATAAAAGTTAGTATTTACTCAATTGTAACGTAGCACCTCGATACCAAATATGGAAAAGGTGGTGCACCTACTCATTTATTTCCGCCATAGTTGAAATTTTAAAGGCCTACAAAAAGCGAAAGTTCCAATATAAGTCAGTCCAGTCAGTCCAGTCTCATCAGATTATTCACCGCCAATTGGTCCAGTTCTAATTCGACACCAAGTTCAACGACGGTAAAAATTGAAGGGGAATCGCATTAGGAAATCTTTTCTAGAACCTGGGATCAGAGAATCAATCATCCCAACCTACTGGACCACGAATTTATCATCCGATTAAAATTCATCTCTTATTTCCAATTCAGGTTAAATACTAAATAGAATGGTATGTTGTTGGAAAATTGGCTTTAGGGTCCATAAAATGATTAAGTCAAATTTAATCAAACGTTTCGGCTCTGATCGGAGCCCTCATCAGTGATACTTATTACAATCTTTCAAGTGGATGGAAAAAAATTCAATAATTTACACAAAATCCAAAGTTGAAAGTTTTTTTCTCTTTTTGCTGAAGGGCTTCTCTGAACAACACATAGTAACACGAGATTGACTCTGAGAAGTTTAAATTAAGGGCCAATACAAGGTACAATACTTTTAATTATTAAATACTAAATACTTCAAATTTTATACATGCATTTTCATTTTTCCATTGTACTTACTTAAGACGATTTTTATGTTAATAAATATATTTTATATGCTTAACCATTCTTATTTACTGATTATTCCTCATCCCTCAGAGAGGATCCTTCCGATCCTTACATAAAAGAAGCAGATCTTTAAAGAAGAGAAGTCTTAAGTTTGTGACGCAACAGTAGTATTAAAAAACCACAATGCCCTTTTATGAAGAAATCAATTTTAGATTCAATCAAGGAAAAAGTAAGAGAAATGACTTTCCAACAGAGAAATTTCCTCAAGGGTAGTGCTGTTCAAATACTTATCGAGATAAGTATTGAATATAATTTTCGCAAAGCAGCATACGAGATAGAATGCTTAGACGAAAATGCTGAACCACCCCTATTTAGGGCAGAATGTAGTATAATGAAAGACAAATGCGAGTATGTCCGTATAGGTACATCCGCAAGTAACAAAAAGGAAACTAAACAAAATGTCGCTGGAAAAATTCTAGAAATAATTTCTAACTACTAAATTTTTTTCAAAGAAAAATTGACGAAAACTTTGTAGGCGAAGAACAAATTAATGTTGTCTACGATATCAATGATATATAGTGCTCCTAGGTTCTTTTTACTAATGTATACAGTAATGATCGCAATACTTGAAAACCACTCTTCGATATTTAATATCATATTAATAAATTTTTATAATTTTTCCTTTCATATCAACAATTATGTTGTTTGCGAATTTGTATAATTATTAATAATCAATTTTTCTTATTAATACTATATATATAACATATGCAATCAACAATGTAATACTTCCAAATTGTCTAATCTTTTGTTAATATAAATTTATGTAACACATTGTTATAATCTTCCTCATTTTTTTACATAAATAAGGAATAAAAATGTTAATTCTAATAACTATGTTTCAACAAAATTTTTGACACAATAAAATTGTTAAATTAAGTTTAAGAAATATCTTCTTGAACAAGTAAGCACCTTCGAAACCGAAGTTTCGATCGCGGATCGTAACATTACAGTCACAAAATGCAACTTATAATAACATGTGACTGGTCATAGCCTGTAGCTCGTCATAGTTGACCTTTCAAAGTTCTATAAAAAGCGAAAGTTCCAATAGAAGATAAAGAAGACATAAAGATTTCTGCAACGTAACCACCTTTAAACCAGGAGTACTTAAGAAGACTGTGATACCTTGGTAAAGATAATTGATTACGTACTTAAGACTGTAAATTCACAAAATTATTTCGTATGTTCAGATTTAAATCATAGCCTAACAGTATATCTGAATCTGAAAAATGTCGCACATAATTTTTCCATATGTGAAATCCGTAGACGTCAAGGGGCTGATCTTTTCCAGTAGTGCCTTTTGGTATGATCATAGGAATTGTATTCTTTCCAGCAGGTGTTGCTTGCCGTACAACTTCTGGGCGTAGCAGGTCCGCAGGGGCAGCGATTCAAACAGTCACCGCCAGGCTCGCAGTGCAAGCTTGCCCGCTGTAGACTCGAAACCGCGAGGCTATAACCTAGCTTGCGTAACCATCAGCAGTATCTCCAGTCGCGACACATGTCCCAGGCAGCACCTCCGGAAGCAACCAAAAGGTCACCGAGGAGCAGCAGTCTAGTAAAGAGACTTTTCGCATAGAAGCACACTAGGTACGCTGTACCGGCTCTAGTGTGACTCCAAAATGAAATTAATTTAATCTATTTTCTGGGCACGCCACCCAGGCTCCAGAAGATAGATAGTGCTTGCGGGTACGCTGTCACAGGCTCCACCGTAATCTCTCGTGTCTCAACCCGCTCTCTATTCCGCTGCCCAAGCGTAGAGACAGTATCCCTACATCCTTAGAGAAAGATGTACGCTGCCAAGGCTGTATCTTCCTTTTTTGGCGTACGCTGCCTAGGCTGCCATCTCCACCACTCCTTTCCACGGTACACGCTGTCCAAAGCTGCCGTGAAGAGTATTTTTTAAGTGTGCTCTGATTGGTGTACGCCACCCAGGCTACCAATCACAATTTTTCTTAGCGCTTGTGCACGCCATCCTGGTGGCCAAGTGAATTTGGCTTGCATTACTTTTGTGAGGCCCGTAAATACGGGTGTGATAGATTCTGGGCTTTGCCTTTTAGCGAGAGCAGCGCCATCTGCTCACCTCCAGCATAACCCTACTCGTGAGTTTACGCGCGAGGTGCGGAATTACGTTACCGACCGTACGCGACGGTAGTAGAGACTGAATTTGTTTTAATTATTCGGTCGCCACTTCAGCGCCACCTATTTTGGATATTGTTATAGATTTAAAGTTTTCTCAACGCTTTTCGGAGTCGGGTTAGCCATCGAGAAATCCAAGATAAAAAAAATACGTTTATTTTAAGTTGTTGGATCGTGACTACAGCGCCACCTACATTGAATATTGTTAAGAGTTTAAAGTTGTAGAAGAAATCGATTGGACAACACATTCGAATTCACTTTGATCCAAGCTATAAACATTTTCTGTTCCATATTTTGTGATGTACGGCTTCACTTCATTCACAGAAATCTCTGCTCTCACTTTCAACTTTTCCTTATCTTCTAATGTTTTTCTGGTGACAAATTTGTTGTTTTTCCTGAGTGTTGTTCGGAGAGTTCGTGTAAACCTCCACACCCACCAGTCAGATGCTTTAAATCGTGTATCATCAAAAGCAATGATGTTTTTAGCATGTAGACCCCATTTCGTAGGTCTACATCGTGAACTATCATACCAGCATCAATTGCACTTCAAATTGTTCAATGTGTACTCCGTAATACGATGCAACTTTTCCATATGTGTACCTCCTTTATTTTCTCGTCTTGCCCATCGCCTCAATTGACGCACTGATGTTACTCTTCTGAACTGATGTTGAACAGCACTTAACTCACGATGACTTTTTCATGACAAGATAAACTATTTACTGCAGGAACCAAGTTTACTTTTCAACTCTAGAATGATGAAAACAACTCTGGATGATCATTCGCGACCTTCACAAAAGCTTGCTCCCTAAAAATAAAACTTGCTTTTGACAAAGAAATAAACTAAACCTCATGTGCATTTGAATGCATCAGTAAAGGTACGTGGGTCGAGGAAAACAGCAGCTTAATCAGTTTATCCTTCTGCATTAGCTAAGAATGTAATGTCTGTATTTCTAAAAATAAACTTATGTGTATAATAAAACGTTTTGTAATTTAGAGAAACAATATAGAATTCCCTTAAGGTTGATTGCCCCGTATAAATTACTGTCTCATGAAAATGCGAAAACATTTAGGCTTTATATTTTTACTGCGTGGAAAATATATTTTGCCATATTTTTCCGCGTCAATTTACACCGATTCTGTCATTTTCTTATATAATCGTAACTTCTTTTGGGGCAGTTAACCCCCGTAAATTGATTTGACTAAATTGAGAAATTTACATTTTTCAACCTTCTTTGTGAAGAAATCTCTCTGCTTGGTTTTGTACACGAAACTTCCTTTACTTAGCAGAAACATAAAAAAATCCAGTCAAGGGTGGTTACCCCTTATAAATTGATTTCTCGTCAAAATGCAAAAATACATAAACTTTATTTTATTATTGCGCGCAATATATACACGGTGACCCATTTTAATCTATAAACCCAAATATCTTCTAAAATACTTCTTTATCTACGAAAAAATGGTTCGTACAAAGGTTGACCAGGACCGAGGGGCACATTTAACTGTACCATCAATTTTGACCTGGAGGTAAATTTTTAGGTCAATTTTTACGTCAAATGTAGGTAAGACCCTTTTCTTAAACGAGAACCCCTATTTTTAACTGCGGATTTGAAAAGAGCGGGAAATTCCACGTCAAAAATGACCTGTGGAAAAATGGTTTTTGTGATTTTGGAAAGGTAAAAAATTAAGGTCAAATGTCTGAGAAACGACCAGATGCCCTTTTTATGAATTTTCTTAGTTTACAAAAAAAAAGACACTTTGTCCTTATTCTCAGCGTTACCCAGAAACAACGGCATGGACGTAGTAAGTTCTGTTTCCTTCAGGGTGATTTCTTGTCGTGAGTTCCCCTTACCTCTCACGCTTCAGGTGGTTGATTAACGTGAGTCCCCTCGCCTCTTACCAATGCTACGTGTTATAATCAGCCTTGGAGTAACTGCTTGAAGTGCTCTCTATTGGCTTGAAGACACAAACGTAGACGTCTTTCAAAACAGTCAACAGTTTTCAGCAAAACTTTTCGAAAGATGGCTGCGCAAGCTCTTCGAATCCTTTCCATGGATCTTCTCTTGTGGGCCGCTGAGGAAAAACTTGTAGATAGTTAAGTTTTGTTTTTCACTTGTTTAAAAAAAAATTGCTCTTCAGGTTTCCCCATCACTGTATTTAAATCAAACAAGAATTTTATTTAATCAAATAAATAATGTTAAAAAAATAATTCCTTTCATTTAAAAAAAGCTAGACTTGATTTTTCTAAATAAAATAAAAATTAATATTTGTTCTTAATGTGTTCTTATTTCGAATCAAAGAAATAAATTTAATAAAATGATTTCTTAAATTTGAATAAAACTTTTTTCTGTGTAAACTAATTGATAATTTAATTATTCCCAACCAGTTGCATGCTGACAACTTTGCTCCAGGTATCCGGGAAAACTTGTTACCAATATTTTTATAGAAATAGAAACATTTTACGATTGAAAATTTTCAGTTTCATCCATTGCAATTTTGTGCATTGTAAAAGTAACGATTAATTGTATGCAACAAGAAATGAAATTAATTTGTTTGTCAAACATAGTTATATCTATGGTAGAATCTTTGATTCATCAAGTTTTGCTAAATACTAATTACAAACGTAAGTATCTTTTAGATAGTTAATTTTTGTTTTTCATTTGTTACAGTTTAATATTGGAAAGAAATGTATTGAATTGCAAAGAATTGTGTTGTCTTATCGTCTTGACCTCCAAGTCACCTGGAAAATTGACCTGAAGGTCATGATGGTCAAGGTGATGTACACCTCAACATCTCGTCGACTTTTGTGAAGCATCTTGAACGTTTGTTTACCCCAGAAAACCAAGAAAATTCAGAAAAAGGGCATCTGGTCGTTTCTCAGACATTTGACCTTAATTTTTTACCTTTCCAGTCACAAAAGCCATTTTTCCACAGGTCATTTTTGACGTGAAATTTCCAGCTCTTTTCAAATCTGCAGTCAAAATAGGGGTTCTCATTTAAGAAAAACGTCTTACCTCTATTTGACCTTGAAAATTGACCTCATGGTCAAAATTGATGGCACAGTTTAATTTGCCCCTCGGTCCTGCTCAATCTTTCTCCAGACCATTTTTTCGTAGATAAAGAAGTATTTTAGAAGATATTTGGGATTATAGATTAAAATGGGTCACCGTGTATTTTTATCAGTTTTTTGGGTTGTAATCATGCCCGGTTGGGATTGTTTTTTATAATACAAGATCAGATGGTGGTCGAAGATTACTGAAACTATCAAAGTATAGAGCTTTATTATTACTCTTTTTGTATGCCGTTTGTTGCCTATCCAGATAACGAACCGCATACAAATCTTGGGCGCTTCTGAAATATTTACGGCATTCCCCCAGCACCATCAACACATCAAAATATTCTTGAAAATATTGTCTTACATAAATGTTTCATTTATTGTATTTATATATCTATGTCTTTATACTCTAAATCGTCCTTAATTTAATGTAAGTAAAGAATGGGAGAGTAAGAAAAGTGTTAATGGTTTTGAAAATTACGTATCGAAATTTCAGCTTATAATAATTAATGTCAGTCGGAAGAAGAACTTGCGGATACAAGTTCCCCATTTTTAAAAATTACATTGTTGTAATTAAACGCCCTTCCGTAATGTGGAACGTACGATTCACTGCAATTAAGTCCAGTCAAGTTATCGTAAGAAGAAACGAAATACCGTAATAACTCACGAGCGCATATTTTGTGCCTATTCGCTTCATTCTGGGTCACTTATTTACCTTCTGATTTTATGACAAGAATTTTGGACCGGATCCCGAACGAATTTTCGGAGAAAGGTGCCAAAAATCACATATGCGTGAATCGTTGCTCTCCTGTGGATTTTAGCGAAAAAACATGTAGAGAGGAAAGAAAGTAGACAAAATTCTTAAAAACTAAAGGAAAAAAATGTCCTAGCACCAATACTTTCCGAGATACAGCATTCCGAAGAAACCTGTTTTTTTCGATTTTTGCCCGAAAATCACTACTTTTCTAAAAACCACCTAGAATTTGAATAATCGATGGACCTACGCTGAAGTTGTCTGCAGATGACTTAAGGGGGTCTCCTCATCAGTCAGCTTCAAAAAATCAATTTTTTGTTGTTGCTTCAATCGTTAGAATAATTATCTGAGAATATTCTTGTACGGACCGGGTATAGCTGATAAACATCTCATGCCTGTAAGTTTCCTTTAATTTGATTTTTTTCCTTCGAAAAACTTTAAAGCCCATTTTATGCAAGCCATGTTTTTTGAAATTCCGTGCGCGATTACAAAAAAAACTATAAAAGCTATGTATACTAGTAAAACACTGTTTTTTAGATACTATACTGTGTAGAAAAGTCTTCCGAATAAGGAAGTATTTCAATTTTTTGTTTCAGGTAAAAATTACGGGCTGAATTTTTCACGGAGTTTGAGTTGTCCGCGGCGAGCTGCTGCGCGAGATTGTTTATAAATCCGCCATTTTTATTTATTTTGAAATTCAGAAAACTTTTTATTGTTGAATAAATATATGTTCAAACATACGCAAAAGATCATTTGTTTCTCTTGCTGTTTTCATGTTTAAAAAAAATCCTAAAAAACCACCTTTTTTATGAGCCACTCATGAGGAGACCCCCTTAAAGTAGACCTCAATATCTTCAATTTGAGCCAACCAACAGTCCTCTAGGACCAATAGATCGGGAGCTATGATCTCTCAGATTTCACACCTTTTTGCCTATTTTTATGATCAAAAATCACAAGTTCAGTTTTTGGCTATTAAAGCGTTCCCTGACAAATCTACGCTGATGCTGCTGGAGAATATCTAAAATTGTATACAATTTCAGGTAAATTTAAAGAAGAAATAATGTTTCATCTTCAGAAACTTCGGAGTTATGAATTTTTCAAACTTTGTGGTTTTTCACAGTTTTTCTCAACAAATGGAAAACCCGTTTTCTTGATTATTTCTGTAATTTTCATGTGAGAATTATATTAGGATGAATAAAAGAAGACAAAATTTTAAGAAATTTAATTCTTAAAAAAGTCGTTCTAACTTTAATAGATCAAACGTTATGACCTCTCGAACTTGACCCTCTCAGTCTTTTGTCAGTCAAACATATTGAAAAATGTAATTTCGGCCACAGTTTGACTATTACATTTAAGTATAATGCAATAAATACTTAGTATTGATTAATAAGACATTTTCCATGAATAAATTAGTATTTGAATTGGATAAAGTAAATTTAAAATAAACGTTTGTTATCCACTTTCCATTCCTTCTTAAAAGATTGGAATAATCAGGGGAAAAGAGAATCAATGTTAACATGTATTGCTTAAGAAAAAATATTTTGTTTCACTCATTAATAATGAATACTTACTATTTTAAATCAATTTAGGGGACAAAAGTAGTCATAAATGCTAAACAAGTGAAAACTTAATTTTGAAGAACATTTCTTTGTTCATAAATATGTTTTATTATTCATGAATATTGACAATCAAACCATTTTAAGTTAATTTCTGCGAACAAATGAATGAAAAATGCGTCAAAAATGAAAAATTAATTTCTGTGAAAAAATTAGTTTGTTTATCCAAGATGTCTAATCAACCAATACTAATTATTTAGTGCATTATATTTTACTGTATCAATCAAAACGTGATTGAAATGACAATTTTAGTACATTTAAGTCACAAAAGACAGAGAGGTTCCAGTTCGAGAGATCATAACTTTTGACCTATTGAAGTTAGAACCACTCTTTTATAATTGAATTCCTCAAAATTGAGTCCTCTTTCATTTACCCTCGTGTTATTTTCACATCAAAGAACAAAGAAAAACAAAAACCTGAAGAAGCCCATGTGAACTCTGATGATTTGAATAACTATAAAAAATTCCTTATTGGTACAAGCGCACAAAAGAGAAATTACAATTCCTCCGAATCTATACGTTTTGACAAAAGTTTCAAGTACAAGAATATTATGGCACGATTTTTATCAATAAGGAGACGACGGAAAAAAGACGATCAACCAATGGTGAATCATAAAAAAGTAATTCAAACAATGGTGAGTCATTACAAAGATGACCCGTCAGTAGTGTGGATTCACTTCCTCACTTCATGATTGCAGGACAAGATTCAAGACCAGAATATATCCACTGGGATGATCCTAATGATTTTCAATTTTTCAATTGCTCATGGGCTCTCAAGCAGCTGGAAATCTTAGTCACAATAATGAAATAAAGATGTCACCACTGATTATGAGGATGAATTAAGAAAACGGTTTTATGAACATAGGAAAAAACCCATGAGACAACTAAAATTCAAAGCTGGTGATAAAATTCGAGTGAGCGAACTACAAAACGTTTTTAAAAAGAGATACATTGCGAACTGGTCCATATAAATATTCACTATGAGTAGTTATATCAACTAAACCAGTTACATACAAACTTAAGGACTACCAAGATCAACCACATGCCGGTGGCTTCTATCAAGAGGAGCTCCTTAAGGTCAAGTACCCCGACATTTATCTCATAGAGATCTTCAAAAAACGTGATAAAAAAGTCTATGTGAAATGGCTTGGTTTCGATTCTTCACACGACAGTTGGGTAGAAAAGTCAGATATGTAGAAAAGTTTTAAAGTTAATTATAGCGTTACAGTATGATTGAATTATAGTTAAGTTATAGTTAAGTCATACGTAACTTACAGTTCAATTATATGCTACCTGTCAAAATTGTAGGAATACCTGTTTTTCGATGATTGATTAAATTATCTTAAGAGAATACATTTTATCACTCACAAAACTAAAATTAAGATAATTTAAGCAATCATCGAAAAACAGGTGGTCCCATAATTTTGACCGGTAGTGTAGTTAATGCATACTTAAGTTATAGTTAAACTAATAATGAACTTATGTATTAACTAGATGTAAGGTTCTGGAAAGTAAAATATATGATATATACATAATATTGTGTTATTTTATCTCATTATCATCAATATATTCACAATGCTAGCTCACAATCTATTTTTTACACACACTCCGTCCCTATTTACAATTAATTCGCATCCACATCCATTCTCATATTTTTACCTTCCCAAATTCTATAGAGGCCCCATGCCGGGGTATCTGTGCTGCCTGGCAACAGGAGCCTCTTGTTATTACCGTAAGGATTTAGTGCTATTCTACATTGTTTTAATGTTTTAACGTTGTATAATCGCAATATAATTACATGTTGTATCCTATTTTTCGTTTTAATATTTTCTGAGCAGTCAATATAATCATTAAATTCAATATCTTTCTTGACTGTACCAGCTTTTATAACTTTCCCATTTTTTACAAAATCTTAACCGTTGAATCGCACACTATACATTTTACTCCACAATCCAATGAACTCTGTTATAATTTTACCGTTACATTCGTCTTCCATGAGACCTGAGATCTTTCTATCAGCTTGCGAATTACCATAGATGTTATGCGAAGTATAGTCAGACGTGTCGAAGTTTTGTATATCGTTTTTCACGTCAGCGTAAATATCTGGACATTTAACTTCGTAAATGAAGCTGTCAGTCATATTTCAAACTCTTGGAAATATCGTGCACACTAAGCCCAACGTATATCGGTTTATTGAACGAAACGTCGGTCTTTTTCAATTCTACAGCTACGAGGTCTTCTCTGAAGATTGCGTGGCTGTGGAACTTAGGTTTCGATATGGAGGCTTCCGCACCGTACCCAGTGTGTCCAGATTTGACACGCGAACGTTACGCACACAACGCCAACAGCAGTACGTACGTGAGAATGGTTGCGCGCGCAGCGTAGTGTGTCTGCTGTTCGCAGTGGTTCTCTGAATTTTCTCTGTTTGAAGGCTCCTTGTACCTACAGCTGATATTGCGTGCGCGAGGAATCACATGTACGCACTGTTAGCTAAAGTTGTGTAAGTTAGATTGCTATATGAAACTCAACAGTTTGTAGGAGCACTGCTTACAAAATACAGATCGACAGCTTGCTCGGTTTTTATGTTTCTTTCGACTCTGATGGATTCCGTGCAAAAGAGTTGCGAAAGAGATGCCGAATTCGAAATGACGGAAGATATAATTTGAAAACTTAACCCTAAAATCAAAATTTTATAGTGTGTAAAATCTTTTACATGATAGTTTTAATAAACAAGTGTTCATTAAGGGGTTCAATATTTAAGCAAGTTAATAATTTATATTCTAATTCACATACGAAATTACAATTACTAAACAATTTTTTTGTATGAACTTGATTCGACAAACCTTTACTTTTGAGTAAAATACTTTAAATACCATTTTTTGAAATACATAACATCTTTTACGTGACAATTTCAATATATAAGTGTAAACAAAAGGTTTCTTTTTTTTTGTTGATGAATAAATTATATTTACATTTTCATACGAAATTACTCATTGTGATTCTTTGTTATTAAGTAAAAGTGACAAATATTATAAAAATAAAATACTTTTAAAAAAAGTTTTAGAATACTTAAAAATTTCTATATGACAATTTTAATGTATAAATGTAAATGAAAGGTTTGATTATTAAAAAAAGCCAATTAATTATATCTGAATTCGCATGCGAAACTACAAATTGAGATCCCTTTGGTATGAAGATAATTCGATAAACTTTTACTGTAAATTAAAATAATTTAAATAATTTTTTTGAAATTCGTAAGAATCGTTTAAAAGATAATTTTAGTATATGCACTGCCATCAAAAATTACAGGTTCACTTGTACTTTTATCTACTGCTAAAGCATCTTCATTTTTATAATAACATGTGATGTAAAAGATTTGAGCTATTCCACAAATTTTTAATGATATTTTATTCGAAATAAATATTTTTCCACTTCATATCAGAGAAATCTCAACATGCAATTTAGTATTCAAATTTAAATATAATATATTTGATATTTAAAGAATCAAACTATTTATTCACACTTGGATAGTCTCTAAATCATTTATATCCAAATACAATATAATTTATTTTTGAATAATCATATATTTTATCTACATTTATTTCATGAAATTGTCATGTAAAAGGTTTTAAGTATTCCAAAAACTTTTTTGAGGTCCTTTATTCTAAAGGAAATTTTTTGAAATTTATTTCTTACTAGACAAATTTTAAAGTTTAATTTCTTATGCAAGATTAAACATGTTTTTTAATTTTTTATATAATCAAATCTCTTATTCACACTTGCATATTAGAATTTTCTAAAAATAATTTTGGATAAATAAGAAATTTTGTTTCCAAATAATTGATTATTAAATTTGTAAAATTTATTTTATATTATAAAACTTTTCAGATGCAATTTCATATGAAATTTCAGCAGATATTGCGTGCGCGAAAGTTGTGTAAGTTTGATCGCTATATGAAATCGAAGCGTATATTAAAGAACTTCTTAAAAATTGACAGGATGCTCAGATTTAATGTTTTTCTCGATTCTATACAAAAAAGGCGCGAAAGAGACCTCAAATTTGAAACATATTATTTGAAAAATTAACCAAATACGTGTTTTACTTTCTTAAAGTAATGAAACAATTAATTTAAAAAATATGATATAATTACTACTGGAAAGGTACACTATCTTTTGTGCTTAAATTTTGTTTCAAATCTTTTTTCATAAAATCGCTTTTTCACCAAAATAGCATTATTCTCTCAATTTAAGGAGGTTCGACCGTGACTAGGAAGCCCTTGGAAAACTTGACTAATTCCCAGTTTAAAAAATCTGAATGCTGTTATCCTATGCATAATATTAGAGAAAGATGTTCGCTTTACCGAGACCAAGTTAGAAAATATAAAAAATGTCCTTTCTAGTACCAATTACGGTAGGTTGAGCCTCCTCAAATTTGTACATTTTTCACTAATTCAATTAGCACATCGAATTTGATAGACATATCAGCAATTTTCAAAAATTTACTTACGTCAACAGTAAAAGAAACTATTAATTAAACTATGAAATTTCATACATCTCAATGTAAAATTTTGAATCAATTTAATCATAATTTTTTAACGAGCAGTCGATCGGCAATCGAAAGACCTGGGCTCGAATCCCAGCGCAGTCGAAAGCGTCTTTTTTCCTCAGAAAGATTTTCAAATTATTTCATATATAAAATATTAATATTTGATTGATCTAAAAATGAATAATGAACAGAACTTATATCGACCCTTAGTATTAATATTCAAAAATTGTTGATGTCCTTAGTTGGCTTTAGGGTCCAGAAAAAATGTAACTCAAAGTTTCATACTTTCAAATGTTTCGACTCAGATTGAAGTCCTCATGAGTGAGAATTTATTTCTATAAAAAATACAAAGGAAACAACTTAAAAATTGCCTGTGCCTGTGAAATTTCATAGTTTAATTAATAGTTTCTTTTACTGTTGACGTAAGTAAATTTTTGAAAATTGCTGATATGTCTATCAAATTCGATGTGCTAATTGAATTAGTGAAAAATGTACAAATTTGAGGAGGCTCAACCTACCGTAATTGGTACTAGAAAGGACATTTTTTATATTTTCTAACTTGGTCTCGGTAAAGCGAACATCTTTCTCTAATATTATGCATAGGATAACAGCATTCAGATTTTTTAAACTGGGAATTAGTCAAAGTTTTCCAAGGGCTTCCTAGTCACGGTCGAACCTCCTTAAATTGAGAGAATAATGCTATTTTGGTGAAAAAGCGATTTTATGAAAAAAGATTTGAAACAAAATTTAAGCACAAAAGATAGTGTACCTTTCCAGTAGTAATTATATCATATTTTTTAAATTAATTTTTTCATTACTTTAAGAAAGTAAAACACGTATTTGGTTAATTTTTCAAATAATATGTTTCAAATTTGAGGTCTCTTTCGCGCCTTTTTTGTATAGAATCGAGAAAAACATAAAATCTGAGCATCCTGTCAATTTTTAAGAAGTTCTTTAATATACGCTTCGATTTCATATAGCGATCAAACTTACACAACTTTCGCGCACGCAATATCTGCTGAAAGTTCATATGAAATTGCATCTGAAGAGTTTTATAATATAAAATAAATTTTACAAATTTAATAATCAATTATTTGGAAACAAAATTTCTTATTTATCCAAAATTATTTTTAGAAAATTCTAATATACAAGTGTGAATAAGAGATTTGATTATATAAAAAATTAAAAAACATGTTTAATTTTGCATAAGAAATTAAACTTTAAAATTTGTCTAGTAAGAAATAAATTTCAAAAAATTTCCTTTAGAATAAAGGACCTCAAAAAAGTTTTTGGAATACTTAAAACCTTTTACAAGATAATTTCATCAAATAAATGTAAATAAAATATTTGATTTTTCAAAAATAAATTATATTGTATTTGGATATAAATGATTTAGAGACTATCCAAGTGTGAATAAATAGTTTGATTCTTTAAATATCAAATATATTATATTTAAATTTGAATACTAAATTACATGTTGAGATTTCTCTGATATGAAGTGGAAATATATTTATTTCGAATAAATTATCATTAAAAATTTGTGGAATGGCTCAAATCTTTAACATCACATGTTACCATAAAAATGAAGATGCTTTAGCAGTAGATAAAAGTACAAGTGAACCTGTAATATCTGATGGCAGTGCATATACTAAAATAATCTGTTAAACGATTCTTACGTATTTCAAAAAAATTATTTAAAGTATTTTAATTTACAGTAAAAGTTTGTCGAATTATCTTCATACCAAAGGGATCTCAATTTGTAGTTTCGCATGCGAATTCAGATATAATTAATTGGCTTTTTTTAATAATCAAACCTTTCATTTACATTTATACATTAACATTGTCATATACAAATTTTTAAGTATTCTAAAACTTTTTTTAAAAGTATTTTATTTTTATAATATTTGTCACTTTTACTTAATAACAAAGAATCACAATGAGTAATTTCGTATGAAAATGTAAATATAATTTATTCATCAACAAAAAAAAGAAACCTTTTGTTTACACTTATATATTGAAATTGTCACGTAAAAGATGTTATGTATTTCAAAAAATGGTATTTAAAGTATTTTACTCAATAGTAAAGGTTTGTCGAATCAAGTTCATACAAAAAAATTGTTTAGTAATTGTAATTTCGTATGTGAATTAGAATATAAATTATTAACTTGCTTAAATATTGAACCCCTTAATTAACACTTGTTTATTAAAACTATCATGTAAAAGATTTTACACACTATAAAATTTTGATTTTAGGGTTAAGTTTTCAAATTATATCTTCCGTCATTTCGAATTCGGCATCTCTTTCGCAACTCTTTTTCACGGAATCCAGCAGAGTCGAAAGAAACATAAAAACCGAGCAAGCTGTCGATCTGTATTTTGTAAGCAGTGCTCCTACACACTGTTGAGTTTCATATAGCAATCTAACTTACACAACTTTAGCTAACAGTGCGTACATGTGATTCCTCGCGCACGTAATATCAGCTGTAGGTACAAGGAGCCTTCAAACAGAGAAAACTCAGAGAACCACTGCGAACAGACACACTACGCTGTGCGCGCAACCATTCTCACGTACGTACTGCTGTTGGCGTTGTGTGCGTAACGTTCGCGTGTCAAATCTGGACACACTGACCGTACCTACCCTCCCACTTTGTGACAAGTTGGATGTCTACATGTTTGCGTACATTCTCCATCGTTTTTCCATAAACCGTATGGTTTATTAGTTTGAAAAGCTTCTTTTCAAATCCATTATGGTATTATGCTCTCATTAAGGTATTAAAATCTATGTAGGATTTCAACCAAGGGGAATGATTGAATTCAACGATTCGGTGGAATTTGAATAATTTAAGACCATTAGTCAGAGCTTGATTCAGTGCATGGTAATGGAGAACGTGTTTGCCCATGGATACAAGGCTAGTTAGCAGTTTCTTCTTCTTCAGCCCTAGTGGTTTTGAGCGTTCAGGACAAAAGGATAAATCATTATAGGCATTATGAAGTTCATTTAGCTATTTTAAGTCTACTTCTAAAATATAGCCAACAAGGTAATCATTAGGAAAATTGCAGTTAATATCTACATTTGGAACCCACTCGAAACTACTGCGAGGAAGCCATTGTGCGATTGCCCGTCCATATAAGTTGTTAGCGCCAAAGTAGACCAAATAAATGATCTCCTCATTCTCATTATACAGTTCTATGTATGGGTTATTTGCTTTAGCATAGCGACTAGAGAATTGGCTTAATCCAACCCTAATACCTAGCTCAATAAACAGAAGTTTACTAATGTTAATATTTTTCAATGTGTCACTTAGATTTTTCTTTGCTTCAGATTCTATTGGTATTGCAAAATAATATTGTAATTATCTTCGAAATTCGTGTGTTTGTCCTGTGCATAGATTTTTAAATTTAGGCAATTCATTACGTTTTTGTAAAATTTGTCATCCATTATCATGTGGTTCTCCTTTCGTAAAAACAAAGTACGCATAATTAAATCTTTACGCATGGTAAATTGGTCACGACATTCGATTATATTGCGGTTTTTTGTTATGTTTACTGCCAGTCAGTCCCTTTTAACAGGGGGCGGTTCTGGTGGTGGTCGGTTTTCTAGGCCGTTTGTACTATTTCCTGATTGGGAATATACATCGTCTATAAAGTTTCTTTGATTTTCTTCTCCAGAATTTTCTAAGAGGGTATTGTCGTCCACTAAAATATCAGAATCTTCGGAAGAAGAATCTGAATCTGTTTTCTCATTTATTAATGGGTTTTTGATAAATTCATAGTCTGAATCGATTATCTTCTTATCTTCGTTAAGATTCTCATTTTCATCTTTCTTCTGTTTCTTTTTCTGGGGTTTATTTTCATTTTTGTCCAAAGTTTTTAATGTACTTTTTCTTGGTCGACCTCTTTTTCTTTCAGGAACTGGTACTGATATGGTTATATTTTCAATAATCATTCTTTTCTGTTCCCTTTTAGAAAGTTCATCACCGCTTTTTTCGTCTTTTTCTCCATTTGAGTCTGTAAGATCTCTATATCTTGGTTGATTATTAATTTTTTTATTCTGTTTTTTTGCTTGATTGCAAGTCCTTACTGTATTAGAATTTGTGTAATTGATACATATTTGTGGAGCATAGAGAGGATCAGAAGATTTTGTTGGGTTTGTGGATTTTTTTGAACTTTTTGAACTTTGAAATTTTTTTGAACTAGATTTTGTACGACTTGTAGATTTGGATTTCTTCTCAAAATTTGCTTCTATATTGTTTTCCTTTATATCATTCAAAGAATTTTTTGAATCATCTTTATTTTCAGGTCAAGAAATATTTGTTTTATTTTTATCTTCTTTAATACTTTTGACAAGATTTCGTGATAACGCATCAGTATTAACATTCGTTTTTCCTGCTTTATACACAAAATCAAAGGCGAACTCAGCTAATTTAAATCTTTATCTTGTTACTCCAGAGCATGGATCTTTAGAATTTTTGAACCATACTAATGGTTTATGGTCAGTTACAATACTAAACTAAAACTTCTGCCATAAAGGTAAGATCGGAAGTGCTGAACTAAGTACACTATTGCTAATGCTTTTTTTTCATAAGTGTCAAATGTTTTTTTCGCTGTCGCTTAACGTACGAGAAGTATAAGCTATCGCTTTATCTTGTCCTATTTTCCCTTGAGAAAGTATGCCTCTTAGCGCATATCGGGATGCATAAATAGTAAGTATAAAAGGCTTAGAAAAGTCAGGTCTTTGAAGTGAAGGCTCTTCGCATAATTATTGTTCTAACGTATCAAATGCTGTTTGTTGTTTCTCTGTCCATACGAAAGGTGTATTTTTCTTTAAAAGATATGTCAAAGGACTTGCAATCTTAAAAAAATTGTTCATGAATCTTCTATAGTAACCGGCTGATCCTAAGAATTGTTTAATGTTTCTTTTATGTTTTGGTCTCAAGAATTCTAGTATAGATTTTATTTTTTTAGGGTCAGATCTAACTTCGTTTTTATCCATAATGTGTCTTAAATAAACTGTTTCCGGTCTGAGAAATTCACGATTATCAGCTTGTAAATGTAAGTCACTTTTTCTAAGTCGATTCATAAGCTCATCAAATTTTTCTTCATGTTCTTCTAATGTTTCAGCATATAAGACAATATCATCCAAATAAAGAAAGAACTCTGTTCCTTCTAATCCTGTTAATACTATATACATAAGTCTTTGGAATGTTTCTGGTGCATTTTTTAATCCAAAGGGCATCCTATCAAATTCCTAGTGCCCAAATGGAGTTAAAAAGGCTGTTTTAAGTGAATCTTTAGGATTCGTTGGTATACAAGGATGATGGAATCCAGTGGCTGAATCTAAGACTGAAAATATCGTACGCTTCCTAGTAGATCTAAAATATCAATAATATTTGGTAAGGGATAAGAATCTCTAAATGTTTTTTCATTTCCTAAAATATAGAACCATTCTCCACTTTCTTTGACCATGTGAATCTAGCTTTTTAGGTACAATAAATACTGGTGTATTATAGAGAGATTGGAAAAGTTTGATTATTTTATTCATGAAAACCTTATTAAATTTTTTAGTGATTTCTTCTTTATGTGCTGGTGGAAATCTGTATTGTTTTGAAAAAATCGTCGATCATATACTGTAGGGATTTAGTGCATAGCAGCATTAGTAGGTTCTAGAGGTTCATCTGGTATTTGGAACCTGTCTAAATGCTCAGCAATTAATTTTTTTAACGTGGTCGAGCTCTTTTTGATTCAAATGATCCAAATGATCCAAACTAATAAGTTCTGTAATTTTGTTTATTCTATCTTCACCTGAAATGTTATAGAGTTGTGACAATGTTTCTTCTGTTTCGCTAGTGAAAATAAATTTGTCGATTAATTCTTCAGGATTGTTGCTTTCGTATTTGTTTCTGAATATTGTAGTTTTATAATTATTGATAGCAATTTGTTCGAAGTCTTCTATTATAACAGTAGGAGTTTCTATTTCCACTGGTACAGAAAGTATGTTGGCTTCTTTAATACAAGCTTTCCCGCCAGAGTTTTTAACATTAGCGTTTCCTACATATCTTCCTTTCCTCAAAGAAAGTAAAAGTATGAACCGTTCTTTTTGATTAACATTTGTGATTCGAATACAAAGAGTAGAAATTGATCTAGCTGGCAAAATTATGGTTTAAGGATGTTGAGATGCAGGTTTTACCCGTAACCTAACAACTCTTAAAACGGGCTGGCCTAACTGATTCTATTTCTTATAAAGTATATCTGAAATAAAATATTCCCTTGAGGACTTTGCTGAGCGCAGGTCACTCCGGTTAGTGACAAAATTTATTCCAATAGTAATGAGACTCGAAACTAACGACACTAAAAACAAGGCAGGGTCAAAATAAGGTCACAAAAGTTTGGCGGGTAATGAATAAATGAACCAGAATTTGATTAAAATACAATAAATTTGGCAGAACACTATTTATTATTATTAAAGTGAGACTCGATACAAATTGAAATTAGATGCGAATAATAAATGCCAAGATATCTACGTCAAAATAAGTAAACAAAATTATACAAATCTCGGAACTTTCCGAGCCGCGCGACAATATGGCGAATTCGACTTGTTCTACCACGCGTCACCACCCGAGAGAACCAGACTCGACTAACTTACTTCAATTATAACTTCTTATAACAATAATAATTATAACGATAACTTCTTTTTCTGTCTAACATGTCTTTGATAAGCTAGCGGTATAACAAAAAAGCACTCGCGAGTAAGAGAGAGAAGAGAAGAGGCGAAGTGGCCGGTATGTGAGATGTACGCCATGAGGCGTTAATACCAGGTAAACTGAGTCCGTTATTTCCGGACCACTTGCCAAAGAAATCAATAAAGAAAAAAGGTACCTCACGCTACCTGAATCACGTCCTGGATTTCCGGAACAAATCTGAGGATGAATTCTCCTTCCATCTGGGCTGAGCTTAAACTCCAATTCCTATTTTAAGTGCTGCCGAGTCTTAGGTGACACCTGACGCTAACAGTCGCAGGACGAGAGTGACGATGGCCGACGCGACGCTAACAAAATTCCCGACCTGCCCCACGAATTACACGTGTGACCCAATCGCGGACCCGGAAACAGGTCACATGTCGAACATCCAATAGACGAAGAGGCAACTCGTGCCTAGTATAATAATTGCCCTCGGCAAATTACTTTCCAAAAATTATTTTATAATACCTTATGAGCTAAATAGTCGTAGTCCGATGCATTATTTAAAAATTTCATAATCTCATTCCATGTGAAGACAGCAGATTTTTTGGGGTTGTGACCTCTGGCATTATTTTTAATTAGGCCTTTTAATTTATGAAATTTGTTAATATCAATATTGTCCCTGGCCCTAAACGTTGATTTTAGCATGGAACAGACACTCCACAGAGTAGATGGACTTAATCTTGCACTTAAACTTTTGAAATATACAATTAGATTACTCTCCTCAGACTGTGATAAAGCATTTCTCTTTTCTTGTTTCCATCTTTGGTAATTATCATAGACTAGCATGTATCTGTCAGCGGACTTTTTGGGTAAGGTGTCAGTTTCGATTATTAATTTTGCTTCAGTTTAAAGTTTTTATTAATTTCTTCTTCATCTGTCGATTCATCAGATGATATGTTATTCATTTTTTATTTTTTATTTTTTTACGCTTCAGTCATTACTAATACTTTCTAAATAATATTCACTAATTGCCACTAATAAACATTAGCAGAGAGCGGACAAAATTTGACGCTTGAGGTTATTGACGTTTTTACTCTCGCTATTATAGAGGGCGCGCATATAGCTTGACCAATGCATGAAAGTTAGACTTTCTGCCGTGAAATTGGTGCCGAAACCACGTACTTTCGACTAGGGTAGTAAGGAAAATTTATTTTAGGCTGCCATGGTCTTCTGTCATTATTTAAAATTTTCTGTTGACTTATTTGCTTTAATTGTCTACAGGTAGAGGCTGCATGTCCTCTTCTTTCACATATTTGGCATAAAATGTCTCCTTAAGGCCATGGATCAACCACATCAGCTGATGAATTGAGTTCCATGCGTATCGATTTTTTGCCCACATTTAAAATTCCAAGTTGGATAAAAGCGGGTATATTTTGAGAAATGACTAGGAAGTAGGAATGAAAAGTCGTGACAAAAGCGTTGAATGTATAATGAAAAAAAGTTTTATAATTCCTACAGAAATACCGACGCACATAACCTCGTACATCACCTGTCTATATAGTTACCTCTGTCCTCTGTATTGCGAACGAGAACAGAAGTATAATTTGTGTTGAAGAGTTATAACAAAATTGTCGAAATTTCTATTGACTGCAAAAGATGACTAATCAGTAAAAATTTTTACAACCTTTTTATAACTTTTTATTACCAAGTATATTTATCATTTGTTCAAAATAAGAGAATTCATTCATTATTAATTTTAGAACAGTTCAACGAGGTTTACGAATCGTTCATTTTAGTTTACTTGTTGATTATCATTGTTACCGACAATCAGTGCCCGCTTTTGAATTTAGTACCTACAGTGCGACACTATGCATAGGTGGCGCTTCAAACAATTCTAGATTTTTTGTGGTAATGTTATCAATTACATAAAATAATTTTTGTATTTATTTCGATATTCGACACCCAACAAACCTGCCTTAGTACTTTCATATTTACGTTCCAAAATTTGAGGTCGATATTCCATTTCCTGTGGAAATGGCGTTACAGAGCTGTAATTGCCGATAACTCCCAGTTTTATTTTCTAAAAAATAAAATTTTTGCAAAATTTTTAGTGAAACGAAGTTAACAGACGATCCTCACCGCCTTTTATTACGTCCTTCGAATTTTCAAGTAGATATATTAGAAACAAAAAAAAGTTATCTTACATGGTTCGATTAACCTACGAATTTGGTCACGTGACCCGGTTGATCCATGGCCTTAAGTTATATTTATTCTATTTCTATCTCGTTTTTCTGAAGTTCCCATAAAATTATCTTTTTGTTTGAATGAAGAGCGTGCGGGCCGCAATGCTGCAGTTTCGGCGATTTTCTTTTCGAGTTCCAAAGCATTGTTTACCGTATCCTAAAAATTATTTATAACTTGCAATCTGGGTTCAATTTCGGTTTTTGATCCTCGCAGAAAACAGTCCCTAATATCATTATTAAGGGCAGCTTAAAAATTTCCATCTATTCCACCATTATTGTTTGTTTTATGATCGTATAAAAGTTTTTCTCCAAGTTCCCGGACACCATTTGCGTAGGGGATTACTTTTTCGTTATTCCATTGATATATATTTCCTAATTCTCCTTGAAGTTGATGATCAGATTTGTTTAGAGAATAAACCCGTTTAAGATTACTTACTATGTCTTCCACATTGTTATACTGTCCTCCAGTGATACATTTTCTAGCTTCTCCTTTAATTTTTGTTTTTATTAGTTAAGTTAAATTTTGCTCTGATACTGCTAGAAGCATATCTTTTGCTTCTCTGTATCCTTCAATAAATTGATCAAGGAAAATATTGTCTCCTGTAAATGTAGGTAAGACTTCAAGTTCATTACGTAAGAAACTATTTGATTGTTAGCAATACTTATAACCTATGGGTTATTGGAATCCATTTTATCCTTTGAAATTCTATTTGAATTAGATAAATAGCCTCTTTTATTTGGTTTATTTAGAGATCTCAATAACTGCGGATCATTAGAAATTGATTGTTCAAGATCGTTAGGTATTTTATTAGCAGAATTATAATTTGGTTCTTGGTCTGAGTTGTCTGAAGACTCAGAAAAATTCAATTATTCTCTACAATCTGATGTATCTGTTGGAACCAAAATTAAATCAAATTTATCGACGACAGTAGAATTACCGGTTAAATTTGAAGTATCAAAAATACTTTGACCAAATAATACCAAGTTTATTAAAATTGACTGGTCGTTTAGAGATATACTGGAACTAATTATTATACTAGTATCTTAATTACGATTTTCCGATAATTCTAACTTCTACGACGTTAAGGCACTTGGTGAAGAAATCTGTGAAGGTCTATTTAAATCATTGTGTTTTGATCCTTGATTTCTACCTGTTGTGCTACTTTTTGTTTCAAATGCTTTTTGCCTATTTTCTTCTATATGTTCTACGAGTTTTGGATCGTTTTTAGCCTGACTTTGTCAGAATCTTTTGCTACTGAACTGTTTGCTTTATTCTCTCCAAACATTGAAAATTAAAAACATGACTGAATATTTGTAAATTTTTGAATATTCTATTCAATATTTAAAACGAAATATTTTCAATTGCCTATTCAATTTGTTTTTATGATAAATTTTCAAGAACAATTTCTTTAAATAAAAAAAATTGAGAATATTTTGGCTGCGCAATATTTATGTATCTTGATTTTCTGGTTGGTTGTTCGTGATAACTTGACATCTTGATGACTTTTACGACTTCCGAAATTCGATTTTAAATTGTCGCGGGCTAATTTTACGATCACAAACTAAGAGATTCTCGGATTTTACATTGAAGGAATCGCACTGTACTATTGTCGCGAGACCGGTGATTATTTCGAAGAAAAATGCAAGTGACGAACTAGACGAACAATCAAATGTACGGGCGCATATTTGTTGGATATCATGAAACAATTATATTATTCCAATATCAAAACATTTTGTTATAAATTCTTGTCATATCATTTTTAGTAATAGTATGAACTTGACATTAGTATAAGGTCGAAAGTGATTCATTTTTGTTACTATTTCTAAATACATCAATAATTTTTATATGTGATTGAGAAATTTCATATCTGTAAATTAGTATCATAAATAACATGCTATAGTACATAACATCTTTCCTATAAATTGGTCCATTTTTGTAAAGCTCTTACAGTTTATATCACTTATTTTTAAAAAAAATTTTCTGTGACTAAGCATTTTTCTGATACTTCTTCTGAAAATAGGTATTTTTTGGAAAGTGTTTCCAAGATTTTAGCTGCTGCGTTCTGCTTTTCTACTTTCTTTCGGGATGCCGTTTCCCCAATACAAGCGTAAGTTACATTATCTTCATAAAATTTCGCAAGTTGTCAAAAAACGACGGAAGCTCCTGTTGCATTCCGAACGATTTTACCGTCTATGTTAGCACTGCAAAATCGTACTCAATGCTCATTTCATTGAGTATTCATACAGCGCTACCCTTTAAAAATCTTTTTATTGCGTTGCCATTGTCCTCATCTGCAAAAGAATTATGTATTTAATTTGTTGATGATTGAATAGATTCAAATGGAAGTTAGTTTTTATATTTATTCATAGTGATGTAGTTAGATAAAAGTTACCTTATTCGTTTTCCACGTTTGTTAACTCCAAGAGATATCCAGTGAAATGAAACGACTGGTCTGCTCTAAAACATTTTAAAAAATCTGCTCCTCGCAAACAGAACATTTTAATTCATCAAGGTTCGTCGTTACAATATGGCGGTTAAGGAAAGGTACTGATGTTTCCGGTTTGAAAAAGGTTATGTTAAAAAATTTGCATGGATTGTCGGACAAACTGTCGGTTTTCAAGAAGCTATTCAGAATTTTGTTAGATAAATCATCATCACTTAATTTTTTAAATTTCTTGATTGTCTTGTTTCATTTTAAGAATGTCTTCCTTCAGAATCTTCTAAGGTGATAGTCTGAACTGATATCGTTACTGGTATTTCAATTATACTTGCAAATTTGATATAAGCTTTACCCTTGCAATTTTTTACAACTGCGTCGCCGGTATAAATTCTTTCGTCAATATGTAGTCGAGGTATGTAACCTTCGCTTTTTCCACTATTTTCAATTGGAATGTAAAATGTTGTTACTGTTTTAGCTGAAATTGTTAATGTTTGTGTCGATTCAAATGGATATAGCTTATTTTTTATTTCTCTACACTTTAATCATAACGCAGGCCGCAAATAAAGCATTGAATAACGTGTCTTCAAAGCTTCTGTTTGAAGGTATTATCTAATTTTCCATTACTGTTAAGTCTATGAGCATCTTCGATTTTGTAGGCAAATCCCTTTATTCTATCTGCATAGGAAAGCACGTTTGCTTTTTCCCACATTTAAATGGGTACTCCCTCATTCTGCTTGTGATTGATACACTTTTTGCAGGGGTATATACTCATTTGCGTTTTTCAATTAATTTCTCTATATTATTATAATTTGGCCCAAAGATACATTTTCTTCCTTCTTCTGCTAATTTTCTTCTCAATAACGGTGCTAAATTTTCTTGAGCTGCGGGTGTTGGCAGCATTGCCTTTGCCTCATAACACCCTTCAATGGAATGTGATAATGGAACGTTACTTCCGGCAAACGAGGGTACTAAATTTAACGCGTCGCGTAACGATACTTGTTGGCTATTAGTGCAACGAAGTCGCATAACAACCCATTTGAGGTACAGCCCTGTGGACTGTTATTAAATTACATGTGCTTAAAATTACAATGCAGTTATGAAACAACGAAATTTACATTATATAGATTGCTCGGTAGACTTATCCTAATATAAAGGTAAATTAAAATGGACAAAATTAAGAGATTTTCTTATGTACTCTACTCTCTACTCCTCCCAATCTATTCAGCAAATCTTATGACGAACTATTCAAAGAAATCAATAATTATCAAATAATCTTAATAGTCTATAGGCAATGGGCACACTTTTTTTACAGCTCGTTTTAATGTACCAGCAGAAGTTCGGACAGTCACAACTTGGACTACACCATCGTCCCTGGGATGAACATCTTCAACTAGACCCATATGCCACTAGAGTGGTGGCACGTTACCTTCCTTCAACAGCACTAGGGTCCCCTTTTTAACACTTTCCTAACCAGTGACCCATTTTCCTCGAATCTGCAATTGATGTAAATATTCTCCGCTCCATCATTTCCTGAAATATTACTTGAGCTTTACTAAATGCTGCCAACGAGACAGGCGATTATCGGGTCTGTCTGTCAACAACGTTTGAACTGGTTCCACCAGTGACGGATTTGGGCATAAGGGTCTTGAATTCAAGACAGCTTTAATTTGAGTAAGCAGGGTATATAATTCTTCCAACGCACAGTGGGACAGAATCCCAAATTTCTGGCCAAAACATTAAACCTTAATTATTTTGTAGTAACATTCCACACACGGGGGTTTTCGGGGTCGCTGATTTCAAATTTGAAAACAGATTTTTCAAAAACAAAATTACTGCTACAAAATGGCGGTCACTTTTTGAAAATTTCTGTCAGATTCGAATGAAACTTAATGTAAGTGGGTTTCTGCGGCTGTTGATTTAAAATTTAAAGTTAGATTTTTCAAAAACAATATAGCGACTATGAAAAGTTGGGAACTTTTAAAAAAGGACTATCAGATTTGTTTAAAACTTGGGATGAGTGTTATAAAATGTGATGTTAGATTAAAAATGGCATGTTTTTCCCTCGAAAAATAATTTTAGATCAATTTTGTATAAATCTACTATTTACATTTCTTTGAACTAAATTTCACTTTATTTGAATGAAAATCCTGCACATCAAGCTCAAAAGAAAAGTCTATTCCAAATGAGTGAAATTTCAATCGTTTCTAGAGAATATTTATTTTAAAAAGAGGGTGAATATTAACTTCCATTTTTAGAGCAAATAATCACTGTAAAATGTATTACATGTCACTCATTAGGAGTGAAATTTTCACTTTAACGTAATTTGCAGGCTTCTCACTCGAATTAAATGAAATCCTC
Organism: Diplolepis rosae; assembly: GCA_030998225.1. Taxonomy (NCBI): domain Eukaryota; kingdom Metazoa; phylum Arthropoda; class Insecta; order Hymenoptera; family Diplolepididae; genus Diplolepis; species Diplolepis rosae. The sequence goes on along the minus strand of JAPYXD010000686.1, from coordinate 1,504,343 downwards.
ACTATAAGAAATAAATAAAAAACGTATCCGTGTGCAGAAATCACAGTGAATACCATAAGAACATTAATCCAATAAACTGCAGTTATTACCATGAGCATGGTGAAATCATCAAGCCATTGCCTATTTTTTTCATTAAATCGGACCACCATGTAATGAGCTTCTTTCCATTTTTGAAAGCACTTTTTTCAATGTAATTTTTGATTCCGGCAAATCGTCACAATGTTCTGTCTTTCGTCAGTTAGAGATTTTTCTATAGTAAAAATTAGGTTGTAAAGGTCCGTGGTTAAATTTTCTTTTATTAAAGAAAAAATTTTTGAACGACGCAAAGCAAATTCGGCAGTACTCGATCCTAAAAAATGAAGTGTGAAATTCTATTAATCGATACAAAAAAACCCACACGATCATAAAATTAATGTTTTCTGACTGTGAATAGTATAAAAAAATAATGTTGAATTGCAAAATCTGGTGTTACGCCTGATAAAAACTTCATTCTTTTGAACACGATACCATGCATATGCTTTTTTACAAATGACTGTGTTTTTATAAATGCGAGCATTAGACGAGAGCCAGGCTTGAACGCGCGTGACACGTCATGACGTCAGAAAACTTCTATTTAAAAAAAAAGGGGGAAAAAAGTAGAAGATTTGCCTTCGAATTTATAAAATATATACTTTTTGAAATTTAAAACAGTTTCTAGCTCGGCGGGATCTCGCGGGTTCACAACTATTTCGTGGGATCAGTTGTCGAAATGTAAACAAAAAAAATGTCAGTGAGCGTTATGTTGGATAACAATTTATAATTGAATGTAAACAGATGTACAAGTGCCACGTATATGAATATTACTACGTACCTTGATAATGATTTTCCATGTTGATAAATGAATCTTAGACACTCCGGATACAAGATACACAATTTTTAATCGAGGCGCTTGAATTTACGTCAAATGCTGTTTTTCGCGAGCGCTCGGAAAACAACAACTTTTAGCTGTCGTAAACAAGTGAGCATTTATTGTAGCTACTTAATTTTCTACAGTCTTATACACTAATACCCTCTATATCAAATTTTGGAATGCACAACCTCGAATAATGATTTTTGACTCTTCCTCGTCGTCTGCTTTTCTTAATCATAATAGTCCCAGCATAGTCGATTCCGGTTTTAGTAAATGGTCGAAGATTTCCTGTGAGTCTATTCCTTGGAAGGTCTGCCATCATTATGTCCAATGTTTTAGGTTTCAACCTAAAACAAGATACACATTTCTGAGTTATTTTTTTGGGTTCTCGTCTCCCAGATAGAGGCCAATATCGATGCCTGATTGAACTTAGCAAATGTTCTGGTCCATAATGAAGCAATCTAAGGTGTTCTTGTCGAAGAATTAAGGTCGTCACATAATGCCTTGAAGGAAAAACAAAAGGATGTTTCTGATCTAAAGTAACTCCCGCTTTTTGAATTCTACCTCCCACTCTTATTATTCCCCTTTCGGCAATGTAGGGGGTCAACTGAATTAACTTGCTATTCTTATCAATTCCCTTCTTTATTTTTAGATTTTCCAATTCAGATGGAAACATTTTTTTTAACCATTCTGACTATAGAATAATCAGCTCTTTGAAGTTCTTTTAGAGTCAATGGTCCGGTGATAACTTTCTTATTTGCATAAATATCTATGAATCTTATGCAATATCCAATGACTCGTTGAAGTTTTCTATAATGTTAAAACCGTGTTAGTACTTTTGTAGCTACATAAACTACCATTGAAACGACATCTTTTTTCAAACCTGGTATCTCTTCATTATTTTGAACTGGTGTTTTGGGCCATTCTGAAGGAGTCAGCAGCCATGTAGGACCTTTCCACCATAACTCGCTGCTTAGTAGTTTCTCAGCCGTTGTACCTCTCGATAAAAGGTCGGCTGAGTTATCCCTAGTAGGAAAATAGTGCCAGATTGCTTTTTCCGTCACATCTTGAATTTTTTTACTCTATTCGATTCCACGGATATATAGTGAACAATATACAAATTTTTCTAAATCATTTCAGTCGATTATGTCGATAATTAGAAGAGTTGATAGGGTCGATATGGTAGAGTTCGGTTATCATGGTAAATGATACACTCTTCTAATTATCGACATAATCGACTGAAATGATTGAGAAAAATTTGTATATAGTTCATGATATATCCGTGGCCAAATTGGCGTAAATAGATTCTGTGAGAAAAGTTTTGTGGAACCTCCGCAGCTCAGATGATAGAGCATTCGACCGACAATTGTAAGGTACTGGGCTCGATACCCAGCGGAGTGGAAGCGTTCCTTTTTTCACAGAAAAAATTGTTCAAATATATATTGAAAATTCCATCTGGTCTTAAATGACGTTAATTCTGAATGACAGGTTGATAGGGTCGATATGGTAGAGTTCGGTTCTCATTGTCAATGATGCACTTTTCTAATTATCGACATAATCGACTGAAATGATTTAGAAAAATTTGTACATAAATATTGATTGTCACAGAACCTGACATACCGACTAAGAACTATTTTCAAAGTCAGCATCATAATTAGTACAGCAGAGAATTTTTCATCAAATACTACACAACTAGAACTCACAATACCAGTACAGTTAGATGAAGAACTGCAGGCGCTGGAAACCTTTTTGCTTTACTTTTTAAATACTTTCCCAGAGTTTTGGTGGAATATGGAAACATTTTGTCTCTTGAGATCACAATATTAGTCATCAAAGTGAACCCAGAGGCTGAGCTCACCGAATTGCGGGATGCCTGCATGACGTGCGTGTACCTTTTGGGCATTATGTCTATAAATACTTTTTATTTCAGTTTATAACTTTAGGAACACGTTTTGCACATCTATATTTGTATGCTGAAGCAAAAAAAAACAGGAATAGAATTTTTGAAGCTGATAAATAAATATATTTTTCTTGTAGAGTTTTGCCTCTTATATCCTTTCCACAATACCTCTTAAGTTTAAAGATATCAAAGCTGATACAATAATTTTACTTTCCAGAATTAGAAACTACAGAAAAATCATAACACTTGTTATTGAAGGCAGCGCAGTGGTGATAGAGAAGCATTGCTGAACTACTTCACGGTCTTCAATGACACAAATTATGCTTTTTCATGGTTTCTAATTCTAAAAAATTAAATTTTTGTCTCAACTTTGATACCTTTAAACTCAAAATGTACCGTAGAATAATAATTGAAACAATTCAAATGTTTTTTATGCTCTTCTTATTCACATTATTGCAATGTCAGCGGGTAGTCAGCGGATAGTCAGCGAACGGTCAGTGAATGGTAAGCCAATTGGCAGACCATTCACTGGACAGATTCCGCTAGAGTCTGAAACTTTCTATATAATTCGTTTCAATAAATGTATATTTTTTATACCTTTGGATACCGTAGATGTCGCATGGTAGGATATTGGTTATCTCCATATTTAATGTTATGCATTTCCTTCACAAGAGAGTCATTGAACGAAGCGTACATCATCATGTGCCCATCTTTAGATAACCATACAGCTTCTGAACTATGTAGGATCTCCTCTGAAAATTGTTGCAAAAGTTATATAAGGCATCTGAATCCATTTAATACTTAACTTATTTAAACTAAAAAGATACAAGCATTATGCCAAACACCTTATTTGCAGCGAGTATCACTCTAAATTAAAGTCAGGAAAAATGATAAGCAGCAGTTAAATTAATTTAATGTATCGTCTTGAAATTTCATTTATGCATCATTTATACGGTGGCCAGAGAAGAACTTGAATTTTATGTTTGGACAGAAAACGTCATCAAATGATAGTATCGCTCTGCTCCATGAAATTGATGTTCGTATTATTCAATAGCATTTTGGCTGCTTTGAATCAGAACTCAACCTTTTCCCTAATCGATTAAAAAAATGTATTTTCTAACAACAAACAATGAAATAATGTCTGCAAATCCATTTGAGAATTCTAAAAAAGCACACACAAAACCAACCAGTAAGTTGTAATGTTTGTCATAAGAATATGTTTGTTAAGATGCACAGAGCCTTGGGCAAAGGGCCTAGCCGGGTAACCATGTAAAATCTGCCCCCGCATGTATCAAGTTCATATTATCACCATATATTGGCACCTATGAGTCACAAAATTCCTCCAAGTCTCAGCCTCGAAAACTCGCGACACACACATCTTCATTTGTTCGTAATTACGGCACACGATGGAGAAAAACTCAAAAATATGTTTAAAATTAAAAAATGAAGTTCAAATAATTTTTTCAATTCAAAACCATTGCTTTCAGCGTAAAGCTGATAAAAAAACGTTTCCAAGACCTTCAATAGACCAATAGGCGCATTAAAGAATGAAGAGCAGAAGACCTTTCAGTTCCACATGGAGCTCACCTCTATGACAAACCAACAGGTGATCGATCGTATAAAGGAAGCCATCAGTAAGAAAGGAGTACTTTTCATCAGCGTCAGGTGGTCTGGGCTCGTGAGCCGGTAGGAAGAGGGATTATTATGCACTCCTTTCTAGCATGGCAACCCGGTTTGGCTGAACGGGCGCGCGTGCGCGGGGCAGGATTTCGGGCGAACGGATGACGGAAGAGTCCTTTACGACTTAAAACTGGAACCAGTCGCTCGTGACATTTAAACCCGAAAGGTGGTCCCATGAGCGGCAATATGGTTCAAGAGAGGGCGTTTTTGGTTTACCAGGTATGCCTAGACTCGTCCTAGGAGTGTTCTGTACTATGTCTATAAAAGATTTCGCTATTTTTCCTCCCCACAAAAAAATTAATAAATCATGATAAATTTAATTGGAGAAGAATTATTTGATATAAATTGATCAATACAAATATTATTTAATTTATTAGGTGTACAACTTTTCTTCCACCGTTTTTTGATAGATGGTTGCAGCGGTAAGTTCTGGTCAAAGTAGGCAGATCAAGAATGATGTTCAGTATGCATGATTTGGGTGAAAACATTGTTTCCTGATTTTTAGCATTCACCATAAAACGATACAAAACAGATTAGGAAAGTTGCAGAAAAGGAGTGGGTTTTAATCCGTCAGTATTTCTAAATAAGGGACAGATAGCGTTTTGAAATACAAGCGAGTCAGAGCAAATCGACGTTTGAGTATGTGTACGCGTATATAAACGGCTGCGCGCGTAAATGCCATAAATTATTAACGGATCAGCGTTGTTTCTCCGGATGGTTGTTTACGTTACTATTTTCCGGTTTTTTAAAAGATGTTATGTATTAAGTTACATAAATTTCGCAGGAGGAAATTTGGTTTTCGTTTGAGTCTCCGTGTGTAGCAAAACAACGATAAATCTTGCAGGAGGTATGGTGTGAGGGATGCAAGTCCATCAACTGGTAGGAAAATTATCCACTCACGTATCTTGTTAAGTACACGAGAAATGAACCAGGCAGACACTTGTTAACAGGATAGGTTAGTTCGTCCCCATTTCAGAAATGAATCACTATTAACGGACATGACTAAATACGACGATATACTTGGTCCAAAGGAACTATATAGCACTACTTTTTCCGGACTTGCATCGCTTAAGGACCAAGGATTCTATTTACCTACTACCGAAGGCAGAATTGTGCCCGAAGAAGTTTTTGACTATATGCCTGTATGCTTTCAGGGCCTTGTGTGATATTTTGTAATTTTACTCTGCATAACTCGACTATTCGGCTATTATCTAAGAATACTCTTCTGGCTGCAGTGCGTGGGGCAGGTATTCGTTCTCTCGTTGCATCCTGTCTCTGCTGCTATCTTTCGTCCTCGCAGACGAGACGTTGAGTTCGTTTTCAAGGTGTCGGGTGGAACGCGTTGTATCATCATTGGTGACTAAAACATTTGTCGATTGAGCTGAGTCTTTTATCTTTTTCCTTCATATAAGATTTCCTTCATTTAGCTTTCAGACATTATTTTTATCATTTTTTGAATTGTTTTTAATTGTTTTAAGTTTTCCATAATTTGATGTAAAGGATGCATCTCTTGATTGTTGACATCTTTCATGGAATTTCGTCGAGAGTTGTTGTGGGAATTAGTTACGGAAGTCATAGTAGTTAAAAAAGGGTTTTTTATCGAAGAGATCGATTCGTCTGAGTCAGTCTCATCCGTTGTTATTGAGATTTCCTGATATTTGTCCATATACTTTTCGAATGCTAGTTTCAAAATATTATTTATCTTCATAGGTTTAGACTCCTGACTTTTTCAATCGTGCTACAATGACTACACACAAGGTTAATTCATAGCAATTGTTTGTTTATTGAAGATGACAGTGCTCTGGAACGCCAGGAGTATACCAGCGACCTAGTAATTATTTTCCGAGAACAGCGGTAGGAAAATTCTATCTTATGAATCTAAGTTGATTTTCGGTTACTTTTACGATGATTTTTTATTTTTGTTTTTACTGAATCCCATATTCTAATCTTTATTAGAAAGCATAATTTTCATAGTACAAGACGGTTAGGAAGAGACTCATGTCAGATTCTGCAAAAAAAACAAAACTCATATACTGAAAAACAGTGGAATTTTGCACTTGTTCCCTAAATAAGTAAATTATAGTAAATACTTTGTCTACGAAAAAATGGTCTGTAGAAAGATTGACCTGGACCGAAGGGCACATATGACTATACCATCAATTTTTACCTTGAGGTCAATTTTCAAGGACAAATGGAGGTAAGACCCTTTTCTTAAATGAGAACCCCTATTTTTGACTGCGGATTTGAAAAGACCGGGAAATTCCACGTCAAAAAAGACCTGTGTAAAAGTGATTTTCGTGACCTTGGAAAGGTCAAAAATTAAAGTCAAATGTCTCAGAAACGACCAGATGCCTTTTTTGAATTGCCGTGGTTTTTCGGGATAAGAAAACGTTCAAGATGCTCTACAAAACTCGATGAAATGTTAAGGTGTACATCACCTTGACCATCATGACCTTCACGTCATTTTTCAAGGTGACTTAAAGGTCAAGACGATTTTTCTTACATCGAACTCTGTGCCCGGATAAATTTTTTTGCAGACTTCAGGCTGTGCATTGTTATCACGACACCCCTTCCACCCTATCACACCCAGAAAGTAACAAACATTTCGGATGAGATGCAAAGATTGTGACTATGTACTTACAAAAGTGATAATCTTGACAATGTTACTTTTCTGTGACTAGTTACAAAAAAAGACACTTTGTCCGTACTGTCACGTTTGTAGCTACATAGTCACAGTCTTTACATCCTATCCGAAATGATAGTTACTGTCTGGTTGTCTTATTGATTTGGAGCTTCTCTCTCCCTATTGCAATTTTATGCCATACATACTATTTTTTTTGTCTCCATATTTAGGGTTTTCTTGTAATCAATATATTTAATTGCATGTTTATAACTTTAATTTAACACGAATTAAAGTATGATGTAGAGAGATGAGAAAATAATTTTCAATAGAAATAATTTACGAGGATTCTGGAACTTCTTTAATCGAATTTTTATCCACCTAATGAATTGACTTTTTTTTCAATATGAGGTTAGAATTTATGTCAAATTTGAATTTATTATTATTTCTTGTGAGCGCTTTAATACTTTGCTTATTCCTCTTCGTCTAAAAAGTCTTTTACCGTTGGAACTTTCGTCAAGGTTCGGAGCTTTCATTTTATTCTGGGGTACGTAAGCCTCTTCAGGATTTCTGGGAGCAGAGTCCTTTCTTGGCCTTCCCCGCCGCTTCGGAATTGCTCTGGCTAAGGTGAATGGTTGCTGAGGGACTGTGGGTTTAGTCCGTGCTGCATTGAAGAATGTGGATCCAGGCACAGAAGATTTTCCCTTGCATCTTACGGCCACGCAATTTTGACACTGGGGTACTTTTGTGTGTCTCATTTGGCCAGTGCTTTTCACCAGGCAGAAAAGCATCCCGATGATCGATCCAAAAAAGGGGCTTCAACACTTGGTGGACACTTTGAGTATCTGAAAATTCCACTGAGGATTGAAAATGCCCCTGTTACCTTCCAACACCTCATGGACGTCGTGTTAAAGGGCATGCATGGAACCGAAGCCTTCGTTTATCTGTATAACATTGTCATTAATTCGGAAACCTTAGAAGAATAGGACACCAAAGCCAGGAGATTGTTGGAGGGGCTAAGCGAAGCGCGTATAAAGCCGCAGCCAGACAAATGCGAGTTTCTACGAACAGAGGTGGCATATTCAGGCCACATAATTGGTTGGCACAAAGTTAAACCTAATCTTGTTAAGATAGTAGCGATCAGGAATAGAATGGACGCACAAAACTGCTGTCGGCGCTATGCTAACTCAAGAAAAGGATGGAGTAGATATGCCCATCGCCTACTTTTTCCAGGTAATGAACTTCTACGAGCGAAACTACTCAAAAGCAGGAAAAGAATGTCTAGCCATGTTGTACGCACCCTGCTAAAATGACGGATAGGACCCAGATAAGAACCGGGTAAAAGTCGGTTCTTATCTGGGATAGCATAATATCAAATTAATTAGTTGAGTTTGAAATTTTTGTCACTGCCTACATTATCGGAGGATCACTAGTCGCGTATCAGATAGGATACGTTGTCGACAGGTGTCCTCGTAGACAATTTCAAACTCTTATATCGCAAATAATGCAAATAAATTCAATATTTAAAGAATTTGAAAATCTTTCTGTGGAAAAAATGACGCTTTCGACTGCGCTGGGATTCGAGCCCAGGTCTTTCGATTGCCGGTCGACTGCTCTAACCACTGAGCTACACAGGCGTCCGACATCTCTTTCTCCACAGGAAGATCTCCTTATATCGCCTAGTGGCTCAGCCTTGCGGCTGTAAATGATTTCAAATTAATTAGTTGAGTTTGAAATTTTTGTCACTGCCTACATTATCGGAGGATCAATAGTCGCGTATCAGATAGGATACGTTGTCGACATGTGTCCTCGTAGACAATTTCAAACTCTTATATCGCAAATAATGCAAATAAATTCAATATTTAAAGAATTTGAAAATCTTTCTGTGGAAAAAATGACGCTTTCGACTGCGCTGGGATTCGAGCTAATTAATTTGAAATCATTTACAGCCGCAAGGCTGAGCCACTAGGCGATATAAGGAGATCTTCCTGTGGAGAAAGAGATGTCGGACGCCTGTGTAGCTCAGTGGTTAGAGCAGTCGACCGGCAATCGAAAGACCTGGGCTCGAATCCCAGCGCAGTCGAAAGCGTCATTTTTTCCACAGAAAGATTTTCAAATTCTTTAAATATTGAATTTATTTGCATTATTTGCGATATAAGAGTTTGAAATTGTCTACGAGGACACCTGTCGACAACGTATCCTATCTGATACGCGACTAGTGATCCTCCGATAATGTAGGCAGTGACAAAAATTTCAAACTCAACTAATTAATTTGAAATCATTTACAGCCGCAAGGCTGAGCCACTAGGCGATATAAGGAGATCTTCCTGTGGAGAAAGAGATGTCGGACGCCTGTGTAGCTCAGTGGTTAGAGCAGTCGACCGGCAATCGAAAGACCTGGGCTCGAATCCCAGCGCAGTCGAAAGCGTCATTTTTTCCACAGAAAGATTTTCAAATTCTTTAAATATAGCATAATATCTTTACACGGGTTTTACATGGTTCTTATCCGGGACCTTTGAGATTTTCCGGTTTGTATCCGGCTCCTCAAAATACTCATACGTGGTTCTTATCCAGCACTTAATCCGATTCTCTCTGGATTAATACAATATTTTGTACGGTTCTTATATGGGTCTTGTCTGGGCCCTATAAGATTTTTATCTGGTTTTTAACGGCAACGGAGGGATATTCTCTTGGAAGGTTAAATTTACTGTTTTCATAGTGAAAAATCTGTTTTCAAGCTAGGAAATTTTTTTAAAGTAATTTGACAGTAGTTTTTTGTTACACAGAGCGGGTGGAAGGCTCAAGGAAAACACAGCGCCGGGGATCGACGGGTTGCCGAACGAGATCCTCAAAGAGGTGATCGGGGCATACCCGGAGATCCTCCTAGAAATCTTTAACTCTAGTCTTCGGGAGGGGAGATTCTTCGCGGAGTAAAAGAAGCAGAGGTTGGCCCTGCTGAGGAAGGGCAACAAACCTCTAGGGGATGCCACATCAAATAGACCAATATGACCGTTGGATTCGATAGGGAAACTTCTGGAGGAATGATCCTACAAAGTCTACAGGGTCACATTGTTCGCGAGAATGGTCTCTCGGAAAACCAGTTCGGCTTTCGGAAAGGTAGTTCCACAGTTGACGCCATTCAGGCAGTGGTGGACATCATCAATAAAGCAAGAAGAGGATATGGCAAGCGTAAGGGATTCTGCGCGTTGATCAGCATTGACATACGCAATGCGTTCAATACCGCGAGATGGAACATCTGCATCGAGGCGATGGTGTGGAAAAAGGTTCCAGACTACCTGTTGCGAATGATAGACGACTATCTCAGCGACAGGTGGGTGATATACGATGGCGACAAATGGTCTCTCAAGGAAGAAATGACATGTGGCGCACCTCAAGGGTCGCGGGTGGGTCCTTTCGTTTGGATCGTCATGTACGATTACTTCCTGCGCATGGAACTGCCTGCTGGAACGAACATCATCGGCTTCGCGGATGACGCACTTGTCGTGTGCGCTGCTGACAACGTCGGAATTCTGGAACTGAGAATCAATGATAGTCTGTGGTGGGCAAAGCGTTGGTTAGATAGCACAGGCCTGAAAATGGCCCCTGAAAAGACCGAGGCTTTGCTGGTCACAGACAGGAGATCCTTCCAATATCCGAGGATCATTCTCGGGGAACATGGAATCTAGTGGAAAAAGAGCATTAAGTACGTGGGAGTGCAGTTGGATCGAAGGCTTAGCTTCGGCGAACACCTGCAGATCAGGACTGCCAAAGCCATCCAATGTAGGAACGCCCTGACTCGGCTCATGCCCAACATTGGTGGACCCGGGGAAGCTAAGAGAAGGCTTGTGGTGAGCGTCGTGAATTCGAAGCTGCTTTATGCAGCTCCATCTGGGCAAGTGCCCTTAACAACCATGCTATCCTGAAGAAGCTGTTCTCGGCACAGAGAGGTGTGGTGATGAGAATTGTCTCAGCATACCGAACTGTGTCGACGAGTGCTGTGCTGGTCCTGGCAAGCGCCCCGTCAATTGACTTATTGGCAGAAGAAAGGAAAGAGACCTTACAGCTCTGTAAGGAGCTCACCTGCTTAACCAACCTGCAAGAAATCGCTTACGCGAAGGAGGCCATCCGCAAGGATGCAAGGCCCAGACTCGCCGAGAAATGGCAGACGAGATGACATGGTGACCAGTCCGGGAGATGGACACACCGTCTAATCCCGGAGCCCACCACCTGGCTGGATAGAAAGCACGGTCAAGTCGGCTTTTACCTGGCGCAAGCGCTTTCAGGCCATGGCTGATTTAATGCGTACCTGAAGCTCTTCAAGAAAAGAGACGACGAGTCGTGTAGCTACTGCGGATCCCTTGTGGACAATGCAAAGCACACACTCTTTGTCTGTGCCAGGTGGGACGCGGAAAGGGAGGCAGTCGGTCGGGCAGTGGGCGCACAACTCAGCCCTGACACGATGGTCGCTCTCATGCTCCAGTCTGAACAAAAATGGATACGTATCGAGTCATTCGTCACCCTGGTGATGAAGACGAGGGAGCTCGATGAGCGTGCAGAGCGCGGCAACAACGTGGGCCAGTAGAAATCGCATCGGAGCCTGGACCTGCAGTCCTGCGTCTTGGGCGGACTTGGCTGTCCGCGTCGTTCGGGGGAGGAATCGCTTTATTCCTCCCCTGGCCGGCGCTGCCAGTCGGTCTGCCTAACGGGCGTGTGGCCGCGGATGGGAGTCCCGGGTGAACGGATGACGGAAGAGTCGTACGCGACTTTAAGCTGGACCCAACCACCCGTGAAGTTCAAAGCCGAAAGGCGGTTCCGCGGGCGGTGTATTGGTTAGAGAGAGGGGGTTTCTTGGTTTTAACAGGTATGCCTAGACCCGTCCTACTAGAGTCCTGTACAACGTCTATAAAAAATTTCGCCATTTTTCCTCCTCACCAAAAAAAAAGACAAGAAAACTTACTTTCCGTAGTTCGTAAAGGCCCCAGTGTCATTTTTAAAGTTAAATGATCTGCAGGAACATAAGTAAATCTGATTTTTCCAAATCATTTCAGTCGATTATGTCGATCATTAGAAGAGTGTATCACTATCAGTGACAACGGAACTCTACTATATCGACCTTATCTACCTATGATTTAGAATTAATTTAACCTTAATTCAAACAAGATAGAATTTTTCAATATAAATTGGAGAAATTTTCTGTGAAAAAAGGAGCGTCCTGGGCTCGATACCCTAGTGTAATCGGGAATTTTCAAATTTAATGCTAATTTATGATTTTGATTAAAATTTTTTAGATTTTTAATTAGTAAATCGATTTTATATAAAATAAAATATTTTCGAAAGAAAAAGATCAAATTATTGATTTAAAGAACATTACGTAATTTCCCAGTCAAAAAATCTTAAAAATTGCTTGCTAAGTCCACAGTTTTTTTAACCAAACCACGGCAAAAGTCGCTAGTATAGGAATTGCATTTCTTCATACACACTATCGGTATACTTTTCTCTTAGGCTTGTATTCTATTACTGACATCAAGAGAAGCTTTTAAAATAGCGTTCTGTGAAAATCACTGAGAAAGATATTCCGATGCAAACAAGTATTTAATGATTATACTTCCTATACCTCCGAAGGCCGTAAAATTACGTGGTAATTTTCTCTCAGTGTACCCGGTTTTCCGGAAAAGATCTTATCCGGGGCCTTTAAGATTTTTATCCGGTTTGTATCCGACTCCTTGATAATTTGAAAGTCGACAAATGTCTTATAGAATCCGGATAGGACACGGGTAGAAACATATTTTGTATTTTAATTTCTGGTTCCAAATGCAAGATAGGAACCGGGTAGAGCCGGATAGCAGGTGAACTTTCACATTACAAATTTGCGAGTCTACAACTGCCTTATAGAAACCGGATAAAATCTAGGCAAAAACATATTTTTGTAATTTAATATCTATTTACATATGCAAGATAGGAACCGGGTAGAGCTGGGTAGCAGATGTGCTTCCACCTTAACAAATTGGAAGTCGACAACTGCCTTATAAAAACAAGATAGGATACGGGTATAAACATATTTTTGTATTTTAGTTTTTGTTTCCATATGCCAGATGGGTACAGGGTAGAGCCGGGTAGCAGAGGTACTTTCACCTTAACAATTTGGAAGTCGACAACTGCATTATAGAACCCAGATAAAATCCAGGTAAAAATAAATTTTTGTAATTTAATTAAGGATATTAAAAATAAGGAATTTAAGGATATAAATTATGAAGATTTTGAAAAACAAAAAACTTATGAAGATTTTAAAGATATTGGACAATTAAACGAAGAAACTTTATTGAAAAATGTTGATAATAAAAAACGTTATTATGAGGATATTGATGAAGAAAAAATTCATAGAAATGATGCTGAAGAATTATTCAATGAAGAATATCTACTGATAAATGATGAAGACAATGATAAAGACAATGATCAAAAATGTTGTATTAAATCGAATATTAAGGATATAAAAAAGGAGCAGTTTATGGAAATAATAAAAAAACTATCGAAAAATTAGACGAAGAAGATTAATTTAAGTGAATTAATGAAAGGTTGATTAATGTACTGTAGGGCATCATTCACTTTCTCTCTGGCTCAGTCGATTTGTTATCATGTGTGGGTATTATAACGACACATGGTTATTTCGTATTGATCATCCTATTGATGTATAGATTTGTCTATAACCTGCGTCGATAGAATCACACTCGCTGTAATGCTATCTTGATCCTTTTATTATTTTCTTGATCCGCTCGTTACTTGTAACGGTAGAGTCGCGGGACGTGACACCTCCCCCCTTAATTCGAACGCGGGGAGTTAACGATCCGCGATCGAAACTTCGGTAGAAGATTATACTTAAATCCAGGATGCTTACTCAATCAAGTACATATTTTTAGTTTAATTTAACAATTTATAACATAAGAAATTTCGTTTATACATAGTAATTAACATTTTAAATTATTGTTGCGAATTAAAAATTCATTACAAGTTTTACATAAATACATAGTAATAACAGAGGATACAATTCTGGAAATATTACAATAATTGATTACATATGTTAGAGAGGTAATTAGGTAATTTGACAATTTTTTCTTTGATTGATAATAACTATTTAAACTTACAACATGATGATTGTTGATGAAAAGAAGATTAAAAATTGTAAAATTTTATCGATTAGATATAAAATAGTAAAGAGCAATTTACAAATATTACAATGGTTGATGTATACATTAGTAAAAAGAGAATTTGTCAAATATAATATTAATAATATAGATTAAAAATAATATTTAGATCGTTGATAACATATACAAGTATTAATTAATAGACGTCGTAACTTGGTACATTAAAGAGAAAAAACTTGGTTTAATCTAAAACTGATTTCTTCAAAACATGGCATTGCGATTGCTTATTATTACTTTTACATGCTTCTAAAAATTAATTTCATGAACTTCAATTTCATTGGTGTATTATTAAACGAATAAAATAATCATAAGAAAAACAATGTTACATAATAACAGGGTAATAGATTTCCCTACAATTCTTGTACTTTAATTGTTTTCCTATTCTTTCTTGTAAAATTAGCAGAGTTATTCCTGCATGAAACATATGAAGAATAGTAATTATTCAATTTGTTATTGTTGCACATTAATTTCTATTGGAAAAGCAATTTGTACATTAACAATTTTGTAACGCCATCTCACAGTTTAGATTTACGAACTCAATATTTGTAGAAACTGTTGTCCCAATAGGATGGGAATCAAGAAAAGTTCCCTTGATGGAAGAAAAAATAAAATTGAAATTATATTTATGATGGCACCGATTATGAAGTGCTTATTCATTCTTGTCAGCGAAAGTCTTTTTTTTTCATCCAAAAAAGAAGAAAAATGCAAATATTTCTATATTTTTCTTCAAGTGATAAAATATAATGTTGATTCCAATAAAATCTAGCATTTGTCTTACTAAAAAGGTTATTAGTTTGTTTTTTGAAAAGTTGGTGTACAAAAATAAAATTGATTAAATTAAATGCAAAGAAAGTACTCATAAGAATATTAAAGATATATAATTTCTTTGTGATGATATTAGATTATTAGTTTTTGCTGAACAGAAGAGAAAAGTTGAAAAATGTTGATGGATTTGATAAATACTTGCTAGTTTGAGGAGTTTAATTTACTCTGAAAAAAACATGAAATATATTGAAATTTTTCCATTGCTATTTGAAGGTACAGTGAGCTTCTCGAATCTCTGAAATAGAAAAAATGAGATTAGAATAAAATTTCAAATGATCTTTTTGTTTAGAACATTTCCTGGTTTAGTTATTCAAAACGCTTTGGTTTTATGCAAAGTTTATATTATTTTAAGTTTGAATTCAAATTCAGTTAATCAATTTTGTATATTTACGCGCGATCTTTTTATTCGATTGACGTGCACTACTGTCGATTTTCTTTTATGTTGATTTTTACATCTCCTTTTCCTAGTAAGTCTAAAACTTCGTGAGGTCCAGTGTATTGATCATCCAGCTTTTTAATTTTCCCTCCTTTTAATAAAAATATATTATCCCCAATTTTTATTTCCAAGGGATTTATTTTTCTATCGTGGTACATTTTTGATTTTTCTTTTGCCTATTGAGGTTTACTCCTGCTTGTGTTCGCATTTCATGCAGTTGTGTGACATAGTTGATCAAATAATCATCATAGGTTTGCAATTTTTCATTTTGTGATAAAGGTTCACTAGAGGGTTCACGGGCTAATTTGCCAAAAACTAATTCGTAAGGCGTACATTTTGTGGCTTCGTGTACACTTGTGTTATATGAGAACATTGCTAATTCTAGCCAATCGTCCCATTCTGAGTTTTTTGCTACAAATTGTTTGAGATATTCACCTAGGACATGATGTGATCGTACTAGTGATCCATTGGATTGATGATTAGGAAGAGGTATTGCTAGAGAGTATTTCGTAAAATTATCTTGTGTAGTAAGAATATACAGATTTCCAGACTTTGTTTCTGGTAATGGA